>CM066044.1:204180883-205608058 GCA_033557465.1 Ichthyophis bannanicus
TACTGGGTTAGTTTGTTGCACGTGGATCCATGCTCTTCTGTTGGACTCTGAGGCTTATGACCTATACAGCAGAATGTGGGGGGAGAGAATCAACGGTTATTGATGAAGTGCTGATTCACCTATGACCAGCAGAGTATACAGAGGGAGAGGACATCCAGCAGGTGTTTAGCTACATGCCAGAGGAATGTTGGCATCAATGGAGAAGTGACAGTTCAGGAGAGATCGCCAGAACAGAGTTTCCCTTGGGTTTAGGGAGCCCATAGTGTAGAAAGAGAGGTATCTAGGTGTATTGTCAGGTCAAGAGTATCTGCCGGCCAAAGAGTTGGTAGAGAGAAGAGAAGGCTTGTCAGAGAATCGCAAAAGTGCAAGGAAGAGGGGGGCGGAGCCTGATGTCCAGCGGGATAGTCGCATAGCGCTGAGGCTCCCGAGAGGCCTACCAAGACTCCTGAATTTTGAACCGTTTTAATTCTGAATATTGCTTTGACTCTACCGGGGTACCTTGGGGTGATGGCGGGGACCAAACCAGCACGTCTAGATTTCGGGACCCCAACGAATTCCCATGGTAAACGCTCCAAAACCGAGCCCCCGTCTCCGCAGAAGCAGCCCGCACCTCGGGAAGGTCCCGAGATGCAGCAGGAGATCCTCACTGAAATACGAGGGGTAAAAGACCTTGTGCAATCCAACGGGGAGTCACTCCGAGCGCTGCGTGAAGATTTCGGCATGCTGCAAAGCAAACTTGAAGGGCTTTCCCTACGACAAGACAAAATGGAAGGCATACTGGACTCACACACGGTCCGGTTGGCGAAACTTGACAAAGTAGAGCGCCAGATACGGGCCCTTCAGAAAGAAGTGGAAGATGGCAACAATCGGGCCCGCCGCAATAACATACGGCTCGTGGGCATACCGGAGGGAGCTGAGTCTGGAGACATGAAGGAGTTTCTTTGTAAGGCGCTTCCTTCCCTACTTCGGATCACATTTGCTAAAGACCTGGAGATTAACCGGGCTCATCGAGTGCCCTCAAATATGGCGCTCAATCGGAAGACCCCGCGGCCTATTATCTTTCGGCTCTTAAGATACCAACATGTTGAGCAAATTCTGAATGCCGCTCGCGCAAAAGGCCCCATCGAGTTTGAGGGCCACCGGCTATCCTTCTTTCCTGATTTGGCTAAGCCCACGGTTGATCGTAGAAAGCGATTCCTGGAATTTCGACCGAGGCTACAACAACTGCAAGCTCGCTATGGCCTGATGTACCCGGCTAAACTCAGGGTAACGCTGCACAACCAGACCAGAACATTTGATGATCCTGAATTACTTGCGGAATTTTTGGAGTCCAAAGAGGCAGATCAGATGCGTTGATCCAAGGAACACTTAGCTAATTGACCTTATATTGGTAAAACCCGCCATATTGTTTTCGGACGCTCTCTACCTTAGAGACTGCCTTGGCAATTCACAGCCTTGGCTTTCACTAGCCTTGGTGGCCCTGCTCTATCATGCCCACAGCTACTTCGGTGGAGATCGGAGACTATAATAACAGAAGGGTTCAAACATTACAATCGCACTCTCTTGGGCCTCCTCCCGCAGACATATGGTCGCCATTTATATTTGGGGTTATGCTTCTTCTCTGGGGCACTTCGGTGCTTGTTTTCTCATATGGGGTGTATCTGGTATCTTAATTGATGTGTATGATATAGATGTACAGATGTGGTATATATTCCATACTCGCCTGCGCTTTTACTTCAAATGTATGACAATGTCTTATGGCCCTATGTAAGGTTTTTTCATTGAACGTAAAGGGAATCAACAACCCGATTAAAAGAAAGAAAATCCTTAGTTATTTGAGTCATGAAAAGGCGGATCTGGTTTTTCTTCAGGAAACGCACTTAAATTCTACCGAAACTCTGAAACTCAATATTAAACCTTACATGGTAGCTGCCTACTCTCCGGCTGTTTCTAAGAAATGTGGGGTAGCTATTCTGGTGAGGAAATCCTTGCCTGTCACCATTATTGCCACTAGCTCTGACACAGAGGGCAGATGGTCCCGCGTCCATCTTAAAATTGGACACCTTGAACTAACATGTATATGTATATATGCCCCCAATGTGGATAATCCTGCCTTTTTTGCTACCATTGCTCAGGTTGCGCAGGCCTCTGCTAGCACCTCACTGATAATAGGTGGCGACTTTAATCAAGTCGTCGATCCTCTGATAGACAGGCAACCGCCTAGAACGAGTGGCCTGCCCAAGAGCTCCCTCACACTCACCTCCTTGATCAAAGATCTCGCTTTAGTGGATCTTTGGAGATTGTTGCATCCTGCTGAACTGGAATTTACTTTCTATTCTCCCCCCCATCTATCACAGTCTAGAATAGATTTTTTCCTAATATCTAAAGTGCTGGTATCTCAGGTAGACACAGCGATGATTCACCCTTTACATATCTCAGACCATGCTGCCATTTCCTTCCAGTTGCACGCTAACCTGCCCAGTGGGAATCCGGGAAATTGGTTTTTTGATAGGACCCTGCTAGAGCAACAAGAGTTTCAGTTAGACATTCGGGCCGCCATTCAGGACTATTTCCATTTTAACTTACCACATGATACCATGAGCTGGGCTTGGTGGGAGGGCTTTAAAGCTGCCATTCGTGCAACCATTACTAGCTATCAAATTCGCTTGGGGAAACAGCGTAAGCAACAGTTATTAATATTAGAGCAACAAATTAAAACTGGGGAACGGGTTCTTACTTCCCGCACTGATCCTTGTGTGTTGTTACGATTGCAACGCCTACGCTTTCAATATAACTCAATCCTGTCTGCTGCAGCTTCTAAAAATATCGCATCGCAGCAAGGGATGTACTATCGGGAAAGCAACCGTGCTGGTAGACTCTTAGCTAATGCCTTGAAAGGTCAAAAAGAAGCCAAACGGGTAGCGGCTCTCCGAAACCCGGTAGGAGGGGACATAGTGACAAATAATACAGAGATAGTAGAGCTTTTCCGGGATTTTTATACTCGTCTTTATAAATCAGAATGTGACTTCATGTCAGAGGCTTTTGAGCGATTATTATCCGGAATCCAACGGCCGACCCTCTCTGAAGAGGATAGGGTTGCGATGGATAAACCCTTCTCTACTAATGAAATTCACTCTGCCCTTAAACGTGTGGCCTCGGGACGCGCCGCAGGCCCTGACGGTCTTCCGGCCGAATTTTATAAAACGTTCAGTGCTGATCTGGCCCCCCACCTAAAACTCTATTTCACTGCTCTGGCTGAAGACACATCTTGCTTGGGATCCTTTTCGGCGGCGAATGTGATAGTATTTGAAAAAGAAGGGAGGGATCCGCTGTTAACAGCTAACTACCGCCCAATCTCCCTTCTTAACGCAGACTATAAAATTTTTGCGACTATCTTAGCCTCTCGACTATCTGACCAAATGTCTACACTAATCCACCCTGATCAATGTGGTTTTATACCCGGAAGATCCACTGCCGACAACGCTAGGACTTTATGTCATGTTTTGACTAATGCTGCAAGCCTAGATCTACCACTAGTTGGCCTCTCCCTAGACGCCGAGAAAGCCTTCGACCGTCTAGAATGGCCCTTCTTATTTGCTGTTCTCCGTTGGTACGGCTTTGGGGAGGGCTTTCTTCTCCGGTTTCTTCAAGTCATGTATGCCGAACCCACAGCCAGTATATGTGTGAATGCCATCAAATCTCAGCCATTCAGCCTTCAAAGAGGTACACGCCAAGGGTGCCCCCTATCTCCTCTGCTCTTTGACTTAGCGCTTGAACCTCTAGCCCTGTTACTTAGGCAGTCCGCAGACATCCGAGGTGCCCCCTTTAGACACAGAGAGATCAAACTCTCCGCTTATGCAGATGATCTTATGCTTTTTATAACTTTGGACTCGGTCCCAGTAGTCTTAGAATTACTAGACAGGTATTCGCAGCTCTCGGGCTATAAGATCAACTGGACCAAATCGGTTGCTTTCCCACTTAACCACCGGGTACATGCGGCCGACATGCAAGCCTTTCCCTTTCTCTGGCAGCATAGTATGGTGAAATATCTCGGGGTCTATTATTGCTATCCTTTAGAGGACACTATTCGTTTCAACGCCAAGGCGATAATCTCCAAAGTCCGTGAACTTACCAATCGGTGGTCTCCACTAACCCTTACATGGTGGGGCCGTTTGGAAACAGTGAAAATGATGATAGTTCCTAAAGTGAACTACATTCTCGAAATGCTACCATGTTTACTGCCCCGACACATCTACAAAGATATTGAAGGCCTTCTTATCCGTTATTTATGGCAGGGTAAAACACCCAGGATAGCTAAACAACACTTGCAATCTGATAAAGCGAGAGGAGGAGCTAGATTTCCAGATTTTCTCAAATATCATAAAGCCTTCCTCTTAAAGCAAGGTGCCCGTTGGTTGGATACCCCGGCAGCAGGCCGCCCGGTGTGGCTAGATATTGAAGAAGAGCTTAGTGGACCAGTTCCGCTGGCCTACTTCCCCGGAATGTGCCATCATTCAGACTCCCGCCATTCACCAATGGTTGTAGACACTCTAGTGGCCTTTAATGCCCTCATTCAATCTCTGGGTCCGCAGGCGTGCCCCCTGGACCATCTCCCGATATGGCATAACTCTCGATTTCAAATTAACAAAAAAACGATAGCATGGAGACCCTGGTACTCCAGGGGGATTTGGACACCTAAGCAGCTGTTTGCTGGGGATCGCTGGAAAACCTTTAATGCTTTACAAACGGAATTTGGTCTACCAGCGAAATATTACTTTCAATGGATGCAGCTCCAACATTGCCTTAAAGGCGCTCGGGTCATTCCGCGCTCTGATACTAGCGTGGAAGGGCTGTCTGAGGTGATTCGTTGTATCGGGAGTTTACCAGGGGTGGCATCTAACTTTTATAAAATACTCACTCATAGTCCAGGCAGGGACACCCCTAGGGCCCAGCAGGCATGGGAGCGCGAATTGCACATCACTTTAACTCCCCAGCAATGGAAGATAGTCTGGAGCAAAGTGGTGCGGGTCTCTAGATCCGCCTCTGTCACTCAAACGCTCTTCTATTTTGCCCACAGATGCTTTTATACTCCTGAGAAGATGGCCAAATGGAATGTCAATACAAGCTATCGATGTTGGTCATGCCATACAGCGGTGGGTACCTTCGCCCATGTTATCTATGAATGTCCAGCACTACAGCAATATTGGGGGCGGGTTTGGGACCGGATACAAAGTATCCTACACTTCCGGGAGCCCCTTTCTTGGAAGATTGTGGGACTCCGCTCTGTGGCGGGGATCCCCTCTCTTCCCAGGACAGGCCGCTTCCTCCTGGATTTTATGTTGGGTATGGCTGTATGCTTAGTCACGAAAAATTGGAAGAATGGCTCCCGCCTAACTTTTACCGAATGGTGGAATTCTGTCTGCTTATATAGTACATATGAGCAGATACCTCGTCGGATGGCATTCCAGGTTCAGGACTGCTCTCACTTGTCTAAGTGGCAGATGCTTAATGACTATGTTCAGATTGCCAGATGCTCCAATATAGCCGTATAGTTACACTCATCATGTTGCAGATAATTATATTATCACGAAAGATAATAATGTGTATATACACCCGATACTGGATTGTTACGTATCCCAGAGAAGAAGCAGGGGGGGAGGGGGTGGTGGGGGTTTACTGTCCGTGATTGTATAATATTATTTGTTCATGTCTTCTATTCTGTATGTCCTTTTGTTTCGATGTTCCAAAATGAAAATAAAAGTTTAAAAAAAAAAAAAAAAGTGCAAGGAAGAGGAGTCCTGAAGGAAGATCTAAAGAATATGAGAGGAGAAGAGGAATAAGACTTTCAAGGAGAAGAAGAGAGTGCAGAGGAAAAAATAACCAGCACCAGAGAGAGGGTGGAGAGGCTGAGACTTAAGCAAGAGTTGGTTACTTTAATTTAAACCCAAGTACTAGGGTCTGGAAGGTCAGATGTCATATAAGAGATGCCCACAGACTCGGCTATGGGCAGATTGATATGGCTGAGCCCCTCCCCCAAGCTTGATAGTGTTTGGAGCAAAAGAGGAAGGTGCGAGGTAGTTAAGTGGCATAATCAGAACAGAGTTGGAAATGTGCTTAAATGGAGGGAACTGAAAGGTAGGCCAGTAGGACACTGGTTGGTAGCTAGTACTGTGCTAGGGGTCAGGTTGTTTGGGAGAGAAATCTTCCCTGCAGGACCGCAGCAAGCTAAAAATGTGCTTTGTGTGACTTGCAAACTTGGTGTCCCTCCCCTCCCCACCCAGCCACGCAAAGGAACTGGTGCTTATCGGACATTTTATATATTTAGCATTTGATTGTAAGTATTTATGATTTTACCTATGCTGTATGTATATATTTGTTTGTTTATTTTTTTAAGGTATATTTTTCTAAATAAGAATTTTCTCAATCAACGATGAACCACTGTACTGAAGGAGTCTCGTGATGGGAAACTAGGAGCCCTCCTGAAGAATGCCTTTATAGCATCAGCCTTTGGCTCTCAAGCAGCCCTAGGTGCAGGTCTGGTGGCCAGGCGTTCTTGTGCTGGGTTTGTTCTTTGGAATTCTTGGATTTTTTTATCCAGTTCATATCTCTGCTGTGTTTTTATCAGTTGCCCTGACTTGTGGGGGTTGTCTCTGTTTGTTAGCCCCACTGATGACGTACGTGGAAGATGCCAAGTGATGCTTCTTTTTTGGTGCATGGGTAGGCTGTGAAATCACTGCTTCCACTGTGCATGTTTATTTACCAGCATCCCTATACATATTTTACAAAAGGTTCCATCTCTGGCAGAGACTTTTGTAAAATAATGCGGGAACTGTGAATGTCACAACCTGGACCTCCAAGTTTCTATCTCAAAGTTCTATATAAAATGGGACGTCACATGATTCATGCAAAGGGGACCGAACCTGATTTGCCATGTCTTATGGCTATATATAAAAACCACACTGCTGGGTCATTTCATGGAGTAGTATGCTGGAAGGACAACAATATGACGTTCCCCCATAGCTGTAAAATCTGGATTCAGTATCCATTTATGGTGATTCCCTCTGCTTTACATTCTCAAGAGGAAGAGGAGTCAGCTTTACTTTGTTGGAATTCAGAGGGTGAAGGAGCTACATTTTAGTTTATCCTTTTTAAAGAGACAGGACTGATGTAAGGGTACTGGCCACTCGAGGTAACGGTCACATCCTTCCCTCCCCCATCCTCCTTATCGCTGCTGCTGACGCTGTCATGCCATAGATCCCAGGTTCAGTAGCTACAGCAGTCAATACATAAGAGCCTTAATTCTTGTGCACAGTTGGTCCTGTCCCTCCAATGTAGATTTTGAGTCCAGGCAGGACCTGCTGCAGTTTTAGAGCACAGTGGTTGAGGCTCCCACTTGTTTACTGCTCTCACCACTGGACCTGGGAAATACAGCCTGGCAGCGGTAACAGCAGTGGTAAGGGGGTGGAAGTGGGAGAATGCAGGACAACTGACTTAGCAGTGCCATCCTCTAAAACCTAGAGCTCTATGTGACTGCCTAATTCACCTAATAGCAGCACCAGAGAGCGCTGCAGAAGCAAACTTAATCTATTATTAACCGCCTTTCTTCTCTTCTCCCTTCTCCAACTTTTCTATTAAGTTTATTTAGCCTTTGTGTAGCCATAAGGAAACCGAGTGGCACAGAGTCAGCTTCTTATTCTGGATGCTAAAAGAAGTCAAGCGGTTGGAATAAAATCGTGGTGCTTTCCCCACTAATCTCATGCTAAATTAATATAGCGGATGTGCACAGATTCTGCCTTAGCAGACAGCTCTCGGCTCATTTCTTGGCTGGCCACAGTAAATCCTTGGCAAAACATCCAGCTGTGAATTAATATTTCTTTATTTGGATTTAGCTCATGGCTTATATGTTGCATCCCCCGTCTCCAAGACCTCTCGCTGACATCCATAAAAAGTGTATTTCTTTTACGAGTCCTGTAGGCTTTTGTCGCATGTCCTATAAAAAGTGTCGCCATCTGACAAGTGGGAGCATCTTACCATGACTAGTAATGTATCATTTATTAATGTCGATCATATCATATTGATGTTCTATCAGAAGACAGCCAATATTCCAGAGGCCCCAAGGGAAAATTATAGTATGTCCTCATAAATAATTTATACACAAGATACTGTATACTTATGCAATTTGGGAAGCCAGCTACGAATGTAGATTACATTAATGGATTTACTTAGTATATGAAATAGGAGGCAACGTTTATTGAGCAAGTGGGTTAGGGTTTCTGTTAAGCATTCCAGTAAATCCACTGCCCATGAAAGGTTCTACATTGGCAGTAGTGGGAACGTCTCCATTTATTCAAAGGAGGAGATAGAGCATATAAAGTAGCGGTGACGGCCTTCTCCTGTTGTGCACTCTCAGTATGTCTCAACCTAGTTCTCTAAGCTTGTATTTATACAGATATATTAGGGAGGGATGGGCTGGTTCAGATTTAATTCAAGCCTTATTAGAAGTGTGAGGTTGCTGGGGGAGAAGGGTTTGATAAAACTTAAATTTACCAAGCAGCAATTGCTTACATTGCAAACTGACCCAAGCCAACCTTGACTTGATTCCTCTTATTTACCTGAATGTTGCTATAATATAGCTACCAGTGACATGTTTTTTTTATGTTGGACAGAAAGCAAATCTGCAGTGCCTACAGAGCAAGCAGGATGCCAATAAAGTCCACAAACATGTTCAAACTGTCCAGTAACAGTAGAGTCACCAAACTTTGGTTCTCCGCTATGAAGGTATAAAGTAGCTAGCATCACTTGTCTCCCGCTTGTCCAGGCTAAACCATGCACAGGATGGATAACTTGGAAATGGGAATTCAGACCATTTCGTAGAAGTTTTCCTTTTCCCAGTTCCATTTTTTCTAATATCAGGCATCTCAACACCGTAGAGAAGAAGTGGTGGTTCCCTTCATTTCTCTCTCATCGCTGCCTCCCAGTGAAGGTGGTAGAGACGAGGACCATATCTGAATTCAAAAAAGCATGGGTCAAACACAGAGGATCTCCAAGGGAAACGGGATTGCAGAGCTTAGTGGTTGTATGGATTGGCAGACTGGACAGCCTTGGGATCTTTTATCTGCTGTCATTTTTCTATGTTGTTGAAAGATGCATAAAATTGCACAGTAGTTTATGAGTCATCTTCTTTCTCTGCAAATTTCCAGTGAGTTGGACACATCTGGGCTGAGTTTCATCATTCCAGCCAAGGAAATCTGAGTCTTTCCAGAGAATTAGGATTTCAACTACAGTAGACTTAGAAAATTAGAAAAAGTCAGTACAGAGGATGGCTACTAAAATGGTTAGTTGTCTTCATTATAAAGCATATGAAAACAGATTTAAGGATCTTAATATGTACACCTTAGAGGGAAGGCAGAATAGAGGTGATATGATTGAGACGTTTAAATTCCTCTGTGGCATAAATGCACAGGGTGAGAGCCTCTTTCAATTGAAAGCAAGTTCTGCTATGAGGGGACATGGGATGAGGCTGAAAGGGGATAGATTCAGGAATGATATGCAGAAATATTTCTTTATGGAAAGAGTGGTGGATCTGTGGAATAGTCTCCCAGTAGAGGTGGTAGAGATGAGGACAGTATCTGAATTTAAAAAAGCATGGGGCAAGCACAGAGGATCTCTAAAGGTAAAAAGGGAACTGTTGTAGTTGTTGATATGGAAGGACAGACTAGATAGGCCATGTGGTCTTTTTCTGTCATCATTTTTCTATGTTTCTGCGTTTCTAAATCCAGGTTGAGTCAGACTATAACATGCTTATTAATATTCTTATATACCACCTATAAATATGAACCCAGAGTATCAAGGCAGTGTTACAATAAAATATACATAAAATAATAAAACAAGTCAGAACATTTAACATGGTACAGACAGGGAACATATTTTAGGAGGCCAACTGGAGCCTAGTATAAATTTTAGCTAATACTATTACTGAACTCTCTCTTCTTACTATGCAGTGATGAACAGCATGGAAGTCAGCAGTATTATCTTAAACAGGCTACTGCTTCTTATCATTTGTATAGCGCTACGAGGCATATTCAGCGCTATACATATAGATGTAAAAGAGTCTCTGCTCATCAGAGCTTACAAGGCAAACACCACCACAAATCTGGGGACTAGAGGATGGTAAGCTACACATATGTGGTGAACAGGAGAGTGAATGGCACCAGGATCCAAAGGCAGCCTCCCTGGCTGGATATTTCTTTATTGGCTACTACTTCTGGGCTCTCTTTACTAATCCATCATAGCAGGAACCAAACAAAGCTCAGCGGCATTCACAGGCTGCTCACATTTTATATTACTCAATCAATTCATTCTCAGAGAAGCTTTCTTTATGCATCATCAGATTTCAAGTGAAAGGGAGTCGCAGGGAGCAGAATCCAATGATTTTCTGATAGGTGAAAGGTTACAATGCTAAGAGAATTCTTCAAAGAATAATGATCAGGAGCCCCAGTAGTTTTATAAATTAAACCCCTTTTACATTTTTAGCTTCTGGCAAACAAAAAGTACTGACTCCAAAGGAATTTTTCAGAGCTGAAGGCCTCAGAACTGATGGTCTCTTATGAGATCTACGCCCTGAAGCATAATGAGATTCTGGCAGTCAGAAAGCCCTCAGGCCCAGGCCCAGGCCCATTGAACAGCTAGCTGAATGTGGATGAATTCCTCAAACTCAACCATGCATGGCCATAAAATATATATGTTGTAAATGTTGTATGTGTAAAATATATAAACATTTCTGAAATCCAGCTCTGAGCCAAGGCTGCCTTTCTGTCCTTACCTATTATTATAAAATGAAACATGGGAAATGCATAAGTTTAAGGATCTCATGAACTTCCCAAATGCTACAGCACATAATGATAGCCTTTGGCATCTTTGTTTATGCAATTCTTACGTACATAACATCAGAGAGTTCAACTAAGCAAGCCACTAACATCTTTAATGCTGTAAAAGAGAACCAATTAAGACACAAAATACGGATCCATGCAACTTTATTTATTGACTATTTTTTTGGAGGGGGGGGGGGAGGGTTGTGTTGCCAGAGAATCATAAAACTTTATAATGCAGCCAGCTCTTAGAAGAGGGCCCCCCCCCCCTGCTGTGTATGCTATCCATGCTCTCCACCGATTGATATATTGGAGCCCAGAACTGGAGAAGAACAAATTTCATGTGTTTCATTGCAGAATGACATCAGCACTCTGAACTGGTAATGAACTCTTTTGGGTGAAGAGGGGACCTAAAAAAAATCTGAACTGCAGCCAAAGGAAGAGAAGGGAAAATTCATGTCTCCACTGAAGCTTGCTCACCATCAAAAGAATACTTGATATAGTCATTTCAAAGCCCAGTTAGAACCATGACTGCACAAGGTGACCTGCCTAGTGAGAGTTACAGAACAAGGGAAAAGGTTCTATATCGAATACGAGCTGTGGATGGAGATCTTTCAAATATGAATTTACCTTCTATTTGCATAATGTCATGAGCTTTATTGCAACTAGCAGCCATACCATTCAAAATAACCCTTTCTTTTCTGAAAACACCGTAATACTGCAAGACAACAGGATAAACTAACTGCCTCGCAGGGTGTCAGGATAAGATAATACACATAAGACAATAATTCAGTCTTGTTATGCTCCAAAATAACTTATAGGTGTTTACTTGCCATGCTCGTGCCAACTAGGGCTCACCACCATAACAAACTCAAAGCAAAGCTGTGCTTGCCAAACATCCAAACTAAAAAAATGAATTCATTAATCCGAGTACCTTATTTCACTGTCCAATGCTCTGGGATCATGCTGGAAATAAGGTTTGAATATGGATCGTTATCTTTAGTTGTTTCTTTATATACCGCCCACACCATGGGATATCTAATATCTGTTATATAATACCAGGTTGGGGGGGTATTTTATACAGCTTTTTCCCACACATTTTATATGTGGAAAGGGGCTCTAAGAAAACTGTACAGCCACGTAGACGCCTGAAGAGTGTATGTATTTTTATGTACTGTATACGTAGGCTCCAGTGGTTCTCAAACCCCTGGGGATACCTCGAGGCATATAAGAGGGCACCTCAGGCCTGCAGTTTCCCATACGTCTAGTTGTGTCATCTTTGGAGATGCATAAAAGACTCAATTAACACTGAAACAATGGGACGTCTTACAATATCTATACATAGAGAGTACCTGACTCTTGCTAGGTACCTTGGCCCAGTTGTTGAGAACCATTGATTCTATTCCATGTGTTGTGATATCGAACTCTTCTACTCTCTTGGTTACCTCAATTCATCATAAGAAGAGAGATCCTAAAACCTTATTGTTTTCTAGCCATAATAATATTCCTAAGGGTTAGGTTTTGCTCCTGCAGCATTTGTGTTCAATTCTTCAAGAGTGCAGTATTTGTGCTGATCATATGCAAGAGCAATTTATAAAAAAAGAGGATATCCTTGCCCTGTCAATCGCCGAGAAATGGCCACCAAAGAAAGGGGACTGTTGTAGTGGATGATATGGAAGGACAGACTAGATAGGCCATGTGGTCTTTCTCTGTCATCATCTTTCTATGTAACATTAATTGTGAACTATTGTTATCTTCTGCTCCTAAAGCACCTGGACCTGAATATGTATGTGTACAGTCCCAGTGAGTGAAGGTCATTATTTTAAAATACTAACAGATAGTTGCAGCACATCCATCATTCGCATGGACTCCGTGTTTTTCCTATCATTGGAGAAGAAATTTAAGAGGAAGTAATTTGGCCTACCTACTTATTCGCATCGATATATCATCTTGCCTTTTTTTCGGTGACCTTTGAGACACTGTTGTCCAAGTTACCCATAAGTAGAATAGGGGGCACTTTATGTTTTCCTGGTTTCATCATATTTGACAAAGAGAACACAATGAATTTGTATTGATGGCAATTTCTCTGACTGGCATACACTAACACGGTTCCACTTTATCAACGGCCTTGCTTAATATTTATCTGGCTCTACTCTGTAATTTATTATGAGAAATGAACATCAATTTTCAACTTTACGCAGATGACATTTTATTATTTGTTTCCTTTAATTCTAAAGATGACATATCAATTGTTCACTTGATACATGATTTTGATGTATTTTGGAAGCAATGGTAGTATCAGATCTGAAAAATAAGTTATATACATCTTTGGTTTCCTTTGAAGGAAATATGGTTTCATTGTGTACAGAAGTGATTTGGAAGCTTATGCGTGCTGCATTTTTAAAGTTAAGAGGACTTTCAAATGATAGTACAAATTTTAATGCAAAAATATGACCTTGAGAATATACCACCAGAATATAAAGACTACCTGCAAAATCGATTTGCTGCTTTAGATACAAATGACAGAGCTCCAGAAGAGTTATGGGATGACATCAAGAAGGATGTGTTGGAAGAAAATAAGAAGACTCTATAAAAAGATGAAAATGCAAAAAAGGCCAAAATGGATGACAGAAGAAAATCTGAAAATTGCCCAAAAACGCAGAGAAGCTAAAACCAGAAGAGAAAGAGAGGCAGTCACAGAACTCAGCAGATATTTCCAACATGCAGCAAGACAAGACAAGGAAAAGTACTACAATGATGCATGCATGGAAATAGAATCAGAAACTATTAGAGAACAAGATCGGCTTTCCTAAAGCTACAAGAGCTAACAAAAAATTCCAGCCTCGAATTGGAATGCTACAAGATGCTCAAGGATCCATGTTGAATGATACTGAGAAGATCAAGAAAAGGTGGAAAGAATGTATAGGGTCATTATAAGATAAAGATCAAGTGGACCAATATCCGTTTCAACCTGAATCTTATGATAAGGAACCATTGGTGATGAAAGAAGAAGTCAAAGCAGCACTGAAAACCTTATCAAAGAACAAAGCACTGGGCATTGATCGCATTCCTATTGAAGTATTACATCAATCTGATGCAGCTGTTACCATACTTACAATGCTCTGCCAGGAAATTTGGAAGACAACATCATGGCCAACTGACTGGAAAAGATCTGTGTTTATACCAATACTAAAGAAAGGTGATCCAACTGACTGTGGAAATTATCACACAATCGCTCTGATCCCATATGCAAGCAAGATTCTACTGAAGATTATTCAGCAGAGACTACAACCATACCTGGAATGAGAACAGCCTGAAATTTAAGCAGGGTTCAGGAAAGGGTGAGGAACAAGAGACATCATCGCGAATGTGAGACAGATACTTGAAAAGACTAAAGAATAACAAAAGGACATCTATACATGTTTTATTGACTACAGCAAGGCTTTTGACTGTGTAAACCATGAGAAACTCTGGGCCACATTAAGAAGCATGGATATACTGGAACACCTGATTGCTTGCACAACCTTTACATTCATCAAAGAAGCAATACTTTGAACGGAAGGAGAAACAGAATGGTTTAAAATCAGCAAAATGTGTATGACAAAACTGCATACTTTCCCTCTACCTGTTTAATTTACATGCAGAATAAATCATAAGAGAAGCAGGACTGTATGAAGACAACCGAGGTGTGAAGATTGGTGGAAAACTCAAAAACAACTTTCACTATGCTGATGATACCACATTACTGGCTGAAAAAGAAGACGATCTGAAACATTTGCTTCTGAAGATCAAGGAACATAGTCTTAAAATGGGCCTGCATCTTATTGTAAAGATGATAAATATCCTGACTATTGGCAAAATCAATAAGTTCATCATTGATAGAGATGAAATCGAAATAGTGGACAACTTTAACCTACTTGGATCAACTATCAATAAAGAAACAGCAAGTCGTTGAGAAATCCGATGATGCATTGCTCTTGACAGAATGGCTATGAAGGACCTAGACAAGATTCTCAAACCTTCACTTGATCCCACTTGTCCTTCTAACTATCGTCCCATCTCTCTCCTTCCTTTTGTCTCTAAACTACTTGAGCGTGCAGTCTATCACCGTTGTCTTGATCTCCTCTCCTCTCCTCTCATACCCTCTTGGTTCCTTTACAATCCAGCTTCCGTCCCCTACACTCCACTGAAACTGCTCTTACTAAGGTCTCGAATGATTTGTTCTTGGCAAAGTCCAAAGGCTTTTACTCTGTCCTCATTCTTCTTGATCTCTCTGCTGTCTTCGACACTGTTGACCATAACCTTCTTCTTATCACCCTATCCTCACTTGGATTCAAAGACTCTGTACTATCTTGGTTCTCTTCCTATCTATCCCATCGCTCTTTCAGTGTGTGCTTCGATGGCTTCTCCTCCTCTTCAACCCCAATACCTGTAGGAGTTCCTGAGGGTTCCGTCTTAGGTCCACTCCTCTTCTCTCTCTATACCCAATCTCTTGGCACCCTTATCTCTTCCCTTGGCTTTCACTATCATCTCTATGCCAACGACTCTCAAATCTATCTTTCTGCACCTGTTATCTCTCCTGATATCCAGTCTAAGATCTCTCTGCCTCTCTGACATTGCTGCCTGGATGTCCCACCGCCGCTTAAAACTGAACATGGCCAAAACTGAGCTTCTTATCTTTCCCCCGAATGCTTCCCCTCCTCTTTCCCCTTTCTCTCTCTCTGTTGATAACTCTGTACTCCTCCCTGTTTCTTCAGCTCGTAACCTTGGAGTTATCTTCGATTCCTCTCTTTCTCTTCACATATCCAGCTCATTGCTAAAACTTGTTATTTTTTTCTATACAATATTTCCAAAATTCGCCCCTTCCTCTCTGTTGACACCACTAAATTGATTGTCCACTCCTGAATCACCTCCCATCTTGATTATTGTAACATTCTCCTTGCTGGCCTCCCTGCAAGCCACCTCTTTCCTCTTGAGTCAATTCAACACTCTGCTGCTTGACTCATTTTCCGCCAGTCTCATTTTTCCCACATCACTCCTCTCCTCATGTCGCTTCATTGGCTTCCCATCTATCTCCGTATCCAATTTAAACTTCTCCTCCTGACCTATAAATGTATTCACTCTTCTGCCCCCAGTACCTTTCATCTCTCATCTCTCCTTACACCCCCTCTTGGTTGCTTCGCTCTTCTAACAGTCTTCGTTTATCTGTGCCCTTTACTCGTATTGCCAATTCCAGACTTCGCACCTTCCAACTGGCAGCACCCTTTGCTTGGAATAGTCTTCCTATCTCTGTGCGCCAGGCGTCCTCCCTGGCCATTTTCAAGTCCAGATTAAAATCCCACCTCTTCACTATTGCTTTCCGTTCCTGTCATACCCTATATTGATCTCTCTATCAACATTTGCTTACTTTGTCCTGTAAATTTTTGTTATTTGTATTATGTAACTTATTTTGTTTTCTGTCTTATTAGATTGTGAGCTCTGATGAGCAGGGACTGTCTCTCTTCTATGTTTGTACAGCGCTTCATATGTTGCGGCGCTTTATAAGTCTTTAATAATAATAATAATTCTCAAAAGCAGAGATGTCGATGTCTCTCTCCATATAAAGATTTGACTCGTTCAAGCCGTAGTATTTTCAATAACATAATATGGATGCAAACGTTGGACAGTGGAAAAGATAGATAGGAAGAAAATTGATGCCTTTGAATTATGGTGCTGGCAATGAATACTGTGTATACCAGAGACTATCTGAAGAACAAACCAGTCAGCACTAGAGATCAAATCCAAGCTTTCTTTAGAAGCTCAGATAACAAGACTTCGACTTTCACGCTTTGGACACATCATGCAAAGAGACAGATCATTAGAGAAAGACATAGTGCTTGGTAAGGTAGAAGGTCAATGCAAAAGGGGCAGGCCAGCAATGAGATGGACCGATATAATAACAGCAGCTATGGATGCCACTCTATCAACAATGAGCCGCCTGACTGAAGACCAAACACAGTTTAGGACAACTATCCAGAGGGTCACCACGAGTCCACACCGACTCGATGGCACTTAACATCAACATCTTCACTGTTTTAATAGACTCTCTCTAGGTATCTCTAACACATTATTTTAGTTCTTATAAATACTTCAAAATGTAAATGCATGTGTAATTTAGTTTAAGAAAGATGGATCGTATCGCTCCATAATTGCAAAAACTTCACTGGTTGTCAGTGAAATATCAGTCACAACTCAAAGGTTTGTGCATCATTTATAAATCATTACAGGGGGTAGTTACTAAAGTGTATCATGGCAATAATGCATGTTATTTGCCCCTTAATGCATGTCAAAGAGCGTTGTAATGTGTGTTGAAGATTAATGAGATGCAAAGCATGAAAACACTTCATTAGTTTTCAAATGAACAAACAGTTTGAAGTAATTTACTGTTATTAATGGAAAAATAATGCTAGCTCAATGCCTGCTAATCTAGCTGGCCACAGATGGGAGTGACCCCAACTCGCTCTTGTATGGGCTGCTGACAAGTCCAAAATGGTAGCCATCATCCCTTAGCAGTAGTCTCTAGGTACTACTGGTAGAGGTCAACTCCAGCGGTAGTAGTGCAAAATTACTGCTAGGGGATCGCAGCCACCATTTTGAACCTGGCGCTGGCTTGGATAAGAGCAAGTGGGGTTTACTCCCATCTATGGCCCACCAGATGCTCTAAAAGATAGCTAGGGAGGACTTGGGCGGGGTAAGGGGGTATTAGGGGATTGGGCCTTTGAAAGGGGAGATGGGACAGAGACATGTGTGGGGAGAGGGTGCTTATTTGGGGGAGGGGGTGCCCTGATTCTTTGCTGCTGGGAAGTAGGGACCCCTGACCATTGACAGAATTTTCAATGCTCGGCTCCTTTAAGACTGGGCCTGGGGATCAGGCCATGGGTTAGCAGCCCAATGCTCCTAGCCAGAAAAAATGCCAGCCTTGAGCTGGCCCTATTTTTCCCTTGGGATAACGCAGCTTGCAGTGATCACTGCAAGCTACATTATTCCTTTACCACAGGGATCACTAATGTGTAGTACTGAGTTACTGCGGGTTAGTGACTCCTATAGTAAACTAAGCTGCAGTAAAATGTGCCAAAGCAGGAGTGAGGACGGGCCAGAGGCGTGCCCTGACCTTGGACGTACAGGACCTATTCCAGTGATGGCCCTGTACTTCCGGGCCTGGGTAGATGGATATGGGAGGACAGTGCGGTGGGGCAGACACTGGCATGGTGAGTGGGGCAGGGGGTCCCTGCAGCCTGACCGCAGCCATGACAGGCCCAATTGTGGGTCGGACTGCAGGGAATGTGGCAGCCAGGTGATGTGCAATCGATTGGAGCTGTGGCATGGAGCCACGATGCCATAGCAACAGGATGCCACGGCACAGTGGCTGCATGCGGGAGTCAGGCTGAGCTAACCTGGCCTAGCTTAGACTGGTTCCTGCATAGAGCCAAAGTGCCATGGCATCCCATTGCCATGGCATTGTGGCTCCATGCTGGAGCACCGATCAGCCGCACATCACCTGGGTGCCCCTTTCCCGGCAGAGCTCTAGACATCTGGGGTGCCTGAATCAGGGCACATCCTGGACATCCAGGCCCTATGCCACAATTCTGCTCCTGTGGGGCCATCTAGCCCCTGCAGGAGCAGAATCGGGTGCATTTCTGGACGTCCACCTACGGAACTTGCCTCTCTTTCTTACATATTTTATGAATGTTATTTTGTCATCCACCTAAAAGAACTTGATAAGCAGGCTATCAATTTACTAAATGAAAAAATGAAGAGATCATTTGGTATCCTCATATTTACCTCCTCAAGTAGCGCAATATTCATATAATAATGAAGGTCATTTTTAATGTGGACACTGTATTGCTTGCACTTGTGCAATAGAATCAGATTTTTTTTAGCACCCTACATTTACCAGTTTTCCATAAATCTTCTGGGTTTACAATTGTGTTTCAGCACAGATCATTTATGCCATCAAGTGTCCCTATGAACCATAATATAAAGAATAAGGGAACACCTGTCAAATGTCCAGTAAATGGAATAAAGAAGCTCCGCTCTTGCTCACTGGCAGTGTTATTCTTACTGTTTGGAAGATTTGCATTTTTGGGTAATTGAATCTGTGACCTTCCCCCACTGGGGTGATATGTCATTGTTGTTTACCAATCAGGAAGAGCATTATTTATTTATTTATTTATTTGCAGTCTCTTTTATACCGCGCTATTTGACATCAGTGCGGTTTACAATGAACATAAGAGTTGCACATCTCAATTTCGTGATTTGTGCTTACAGTGAAACAGGTATAATAACTTGGGTATACATTAAACAGGAAAATTAAACTTGGGTATGCATTAAGCAGGTATAACAGGTAAAATAGGGTATAAATAACCAGTCCCTTAACAAGGAGACACGATGAATAAATACAGTCTACTTTATGCAACAATATAATGAGTTATGCGGCACTGCATAAGTTTCTCATGGTGGTTGGAGGGGAAGGTGTGATTGCGAGTGATCAGTCTGGGAATGTGACGTGCATGAGTTTGAGGTACTGCATTGAGATGTGAGAGTGGGTGAGTGTGGGGAGAAGACTGCATCATCGTAGTGATGAAGAAAGAGGAGCCGTTTCAGTGCCTTCCTAAATTGGGAGAGTTCACTGATGGTTCTGATAGTTGCTGGTAGTGCGTTCCAGCAGGATGGAGCAAAGAAGGAGAAGGCTCTGGATCTAGTGAATTGAGAACACTTCGTGCTTGCCTTAGGTAATATGAGAGTATTTGCGGCATTCGATCTCCTTGCTCGATTGGGAGGTGTGATTGAAATTAGATCAGTAATGGCAGTAGCAGGGTATTTATTGATGGCTTTATGGGTCATAATTAGGATCTTGAATGAGATCCTGGCTTGTATGGGTAGCCAGTGCAATTGTTTTAGTATTGGGGTAATATGAGAACTTCTTGAGGCTCCATGAAGGATTCTTGCAGCTGAATTCATTGCAAGTTGTAAGGGGTTAGTCGTGCACTTAGGTAGACCATACAAGATCGCACTGGCATAGTCAAAGTGAGGCATTATTAGGGCCTGAAAGATAGAACCTGATGACTTCCGAACTAACAGTTGACGCAGATTGCGGAGGGTCCGGATTTTATGGTACACCGACTTTGTTATATTTTTGATATGAGCCTTCATATTAAGTTGCTGATCAAGCGTTACACCTAGGTATCTTACTGTAGTCTTGCATATGATCTCTGCGTCGCGAACCTTGATAGACAGGGGTGGAGTAAAAGCCGGATTCCTGGTTACGAAGAGGGCTTCTGTCTTTTTGAAATTTAACTTAAGCATTTGTGCATTTAGCCAGTCTGTGACAGCGTCAAAGCACCTGATAAGTGGGGATAGTTCAAGATGTTCTGTCGAAATTGGCATGTACATCAAGACGTCGTCAGCATAGACCAGGCAGTTGATATTAAATGATTGGATGAGATCACAAATGGGTTGCATATAGACATTGAATAGCAAGGCGGATAGAGATGAGCCCTGTGGAACACCTTTAGTTTGGTGGAAGGAATCGGAGTTGGAGGGGCCAGAATGGACATGTTGCCAGCAGTCAGTGAGGTATGAAGCGCACCATGACAAAGCTGAAGCTTGAACTCCCTTCTCTCTGAGGCGTAGCAGGAGAACTTTGTGGTCTACGGTGTCGAATGCGGCAGCAATGTCCATGAAGATCAGTGCAAAGCTTTGTCTGATGTTATCGAGACCTAAGGTTATGGTGTTGAATAAGGTTGTGAGTAATGTTTCAACACCATGTGCTTCGTGAAATCCATGCTGGCAGGGATGCAGGGGTGCATTAGTATCTATGTGATCTTGTAATTGGCGTTGGGTAATCTTTTCAATGATTTTCGATAGGAGAGGTATGCTGGAGATAGGCCTGTAGGATTCCATCATCGAAGGGTCCAACTTACTGTTTTTTATGGTAGCTTCTGAAGATTTAAATAGGCAAACTGAATGTCAGGTATTTGTGAGGTAAATTTCTACTGCTTGTTAGAAAGACTTTTTAGCCAATAGCTTGCCTCTTTATTCTTATTTACAACACTTATAGCTCTCTGTAATAAAATTCCAAATATACAATCAATCAATCATCAACTAAACTATACAATGCATCATCTAACTAAAAACAAATTGGAAAGTGTACACGTTAGAGGGTGACATAACGATGTGTTTTGCATTTCCTCCATTCACAGGCATGTCAGTGGAAAGCACCATAGTAAAGGTGTCTCAACAAGATAGCAGAGATCAGGTGAGCACAGTAGTGACTGATGGTGTAAGTGAGCTATGTGGATGTGCCTGTATATCACTGATGTATGAGGTGTGACAAAAAAGAAACAAGACTCTGACATGACTCAATGCCAATTGGCGAAACGCTTACGTCACTGTGTTGTACAGCATCTCGCCACTATTCTGCTATAATATTTTTCATCTCTCTTACTCTGTTTTTCTTTTTCAGGATTTTTGGAGCACACTGCTCCATCGCTTTGTCACGCAACTGGAAGTGGCAGAAATATGGAGCAAAGAATCAACTTGAAATTTCTGGTTAAGTTGGAGAAGGGCCCAACTGAGTGTCTCCAACTTCTAGAAAAAGGCTTATGGAGAAGATACAATGTCAAGGCCATAAGTCTTCGAGTGGCACAAATGCTTCAAGACTGGCCGCGAGGAGGTGGAGGATGACCCCAAGTCAGGACGGCCTTCCACGACAAAGACGGTTGAGAACATTGACAAAGTGAACCAGCTGGTGCAGAGTGATCACAGATTGACGGTGCGGATGATAGCTGAGGAGCCTGAACAGGGAGTCAGTCTGGACCATCTTGGTGCAGGAGCTGGGGATGCGGAAGGTGTGCGCCAAGATAGTGCACAAGCTTTTATCAGTCAACGAGAAGGAGCACCGGGTCAATGTTTGTCGGGACTTGCTAGAGAAGATTGGAGAAGATCCAGAGTTCGTTAGCCGAGTCATCGCAGGAGTCTTCCAGTATGACCCTGAAAGCAAGAGACAGAGCCTGCAGTGGAAGACTCGACTGTCACCCAGACCCAAGAAGGCGCACATGTCCAAATCAAGGATCAAGGTCATGCTGATCGCATTCTTTGACCAGAAGGGAGTGGTTCATCATACGTTTGTGCCGGAGAGTCAGACAGCCAACCAGCACTTCCACCAGAGGTCCTCAATCGCCTCCATTACCAGGTTTAGTGCAGCAGGCAGGCTCTGTGGAGAGACAAGTCATGGCTGCTCCACCACAACAATGCGCCCGCACACACCGCGCTCAGTGTGAGGCAGTGTGGCCAACAAACAGATCACAGCTCTCGACCACTCTCCTTAGTCCCCAGATCTCGCACCATGTGACATCTGGCTCTTCCCCAGGCTGAAGACCGTGCTCAAAGGAACTCATTTCGCTTCTGTAGAAGAGATCAAGGCCACTGTGATGAGGGAGCTGAGGAACCTCAAGGAGGAGGACTTTACTGAGTGCTTCCATATGAGGCAGAAGTGAATGCAGAAGTGCATTAACTCGGGGGGGGGGGATTACTTTAAAGGGGGCAATGCATAATTTCTCTGTAGATTTTGTAATAAAACATTTATGGGACAGTCTCGTTTCTGTTTTGTCACACCTCGTAATGTGGCTATCTCCATGGGCAGAGTTGAGCTCTTTATCTATGGGGATGTGAACATGGGATGTCAGAGTGGGAGATGTGTATGTGTGTGTGATGGGCTGTGCGTGCTGCCTTTGAGTCAGGGCCTTTGCATGTGTAGATATATATATGTCTGAGTGAGTATGTATGTGCATGTTGGCAGTGTGTCTTGGTGCTGTGTTCTGTCATAGCAGCAGTGTTGTTTGTGTGTGTGTGTGTGTGTGTGATGGGGCTGTATTTGTATCCATTTGTACGTAGGAGCTGTGTAAATGTTGGGAATGTGTGCATGTGTGTGGGTGTTTTGGCCATGCACCTGTTCACAGTGTGTCTTGGGCACCTGTTTGTGTCTTTGTGTACTTATGTTGGCAGTGTGTGTTGGGCACCTTTGTGTATCTGTGTGTGTTGATTTTGGCTGTGGATTTGTTGGCAATGGGTATTGGGGGCCTGTATGTCTGTGTATGTGGCATGGAGGGTGTGGGGGGGTATTTGTTTTGGGGCATTGTGTATATATTTGTAAGTATCATGTGGGCATTGGGTGGTAGTGGTGGCTAGCTTCAAAACTACTTATATTCCATTGTCCACCCAATACCTGCGCAAACCTCCTGCAGCTTCCAGCCACAGTAAAACTTTTGACACAGCTCACTGCATTACATGCTGAAATAAAAAAAGTCTTCAAGAGACACCTAAGTCTCTGATAATCCCTTTCTTGTCAAATGTCAAAGGAAGTTTATTCCAGCTTAAAAATTAAACAGCTTATCAAAAATGCTCTTCAATGTATAATCCGTCAATGCAGGATAAGCTAGCATCGTTCCATCTGAGGAATCCAAGGGCCGCGAAGAATACCTAGGACCATTCCCCGACAATAACTTATGTACATAACAATATACAAATAATCCTAAAATGAATGGGCAGCCAATGTAACTTTATTAATAACGGTATCACACGCTCCCACCGAAAACCTCTTAAAACCACCTTTGCTGCCAAATTAGACGGCACTTAACAACAACAACAAATATAATCCATCTCAATAGTTAAGGGTAGAAACAACAAAGGTCTGTGCTACTGTTTTTAAATGACAGAAGCAGCCTAACCCAGGGCCCAAAATTTCTTTGAGCCTGGAGTGCCAGTTTCTTCCAATTCAGCCAGCAGGCATAGTTAGCAGGGCTGCAGTGAGTAGGGCCTTGCTGGGTACAGCTGTGGGTTCTTCCTCACGGACTGGGCAGCCTCTCTGCCCCGGAAGGGCTTGCTGGGAGCCAGAGCCTGGTGCCAGCGTCGCTGGAGAGGTGGGTGCCGAGGAGGATCAGCAGGAGTCACAGCAGAGAGAGCATCGGTTGCGGTTCACCTCTGCTGTGCAGCCTGGATCATTGGGAGTGCAAGTTTCAGTCCCGGAGCCCCGGGTGGTTTTGATGAGACCTGAAGTATTTTCCTTTGAGACAGTATGGGAGGCATTTTCTAATCTTGAACAATCTTTGTCGGGACAGTTACAGGCTATCTCTAGCCAGTTTGCTAGTTTTGGACATTTGGTTGAGGCACATAATCACTTTTGGGAGAACTGCCGGTGAAGGTTTCCTCATTGGAGCAGAGGTTGGATCATGTCCAGGACTCAGTAACTGCTATTATTCGAGATTCAGAAAGTTTGCAACTGAAAACTGAAGCTCTGGAAAACATGTCTAAAAGCAGGAACCTAAGAGTTCTGAATTTTCCTACGGTTCCGTCTATATCACCTTTGGAACTTTTTACGAAATTCTTGATTAGTGTTTTGAAAATTCCGGTGGAATCAATTCCGCCAGTTTCTCATGCCTATTATTTGCCTACTGCTAAGGTTAAGATGGCTGAGGAGTTGGGTCAGCTTTTAAGATCATCTCTGGGCCTATCCTGTGATAGATTGGATTTGAATGGCTTTTTGCAGTGGTCAGGGTCTGATCCCGGGGTGACTGCTACTTTACTGGTCACCCTGGCATTAGACGTTGACTGAGATTGGTTGTTGAAAATGTATTTCCGATCACCTGTAAAACAGTTTATGGACTCTATTATTAGGATCTTTCAAGATATATCTAGGGATACACAGAAGAGGAGGAAACAATTTTTAGTTCTTAAACCTGGGGTACTCCAGCTGGGGGGGGGGAGGGCTGTTTTTAATTAGTTTTCCATGTATATACCTGGTTAAGTTGGTTGGGATTAATTATGTTTTTCTAGACCCCCAGCAGCTGTCCAGCTTTATCTCCTCTAAACTTGTGGTATTCAGGCTGATACTCTTAAGACCCCCCAAGAGCAAGCCCTATTTTTGCAGAGTGAGCTACTTGGCAAGAATTGTAACTCCTTTTGTTTGCATATACATACTTTATTTTCTTTTTATAGAGTTTCCTTGGTATTGTGTATCTTCCTCCTCTATATTGGGGACTGGTGGGAGCATCCTGTTGTATTATTTCTTATTGCAATTATTGTTTTTTGTAGGTTTTGATCTTTGTGTTCCAATTTCTTGGTTGCTGCCTTTTTCTTGCAAGATTAGTTCTTGTATATTTGTTGAAAATAGCATAAATAAAAAATTTAAAAAAAAAAGAAAGAAAACGGCCTGCCCAAGAAGGGGCCTGCAACCCTTCTGAGTGCCCGCTCTTTGTCAATTTTTTTGTTGGACGGCCGTCACATTGTCTAAGGCTGACTTCAGAATACCCACAGCCCGAGGGAACGGGGGGGCATTATATGGAATAACAAAACCCCTGAACTAACCAGTCTGCCTTACAGTCAGGGTTCACTGCAACACAGCAGTGTTGATTGGCGTGGGAGCCCGACTGAGGGTCCCAGGTTCAATGCCCTCTCTAGGGCACCCCTCCCAGCCTCTTGCTGCATCTAGTCTGGGGGTGTCCCTTGCCACAGATCATGCATGCATGCCTATATTTGCGTGTACTACCGAATCTTCATGAACCTCCGTTGAACAGCCTGCAAACACCCTTCATGGCACCGAGGACTGGAAATGGGGTCCTGTTGTTCTCCCAACCTCCGAACTTGTGTTGCCCCCTGAAAAGGCTGCTGCAGTCTACTGCCTCTAGCAGGCCACTGAGGCAGCAATGCTTTGCCAACCCTGCCTGTTTGTTGTCCCTGCATCATCAGCCGGAGCCCGAGATCTATGTCCTTCATCTCCCAGCTGAACCCCTTTGTTCCCCAGCATGTTCCTGCAGAATTGCTCATCATCCTGCAGCCACGCATTTCCTCCATTCACTCTGTATGCCTCGCAAATGCAATACTGGTATTTAAATAAACCTCCGCACTGTTCTGTGTGCCTCTCGCTATCATGTTAACTAAGATACAGAAAGCGGTGCCCCAGTTCGCTATTGTTCATGGGATGCTATCCGCCTTCTGGCTAGCTAGCTTGCATTTTCCCCGACAACCCACACAGTCGTAGCTCATGTCATTACATCTCACCAGCAAGGTGAAGATATTGACATAATCACCTTTCCATATCTTCTCTTTCTGGGCCATGGGGACGTAGCTATCCAGTGCATTAGTGAGACAGGTGTACTCAGCCGACCTTGCCTCCGACACCAGAACTCCATCTCCTTCTCTTACTCTGCCCCTACACTACTACCCGCACCCTGCGATCCCTTCTCGGGTGGACTGCCTGGTGGCCGCTGCCTAGGCTGCTGGTTTTCAATGGGGCTAATGAGCAGAGCTACTGCCGCTGGGACCATGTTCTGTGTCACAGCTCCAATCATCCCTTGCTCCTGGTTCCCATGGAGGCTCACGGGGGAACCTGCTGCCACTGTGACCATGCTTTGCAGCGTACCTGGCATGCCCCCTTGGGCTGCACTGCAGTTGGGCTGGCTTTTGCTACCATGGCAACCAATTGCTGCAACAAGTCCAAAATGCCCGCCTACTCTGCACTACCCTCTACCAAGCCCATCCTCTCCCCGCCCCAAACATGTGCCGCTACCGTTGCCCCTTCCCTCCACACTTCGTTGTCCACCCCAGTCTGCCCCACCCTCTCCAGCTCCCTCCTTCTCCCCCTGCTCTCCCCCATCTGTACCTCACATCTGTGTCGATTCAAATGCCCCCACCATCCCTCCCGCCCCCCTTGTCTTCTCCCACCTGTCCCAGAGAATTCAGCTATTTGTGAGTACTCACCTCTCTGTCCACAACCCCCAGAGAATGATGATGGTATGTCTCCTGCATCCCCTTTTGCCTAATGTTCCACTGGCCTTATCTGCTCCTGTGATGGGCCCTCGTGTCCTCCAGCGAACCTGCCCATGTCCAGCTCTGTGGACTGTGGCCATGTCCCTCACCATGTTCACGAGGTCACACATTCCAGGATCCCGTGCCACATGCCATCTGGACTGCTCTCATCTGCCCCACACTTGATTCTTACCATCGCATTTCCCATCGTCCACATCAGTCCGATGCCCACTCATGTTAGCCATTCTGCTGGACATAATACCTTGCCTTCACCTGTCTTCACCAGCTGTGCTCTGCACTGCTCCCGACTAGCTTGTCTCGCTGCACTGCTTACGTGCTTTCATTGACCTCTGCTTCTTTTTTAGTTGATCCTTGTCCTTTGCCCCATTAGCCTTCCTTTTTTTGCCTGTGGACTATTGCTGTCCTCCATTTTCCTTTTCCACATGCCTTACCATTCCGATTCGCTGTATGCGATATGCCCCAGGCTGCAACATGTGCATGAGATGTGAGCTGGATCATGATGCCTGGATCAGCGATGCAACGCTTTTTTCTTAGGTGAACCTTTCCTGCTATGCCATGTCACTTTGTCACTTCCGATGCACCGTGCGCTTTTTAGAGATGATATTCCTGGGCTGTGGGTTGAGCCCTCCTTCCGCTCCCCTTTGCCTGCAGTCCTTGCCTTGTGCCCAAAGGAGTCCCCTACATGAGCCCCACTGCTCCCCCAGCATGCTCTCCCCTCATTCTCCTTAGGACCGACTGTGTGCGGTTAGCTGTGCGGGGGAGGGGAAGTTTACTTCCCTGGGTTGCAGTTCTGTCGCATGGGTCCTGCATGCTCTCCCCTCAATCTCCGTATTTTCCCTTGTATGCTTTAGTCATGTGAGGGAGGGAGGGGGTGGGTATCAAAGTCTGGAGCTTCTGCCTCTCTGCTTACCCGAGCTGCTTAGCTCTGTTCTGCGCAGGCCCAGGAAAAGCCACAATCAGCTGGTTTTCATCCCCTCTCTCCTCTCCTGTGCCATAGCTACGTGTTAGCCTCTGGCTAGCTCCCCTCCCCCCCCCCACACTAGAGAGTTGCAGCCTTCTCACTGCGCCACTGCCGGCTCAGTCGCAGCCTTCTCCCAATGCTGCCATTGGCTCAGCACATCAACAGGCCCTGTGAATAGGGAGAGGCAGGCAGTGCTGTGCTGCAAGTGGCAAGTCAACGGGAGGCAAGCAGAAATGACGGCGGTGGCTGGCAGAATTGTTGGGGCCAGTAAGAAACATTTGTGCCCGCTTTTGCTGCCCCGTCTCAGTGCTCATTGCTGCTCACTCACTTCACAATGCAAAGGGAGGCTCGCAACTTCGGCCCCTGCCCTTTATTCCTTTGCCCCCCCCCCCTTCCGGGCTGAACCCTTCCTCACCAGCAGCCATGGTTATGGGCCATCCCCCTGATGTGGCTGGCCTTCAATACTCCAAATGAGGTCGCACCAAAGACTTATACAGAAGCACTATCACCTCCTTTCTTCTGCTGGCCATTCCTCTCCCTATGCACCCAAGCATCCTTCTAGCTTTTGCCATCGCCTTTTCAACCTGTTTAGCTACTTTAAGATCAGACACAATAATGCCTAGGTCCAGCTCTTCTTTTTTGGACAGAAGTACTTCACCCCCTATACTATATCGCTCCCTTGGATTGCTGCAGCCCAAATGCATAACCTTGCATTTTTTAACATTTGAATCTCAGCTGCCAAATTCTAGACCATTCTTCAAGCTTAATTCAAGCAAAACTGCTTGAATTGTGTCCTTGCCAGCCTATAACTTGAAATAAAGCCAAGCATCTATTAAACAGCCAATATTGCATAATCAGTGCTACATACAGCAGGTACAATATGTAGCTGAGAAATGTATTACCACTGTTTCTAACAAGACCAATATTTCACATCTTTACTGGATACGAGTACATTAGCATGCATTATTTAAACCTTAACAAATGTATGGGTATATAGGGGGGTTCTTTTTGTTTCTGTTTCATTGTTGCATTTGCTTTTCTTTCGATATGTTTTTTAAAAACCTTCATCGTTGTTTCTGGATCATTTTCACATGAAAACCTATTCCCAATTAATAGTTTGTTTAAGGATGGGATCTCTTCTCAGTGGTACAACATGAAAGTGAATCATGGATTGGTAGGGAAAATGTTATAACATTTTTCTATGCATAAAGACTGAGGAAAAGAAATTGTTTAGTTTTTCTGCTAATTTGTAATCCTTCTAGAAAACTCTTTTTACCTCTTGGTCATCCATTGGTCCAACCAACTACCTCATGGGCTTCTTTACTGAGGATAATGTTGGGGTCATGCCCACAACAGATACCTTCTTTGGTGATGATTTGAAGCAACTAAGTACACCACTGTAAGTCTAGAAGATGTAAAGGATCAACTGACAAACTCCAGAGCAACAAATGGCCAGGAGCGGATGGTTATGGTTTAGGCACTTGATATATTGTCCTTTACTTGCACATCAGAGCGGTTTACATGTATGTATATACCAACAGGTACTTTTTATTCCCCTGTCCCCAAAGGGCTCACAATCTAAGTGTACTGAGGCAATGGAGGGTTAAGTGGCTTGCCCAAGGCCACAAGGAGTTGCCATGGGACTAGAGACCCCAGTCCCTCTGGCCTGAGGATACTTGTCCCCATGCAGGAATTGAACTTCTGGCCTGAGGTAACCTGTCCCAACCACTGAGCCACTCCACCCCAGACCCATGATTCTGGCCCCTGAAAAACCTCAAACATTAAATCGCTAACCTGTTATTAGTAATCTGTAACCTACCATTCAAAACAGCTATGATACCTGAGAATTGTAGGGTGGTCAATGTAATGTCAGTTTGAAAGCTTCGGGAGTAAGTTCATGACAGTTGGAAACCACTACAATGGCTAATCTATCATGTAATACAGGAGTAATTTCAAATTAATAGAGTTCATAAAAAATATAATTATGGGGATAACTGTATAATACTTGAAACTCTTAAGTATTTGTTCTTGACTCTACAGCAAGCTTCTTTTCAAAAGATCTCTTAGGCTGCCTTATTGCGTTTTTACATCTAACTTGCCAGTGCCTATTCTCATCCTTATTTTCTTCAATGGGGTCTGCTTTCCATTTTCTGAATGATGCCCATTTTGCTTTCATTACCACTTCCAACTCACTCTTAAACCACATTGGTTGTTTGGCATTCTTTCAAAAATTTTTAATGCATGGAATGTATCACACATTTTAATCTTTTTGCACAGACCTCATAATGTTGCATAGTAACATAGTAAATGACGGCAGATAAAGACCTGTATGGTCCATCTAGTCTGCCCAGTAAGATGGCAAGAGTAGGTGCACCTGCTGCTCCGTGCAGGCCACCCCTCCCCATGTCTTTGTTTAGGGGTGAACCCACCGCTCCGTGTAGGTCACCCCTATTTATTGAGAAATTAGTTACATTTATTTTGATTTTATCCTGTTGCTGTAAAGGGATACACTCTGTCTGTCCCATGCCATTTTGAATTCTGTCACTATTTGCCCCAACACTTCCATTGGGAGGGCATTCCAAGCATCCACCACACTTTCAGTGAAAAAGTATTTCCTGACATTGCCCTTCAATTTACCCCCTTGCAGCTTCATGATATGCCATCTAGTTTTACAGCTTCCCCGTCTGTGGAAGAGGTTTGTTTGTTCATTATTTCTCTTTAAGTATTTAAAGGTCTGAATCATATCTCCCCTGTCCCTCCTCTCCTCCAGAGTGTACATATTTAGGTCTTCAAGTCTCTTCTCATAAGGCTTCCGACGCAGGCTCCAAATAACTTGAAGGAATTAGTCACTGAATTGCATCTACTGATTGGAAAATGTAATAAAAGTTTCTACACATAGCAAACATTCTTTTGCCATGAAGCAATCTCTAACATTTGCAAAACATCTGATAATAGTAAAGATGATCCTTACACTGCTTCTTAACTAAATTCTCTTTGGCATCACCTGTTATCAGACTCTGCAATTAAGTAGGCACCACTTCATGCTAAATTACAGTGAAAGTCATTGATCACTGTCATCATAATGAAATGTGTCAATTAGTGTTATATGCCTTGATGGTAATTTTTTCATTTGCAGCTTAGATTAGAGTAGCATTCTAATATAGTGCCACACATTAAAAAGGCTAAGCTGAACTATTTAACTAAGAGAATTTTATGCTTGGACAAATTTATTATTTTTATTTACTTATTTATAATCATTTAACAATATCACAGCACAGTACACTCTAGTTCTCTTTAACAATAGTAACACTGCCCACTGTCCTTCCCCCTCACCCATAGCCCCTCTGATTTCTCCACCCCTCCCAGTAGCTCCCCATGGCCCTACTGATTCATAGTTCCACTAATTCCTTCACCTTATTTGATTCCTTATCCTCCTGCCTATATACTCCTCTCCTCATATGAGGCCGTTCCATTTTACCATTCAACTGGAGTCTGACCTTCCAAGCCTCCAACGAAGCATTTAGTGGTTTCTTCCAATGTCCAGTAATTTCACATCTTGCCTCTACCAATCCCATCTTTAACACTCTACAGTCCTCTTTCTCCATTTTTTGGGGTAGCACTCCCAAGTGATATAAAACCCTCTTGCACCGAGGAAGTTTCTCCAGGGCCATGTGCTCATGAGGGAAGGGTTAGGACAGCCGTTATAGTTGATGATTCGATCATTAGGCATGTAGATAGCTGGGTGGCTGGTGGACATGAGGATCGCCTGGTAACATGCCTGCCTGGTGCGAAGGTAGCACCACCTAGATAAGGTCTTAGATAGTGCTGGGGAGGAGTCTTCTGTCTTGGTACATGTCAGTAACAATGACAGAGGAAAATGTGGTAGGGAGGTTCTGGAGGCTAAATTTATGCTTTTAGGTAGGAAGTTGAAATCCAGAACTTCCAGGGTAGCGTTCTCCGAAATGCTTCCCGTTCCACGCGCAGGACCAAAAAAGGCAGGCAGAGCTCCGGAGTCTCAATGCGTGGATGAGACAATGGTGCAGAGATGAGGGGTTTGGATTTGTTAGGAACTGGGGAACATTCAGGGGAAAGGAGGGGCTCTTCCGAAGGGATGGGCTTCACCTTAACCGGGATGGAACCAGGCTGCTGGCATTAACCTTTAAAAAGGAGATAGAGCAGCTTTTAAACTAGATAATATGGGAAAGCCGACAGTCGCCCAAGAGCGCATGGTTCAGAAGAATGTATCTTTGAAGGATACTACGTACCAAAAGCAGAGAGGTTCCAAAAAAGAGTAAAGTAGCCCAAATGCCCTCGAGTATGAAGCAGACACAGCTTAAAGATCCCAAATTACCAAAGTCTACCATTAGCCAGATTAATCTGAATAAAATACAGTCTATAAAATGCTTGTATGCAAATGCTAGAAGTCTAAAAAATAAGATGGGAGAGTTAGAATATATAGCACTAAATGAGAGGTTAGATATGATTGGAATATCAGAGACATGGTGGAAGGAGGACAACCAGTGGGACACTGTGATACCTGGGTACAAACTATATCGTAATGATAGAGCTGATCAAATTGGTGGAGGGGTTGCGCTCTATGTTAGAGAGAGCATTGAGTCAGAAAGGATTAAAGTTTTGCAGGAAACAAAATTCGCTGTAGAATCTCTATGGATTGAAATTCCATGTAAAAAGGGGAAGGCAATGGCAGTGGGGGTGTACTATCGACCGCCTGGACAGAATGAACAAATGGATGATGAAATGCTCAAAGAAATCAAGGAAGCTAACAAATGTTACAGCGCAGTAATAATAATAGGTGATTTCAATTACCCCGGTATCGACTGGGTCAGTGTCACGGCAGGACATGCTAGGGAGATAAAGTTCCTAGATGAAATAAATGACTGCTTCATGGAGCAGCTGGTTCATGAACCGACCAGAGGGGAAGCCATATTAGACCTAGTCCTTAGTGGAACACCAGATCTAGTGCAAGAGATAAGGGTGTTGGGGCCACTTGGCAATAGTGATCATAGCATGATCGCCTTTGTTTTAATTAGTGGAGGAGGGATAGTAAGGAAATCCACAATACTACTTTTTAACTTTTGAAAGGGAGACTATGATAAAATGAGGAAAATAGTTAAGAAAAAACTAAAAGGAGCAGTTGCAAAGGTTAAAGACTTACATCAAGCTTGGGTGTTGTTGAAAACTACTATCTTGGAAGCCCAGACAAGCTGTATTCCACGCTTTAAGAAAAGTGGAAGGAAGTCCAAAAAACTGCCAGCATGGTTTAAAGGTGAGGTCAGAGAGGCTGTTGTTGCCAAAAAAGCATCTTTCAGGAAATAGAAAAAAGAGCCAAACGACGAAACCTGGAAACAGCACAAGCACTGGCAAGTCAAATGCAAAGCAAGTAAAGGGAGAATTTAAGAAGAAGCTTGCTGCGGAAGCAAAAACGCAAAATAAAGACTTTTTCAAGTACATTCGTAGCAAAAAACCTGTGAGTCAGTTGGTCCATTAGATGATAGAGGGGTTAAAGGGGCACTAAAAGGCGACAAGGCGATAGAGGAGAGACTGAATTAATTCTTTGCCTCGGTCTTTACTGAGGAAGATGTAGGGATGTTACCCATGACTGAAGTGGTATTTAAAGGTGAGGAAGAATTGAAGGAAATATCGATACATCGGGAAGATGTATTACAACTATTAGATAAACTGAAGAGTAGCAAATCACCAGGGCCGGATGGCATACATCCAAGGGTGTTGAAAGAACTGAAATATGAGATTGCAGAACTGCTATTAGTAATCTGTGCATTTTCATTAAAATCATCTGTAATACCTGAGGATTGTCAATGTAACGCCAATTTTTAAAAAGGGCTCCAGGGGTGATCCGGGAAACTACAGACCGGTGAGCCTGACATCAGTACTGGGAAAAATGGTAGAAACCATCATAAAGAACAAAATTACTCAGCATGTAGATAGTCATGGCCTAATGGGAGACAGCCAACATGGCTTTAGACAAGGAAGATCTTGTCTTACTAATCTGTTATGTTTTTTTGAAGGTGTGAATAAACAGGTGGACAAAGGTGACCTGGACTTTCAGAAAGCCTTGGCAAGGTCCCTCATTAGAGACCTTTTGCAAAACTAAAGAGTCATGGGATAGGAAGCAGTGTACTATTGTGGATCAGGAACTGGTTAAAAGATAGAAAGCAGAGGGTAGGGCTAAATGGCCAATTTTCCCAATGGAGAAAGGTGAATAGTGGTGTACCCCAGGGATCTGTGCTGGGTCCGCTGCTTTTTGACATATTCATAAATGACCTGGAAAAGGGAGTAACGAGTGAGGTTATCAAATTTGCAGATGACACAAAACTATGTAAAGTTGTTAAAACCCAAGAGGATTGTGGAAAATTGCAAGAGGATCTTGATAAATTGGAAGACTGGGCATCAAAATGGCAGATGAAATTTAATGTGGACAAGTGCAAAGTTATGCACCTAGGAAAGAACTACCCAAACTATGGTTACATGATGCAAGGTTCCACATTAGGAACTACCACCCAGGAAAAAGATTTAGGCGTCATTGTGGATACCATGTTAAAACCCTCGGCCCAGTGTGCAGCGGCGGCCAAGAGAGCAAATAGAATGGTAGGTATAAGGAAAGGAATGGAAAATAAAACAAAAGATATTATAATGCCTCTATATCGTTCCATGGTGAGACCGCACCTTTAATATTGTGTGCAATTCTGGTCGCTGTATCTTAAAAAGGATATAGAGTTATTAGAAAAGGTTCAGAGAAGAGCCACCAAAATGGTAAAGGGGATGGAAGGATACTCCTATGAAGAAAGGCTAAAAAGGTTAGGGCTCTTTAACCTGGAAAAGAGACGGCTGAGAGGAGATATGATAGAAGTCTATAAATTAATGAACGGAGTGGAACGGGCAAAACGTAGATCGATTGTTTACGTCATCAAAATATAGAAAGACTAGGAGACCTGCAATGAAGCTACAGGGTAAACTATTTAAGACTAATAAAAGAAAATATTTTTTCACTCAACGTGTAATCAAACTCTGGAATTTGTTACCGGAGGATGTAGTAAAGGCTGTTAGTGTAGCTGGGTTTAAAAAAAGTGTGGACAAATTCCTGGAGGAAAGGTCCATAAACCATTATTAAAAAGGGACCCAAGATATCACTGCTTGACCCAGTACAAGAATTGTGGAACCTGTGTCCCTTGGGGAAACTGCTAGGTACGTGTGACCTAGATTGGTCACTGTTGGAAACAGGATACTGGGCTTAATGGACCTTGGTCTGACCCAGTGTGGCATATCTTATGTTCTTAAAAACAACTGTGGATTTCTTCCCAATATTACCCGCCCCCTCGTGTACCCTCCAATTTGCTTGCCCCTTTCTCCCAAAATTCTCTCACCGTCCTACAAATCCACAAAATGTGCAGGAAATGTCGTCTCTCAGCATCTCCTCTGCAACATTTATGGGATGCCTCAGGAAATCTCGCCTTGATTCTGTCTGGTGTAAGATGCCAACTGTACACTATTCTGTATGCATTTTCCTTTAGTAGAGCACTAATTGTGGCTCTATCTGCTTCTTCATATGTTCTATGCCATTTTTTTCTATCTGACTCCTTAATCTCTCTCCAAGTCTTACATAAATTTACATTTTTGAAATTTCCCCCTCCCTAAATAGTCATAGAACTTTGTGGAGTGGAAGAGTAGCCTAATGGTTAGAGCACTGGCTTGGGAACCAAAAGACCAGGGTTTGATTCCTGCTAGCGCTCCTTGTGGCCTTGGGCAAGTCACTTAACCCTCCATTGCCTCAGAAGAATCCAAGTTATCAATGTCCCTGTTTAATGTGCATTATGAAGTTTAAGTTACTATCTAAGGTGATTTGACTAAAATGGTATAAAAAACCTGTTAAATAAACTTTGTCATCACTCCCTTCAATCCTCAGAGGTCTACTCCTCCCCTTTCTTCAGCTCCCAGCCCCTTCTGACTCATAAACTCTGAACCTGCATAACATAAACAAAATCCTCCATCAATAAATTAAACTTCTCACAAAGCTCTGGGAAAGACAAGGACAGCCCATCATCCAAAAACTGGCAAAATCTCACCAATCCCCTCTCTCTCCCCTTTTCAAGATTACTTGATCTCTACCCCTTGCAAACTCCAATTCTTCTCTAACTGAAGCTAAACTAAAAATTTCTTTCCTTATACCCTTCAGTCTCTTTACCTCCCTCCATAACTGTTAGTGCCGATTAATATCGCAGTATAGCACAGTTACTTACCTGTAACAGGTGATCTCTGGGAACAGCAGGAATAAGTCTTCACATATAGGTATGTCGGTACCGACGGAGCCTGCGCGGGAACGCTCCCCAGCGTCCAATCAGAAAGCTTTTGGGAGCATCCCTCAGCGCCTGCGTGCTGCCTTCCCGCCTTTCCAACTGTCTCTCCTCAGTTGAGTTTTATAGCTGAGACAAAAGAGAGAAAGAGGAAAGGAAGCGAGATAGAGAGATACAACTCCTAGGGGAGGTGGTTGGGTTGTGAAGACTTATTCCTGCTGTTCCCAGAGATCACCTGTTACAGCTAAGTAACTGTGCTATCTCCAGGAACAAGCAGGAATGAGTCTTCACATATGGGAACTCCCAAGCTAAGATGCCTGGAGCCCTAGCATGTTGGTGATTAAAACATGCTCCACCCCATATGCCCAGGCATCCCGAGGATGGAGGGTAGGAGTTGAAGAAGAGAGGAGCTGTAGGAGACAGCAGACCTAAAATAGGACTACAGACAAGGAGTCCCTGTATGTATGATAAGCATCATGAAATGTATTGAAATGAACAATCACCATATGGACCTCACCTACTGGATTGCAGGAAGTAGAGAGGCTGATGGAATCTACTGGGGATCCAGTAGAGGAATCTTCAAGATGACCTCACAGAAGTGAGTTGAAGGTCAAAATCTGGAACTGACAGGTGACCCCAGGATTCAACTGGGGAAGAACAAAAACGGTGAGTCTTTAGTAGAAAGCTTTATGGAAAAGCTGAAAACTCTTTTGGCTACAGAGTTAATTATAGCTAGGAGCAAAAGAGGAAGACTGACCGAGTTGGACAAAATTGGGTAAGTCCTTGAGGGAAGAAGGGGTAAGGAGAAAAACCCCGTAACCCCAAGGAAGGAGAGATGTCTGAGGAGTTGGAAACCTCAGAGCTACTGAAGATCCCCCATGTCTCTCCTAACTGACGAGAGGTAGGAAGATAAAGGAATAGGGAGCTTCAGGGATACCTGAACCTAAGGTTATGGTAAAAGCTGTCAGTACCACAGCAGTGGTTGTGTGCATAAAACCGAAACATACTGTGAAATAGTATGAACATGTGAAAACCCACTGTCTGGAACAGATAGGAAGGAAAAAACACCTTTATGAGCACAGACAGTTAGAGAGATAAGTATGTGAATACATATCTACCTAAAGGAAGTATCTCGACAGATAAACACACATATATATAAATATAGATATATATATAGATATATATATAGATATATATATAGATATATGGGTATATATATATAGATATGTTTATGGCGAGATCCAGGGGGTATAGCCTATGCACACATGGCTGACAGACATATGCATCTAAAGAAAGCATATAGACATATGAACCTATATGAATATATATATATAGGTCTAAAGAGAAATGTCTGCAATTAAGCAGAAAGAGATATGTCTAAAGGAATCCTCACATGGAAGATGTGAAGAGGAATGATTCATCTCATAACAAGAAGGTGGAACCTACTTGAGAAGATATAGAGAATCTATTCCCTCTGGTTAAGATGGAGTAGAATGCTACCCAGTAAAATAACCAGGCTGGTTGCGAGAAAACAGAGGATAATATTAGTCTGTAAACAGCACGTCCTGGGTCCAGTAGAACTCTAACATGGTGAAGGGACAGAATACGCATAGGAGAGACACCAGGTAGACCCACTTGCGGGACAAGGGGTGGGGTATCATTCGTTATTTAGTTAAATATGTGCTGTCCATGAAGGATTAGGATACCATGAGGACAAGCTGCAAGGAAAAAGAGCCTATTTCCTGTAGGAAGTTGGTAACTCTTTAGACTGTCACGTAGGAAAGGCTTATGTCCTTTATTAAAAGGAAATAGAAGGGTGTAAAGAACCCTCAGAGTCATGGGAGGTGACTGAGGAAGCCTTTTCCAACCATATAGGATAGTCAGAGAAAAAACCCTCATGCTCTCTAGCAAGGGCCCATAGTGGAAAGCTTCTCTGTAGGATTGCAGAGAGCATTATGCAGGAGAGTTGGGAAATAAAACTGGCTGTTGGAGACAACCAGCTGCCAGCTCAACTATGTTACCAACTCCAAGGATTTGGAGATGGCAGAAAAGAAGTTATAAGGATTATCCAAGATAGATGAGAACTATCTTGGAAGCACTACTAAGGTTAGACAAAAAGTAGTGGAAGACCATACTGGAACTTATAGAAAAGTACCAGTAGACCAATCACTGAAGCTCCTGCATGGGCAGCTGCTGAATGGCAGAGCAGAAAGAATTTCCTGTTTTAAACAGAGAGAACAGACAGAACAAGAGGAGAATATCCTGTCCCTGTCTGACAAGCTGCCCAGATCAGGAAAAAAGGAAGATTGGAAAGGCTAAGGAAGCCTTCCATTAGTATGATACCATTGTTACAGGGGAACCCTGGAAAAGAAGGTAAAGAAAAAATAGGAGCTGAGGTGAGACTTGCCATATGGTAAGTCTGTAGAAGGAAAAATTCATGGTGGTTCAGAAAAACTATCATGAGATAGTTGGCAAACCTCTCTTCAGTGTAGGAAGAGGAGGAAATTCCTGTGACCCATAGACATGAATATCCTGACAGCTCAGCATACCTAAAAATAAGTGGATGTCCTGGAAACAGGAATCCAAGTGTAGAGGTTTAAATGAAAAAACAGTGAAAAAACTTCTAATGAGAAGAAGTGAACTGTATATTATACCAGATTAATTGGAACCCTATTGAGGGTTAATTTTCCTGGCTTGAGTTCGGATTCTTCAGACCAGGGCGAGGTTTCCCCTGTTTGGGAACATCTGAATGATGGGCAGGAGAAGAATAAAACCTTCTTCTTTTAGGGAAAGAAGGTTTGGTAGGGCATTTCCTACCTACTGGGGAAGGAGAAGGTTTAGGATAGCCCTCAGAAACAGGGAAGTCAGTGGAGCAATGAGCAACCTGACATAAAGACTCCTTGTTGAAGAGATTTTCTCCAGTACAAGGAGTGTTACCCAGTCTTTGTTGTGCCCATCTGCTCAAGTCTGAAGCTTGGAGCCAGTCTCTACGTCATGCTCCTATGGCTATAGCAGAGGTTCTGCTAACAGACTCAAAGGAGTCTAGGGAAGCACGAGAAAGAAACCTAGAGATATTCTGGCTATGACTAAGAAGCAAGGAATAGTCTGCAGCCTTGGGCTCTGAAAGAAAAGGAGTCAAAAGAGATAATTTCTCTGTGACCTCCTGAAGGGATAGACTCATGTAAAAAATATATGAGAGAATCCTTGTTGCCAGCATAGATGTTTGGAAGGTTTGACGTCCAAAAGCATCTAGAGTTCTAGATGCACGACCTGGCGGGAAAGAAGAATGCTTCTTCTTGCTTTTTACCTTCCTCATTGCTGATTCCACTACAATGGAATGATGGGGAAGTTGAGTCTTTTGAAACCCTGGAGACGGGGGCACCTGATACAGAAGAGCAGTTGCTGTAGAAGGTGAGGAAGCCCTTAAAGGTGTTTCCCATATTTTCAGAAGAAGATCCTGTAAAGAATGATGTAAAGGAAGCATTATATTTTCCTTTTTCCCAGAAAAGCCTTGTGTAGGATCATAGCCAGGGATAGGAATAGTCAGGAATGTTGCCATGTCAAGGAGAAATTTCTGAAAAGAAGGATCTCCAATGGGAACAACCCCTGGACAGGCTAAACTCGAAGAACTAGGCTGGGCACCAGAGGATGTACTTGTCCGGTGCAAAACAGGATCTCTAATGAATGAATACTGGGACTGGCGGGTATGACTTGAAACCGTCAGTACTGTATCGTCCATGCTAGGTATCGATTCCAAACTAGGTATAGAAAGGAGCGATCCTGGTGAAAAGAGCATGGATGGAGCTGGTCCCGATGCTACTGCAGGTACTAGCATCGACACCGATACCGGTAGCTGAGCCTGAATCGAAGGCGATACCGACACCGAAACAGTCAGCGGAGGCTGCTCAAACGGTACCGAGGAAACTCGAAAGTCTCGGTGAATATCCTCGGTACCGCGCATCCGGAATCGGTGCATGTCGGTTCCGAGACGCGTCGGTATCCAGTCTTCCAGACTAGATATCGATTTTAGACTCGGCATCGAAGGAAGCGAGTCTATCGATGCATGTTTGGAGGGTACCAACGTCGGTGGTAGTATCAGCGATGCTGTCGATACTGGAAAGTCAATCTGGGACATATCGATCGGTCCCGAAGGTACCAAGGACGCCCGATGACGATCTGTGGCGAAGAGTGGAATACTCAACACCGGTGCCGATGCCGGGTTAACATCCAAAGTGGATGCCACCACCGTGCATTGCTTAGATACTGGAAAGTCAAACTGGAACGTATCGATAGGTCCCGAAGGTACCGAGGACGCCAGATGATGATCCCTGGTGAAGAGTGGAGCACTCAACACCGGTGCCGATGCCGGGTTATCGGTACCGCTCGAAGCGGATGCCACCCCCGAGCATGGCTCAGGTATGTTCTGTGAGGGGTGAGCCCCAGGAACAACCTGAAACCCCTGAAAGGCTTTGGAGACCGAAGACTCCCGCCGGGGTTTTGAAGCCAATGAGGTCTTGAGGGCAAGGCCGGAGCCGTCATCATGCTTGGCATAAGACCTACCACCCAAGGACTGGCTAGTCTTAACAGACTGTTTGTGGGTTACCTGATCCTGTAGAGAAGAAATGGTTGGTGCCCTTACACTGGAAGGGAAAACGGCATCGAGGGAAACTTGAAATGGAGAATTTCTTCTCATAAAATTGTAGCCTGATGGCTCTGGAGGAAAGGGGTCAGGACCCAAACAGGTTAGACACCAGTTATTGGAGTCTAAAAAGAAAACTGTATTTCCACAGTTAAGGCACTTCTTAGAAGAAGGCTCCATAATGGAGAGGCCTTACAGGCCCAAAAATTCAAGACAGAAACAGAGGGAAAAAAAACTCCCTGAGTTTTAGGAAAAAGAAAAGAAAAAACCACCGGCGGTACCGGTGGAGTCGGGGAAACAGCCACGACCACAAGAAAACAAAAAAGTAAAAGATTTGAAGAAAACATTTTCTGCGGTGACAGGAAGACGTCCTGCCAGCTCCGCAGAAAAACGAAAACTGAGGAGAGACAGTTGGAAAGGCGGGAAGGCAGCACGTAGGCGCTGAGGGATGCTCCCAAAAGCTTTCTGATTGGACGCTGGGGAGCGTTCCCGCGCAGGCTCCGTCGGTACCGACGTACCCATATGTGAAGACTCATTCCTGCTTGTTCCTGGAGATAGTGGCATTTATACAGTTTGCAGGGTTTTAAACTGTATAAATGCTGTTGAATATCAGGCCCTTATTATCCCTTTCCCCCATCTTAAAGGAAAAAAGTAACTTAAATGCTGGACTTGCCCTATCTTCAGGTTAACATTCAAAGCTTCCATTTTCTCCCAAAACCTGACTACTTCCTCAAATAGTTCCATTTCCCTCATTATCATCACAGGCAGTCTTGGATATGTCACATATAACCTTATGCTCCTGTCCACCCACCCTTATACCTCTCACATCCCTATTGCTCCTTATAGCCTCTGCCTATGGCCTCAAAGATATCACAAAGTGCAAAGGGAATAGTATACACCCCTGCCTGGTCTCTCTTTCCAATTTAAATGCCTGGGAACTGCTCCCATTGACTTGAACCCCAGCTCTGGATCCTCATATAGCTTTGATATCCAACCAATCCCGTCTTCTGAATAACCCTCATCAAGCATGTCCAGCTTATCCTATCAAAAGCCTTTTTGTTATCTATCCTCAGCATCAGAGAAGAGTCAGACCTCCTCTGGGCTGACCACATGAGCTGTAACATTTTTTTGTATATTATCCGAGGCTTGTCTGCTAAGTATAAACCCATTTGATCCTTAAAGACTTGATCTCTCACACTAACCGCAATGCCAAGACCTTTGCCAAAATTCTAACATCTACATTTAGCAAAGTTTTTGGCCAGTACAAGCCACATCTTGTCAAGTCTTTCCCTTCTTTAAGCAAAATAGTTATACTCACTATCCTCAGAGATTCTGGTAGGGGGCTACCATGCAGTAGCACATTAAACAAATCTGACATTTTCCCCAACATTACTCCTTTAAATTTCTTATAGAACTGTCCCTCAACCCATCCAATCCTGGGACTTTGTCATGTGGAAGATTCTTAACTACCCATTGGATTTCCAAGGTCAGTATAGCAGCATGTAGCCTTCCTGCGCTTCCTTATATAGCTCTAGTAAAGCTATTTTCCCCAAGTACTGGCCAGTAATGTGGTATCATCAGCATAGCGAAGGTTGTTGATGAGTCTTCCACCAGTCGTCACACCTCTGTTGTCTTCATACAGTCCTGCTTCTCTGATTCTTTATTCTGCATATAAATTAAACAGGTAGGGGGAAAGTATGCAGCCTTGTCGTATACCTTTGCTGATTTTAAACCATTCTGTTTCTCCTTGTTCCGTTTGAACTGTTGCTTCTTCATCAATGTAAAGGTTGTGCAACAGAACAATCAGGTGCTCTGGTATACCTATGCTTCTTAATATGGCCCAGAGTTTCTCATGGTTTACACAGTCAAAAGTCTTGCTGTAGTCAATAAAACACATATAAATATCTTTATGGTATTTTTTAGTCTTTTCAAGAATCCATCTCACATCCGCGATGATGTCTCTCGTTCCTCGCCCTTTCCTGAACCCTGCTTGCACTTCAGGTAGTTCTTGTTCCAGGTATGGTTGTAGTCTCTGTTGAATAAACTTCAGTAGAATCTTGCTGACATTTGGGATCAGAGCGATTGTGTGATTAATCTCCACAGTCGGTTGGATCACCTTTCTTTAGTATTGGTATAAAACACAGATCTTTTCCAGTCAGTTGGCCAAATTTCCTGGCAGAGCCTCGTAAGTAAGATAACAGCTGCATCAGATTGCTGTAATACTTCTATGGGAATGCCATCAATGACAGGTGCTTTGACTGTTATGATTACTGTATAGTCATCGTTCAGGCAACAAGGTGCTTTGATGAGGCTTTCAATGCTGCTTCGACTTCTTCTTTCAGCACCAAGGGCACCTATACCCAAAGTTCTCTTTCCTGAGAAATGGACAGTATCCCTCAATTCTCTTCTTTCATAGGTGACAAATCCTGGTGTACATATCTTCACCTTGCTGTCTTTCTAGGAGATTATACTCGCCTTCTTGGGTTTTACCATCACTATCTTCTTAATCTTACTTTTCAATATGACGTGGCAGATTCTCTCTACATGTTCCCAGACTCCTGAGGGCATGGTTCACACAAACTTGCTGCTTCTCCTCACCCTCCTCCCGGTCCATTTCCGGCACTGTCCTGCATATCGTCTCCACCACTCCTCACAGTTCTGAAAGTCCTTCATTTCAGGAACCCCCCGATTCTACCATATTAGAGTGCACTGGGATTACCAAGCACCTTTTAGGGCCTGTAGAGGACTGGTATGTGGTCTAAGTTGCAGTAACAGTCATTTCTCATTTGTATTTATGTCTAGTTTGCATCTACTACTATTAATATTCATAATTTATATAGCACTATAAGGCATATGCAGCGCTGCACAAACACAAATAGAAGACAGTCCCTGCTCATAGAGCTTACAATCTAATCAAGATAGACAAAATAAGAGAAAACAAGGGTCAAATAGGGAAGAGACACAAGGAGAACAGGGGATTAGGATCCAAAAGCAGCTTCGAAGAGGTAAGCCTTTAGCATGGATTTGAAGAGGGGAAGAGAAGAGACATAACATAGTGATACAGCAAGTTTGTTTCATGCATAAGGAGCAGCAAGATGAAAAGACCAAAGCCTGGAGTTGGCAGTAGAAGAAAAGGGCATCGAGAGAAGGAGCCAGAGGAGGAACGGAGTTCACGCGAGGGGTGTAGGGGGAGAGGAGAGAGGCAAGGTAATAAGGGGCAGTAGAGTGAATGCATTTGTATGTTACAAGAAGTTTGAATTGCATGCGGAAGTGGAAGGGGAGCCAGTGAAGTGACTTCAGAAGAGGTGTAATATGAATGTAATGGGGCTGGCGAAAGATTAGTCACACAGCAGAGTACTGGATAGATTGAAGAGGAGAGAGTTGAAACCGAGGGAGACCAGCAAGGAGCAGGTTGCAATAGTCAAAACGGGGAGGTGACCAAAGAGTGGACAAGAGTTTAGTAGAGCGTTCAGAGAGGAAGGGGTAGATTTTGTTAATGTTGTAGAGGAAGAAACGACAAGTTTTTGCTATCTGTTGAATATGTGTGAAGAAGGAAAGGGAGGAGTCAAAGATGACTCCAAGGTTACGGGTTGAGGAAACAGGAAAAAGATGAGTGTTGTCAACAGTGATAGAATGGAGGAAGGGGGGAGGAAGGTTTAGGGGGAAAAATAAGAAATGCTGTATTAGCCATGTTTAAGTTCAGACAGCGGTTAGATATCCAGGTAGCGATGCATCAGCAAACTACTGTCAGTGTGAAGAGCAGCTTAGGAGATGCACATTTTTCCCCAGGGGTGCCACATCCACGGGTACACCATGGAGATGGGCAGGATCTGAAATGTGTAACTTTTCAGAATAGGGTGGGCATGGGGACATCCAAAACCCATGTCCGATAAGACTGACGGCAGACGTGTTTCTTCATTATATCGCATGGCCCACGCCTGCACCCATGCACAGGCTTTATGCTGGATGCGTGCACGGGCCAGCTGAATAGCACTTTGCCTGTGCCGAACCTAACATGCCTATCTCCCCGATTCTGGACCTGTGGGCATATCTAGACCCATGTATGTGGAATTAGGTTTAAATGGGGCCTGTTTTCAATTTAGACGTGTCCGCGGGCCAGACATGCATGCTATGGAATTGGGTTCCATGTTCTTCTTGTAGAAGAATGTTGTGGTCAACATGCACCCTTGCATTTTAGATATGTTGTGTACAATATCTTGAGAAATAATTGGAAATATTCCAATTCTGTGTCATCATAATATTTTAATAGTATGTTCAAAGGTATACAACAACAATGTTTGAGAAAAAAAAAATATGACCTGGATAGGATTAATGGCACCTTTCACTAATATTTGGTTGCACAATCCTTGGCAGTAATGACAGCCTCCAAACGTTTCTTGTAGCCATCTATAAGTTTCATTCATCTGCGTGCTGGTAGTTTCTCCTACTCTTCAACTGCGATTTGTTCCAGCTTATGAATGTTTCCAGGATTCCTTTTACCAATGGCAGATTTCAGCTTTTTCCAAAGATTCTTGATAGGATTGGGATCAGGACTCATTACTGGCCAGTTTAAAACAGTCAATTATTTTCCTTTTAAATCATTCATTTGTACTTTTGGATGTATGTTTTGGGTCATTGTCCTGCTGGAGGATCCATGACCTTCGACCCAGACCTAGCTTTCTGACACTAGGTAGTACATTTTGCTCCAAAATATTTTAGTAGTTCTCTAACTTCAAGATTCCTTTAGTATATTACAGGCCTCCAGTTCCTTTGGCAAACAGCCCCACAACATTATGGAACCTCCACCATATTTAACTGTAGGACAGGTGTTTTTTTCCTTATAAGCTTTCTTTCTTCACTGTAAACGTATTTCTGGTCTACATTGCCAAAGAACTCAAGTTTGGTTTCATCAGTCCACAGAACATTATCCCAGTAGGATTGTGATTTCTCAAGGTGGGTTTGGGCAAATATCAGTGGGGCCTTTTTATGCCTGTCTTTGAGTAGTGAGGTCCTCCTTGGCCTTCGCCCATGAAGTCCTTCTTTGTTTAGTGCACAGCATATGGTGCAGGTTGAAACCACCACTCCAGATTGCTCCAGGTCAGTCTTAAGCTCTTTGGATGTTGTACATGGTGTGTTTCCAACAATTTGCAGTAACCTTCGAAGACTTCTTGGATTAATTTTTCTTTTCCCACCACATCCTGGGAGGTTCTTGATAGTTCCATGAGCAGAAAACCTCTTAATAACACTGTGAATTGTAGATAAAGGAATCCTAAGGTCTTTGGAAATGGCCTTGTACCCCTTTGAAGTTTGATGATAATGACTTTTCTGATGGTCTCAGACATCTCTTGTCTTTGCCATTGTGAAAACAGAACAGAGAGCGAATGTGGCCATTTTAAACATTAGAACCATTCATTGGTTGGTTCAAGTCATGTGAGTACTGATAATTAATCACAGGTGCGTCTAATTCTACTGCAATGGGAATGTGGTTCTTCTATTCAAACCCAATTTGAATTGTAAAACTGGGACATTGCCAATAATCATGTCCTGGCAATGTCCCAGTTTTTACTCTATTTCCTTGTTTAACTGGTCTTGTTTTATTTGATTCTTGTATGCGTCAAATATGTAAATATATAGTGCAAAGCCATTTCACTGGCCACTTTTTTTTTAGGAGATATTGTACATTAAGGGGTTGAACTGCAAGGGTGCCAATAATGTTGACCACAACTGTAAGAGCCATGTAAAATGACAGCTGCTGCACGTAAGACTCTCTGGATATTAAGCGCCAGCAGCAAGATAGCGACTGCCAGTGAATATCCGAAGAATGCGATAAGCGGCCAGCACTATCCGGCCAGTGGCAATTTTCAGCTGCTAGCCAGAGAGCATGCAGGACAGCTTCTTTGCTGTCTTAAGCTATCTAATTAGTTATAAGGGTAGTGGAAGTGAAAGTTGCTGCTAGCCTGATGAACTCGGTCTCTGTCCTAACTTTGCCCCGAGACCACCATTTAGACATTATCGAGACAGTCGGTAAAGATAATCAGTGGCACTATCCAGGCAGTGCTGCTAAATCTCTCTCTCAGTGGGACTTATCGAGGTAGCAGGTGCTGTTACCTGGATATGTCCCTTGAAATGTCAGGGCCATAACTTTTTACAGAGTTACTATTTCCACACTATTCTTTGATTTTTTCTGGAATGTCTGCTCAGTGTCTTTGGCTGTTTTCTGGCTTCTACTTTGCGAGAAGCTGTTTACCATTGCTTAGAGGCCCAGTGCCAGGAAAGAACATAGAAAATGGGCTTATGCAAGGAAATTCTGAACATAATTTTTCACTTAATCATTATTAAGGACTCTCCCCCCCCCCTCTCCCCAACAGACACAGAGCTGAACAGAAAAGGGTAGCGTGTTTTGGCCAGCTATTGAAAGTTGGAATGCTTCCTTTGATCTAATTTTATAACACTGGAGACACGATGTGGCAGAGGCTGGCAAATGTAGATCTATGCAATGGTTACTATGCAAGGAACTGAACCGTTTTCCGAAATGATGGATCACTTATGCATCCATACTGGTAGAGACTCACAATCATCTGTGTACATATGTGGAAACAGCTGAAACCACAGATGGGTAGACTAGAGAAGCCATATTGCACTTCTGCATCCCATTCCTTTCTACAGTAGTCTTTGTCACCAAATATGTTGAATACGATTCTTATTTTGATATAAAACAAAGTAAATATTAGCAAATGTACCATAGAATTTCAGAAACTTTGGTGAGAATTTTCTAACTCTTGCCCCAGAATCTACGCCTGAGCTGTCACAAGAAACTAGCAGCTCAATTGAAAAGTTCATAAATGCAATACAGTGAACTCAAACTCGATTTAGCCTGTCCATTAAAGCAATATTTCCCAACCCAGACTTGGAAGCACTCCTAACTATTCTGGTTTTCAGGATATCTGTCATGACTATGCATGAAATAAACTTGCATACACTGGGTTTCCAATGTATGCAAATCTATCTCATGCATATTCATTGGAAATGGTTGGGAAACATTGCATTATAATATGAAAGTACCTTGCCTGTAACTGAACTAATTATACAGTAAATCTGTAGCGATGTATCAAGATTTACTTTATGTAGCACTTCTTCAATTGTTAGTGATATTTGATGTGACATGTAAATTGTATCATCTGCTCCAATCAAATCAACACCTTTACAGTACCAGTTCTGCATGCTTAACTTAAAATGTATCTCTCTAACTTTAACATTCCTGCTTTGAAATGACATTTACGTCTTTCCGTGTCGCATCCTGGTGTCATTACAAAAATGTCCTATTCACACTGCTATGCCATTTCTGGGACACTAGCAAGGGAGGTGGGAGCCTTGGAACAAGCACGGTAAACATGTGAGAAGTTGGCAAGGGAGTAGTAAGAGCCCAGCCCTTAATGGAAGTTTAACTACCCAGATGTTTTGGGACAGAAATATCTTTGTGAGCCCTTTAGAAAGAGCAACCTGATCACTTCAGTTAGTGTCAGATAGGAGGCATCTTTTGAACCCTCCATAGCAAGCATTCTGTTCACTCCGCAGGAACAGAGAAGAATACTAGGAGCATGGTGGAGGCAAGCCTCAGGAAGTTGTCCTGCCATTGGAGAGACTGCTGTCACTACCTGTGAAGGGGCACGCGGGCATCATTTATTTTATTTATTTATTTATTTGTGTACAATTTGTATCCCGCTGCTTCCAGCGATCAGCAGTGGTTGCTATACATGGAAAGGTTGGTTGTACAGGCCAGTGATTAGGGGTATGTACAGTGCTATTAGGGAGGGGGGTAGCACACAGCAAGCAGGATTACAGATTTACAGATGATTGATGTTAGATTTACACAAAGTACAAAATATACATATTTACACAAGCCTGACTATTAAGACTTCACATAGGATCGTTATATACATTATGCACATGCCTGAAAGCATTTCAAGGGGTTAAGTTGAAATGAGATTGGAAGAGGTGCGTTTTAAGTTTTTTTCTGAAGTCTTTTAGATCACAGATTGCACGCAGTTCACTTGGCAACTGGTTCCAGAGTGTTGGAGCTATAAATGAGAAAGCCCTGTTACTGGTGCAGGCATTAACCTTTCTGAAGCACTTCGGGAGACAGAGGGTGTTGAGGTTTGCTGTTCTTCTGCTTCTGTTGTTGGGTAGGTTGGATAGTAGGCTATTGAGATGTGAGGGCGCTACATTCTGGATGAGTTTGAAAGTAGTGATTAATAATTTGTATTGTATGCGGGCCGTGATGGGGAGCCAATGTAGTTCAATTAGGACAGGTGTAATGTGGTCGGAGAGCCTTTTTTGCATAAATGATTCTGGCCGCAACATTTTGAGCCATTTGCAGAATATTTATAGTTTTTCTTGGTAGGCCTTGCAGTATGGCATTGCAACAGTCCAGGTGTGGTATGATGAGGGCTTGAGCGACAGATCTGAAGTCGGCATGATCAAGTATGCTACGTAAGGGCTGCAGGACTCTTAATTTGTGGAATATAGCGCGGTTGGTAATCCGCAGATGCTTGTCCATATTTAGGTTGCTGTCCAGCATTACTCCTAGATATTTTATCTCTGCTTTGATGTTGTAGCTGTTATTGTTCATAGTGACCGTTGTCGGGGGCACGAATCCCGGTTTTCTGGAGATACACATTGCTTCTGTTTTCTTGTGGTTAATGGCCATATTATTGTGTTGAAGCCAGATTTGCAGTTCGAGTAGACATTTTTCAAGGTTGCTGAGGTTTGGGCTATTTACGTCTAGTTGTGTGTACAGCATTAGGTCATCCGCGTAGATATGGTAGTTGATGTTGTGGTCCTGGAAAATTTTGCATGCAGGTTGTAGGTATAGGTTGAAAAGGAGGGAGGAGAGGGCGGAGCCTTGTGGGATGCCTTGCGTTTGCGGGAAGGGGGTTGCTTTATCATTGTTGAATTGGACCTGCTGCATTCTGTTTGTTATGTATGAGGAGAACCATTTTAGTGGGGTTCCTGAAATGCCTATGGACTCGAGTTGCTCTAGTAATGTGAGGTGATGTACTGAGTCGAAAGCTACCGATATATCTATGAATATGAGCATATACATCTTGCTCTTGTTTTCCAGGCCTTTGAGTAGGTTGTCCAGTAGAGCTAACAGGAGTGTTTCTACGCCGTGATGTTGCCGAAACCCGTATTGATGCACATCAAGGGCGTTTGTGTCATCGATGTGGTCCTGTAGTTGCTGCTGTACTGCCTTTTCAATAATCTTGGCGAGGAAGGATATGCTTGAGATTGGGCGGTATGAGGTTCGGTCGTCCTGGTTGAGTGTCTTGTTTTTCAAAATGGGACGTATGATAGACTTCTTGAGAAGGGATGGCATGAGTCCTTGCAGTAGTGAGAGGTTCACTATGTGGGAGATGTGCTGTGCCAAGTCTTGCTTGGTTGCCTTGATCCAGGAGGCTGGACAGGGGTCAAGGGGGGAGGTCGTGGTTTTTAGGTTGGTGATGATGTCTTTTATCTGCTGGTCATTCATTCTCAGGAAAGTTGACCATATTCCGCCCCGGGCAGGTTTTCCCTGTGTGTTGGATTTTTGCAGGGAGTTAGCCGAGTCCAGGTTTGGGGTGAGGAGTGCAGGTGCCGTGGGGCTGAGTTTGCTGGCATAATGATCTGCTAGCCGTTGGGCAGTTATGGAACTGCTGGGATCGTTGTCCTGCGAAGTCTTAGTGAGCGATTTGACGAGGGCAAAAAGCTCCCTGGGTCTTTTGAGGGCTTTATTGAGTGTGTTCGTGTGGTGCGTTTTCTTTGCCTGGTTGACTGCGTTCTTATATGTTGCCAGGAGGCTGAGGTAATCCTTCCTGAGTTCCTCAGTTTTAAGCTTTCTCCATTTTCGCTCTTGTTTTCTCAGGTTCTGCTTAAGTTCCCGTAGGGTTGTGGTGTACCATGGTTCCGACTTGGTTGTAGTAGGGTTCCTTGGGTGACTCCAGGTGGGTTTTGAGGTAGCCTTGATTCCTGTGTTCCAGAGTTTTGCCAGAAGCTCGAGGTCTGAGAGGTCAGTATTCATGTGGTTTGTTACAGATTCAAGGAGAGCTTCTTTGTTGTATTTTTGGAAGCATCTTCGTTGTTGCGCTGCCTGGTCAGGTCGAGACTGGTCAGCTCTTGAGGGGAGAAGTATGGAGAGTTCAATTTGGTGATGGTCTGACCATGGTACTTGTGTTATTTGCGGTTTGGATTTCAATAGCTTGGGATGTAGAAACACGTCTAGTGTGTTGCCTTTGATGTGGGTTGCGGCTTGGATGATCTGCTCATAGCCCAGTTGCTCCATGGAAGATGCTTGATTGTGCTGTGGGGGCGGAGGCTAGGTTCAGGTCACCCAGGACGATCTGGATCTTTTTGGGGGCTGTGGTCGAGATGACTTCCAGAGCTGCTGCCAGGGACTCCTGTGGGGAGGTTGGAGGTCTATAGATAAGACATATGGATATGGTTCCGTTTTCAATTTTGAGTATGTCAATGCCATCGAGCACGCTTAGTGGTGTGCTTGTTAGAGTTAGGTCTGATTTGGCCATGATTAGGACTCCTCCTCCCCTTTTCTTGGAGCGGGGACAGTTATAAGTTGTATATCCAGGTTTGCTTATTTGATTGATGATTACTGGGTCTGTTTCGGTTATCCATGTCTCAGTGATGCAGAGGATATCAGGTTTCGCATCTGTGATGAGGTCATGTATTATGTGGGTTTTGTTTCTTATGGACCTGGCATTGATTAGTATGACGGTGATCGTGGACTGTGGTGGGTAGACAGTGTGCGAGTTCTTGCCTTGCTTGGTGGTTCTGGGTTCCTTCGGACGGTGTTCCTTTTTTCCTTTGGGGACGCGGCGGGGTCTCTGATTTCTACCAGAAACATTGAGGTGCCCCCCAGAGAGAGTTCCTATTTCTACCAAGCTGGCCCAAAGAACTGCTCATCCAACAGGTACCAGTGAGGTTGAGAGGTCTGGAAACAAATAAAATCAGCCAACAGGAAGAGAAAGGAGCTAGAGCTTAGAGCAGGGAAGACTCTGGAGGACAGCCTGCATGAGAAGGGTCCCAGGATAAATCCCTGCCACTACTCGGGAAGGATCTTGAACCTGCTAATATAGCTAAAGGCCTTTGGGATACCACAGTAAGCGAGGTTCTAAGCACGGGAGAAAGTAACGTGGGATAGAAGTGGAGTATAAAATCTACCTTGTACCAAGGGATTATGCAGAGGACTTTTGATGTAAACAGTTGCCTTGACCCCTGTTTTGTCCCAATAAAACATGAGTTTTCTTACATTAATTTGGAGTAGAGTAGCTGATTTGATTGAGCTCCACTTTTAAGAGGGACTTTGATGTAAGATCACTGCTGGCCAATGGTATCCTGCCCCTGCCTGGAAGTCTCCTGCTTTGACCACTCTTAAATAAGATCTTCAAATTTTATACTGCACGAGCAGAAATGTGCTTGGGGTAACCTCCCCTATACCTAACCCTGTTATACCTATATGAGCGTGTTATGAAAGATCGGCAGAACAGAGTGGCCAGACTACAGCTATGAACCTGAGGAACCTGCTTTAGTTCCCCTCTCCACTAGATGCTGGTATCATGGAAATAGGAAGCATTATCACAATGGTTATCGTGGTGCTAAACTGTTTTAATCTGAACACTGGATACCATGGAGCTTATTTTCAATAGGGCGCCAAGAGCAGAAACTGAAACACCTAAACAAGACATTTCAATTTATGCCAATATTCAATGACACTATGCACTTTAGCACCACTGAATATAGGTGCCTGGACGTGCACAAAAGTGGTCGCCTAGTTTAAACATTTCGGCACCAAAAATAGGCATCTATATGTTTAGACTATGCGTTTGGTTTGGCACTCCAGGTTAGACCAGCACCTAAGCCAAATGCATAATCTAAGCATCTAGGTGCAGAAAATTGGCGCTGGAATGTCTCAAACCTGCCCTCTCTGCCGACGCACCGTAGGGTGGGATATTTAAATCCCACTCTATGTATAATGCCAACAAAAACTGCAACTAGAAAGTGTCTAGATGTTCGACTCAGCATCGAATATCTAGGTGCTTTCTAAAAATGGACCCCTCCGAGTCTCTCTGGGCTCTGGTTCAGCTAAGCTAAACTTCTCTCTGTCAGTTTCTGTTAAATGCTCCCTCTGTCTATGAAACAGCACAGAGTCTGTTCACACATTATTAACCTAACTGCTGAATACAGCAACAATTAGCATTTCGTTTGGAAAATCATGATTCCTAATTGTAATCAATGTTTTAAATGTACTTGAAATATGATTCAATGGAAGTGATTTTAGAAGGCTCAGTTGCCGTTTTCATGTGTAAATCATCTTAAAAAAGGAGGGAGGAGTGGCCTAGTGGTTGGAGCAAGTTGCCTTGGACTGGGGGTTTGAATCCCGTTGGATGACAGCAACCTTTGGCTGGAGGGACTGGGGTTTCTAGTCCCACAGTCGCTCCTTGTGGCCTTGGGCAAGACACTTAACCCTCCATTGCCTCAGGTACAAAATACAGATTGTGAGCCCTTCAGGGACAAGGGGAAATATATATTGTAACTGAAAATACACTGCTTTAACCTGGTGAAAAGCGATGTATATAAGCACTGCTAAATAAATAAAAAAGCTCCCACTTAGAGACTGTATATACACACATATATATTAATACTGTATTATATATATATATATAGCCACAGCTAGGGGGTGCTGTGAGCTACTTGGGAGTTCTCTTTGGAACCCTTCCTATCATTGGCAGCGAGCCACTCTCAGTATTGCAACAAACTTCAGTTTCAGGCAACATTCACCCAAACACAAACTTTTATTTAACAAGTCTTGGCATAACAAAGGATTTAAAACTAAAAATAACGTGAACTTTTCAATCAAGGCCCAATGAGCATTACTGAACACTGTCTCTTTAAAAGTCATGAGTTCAGTTTATATAGGAAGTTCCTTGAGCTGCCACACAACGAGGTTACTTACCTGTAACGGGAGTTCTCCGTGGACAGCAGGATAAGTCAGCCAGTGTGGCTGACGCAATCCTGCTGGTCCATGGAGAAAGTCTTTTCCTTCTTTTCTAAACTTAGGAGTTCTCCTCCATCGCGTATCCAGGCATTGCTCTCTCACCCAGAGCTAATCACTACCGTTCAATCCAGCTTTTCCTTCTAGCTGTCGGTTAAATGTGCCTGCGCATTCTCAGTAAAGCACTTCAACTGAAGCGGGGTCTCATATTTTAAACTGACTAGCTTCTGCTAAGTTACTTAACACTAATTCTGCTACAGAGCGCACTCCTGTAGCCAAGAGTTGTCTCTCTTTTCCAGAAACTCTTGGCCACCCCCCAAAATGAGCAGCGTTTATACTTGGTTTCCCAAAGCTAGTTCAGCTACAGGACTTTTCAACCTGCTACCAGAAGAGCACTCTGTCGTCTCAAGCCCGGCTGGCACAGTTCTTGTCCACAGTGTCCAGCTTCTTACTCCTGCTGTTCCCACTGCCCTTCCTGACAAACCTCTTATCCCATCTGTCCAGTTTCTTGCACACCACTCTATCTTTCAGTTGCTCTCTCCACCAGATATAATTTCTGCTTACCTGCAGCCTGCTACTGTTCAGTAAACGTTCCCCACTTTTCATAAAGGGATTTTCTTTACAGGTGCCACAGCCCTACCTCTCGCTCCTCATGGTTATGTGCCACGTCCCTACCCAGCTTGAAGGGTTTCCTGTCCCAACCTGACAAGGTCTTGAAGGCTGTAGTTCCTTCCTTCCCAGGGCCTCCCTCCATGACTGCCCTGTTCTGCATTTTAAACATTCAAGCAAACTACACCCTGCTGCACTATTTTGTTTTTAAGGGAGCCTTTGCTCAATAGGGTTTTTAAGGAAACCTGGCTTCCCTTAGCTCTGTGAATGCTTCCCCTAGTGATAGGAGCTGGAACTGTCCTGACGTGCACCACTGCAGGTCACTGGAGCTCCTCCCGGTAAAAGGAGCTTGGGGTTGTCTGGCAGCAAGCACAGATCACAGATTTGAAGATTGCGCTTTCTGGGCATGGTTCAAAATATTCTTGTATTTCAGTTGGGCAATATTATATATATATATATATATATATGAAAATTTCCCCATCAGCATGGATATATGTTTCAAGTCATGCATAACTTCTGGACTAATTTCAATTTTGCAAATTTATAATACAAGTACCAATTTACACAGCAAATAGAAAAGATATATTACAAATAAATTAAACAAAATAACTCTTCATTTAAGAAATACATGAAAAGAATATCCAATCCCTACCGAGCCCACAAAAAGCAGGGGTAGGGGAAAGGTAGGAGAGGAATCCCTGAAGAAACCAAAAGGGAAGATTCCTAAGTTAAAGAAAAAGGAAAAACAGACTTTACTTCCCACTACTCATCACCCAGCCAAAGATACCCTTTCAACCTCCAATGGGCTTCTCATCCAACAACTCCTTTAAATGACTAGGGTCAAAGAAAATATATCGAGCATTGGAAATTTTAGCTAAGCATTTAGAAGGCTAGGAAAACACTCCCCTCTAATAAAGACCACTCTCTGTCAGAGCTGCAGCAAAAGCCTCCGTCTCTCCTGCGTGTCCAAACAGAAATCTGGAAAATGTCATATCTTCGGACCCGTAATAAATTCCTATTTTGGAAAAACAAATGCATAACAGTACTTTTATCAGTCTCAAAGACAAAAATGGCAAGAAGGGCAGCTTTCTCTTGAACATCCTTCCAGTGAAGACTCCAAAATATCAGTAACATGTAAACTGTCTGCAGAGGCCTACATCCGACTTCTCTCTGCTTATGAGATCTCCTCCTAAATGGCAAACAGAATACTCCAGTGAGCGAAGGTAGCGCATCCACAAGATTCTCTAGGCAGTCTAGAAAATATTTATTCAAACGTTCACGAGGGCCAATATGCATGACCTGCAGGAAATTCAGCAATCTGATATTTAATTGTCTCTGCTTGTTTTCCAGAATTTCTATTTGACACACTGAAGTCAAACAGTATCTTGTCATCTTTGACTGGGCAGTTTACAACTCGCCCTGCTCAGTCTCCAGCCTGTTTAACTGAGGGGCTGCTACTGCTGGGAAGGCATCTGTATTTGTGAGTATTTACCTGTTGGGAAATTCTCTAAATCTTGAGGAAAGGAAAATTATTTAGGTTAAAGCTGATAAAATCTGTGTATTTTAAAAATCAGTGTTTTATTCCATGTTTTAAGAAAGATGAAAGGAAGGACAAAGGACAGCCAGTGTAGCTTAAAGATGAGGTCGGAGAGGCTATGATAGCTAAGAGAGAATCGCTCAGAAAATGGAAAAAAGAGAAAAAATTGAAAACAGGAAACATCATAAGTACTGGCAAGTCAAATGCAAGGCCCTCAGGCCAGCCCATTCACTAGGTGAGCTAGGTGGGCATGTAGGGCGGCTGACCCAAGTGGGCAGCTCTGTGCTGCCACTTTATTGCCTGTCAAAAGGCAAAAGGTCAAAACATGATGTATTACCCGTGAATCCGTTTATAAAGAATCGTTGTCTGAAACTCTGCTGCCCTTTTGCTGCATGGATATGCTCTACTTTTTCAGATAAGTGTGCTTCACTACCAGTTACTTTTTGTTTATTAACTTTGAAAAAAAGAAAAAAGGCCTCTGCCGACATAGAGAGGGGAGCTTTTCCTCTCCCCGTCTCGGGTCGGCGGATCCCAACGGAAAAACGACAAATTGAAAATGTTATTTTCTTTATAAATGGATTCACGGGTAATACATCATGTTTTGACCTTTTGCCTTTTGACTCATTGTGTGTCATCACATTTTTGGAGGTTTTCCCTTTTTTGTTACTTTATTGCCTGTGGCATGCTATGTGCTTTGGCACACATAACCTGCCACTTCTGATCTCCCTCTGATGCAATTTAATGTCAGAGGATGAGGTCAGAAGCGGCAGACCATGTGTGGCGAAGCACATGGCCTGCCGCGTGCAACAAAGCGGCAACACAAAGCTGCTGCTTTTAGATACTATTGCTTCCGCTGCCACCCACCTCCCCCAAAGGCAGAATCTGCTGCGGCACAGCTCGGCGGCGGCTTGGAGCAGAGGGGGTGGTGCAGCTGGAGTTTCTGCCTGGGGCAGCAGAAACCCTTGGGCCAGCCTTGCAAGCACTGATAAGGCAGGCAAAGGGAGAATTTGAAAAGACGCTTGCCATGGAAGCAAAAGTGCATAATAAAAACTTTTCTAAGTACATTTGAAGCAAAACAGCTGTGAAAGAGTCAGTTAAACCATTAGATGATAGAGGGTAAAAGGGGCACTATGAGAGGATAAGGCCATAGCAGAGACTGAATGAATTCTTTACTTCAGGCTTTACTGAAGATGATGTAGGAAACTTGCCCATGCTAGAAAGGATATTTAACCATGATGCATCAGAGAAATTGAAACAAATCTCAAGAAATTGAGGCAATGCCCGACAGCTATTTGATAAACTAAATTAACAAATCACCTGGACCAGATGGCATACATCCCAGGATGCTTTAAGAACTGAAATATGAGATTGCAAGCCCACTTTTAATAATCTGTGAACTAACATTAAAATCATCTGAAGTACTTCAAGACTGGAGAGTGGCCAACGTAACACCAATTTTGAAAAGGGTTCCAGGGATAATCCAGAAAACTACAGACCGGTGAGCCTCACATCAGTATCGGGCAAAATGGTAGAAACCACTATAAAGAACAAAATTAATGAACATGTAGATTTTTTTTTAAGTGCCGTCAAGTCAATGCCGACTCCTGGTTTTTCTTGGCATAGTCATGGTTTAATGGCAGAAAGCCAACATGAGGTTAGCCAAGGAAAATCTTGTCTCACTAAATCTCATATTTTTTTGAAGATGTGAATAAACAGATAGATAAAGGTGAGCCGGCGGATGTGGAGCCGAATTCCACACGTCTGGGCTTTCCGAATGGCCCCAAGCAGAATGGGCCCATTTGAACTCGATTCTGAACCACGGGAGCAAAATGTTCCCATGGCAGTCAGAATCGGGCCCAAGGACAGCCCAGAGTGCCCCTTCCATTGCTGTGGGGATGTCCTCCCCGTGGCAGCACATGTACAGCGCACCCCGGGACCCCGATTCCCTACTGTCCGTGCCTGATGGGAGCAGCCAGTTCCCTGATCGGGCAGCGGTGACCCACATGCTCTGGGATCTGACTCCCGGAGGGGGGCTGGTTGGCGGGACCAGGAGGCAGCCTGTTTTTATTCCACCTTCGAGGGGACATCCGCCCCGGTGACCCTGGACATTCAGGGCCGATAATGGAATCAATCCTGTATCCGGAGGTCGAATCTGTCCATGCCGTGCCCCCGTCACGTCCAGATCCTCCACTGAACGCATTGTGGAGAGGCACTACCGGCAGGGGGAATAGCAGGACCATAGTATATCTGAATTTTCAGAAAGCCTTTGCCAAGGTCCCTCATGAGAGACTTTTGGAGAAATTAAGAAGTCATGGTATAGGAGGCAGTGTCCTATTGTGGATTAGGAAAAGACAGAAAACAGAGGTATTTTTTCAATGGAGAAACGTGAATAGTGGAGTATCTATCCCAGGGATCTGTACTGGGCCTGCTGCTTTTTAACATATTTATAGATGACCTGGAAATGAGAACAGATGAGGTGATCAAATCTGCAGAGGCCACAAAATTATTCAAAGTTGTTAAAACAAGACAGGATTGTAAAAAATTGCAAGAGGACCTTGAAAAATTGGGAGACTGGGCATCCAAATAGCAGATGAAATTTAATGTGGACAAGTGCAAAATTCTGCATTTTGGGAAGAACGACCCAAACTATGATTACATGATGCAAGGTTCCACTTTAGGAATTGCCCACCCAGGAAAAGCATCTGGGCATCATCGTGGATAATACGTTGAAACTCTCTACCCAGTGTGCAACCACAGCCAAGAAAGAAGATAGAATGCTCGGAATCATAAGGAAAGGAATGGAGAATAAAACCCAAAGATATTATAATGTCTCTGTATCACTCCATGGTGTGACTGCACCTTGAATATTGTTTGCAATTCTGGTCGCCGTATCTTCAAAAGGATATAGCGGAATTAGAAAAGGTTCAGAGAAGAGCCACCAAAATGATAAAGGGAATGGAAGGATACCCCTATGAGAGGCTTAAAACGTTAGGACTCTTCAACTTAGAGAAAAGAGACAGCTGAGGGGAGATATGATAGAGGTCTATAAAACAGTGAATGGAGTAGAACGGCTAAATGTAGAATGCTTGTTTACTCCTTCAAAAACTAGGGGATGTGCAATGAACCTACACTATAGCACATTTAAGACTAATTGGAGAAAATATTTTTTCACTCAATGCATATTCAAACTCTGAAATTCGCTACCAGAGGATGCAGTAAAAGCTATTAGTGTAGCTGAGTTTAAAAGAGGTTTGGAGGGTTCCTAGAAGAAAAGTCAATAAACCATTACTAAAGAGGATAGGGGAAATCCACTGCTTACTTCTGGACAAGCAGCACGGAACCTGCCTACCTTTTGGGAACCTGACAGGTACTTGAGACCTGGATTGGCCACCGTTGTAAACAGGATACTGGGCTAAATGGACCGATGGACTTACCCAGTATGGCATATATCTTATGTTCTTATGAATGCTGCTCTCTTGAGATGTTCTCAACTGCTGCCACACGCTATTCAATATTCTCCACTGTTCAGTATAATCCCCCCAGTCTTGCACACAACTGGAGAGTTCAGCCGGACTATAGCCCGACAAATCAAATGTAGGGTAATTATCCTGCAAAAAGAAGATTTGCTAGTTGTGGACCCTGAACAGGCTGCTGAACATCTTCTGACACCACCACTGCTACAGCTGCTCCACCAGTTCCTGACCCCAGCGTCAGCACTTGATCCAGTCCAACGTTGACTTCCAGGATCAGACCAGTCCTTCCCGCTAACGCAGGGGGCTGCACAGGAACTCTACTCTGATTGGCACATCCCTCCAAGCTTTGCTCCTCCCACTGTTTGAGAAACATAGGGCAAGCTTACCTTTGGACGCAGAGAAGGTGAACCGAGTTTAGGGCTCAAGGATATTTGCTCCAAGCCTGGAGGACGTCCCTCCCCTCCCAGGCCAGATGAGACATTCCCAGGTAATTAACACCTAGTTATGGAGGTTTGGCTCTGAGATACGGCTTTCAGATCTATCCCCCAACATTATAAAATCTAGGACATGCATATATGTCAACTAACCGCTTGTTTGGACATGGGGTTTGCAGGAGTTGAACGAGGAGCAATTGAGCTTGCTTCTCTAGAGTTCATTACTGTCTCTAAAATCCAAAATTAGATTTTTCTAGCTACTGCTCTTTGCCACTCCTCAGACGCTGCTGTCCTAGGTGCTGTCCTAGTCTTGTCTAAAGGTTGGACTGGCCCTGCGTTTTATTTGCTTCTCAAGTCTGTATAACACAGAAAGCTTGCAGTAAGCACAAGTTTGTTACTGAATCCGACTAAATAGCAAAGGCAAGAGTCACGCCCTTCTAAGGTCAGGTCCAGCACCATTCCTCTTCTATTTCCTCTGCGGAGAGATGTCATGGGTTGTGACAGATCCGCCTATTCAGTTCCAGGAGGGAGATTTTAGAGCAGTTCTGGATTTTTGACATCCATATCCTGCTACGGCACATTATGGGGCCTGTGGCGGTGATTTCAATGTGCAGAATCATGAACAACAAATACCGCACAGCTTTGTGATGCAGGTTTAAAATTGGGAGTGACCAAAAAAGTCCTGGCATGGGGCAACTTGGCAGCCCTGTGTGATGATATCAAGGGACAAAATCACTTGACAATAATTTTCATTGTAAAATTTGAACACACTTGTTTTATTTCAATTAATAAAGCAACTAATTTAATTTTCAAGTTTCTACTTGGAATGTTCCAGCTTGATATTCAGTTTAGAAAGCTAAATAAAGCCAACTTTATTGAATTCTATTATATAACAAGAGGGGGTGCAGGAGGGGAGAGGAGTGGCTAAAAATAAGATAGTATTATGGTTTCCATTTTCTAAATCTGATTGTTGCCCTTGATTTGAGGACTCTTTAACCTATAACTGCATAATGATACTAAGGTTGACCGGTAATTACAAATCAAGTTATAGAAAACTCCCTTCCCCACAAACAACTGAAGGTACAATAAATATAAATAGCCAATGCCCCTACAAATCTCTCTCTTTTCTATTCAATCACAAATTAACAAGAAAGCAAAGAAAGGTCATGGATTGAAACAAGCAAAAGACATTCATGCCTTTGGTAACGCCAAAATTTGGAAAAGGTGGAGAAGCAGGCACAGCATTCCACAAATTTACGTGCTATAAAAGTCAGACAGTCCTAAAGGAGTGGGTGGGATGTTTTGGTCTGTGGTCCATGGATGAAGCTATTTCTGTAACCACGAGCCTGCAATCTCTAAATGAGTCACTGGTGGAAATTGTGACATTACTCAGAGTGTTTGCTGCAAAGTTTGAGTAAAAGGAATGATAGTCGCCATGTAAGTGTTTTGGCAGGGCACAGTGCTTGAATCACTATGTCCCCAGCGTTTCATCTTCCCACAGAAAAATGCAGAAAAATACAACAAAGATGAAAACATTAAAGACTGCTGTCCCCTCAAAAACATGAAGTCTTCATGGTTTAGCCAAGTACAGTGACATGAGAGGAGAACTGGCTAGATTATCAAGATACTATATTTAATATTAATGACTGGAATGCTGGACAATTCCTTTGTTTTTCCAATTTCATTTTCTTCCTAATATCATTTGGGCTCAGAGGGTGTGACTATTATTTCTTGTTATAATGTTATTAAAGTAATTTGCTGTTTTTTTTAATTTTATTATGCAAAGAAATTTCAGCATTATGTTTTTATGGATTTGGGCAATGTGCTCATACTGTGACATTATTATGTCAAAAATAAAATTTAAAAAAGTTTAAAAGCATTTCAAATTCCATCAGATTTCTAGGAAAATGACTTTTCTATAAAAAGCATGACGCTACTATTCCTCTTACTACTACCATTAAACATTTCTATAGTGCTACTAGATATATTCAGTGCTTCACAGACACATAAAATAGAGATGGACCCTGCTCCATGGAGCTTACAATTTCGTTGAGACACACAGGCAAGACCATTTCTTGTATCTGCTTAAATGTTACAGTAAAAACATGTTTAATAGTAAATTGTCATTATTACCATTTTTTCAAAATTATACATAATATTCCCTTCTGTCATAAACTCAGTGGGGTAAATTTATAAGGGTCTGTGTCATGCACATAAATCACTTACAGGCCAATGCAGACATCCTGCTCTACAGCCCAGTGCTTAAAGCTCTAGCACAGGGTTTCATAGCATGACTTTAATGCTGACTCTTTGTGCTGGAAAGCAATATTCAAATTACCCAGTGCACAAAAAATGATAATTACACTTACCTGGTAATTGTAGTTCCTTGAGTGACGACAGTTCAGTCCTCTACTTCTGGGTTGTCAACCTCCTTCTGCAGCTCGGAGACTGGTCTGACTGAATGATGTCATCACTGGATATAGCCTGCTGCAGACACTCCTCCATCCCGGTGTGAACTACTAACAAAGCAGACTCGAAGGAGAAACAAATAAGTAGCCAAACTTCAACACGAAACATTGTGTATACTAAAGATAAACTGTCCACTCCCTCCGGCAAAGCATTCTTACCCCATCAACTGCCACAGGGAAAGTGAACCCCCGAAACATAGACCAAATAGAGACCTACCTGAAATACTCCACTGCTGGCTCGCCATCCTGTAACTCGCGAAAACCAAATGGGTGGGAAGGAGGACTCAACTGTCGTCACTCAAGGAACTACAATTACCAGGTAAGTGTAATTATCATTTCCTTATCGTTCCTCCAGTTCAGTCCTCTACTTCCGGGATGTACCAGAGCAGTAATCATCGGGAGGGACCTTTCCAGCCAGCAGATAGGACCGCCGACCCGAAACGAGCATCGCTAGCCACCGCTACATCCAGCCGGTAATGCTTGCTGAAAGTATGGAGCGACAACCAAGTTGCTGCCTGACAAATCTCATCCGGCGGAACTAAGCAGTGCTCCGCCCAGGAACACGCCTGCGCCCGGGTGGAATGCGCCCGCAAACCAGCGGGTACCACCCGACCGTGAAGCAGATAAGCCGACGCAATCGCCTCGCGAATCCACCTGGCGATGGAAGCCTTAGCCGCCGCCTCACCCTTGCGCACACCGCCGAACAAGACGAACAAGCGATCAGACTTGCGGAAGGACTCCGTCACCTGCAAATATAACCGCAACGCGCGCCTCGCGTCAAGACGACGGAGGCGTCTCTCAGATTCACTACCGTCCACGGCACCCAGCACGGGTAAACACACCGGCTGATTCAAGTGAAAGGGAGACACAATTTTAGGCAAAAAGGACGGCACCGGGCGCAAAACCACCTTCTCCCGGGAAAAAGACAAGAATGGCTCTCGACACGATAACGCTTGCAATTCCGAAATTCTCCTAGCTGAACAAATCGCCACTAGAAACACCGTCTTCAATGTCAAATCCTTCAGGGAAGCACGCCGCAAGGGTTCAAAGGGAGAGTTAGCTAACGCTGAGAGAACAAGATTGAGATCCCATGGCGGAACGCACACCCTATGCGCCGGCCGCACTCTAGAAGCCGCCTTAAGAAAGCGAGCCACATCCGGGTGAGCCGCCAAACTTACGCCATTGACCCGGCCTCGATAACAAGAAAGAGCCGCCAACTGAACGCGCAAGGAACTGGCCACAAGACCTTTGTCAAGGCCACATTGTAGAAACTCCAAGACCAACGGGATGGAAACCGTGGCCGCACGAACCTGACGCTGCGAACACCAATCCTCGAAAATGCGCCAGACCCTCACATATGCTAAAGAAGTAGACGGCTTCCGCGCCCTAAGCAAGGTCGCCACCACAGCCAACGAATAGCCTTTCTTATTCAGCCGAGCCCTCTCAATGGCCAAACCATAAGCGAGAACCGATCCACCTGGGGCATGAATAGCGGGCCTTGAAGCAACAGATCTGCCCTCACCGGGATCCGCCAGGGTTCGCCGTCCAGCAGACGCACCAGGTCCGCATACCAAGGACGTCTTGGCCAGTTGGGCGCCACCAAGAGGACTCTCCCCGAGTGGGCTCCGATTCTCTGAACAACCCGGCCTATCAGAGCCCAGGGCGGGAAAACATACAGAAGACCTTCCGTCGGCCACTGACGAAGCAGCGCGTCTATGCCCTCTGACATTCTTTCTCTTCTTCTGCTGAAGAACCGGCTGACCTTCGCTGACTGGAAGGTCGCCATTAGATCCATCACGGGAATGCCCCAGCACGTCACGATCTGCTCGAAAACCACAGGATGCAACTCCCACTCTCCCACATCCACCTGAACTCTGCTGAGAAAGTCCGCCATGACGTTGTCCTTCCCTGCAATGTGCGCTGCCGAGATCGCCATCAACTGCAGTTCCACCCAAGCGAACAAGGCGTCCGCTTCCTCCTCCATCGCGGCACTCCCCGTGCCGCCCTGCCGGTTGATGTAGGCGACCGTCGCCGAATTGTCGGACAGCACCCTCATGGACCGTCCTCTTACCACGGTCTCAAACACCTGAAGGGCCCGGAACACTGCGCGAAGTTCCAACCAATTTATCGACCACGCGGACTCCAGGGGAGACCAAAGTCCCTGCGCAAACTGACTCCCGCAGTGAGCCCACTAGGCTGGCATCCGTCAACATCGGAATCCATTCTGGTTGCTCCAGCGGCATGCCTGCCACCAGGGAAGACCGGCGAAGCCACCAACGAAGAGACTGCCGGACTTTGAACGGACAGGGGAGACGCTTGCTCAGCGAATCTGACTGATGGGATCAACGGCAAAGCAGCACCCGTTGAAGCGGCCGCATGTGAACCTTGGCCCAAGGCACCGCTTCCAATGTCGCCGCCATAGTGCCCAGCACCCGGAGATAGTCCCACGCCGACGGCGCCGGCACAGCCAAAAACCTCCGAACCAGAATCCGCAAGGCCACAGCCCGCTTGTGCGGTAGGAACACCTGACCCTTCAACGTGTCGAACCGCACCCCTAGATAATCGAGGTCCTGGGTGGGTGTCAGATGACTCTTTGTCGGGTTGACTACCCAACCCAAGCTCTGCAAAAAGCTCACTACTTTGTCTGTCATGCGAACACTCTCCGCCTCCGACTTGGCCTGAATCAACCAGTCGTCGAGGTAAGGATGAACCAGAATCCCTTGTTTGCGCAACGCCGCCGCCACCACCACCATGATCTTGGTGAAGGTTTCTGGCGCCGTCGCCAGACCAAAAGGTAAGGTTTGGAATTGATAATGACCCCAAGGAAACGCGAACCCCAAAAACCGCTGATGAGCCTCCCTGATGGGAATGTGCAAATACGCCTCTGTAAGATCCAGCGACGTCAGGAATTCGCCCCGACGGACAGCCACGTTAACCAATCTCAAGGTTTCCATCCGGAAATGCGGAACTCGCAAGCAACGGTTCACGGACTTGAGGTCGAGAATGGGCCGCAAAGAGCCGCCCTTTTTGGGCACCACGAAATAAATTGAGTAACGACTCAATCCGCATTCGGCTTCTGGCACCTTCACCACCGCTCCCAAATGAATCAGCCTGTCTAAGGTCGTGTGAAGGTCCGCTGTTTTTCTGGGCCCCCTGCAAGGAGACAGGACAAAGGAATCCCGCACGGGCCGTGCGAACTCCAGCGCGTAACCGTATTGGATGATCTCTAATACCCACTGATCGGAGGTGATGTGGGTCCAAGCGGAGAGGAACCCCCGAAGCCGCCCACCAACCGGAGGCCCCTCCGCCTGGACCCGCCTCGTTTCATTGTGGCTTACGAGAAGTGGACGCAGGGCTGGAAGAGAACCCTCTATTCGCCCCTCGAAACCCCCGAAAGGGCTGGGCTCGAGATTGATAGCGGCCCCGCTGGAAACCGCTGAACCGCGATGAACGAAGTCGCCGGAAATCGCGAAACTGGCCCCTAAAGCCTTGGCCAGACTTCCCGGGTCTGGGCTTATCCTCCGGGAGCCGCCCCGCCTTGGACTCGCCAAGGTCCTTCACCAGTTTGTCCAAATCCTCTCCAAACAGCAAACCACCTTTAAAGGGCAACTTGCTAAGGCGAGATTTAGAAGGACCATCCGCCGCCCAGTTCCGCAACCACAGCGAACGCCGGGCGGCCACCACCGACGCCGTGCTATTGGCCAGCGCCCTGATCAAGTCATAATGGACATCCACCAGATAGGCCGTTCCTGACTCAAGCCGGTCCAGCTCCAGCAACTCCTCCAGAGCTAAGCGCGAAGACTGGCGCAGGCGCTGAGCCCATCGCAGACAAGCCCTAGCCACCCAAGCTCCACAGATGGAGGCCTGCAGCGAAAGGGAATCCGCTTCAAAGGTCTGCTTCAGCAAACCATCCACCTTACGGTCCTGGGCATCTTTCAAGGCCGCACTAACTTCAACTGGGATAGTGGTCTTCTTAGTAACCGCAGACACCACCGCGTCCACTCGCGGGGCCCGGAAGCGTTCCTTGTCCTTATCGGCCAGCGGATACAGCCTATTCAGAGTCCGAATACCCCGGAGACCTGATTCAGGCTTATCCCACTCGTCCTGAATCATTTTATCAACCACTCTGTGAACTGGAAACACCACCTGCGTCTGACGTACTGCTTGAATGACGGGGTCCTCGACCTCCTCATCCACCGCGGGTTGCGAAGCCAAATTTAACATCTGCAAAGATTCAGTGATCAAGGCAGGCAACTCCTCTCTACAGAAGACCCGAATAATTTTAGCCTGATCCTCGGGCTCCGGATGCTCGCCTTCTTCCAGGTCCGGCATGTCCTGGTCTGGTTCCCATGCCGGTTCGGAGGCTGTGGGCCACTCGTCTTCTGCCCATGCCTGATCCGAGGAGCGAGCCCGTTTGGGCGCCGGCTGCCCCTCGCCCACAGCAGCGGTCGCCACTAGCTGCGGAACCGGCGATACGAGAGGCCTAGCGGCAGACCCCCCGCCCCGGCTCCGCAAACAAAAGGCCTGATGCATAAGTAAAATAAACTCAGGACTGAATTCTGTCATAACCGACGCCTGGGGTGCCATCAATGCGCTGGAGGGACCTGCTAAGTCCTCCAACGCCATCTCGTGCGCCGGAGGCCTCGGGGAAGAAGGCCTTGTCTCCGCCGGCGCTCCCTGCGCTTCTGGCGATCCCTGAGACTCCATCTGCTGCTCTACCGCAGAGGAGAGGGAGGCACAGCCCCTGCACACCCCTGTATCAGCTACTTCGCCCCTCCTGATGCCACAAACAAGACACTGAGGCCTAGCCACCATAAGACAGCCTAGCCCCGAGGAAATATGCGCTACCCTCTATTTTTTTTTTTTTTTTTTTTTTTTTTTTTTGAGTTATTGTAATAGGGGAAGTACAGCAGCTGATCCAGCAAACAAAACTAAAGGCAATGGCAGACGCCTAGCCGCCAAGAAAAACGAGCCTCCCACAGCCCTCCCTGTCTTGACATGGAAGAGAGTGAAGAAAGGCCCGAAAGAAAAAATTCAAAACCGACGAAAACAAACGAAAACAAATTAAAACAAATTAAAACAAGTGAAACCCAAAAAGCAAGCCCAGTCGGCAAAGGGACCCCCGCTAAGGAGAAAGGTCCCGAGAAAAGAAACTCCTCTGAGCCACACGCGACTGCACTGCGGCACTAAAAATGGCCGCCGGAAAGCAACCCGGACCCAGGAAAAGGCGTGAAAAACAAGCCGCGCCGTCCCGAACCTGGCAGAAAGAATTATGCCGCTAAGACAAGCAGCCTGACACCGGTGGAAGGCTTACCGGCCAGGTCTGCTGCTCCGGTGCGAAAAATCACAGAACGGGCTCTCCGGTGCGGGAAAAACGTGGCCGCACGAGAAACCGCTTTCTCTGAGCACAGCCACACGCTGAAGCCTCCGAAGCCGGCAAACGCTGTCTCGGCAGCACTGAAGGCACAGGCTCAGGAAGAGGGGCTCTCCCCCGTATAGTCCGGGGGGAGAGAACCTCTGAGCACCAGCGGATCAGCAAATGCACCTCTCTGACAGGGCCCCAGAAGGGAAAGTGCAGAGACCAAGAGCAAGAATGCCGGTTTGTCACTTCTCCTTTCTGTATTTTTTTTTTTTTTTGTATTAAAGGCCAATCAGACAAGAAATAGAGAATAATCACAACTAGCCTAACTAACACCTAGCTCCTTATTAGTTCCTCCAGAGAGCCCTATGCCAGGGCTCGTCACGTCCTCCTGCTGCATGGAGACTGGTCACACTGGGATGGAGGAGTGTCTGCAGCAGGCTATATCCAGTGATGACATCATTCGGTCAGACCAGTCTCCGAGCTGCAGGAGGAGGTTGACAACCCAGAAGTAGAGGACTGAACTGGAGGAACGATAAGGAACTAAGCATTAAACTAGGATAGCAAGCCAATCACATGTGCACAGAAGTCAATGCTAGTTTGGCATGCTGTCCCGGAGAAACAGTGTCACCTAAGGGAAAGTTTGACACTTCACCTCAGATGACCCAGGTATTGGGAAAAGTCCCCCGCTGTCATCAGTATACCGTCGGGGGTCCAGTGCTCCCCCCAGACACCTACCTCCCAACAGAAATAAATTTCCCAGTAGCCCAGCGGCCCTGGATCCCCCATCCACCCGAAAAAATATTCCCTGATGGTACACCAGTCCCGATCCCCCCACCCACCCACCAAAAAAAAAAATCATTGGTGGGCCAGTGGCCCCTGAACTGCCCCCCCCCCCATCCCCCTCCTGGTACCTTTCATCTGGAGCAGGAGCATTGCTCAAGTGCCCACTTTTACTATGGTAAGAGTGAAATATAAAAAAATTAGAGATAAGTACAACCATAAAAACAGTAATCAAAATAATAGCTTAAAATCACAAACAATCATAAGTGCATACTATAAGCATTGCAAAAAGAAATGATTCACTGTTGGAATGCATGATTGCCATATGCAAGACAGCACTTAGGACTTGCAAGAGGATTAATTAACTTATAGTGCAATAAAACAATGCATCTTCCCTTCCTCCCTTTGCAAACTCAAAGTGGGGGAGGGGGCGAAGAGACATAATAAGGGTAGCAGGAGCTGTGGGGCTTTCTGAGGCATCTTTATAACTGGTAGTGATCTGGAGATACCGTGTGTGTGTGTGCAGGGTGTGCTGCGGGACTGGGACGCCTGAGGGGATGTGGTGTGAAGGGGCATCCGTGTGTGTGTGGTGCATCTATGTTGTGGCTGTGTGTATGGCTGTGGTAGAACTGTGCTGTGTGTGTGTGTGGTTCAGAGATGGGATATGTGTGTCTGGTGTGTATGATGAGGAGGTGGGATGTCTGTGTGCAGTGTGAGTTTGTGGGTGTGGTGTACAAAACGGGTATTCGGGATTAAGTTCTTTGGAAACTAACATGCACCAGACCTCCATATGCTGCTCCTTATTGACTAACTGAATAGTGTATGCGAGTTATGACCTGGTATCAGAAAGAGGAGGGTCACACCAAAGTAGGGGTAAAGGAGGCACTAAAGGAGGACAAAGTCAGAGAGGAAAAATTAATGAATTCTTTTCTTCACTCTTCGTGGAAATATTGCCAGAAATATTTAAAGATGATGAATTGGAGGAATTGAAACAAATCACAGTGAAACTGGAAGTAGTAATTGGGCAATTTGACAAACTAGAGTAACAAATCACCTGGAATGGATAGTATACATCCCAAGGTACTGAAAACTCAAAAATGAAATTGCAGATCTACCATTAATCATTAAAATAATCTATAGAAGGTAAAGATTGGGGGATGACCAACATAATGCCAGTTTTCAAAATAGGTTCCAGGGGCGATCTGGGAAACTACAGACCAGTGAACCTGACATCAGTGACAAGCAAAATTGTAGACACCATTTTAAAGAACAAAATTGCTGAACATATCATGAACAATCATAGATTTAGCCATAGGATGTCTTGCCTCGCCAATCTGCTACCTTGTTTAAAGGTGTGAATAAACATGTTGATAAAGGTGAGCCAGTCAATGTGAAGCACATTTTACAAATGATGTCCAAGTGCAATATGGGATGTCAAAGCCAGTATGTCTGAAAAAAAAAATCAGGCACACTCTCACAAACGTGGACACATACCTGATATGGACACCTATGGAGACGTCTACACAAATGTCTCCAGAATAGCCTCCCAGAATGGGGATATCTAACAGCATAATGATTAGAGTAATGGGTTACGAGGTAGGGGCAGAATAGTTAAGGTTCAAATCTCACTGTGGGCCTTTGTGATCTTAGACTAGTCACTTACCTCTACACTCTCTGGATGTTTTAAGGTAAAAACATTTTCCTGATGCTTATTCATGCCTAAATGTAAATGTGCCTGCAGACGTCCCCAATGTTTGTGAAATCGAGCGAAGGCATGTAAGTCCATTGTTCCTCCCCCTGCCTACTTGGACGTCCCCACACTGGAGATATCTTTAAAAGCTGTTTGTAAAAATGGCTCCGGAGTCCTCTCCATGATTTCACTGTGCAGTGCACATCTTCAGACATCCAAATCACAACTGAGACTTAAAAATGACCCCCATAGTGTATCTGGATTTTCAGAAAGCCTTTGACAAAGTCCCTCATAAAGAAATTAAAAAGTCAGGGGATAGGAACTGGTTAAAAGACAGAAAACAGAGAGTAGGGCTAAATGATCAATTTTCTCAGTGCAGAAAAGTAAACAGTGGTGTACCTCAGAGATGTGTGTTAGGCCCGCTGCTCTTTAACAAATTTATAAATAATCTGGAAATGGAAGAAACGAGTAAGGCGATCAAATCTGCAGAGGCCACAAGATTATTCAAAGCTGTTATATCTCAAGAAGAATACGAAAACTTGCCAGAGGGCCTTGAGAAATTGAAGACTGGGCATCCAAATGGCAGATGAAATTAAATGTGGACAAGTGCAAAGCTATGCACTTAGGAAAGAACAACTCAAAATATGGTTACACGATGCAAGGTTCAACATTAGGAACCACCACCCAGGAAAAGGATCTAGATGTCATCGTGGATAATACACTGAAATCCTCTCTCTGCCCAGTGTGCAGTGGTGGCCAAGGAAGCAAATAGAATACTAGGAATCAAAAAGAAAGGCATGGAGAATAAACCCAGGGATATTATAATGCCTCTGTATCGCTCCATGGTGCGACCGCATCTTGAATATTGTGTGCAGTTCTGGTCGGCATGTCTACAAATAATATAGTAGAATTAGAAAACGTACACTACTACTACTGCTAATCATTTATACGGTGCTACTAGGCATATACAGCATTGTGCACACACACATATAAGACAGTCACTGCTCCCCAGAGCTTACAATCTGCTAAGACAGATAAACAGAACAGGGGACTTGGGATTTCTTAAGGGAAATTATTAAAATACACATGGGTGCAGATAGGGGAAAAAGAGGGTCAAGATCCAAAAGTACAGAAAAGGGTGACCAAAATGATAAAGGGACTAGAAAGATACTCCTATGAGAAAAGGATTAAAAAGACAGGGCTCTTCAGCTTGGAAATGAGTTGGCATGGTAGTAGGGTGTCGACATTTAAGGGGTGTCAAACTGTTGAAATATATAAAATGAGGAAATGAAAAAAAAAGAGAAAACTAGAATGGCAAAAAGTAAAAGAAAACATTAAAAACAGCATTGTAGGTGTAGCCATGGGTCATCCACAAATGAGAAAGGAGGGCACTGTTTTATAGGTTGCAAGGGGACACCAGAAATCTTAGCACCAGCCCTGGATCTGAGTTTGCTCCTCTTGAGACCCCCCTTCTCCCTCCCCTCCCCCCCTGGTGAACAAGAGCACAAAGGAGAATGGTTGGGATGGGGTATCAGCAGAAGAGTGCATCAGCGAGAAAGCACAGTTACTTACCTGTAACAGGTGATCTCTGGGAACAGCAGGAATAAGTCTTCACATATGGGTACATCGGTACCGACGGAGCCTGCGCGGGAACGCTCCCCAGCGTCCAATCAGAAAGCTTTTGGGAGCATCCCAAAGCGCCTGCGTGCTGCCTTCCCGCCTTTCCCAACTGTCTCTCCTCAGTTAAGTTTTAGAGCTGAGACAAAGAGAGAGAGAGAGGGAAAGGAAAGAGAGAGAGACACAACTCTTAGGGGAGGTGGGTGGGTTGTGAAGACTTATTCCTGCTGTTCCCAGAGATCACCTGTTACAGGTAAGTAACTGTGCTATCTCCAGGAACAAGCAGGAATGAATCTTCACATATGGGGACTCCCTAGCTTTAGATGCCAGGGAGAGAGCCCATAAGTTGTGTGTCCCTGGAACAGGGCTGCACTTCCCCACCTGGATCTCTGGCATCCCATGAGGGATTGTGGGTAGGAGTTGATTAAGTATGGAACAGGTGTTTAAGAACAGCCTGACCAAACAAGGCATCCTGGCGGGAGTCCTTGTCCAAGCAGTAATGGGCTGTGAAGGTATGAACCGAGGCCCAAGTGGCTGCTCAACAGATGTCATCGATAGATACAGAGTTCAGATGAGCCATTGAGGCTGCCATGGCTCTCACATTGTGTGCTGTGACATGGCCCTCCAGAGAAAGGTTCTTGCTCTGATAAGCGAAAAAAATACACTGGGCAATCCAGTTAGAAAGTGTTCTCTTGGAGACTGGTTGTCCCAAATGAGAAGGATCAAAGGGAACAAAGAGTTGGGAAGACTTTCTATGTTGCTGTGTCCTTTGTAAGTAAAAGGCCAAAGCTCTTTTACAGTCCAGGGTATGAAGACTCCTCTCTGCACTTGATGCATGAGGTCCTGGAAAAAAGACAGGTAAGTAGACCTCCTGGTTGAGATGAAAAGGCGAGACCACTTTAGGCATAAAGTGTGGATTAGTCCTAAGGACCACCTTGTCATGATGGAACCTTGTATAAGGTGGATTAGCTATTAGTGCTTGCAATTCACTGATGCAGCGTGCAGATGTGATTGCAATGAGAAAGATAACTTTCCAAGAAAGGTATTTCAAGGAGGTGGTAGCTAAAGGTTCGAAAGGCGGCTTCATAAGCTGACCAAGAACCAAATTTAAGTCCCATGCCACGGGGGTGGTCTAATGGGAGGCTTTGTTAAAAGGCCTCTCATGAATCTTGCTACAAGAGGATGAGAGGAAATAGGTTGTCCATTTAGAGGCCTAAGGGAAGCTGCAATAGCACTCAAATGGACTCTTACTGAATTTGTCTTAAGGCCTGCATTAGACAGATGAAGGAGATACTCCAGCAACGATTCCAGAGGTATGGCACGGGAGTTAAGACCTTCTCAGAACACCAGATGGTAAACCTCCTCCACTTGAAAGCGTACGAACGTCTAGTGGAAGGTTTTCTGGAAGCTTAAAGAACATCTTTCACTTGTTTTTTTTTTTTTTAATTTTTATATTTATTAGTTTATACATACATTCAAGAATACACCTTGAAACGGAAATTGAGAAGGGTACAAGCAAACAATATTACAGACTAAGTAGTCCCAGCAATAACAAATGAGGAAATTATTATCAAGTACACAACTCACTCTAGCCCTCAATAAAAGGATACCAAGAGGAAAAAGGAAAAACAAAATTTAACCCAAATTCCAATAGGAAATAGAGGTGTGAAAAGCAGCTAGAAACACATACTCAAACAGCAGAAGATGGGAAGACACCCATTACCCCTTAATGACGGGCATTAATGAAGTCCAGCAATTGTGAGGGCTCAAAAAAACATAGGAATCAGACTGATACTTAATCAGACATTTACATGGAAATTTTAGAAAAAAGAGCCCCCCCAATTGCTGGACCCCAGGTCGAAGGAGGAGAAAGTCCCGCCGTCGTCTCCGAGTCTCCCTGGAGAGGTCAGGAAACATACGGACCGGTAATCCCTTAAAGGCAACATTCCGTTTTTTAAAAAATAGCTTCATAAGCCATTCTTTATCAGAGAGAAGAGCTAACGTAATCAACAAGGTAGAGGACGTAACCTGGTCCTCCTGAGAGGATTCCAGTAATGCAGTTACATTCAAAACATCAACTTTAGACAGACCCATAACCATCTCCCCACCCTCAGCAGCAACCTTTTTCCCCGAAGGGAGATAGTATATCTTTACAATAGGAGGGTGGGATTCAGGAGGAACACCCAAAATTTCTATTAAATATTTCCTAAACATATCTCTTGCAGATACCATAGGTAACCTAGGAAAATTAATCACACGGACATTAGCAGCTCGAGACATATTTTCCAAAGCCTCAATTTTAACACTCATTGACAAAGCATTCTTCTGCAACATTTCAACATCTTTCCCACAACATACGGACGTTCCCTGAAGTTCTGCAACCTCCTTCTGTAAATTAGTTATTTTGAGAGTGTTTTCTTGAATAGCCAAATCATTGTTTGTAACCTGAGACGCCAACACAGAAATTCGTGGAACCACTTCTTCACGAAGTTGCATAATCGCAGCCCATATTGTTTCCAACGTCACCACCTCCGGGGGCTCCCTAGACGCTGGCTGAAGACACTCTCCTGCTCCAACTGCTGTTAATCTGCCCGACAGCGGGGTGGACGTAGTTGGCCCCAATATCGGGCCCACACCACCATCTGGCATCTCTCCTGCGACCTCCAGCCTCTGACGCTGCTCAGGGGAAGAAGCAGCACCCCTCTGTTTTCTTCAGGAAGGCGCTGCACTCCAGGGGAGTCCGACGACTCAACCCCCTCCACCAGCTTCCCCTCCACGCCGATATCCGAACGAGGCACCTTCGAGGCCCGGGCTGAGCCAGGGGAAGAGAGATCACTGCCCGAAGCAAGAACCGAGGACTCCACCTCCGGTAACTGCAAAGCCGGGCTTCCGTCCCCTGTTAAAGTTAGCTGCCGCGGCACGGGTACAAAATAGGAATCCAAAGGTCCAGATAACGCTGAAAACACCTGGGAAGTAACCGAAGGGGCTGTAGACGGCTGTTTAGCCCCTTTAGACTTCCGTTTTTTCCCCACAGAAAAACGCCGCACTGACCACACACCTCATCAATTCGCCATCTTGGTTCCCATCTTTCACTTGTTGAGAAAGATGAAGATCCTGGAGATCTAGGCCTTCAGCAACCAAGCCCTGAGATGCAGAGACTGGGGATTGGGATGCCATAACATTCCGTCCTCCTGAGAGAGGAGGTCTGGAGCAGACCCTAACTCTAGGGAGGGAGCTTGAGAGAGATGTAGAAGCAGAGGGTACCACACTTGCCGTGGCCAATGTGAAGCTATGAGAATCATGTGGCCTCTGTCTCTCTGAAGCTTGAACGGGGTTTTGGGAATTAGGGGAATGGGTGGAAAGGCATAAAGGAAGTCCTGACCCCAGTGAAGGAGGAAAGCATCCCTTGCCTGAGCCCCCTGAACCGGAGTTCTGGAACACAACCGGGGAAGTTTGGCATTCCACGGACTTGCAAAGAGGTCTATGTCCGGGGTTCCCCAAATTCGAAAAATCTTGGATACCTGGTCCATATGTAGGGACCACTCATGTGGAAGCTGAACTCGACTGAGTCTGTCCGCCAAAGAGTTTTGAATACCTGGAAGATAAACTGCCAGAAGATGAATGTGATGCTCTCTGGCGAGGGCCCACAGTCGCAGAGCTTCGTTGCAAAGCAACAGAGAGCCAGTTCTTCCCTGCTTGTTTACATAGAACATGGCTACCTGATTGTCCGTGTGGATAAGGACTGTCTTGTGGCTGAGCAGGGTGTGGAAAACTCGTAGAGCAAGGAAGATTGCTCTGAGTTCCAAGAGATTGATATGTAGACAAGTCTCCTGTGGGGACCAGATGTCCTGGGTGGAGAGGTCCTGAAGATGAGCTCCCCAGCCCATTGGAGAAGCATCTGTTGTAAGAGTTGCTTAGGGTAGAGGTTGTTGAAAGGGGTACCCCAGCAACAAGTTTTGAGGGGACTTCCACCACTGGAGAGACAAAATGAGGCGACTTGTGTTTGCTATTTTGTCTGACAGGCAGCCTACTGCCTGGGTCCATTGGGTGGATAAAGTCCACTGAGCTGCTCTCATGTGAAGGCGAGCATATGGTACCACATGTACAGTGGATGCCATGTGGCCTAGTAACTGTAACATCTCTCGAGCAGTTAGTAGGGGTTTTAACTCTGCTTGAGAAGCTAACTGCACCAAGCGAAGGCAATGCCCTTGTGGTATCCAGCCCTTGCCCTTGTGATATCCAGCAACGCCCTTATAAACTCCAGGGACTGAGAAGGGATCAGATTGGATTTTGGGATGTTTATTACCAGCCCTAAATACTGAAGGATACGCATTGTGCAGGTGAGAGAAGTCTTGGCCTCTGGTTGAGTGGGAGCTCGAATGAGCCAGTCGTCCAGGTAAGGGAAGACGAATATTCCCAGGGTGCGCAGAAAAGCAGCTACTACTGTCATGCATTTCGTGAACAGCCTTGGTGCAGAGGCCAGACCAAAAGGGAGCACTCTGTATTGATAGTGCTTCTCCTGAAAAAGGAACTGAAGGAACCTTCTGTGAGATGGATGGATGAGAACATGTGTGTACGCATCCTTGAGATCTAGAGAACAAAGCCAATCCTGACTCTGAAGGTATGGCAGCAGAGTTCCTAGAGAAACCATCTTGAATTTTTCCTTGACTAGGAATCTGTTCAATTCTCTGAGATCTAAGATCGGTCTGAAGCCCCCTGTTTTCTTTGGAATAAGAAAATAGGGGGAGTAGAACCCTGTGCCCTGTTGTTGAAGAGGCACTTCCTCTATTGCCCCCTGGGCAAGAAGAGTGGCAACCTCCTGTTCCAACAGGTTGAGGAGGGAGGTTGGAGAATTGAACTGGTGCACTCTGGTGAGAGGGGGCAAGCTTGAGAAATGAAGTTTGTACCCCTCTCTTATGATGGAGAGTGTCCAATGCTCTGCTGTAATTTGCTCCCACTTGGGAGCAAAGTGACATAACCTTCCTGGAATGGTGGATTGCTCTGGTCCTTCTAGAGCCAGGAAGGCTACGTTCTCTAGCAGAAAGTCAAAGGCCCTGAGGGGGCTGAGGCTGCTGGGCTGGAGCAGGCCTCGCAGCCTTTGCTTTGCTCTGTTTGGAGGATTGCTGACGTTTGGAAGCTGCAGAATATGCCCGCTGACCATAAGCAGGATAGAATCTTCCCTTTTTAGAAAAAGGTGTTTTCTTGAACAACCTTTTCTTAGCAGGAGCAGCTGTGGATTTGGATAGTCTATCCAAAGCAGAATTTTCAGCATCCATCTGATTGGCCTTTGCTTGCCAATCCTTACCAAACAGGTTCTCACCTGTACAAGGGACATTTCCCAATTCATCTTGAACCCAGATCTCCAAATCAGATGCTTGAAGCCAAGCAATCCTACGTGCACCTATGGCAATAGCTGAGGCTCTGCTTACGCTTTCAAAGGAGTCGAAAGCTGCACGGTTGGAGAATTTGGAGATATCCAGGGCATGTTTGAGCCCAGTGAGAAATTCCTGCCTTTTATCCTCAGACATAAAAGGACTTAAAGTCTGCAAATGGTCAGTGACTTCTTTTAAGAACATTCCCATGTAAAGACTATAGGAATTAATTCTCGCAAGCAAGCATGGAAGCTTGGAAGACTCTTCTTCCAAAAGCATCCAGGGTTCTACATTCACGTCCTGGAGGATTAGAGGCATGTCTTTTGGCACTTCTAATCTTTCTCATTGCAGACTCAACCACAATAGAGTGGTGAGGAAGTTGAGTTTTATGGAAATCAGGACAAGGAGGGACACGATACATGGTGTCCAACCTGCAAGAATGAGGAGAGCTAGTCAGAGGTGCTTCCCACATCCTCAACATGAGATCATACAGAATCTCATGAATAGGTAAGGTAGCTGCCTCTTTAGGAGTTTTAGGATATTGTAAAATATCTAACTCCTTGGCTCTGGGCTCTGATTCAGGTGCCACTGTAATAAAGAGACCCCGAGCCACCTCTCTGATAAAGTCTTGAAAAGACAAATCCTCTGGAGGAGACATCCTACGCTTAGGAGAGGACTCCTCCTGTGGAAGAAGCATCACTGCATCGACAGACTCCTCAGAATCCTCAGAGTCGTCAGAGGAATCGAAGTATCGTCTGTCTGGATGCTCTTGCAATGCCCGATACCCGTACCGACCGGGATCAGTATCGGGAATCACCAGTACCGGGGTATCGGTACCGGGGGGCTTCAGAGGACAAAAGTACCGGCATAGCGGACACCGATGCCGATGTCGATGCCACCGGTACTGGGATCGGTACCGATGGCGATGCTAGTGCCGGTACTGGCGGAGTAGTCTGTTGCGGTACCACGGGCGTCGATGCCACAAGGAAAGCCGCCAGACTGCGTTCCATGGACAAAATTCTCTGATCCATTGACGCCGCCAATGCCTGGAAGTCGGTACCGGTGGAAGCCACCGGTACCCCAGAGCATGGCACCAAGAGATCTGTCGAGGCCACGCCATCGAGATCATCTTGGAACCCCGATGATGATGCTTTATTGGCCGAAGCCTCCCGCCGGGGTAATTTTGCCGGTGCAGAATCCTCGAGGGCAAGGCCAGAGGCATCACGATGCTTAGAAGGAGATCTACCCTTCGAGGACCAGCTGGATTTATGTTTAGTTACCTGAGATCCATGTGAAGAAGAAGAAGCCCTGGAAGACGTCGATGCCACTGAAGCCGCATCAGAGGGAAACAGGGTACTGAGCTTGGCAGCTCGGTTCTGACGACCCCTCTTAGACATCATGGAACAGGACATACAATCTGTCATGGAATGGTCAGGACCTAAACATTTTAGACACCAGTCATGGGTGTCGGTGACGGAGATAGTACCGCCACATTTTGTGCACTTCTTAAAACCTGAGGCAGGCTTTTCCATAGTTAAGGAAAAAAGTTCTGGGCCTAAGGCCCAAAACTGAAGTGCACCTGAAGTGGAAAAAAGGTCTTTTTTTTTTTTTTTTTAAAGAAGAAAAGAACAAGGACCGGCGGTACCGGTACAGCGTCGAAAAAGGCAGATGCGACAGAAAAGAATAAAGAAAAAAAATAAGGAAATTCTTCTGCGGTGACAGGAACACGACCTGCTGGCTCCGCGGAAAAAGAACAACTGAGGAGAGACAGTTGGGAAAGGTGGGAAGGCAGCATGCAGGTGCTGTGGGATGCTCCCAAAAGCTTTCTGATTGGACGCTGGGGAGCGTTCCCGCGCAGGCTCCGTCGGTACCGACATTACCCATATGTGAAGACTCATTCCTGCTTGTTCCTGGAGATAAATATTAGATACACCCTTGATGGATATTGCAGCTGGCAGATGGTGAGCAGTAGTTGCTCTTCCCTAAAATTTTGGAGAACAGGTAGGCTGGAAATGTGGTAGGAGGTTGAAAGGGAAGGCCAGCAGGAAGTGGGGACAAGGTTCAGAGGGGAATACTCAAGACTCTTCTCAGTCAATTCCACCTGTTTTCTTGTGACCAGCATGAGTATTTTTACCCACAGAGGGTGGGTTTTTCCCCCTGTGTACACAATTGTTTACCTACAGAGAAAGCTTTGACATTTGACCTCATTATGTATGTCCTTAGAGTTTATTTTTGAGATAGTTCTGACTCTGCCCTTGCTGTCTTCCCTACACCACTTGCCCCACTAATGTGTTTTGTTAGTTTGGGGTCATGTGAATTTTCAAATGCTAAAACAAGGTCATGTCATCTAAATGTTTGAGAAGCATTGCTTTTAGAAGGGATGTCTAGGAAGAATCTGAGATGTATTGAGCACTATGTCCAAAAATTGAGGGGAGTGGCAACAATAATGGGAGGCATGTATAAGTGCCTTCTGAAATCTCTTTTGAAGAGTAAAATCAACTCCCTGATACAGTTTGGTTGCGATGCAGGCTATCTTACATCGGGAATGTAATTTTTTAACTGCCTAAAATACACAAATCTTTAGTGAACCCACATGGATGGCCAATTATATCAGCCATTGATTCCCTTTTTGAACCAGTTTCCCAGTTTTTAGATATTTTATTACGTCCTTTTGTCATGGTGATTCCATTATTTACCAGAGATTCAGCACATATAATTCAAATTCTTCAGGCCTTTGAAGGATATCATAATGGGCTTATTTTAGTCACTTTGGACATCAATTCTCTTTATACGAATATCCCGCAACAAGAAGCAATCCGTCTTGTTGAACAGACCCTAGTAGGATGCACGAAACATAAACGTATCTCCACCTTTTTTTGGACACAACTTACCAGTTTGGCTCTGCTAAACAATTTCTTTTGGTTTGATGGGCTGTTTGACCTACAAACCAAGGTTGTAGCAATGAGCTCTTCGATTGCACCTGGATTTGGCAAATTTGTACATTGCTGGCTTTGAGAGGAAGTTTCTTACACAATTTAGATACAAACCTTATGTGAAATTGTGGCAGTGTTATAAAGACAATGTCCTTTTGATTGGGGTGGAGAGAAACAAGCTTTGGAAGAATTTTTGGTGTGGATTAATAACTTGGACTCTAATCTACAATTCAAGGCACAGTTTAAGAGTGAGATTGCCTTTTTGGACATTAAGATTATTAAAATTCTGAGTGGTTCCAGACAGATCGTTTCTGTAAACCCACTGAACACAATCACTTTTTAGACTACTGGAGATTTCGCAATAGATTCCTAAAGAATAATCTGCCAGTGAGACAATTTTTATGGGCTAAACACATTTATTCTGACCCAGTCTCTTTTGAGAGAAGTGCCCGCACAATGCATGCATGGTTTTTTGAGAAAGGCTATCCTAATAAGTTTATACGGAGGGCGTATCATAGGGCCAAGGATACTGAATGGGTGTCACTATTGAAGATGAAGGATAAGTCGCCTGGTAACAAGATGATTTGCCCCATGCTTTTTTTCACACACTCTAAACAAATTGCAACTATCTTGAGACAAGAGTGGCACATTATCCAAACCATACCTATGACTGCATCTAAAGAATTAACCATTGCATACGGGAAGAACCCAAACTTATCAAATATACTTGAACCTTCGGCACTTCTGGTCCCACTTCAAGTGTGGGTCATGTTCAGCTTGTCCGCATATCATCACTACAAAGGAATCGTTTGCCCATCCCAAGATACAGACATGTTTTCCTCTCAAAGGGTTCATTAACTGCAATCCAGAGAATATAATCTATATGACCAAGTGCCCATGTGATCTCCTTTACATTGGTAAAACATGTCAGAGTGTCAAATCGAGGATAATTGAACATCAAAGTGTGATCAGATGTTCCTCTGTGCAAAAAACACTGGTCAGCCATGCGCTTGAGGGAGCCCATGAGGATTGTGAAAAATTGCAAGAGGACCTTGACAAATTGGAAGATTGGGCATCCAAATGGCAGATGAAGTGCAAAGTTATGCACCTAGGAAAGAACAACCCAAACTTTGGTTACATGATGCAAGGTACCACTTTAGAAACCACCACCCAGGAAAAAGATTTAGGTGCCATCGTGGATAATACATTGAAACCCTCTGCCAAGTGTGCAGCGGCGGCCAGAGAGCAAATAGAATGCTAGGAATCATAAGGAAAGGAATGGAAAATAAAACCAAGGATATTATAATGCCTCTGTATCATTCCATGGTATGACCACACCTTGAATATTGTATGCAATTCTGGTCACCATATCTTAAAAAGGATATAGCGGAATTGGAAAAGGTATATAGAAGAGCCACCAAAATAGTAAAGGTGATGAAAGGATACTCCTATGAGGAGAGGCTTAAAAGATTAGGGCTCTTCAAGCTAGAAAAGAGATGGCTGAGGGGAGATATAATAGAGGTCTATAAATTAATGAATGGAGTAGAACGAATAAACATAGATTGATTGTTTACACCATCAAACAGTAGAAAGACTAGGGGACATGCAATGAAGCTACAGTGTAACCTGTTTAAAACTAATAAGAGAAAATATTTTTTTACTCAATGCGCAATCAAACTCTGGAATTCGTTACTGGAAGATGTAGTAAAAGCTGAGAGTGTAGCTGGGTTTAAAAAAAGGTTTGGACAAGTACCTGGAGGAAAGATCCATAAACCATTATTAAAGAGGACCAGGGAAATCCACTGTTTGTCCCAATACAAGAATTATGGAACTTGTGTACCTTTTGGGATAACTGCTAGGTACTTGTGATCTGGATTGGCCAGTGTTGGAAACAGGATACTGGGCTTGACTTGGTCTGACCCAGTATGGTGTTTCTTATGTTCTTATGAATAGTGCTTAAAAAGTAAGCCCCAAGATGTGCCATGCTGGCTTAGACCAAGGGTCCATTGAGTCCAGAATCCTCTAATGGTGGCCAATCAGGATTACTAGCAAGTAACTGGAAGATTCCAAAGTTCATATACGGGGATAAGCAACGGCTTTCCCAAGTCTTTCTGGCTAAGAATTATTCATAGGCTTTTAAAGCCAACTGCACTAAATACCCTGACCACATCCTTTGGCAACAAAGTCCACAACTTAATAGTGCATTTAGTAAAAAAAAAAATTTCTCCGATTTGTTCTAAAATCTGCTACCTGTTAGTTTAATGGAGAGTCCCCTAGTCTTGATGTAGCGGCACATGAAATGAGAGTCAGAAGCTGCAAAGATGTCTTACATATTGGGACATGGAATGTATGAAGCATGAACCAAGGGAAGTTGGAGGTAAGAACATAAGAACATAAGATATGCCATACTGGGTCAGAACAAGGTCCATCAAGCCCAGTATTCTGTTTCCAACAGTGACCAATCTAGGTCATATGTACCTAGCAGTTTCCCCAAGAGACACAGGTTCCACAATGCTTGTACTGGGTCAAGCATTGATATCTTCGGTCACTTCTTAATAATGGTTTATGGACCTTTCCTCCAGGAACTTGTCCAAACCTTTTTTAAACCCAGCTACACTAACAGCCTTTACTACATCCTCCGGTAACAAATTCCAGAGTTTGATTACACGTTGAGTGAAAAAATATTTTCTTTTATTAGTCTTAAATAGTTTACCCTGTAGCTTCATTGCATGTCACCTAGTCTTTCTATATTCTGATAACGTAAACAATCGATCTACGTTACCCGTTCCACTCCGTTCATTAATTTATAGACTACTATCATATCTCCCCTCAGCCGTCTCTTTTCCAGGTTAAAGAGCCCTAACCTTTTTAGCCTTTCTTCATAGGAGTATCCTTCCATCCCCTTTACCATTTTGGTGGCTCTTCTCTGAACCTTTTCTAAAATCGCTATATCCTTTTTAAGATACGGCGACCAGAATTGCACACAATATTCAAGGTGCGATCTCACCATGGAACGATATAGAGGCATTATAATATCTTTTGTTTTATTTTCCATTCCTTTCCTTTCTCCATTGGGAAAATTGGCCATTTAGCCCTACCCTCTGCTTTCTATCTTTTAACCAGTTCCTGATCCACAATAGTACACTGCCTCCTATCCCATGACTCTTTAGTTTTGCCAAAGGTCTCTGATGAGGGACCTTGTCAAAGGCTTTCTGAAAGTCCAGATACTGCGATGCTCCTGCCCGGCCTTGGGGCTAAAGACAGGAGCGGCGGTCTGATGCTTCGTGAGGAAGGAGAGTAACCTGTATCCAGGGAATGCTGGGTATTGTAGTTCCTGCTCCTCTCGCTCCGAAATAAAGAGTTGTAGTTATGGGGTTTCCAGTATATTTATTATAGAAAAGGATATTGTTCCATCACATGGCAAATAAATGCAAACAAAATAGGTGCTTCAAATGCTAACAGGAAAACTTAGGATAAAGGCAACTTAAAGTATAACTGCTGCTTTTCACTTCTAAGCAAATTACTCACTTTGCCCCAAGAGGTCAGTTAGATTCACTGCAGCCTCTTTCAGCCATTGTTACCTTCACACTGCTGGGGAAAATCAGGTGCACATAATTAGAGCTTTCTCAGCAAGGCAATACAACAGCTCCGTAGCATTCAATTCACATACGGTAAAAAGCAGTTTCCTTCAGCTTGGCATCTCTACACAGCAGACCGTGCAATCCATGCTCTCACAATCTGGTAAGTCTGTATTATCTTGTGTTAATTCTTCAAGCTGTATGGAATTACTGGCTTCTGGTAACACTGGCTGTCTTCTAGCTTGCAACTCTAAAAACTGCTTAAAACTCTGTAGGAGCAATTCAGCCTGCTGTTTGGGAGGTAGGGAATTGCTATCAGCTATACAACTTCCCTCTGGCTTAAGGCTGTTTATTTTCTCCTCTCTTACATTAATTGTGTCAGAGTAACTGCTAGTCTCTTTTGCTAAAGTTTCACACATAGGAGAGTTAGCTTTACGTTCAGCCTGGAAACTTTGTGGCAATTCACTTACTTGTTGCCATGCCGTTCTGACTTCAGATGGCTCCAACGTTCTCCAGCTGTTAGAATGTTTGTTGCTCTCTGGCTCAAACGGTACTTCACAGAATGATTGTTTTCTTTCTTGTGCCTGCCTTGAAGGCTTCCTTTCCCAGGGCTGTGCCTTCCAACGGTTGTCTATTTCAGGGCGAGGTCCTCTCTCCTTGGGACTTCTACTCACTGCCTCTGAATAGAACTTTGCAGGTCTCCTTCCAATGCCAGGTTCCCAAGTATCAGCATACTGTCTTCTGGACTTCCAAACATTCTCCTTCTTAATCCTCCTCTCCTTCTTCTCCTTCCTCTCCTTCTCTATCTTAATCTGACTAGCAAAGCCATGCTCTGGTTTAAAACCACGTTCTCTCCTGGACACGCCCCTTCCCAGGACAGGGTGTGCCCAATCAGGACTGCAGGACTCCTCCCCTGGGCTGGTCTCCATGCTCAGCTCTGTGGAATAGAGTCTCTCTTTCTTCCTTGGTTTCTCAAATAGGCATAAATCCTGCTGAACCTCAGGATTTTCATCCGTTTTCATAGGCTCAGGAGGGCGCTGTTCACCACAATACACAATATCAACCAACTCACCTTTGTCCACCTGTTTATTCACTCCTTCAAAAAAACATAACAGATTAGTAAGACAAGATCTTCCTTGTCTAAAGCCATGTTGGCTGTCTCCCATTAGGTCATGACTATCTACATGCTGAGTAATTTTATTCTTTATGATGGTTTCTACCATTTTTCCCGGTACTGACGTCAGTCTCACCGGTCTGTAGTTTCCCGGATCACCCCTGGAACCCTTTTTAAAAATTGGTGTTACATTGGCGATCCTCCAATCTTCAGGTATTAGAGATGATTTTAATGATAGTTCACAGATTACTGATAGCAGGTCTGCAATCTCATATTTCAGTTCTTTCAACACCCTTGGATATATAGCATCCGGCCCAGGTGATTTGCTACTCATCAGTTTATCTAATAGTTGTAATACATCTTCCCGATGTATCGATATTTCCTTCAATACTTCCGCACCTTTAAATACCACTTCAGTCATGGGTAACATCCCTACATCTTCCTCAGTAAAGACCGAAGCAAAGAATTCATTCAGTCTCTCCTCTATCGCCTTGTCACCTCTTAGTGCTCCTTTAACCCCTTTATCATCTAATGTACCAACTGACTCTCTCACAGGTTTTTAGCTACGAATGTACTTGAAAAGGTCTTTATTTCGCGTTTTTGCTTCCGCAGCAAGCTTCTTCTCAAATTCTCTCTTTGCCTGCCTTATCAATGCCTTGCATTTGACTTGCCAGTGCTTGTGCTGTTTCCAGGTTTCATCGTTTGGCTCTTTTTTCCATTTCCTGAAAGATGCTTTTTTGGCAACAACAGCCTCTCTGACCTCACCTTTAAACCATGCTGGCAGTTTTTTGGACTTCCTTCCACTTTTCTTAAAGCGTGGAATACAGCTGGTCTGGGCTTCCAAGATAGTATTTTTCAACAACACCCAAGCTTGATGTACGTCTTTAACCTTTGCAACTGCTCCTTTTAGTTTTTTCTTAACTGTTTTCCTCATTTTATCACAGTCTCCCTTTCGAAAGTTAAAAGGTAGTACTGTGGATTTCCTTACTATCCCTCCTCCACTAATTAAATCAAAGGCGATCATGCTATGATCACTATTGCCAAGTGGCCCTAACACCCTTATCTCTTGCACTAGATCTGGTGTTCCATTAAGGACTAGGTCTAATATGGCTTCCCCTCTGGTCGGTTCATGAACCAGCTGCTCCAAGAAGCAGTCATTTATTTCATCTAGGAACTTTATCTCCCTAACATGTCCTGACGTGACACTGACCCAGTCGATACCGGGGTAATTGAAATCACCCATTATTATTACTGCGCTGTAACTTTTGTTAGCTTCCTTGATTTCTTTGAGCATTTCATCATCCATTTGGTCATTCTGGTCAGGTGCTCGATAGTACACCCCCACTGCCATTGCCTTCCCCCTTTTATATGGAATTTCAATCCATATAGATTCTACAGCAGATTTTGTTTCCTGCAAAACTTTAATCCTTTCTGAGTCAATGCCCTCTCTAACATAAAGCGCAACCCCTCCACCAATTTGATCAGCTCTATCATTACGATATAGTTTGTACCCAGGTATCACAGTGTCCCACTGGTTGTCCTCCTTCCACCATGTCTCTGATATTCCAATCATATCTAACCTTTCATTTAATGCTATATATTCTAACTCTCCCATCTAGCATTTGCATACAAGCATTTTAGAGAATGTATTTTATTCATGTTAATTTGGCTATTGTTAGACATGGGTAAATTGGGATCTTTAAGCTCTGTCTACTCCATACTTGAGGGCATTTGGGCTACTTTACTCTTTTGTGGAACCTCTCTGCTTTTGGTAGTATCCTTCAAGGATACATTCTTCCGAACCATCCGCTCTTGGGCGACTAAGGTAGTCAAGAATGAAATGGAACGTGTACAACTTGATCTGCTGGGTGTCAGCGAACTGAAATGGACTAGCATTGGGCACTTTGCATCAGATGATCACATAGTCTACTATGTTGGAAATGAAAGACAAAGAAGAAATGGTGTTGCATTTATAATAAAGAAGAAACTTGCAAGAACTGTAATGAAATACAATGCAGCCAGTGAACGCTTAATCTCTATTTGTCTACGAGGAATGCCTATCAACACGACTACAATTCAAGTATATGCCCCAACAACAACTGCAGAAGAGGATGAAATTGATGAATTATATGAACAAGTACAAGCTAAATTAACAGAATTTGCAAACAGGATATCCTGATAGTCATGAGTGACTGGAATGCAAAGGTTGGCAACAAAGAAGGTGACAAAATGGTTGGAAAATATGGACTTGGCAACAGAAACAAGACTGATTAAATTCTGCAAGACCAACTATCATTTCAAACACCTTCCTCGAGCAACACAAGCGCCGACTGTACACATGGACGTCACCCAATGGACTGTACAAAAATCAAATTGACTACATCTGTGGAAGTCAACGATGGAAAAGCTCTATAACATCAACAAAGACAAAACCTGAAGCCAACTGTGGTACAGATGACCAATTACTAGGTATGCAAACTCAAGCTAAAGTTGAAAAAGAGCAAGCCACTCATGAATGTAGCAAAATATGACCTTGAGAATATACCACTGGAATTTAAAGACTGACTGCAAAATCAATTTGATGCTTTAGATACAAATGACAGAGCTCCAGAAGAGTTATGGAATGGCATCATGATGGTTGTGTTGGAAGAAAGAGAGAAGTCTCTACAAAAGGTGAAAAAGCAAAAACGGCTAAAATGAATGATGTAAGAAACTCTGAAACTTGCCCAGAAATGCAGAGAAGCTAAAGTCAGAGGAGAAATAGAGGCAAACACAGAACTCAACAGAAAATAAAAGCAGAAGCTATTAGAAGAAGAACAAGATCGGCTTTCCTAAAGCTATGAGAGTTAAAGAAAAACTTCCAACCTTGAACTGGAATGTTACAAGATGCTCAAGGTTCTATGTTGAATAATGCTGAGAAGATCAAGAAAAGGTGGAAAGAACATATAGATTTTTTATATGATAAAGATCAAGTGGACCAACAGCAATTTCAACCTGTACCTTATGATCCAGAACCATTGGTGATGAAAGAAGAAGTTGAAGCAGCACTGAAAGCCTTATCAAAGAACAAAGCACCGGGCATTGATGGCATTCCCATAGAAGTATTACAGCAATCTGATGCAGCTGTTACTATACTTACAAGTCTCTGCCAGGAAATCATGGCCAACTGACTGGAAAAGATCTGTGTTTATACATTACTAAAGAAAGGTGATCCAACTGACTGTGAAAATTATCGCACAATTGCTCTGATCCCACATGCCAGCAAGATTCTACTAAAGATTATTCAACAGAGACTACAACCATACCTGGAACAAGAACTACCTGAAGTGCAAGCAGGGTTCAGGAAAGGGCAAGGAACGCAGACATCATCATCGCGGATGTGAGATGGATTCTTGAAAAGAATAAAGAATACCAAAAAGATATCTATTTGTGCTTTATTGACTACAGCAAGGCTTTTGACTGTGTAAACCATGAGAAACTCTGGACTACATTAAGAAGCATGGGTATACCAGAACACCTGATCGTTTTCTTGCACAATCTGCACATTGATCAAAAAGCAACAGTTCAAACGGAACAAGGAGAAACAGAATGGTTTAAAATCAGCAAAGGTGTACAACAAGGCTGCATACTTTCCCCCTACCTGTTAAATTTATATGCAGAACAAATCATCAGAGAAGCAGGATTGTATGAAGACAGAGGTGTGAAGATTGGTGGAAGACTCATCAACAACTTTCGCTAAGCTGATGATATCACATTACTGGCTGAAAGTGAAGATGATCTGAAACATTTGCTTCTCACGATCAAGGAACAAAGTCTTAAAATGGGCCTGCACCTTAATGTAAAGAAGACAAAGATCATGACAACTGGCAAAATCAATAAGTTCATCGTTGATGGAGAAGAAATTGAAATCATGGACAACTTTAACCTACTTGGATCACCTATCAATAAAGAAGCAACAAGCATTGCTCTTGGCAGAATGCTATGAAGTACCTTTAGATAAGATTCTCAAGAGCAGAGATGTCTCTCTCCATACAAAGAATCGACTCGTTCAAGCCATGGTATTTTCAATAACATCATATGAATGCGAAAGTTGGACAGTGAAAAAGATAATAAGAAAATTGATGCCTTTGAACTATGGTGCTGGCGGCGAATACTGTGTATACCATGGACTTCCCGAAGAACAAAACAGTCAGTACTATAGCAGATCAAACCTAAGCTTTCTTTGGAAGCTTACATGACAAGACTTTGACTTTCATACTTTGGACACATCATGCGAAGAGAGAGATCATTAGAAAAAGACATCATGCTTGGCAAGATAGAAGGTCAACGCAAAAGAGGAAGGCCAGCAATGAGATGGATCGATATAATAACAGCAGCTACAGGTACCAGTCTGTCAACAATGAGCCTGACTGAAGACCGAACACAATTTAGGACAACTATCCAGAGAGTCGCCATGAGTCGACACTGACTCGACAGCACTTAACAACAACAAAGTGTAAATGTTCTTTCACTTAAAACGTGATTAAAAAGGAGCAGCCACAGCGAGGAGGTGGTGGTTGTTTTCCACCTTTTGGTTTTGCAGCTCCGACAAAAACATTGCTAGCTGTCTTTTATCGGGACCTTTTGATGGGTTCTAAATGGACAGTGTTTTAGTACTTCCTAATATGCCTGGTAGTTGACACTGGAGTATAGTAATGTAGAAATCTGGTAGTCTTCCTTTACCCTCACTGCTCGTGCAAATGGTATTCCGACACTCATTAAGAGGCATTTCTACTAAACGTTAATGCAAATTCACAAATGTTAATGCGTGCTAAGCGCAGCAACACATATATTTCTATTGGTGCAGTAACACTTAATGCACATTAATATTTAGTAAACATGCCGCTAAGTCATTGCCAGGACAAAAAAAGTGTCTTGTGAAGGGTTCTTTTGAAAGACACCTAAAATTTTAGATGGGCAACATATAAATTTTAAAATAAAATAAATTAAATTTATGCAAATGAGGTCCAGTGGCTATGGGGTAGATTCTGGTTTGCGTTTAGCTGGGATGGACAGCCAGTTCGGACATCCGTCCCCGATAAACACCAGGGTGCCGCTGCAGCCGACAGAACTCCCCACATGTAGAGGTAAGATGTGTGGGGAGCTCTGTTTGTGGGCAGGCCAGAGGAGGAGTGAGGGCGGGCAGAGGGCGTGAACCTGATCCTGGATGTACAGGGCTGATTCCGAGGTCGGCTCTATACATCCGGGGTTAACCATTTGCACGGGGAACTTATTCCACTTCGGAGGTGGAATAAGTTCCCCTGGATGGCAGGACATGCAGCAGCGAGGGCCGCAAAGCGAGGTAAGGGGGCGCAGGGGGTTCCCCGCAGCCTGACCCTGGCCATGGCAGGGCTTATCAGGGGTTGGGAAAGCAAATTTTCGGGGTCTGCCGGGGATTGCGGCTCCTGCATGGAGCCGTGGTGCCATGTCAACCTGATGCCACGGCTCCATAGCTCCATGCAGGATCCTGGCTGAGCTAGCTGGGGAAGTGCCTGGACGTTCAGGGTGCCTGAATCGGGGCACATCCTGGCTGCCCAGGCCGTATGCCACAATTCCGATCCTGCGGAGATGTCTTACCCCTGTAGGAGCAAAATCGGGTGCAACTTCAGGCAGTCCAGATTTCTGGATATCTGGACAGCCTGGGGACGCAAAGCACTAAATTGTCCTCTATGCAAATGAGGCCCGCAAGGAGTCTCCACACATAGCCCTGCATCACCCTTGGGCTGCTCCTGGGTCCCAGGACCATCCCCCAGAAAATGCAACCCGAAGAAGCCTCATTCTGAGTTAGTTCCACCACTTTTGAAATGTTCCAAGAAATGATTTATATTTCATCATGTATATTTGAATAAACTTGGTTGTTTAAACATTGTTCTGAAATTAGTGAGTACTGAACATCTCTCACCACTAAGATACAACATACCATCACATTGGCGCCAAGTTATCAGAACAGCCGCTTCAAGAAGAGTTCATTCGATCACTTTTGAAACATTTCTATCTCTGGCATCAGACATACAACCGTTGCCACTGGGTGCAAAGTTTCTCTTCCTCCCTTTGCATTCACAGCAGGAGGTTCCGTTGCTGAGGTATACCGTTGTAGTAAGCATTCATTCTTTATAGGAAGACTTCAGGATGAATTAGATGAGACTGTATCGCGAGTCCCAGGAAGAGAAATCCCTGAAAATATCTGACCTGCTATCTAGAAACCTGTGGGAGCTGCTGCATGTTGGATGGGAAGGGAACGGGTGACATCTAACCCTGGGATGTGCATTTGCTTCCCTCCCCCCAGTGTGGGTAGAGCTGAGCTCTGTCTATTTTGTATCCAGGAGCGGGGTTCTGCAGAGAGAGGCTGACAGCCACTAACTGCAGTATTTGCCGCAGTGTGTGTGTGTCTGTGTGGGTGGGTGCATGTGTGAGTGTGTGTAGGCCATGTTCCTCCCCTCCCCCAATTTTTTATTATGATAAATGAGTCTATAGCACTCTTCCACCCCACCTAAAGCTTAGTCTTTCTGATCAACCACTACCATTTTCCTATGTCTCGACTGACCCCCTCTGCCTACTCGTATCCCATCCCTTTTCTCATCTCTTCGTTAAGAAGTCTTTTGTTAACTCAGTTCAGCAGCCTCACACTTGCCTTCACAGCTCAATATGGTTTGAATCTCATGCTTTCACTCTTTATAATTAAGCCCTACGAGCTGTGAAAAAGACAGACAGTTCTCTCTGGAACTTGATACCAGCACCTGCCCCTCCCTTTTCTTCTCCAAAATTACAGACAGTTATTCAACAAAGCCTGCCTGTCTAATTTTGTGCTCACTAGCAATTTTCGCCATTTGTGGGACAGGACAGCCTTTTTCCTTTTCTCTAAATATCTCCTCCCTCAGTCAATGGTATCTGTTTCCTTATTGTACAGAACATTATGCAATCGGCACGCTCTCTGTGACATCCACTCTGCACTAATGCTTGGCAGGACAGCTCACTGAGGAGAGAACTGCATATCAGGGTAATACAACTGGTGGTGAATAGTTTACCCCCTCTACTTTGCATTCTGTGTCCCAGCAGGCCAGCAAGAGAGAAACAGCAGAGAAGGAATCTACCTTTTATAAAGCACGCCTCATGCATAAAGAATTAGAAATCTAAACATTCTCTGGCGCCGATAAGAGTCTGTCCTTAAACTGAAAGAGAAATGGAACATTAGACAGCGGCAGAGCATTTTACCCTTTACTTTACATTATTCTAATATTCTGTTAAAATATTACTGGTGGCAATTTATGTTGCCCCCCTTCCCTCTCAACTGCTATCCCTACAGCCTTATTAAAAAAAATATATATATATTCACAAATGGGCAGATTCTGATGCCGAATAGTGGGGTTGTACATCTTGGTTGGACGTGCATCCCCCGCTATTCGCCGAGACCGTATTCTGTGCTAGCTGCTCTCCCCATGTACAGAAGGATTGTATGGGGAGCGCTGAATGGGGGCAGGCCAAAGCACCAGGACGTACAGGGACTATTCAGATCAGGGCCCTGTAAGTCCACCAGCTGTCTATTGCAGGCCCGGCTTATTCTACCAGGCACCTGTGCGATCAGGGCATGCGGCTCCACCCACACACAACAGGACTGCTGCGGGAGAGCCCCCGCTGCCCGACCCCGGCCCTGGCAGCACCTAGAGGGTCGGGTGGCAGGGAAAACGTCTGTATATGCGGGCGGCAGCACCATACCGAGCTAGAATCATGCCCTGTGCGACTTGCACATCAGGCGCACGCCCCCCCCCTGCCTCCCCATACCTCCGTCTAGTCGCTGCCTGTTCTTGCCCTGCTGCTGCCACCCTCTGCTTTCTCCACGGCGGCATCGGCAGCAGGGAAAGAGCAGAAAGCAGCTAGATGGAGTTGGAGGAGAGGGCACACACCCAGTGTGCAAGTCACTGGCACTTTAAGCAGATCTGTCCCTTCCTGCTCTGATGTCGCATCAAAGGAGGGAGGGGACCAGACTGCAGAGTGCCATGAAAAGGCTTAAGGGGCACATTTCGGCTGTCTGCTGTTGCCCTGCCACCACTGAGAGAAGAAAAAGTGGTGGCGGCAGGGCAACAGCAGGCAGCCGAAATGCGCCCCCATAGACTTTGCGCCCTGTGCAGCTGCACCACTCGCACGGGGCTAGGTACGGTCCTGGCGGACGGCATTTCAGCTGTCAGGCCAAATATGCTGGTGCCATGCCAAAAGGACACCACAGAAACGGCATATCAGCCGGAGCCTTGAGCGATGGGGACGGGTAGGCACTTAGACATCCCCCGGCTCAGAATGTTGTGCATACCAGGCCGTCCAAGTGCTCTGATTCTGCAACCATAGGAACGAATAGCTCCCCTGGTTGCAGAAATCGGGTACAACTGGGCCATGTACATTTTCTGCACGTCCAGACGGCCCGAATATGCAGACTTCTGAATCAGCCTCAAAACCTTTTAATTTCTGTTGGAAAAGAAAAAATGAAGGACAAAAGTCAGATTCTAAAACTGCACAGACACTAAAGTGACAAGCCTCAGCAATGTACAGCTAAAAAGGGGCCCTCAGCCACAGGACACCAGCTACAGAAACCTATGCAGGGGGCCTCCACTACAAACAGCAACATGAAAGCTTCAGCCACAGACACCTAAACAGGGGGCCTCAGCCACAGACAAAGTGAGAAGCCTCAGCCATAGATACCTAATCAGCAGGCCTCAGCAATCAACACCAAAATGAGAGGCTTCAGCTAGGGATGCCTATGCAGGGGGCCTTAGCCACAGACATCGAAGCAGGAAGCATCAGCCTTAGATACCAAGACAGGGACTTTAGCCACAGACATCAATAAGGGAGAGCTCGGTCATGGACACCGAGGAGAGCGACTCCACCAAAAATTCTGATGGAGGAAATCTCAACCCTAGATGCCAAGAAAGGCCTAGTTATGGACACTGAAGTGGGGAGTCCAGGGCTGGTTTACTGGCAGACTAGCCAGTAGCTTCTGGAAGACAGCAAAAAGTTGCTGACAGACACACAAGCTCAAAGAATCATTAGTGCATACCTTTACCCACGGGGAGAGTGGGCATATTTCAGATAGATTATTTAACCATGAAAACGACTTTTGGAGATTTCTTTCAAGGAAGCTAATTTTCCTAAGCATTTCTACAGGTAAAGCAATGCTTTACCCACATAAATAGACGTAGAAACATAGAAAACGATGGCAGATAAGGTCCACATAGCTTATCCAAACTTCCCATCCATAAAAACTATTAAGTTCTACTATCCCTTCCTCTCCCTCAGAGATCCTCTGTATTTGTCACATGCTATCTTGAATTCAGATATTCTTATATCTACCACCGTACATTCCACCATACATCCGCCATCGTTTCTATCAAGAAATATTTCCTCAGATTACTCCTGAGTCTATCCTCTTTTATGCTCATCCTATGACCCGTTTTTCCAGAACTTCCTTTAACTGGAAGAGGATCACCTCCTATACATTTATACCATAGAGGTATTTAAATGTCTATTATATCACCCCTCTCTTGCCTTTCCTTAAAAGTATACATATTGAGATGGTTTATGGTTATTAAAATTTTGATACTGCTTTTTGAACATAATATCAGGGTAGTTTACAATAATAAAAACATTAGAAAAAAAGAAAAGAATGTCATTTAAAATTAAGAGAAAGTATAAAGCTAGGTTAGCATGGGAGGGAAAGAGAGCATGGGTGAAATGCAGAGTATCGGGAGTTCCAGCTGGGGAGAAAAATTGGGTGGCTGAGGTCCTCAAGTACTATGTTGCAGCGGAGGGTATAATAAAAGCTTGTTCAAAAAGGTGAGTTTTAAGGGCCTTTTTAAAACTAGGAAAGAAGAACTCAAGACGTAGGGATGCAGGAAGTGAATTCCAAAGTGAGGGCCCTAAAAAAAGAAAGCTGAATTTCGAGAGCCTTTCAGATGTGCGTTTGACGGGGAAGGTAGGTGGAGATGGTGCACATGTATTGAGCGAAGTGAACGAGTGGGAGCATACGGAATTATGTGGGAAGAAAGATACGCTGGGATACCTAAGTTAAGAATCTTGTGAATTCTGGTTAGAAGTCTATACTGGAGTCGGTGGGGAAATGAAAGCCAATGTGATTTTATGAACAACGGAGAAACATGATCTGATCACAAAGCATGATGTAGGAGGCAAATAGTGGAATTTGGTACCGATTGCAGTCGCTTTAATTGATACTGAGGAAGTCCAGAATAGATGGTGTTGCAATAGTCCAATTTTGAGATAACTAAGGAAAGCCAAAGTGTGGAAATAGTGGATGGGGGAAGAAAAGAAAAGATACTATGGATCTGGCGAAGAGAAAACAAGCAACGGTGAATTGTAGAGTTAATGTGTGATTGAAAGCTGAGAGAGGACTCAAGCGTAACCTCTAAATACTTAAGGGTTTGTACTGTGTGTATAATAGTACCTTCCATAGAGAGATATAGGTGGGGGTGTAAGTAAACCAGACCACCAGAGACCAGAGTGCTGAGGTTTTTAAGGTGTAAGGTATTTGATTTCAACCAAGAGGCAACTAAGCTGAGACACGAGTTACTTGAAGAAAGATCAGGTGAGGTAGGGCAAGTATGAAACAGCAACAGGATGTCATCCACATAAAAACAGGCGGAGACACCCTACTGCCGAATCAACATGGTCAGTGAGGCAAGGGAAGCATTAAACATCAAGGCAGCAATAACTGACCCCTGTGGGAAGGTGGGGGAAGTAGCAGATTGGAATGAAACATAGTACGAGTGAAGAGAAAGAAAAGAGTGAAACCAATGAAGAACGGTAGATCCTAACCCAGCAGAAGAAAGCCGTGAAAGAAGAAGAGAGTGATGAACTAGGTCAAAAGCACTGGATAAGTCAAGAGATACTGCTGTGGTGATATTCCCCCTATGCCTTAGGACAAAGGCCACTGACCATTTTAGTAACCACCCTCTGGACTGACTCCATCCTGTTTATAGCAAACAGTGGAGAGTGAAGGGCAGCACGTTCAACCTTTATTGTAGCATACCCCGACACATTTCAGCTTGAGCCTTCCTCAGGGGGTGAAGCCTCATAAAAACATAAATAGTATAAATATAATTAAAAATTAAATCCATTAACAAAGGGGATATGTGAACAATATTAAAATACAAACAAATCAAAATGTTAAAAAAATAACTAACGTAAAAGGAGCATAAATAAACTAGCTAAAACCTTAAAAACGTATAGAAGACAGAATAAAAAAGTCAAAAGTAAATAAGAACAAGCCATACAAAATGGAAGAACGGACATTGATAAGCACCAACATAATGGATAAAGGACGGGGAGACATGGTTGGATATTCTGGTTTAGTGGTCTAAACTCACTTGCTTGCATGCAATATGCAGCTATCCACATCATAAGGTAAACCGCACTGATGCAGAATAGCGCGGTATATAAGAGAATATAATAAATAAATAAAATAATAAAAGAGTGGATGAGGAGGACACCAACACAGAAAACTGAGTGGATAACTACAATATATAAACCATTTTCGCAAAGACAGGGATGTGACTCTCACTTTTTTTGAATTTGTATACCTCAAAACAAAGCACTTTTTTATAACTTAGTCTGCTGTAACTCCTAACTAAAGAGTGACTGACATAAAAGGGACTTACTCTTACGAAGATAAGAGTGCTCCTACTGCGGAGAAACGTTTGTGTCTGAACCTAGAGTTTGTGGAACCAAGGCACATATAAGGACCTACAACGTGAATTTCTAAAACAGTGATTACAATGCACATCCTTCATGTTATGCAAAAGAGAAAATGAGCCTGTCTCGGAACAGAGAGTGCTTGAGGGATATAAACCGCCGCGGTCTGACAATCAGGCCTGCACAGTATCCAGCGCACTCCCGCCTATAAAGTGAACGAGTAAGGAATAGTTTCCATTAGTGTTGAAAACGGTAGAAAATCAACATTAAATCCTGACAGCATATAACAAACGGATGTAAATACAGAAAGAAGAGGTAACAAGAAAAGGGAGATTTGCATAACTGAATATCATCCAGCAGCCCATACAGCGAAGGGGAGTGAGCTGTCTTACCCAGAGTGAGCTTTTAAAGAACGCCAGCATTCGCGCCAAAACAGGAAGTCAAAGGTCAGAGAGCGGCCAAGGTACAGGAGGGGCAGATCCCACTTAAAAAGTGAACCTCTATTCCTGTTTAAAATACATATGTACCAATTAGAACTACAGTAAACAGAAAACCAAGTAAACTCGCATTCTAAAAAAACAATGTCTCTGGACCTCTTTGGAAACTAACCTCTTATATTGCCGACTAGTATGAATCACAGATCATTAAAAGCACATAGTCAAATATTGTAACGGAGCACGATCAACAGTAAAAAACAAAGAACCTTAAAAAGTAGCTCTGGTACAAAAATAAACCGAGTGTACTCACCTAAAAGAAAGGGTACTCAAGGCCATAGAAATACAACCATCCATTTCCCCATAAGTAATGGTGGAAAACACAAGGCATTGGAGTAAACTTGTAAACATAATAGTCCTGTGTACCAAGGGGCAAAACAAGGGAAAAAGGAAATGGATAAAAAACGGGACCACGAATCCTAATAAAATGTGTCCAAAACAGGAACCCCAAATGTGGTAAAGCAAAATGAGTCACAGCTAAGGAGAATAAGACAAAAAAATTTAACCTAAAGATGGCAATATCTTATACTTTTAATTAATTAATTTAATTATTATCTTTTTATTGGGCAATGTGCCATCTTTAGGTTACAGGGTTTTTGTCTTATTCGCAAAGCCGTGACTCGTTTTGCTTTACCACAATTGAATAGTTGCCTATTGCATGTAAGCAAATGAGTTTAGGCCACTAAACCAGAACGTCCAACCATGTCTCCCCATCCTTTATCCATTATGTTGGTGCTTATCAGCGTCCTTTCTTCCATCTTGTATGGCTTGTTCTTATTTACTTTTGACTTTTTTATTCTATCTTCTATACGTTTTTAAGGTTTTAGCTAGTTTATTTATGCCCCTTTTATGTGAGTTTTATTTAGTTATTTTTTAACATTTTGATATGTTGAATTTTAATATTGTTCACATATCCTCACTGTTATTGGATTTCATTTTTAATTATATTTATACTATTTATTTTTTATGAGGCTTCACCCCCTGTGGAAGGCGCACGCCGAAATGCATCGGGGTATGCTGCAATAAAGGTCGAACCTGCTGCCCTTCACGCTCCGCTGTTTATTTGCGGTGTGTTTTGCAAGAGAGTTCTGCTCTCCTTTGGACTTCCATCCTGTTTATATCCTTTTGAAGGTGCGAGTTCTAGAACTATTCACAGTACTCCATAATGACGTCACACTATAGACTTATCAGAGGCACTATCGCCTCCTTTTTCCTGCTAGTCATTCCTCTCCTTATGCACTCAAGAATCCTCCTGGCATTTGCCTTCACTTTTTCTGCCTGTTTGGCCACTTTAAGATCACCCAATAAGATAATCCGCAAGTTCCACTCTTCTTTCATGTACTGAAGTACTTTGCCCCCATACTGTATGGCTCCCTTGGGGTTTTGCAGCCCAAACGCAGGGCCTTTCATTTTTTGGCATTAAATCTTAGCTGCCAAATTCTCAACCATTCTTCATGCTATGCTAGATCGCTCCTAGATAAAACCGCAGTCCCGATATACTGGCCAAATCACGTGCGTACAGCCTGTATAAGTTTATTTGGAATGCACGGAGACATTCCTGGTAATAGTTAGCATTTGCATGAAGATGTCAGAAAATACATGTGTATATGCATAAAGTACCCTGGCAAATTTGTGTGGCGTAGATGTGAGAACATGAATCCCCTGTTGTCTGCGCACAGTGAAAGTTATAAACATACTATTTATGCATGTACTCAGATATAAAATTGCCGCCATTGGGAGTCAGTTTTAAGTGGCTCTGGTGACCGTAATTTAAATGCTGACATTAGCATCTAAATCAATATGTATATTCAGTGCTGCTACATATAGTCAGCAGCGCAGAACATACATATTTGATAGTCTCTGTGCCGCTGCTATGCAAGCTCCAGTGAATATCTGTGATGAACAGTTAAATGCTAGAACTACAATACTGAGCCATGATTAATAGAGTGCTCAGCCATGGATGCTGGGACAGGATGCCTGAGCCATGGTGCCTGTGATAAAGGCATGAGTCATCTATTGCAGAATTAATGATGTAATCCTAGTATTCCAATCCACTGATTGTGTCCTTTTCCCTTAAAAAAAATACTCTCAGTTAATTTTTTCTAGTGAACATGCTGTTCTTAAGAGACACTTGCATGAAAGCACAAGAATCCAAAGTCCTGCATTATTTGCAGAACAGGTACAGCATGGGCAGCACGGAAAATTTCTCCACTTTCTCATCTTAATTTGCTCTAGAAGAGAGATCACCTCTAAGAGTCAAAGGGCAGCTGAATCTCCCTGCATGTGTTATCTTTTGTCTCCTTTAAGACTGCTGACAGAAGTGAAAATTCCTGCTAAACTGTAATGGTGGAGTCCGATTGATGTGGAAGTGACCTAATTTCATAGAAATGTAGGGCGTTAGATCACAGTCAAGCTGTCAAGCTCAGCATCTTGTTTTCAACCGCAGATAATCTGAATCACTAAGAACTACCCAGCAAATCCCAAAGAGCAGATCCATCCTTTCTCCATGGACAAGCAGTATGAGCCAGCCACACATGGGTGACATCATCTGATGGCACCATGGACGGAATAGCTCTTCAATAACTCTGAAGAGTCTGAAGACCCTTCTGAGCATGTGCTAGCCACCCCATCACAGTGCCCACCCACTTTCCACCGCAGTCTATTCTATCCGCCTGGCCATTCTGCTCTCCATTTTCTATCTACTTAAACTTATATGCGAATTTCAAACTTTCTTCCAATGAATGCTAAAAACTTTCTCTTACTCTCTGCTTTCAGATCATGTTCCAGTTGCATTGCAAACTTCACTGCAACTGCCGGCCATGTGCTCAAGCCAACACACACAGTCCCCCAGCAGGCCCGACTCTCCTCCACAAACGACGCAAGGCAGAAGGGAAGAGACCAGGTCCTGCAGCAGGCAGACTCCCACATGACAAGGCAAAGCAGGAGGGAACAGACCGGGTACTGCAGCAGGCAGACTCCTGCATGCAGTCTGCACAACAAGGCAAAGCAGCCCATCAGTGAATGCGATGCTGGACATCGCAGGGCAACCGATCTGTCCCTGCCCAAGAGTGTTTCAGGATCAAGGAGCAAGCCAGGCACAGGATTTGCCGGAAAAGGCCTCCATCCCCGGCATGGCTTAATCGGGAGGACCCCTTGGGCTGACAGCCCGGGCGGCCACAACACACGGCCTCAACCTCCCCCCTCCATTTGTTATGAACAACCACGGCATGGGATGTGCCGCAAAAAGGCCTCCATCTCCAGCCCAGCTCAGAAGGGAATGCGCTGGTCAGAGAGCCTTCAATACGAGCACATCAGCGTTTCAAAGCAGCAGGACAAGATGGCGCTGAAATGTCCCACCGCTTGGCTCCACCCTCCCTGCTGCCATCAAATGATCGGAGGCAACAATCCAGCACTCCAGAAGGCCCAACCGTGGTCCCCGGGTCCTCAAGCGGGCACATGGGGTAAGTTCCCCCTTGTTCATGTGTGTCCCGATCACCTGATTCAGGAGAACCTCACCTGCTTGTCTCCACATGGTATAAGCAGTAAAAACAAAAAACAAAAACAAAACAGAAAAACCCCAAAGCTACCTCAGCCCTAGAAGTGGTCCTGCACCTCATCAACCACCAGTGCCCATCTAGACCCTCACTGATGGGACAAGACAACTCAACCCACTCCAAGGACTCACCAACCCATACTACATGTGTCAAAGACCCCCACAGAACAGAGACCCATCTGCAATCCGCCCACCCTCCCATCAGTCACCAAAAAGGAACCTTTCCCCAAGGGGGGTGGCAGAGGGTGAAGAGACATGGCTCTCTTGGGGGGGGGGGAGCCTGACACAGCATCACTCTGGGTCCATCATAGGCATTAGTTGCAGGTAGTGCAAATAACTGGGTTTAGGGAACCACATACTTGGAAACCCCACGGCCAGCAGTTCAAGCCAATCCCAAGTTGTCCTTGCCCAAACTTGCGGAGGACCATGCATTCAACAAAAAGGCCAGGTGGCCCTTCATCTCGCAAATGAGCTTTCCAATGGCTCAACCTAGCAACCAGCCATCGGCAAAAAAACAAACAAACCACAAGCCACTCTCCTGTTCCTGGCACATGAAAGGTAGCTGCTCCAAAATACACAACATCCCTTGACCTTCAGCAGCATCCCTTTGACCTTCGGCACAGAGTCACCTGCTATCCAGGAATGCAGTCAGTGCCATCATCACTACTTATCAGTTACAGACATAGTGCTACAAGATATAAGCAGCACTGTACAGAGACATGTAAGGGTCAGTCAAGGCACCCCAGGTCTTTGACTACACAGGCAAGGCAACTCCGGCTCCGTAGGCCCAAGGTGGCTGTAGGGATGCTCAAAGCACACTGTCACTCTTCCATAGAGTCATGGCAGTCCTACCCACTGCTCACTGGCTTGCCCCATTGAGCCATAGGAAGTCTAACTCCTTGCACCACATGGATGTCTACACTGGTTAGCTGGACCGACTCAACAGCTTCATCCTACCAAAGCACCACATAGGCTGTGCGGGGAAAAAAAATAACAATAATAATAATAAAATAAAATAGAAAACCTCCAACATGGCATTCGGCTAGGGAGTCACCCACGTGTGGCTGACTTATCCTGACTGTTGTCAGACGGCTGCCTAGGGTGAGAACTTACACAATCTTGACGATGCATATATTCATATGATTCTTGCAAGGTATTGTGGGTAATGTAGTTCATTCACTCCCAAACACAGCTGAAGACAATAATTGAGTTGTGTAACCAGTGGTAAGGCCAATAAAATACTTCTTTTATTGATGGGGTTTAATTCACCCAGCACACGTATGCTTGATAGCAATATAAATGAGGTTACTTGCTTGCAGTGTTTAAATGGATAACAAAGTCACAAAGCAAATCAGAAAACAACCTTCAGCTTGTCAGGCAATTAGCTAATGTTTTCTTAGCAAATAATTACCAAATACAAAGGCACAAAGAAAAGAATAAACTTTGCTGGTTAGGTTAACTTCTGCTTATTTTCCACGCAGATCTCAGCAGTGATTCTCCCTTGCTCACACACACAATCAGGTGCAGCTTTAATTACTATCAATTGACCAGCTGTAAGCCTTTAGCTGGCTGGCTGCTACTGTGTGAACCCAAATCCTGCTTTAAGAGCTGTTTGCAGTGGAAATAAAGAACAAAGTTAGGTTTCTTTGTGATGGCTGATGTGTTTTCTCACAGAAAGCTAGCAATAGCATTTAGATAGAGAACAGTCCATGTAAACTGTACTTTCATCTGCTGTATCTCCCCCTTCATCAATCAGCATAGGGTCACTATCATACATTGGCACAGACGAGTCTTTCATTAAGACACTATCATGAGAATGTTTATTCCCTTGCTGCCATTCTCTATTATAGATAGGGTCTGGATCAGTGTTCATACCTGAGCCTCTCCTGCCATCATAATTCCTCTCTGTAAAGCCTGGCCAGTATGTAATCCAATTCTGATGTCCAGCCTTCCAATCTTGATCCCTGGACACTGGATCACCTCTCACATACCTTCTGGCCTTGGTCTGAAAGTCCCTTCCACGTGCAGTCTTCTCTCTTCCAGGTAGCCACTGGTGATTCCTATCTCTGCCATTCCATTCCTCTGGCTGAATCCAGTCCAATGGACTCTGCTGGCACTTGGAATACCTCCCAGTATGGGTACTGCCTTGGAATCTCCCAGACCTTCCAATGGCCCTTCTTCTCTTCCTTCCAGAGAGTTTCCTTCTCTCTCTATCCGCTTGGCTTGGCTTCTGCTTCTCCAGGTGATACTGGGGCTTGAGCTTGTAGCCGTTGCTGAAGCTCTCCCTCAAGCTCTTTCTGCCTCTGTTATCAGTAGAATAAGCTCTATTCTTATTCTGTCCTAATGTGTGCTCCTCCCTAACACAGCGCAGCTGTGTTGAATCAGGCCCTGCCCTTTGAGATGAGTGCTTAGGGATTACCTCATAGCTCTCTTGATTGCACACACATTTTCTCACTTCAGCCCCTCTCATGGCTGCTGGAAACCTGGTGCATTCTGGGACTGGTAGTCTTTTATGTGAAAACTCTGTTTTCTTACTTCTACCAAAACCGACAGGTTGCTTGTTCAGAGTCACATCATCTTTTCTATAGCTCCTACCTGAGCTATGATAAGCTTCCTTATCACACTGTCCATGGAGAAAGCAAAGTTACTTACCTGTAACAGGGGTTCTCCATGGACAGCAGGATAAATCAGCCACACAAACCCACCCGCCTCCCCTCTAGGTTGAATCTGTCCGCTAGGATAATCCACGAACCTGCCTACAGCTGGAGAATGGACTGAGGTGGAAAGGGGGTGGGCACTGCCGTCCATGGCGCCGTCGGATGACATCACCCATGTGTGGATGACTTATCCTGCTGTCCACGGAGAACCCCTGTTGCAGGTAAGTAACTTTGCTTCACTGCTCACTCCCAAGGTTAAGTGGTGACTTTCTTTAGTCTACCTGGCTAAGAACTGTCAATGGCCTTTACCTCTAGAAGCTTGTACAAATTCAGCTGTGCTTGATGCCTTCACCACATTTTTAAGCAATAAATTCCACAGAATGATTGTGCGTTAAGAGAAAAAATATTTTTTCCAATTTGTTTTAAACATGCTACCAGTTAGTTTCATGGTGCATCTCCTAGTTTAAGTGCAATTTAAAAGGATAAATTACCATTCCCTCTTTGCCTATTCCATCTTACTCATGATTTATAAATCTCTATCAGATCCCTTCTTGATCTTTTTTCCAAGCTGAAGAGCCCCAGGTTCTTTAGCCTTTCATCATAAGGGACCTATTCCATCCCCTTTATCAATGTTTCCCTTCTCTGTACTTTTTCTAGTTCCATTATATCCTTTTTGAGATGAGGTGACCAGCACGTCACACATTACTCAAGATGCGGTTGCACTATCGATCAGTTCATAAGTATTATAATAATCTCCAAGACTTCGGCTGCTGGGCCTGGAACAGAGGCAGCAGAGCAAGCTAGCAAAGAAGTTAAGATATGTTTACCACACGTGCCTCCACTATGTGGGCACGGAATTTCAGCACCCTCTCCTGGGCCATACCCACCGCCCCGCCCTTGCTACACCATTGATGCTGAGTAATGTTGTATTTGAGAACTTGTACCATTTTGTCCTGCATGGATGCTGTGAGGTTTATTGTTCTATAGTTCTTTGAATCACTCCTGGAGCCCTTTTTAAAAAACTGTTATTATGTTAGCCACATTCTAGATTTCAGGCACAGTGACTGAGTTTAATAATAGGTTACAGACTGCTAGTACCATTCTGTAATTTCATATTTAAGTTCTTTTAAAACTCTAGGGTGAATACCATCAGGTCTTGATGATTTATTGACATGCTTATTTTTAAACCAATTTATATACCACCTTCCTGGTCAAAGGAAAATTCAAAGTACTTTAACAAAATGCAAAGTCCAAGGCTAGCTGCACAGAGCCAAGAATACTCAGATCTAGGTGCTTATTGCGCTGGTGCTCACATACACACTTCCAACCAATACAGCTAGCGCTTCGCACAAAGGAGCAGGTAGCTCCTAGCTCACTGCTGGACTGCTGTATGCATCTTTTTCTTTATATTCAGGTCTTGACAAATTTTGTGCCGATTTAGTAGCGAGTCCAAAATCTTAGGAACCAGCGCTCGTGTCCCCCACCCACCACCTAGTTCTCTCGCGCTGGTCTGTTGTTCTCAAATCTCGTGAGATCCAGTGCCAGAGTTCCTACACCATGTGTCATCTTTAAATTACAACAGCTATAGCTTCAGATAGCAAGCGTCTGGGTGTGCGGTGTAACGGTGGTGTGCCAGTCTGTGTGTGGGATGTGGTGGTGGGTGCCTTTGTGTGGGTGGTGTGCTTGGCTTTGGTGCATGTGGATGTGTGTGCAGTGCAGAGGCAACGTCCATGTGTTTATGTATGTGTGTGTGTGTAGTGTGGAGCTGGGTTATGTGTCTCTCCTACAGAGGTGGAGAACCTGTGTGTGCAAGATTGTGCTGTGGTGTGCTTGTGTATGTGTGTGTTCTTGGGGGAGGGGAATATATTGTGCTCTTTTGTCCCCATGCATTAATTCCTCTAACCTTTCTCTGCTCCCCTTCCAGACTCTGTCCCCTTCCCCTTTAGTACTCCCAACCCCCTGCCCTGGATTCCCCCATCTTTTTCCTTTTCTCTCTTTGTTTTTTAGTTTCTAGTCCTTTAAAATTAAAGTTTACTCCCACCTTCCTTTTTTTTTTTTTTAGTTTCCAGCCCTTTAGGATTTACCTTACTCACACCGCAACCCCCCCCCCCCCCTCCCCACGGTTTAACTTCTTTTTTTTCTTTCAGGCCCCAACTGGCTCAGATACCCACCAGCAGCCTGCTTCCGCTCCTGTTCTGCCCATGGGGATCCAATCTCCTGTGGGCAGAAAAGAAGGGGAGGGCTGACATTGCAGCCCAGATGCATGCTGTCTGTCCACAGCATCTCCCGTGAACAGACAGCTTGCATCTGGGATGTAATGGCAGCCCTCTCCATCTCTTCTGCCCGTGGGAGATCAGATCCTCACAGGCAGCCAGAACTGGTATTGCCATGATTGTGGCCGTGGGCAACACTTCTGCCTGTGTGGGATGGCATCTCTGTGGGCAGCTAGTGCCGGTCATACTGCAGGTGTTCCATGTCCCGGGCGCCAGCAGATTTTCAAGCCCTGTTTATATTTAATTATAAACGTTTAAGGGGCATGTTTACTAAAGTTTGCTAGTGCTTCCTGCACACTAAACTGCATGCTGAGCATTGGCACATCGCCGTGTACTAAAGCAGTCAGCACAGTAAAATTCCCACGCTAAGTGCTTAGTGCACCCAATGGCGGGCACTGGGCGGGGCAGGCATGGAGAATGGGTGCTAACTGCACACTGCAGTTAGCATGGGATCATTAGCACTTGCTATCAAGGCTGTAGTAAGTGTGTGTGCACTTATCACCGCCTCAATGGGTGACACCGAGTGCACCCATGTAAATTACAACTGCCAGTTTAGCATGGTAAGGTGCTTCTCACTGTAGTAACTGCATGGTGAAATGCTAGGCATGCCACAAACAGCGTGGGCCCGTCAGACCTCCCGCACTAATTTTCAGCACTTAACACGCACAAGGGGGCTGAACCTTAGCACACTTTAGCAAAAATGTTCCTATTAGCATCTGAATGGCTTTGAGATAGCAATGACGTTTGGGCACTACTAACTAGCCAGATGTGGTGACTACTTCTATGAATCTGTACCTATTCAATATCTCTCCGAGTTGAATAATCTTAGTGCTCCTGAGGTTGATGTAGTGAAGTCTAGGGAAAGAGCATAGGTTCTTTAAATTAAGTAAGTATCATCACTCTCAAGAAGTGGATGCATTGAAAGGTCTACGAGGGGGCATGGGATGAGGGCGAAAGGGGATAGATCACGAGTGATATGCAGAAATATTTCTTTATGGAAAGAGAGGTGGATCCGTGGAATAGTCTCCCAGTGGAGGTGGTAGAGATGAGGACAGTAACTGAATTCAAAGAAGCATGGGACAAACACAGAGGATCTCTAAAGGTAAAAAGTGGACTGTTGTAGTGGTTGATATGGAAGGACAGACTAGATAGGCCATGTGGTCTTTTTCTGTCGTCATGTTTCTATGTTTCTACCGTAAACCCAGTGGTCTCTGATAAGATCTAGGTCACAGTTATTGGAAGAACTCAAGCTATTGGTGCTGAGCAATGCATGCTAGGCTGGTATCCTTAGCCACAGATACTGGAGACGTGTGCATGTGTGTGTGTATATCTATCTATCTATATATATATACATACAGAGAGAGAGATAGGGAGAGAGTTCCCCAGGTGTGTTATCCTTCACCATGTATGCATACTCTGTAGGGAGAGCAGAGGTACATACCTCAGGGGAACAGAGTTGCCAAGCTATCCAGTTCCAGGAGTGAGATTTTTTGCTAGTTCTGGTTTTAAAATTGACTTGCAATGTAGTGTGGTATTTTTTGTCCCTGATTTTACCAATTGGAATCAGTGCAACAGGTCCCATAATGCATCAGGATGAGATTGTCGAAAATCCAGGACTGGTTTAAAATTTCATTCCTGGAAATGGGTGATTTGGCATCTCTGGGGGAAGCAACTCTTTCTGCTGTAGCCACCACTCCTTTAAGCAGGTTTCAATTGAATAAAAGATGCAAATATATATATATTATGAGTCACAGTTCTTTCACTTTCACCTCCAAGTAGAGAACAAACTATTCTCCTTCGCTTGGGCCCCTCTGCTCCCATCTTCTTGGGCCAGTTCCTGAGAAATCCCCAATTAAGGAAATCTCTATCACCAAACAGTCAACTATCTCTGAATAATGGTGACCAGTCTCAGATTCATGCATAGGTACCTCGGACTCTGGGACTCCAGCTCTCCTTGTTGTAAGCTGGACTGGTATACGGTAGTTGGTGTTTTAAACCAGCTGAATAGATTGTTGTCCTTAGCTAAGCTTACCAGAGTGATTGAGCCAGTAGGTGATTACTGGAATTAGATATCAAACCATGGATTCTGGTATTATAAGCCCCAGTAATGGCTTGTTGGATTGGTCACTGATTTACACTTTTATGATCTGAAGGGTATGTCATCTCCCCCCAGGGTGGCTCTATAATGAGGCCGAGTGAAGTGGTAGCCTCAGGTGGCAACCTTTTGGGGGCGGCAAAAATTGCCCCCAAAAAGATCGCCTCACTCAGCCTTCAAAATAAAAAAAAAAAAAAAGCCCAAAAAAACCCCGGCTGCAGGCATTTCCTGTTTCCCATCAGCACCAGCAGGCTCATCTTTAACAGAGCCGCGGGAAAGGGAAACACTCTCCCTTCACGCAGCTCTGGAAAGCTGAGTCGGCGCACAGGGGGGGGGGAATGCTGGCAGGGCTCTTCTGGGGAGGCAGCAGCAGCTGCAGGGCACTTCATTCTGCCACTGACGCCACTCGGCAGCAGCTTCTGCAGCTGGGTATTTTCGGGTTTTTTTCAATTTCCCTAAAGAAGGTCTGGGGCTGGCCGGGGGGGGGGTTGCACAGGAAATAGTAATGGGCTAATGGGGGGGGAGGGCTAGGACTGGTAATGGGCTAATTGGGGGGCTAGGACTGGAGTGGGCTGATAAGGGGGATAGGACTGGGAATGGGCTAATGGGAGAGGGGAGGAGAGTGCTTCTGGCCCTGGAAGAAAACTAGGGGCTAGGGCTACAAATGGGCTGATGCAGAGGGATGGCAGAATAGGACTGGAAGGGAGTGGATACTGAGAGAGTCTGCCAGTGGAAGGAGGGGGCAGGAAGGGAGCTGACACTGGGGAAGGAGGGGTCTGGAAAGGAGCTGACACCTGGGATGTACTGAAGGGGAACTGGAAGGGAGCTGACACTTGGGGATGGGAGTGGTAGGTGGCTGGGTAATGGGGAGGAGGCTGGAAGGGAGCTGACATGCGAATGGCACTGGAAGGGGGATGGACAGAGGGTAGGGCGACTGGAAGGGAGCTGACTGGGGGGGTGGCACTGAGAGTGGATGTGAGCTGATACCTGGGATGCTATTTGCACTAGAAGGGGCTGGATAGTGGGGAAGGAAGGAGACTGGAAGGGAATGGACACCAGTGGCAGTCGTGGGAATGCAAGGCGACTGACAATGGAAGGTACTGGGAGGGGAGGACTGGAAAGAGGCTGATACCTGGGAGGGTTAATGGAACTGGAAATGGGCTGATGGAAGGAAGTGAAGACAACAAAAGAAGAGATAAGAAATGGCAAATGGGCCATGGAGCACAGAACGAGAGCTAAGAGAAGACAGGAAAGCAGAAGCCTCAGATCAGGACCAGCATGATCAGAGAATAAAATGGTCAGACAACAAAGGTAGAAAAAATCATTTTATTTAATTTTAGTGATTGGTCTTTGTGCTATTTTTATATTTTACACAGTATTGGAGAACTGCATCTCTTATTTATCTGATGCTGCACTGCATGTGGACTCTGGCTTCTTGGGGTTTCAGTTTAAATTTTGTCTACATATTTTTATTTTTACTTTAGATTGTGGTTACTTATTCTGTACTTGGTGAGGGTCGATGTTGTGAGTGTGTGACTGAGGCCAGGTGTTCTGTTAACATGGAGTTTGTACATAAAGATCTATACTGTACTGTAGTAATTTGACTTGTTCAGCTTTTCAAATAGGTGTATGGATGTTCCAGGGCCCACTGTAGTATTTACAGTGACGCTTTTTTTGGATGGGCTCCTTATGTGAGTTTTAGAAGTTTGTGCTGATATGGTATGGTATGGTAGGTTTGCTCTTTGTTATAGGGTTTTGTATTAGTTCACAATATGCCTGGTACTGGAGAATAGTGGTTGTTGTTGGTGAGATGATCAGAATCAGATTTTATTTTTTAAATACTGAGTTCTGTGGGTGAATGTCCTGGTTCTGCTCTGCACCTACTGTGGATGCAAAATATATGTTGAAAAAGAAAAAGCAAGAACCATAACGCAGTTTATAACAACAAAATAAAAATGAGTTATAATTTAGTTTTATAAACTGTGCTGTTGGTTCTTGCTGTCTTTTAGTTCCTTGGTGTGCAAACAGGACTATACCTAGCCCTCTGCAAGCGATGTAGCTGCACAGGGCGCAAAGGCTTGGGGGGTGCATTTCGGCTGTCTGCTGATGCCCTGCTGCCACTGGCAGGGCAATAACGGGCAGTCGAAATGTGCCCCCAAGCCTTTTCGCAGCACTTTAACAGGTCTGGTTCCTCCCTCCTCCGACGTGATGTCAGAGCAGGGAGGGACAGATCTGCTTAAACTGCTGGCACCTTTCAGATCGGGCGCATGCTCCCCCTCCTCCTCCCCATACCTCCATCCAGCGCTGCCTGCTCTTTCCCTGCTGCCAGCACTGCCCTGAAAAAAACAGAGGGTGGCAGCAGTAGGGAAAGAGCAGGCAGCACTGGATGGAGGTATGGGGGGGAGAGGTGGGGCGTGCACATGAGCTGCAAGTCGCACAAGGCACGATTGCAGCTCGGTACGGCCCTGTGTGCAAACATCCTCCATTTCCCCCATATAATCTAATTGGCTTTTTGGTTTGGTTCAGTCTCTGATTGGATTTCTGAAAAAGCCCCGCCCCCCTCTAAGGTGGGAAGGGGGAGCACCATCTCATTCTTCGCTTCAGGCAACGGATTGCCTTGAACCGCCCCTGATCTCCCCCAGATTTGCAAGCTCACCTGATTTCTCAGGAGCTTAAGGATGACCAAGACATGTTGCTTAAGTTTACCACCTGACTAGATTAACCCAGAGACATTGACCTGATTTTGGTTTTGCCCCATTACGTCAATGGGGTTGTAGTTCAAATTACTCTAAGAAAGGCAGAACATAACCATAGATGTAATAGGGCACAATCAGAACTAGAGCAGCCTCCCAGAATCACAGGTTAGGCAGTATCTCTGGAGCTGCTATCTTCATCAATTAATACCTGGGTCTACTGCACTGTCAGGTATACCCGCATGCGATGCTGGATTGTTCTCCAAGCTTGATAGTTTGATTGCAGATGTCTCCTCACCATTCAAGGGTACATCATTAGAGTAGGGTTCCAGATCGTAATGTGCCTGAATGCTTGTGTTTGTACTTATATTGGAGTTAATGGTGACTCAGCACTTTGGTTTGCAGGGATTGATTGGCTGGTTTCCCTGAGGGTTGCTGGGGTGTGGTTGCTGTTTCTGAGCCTTGTTGGTGATGACTCAGGTCTTTGGTCTGCAGGGATATATTGGTTGGTTTCCCTGAGGGTTGTCAGGGTATGGTTGCTGTTCTCGGGCATTGGTGGTGGTCAGCTCTTTGGTCCACAGGGATTGGTAAATCGGGTCTATGTCAATATGTCTGTTTATCGAGTTTGTGGTGGAAAACCAGGCTTCCAGAAATTCTCTTTTTGTTTGTGCTCGTGCTGTGATTTCAGTTGTGTTCCAGTTGAATTTGTGTCCTTTTGTGTCTTCATGGATTGAGACCAGGGAGAGTGGGTCGTGTCTTTTTCTGGCTAGTTGGTGTTCGTGTAGTCTGTTGGATAGTTTTCTTCCTATTTGGCTGATGTAGTTCTTGTCACAGTCATCGCATTGAATTTTGTACACGACATTTGTCCTTTGATCTTTCTCTGGTTGTCCTTGACAGGATTCTTTTCAGAGTCATGGTTGGTTTGTGGGCTACTGTAAAGCTGTGGCCTCTTAGTAGTCTCACGGTCATTTGGGGGTGTTCTGGATGTAAGGAAGGGCGAATCATTGGGGTGCACTTTCGGTCTGGAGGTTCTGGCTTTTTGGCTGAAGGCATCTGCGGATGAAGTTCTGTGATATCTGTTCCTTGTTAATGTCTTGTATACAGTAGGTGTTTCTCTCCTTCCATTTTAGCTTCTGTCATGTTGCAGTGGGATTCTACTCTTCTGAAAAGCGTTTGTAGCATTGTTTGTGGCACTTCGGGGGGTTGCTATAGAAGTTCAGGATTTAGTCCATGTGTGTTGCTTTCCTGTAGACTGTAGAACAAAACCGGCAAATTCCACACATCAGTCTACAGGAAAGCAACACACACAGACCAAATCCTGAACTTCTACAGCAACCACCAGAAGTACCACAAACAAAGCTGCATAAAAACACTGTTCAGAAGAGTAGAATCCTACTGCAACACGACAGAAGCTAAAATGGAAGAAAAAAAACAAAAACACCTACTGTATACAAGGCATTAACAAGGAACAGATATCACAGAACTTCATCTGTAGATGCCTGCAGCCAAAAAGCTCAAACCTGCAGACCAAAAGTGCACCCCGATGATTCACCCTCCCTTACATCCAGAACACGTCTGAAATGACCGTGAGACTACTAAGAGACCACAGCATTACAATAACCCACAAACCAACCATGACCCTGAGAAGAATCTTGTCAAGGACAACCAGAGAAAGATCAAAGGACAAACGTTGTGTACAAAATTCAATGCGGTGATTGTGACAAGAACTACATCGGCCAAACAGGAAGAAAACTATCCAACAGACTACATGAACACCAACTAGCCAGCAAAAGACATGACCCGCTCTCTCTTATCTCAATCCATAAAGATGTGAGAGGACACATATTCAACTGCTACACAACTGAAATCACAGCACGAGCAAAAACAAAAAGAGACTTTCTGGAAGCCTGGTTTTCCACCATAAACTCGATAAGCAGACATATCGACATAGATCGGTTCTACCAGTCCCTGTGGACCAAAGAGCTGAGTCATCACCAACAAGGCTCGGAAACAGCAACCACACCCCAGCAACCCTCAGGGAAACCAACAAATCAATTCCTGAAAACCAAAGTGCTGAGCCACCACCAACTCCAATATGAGACAAACGCAAGTATTCAGGCACATTACCATCTGGAACCCCGCACTGATGATGTCCCCTCGAATGGTGATGCAATCAAACTATCAAGCTTGGAGAAAAATCCAACATCATGATCAACAACCTGAGCTACCAATATTCACAAACATCTCTATACCCGCATTTGTCAATAGTTTGACATGCCTATATTTTGTGTCATTAAATACCAAACTGTTATTGGTGTATTATATGGTAACCTAGGCTCTCTACTGCATTGTGTCAAACACGCATGCATGCTTAAGCCTTTGAAGTATGTCATACAATAGGAAAAGAGCAGAGGGACTGATGCAGTGACTGGAATGTTAGACTTCAAGAGCACCCTGGGAAATGAAGTCAAGATGCTGGTCTACCACTGGCACTATGAATTTAAAGAAGTCATTTATCTCTCTTGGTCTATGAAATCAAGTTGACAACTAGACTGTTTTAATATGGTGTTTTTTAGTCAACAGATTTAAAACATCAAGTACAATGGACTTGGTAAGTGCAATTATATTATAAGCATATCAAACCCACTCTTTATAGGAACAGATAAAATCAAAATAAACTTAACTGTCTCTGATATCTCAACAAGTAGAGGTGACCTGCATGGAGCGGTGGGTGCACCCCTAAACAAAGGTATGGGGAGGGGGTGACCTGCAAGGAGCAGTGGGCGTACCTACTCTTGCCATCTTGCTGGGCAGACTAGATGGATCATGCTGGTCTTTATCTGCCATAATATACTATGATACTATGTAAAGCTACCAAGTCTGACCAAGTAAAACAAGGCTAGTCACCATAACTCTGGACCCAAAGCCGATGCCGAATTGAAGCTATTATGACCGTGGCTAATTAGGTATTCCAATATTCAGAAGAAAGATATTATATATATATATATTTTTTTTTTTTTTATGTGTAGGTTCTGTTCATTGAGCCATTTTGCCATGGATTCAAGGCATGCTGTAATTCGGGAGTAGTCTGGGTATTTGGTGTTTATGGAGGTAAATACCATAATATAAAATGCATATATATCTCCAACATGTATTTTCTAGAAATATAAATGATTTCCCTGTTTACTTCCATGTTAATTTTCCTGTTACTTGTAATAGGTCTGTTATATCTGACCAATTGTTGTATTGTTTCAATGTAAACCGCACTGATGACAAATAGCGCGGTATATAAGAAAATTAAATAAATAAATAAATATATATATATATATATATATATATATATATATATATATATACATACATACATACATACATACATACATACATACATACATACATATATATATACATACACACACACACACACACACTTAAACATTGTAACTAGTTCCAGGGTATTTATACAAAAGCCTATGAATAAATATTGCATAGTTTGGGTTACGGCTTAATCAAGTATTATAAGAACTGCTGAGATAGATATAATATGTGCACCAAGTTCTGTTAAGTCATAAGCACTGTATCTGATAACTTGAATCGATGCACCTTGCTTCCAATGGCTTTTAGACATGCACAGTGGATTTAGCAGCTAACATATGAATATTGAGATCAACGGGAAAAACAGTTATACACTTATCACAGCTACAATGGAGCCAGCAAATTGAACTACCAGGAAGGAGTGCTAGCATAGGATATGCTAGATGAGACATAGAAATGGATTCCAAGTTTGGTGACAGAGAGATTAAGAAAGAAACGGTGCCAAAGTCGTGAGCACCAGGCCCATTAGCTGAGACGTGGATCCACAAAAACGTCTACGCCTACCACATGATGACCCCAGCTACTGAAATATTACCTCTGCTAGGAATAACACTTTCCGAACAGAAATCTGGTGAGGTGGGGCAGCTCTGTAAAAGGCCATGCTTTTAATACCTGTTGCTCTATTTTCATCTTATATCTTCTCCTTCGTGAATCTGGTGAGCTATTCCAGGAATATAATATAGGCATCAGTAAAGGTACATCAAGTGACGGTCAACCACCTAGAGAAGACTGTTGCTATAGAAATCAAACCTGCCTATGGATCACCTGGTTTTACTCCTCCTCCAGTCCCCAAGAGAGGCTGGGGGGTTGGGCGAGACAGCAGCCTTTGGAAAGACCATTCCTGGTATCATTCTGACATTATGACAAAGCACCAGTACATTCCATCTGGGCACATAATAAGTCATTTGTTTTTGCTTCTATTCTCTCTTTCACATCCTGTTGTATTTTGGTAACAGCTAAAAATACAAATGCAGGCTTGCAGCTACAGCATGGGATTTTCCTTCTCTCAAGTCTTTTTGAGACAGCAGTGGCAAGGGAGGGGCTAAATGTATCATTAAAAAATACAAAAAACCCGGCATGCCCTTTTCTTTCTGATAGTCTGATTTCCATCGGTGCAGAGACCACCACCTGTCAAGCTCCCGGCTTCAAGTTCCTCTCTCAAGACACTTTATTCTCATTATATGTGGAGCAGCACCTCTTGAAAACAAACAGCATGACTCATCATCGAATACTTGCTCCCTGAAAACATCACCAAAGTCAGAAGACACCCCTCCCGTTGACTGTGCTTTCTGACTGTGTCAGTGTTACCAAAGAGAAAGCATTGCGGGGAGAGAACATGCTGAAAGGATTATTACTTTGCATCTGTGATCTCAGGCTGCCTGCCTCTGAATTTCCACAGAGCAATCCAGCTGGATGCAGAGGAGAGCTTCAAGCCACCCTCCCAACGAGGAGCCTGCAATCCGCTGGAGGTTAAACTCATCAGTCCCAGTAATTAGGGTCTTTCCATCTCTCTTATCCCATTCTTCCCCCACTGCCAAGTGACTTTGTCTGTTAACTGCAAATCTCCTTTCCAGGATTCAGGCAAAATGTCTGTGCCTCCCCCCACCCGTCCTCTACGTTATAGCTGCATCAGAAGGAAGAGTCCAGACATACCATGTTGCTCTGGAATCTGAAGTCCATGAAAGAAGCAGCAGCAGCAGCAGCCACTGCTGGATTGGCCCGGGGAGCAGGCAGAGAGAGAGAGAGATGCACTGATAAAAACGTAGAGTAGACTCTGCAGAAAGCAGCTGCCCGAGCAAATGCAAGTGTGGGAGGAGTCACCCAGCCTCTCTCTGACACCCACTCAGCTATGCACCAGGCAGACTTTAACCCCCTAACTGCCGGGTCGTCACCAGGAAATTCACTGTCCTGGCCATTACCCCTCACCCAGTGCTGTTAATCACCTTCATTACTTGGGCCTCAGCCTTCCTGATAATTATCACTGTTCAGCCAGCGCCCTTAACCCTATCCCTTCCACAATCTTTGCTGCTCAGCAAGTGCTTAACTCTAGCCTTGCCAGAACCTCTGTTGCTTTGACAGTGTTGTTCACCTCATCCCTGCACCTATTTCTACACCAGTGGTTCTCAACCCAGTCCTCTGGGACCCTAGGCCAGTTGGGTTTTCAGGATATCCACAATGAATATGCATGAGATAGATCTGCATACAATGGAAGCAGTGCATTCAGATCTTTCTCATGCATATTCATTGTGGATACCTGAAAATCCAAATGGACTAAGGGTCCCAGAGAACTGGGTTGAGAACCAGTGTTGTACACTCATAATCCTGCTTCCTTCTCATGTACCCTACTGTATGTGGTATCTTTAGCCATCACCTTTCATCTGCTAAAGAGCAGCTGCCCAGGAACTGCTAACCCCTTTCCAAGTGCAATCCAGTGTTTTAGGTTAGGAAACAAGGCTCTGGCCACAGGAATAGTCTAATTTTATCCTCTGTAGGACAACTGTCAATACTCCATAGGTTTTCAACCCAGTCCTCGGGGAACCCTAGGCCAGTCAGGTTTTCAGGATTCCCAGAATGAATATGCATACGATAGATTTGCATACAATGAAGGCAGAACATGCTAATCTTTCTCATGCATATTCATTCTGGGAATCCTGAAAACCTGACAGGCCTGGGGTTCCCCGAGGACTGGGTTGAAAACCCCTTCACCCAATACTACCACTACTCTTCCTGTTATGCTATGCAGCTAATCCCTTCTGTGTGACTCTATACCCCTAGCCATTAGGGATTTGCATTTGTCTGAAACAGAATGAGACCTTTTAAGAAATGGTTTTTCATTCATTTGGTTTTACAAACAAAGCAGTCACTGCTTCCACAGCAAATAACCCACTGGTGGTGATGGTGTTTATGCCGAAACTTGGCCAAGTCGGGTCCTTTACCCATGGTATGGTTGTGGTTTTTCTCTGCTCCTTTGGTAGACTGAGGATGGCACCACTGTGAACGTTTTTTTGTAGAAAAAAAATGATGCTGGCCTGAGTCTGCCAGCAGAATTCATAAGGGCACCGACCGCAGTGCGTTGGCACCATTTTTAACTGCAGCCCCAGCAGGGCAGAAGGGACCAGAGGATTTCTTCTGCCCCACATAGATCTGCCACTAGATTAAGAGGGTCTGAAGGAACTGGGAGTGGTCAGAGGAAGGGTCCTGGAGTGGGCTTTTTTGTTTGTTTTGAAACAAATGTAGAGATTACTAGGATTACTGCAGTAAATGCATGGCATTAGCCAGAATCCCTACCAATTCTGTGTAGAAATGGAAAGAAAGGTGTAAACGTTTCCAGAATGGGGGGGGGGGGAGCTTTGGACTGGTGAGGGGCTCCTCCTCAGGGAAAGCCTTCTTAGAGGGAGGGAGCATCTTTGGCCCTCAAGCCATTGCGCTATATGCATGTGAGTGAGCCAGCCAGAGTACTCCACCCTCTTAGGAAGACGATTTGCGCAAGTCCCCCTAACCAGCGCACAGAAGAAAAGAGCCTTGGAGCCGCTGCACCCAGTGCAGGGGAGCACTCAGCTGAATAAGGAAGCTTCTGCAGGGATCTCCACTGAAGACTGAAACATCAAGGGGCCTAAGTACGGGGAAGGGAGTCCTTTTAGGTTTGGGGGACCGAGGGTCAATGAACCCTACACTCAAGTGCTTTGACTATGGAAGAACGGAGGAAGAGAGCTAAGCAGTTATTACGTTTAAGCTGGTGGAACTGAAGTAAACTTACTCATGAGAGTGCAGATTGTAAAGGATTTGGCTAAACTAATCCCATACGCTAAAGACAGAAGCTGAAGTACTGTATTATAGCTGAGTTATAAGACTGTAAGTTATTCAGAGTTAAAGTTGTTATCAGTGACTCTAATTACTGAGTAAACACTTGGTTCAGAACACAAACTACTGGCCTGGACTCTAATTTCTGAGAAGGGTGAATGAGAGTGTGTCCTTGTGCCAGAAACCTCTGAAATAACGGCTTCCACTGAGCTGCCGTCCCTCACCCTGAATTTGTCATTCCAAGAGCTCAGATAAAATCTGGATAACAGCTCTCGGCATTGATGTGCTCCTTTATTCTTCCGAGTGGATTGTGAAATCTACCTGGGGCATACAGAGGGGAGGGGAGGGGAAGGGGGGGAGGGGGAGGGGAGGGGGGGAGAGGGGGGGAGGGGCTACACAAATAATAGGGACCTCATACTTTTCTTATTTTGCTTTGTTTTTCTTTTCTTTTTCAATTTTGATTTTTTATTTTAAATGAATGAAAAAAACCCCCAAAACAAACAAAAAAAATTAAAAAATCTGCAGACACCTAATATCCAGGAGAGGCTCAGTTCTGTGGGTTCCGTGGTTGCTTGAACACCACCAATAGTGAGCAAAGCCCTCAGTCTGCCTAGGGGAGGGTTATTTGTATTGAGTTTATTCTTTTGAAAAATTGGTTCCTATGTCTCTCGATATTCGGTTTTTGCTGAATGCTGTTTACTCAAGTACAGCCAGAAAGCCCAGTGATGAGTTCCTAGTGCTGCTAATAATCAGGGCTAGTGCAAGAGTCGGAGGCGCCCTAGACGAGCCTCACTCCCACCGTTGCCTCTGCTCTACCCCTGTTCCCATTGCTGCTGCTGCTGTCCCTCTCTGTATTGCCAAAACTGCAACAGTGGGCACCCCATGACCATTGGCGCTCTAGGTGACTGTCTAGTTCACCCAATGGTCGCGCCAGCCCTGCTAATAATGCATCCATCATTGCAGCTCTCTCCACCAGCACAGCAATGCTTCTGTCCTTACTAAGAGTTCCAAACATTTTCCAGGCTGGTACTTCTTTTGTCCCCATCCATTACTGTCCCACACTCGCAACCCTATACTGCTGGGTATCTTATTATCTGGTGCTGATAAGCTCCTTAATAATCATCCCAGCTATAATCACTAATGCCATCCTCAGGGCTAATGTTGCTTAGCTATTTTTTGGGATCTACCAGGTACTTGTGACCTGGACTTTCCACTGTCAGAGACAGACTGCTGGACTAATGGACCTTGGCCTTACTGAACATGGTTTGTGTTATGTTTTAGTTATTACCATATAGTATACTGTATATATTCCTAAAACCATCAGTTTCTTCCTAAACTCTGTTAATTTCCTTCTTATCAAAGTCATTAATTGTTACCTCACTGTCACAACCATCACCACTAATCCAGTGTTGTTAACCACCCTAGTAGGAATATTAACAATACTATCCCCCACATTCAACTCTTAACACCCGTTCTTGATCTCTGTAACTCTCTATTCTTGTCCATTAGAGCCCATTTTATTTATGAACTTTTCAATCACAAAGAACAATTTATACAGAGCTGAGTGTTCCTACTACTGAACCAGGAAAACAGTACCCCCATAAATAAGTTTTCCAAAAGGAATCTATTTCAAGTCACAAACTGAAGTTACTGTCAAATAAACCTCACCTCCTCATAGATCCCTCTATGGCTCCTCCTCTCCTTCTCTAAAGCTATACAATTCATATTTCAAGATCATGGCTTAATCCACCCCGGAGTTCATTCATATTTTTGTGCTTCTTCTGGATTCCATATGTATTAGGATAAAAACATAAGATATGCCATACTGGGTCACACCAAAAGTCCCAAGGACCTTTCAAGTTCCCAAAAGGTAGACAGATTCCATGCTTCTTATCCTAGGATCATTCTGTGAGCTACAAATAGAGATGGTAACAAAGCTTCCTGTTTTTTAGATTAATGGAGGCTCATTACATCCATCCCAAATAATGCCAATGGGGACACATCTATTCAGGTCTGTAATATTTCATTATTTTATCAGGGACCTGTGACAAGAACATAACCACTACATATGCCCAGGAGCCCCAGTACCCTCAACCTTTCAGGCACAGTGGATCAACTTGTAAAATATCCCATACAACTTATAATGGTTAATAGGTGCCCTATGAAACAATTATTGGTATTGCTGTTAACTCGCTCGGTAATTCTATGATGAGATAAATATGAATAAATGAAATGAAAGTTAAGAGCAAAAAGGAACCCTTTCACCCACTAACCACATTGCCCTCAATCTGTACTAAAGATATATAAACACAGGTCCTTCAATCACAACAGAGGATTCCATTCCTAACTCGGTTTTCATGTCTTGGGAATCTCAATATACTGTATTTATGTTTTTGGATATGCCTCATATTGCAAAGCCATTAATGGGGCAGTTTAAAACCCCAGAGATAACATGCAGGTATATGGGTGGGGACTTGATTTTTCCTAGGGGGGTGAGGAACTGCTGGCTCTTGATTCTTTCTTTGGAAATTGCAATAGCCCACTGTTGTTAAGTGCTATTGAGTTGCTGTTGACTCATGGCGACCCTCTGGATAGTTGTCCTAAACTGTTTTAGGTCTTCAGTCAGGTGGTCACTGTTAATAGAGTGGCATCCATAACTGCTGTTATTGTATCGATCCATCTCATTACTGGTCTTCCTCTTTTGCATTGACCTTCAACCTTGCCAAGCATGATGTCTTTCTCTAATGAGCTCTCTCTTCACATGATGCGTCCAAGGTATGAAAGTCAAAGTCTTATCATCTAAGCTTCTAAAGGAAGCTTAGGTTTGATCTCTTCTAGTATTGACTGGTTAGTTCTTTGGGCAGTCCATGGTACACACAGTATTCTTTGCCAGCACCATAATTCAAAGGCATTGATTTTCGTCCTGTCTATGTTTTTCACTGTCCAACTTTTGCATTCATATGACATTGAAAATTCCATGGCTTGAACAAGTCAAATCTTTGTATGAAGAGAGACATCTCTGCTCTTGAGAATCTTGCCAGGACCATCATAGCCATTCTGCCAAGAGCAATGTGTCATCGGATTTCTTGACTGCTTGTCATTTCTTTGATTATTGATCCAAGCAGGTTAAAGTTGTCTACTATTTCAATTTCTTCTCCATCAACAATGAACTTATTGATTTTGCCAGTTGTCAGGATATTTGTCTTCTTTAAGTTAGGGTGCAGACCCATTTTAAGACTATGTTCCTTGATCTTGAGCAGGAAATGTTTCAGATTATCTTCACTTTCAACCAGTATTGTGGTATCATCAGCATAGCGAAGGTTGTTGATGATTCTTCCACCAATCTTCACACTTCTGTTTCTTCATACAGTCCTGCTTTTCTGATGATTTGTTCTGCATATAAATTAAACGGGTAGGGGGAAAGTATGCAGCCTTGTCCTATACATTTGCTGATTTAAAACCATTCTGTTTCTCCTTGTTCCGTTCGAACTATTGCTTCTTGATCATTGTAAAGATTGTGCAAGAGAACTATCAGATGTTCTGATATCCCCATGCTTCTTAATGTGGCCCAGAGTTTCTCATGGTTTACACAGTCAAAAGTCTTACTGTAGTCAATGAAATGCATATATCTCTTGTTCCTTGCCCTTTTCTGAATCCTGCTTGCAATTTGGGCAGTTCTCGTTCCAGGTATGGTTGTAGAAACTTGCTGACATGTGGGATCAGAGCGATTGTGCGATAATTTCCACAGTCAGTTGGATCACCTTTCTTTAGTATTGTTATAATCACAGATCTTTTCCAGTCAGTTGCTCATGATGTTGTCTTCCAAATTTCCTGCCAGAGCCTTGTAAGTAAGGTAACAGCTGCATCAGATTGCTGTAATACTTCAATGGGAATGCCATCAATGCCCAATGCTTTGTTCTTTGAAAAGGCTTTCAATGCTGCTTCAACTTCTTCTTTCATCACCAATGGTTCCGGATCATAAGGTACAGGTTGAAATGGCTGTTGGTCCACATGATCATTATGGTACTGTATAATGGCTCTGTATATTCTTTCCATCTTTTCTTGATCCTCTCAGCATCATTCAACATGGATCCATGAGCATCTTGTAGCATTCCAATTCGAAGCTGGAATTTTCTCTTTAAAGGCGGCAGAAACCCTTGGGCCGGCCCTGACCAAAGGTCTCTCTTCCGGTCTATATGCATCAGAGCCTTTACATATAATGTCTTTGAATTTCTGCACCTCAAATGCATTGCTCAGCACTATTTTGCATGAAAATTGAAATGCCAAGGACTCAACCAGTCTTTTTGTTTTATTTTTCAGATCACTTCTCGGTGTGTCTATTCTCTCCGGGGTGTCCACTTTGTTGAAAATATTTGTGTCATGTGCAAAAAGTCAGACTTTTCCTTCTATGCCCTTCCACAATATCACTCACAAAGATATTGACCAGAACTAGTCCCTGGACTGATCCTGAATCACTCCACTACTCACATTTTCTCCCTGAGTGAATCTCATTTACCACCATCCTCTGTCATCTGTCAGTCATCCAATTTCTAATCCAGTTCACCACAGGCACCCAACCCCAGGCTGCTCAGGTTATTCATGAGTCTCCTATAAAGAACAGTATCAAAAGGCTGTGCTGAAATCCAATTAGACCAGATCCAATACATACTTTCTATCTATTTCTCTAGCCACTAAATCAGAAATCAATGAGATTCATTTAGTACAATCTGCTTCTGGTAAACATACTGTATGTTGCCTTGGATTTTACAACCCACTGGATTGTAGAGAGTTCGATATCCTTTCCTGCAGTGGCATCTCCATAACCTTTTCCATTAAGGTATCAGCCTGTAGATTCCAATCTATTCTCTGTTACTAAGTTTCTGAAGAAGGACCGCAATTGCCCTTCTGCAAGTCCACATAACCTCTCCCTTCTCTAAAGATCCATAAGCACATCCTTTGGTAGAGCTGCCAGAACCTGTCTGGACTTTCCTAGCATCTTTGAATATATCACGTCTAGCCTCATGGCTTTGTCCACTTTTGATTTTGGAAATTTCTCATGACCAACTCTTTCATAAATGGTGTAGTATGAGTTAGAAGGCAGACATCTTACAGGAAGAGCTATTACATTTCCATGGAGAGCGCCTCTAACCAGCCTGCTCTCCACTGTCTTGTTTGCTGATGATCTTTTGTTCCTTTTTCCTGATTGGCTCAAAGTCTGTCTGGTCTGGAGCTCTGTGCAAAACCCTCCCTGTTTTTTTTTGCCCTGTGAATCTATTGACTCCTGCTGTAGAGACTTACTCCAAAGGCTTTTCTTTTGCCGTGTTCTTGTGCCAGAAATTCTGCGAAACCATGTCTAAGTATACTATCTGAGACATTTACCAAGCCTAATCCAGATCCTGGTAATGATCTTCACTCAGATCAATCATTGTCTAGTGACTGTTCAGACATGTGTCACTTCTCTTGGATTTCAACTTGATAACTGTCTTTCTTTAGGAGAAAAAATGTCCTCTCACATTATACAGAATTTGCTCAGTTAAGAGCTTGTTAACCACTCAAGAGGTAACGCTGTTGATGCATGCATTAGTAATCACCAAAACTGACTATTGCAATTCCTTATATGGATTACCCTTGAATTCCTTAAAACATTTGCAATTAATGCAAAACATTGCAGCCAAAATCATTTCTGGAGCCCGTCAAAATGACCATGCCATTCCACTGTTAATTCTCGTCACATTGGTTACCAATTAGCTACCGGATTAAATCTAAATTTCTAGTTACAGCTCACTGTGCACTACATAGAAATCAACCAATGTATGCAGCGGATTGACTTATCCCTTACACCCCTATAAGAACTCTATGATCCTCGTAAGTGCGTCTTCTAGTTGCAGAGAATGCTGCACATATTTGGTTTGATACCACCTGATAGTCAACATTTGCACTCTTTGTCCCTACTCTATGGAACACTATGCCGTTTGAATTAAGATCTGAAACATGTTTAGTAAAATTCAAGAAGAAATTGAAATCTTGGCTCTTTGGAAAGGCTATAGACCTGCACACATGAGGAATCCTGAATGCGCGTTTTCTTTTAGTTATTTATTTAACCGGTTTTATATACCGCTTTATCATACAGTCAAAGCAGTTTACAAAGAACATTGAAACCAAAAACTAGTTACATAGAACATTGATATTCTCCTATAACCCCCCTTCTCAAGAGGCTTCACTGGCTCCCTGTCCATTTCCATATCCAGTTCAAACTTCTCCTACTGACCTGTAAGTGCATTCATTCTGCTGCTCCTCACTACTTTTCCTCTCTTATCTCTCCCTACACCCCTCCTTGGGATCTCCGTTTTTCTGGCAGATCGTTTCTATCTGTGTCCTTCTCTTCCACTGCCAGCTGCAGACTTCAATCCTTTGAACTTGCTGCCCCTTATGCCTGGAACAAGCTATCTGAGTCTGTACAGCAGACTTCATCTCTGGCCCTTTTCAAATCCAGGCTGAAAACTCACCTCTGAGGCTGCTTTTGGATCCTAATCCACTTAGCCTCCTATGTGCTACTTTACAATTCCCAGATGTATCCTTGTCCTCAGCTGTTGTGCTGTCTGTCTTGACTAGATTATAAACTCTGATGAGCAGGGACCGTCTTTTGCATGGCTGTACAGTGCTGCGTATGCCTTGTAGCACTAGACAATTGATCAGTAGTAATGGTATTAGTAGTAGGTCTCACTTTTCTTTATTTATTACATTTTTATTATGTAAACAGCTTTGATATGTCTGATTCTGAAAGGTGGTATTGTGAATGTCAGAACAGAGTAAATAGAACAGAATTATAGGCAATTCATCCAGAACCTTTCTAAGATAGTGGCTCCTCTTACACAGCACTGACATGGAGGGGCACCTCGAAGGAATACTGGAACCCCTGAGGCCCAAGAAGCCTTTGAGAAGTTGAAATGACTTTTTGCCTCTGGCACAGAGGCACTATACCATGTCATCCAGATCTATCCAAGCCATTCGCTCTGGAAGAAAACAGATGAAAAGCTGGAGCTCGGGAAATGTTTTTGCAAAGACTGGATCCTGAAGCTCGGTTGTATTCTTATAGGTACATCTCCTGGAAACTTCTCCTACCACGTGCAGTTATGATGTAGAGAACCAGGAACTTCTTGCTATCAATAGGGCCTTAGAAGAGTGGAAGTATTTGTTAGCGGGTGCCACTTTTCCACTCACAATCATGACTGACCACATGAATTTACTATATATTGAGGCCCCCAGGCATTTGAACCCACAACAGGGCCAATGGACCATGTTTTTTTGTGGGATTCCAGTATGATTTCTTATTGCCATAGCTCAAAGGTAAAGGTTGATGCATTTTTTAACAATTTGCCGCTGAAGGAGTGGTTATAAATTCAAAAACCCAAGTAGTGTCACCACTATAATATGTCACTAAAGAAGGTGCACATTGATTAATCACAAAAATGACCAAATATGAACTCCCATGATATAACGGACAGAATCTCCCTATTTTTTATATTATTTTTGTTGGATCATCTGTTATGAGGATGCAAAAACATATTCTTGCAACAGACCCTCCAATTTATTCAAATTTAAAAAGGCCAACTTCAATGAAGCTATACAGCTGGGCATACAAACATTCCGTTGGGGACTCCTGAAGGAGCGGTGGCACAACCCAAAAGAAATTCACAGGCACTGCAGGCTAAATCCTCAGTTCAACATGAGTGCTAAAGTTTGTCTGTCCACCAGGAATATGCACTTGAAACTTCCATGTAGTAAACTGGGTCCTAGATTTATTGGCCTTTATGCCATCACGGAAATAATCAATCCAGTGACAATGTACATCTGCAGATTCATGACTCCTTGAAGATATCATCCATCTTCCATGACTCCTTACTGAAAACTGTCGTCCCTGATCCTTTTGGTCAGCAAAGAGCTCCCTGGATCCCATTCTGGTGCATGGACAGTCAGAATTTGAGATGGAAGAGATCCTAGATTCTGGAATACCCTGCTGGAGACACAATACCTAGTGCACTGGAAAGGCTTCAGTCCGGAGGAGAGATCCTAGGTTGATTCATGCCCCTGCCTTCCTGAAGAAAGTTTTGGACAAATATTCTGTGGATTGTCTAGAGGCTACCTCTGGATGGGCAAGGTAGTGTGAGATTCCACCACCAATCTGCACGTAGCTCAGTCCCCAAAACAACCGCCTGTATGAACACTGACCTCCAACTAGCAGGTGTCACTAAGTTCCACACGGCTGTTCTATGCCTGTTACAGCCTTTCAGAGGCCATCTTGTTCATGTGCGGGATCTGTATATAAACCAAGCCCTGGCTAGACCTCTTTCTAATTCACCTTGATCTTGCTCCAGTTCCCGTTGGCCTTGGTTTTACTCTTCCTCCTTGGTGAGAAGCATGTGCTTGTGTTTCCTTCTTCAGAATTTTTCTGTTCCTGGTTCTCACCTTGCGTCCTGAGTTAGGGCAGCAGAGACCTGACAGCCACAAGCTCCAGAAGGCTCAACCCAAAAAGGTGGCTCTTGCAGAAAGAAAACCCCATCAGCAATTCCTAGGACCAGAGGTACCCTGTCCTGTAGAGAACCTGTCCATGGACCTCATCCACTGATCTACTGAAGAGAACTATTACAAGGTGACAGTATGGATTCTTGTGATACCCTGTAGTTCAGCGTCCAAGATGATGATATGTTGTTGCTAACCAGAATTGACCACTATCTGTCTGATTGATAGGATTTAAAGTACACTAATATTGTACCACCTGTTTTTGTCAGCCATGCCAGCATGATAGTGTGGCAGTGTCGTAAGCTGCTGAGATATCTAGCAGCACTAATATCGAGGCAGATCCCCTGTCACTGTTTCTGTGATTCTATAGCAGGGATATGAGTTCTGTCTCTGTTCCATACCCAGCTCTAAAGTCAGACTGACAAGGATCTAGCAGGTTTCTTTATTTTAGCCAGTCACTGAGTTGAATGCAGACTGTCCGTCCTATAAATTTACCCAGAAAAGCAATGTTAGATACTGGTCAGTAGTTTTCCAGCTTATCCTGGTCAAGGGTGCTGTTTTCCAGTAGGGGCACACCAGAACCTTTTTCAGTGCTGTTCACAGCTGCCCTTCCAGAAAAGACGAGGTCACAATTTTAGTAGTCCCTTTAAGCTGACTTCTGCTTGCCACCTGTACTATCTTTGAAGAGCAAAGATCAAGGAGGCTGGATATCAGCGATGGGTCTTTCAAGATTTTTTCGAGGGACTCCTCTGTTACCTAGTTGAATGAGTCCAAATGCTGGTGCATGGAGGGGTGGGGGAGGGAGGGCAAGGATGTGTTCTCCTGGTTTGCTGGTGGAAAGATCAGTGGAATTGCCTGCTGGCCTGATGTAGACCCTTAAATTTGCTGACAAAATCATTGCCGGTCAGTTGTGATTGGGACGGCTGGTTCTGTTGGGGGGAGGGGTGCAGTAAACTCTACTATTTTGAATAGCTGCTTGGTTGAATTTGCAGTCTGTTCAATAGATTGAGAGAAACATTGGGCCCAATGTGCAGAATGGCTGATACTCAAATAATGCCACAGTGATCAGCTGTGGCACTTATAGTACATATAGGCAGGATATTCAATATCCGGGTAGGGGCTGCCACTGAATGCGTAGGGCCAATGCTGCCATCTGCATAAGTGCCAGAACTTATCTGGTCAGCATATTTATCCAGCACTTAATCCAAATTGCAACTTAGGCTTGTTTTTTGCGAGGCCCAAGTTGTCCAGATAGGTACCAGCTAAATATCATGCTGACCAGACAAGGGCCCGCACTTATCCGGACAGCACAGACCGCCCCTGCACTTACTGGATAGCGTTGGGGTTGTCTGTGGAGATAGTCAGTCAGCAGCCTTATCCAGACAGCCTTCTGGTGGCCGACCGGTTAAAGGTTCTGCATATTGCCCCTAGTGTCTGCTGGCTACTGTTAAGTCTTGGTAGTATAGTGCCATGTGTTTTCTACAGCTTGTCCTCATCTAGCAAGATTTATGCCATTTTCTTTCCAGTTTGCATTTCATGGGTTGATTTGTTGAGCTTCCCAGTGTCTCTGTGTCCTCCAAGTGAAAGGAAAACTCTGTACAAATTTCTTCAGATTCCCTAACAACATTCTTCAATCAGAGGAATGTGCAAGTAAGCACTGTTACTCATGACCTCAAAAGGGAGAGCGGCCGACATTCCTTGTCTTTCTACCACTCTAAGGCCTGTTCTTTCTTCCTGTACTTTCTCACCACTTGACTTCTCTAACATGCTAAAAAAGGCAAGAAGACTAAGGAATCTTTCCAACTTTTGACTAATAAGTCTTCGTCCGTTGTTTATCTCCATCCTCCTTCCCTTATTACTCCTTGGATGGAAACACTTCCTAGCACATATAAACCTTTATCTGCTGCCATCTGCTGGCCAAATAGAAACATTACATTTCTTATACTTTTCCCTTCTCTTCACCAACTGCCATTCCTTATTTGGGAATAACACATGCTTATATCCCTAGTTCAGGGAAACAAATTATCAAAATGTACTTAAAGTATAGACACACATTATGTCTTGCATATCTCTTCAGCAATGATACCAAGTTCTGTTATCCAATCTGCATTCTGAATACCTTTGAACACCCCCTATACTAGATTTGGATTGTTCTGTTCCATGAGGATGGAAATTATTATAAATGATAATTAGGGATGTGCTTCTGAAACACTATAGGAGTTCTGAGTAACTGATCTGAGGAGAAATGCGACATGAGGCCTGTGAACTGGTACCACGCAATGGTCCCACTTCTCAATGGAATGTTCTTGGTACAGAAGTCCAGGTGGGAGGTAGAAGTAGAGCCACTGTGGGCAGGGCCAGGCCAACCATTATTTATTTATTTACATTCTCTTATATACCGCACTATTCTGTATCAGTGCGGTTTACATTGAACAAACTGAAATTACATTGAACAGGGCATTATAACTTGGAGATAACTATTTTACAGGGAACATGGGCTATGGAGGGTTAAGTGGCTTGCCCAAGACCACAAGGAGCACTTGTGGAACTAGAAACCCCAGTCCTTCCAGCCCAAGGTTGCTGTCCTCTAGTGGGATTTGAACCCCCGACCTTCCGGCCTGAAGTACCTTGCCCCAACCACTAGGCCACTCCTCCACTCCATTAGGCAAACTAAGGGGTCTCCTAAGACGGAAACCTCTAGGGGGTGGCAAAGAACAAGGCATTCAAGGCTAAGCAACAGAATTTGACAGCCAGGAGGGGTGTAAAGCTTAAGGTTTGTCTAGGGCGCCAACACCCTGAACCAACTCTGGAGAAGGCCCTGGCTGTAGGACCTGTAAGTCTGAACCAGTTCACAGGCCTACAGTGAATTTCTCTATTGTAGCTAGAGGCTGTTGCTTGAAGATCTCCTTATTTCCTGTACTTATTAAATGAGGTCAGGCAACAAAGGAAGAGTTAGAACATGCGATGGGATTAGTAGGTGAGGCCAAAGGAAAGGACATGGAAATGGGTTGAAAGGGCAGAAGAGTACACTTTTAGAGCAGTGAGCTGTGAACCAGGGAAACTAGGCTTCAAATCCTGTTTCTCCACCGATGCCGATTGTGACCTAAGGCAAGTCACTTAACCCTCCAAACCTAGATCTTCTGGGACAGGACAGTCACCTTAAACTCAGATTAGGAAAGGTGAGTGTTTAAACATAAAATCCAAATCCAAAGGACCCAAGAAGGGTTCCAGATAGGGTTGCCAACTGGCCGGTTTTTCCATGGCCAGACCAGCTGCCGGCACAGATGTAAAACCGGCCATTGAAAAGCCGGTTTTTTGCTCTGGCCGCAAGATCGGGAGCAGCCAGAGCAAAAAACCGGCTTTTGTGTCGAAGTCCGCGGCGCGAATGCAAACGCGATTCCCCATAGCAGTGCCGCCGCTGCTTCTGCTTTGTACAGAGCAGCGGCTGCAATACACTTACATTGAAAACTAAAGATAAACTGTGTGAGGAGCCCTCCGGTCATCGCAGAGCCCGAGGAAGTGATGTCATGGGGGCGGGCTCCTCACAGGTTGTCTTTCCTTTTCAAATTAACTTTAGCTGCAATAAAGTTAATTTGAAAAGGAAAGACAACCGGTGAGGAGCCCCCCCCCAGGCCATCACTTCCTTGGGCGTTGCGATGCCCGGAGGGCTCCTCACACAGTTTGTCTTTAGTTTTCAAAGTAAGTGTATTGCAGCCGCTGCTCTGTACAAAGCAGAAGCAGCGGCTTGGGCAGAGGGGGAGGGGGGTGATGGTGTGAGTGAACCAGCAAGGGGGGGGGGTGGTGTGAGTGAACCAGCAAGGGGGGGGGGTGGTGGTGTGAGTGAACCAGCAAGGGGGGTGGTGGTGGTGTGAGTGAACCAGCAGGGGAGGGGGGTGGTGTGAGTGAATCAGCAAGGGGGGGTGGTGGTGTGAGTGAACCAGCAAGGGGGGTGGTGGTGGTGTGAGTGAACCAGCAGTGGAGGGGGGGGTTGGTGTGAGTGAACCAGCAGGGGAGGGGGGTTGGTGTGAACCAGCAGGGGAGGGGGGTTGGTGTGAGTGAACCAGCAGGGGAGGGGGTGAGTGAGTGACAGGGGGGTGGGTAAGTGAACCAGCAGGGAGGGGAGGGGAGGGGTGGTGTGAGTGAACCAGCAGGGGAGGGGGGGTGAGTGAGTGAACCAGCAGGGGAGGGGGGTGAGTGAGTCAGCGGGGGGGGGGGTGAGTGAGTGAACCAGCGCTGAGGGGAGGGGGGTGAGTGAACCAGCACTGAGGGGGGGTGTGACTGAATCCTCGGTAATTTTTGTGGGTGGGGCTGGGGGCGGAGAATGGGTGGAGCATGGCGAGCCACAGGTGTCGGGTTTTTCTCGGTGAAAAAGTTGGCAACCCTAGTTCCAGAGCCATGATGTTGTCACAGAGGGGAAGAAAGGACGAATGTTCCCTCGTAACAACTGTGTTGTTGCCTTCTTTGTTACCCCTTTTCTCTCTCCCACATCCTGTGGAATAGCACTATAACCAAAGAGTAGCACCAATGGTCTGGCATATTTCCAGATCCCTCCACTAGCCAAACAGCTCTTACCTACAGAGTTCAAACAGATCCAGTTGTTTGCACCACAGGTCAGAGGTCAAACCATTCAATTATGAGGGCAACAGTGCTGGCAAAAGAAACTATGTCAGCTTAGACATGCCAATGTGAGGCCAGATGCCGGTGGCCCAGGAGAAGAAAGAGGCCCTGTAAGAGGCAGGAGCATTTTGAAGTTAGAGGCAGAAGAGAGAGTGAGAGAGAGAGAGAGTGTGATGAATTTTAAGAGTGGGAAGGGAGGGAAGACAGCAGGGATTTGAGGAGTAGGGTCTGGGAGAGCATCTATTTTATGTTTACCATATTTTTTGCAGGGGCACGCTTATCCGGAGTGGGGAGGGGGTGGGGAGGAAGGGATATCTTAGTTTCAGGTTTGAGCAATAAGATGTGGAGGAGGGAAGAGGAATCATTACCTTCCTCCCCTCTGCCCCTCAATCCATCCCATGACAGCAAAAATATCACTTCCAAGCAGATAAATTGACTGAGAAATAGAAACAGTGATGCATTTCCTCCATACTCTGCAAAATATAAAGATAATGGATGTAAATTTTAGAAAATGACATATTCAAATCACTAAATTGAAAGTAAAATTTATTTTCCACTCCCTCTATCCCCATTGCTGGAATCAGGGACAGGAAGCTGCCAAACAGGTGGGGGTTGGGGGACACAGCTCTAAAATTGGGGACAATATGCAAAATCAGGGACATCTAGTAATCTTAAACTATTCCCTTTTATCAATATCCCTGTGGAAACGTGACAAAGGGGTTTTAGGGAAAATAAAAGCAGCAGCAGTTTAGGGAAAATAAAAGCATTTTTTATTCAATCCCAGCTTGTTAAACCTCCACAAACAATACTCAGAACAGGGAAAATAAAGTCAGCTTACTTCTGTCCCAACTTGTTAAACCTCCACAAGCTGGTCCTCCCAGCCCTTCCCCCAGTCCCAGTTAAAGTTCCTACCTCAGAACTCCTTTGCATAGCTTGCCTTGGAAGGACGTCTCACTCCACGGGCCTCTCTCCCTCCTGCAGCCTGCAGGATTCTTAACCTCTCCCTGTGATCCATTCCCTCCCAGCCCTGAACTCTGGGCTGCAGACTCTCATAAAGGGGACTGTTGATAATCCCCTTGGAGAGGGGCAGGTAGCATTCTGTATACCCCAGCACACACCCCTCCCTGCCTAGTATTTCCCTTTGTCTTCCTACCCCAGCAATGCCTTCTCTTTCTCTACCCTCCTACCAGTGGTGGTTCCAGGTTTCAGCAAAGGCTATGCTCTTCCCCTTCCTTTGGCAGGACTGCAGCTGCTGCAGCTGAAATCCAGCATGCATCTGGCTCCTGCACTCACGCAGCTCACAGCACTTCTGCATCTGTGTCCAAGAACTGAGCTGCCCTCAGTTGATGAGATGGGTGACAATAGTAATCTTTGATGCATGTCTGTCACCAGTTTAAAGACTACCCCAGCATATATTGGGGATGAGAAGAATGTTTTTAATGTTGCACCGGGCCTTTCCCTTTCACTATTGCTTGGCTGTCAATGATGCAACCAGCCAGCCAGTCTTCTTCCAATGACACTGACTTCTACGGCTGAAGTGACAATTGGCACCGCAGGTGGCCTCCTCTTAAGTGTTATATCCTAAAAAGGTGCAGTTTGCCCTGCCCTATTACTGACTGAGCCATAAGGCTACGCCCATAGAGAGGCAGCTTGCCGCCTTTTGTTAGGAATCCGCTGGCTCAGTTTGATCCATTTCTCCAGTTCCTTACTTTAGGGCAGACCCCGTGCAGAGAATTGGAACCCCCACCTGTGGTCGATTTCAGTGAGAAGTGGAAAAAAGAAAATAGTTATAGCAAAACAGAAAAAAATGTGGCGAGAGCTAAAAGACAGACATCAGAGAGAGGTCAACGTGGAAAGGAAACAGAAGAACTATATAGAAAATTGAAATGAGATAACTACAGAAAAAGAGAAATATCAATAGAAAGATAAATAGATGGTGAAGCGAAAAGAGTTGCAGTGAAAACAAAAGAGGAACAGAGTCTGCAGGAGCAGGGCTGAGCCCTGTTCTGCCAGGAGCCCCCTCCTCTACCGTCATCGTCCTGAAGCTTCCCCCTCCCTTGCAGTTCGGTGAGGTGACTGAACCACACCACTTTCCGTAGCAGTACTGAGCATGTACGCGTCAAACATGGGAAGAGGAAGTGCCAGCGAGTGCTGTCCTAAAGAGGAGCAGGTGTTACTGGTGCCAACAACCTCCTTCTCCCCTGAGCCACACCATGGAGGACGGCGGTGAAGAAGATAAAGGAGCTGGGACTGAAGGATTGGGTGAGTGCTGGAGAGACAAGCTCAGTACCGGCCCCACATCCTCCACGGGTCGCCCCTGAACGCACAATAGAAGGTGTCATTGAAGAAATATGGAAAAGGAAAAATGGCAAACAGCAAAAAAAATAATGAGAAGACACAAGAACGGTAGTGAATGAAAAGAAGCCAGAGAAAGGGAAGTATGACGGAGAAGGGCTAAGGGAAGAGAAAAGAATTCATTTCTGCCTTCACGGTAATCTCTTCTCAGCATTCTGTTGGTGCAGGGATTATCTAACCGTCTCCTTCCACTCATTCTTTTACTGATTTTTTTTCACACACATGTCCAAAGCCAGCTGCTCTTCAGACTCACGTGACTGGTCTCAGTTGTCTCAACAGGGATCAAATTCCAGGGCCTACGTTGTCCTTTTCAACCTTTTAGTGTGTCTCCGGGGTTCTCACTACAGCTCCAATTTCGATATACACCACTTAATGTCCTTCCTAGCTCTCTTAATGGTCTCTCTGAGGGACTCATCAGACCCCAGTACGTCTGGGTTTGCAGTGTCCAGGCTGAAGAAGGAGGACCCAAGGTTTGTGAAGGGGTCTTATTTATCATATTGAGGATAATATTAGAAGTCGTCGGCCAGGTAATTAGTGATTTACTTGGGTAGCTGAAACTTGCTCTCCCTTACTCTGGCTGAAAGTGCATTTGAGGTTCTTTAGTTGTACGGACTTTTAATCACATTGAGGGAGGGCATTTCTGGGGCAGAATTTAAAAAATTAGGTACTGTTTTCTAAGTATGTGCATTGAGCAATTCTTTTCTTTTAATTTTCCCTTTCTGTCTTCTTGTGTTAGTTGTTTGTTTCAATTCATTTATTTAAATTGAAATATATAAAGATAAGGAAAAGAAATGGAACACAAAATAGCAAAAATGTCAGGTTGCCCTGCTCTCTCCCCCACTGCCAAAGTAAAATTTTAAAAGCACGCATGAACTCCAGGTCATTCTTCCCGGGTCTTGCATCCTGCCTCTATGCCATTCACGGCCTTGGCGTCTCCAAGGAATAGGAGTGATCACCAGTCATTCCTGCCCTTCTGGTACAGGTTTTCAGCATGACTGGCATATAGAACTATGGAAAACCACAGCAGAGGGCACCAGCCACTGAGAATTGTTCCTTCCCTGTGAAGACTCTGCAGCTATGAATGAAATAAGAGACAAGAGAAAATCTGGGAGGAGGAGAGGTCTGGCTTATATTGGTAGGGGAGGCCCTGGGGCTGGGGGGTCCTCAGGCATGACACTCTGGAGAAGAGAGATGATTCTTCATGTCCTCCTAACATTATAAAGCTTCTTTGTACTGTAAACTCTGATGCAAAGGGAAACATATTTTGGATCCTCCAACCTCATGTTTCCCACATATCCCTTAGCATTTATCTACCACATTTACATATCATTCTTTTTCTTTCTGCCCTTAGCTGCTACCCACATGTTTCTTGAAGGCGTTCTCAGATAAAATCAGGGCAGTAAGACGGATCACATCTAAACTCAATACAAGTCCTGAGTTATTCATCTTCATGATTCCTGCCCTATCAGACCTCAAAAGAGCCTAAGTCACATCTTTTACACCAGAACGGGAGATCCGCCTCTCTGGAAATAAGGGCTTAGGAAGCTGTACAGCACCATAAAGATAGCTTCAACCAAGGCAATGATGGTAATAATCTTGATCCACCCAATGCCTTTCCTGACCTTTCAAGCTTCCCATGGGGCTGGTTTACTAGTGTGAGCTAGCAGAGTAGCGAGGGGCTGGCACATGATATCAGCACCACGGGGCCCTCTGCTAGAAACCTTGCACTACCCTTATAGCATGTGTCTGGGTTGTGACGGAGCAGGACAGGAGCATTCCTGCCAGAGCACAGCTATTATGGGGGCTTGGAGCCCATACGGGTGCAACTAATGCCACTGTGCAGGGGGGGGGGGAGCGGCGTTAATTGTACCCCTGGTCAGTTTACTGCTGTGATATACCCACCCCCTGCAGTTAGCTAGCAGCCCCGCGTTAGTAACGTGGCTCACACGTACGTTACCGGACGGGGCTTAGTGACCATGTGCCGACAGGTTAATAGAGTTAGAGAGGTACAGTCATTTTTCCTAACCAAAAAATTGCTGCTACTTAATACGGCATAAAACCAAAAACTCCCTCTAGGCCACAAAGGGTAAGGTCAAAATGCCATAAACAATCTGAAAATGCTAACCCTTGATAGAGTGAATTCCCACTAGAAATCAATATAATTTTTTGTCCGACTGAGTCAATGTGAGGATTCAACCCCTATCATTGACAATGTTCATTTTGACTCCATGGACATTGTCAATGATAGAGGTTGAATCCTCACATTGACTCAGACGGACAAAAAATTATATTGATTTCTAGTGGGAATTCACCCTATCAAAGGTTGGCATTTTTTGATTTTCAGGTACTTAATACAGGGCTTTTTCATTAATATATGAGGACCATGGGTCAATTTTAGCAGGCAATGAAAAGGGTGCAGTACCACCCCCTCTCGAAAAATGCCATAGAGAGATATATATTCTAACACTCCCAATCTTTTTTTGTGTATGAGCTAAACTTATCAGTCATGCTTAAAGCCCACTTAACAACCTATGTATTACATTTTAGCTTACATACCCCATAAAATGTTCCCAGACATTAGCAGTGTGCACGCTAACCCTACTGAAATTCCGTGTTAACCAGCTCTCTTCTCTTTGGGCCCTAAAGCCCTCCAATGCCAAAATGATGACTCCAATTTTCCCTTTGCCTCAGATCAGACATTACCCCCTCACCCCCTCCAGTACAATACATAGAGCAGGCACTTAAAAATTGCTCCACCATAAAGCAGATTCCAGGAAGACATACTCCTTGCCTTTATGTGATTGGATAAGTTTATGAAGTTGTGCCTAGTTAATGCACTTTTTCAGGTGCCCTAAGTAATGCCTATTTTATAAAATCAAGCACGCACGTATCATATATGGCCGAGCATGTGCCGCACGATCACTTACAGCAGCCCTAGAGCTTATGCAGATGACCGTGCCTACTTTCTAAAAGTATGTGCATAAACGAGAGCATTTTATGACCAATGTGTGAACTCTCTTGTACTATCTGGACTCCGCCCCCTACATGCCCACAGTGAAAATATGCACCATGAAATTAGTGCTCATATTTTCACACTACCTCAGCTATCTCGCCTACTAGATCTTCTTCACTTCCCTCTCTTGTCAGCACAGAGATAGGTATGGTTGAGGAATGAGTGGTAGTATGAATGAAACATGAATGGTGGTATTCGGTGTTTGGGATGACTGAAGATGAGTGAGAGGTTTGAGAAAAAATGGTGGAGAGGACCTAATTATGTGATATTTAATGATGAAAAGGTAAGGTAAACATTGTTAACAGAGGGAGACATTGTATCAAGGTAAGAGAAGGCAAATGGGGAGGTAGAGTTCTTCCCGTAACTTGGAATGTTAGAAATTTGTTTCTTTAATTGTGTACTGGTTCATGAGATTATGTACTTTGTCCCACTACATCAATAAAAATTATTATTAAAAACATTAATAAATTTATCTCATGTGTAGATATGTTTTGGTATTAGAGAGTAGATACTATGTTTCATGTGTGAGAGTATCCCTTTCAGTTCTGCCATAAGGAACTGTGCTTGCAAGAGTACATAAAATTTCCTAGAATTTCCTGACGTTTAAGTGGTAAAATCGGGAATCATACAGGGAGCAGGGTAATTGTTGTGAGCAGGGAGCAACTATAGACCCATAGTCAAAGGGCCTGTAACCATTTCCATCTTATTAAGGCAATGGTATTTACTGATTGTCCTCAAAGGCTGCATGTGGATCAGGTTTTCAGGATATTCGTAATGAATATGTACAAGAGAGAGGTGCATAAATACTATCATCCATGGTGATTCGGTAGAACTGAAACAGATCTCAGTGAACCAGGAAGATATAACATGCCAAATTAACAAATTAAAGAGCAGCAAATCACCTGGATCAGATGGACAGCCCAGAAAGAACTAAAAAAGGAAATTTCAGATATATTATTAGTAATTTGTGGCCATTCATTAAAATTTTCTATGGTACCTGAAGATTGGAGGATGGCCAATACAACACCAGTTTCACAAAGGATCCAGAAGTATGTCAGGAAACTACAGACTGCTAAGCCTGATGTCGCACTGGCAGGGAAGGCTCAAGGGTTTCTGACACCCCAGGCAGAAACCCCAGCTACCCTGCCTCCTCAACTCCAAACCGCCCCTGCCAAGCCACATCGCTGCTCCCTGCTGCCACCGATTCTGTGTTGGGGGGGAGGGGGAGGCAGGCGGTGGCAGTATTTTGAAAGTTGTGGCTTTGTGCCATTGCTTTGTTGCTTGCGGCAGGCCATGTGCTTCAGCATGCCATGACATGACATGACATTTAAATAGCGCAGGTTATTCAGCGACCGTATCCAGATAAGAGCTGCCGCTGACTATCTGGGCTGAGTAGTGCTAACTGGGTAAATACCAGCACTTAGTTAGCATAAACGTTTCAGCTGGTGCTTGCTCAGATCAGAATTTAGGCCTGCTTTTCATGTGGCCTAACTTGTCTGGACAAGGGCTGCTGAAAATTGCACTAACTGTAAGTACCAGCACTTCCAGTTAGCACCAGTAAAGCTCCCGCTCACTCATGGACCACTCCGGATAGTGTGGAGTTATTCAGCAGATGGCAGATTAAATTTAATCTGGATAAGAGCAAAGTGATGCACAGAGGGAAGAATAACCCAAATTATAGCTACCCAGTGCTAGGTTCCACATTAGGAGTCACCACCTAGGAAAAAGATCTAGGTCTTTGACGTAGCTGAGTTTAAAAAGGTTTGGGCAAATTCCTGGAGGATAAGTCCTTAAACTGTTATTAAAGTAGACCTGGGGAAAGCCACTGCTACCTTTTGGGAATCTGTCTACCTTTTGGGACCCTGCCTGGTACATGTGACCTGGACTGGTCACTGCTGGAAATAGGATACTTAGCTTGATGGACCTTCAGTCTGACCTAGAATGGCAGTTCTCATGTTCTTATGTACCCCCTTTTAAGCCTCAAATGTCCATTTTCATGCTGCTGTCTGCTTGATCTTTTATCTTATTCATTATTTACTTGAATTTAGCTCACTCCCCTCTCATCGTTAGCTAAAAGGCACATTATATTCAGGTACAGGAGGTATTTTCCTGTCCAAGGAGGATTTACAGTGTTCACATGAAGCCCGCTGAGTGCCGGTAAACAAGAAAGGACCTTTGACCTTTCCTGGCACTCAGCGGGCTTCACGTGAACACAGCGCAAGTGATGGAGCACGCTGCTCTTCACTCCAGTGCTGTGCAGAGGTGAGCCGGAGCTTCTGGCTTCCTCGGCTCCCTTGTATGCCGTTCAGACAGGTGCAAGGCTCTTTGGGGTGGGGGCTAGGATAGGACTGGAAATGGGCTGATGTGGGGCTTGGACTGGAAATGGGCTGATAAATGGTTGGGATAGGACTACAAATGGCTTATGGGGGAGGCTAAGATTGGAAATGGGCTGATGGGGGAGTTTGGACTGGAAATGGGCTGATGGGGGGCTAGGATAGGACTGAAAATGGTTGATGGGGGGGCTTGGACTAGAAATGGGCTGGTAAGGGGCCAGGAGAGGACTGGAAATGGGCTGATACGGGGCTTGGACTGGAAATAGGCTGATGGGGGGGGGGGTTGGATAGGACTGGAATTGGCTGATTGGGGGGGCTAGGATTTGAAATGGGCTGATAGGTGTTGCTAGGACTGGAAATGGGCTGATGGGGGGGCAAGGACTGGAAATGGGCTGATGCGGGGGGATGGGGGAATGGGACTAGAAGCGCAGACCACCAACACTGAATATTGGCGCCTTTATTTTCAGAGGTACTTTTATTCCAAAGGTAGAAAACTTGGATTTGCTAAAGGTACTGTACCATCACATTGCTGCATGTTAATATGCATTAACACACATCATTTATTGCAAGTCCCATTTTATGCAACAAGACATATTATTAACACGTTAATAGCATTGTAAGCACTCTTCTGCCGGGAAATATATTCTTTACCTGCATGTAACTCATATGGATTTGAAAGCTGGACAGTGAAAAAGATAGAAAGGAAGAAAATTGATGCCTTTGAATTATGGTGCTGGCGGCGAATACAGACACTCCTCGCTTAACGACCTATCTGTTTAGCGACCGCTCACACTTACGACGCCCTATCTGTTTAGCGACCGCTCGCACTTACGACGCCCTATCTGTTTAGCGACTGCTCGCACTTACGACCATCTCACCGACGGTACGTGCTAAAACGTGGTTGCGCTCTAAAACGTGGTAGCGGCCCTGCGTCTCAAAGTCATTCATCATTCATGGCTGAAATTGTACACTACTGTATTCTGAGGTCCGGTACTGCTGGTTTGTTGACCAAATTGATAAAATCATAGAGCAAGGTGGCTACTGTCCAGAACAGATCTTCAATGTGGATGAAACTGGACTTTTTTGGAAGAAAATGCCTGAAAGATCCTATATACACAAAGAAGCTAAGACAATGCCTGGCTTTAAGGCATTTAAGGACAGGGTCACATTGTTGTTGGGAGGAAATGTTACCGGGTTTAAGTTGAAGCCTTTGCTTATCTATCGCTCTGAAAACCCACGTGCATTGAACAGAGTTAGAAAGAACACACTGCCTGTTTACTACCGAGCAAATAACAAGGCATGGATGACTCAAGCTTTATTTGAGGATTGGTTCACCCACTGCTTCATACCCTCAGTGAAGCATTATTGTCAAGAAAAGGGCATTCCTTTTAAAATTATCCTCCTGCTTGATAATGCTCCAGGCCATCCCCAGTATCTTGATGACCTAAACCCAGATGTAAAGATAGTATATCTACCTAAAAACACAACTTCAATCCTTCAGCCAATGGACCAGGGGGCCATAGCCACATTTAAAGCATACTATTTACGCACAACTTTTTCCAAAGCTGTAGCAGCAACAGAAAATGATGAAGTAACTCTCCGTGATTTCTGGAGATCTTACAACATTTTAGACTGCATAAACAACATTGAATCCGCTTGGAAGGGAGTGACAGAAAAGTGTATGCAAGGCATATGGAAAAAATGCCTAAAACGTTTTGTGAACAATGTTGCAGTTTTTGAGAAAGGTGAACATGTTGATGCCATAAATAAAACAACTATGGAACTTGCTAAAGTGCTTAATTTAGAAGTTGAGGTGGAAGATATTGAGGAATTAGTGCAATACAGGGAGGGAGAGCTAACTACCGAAGATTTAATAGAGTTGGAAGCACAGCAGAACCTAGCGGAGGAGGAAGAAGAAAATGAAAACATGGAAGAAGTACCAAAGAAGTTTACTGTGAAGGGATTAGCTGGTGTGTTCTCAAAAGTGAATGCAGCTATGTTCCAACTAGAGAGTATGGATCCGAATGTTGAACGATTCACAAAGGTGGAAAGACAAATAAATCAAGTTTTACAGTGCTATCGTGAAATATATGAAGAAAAAAAGAAAATGACAAAGCAGACCACTCTAAGTGGATACTTTTGGAAAGTTACACCAAGCACTACCAATGCTTCAATTTCTACTCCTTCTACTCCTGATAATAGCTCTGATGATGACACAGATGAAGATTTTGAAGGATTCGTTGACTAAAAAGATAGCCTGAATTTATTTTTTTTGTTTTTTTTGTTTACTGTACAGTATTTTAAATATCCTTTTTCCTTCTGTACTGTACTTTGCTAACTTTATGTTCTGTAATACTGTACAACATTCCAGTACTGTGTGTAAATTAAAAAACCTATGCAAATTAAGACAAGTGGAAGTTTTCAGTTTGATCTTTCTTGTTATTTTACTTATTCAGAATACTGTACATGTATTGTCAAATACTATGCATATACAGTACAGTACTGTATTGTACTAATGTAGTTCCTCCCTTAACGACCAATTTGCTTAACGACCAAGTCGTTGAAACGGAACTCGGTCGTTAAGCGAGGAGTACCTGTACTGCGTATATCATGGACTGTCCGAAGAACAAACCAGTCAATACTAGAGGAGGTCAAACTTTTACTTATATTGTAAACCGCCCCGATGTAACGGGGGGCGGTATATCAATTGTTATGTAAACAATAAACAATAAACCTAAGCTTTCTTTAGAAGCTCAGACGACAAGACTTCAACTTTCGTACTTTGGACACATCATGCGAAGAGAGAGATCATTAGAGAAAGACATCATGCTTGGCAAGATAGAAGGTCAACGCAAAACAGGAAGGCCAGCAATGAGATGGATCGATACAATAACAGCAGCTACAGGTACCAATCTGTCAACAATGATCCGCCTGATTGAAGACCGAACACAATTTAGGACAACTATCCAGAGAGTCGCCATGAGTCGACACCGACTCGACAGCACTTAACAACAACTCATCTTAAGCTTGGATTTAGACATGTGAGTTATAAAATGTAAAATCTGAACCGATATTTTTAATTTTGTACATTCCTTTTTCTACCATTTAGTCAATTACCCTTCATTCCTCAGTAGAGTGACGTATTCCACAACTTTGTCATCACATCAGCAAACAGTGAAGTATCTCCAAGAGAATTTGTCAGATGATCCTTTGAGTCTGGACAGCAGGTGAAACACACGCATCTCTGCCACCAATGCCAAGTAATAAAGTGTTTGTGACATTAATAAAGCAAAGATTCATGCTTAATACCAAGATGACTAATATGCCCCCAACTGCAGTACTTATCCAACTCTTGAACTAGCAACTTCCATTACTGCATCCTTATTATTTAGTGGCATGTTTTACTAAAAAGCACATGAGTATTGCACAGTCAGACTGTGAAGCTAGCACGAAGGTCCGAGCCAACGTCTAACCCCCTCCGTTGGTGCTTTGAAAATGCACTGTACCGTGAAACCCGGCATGTGGGTGCAGCTAACATCACCCTCTCAGGTAGCATTACGCCCACCTGCACTAATGGCAACAATCATGGTTAGAGCATACCCAAAACACCCACGTTAACTGTGACACACCATCAATGCCTATGCTTGACCTCCAACCCGCCCTATCACTGTCCAATTAAGTGTGAGATTTTTAGCCCTGGTCCTATGTCGTCCTTTAGCATGCTGTGATTGCAGCACCCTAAATCCCACACTCAAGATTTACATGCTTTAGTAATTATACCCCTTAATATTACAGCTACTAATAAAAACATGCCCCAGTATACCTCTAACAGTATTAAGCTTAACAACAGTACAACTAGACATTTACATTAACAGAGAATGACTTCTTTTTCGGGTCTGGTACTTTCCCCTTGATCCTTTTGGCTTTTAGCTGAGGTGGAGCTGGCTTCTATGAGACTATGGTATAAAGAGCTTTTACTTGCAAATACATAAGATTTTTCCCTTACTTTATATGCCCCAGTTCAGCCATCACATTATGGTGGGAACCCTCGTCTAGGGGTCAGCAATCATGGCTTGCTCTGAAACCTAATTTACGGGGCCCCTAGGCAATGTTCCCTCTAATTTTCTGTAGGCTGTGTGCGCATAAATTATCAGCTGTGCAGCTTTTGAAGGAAGGTTAAATTTTTGTGCACCACATAACGACACTCGGAGTTATATACTTTAAAATTTGACTACACATCAGAATACAGTATGTACACCACATTGATTGCACTAGAAAACATTGTAGAACTTGTGAAAACCGTAAATACATAACTGTGGTAACAACTTTTAAATTTTAAGATGTCTGTGTTGTTTTCTATCAGAATCAGAACCGTAATTTTTGTGCGCTCTGTTGTAAAGTATGTGCGCTCGCTCGGCGAGGTGAGTGCGCGCGCACACGCGCACAGCTTAGAGGGAACAGTGCTCCTAGGCCTAGCTTTTTGATGTTGCCATTGAAAGGTGGCTGAGACTCTCTGCTAGACACAAATTCAGTTGAGAGGGGTGGCTATGCTGTTACACATCTTCCCCCAGAGAGCTTCTGGATATTGAGTAGACCCTCAATTACTACTTTTTCCATTTGATCCCCACCAGACTACAGTCAGTTTCTAAGACTGTTGGTGAAAGTCTGCTGAAAACTGTGGAAGAGATTTCAGATGTCATCTCTGCCGGAAAACTATTGAGCATCAAAGAGCAACAGAAGGAGTCCAGGAAGATCAGTTCTGTAGTCTGATAAGTCATCACACTGGATTCTATCTAGCTGAGTCCTTAGAGAAATATGTCACATCAGCTAGATGAAGTTGTTCCTTCTTTTAAAGATGTGCAAGTCAAAACAGAAACTAACAATACCTTTAAAACTGAGTCTTAAGTCTTGGGTTTCTGGAATACAAGTAATTAATTCTGCTGAGAGCTAAAATGGAGAATAACAATAGACATATAAATCTGTGGTTATTGAGTTTTACTATTATTTCCTAGTTGACATACTGAAAAAAATATTCAGTGGATGCGCTGACGTTTTCTAAGGAGAAGCTACCACCGACTGCTAGAGTTTATTATCTGCCTACCAAGAAAGTTAAGAAGCCAGGTGAAAGGGACTTTCAGACTGGACAAGTGACTGTGGACAGTCTGGATATTGGTGTCATGTCAGGGATCCCTAGTGGGGATGAGGGCAGCCACTGTGGATGGGATTCCTGGGGCTCGGCTGTTGGCATAGGCCTGCCATAAACAGACTAAGATGTAGAATTGGGAAATGAGCAAGGTTAGTTTATTAATGACCATACCTTACAGTAATTAGTACAAAATAAAGCAAGCAAAATCAGGAGTCGTAAGGAAACAGGGCAACAGGAACTCATAGAAATACAAGTCAGTGCAGAGCCACAGGAAAGCAAGAATAGGAAGGAGTCAATGGTGAACCATGATCAATAAACCAGCAAGGAGTAGAGTCAGAGGTGGGGCAGGAAAACCCTGCCAATCTGGGCTGGTCCCTATCAAACCAATCAAGACACAGAAGCACAAGACACATACACCATATGACAGAGCTGGCAGGAATATAATCTCCGAGAAGTTGAAGAGCTCCTCCTGGGTGACCAGTGCTCCAGAGACCCCCTCAGAGTGCCGACCCATCCCTGACATTAAGCTAATTATTAGAAACGTTCATTGAATCTATGATTACTCTCACCACTTTTGCAGTCTCTTATTTTGAAGTCCAACAACAACTGGACTTGGTGCAGAAAGAATAACACACTGTGTAGAACAGCTAGGATAGTTATGCCTGTGGATGGGTCATTTGCTCTATATGACAGGGGGCCCTGGACTAGTTGCAGAAAGCCTGACAGCCTTGCTGGTCCTATGATGAGCTGGGGACTTAATCAATGCAGTTGGTTGAGGATTATTGAAAGCCAAGGGCATGGAGAGAGTAACTAACTTGCACTGCACCACAAGTTCTATGCTAGCAACCCTACTGGGCAGACTGGATGGACTCTGTCCATCTTTATCTGCCGTTATCCACAATCATACTATGTTTTTGACATGAGCGCCATCTTTCGGTAGAAGGATCTAGATGTTTCTGGATATTTGTCAAGAAACACAACACAAGTGCAAGATGTTTTTGGTGCATAGATCAGAGGTATTGTTTATTGGAATATGGTTCTTTTTGTGTTATTTGTGCAACTGTCTTGTTAATTTTCAAGATCAGAGAGATGTTTTCTATGATTCAGACCATTTAAAGACTTTTCTGCAGGAGAAAATTGCAGCTAAGCCAAAGAATTTGGGCTCACTAAATTAAACGTTGAAAAAAAATCAAACTCTGCCAAATGCATAGCTCAAGAGACTTTTAGCATCTGAAATATCTCAGACTGATTTCTAATTTCTAGCTGTGGTGCAGAGCAGGAGATCCACACAACAAAAAACAAATGCGGGATCAAATGATGTTAGGAGTGGTCTGATTTCAAGTAGTCTAGAGCTTGCATGAGACTGCAGACCTACTTTAAGTAATCTGTGAACTATCATTAAAATCATCTGCAGTACCTGAGGATTGGAGAGTGACCCATGCAAGGCCAATTTTTAAAAAGGGTTCCAGGGGTGACACGGGAAACTACAGACCGGTAAGTTTGACGTCTGTAATAGGTAAAATGGTAGAAACTACAGCACTGAAAAAAAATGAGAGAAAGCCAACATAGATTTTGCCAAAGAAAGTCGTCTCTCACTAATCTGCTATATTTTTTCGAAAGTGTGAATAAACAGGTAGATAAAGGTGAGCCGGTTGATATAGTGTGTCTGGATTTTCAGAAAGCCTTTGACAAAGTCCCTCATGAAAGACTTTTGTGAAACTTAAAAAGTCATTGAATAGGAGGCAGTGTACTATTGTGGATTAGGAACCAGTTAAGACAGAAAACAAAGAGCAGGGCTAAATGGACAATCTTCTCAATGGGAAAACATGAATAGTGGAGTACCCCAGGGATCTGTGCTGTGCCCACTGCTTTTTAACATATTTATAAATGACCTAGAAATGGAAATAACGAGTGAGATGATCAAATTTTCAGATGACACAAAATTATTCAAAATTGTTAAAATGCAAGAGGATTGTGAACAATTTGCAAGAGGATCTTGAAAAACTGGGAGACTGAGCATCCAAATGGCAGATGAAATTTAATGTGGACAAGTGCAAAGTTATGCACTTAGGAAAGAACAACCCAAACTATAGTTACACACTACAAGGTTCCACATTAAGAATTACCACTCGGGAAAAGGATCTGAGCATCATCATAGATAGTATGTTGAAACTCTTTGCCCAGTGTGCCGTGGCAGCCAAGAGAGCAAATAGAATGCTAAGAATCATAAGGAAAGGAACGGAGAATAAAACCAAGGATATTATAATGCCTCTGTATCACTCCATGGTGCGACCACACCTTGAATATTGTGTGCAATTCTGGTTACCATATCTTAAAAAGGATATAGCAGAAATGGAAAAGGTACAGAGAAGAGTGTAGAAGGATATCCCTACGAGGAAAGGCATGAAAGGTTAGGGCTCTTCAACTTGGAAAAGAGTCAATTGAGGAAAGATATGATAGAAGTTTAAAAAATCATGAATTGAGTAGAACAGGTAAACGCAAATCAGTTGTTTACTCCTTCAAAAAATAGGAGATGCAATGAAGCTACAATGTGGCACATTTAAGATTAATCAAAGAAAATATTTTTTCTCTCAGCACGTAATCAAACTCTGGAATTCTTTTTTTTATTATTATTATATCTTTATAAATTTAAAAAATTCAAGCACAGTACTTGAAAAGGAAAAAGGCTTCAAGGTTACAATAATAAAGAAATATTACCAAATAAGGAAAGCATTAGCCCCAGAAGCCTACAAGCCCGACAACCGCGAGGGACCAAGAAAATTAGAAAACACAATATTACAAACATGAGAGGAAAAGCATAACAGGCAGCTTAATTCACTTCCAAAAATTACCACTGCAGGATAAACAGAGGACTAACTAACTCCCTCCGTAGCTAGAGAAGAAAGGCAGGAGCTGACAAAAGTTGCCAACTGAGTGGGGTCATAAAAACATAACTCTGAGACTGCAAACGTAATAGACATTTACATGGGAATTTAAAATAAACAAACCCCCTAATTGAGAAACCCCTGACTTATGCACTAGAAAATCCCTCTGACGCCGCTGAGTCTCACGGGCCAGGTCTGGATACATAGCAACTAACAAACCCTTAAAGGGAATGGAGCGCTTCTTGAAGTATAACTTAAGGAGCCACTCCTGGTCAGACGATAAAGCTAAGGAAATTAATACAATTGAGGAAATCACAGATTCAGCATCATAAGAGTCCAAAACCTTAGATATATTAAGAATATTCGCATGTTGCAAATTAGAAAGAGAATCCGACTGAGTCCCTCCAGAAACCTTTTTCTGAGATGGAATATAATATACTCTGGTTAGAGGGGGATGAGACTCAGCTGGGATACCCAAACATCCTGCATATACATTTTCAACATATCTCTAGCAGAGACCAGAGGTGAATGAGGAAAATTAACTTAGCACAAATTCATAAAGCGCACTTGATTCTCTAAAAGTTCACTCTTACATCTTAAATTGGAGACATCCTTCATTATAGAGGAATAGAAAGTCTCATGTTTCTGAACCTCTAATTGCACTTTCCCAATTGACTCCTTAACTTCAGAAATTTCTCTTGTATTAGCCAAAGACATCTGAGAATTAGAATGTACTTGTGTTGCCAAACCAGGACAGTACCAAGGAAAGAAATCGCCGTCCAGATTGACTCCAAGGTAAATGTAGTAGGACACTCCAAAGGAAACACTAATGGTGCTGCCAAACTAGGCCCAGCCACAGGCTCGGCAGGAGCAGAGGAAGCTCCAGCACTCTGCCGCGGGAAACCATGCCGATTCTCCTCTGCCACCTCCATCAAGGGTTTAATACCTCCCGAAGTCGGAGCAGATGAAAAAGCCCCGGATTCTATCACCGCTTCAAATCAGCTGATCCACCTCCTTCCACACGCCAGTCATTCCCCACATTAGAGGCCCAACAAGCAGGGATAGCTGACTGAAGATCCCCAGCCGGCAGAGCGGGAGGTAACTGCAGCTCCGGCGTAAGATTGCATACAGAAGAAGACACCGAACTCTCCAGCCCCAACGCCTCCAAGCCCAGAATAACACCAATTTGCTGAAAGGGACTCTCCAAACGCCGTACAAAGACATCCATTTTTCCCGGAGTCAAGGTAACCAGAGAGGGGATAGTTTTAGCAAGTTGAGGAGACTCCTTGCAAAACATCCCCTTTCTTTTGGGCATTGTGGAATCCAGCGTCTGGAGACACAACTGCCTAGGTGGCCATCTTGGTCCCACTACTCGCCTCCTGAAAACTCTGGAATTCTAACTCCATTAGTAGAACTGGGTTCAAAACAGGTTTGGACAAGTTCCTGGAGGAAAGGTCCATAAACCATTATTAAAGAAGACTGGGGAAATCCAATGCTTACCTCTGGGACAAGCAGCATGAATGTGTATACCGTTGGAAACCCGACAGGTACTTGAGGCATGGAATGGCCACTGTTGGAAACAGGATACTGAGCTTGATGGACCGTTGGTTTGACCCAGTATGGCATTTCTTATGTTCTTAGGTCGTTGATGGTTCTTTGGTTAGCTTTCTCCTACTGATTACTGATATATTGACATATGGTCAGAAAGGGTTTTATAAAATCTGAGTAATTTACATCTTCAGCACTAATTTTTTCCTGTTTATCTTTTGGGTAACCTGATTAGTGTCTGGGGCCTTTTGTTTTGTTAAATTATGTGTTAGCCAAGAAGGAGATGGCAGCATTTGCTAAAGTATAAATTGCCTTACGACCATTTTTAATGGTTGATTTATCCATATTCAGGTGCCGAAAAGAGCAAATTTCAAAGTCATTTGCCTGGATGGTAGCCATTTATCTAAACTGACTGGGCTGAAAACTCCTCCTCAGCCCAGCTAAAAGTATTCACAGGTTTTAATAGCATAAGAACTTTTGGCTGAACTAAAAAGAGAAGTTCCCATGGCAGTGCGTAAATTGGGGAGTAACACAGCATGTGTGCATTGGCCTTTCAAATGTACATGTGCTATTTTGCCCAGACAGAAGGCAAAATGTATGAAGTCGCTTTTAGCCTACATCACTCACGGTTGCAAATTATAGTAAAAAATGCAAATTGTTCTGTCTGAAATTTGGCTGCAGTGTCCATGAGCTAAAAGCATCCATGTAGATTTAAATAACGTGAGCTACTCAACATTGTTCCAATATATTTCGTTTTCCAAGGAAACTGCAAAAAACTGAATAAGGTAGATGCTAACCTACTACACCAACTCATTCTGTGTGTCATCCCTTAGAATAAAATCAGCTCAGATACTGATTTCATGTTCCCCACCACCTACTGCTACTGTAGCTCTGCCACTAAATGGGGCCCTTGCTCCATGCATTTGAGCAATGGGGAGGATTACTGGGGGAACAGGGCTTGCAGCTGGAATCTGGCTGACAGCATATGACCACAGTTGCTGTGCTCTGGGAGTCAGGAAGTGCCTGAACTGAGAAGCCTACAGTAGACCCTAATGACTAGAGGAGGAGTGCTCTGGGGGAAAGGACTTGCAGCCTAAGAATTTTGTAAAGGAGTTGGTGCTTACCCAAAACAAGAAGGACTATGAGTTGTTCAATCTAGAACTTCCCTTGGGTTCAAGGTTTATCGCCTAGTCCTTGTGACTTAAAGCACAATATTGCATCACCGGCAGCACGCAACAGCATGGGTGGAGAACTCCCACGCAGCTCTGCGAGAATGTTGCTCATGTCCACATGTAGGTCTAAGTCTTTGAACATGATGCAAGACTGACATCCAGCAACTACTGCTGGGTTTTCCTCAAACCCAGTATTCGTCAGCATATGCCGCTGAGTCCAAAAAACCCGACTGCTATCAGCAGCCCTGTCTGGCACTAAAAATGCCACCACAGACTAGGAAAAACATATACTGGAAGATCTGGAGTTAATTGCTAGAGCTCTGGAATGCAGCCAAGGACAGATTCAGGAACATATGTTTCCTCCTGGGGATGAGAAGGCAAGGAAAGGAGAGGAATTATGGCTTTAAATCCTCAATGGCGTATGACAGCAATTAATCTGATGCTGAAATGGGATTACCATGCACTTTGCTTTGCTTTCTCTCTGCTGTTCTGTCCTCATCAACCAGAACTATAGTTCAGATAAGACTATTAGCCTACAGATATGACAATACAGTCGTCGCTACCTAGGGTGCTTTATGCTGCTTGGTCAGAAGGTCTCCACACCACTCGGTACATACGTGATCCTTTTCTTCACACAGCATATTAGCTGTAATTAGGGGTACTTCTCATGTTCTTGATCCATAGCTATGCATCACTTTATTTTCTTGGCAAATCAGAAGACAGACAGATGTGCAGTATGGATGTTTTTTGGCTCTTCAGCCATGATGGTCACATTATCTTCTAAGTGTGGAAAAACAAATACAGATAGGGACCATTTTACTAAAGTGCGCTAAGCAGTTAGTGCACATTTTGGTGCATGCGCTTGGGTCTATGGCAACCGCTAATGCAGGAGCAGGACCGTTACTGCGCATTGATTCGCACACTGTTATTAGCACTTGAGGTGGAGAATGGGAGGGTTAGGAGTAGCGAGTGGTCACGGTGAGCACATTGCAGCAAGTGCAGGGGTAAATATCAGGTGTTAACTGTCAATGTTCCAGTTAGTGCAGGGGCAATTACCTCCATCTCAATAGGTGGAGTTAAGTGCACCCATGGTAAAAGCGCCTCATGCTAGGGTATGGGGGCCGCGTGTTGACTGCCAGGAACATGCTGTCCTTGTCCCCAACAGTTAATGTGGAGGCCTTGCACGTAACACACTCTGCCCAAACTCAACCCATGTGCACGCCTACAGTAAAAGCATGCGCAATTGGATATCTGCACGTACTTACAGCATTGCAATCATGTCATTTCTGCACATTAAGTGGCCACTTACACATGGATATGTGTAAGTGCATTATTCACAGGTAAATCTAGGCATTTATTTTTATAAAATTACCCCCACAGAGGCACATTCCAGTTCCCGCACATCTGCCTACAGTAGCGGGGCAAAAACCGTACGTGCAGGAGATGGACTCAATTCTGCTGCCATGGGGGCCAGATGTACCCATGATGCAGAATCGGGTACATAGATGTCCAGGTGCTTCCCATATGCCAAGGAGATTGACGTACAGGGAGATGCCCATCCTGAGGTCAGAATGCCACGGCTGGGACATGGGAGCAGTGGCATTTTGGCACTAAGGCAATGAGCCGCCTATCTGACAACTCAGGATGCCATTGCCCATGTCTGCCACTGCAGACCGCAATCCTCTTAGCACCAGAGGCCCCCATTGCCTGGATCACAGCTGCAGGGGCTCAATGCAGCCAATGGCATGTTGTGCAGGGGCATGCAGTGGGGATCCCCGAGGCTTATTCCATTGCCGGGGTGGAATAAGCCAGATTGGCAGCCAGGTGCCAGGGTACGTACTGTGGCCTGACCTGAATTGGCCCTGTGCAACACCAAAGAAGCACAACTCACGCTGAACACAAAGAAACAGTCACAGGCGTGAATCACAAGGAAAGACAGAGTCCTTTATTGAACCAACGGCCGCCCGACACAGGCCGTGTTTCGTACCCTTTGTCAGGGGCTAGCCAGGCAAAACAACTAACGAAGGGTACGAAACACGGCCTGTGTCGGGCGGCCGTTGGTTCAATAAAGGACTCTGTCTTTCCTTGTGATTCACGCCTGTGACTGTTTCTTTCCCTGAATTGGCCCTGTACATTCCGGCAGCCGGGCCCTCCCCCACTGCGTTCCCCACACAAATGCTCTGTATGTGTGGGGAGTGTGGGAGACGGAATTATGTTCCAGGGCTGAGTGCAGGTTGGACGTCCAACCCAGAGTCCAACCCTGCTATTCACGGGGTGGAATGCCACTCTAAATGTATAAATGAGGAGCCCGATATTCAATGGCCCTTATACGGTTAGTGCCACTGAATATCCCCTTCTAACTCCCCTACACGCCCCAATGTTATTCGGAGGCGCCGACAAGCGATAACCAGGCAGCAGTGGTACTGCATGCTGCCCGGTTAGCAATCTGTCCCAAAAAGATAGGCAAGGGTTTTCCTCTGTCTCCCACGCTCTCTGCACGTACAGAGCATTTTCCTCACCTACCTTTCAGCACAGGAGCGAACCGGGCAACATGCAATATCGCTGCTGCCTGGTTACTTAATGTGGCTACCAGCGTGAGCTGCGATCCCCAGATATTCAATGCAAGGGGCCGCAAGAATTTTGGGCCCTAAATGTCCAAGTGGCCCATACAAATAGCAGGTCTAATCTGAAGCATCTGACTCAGACATTTCAAGGTATTCGTGGATATTTTGCAGTACGGCCTAAACAGATGATGTTGCTGTATATACGTATAAGTTGAAACTGTCTAAGTTGGATGTTTCAATTTATAGTAATTGCATGGCTGAGTACTGACCTCAAGGGTTTTATTTGACTCTCCAAGTGCTCTACCCTGAATCAGTTTACTCCAGTGCAGAAAAGACACATTTCAGCCAACCTCCTGTTTGCTTCCATAACTTTCATAATTTCCTATAAAAGGAAAAATTAATTTTTTAATATTCTTGGCCTTCCAAGAATGTGGGAGCCAGCCTGTGCCACACTGTTTTAAACCAAAAAAACAGTGTCTTCGAGAAAAGGGAAAACAGTAGAAACATACACTACAAGAAGGAGCCCTTTACATATATAAATACATACATTTTTCAAACCGAAAGTGCTATACAGCTTCCTGCATGTAAAGCCAAAGGAGACCCCAGGCTCATGTGCCGGGACTGCTCTCATTTCATCATCAGTCCATACAATTATAAGCTCAAAAAAGCCCACAGCTCACTTAATATTTTTTTATTTAGCATTTCTTCACAAGGTTGAGTTATATAACATTTTAACAGCAACTATTTACAAGTCTAATATGGGGTATTCAGTTTAGATGGCAGTTGGTGTTGTGGAAGGGGTGATTGGGAGGAGTATTCAAGGGTTAAGTTTGTGGGTCCAGTGTTGTACCAAAATATTCAGTGAACAGTTGTGTTTTTAGTTTTTTCTGAAACACAGAGGTGTCCTTAACTGATCTTAATTGATGAGGGAGTGAGTTCCAGAGGGACAGGCTCACGAATTCAAACGCTCTTTGGAGTGCTGTTTGTGAGGTATTGCTTTTTATGGATGTAGTTGACAGTGTTTGATGCTGTGTCCTCCTTGACTGATTGTCTGGCATCTTCTTGATTAGTTGTTTTAAGCAGTCAGTGGACTGGTTGCTTGAATGAGTACCTATTAGTAGAGTATCTGGTGGGGTATAAGAGGTGTTTCGTATAATTGTGAGGGCTTCTGATTTTGTATAGTTGATTGTAAGGTTGTGTTGTTCCAGCCAGTTTGTTATTGTTGTCATGCAAGACGTGATGGTGGAATAATCAGGTTTTCTGGTGTCAAATGGAGCATAAATCATCAGATTGTCCACATAAAGGTGGTAGTGTATCTTCAGATTTCTTATAACTCTGCAGACTGGTTGTACATACATAGTGAATAAGAGGGCAGATAGTGCAGAGCCCTGTGGAACTCCTTGGTGCAGTGTGAATGACCTGGAGGTTTTGTTTCTGATTTTGACTTGGGATTGTCGGCTAGTTAAGTAAAAGCGAAACCATGACAGCAATATGCCAATGATTCCTATCTCTTTCAGTCTGTCTAGGAGTGTGACATGGTTTATTGAGTCAAATGCAGATGTTATGTCTATAAATATAAGTATGTATCCAAGTTTGAGATTTTCAATTCCTTTGAATATTGTGTTGGTTAGGGAGATTAGTAGTGTTTCCACCCCATGGTATTGCTGGAATCCATGTTGTTGTGAATCCAGAGAAGCAGCTGAGTCGATGTGGTCTTGCAGTTGTGTTTGGACAGTTTTTTTTCTATTATTTTTGCTAATAGGGGCATGCTAGAGATGGGACAGTATGAGGATGGTGAGCTGGGGTCAGATGAATTGCCTTGTAAGTTAGGTCTTATCGAGGAGGTTTTTAGTAGGGAGGGCACGGATCCTTGTGATAGGGAGAGGTTTACTAGTTTGCAGAGAATAGGAGTGAGTTCTTGTGCTGTCTTCTTTATCCAGGAGGTTGGACAAGGGTCCACTGGAGATACGGTTGTGTTAAGTGTCATCAGGAGTTTGCTGCAATGCTCCGCTGTGATTAGATGGAAGGAAGATCAGTTGTTTGTGATGCTGAGGGTTGTCTCTGTGGAGTGTGCTGGGCTTGATGTGTGATTTGTGCAGCTGAGTTTGTTCTGTAGAAAAGATGAGAATTCTCTGGTGTTATTTCACCAGTGGTTTGGTTCTGTGGAGACTTAGTGAGAGATTTTACTATTCCGAATAGTTCTCTGGGGCGGTTCAAGGACTTCATGATGATATTCATGTGGTATTCTTTCTTGCGGTTTAGTGTGAATTCGTTATATTCCCTCTGTTTTTCTCTGTATTCCTGGAGATGTGTTTGATTTCTGGTTCTCCGCCAGTGTCTTTCTATCCGTCTTAAATTGAGCTTCGCTTGTCTTATGTCTGCTGAGTACCATGGTGATTTGTTTGATCTTGGTGATGTCTTTTTCTGTGGGGTAAGTGCAATTGATGTGAAGGTGTTGCTACAATTTATCATTATTGATATAAGGTCAGTAGAACTGGTGTCGAGCTTGGATAGTATGGAGTCAAGTATAACTTCTTTGTCAAGTTCTCTGAAGCGACATTGGTTGATTGCGTGTTGCTGTTTGGTCGGGGGGGGGGGGGATGTGTTGGGAGTTTGAAGGAGATCATGTGGTGATTAGACCAAGGTACTGGGGTTACCTGGTATGGGATGTAGGTTGAATTGGAGTGAAGGTAGGAGGGTATGAATACCGGATCTAGTGTACTACCTCCAGTGTGTGTTTGAGTTTCAATGATTTGGGTGAGGTCCATTATTTTTAATGTGTTGAGGACGGCTGAGGCTTGAGCTGTGGGGGCTGATTTCAAGTTGAAGTTACGTAACATAATTATAGGCTTTCCTTTGCTAAAGAAAGTGCATGCGAGTTGTAGTATAGTTGATAGGTCCTCCGGATAGAGTTTGGGGATATGCATATCATTTGTTTGTTCTCCAATATTTTAATATTCATTGTCGGGATTGATGTGGTATTGATGGACTTGAGGTTTAGTCACTTGTTAGATAAAATGAGTTCTCCTCCACCTTTCCTATGAAGTCTGGAGCAGTTGTGGATGTTCATGTTTGAGGAGGTGAATTGATTTAATGGGATACTGTCTGTGTCTGTCAGCCATGATTTGGTAATGCATATAATCTCAATCTTTTGATTCTTTATGTGGTCCGATATGATGTGAATTTTGTTTCAGATGGAGCACGCATTTACTAGTGAGCATTTGATTGTTTGGGAGTGTTGTGACATTGCATGGTGCACTTGTGGGATTGTTCTTGTGTATAGTGTATATTGGGATAAGGCATTGTGGCCTCTTTGGGTGAGGTTGCATTGATAGAGTTTCTAGGTGGTGTCTCCGTATAGGACTGGAATCATGCTGTTCCATATTTATGTTGATGTGGTTGGTCCTATTATAATTAATATGAGGAGAAGGAGCAAGTTAGTGTTAGTTCACTTCATTTCATGTGCTTGTGGGAATAGAATCTTAGAGTTTGGTGGCTTCAGACTTAGAGTTGTGGTAGGCTGCTTATCTTTTGATGTTGGACGTTTATAAGGAGGGTCTTACCTTTCAGTAGAGGTGCTGAGTGATTCCCCCTTATAAAGCTATGTAAGCTATATAATTTTTTTGTGCTTGTGGTTGTGAATTGGTTCTGGTTGATGTGCACTGCAGTGTTGAATTCTGCCGCTGTGGTCTAGTGCAAAATGGATTGTGGTTTAGTATTTCAGCTGGTTCAGATTGTTTGATTGGCACAGTCTATGGTTGTTTCTCTTTGCCTTTCTTGGGGTCCCCTCTTCAGTCCCCGCCTAAGGGCCATTCCAAAGAGCCCTATGGTGAGGCCCTCAGGCATGGGCCCACCAGGCGTGGGCATGCCTGCCGACACTGGATTTTATTGTTGCTGGGGTATGGTGGGCCAGATCAGCTTGTGTAGATGATCAGAGAGGGGCTGCTCTTCCTGCTCACTTTCTCGATGCCTATCTAGGGTGGTGGGAGGCAGAGAGTGACATTGTGAGCCTGCTGGCACTGGATTTTATTGTTGCTGGGGTGCAGTGGGCCAGATTGGCCTTGTGGAGGTGATCATGGAGGGGCTGCTCTTCCTGCTCGCCTCCCCGATGCTGATCTGGGTGGTGGGAGACACAATTGGACTCTGACCCTACTTTAGTGCTACAACATACCATTGATGAATTGGTTAGACTGCCTGGTGAGCAAGGTATATTGACTTCTGAATAGCGTGCTTTTCCTTCTGAGAAATGTCCTGTTATTCCAATGAGATATTTTCTACCAAAGTTTATTTTGAATACATTGAAACATTTAAACTCAGATCGTAGATTCCCTTCAATTTTTTTAAGGAACTTGCAAGTTTGATTCTCTTTCAGAATTCTATTTGGTTTGAAGGGAATTTTTATGAACAGTGCCATGGAGTGCAATAGGAGCCACCACGGTTCCTTTAGTGCCATCTCTGTCTGTTGCTCAGTTTGAGGAGAAATATCTTTATAGTTCTCATTACTTGGCCAGTATTTGTTTGTGGAAACACTATCTTGATGACATCCTGATTTTTGGGAAAGGACCAGAAGAATCACTTTTGAATTTTGGACAGTGGTAAAATAATTTGGATAATAGTTTACTATGCAATATCATTATGAGAAAATTGAAACTTTGGATGCGTTAATTACAAAACATGATAACGGGTTTCAATACACAAATATTTTGCAAGGCAGTGTATAGGCATAACTACCTTCAATTTAATAGTTGATCATCCTTATTCTTTATAATCGAGCCTGCCTATTAGTCAGTTCCTGTGTGCACAGATTTGTTCTATGGAGAAAGAATTTAAGACTGAACCTTTTCTACTGAGTTGGAGATTTACCAACAGGGGGTACCTTGTAGGGTTACCTCTCAGGCATGTAAAGGAATGAGATTTTCTCAGAAGGACCTTTTACTCACATATAAACAGCAATAACAAGATGATCATCTAGTTGTGCCAGATGCTGTTGTGAATAGCCCATGTTCCCTGTAAAATAGTTATCGCCAAGTTATAATGCCCTGTTCAATATAATTTCAGTTTGTTCAATGTAAACCGCACTGATGCAGAATAGCGCGGTATATAAGAGAATGTAAATAAAATAAAATAAATAAAAAATAAAAATTGATGAATTTATAATTTTACTAACAAATTGTAAAAGATATATGAATTTTTTACTTCCTGAAAAGGTTTTTTGGACCTTAGAATGAAGATGAAGATGAGGCATGATATTTAGCAACAGGATAAAATCAAAATAAACATAACTCAGGTGAGCTAAGTATGCAATAACCTACAGCAAACCTAGATCTAAATGTATGTGAACTAAGAATGTAAATAGTTTCCCCCAAGTTACCTCCATGTTAAATCCCTGTTCTATGTAGACAATGGTCTAATTTAACTGATCAAGTGTTATATTGTTCAATGTAAACTGCACTGATGACAAAGAGCGCGGTATATAAGAGATGTTAAATAAAATAAAAAAATAAAATAAATAAACTCATACCTGAACAAATAGGAGTGACCTACACGGAGCGATGGGTACACCCCTAAACAAAGGCATGGGGAGGGGTGACCTGCATGGAGCCGCAGGTGCACCTACTCTTGCCGCCTTGCTTGGCAGACTAGATGGACCATACTGGTCTTTATCTGCCGTCATATACTGTGTTTTCTATGTTTCTATGAGCTCTGGGCTTTTTTGAGCTTATAATTGTATAGACTGATGGTGAAATGAGAGCAGTCCTGGCACATGAGCCTAGGGTCTCCTTTGGTTCTTCATGCTGAAAGTTGTATAGCTCTTTCAATATGAGGTCCATTTAGCAAAATGTATGTATTCATGTATGTAAGAGGTTCTTTCTTGGGGTGTAAATGTTTACATTTGTTGTTTTAAGCATCAGAAAAAAGTCTCAGTGAAATACAGCAAAAACCCCCAAAACCCTCTTTGGAGTAGTTTTGCCCTGCTTTCAAGGAGATGGTCACAGCACATTTTGACCCTTGTTTGTTGAAAAGTGGATTGACGGCCCCTACCCAATGCACAAGCATGCCACTTGCCCTGACTCTCCCCTTTCACACTTCTTTTCTGCACCATTCCAATAAACATATGATCAGGATCAGTCCTATACATGCAGTATGTATTGAAGGATAATTTCATACGTCTGTTTTGTGTGTAAAACAGTATTTCGGAAACAGAAATAGGTACTGAGAAAATCGCTAGGAGTCTACACACATACCAGCACATAGAGCATTGGTCTGACGTTATGGGGGTCATTTTATAAGGGGGCACATACTTTCACATGCCAGGTCCATGCCTAACTGGGTGTTATTTTAGTCATTAAAATGCACATGTGGCTGCAAATGCACATTAATGTGCATAAAATTCCAACCATTGTAAAAGTGCGCACTTTGCTTGATAGCTGTATTGCGCTGTGCACTTCGGTGGAGTTTGAGCAGTGCACGCAAGCATGCATTTAGATTATAAAATGCTAGAATTTACACACATTCGGGTGGAGGCCAATTCAAAGATGTGCGTCCCTGGGCCATCCGGACACCTGATTCTGCTCCCGCGGGGGCTAGACGGCCCCATGGGAGCATAATCGCAGCATGGGATGTCCAGGAAGTGCCCGATTCAGGGACCCCAGACGTCCCGACACTTACTCAGCTAGCCCAGCCAGGCTCCTGCATTGAGCGGCGGTGGCATGGCGTCCTGTTGCCATGCCACCGCTGCTCCATGCAGGAGTCGCAATCCCCGGCCGACCATCAAATTCTTCTTTCCCCACAGCCCAACCCCCAATCGGGCCTGCCATGGCCAGGGTCAGGCTGTGGGGTACCCTCTCCACCCCTTATCTCACTTTCAAGTCCCGCCTGCTACATGACCCACCATCTAGGGGGGCTTATTCTCTTCCTGTGAGGTGGAATAAGTCCCCATCTAGATTGCCAACCCCGGACATACAGGGCCGACCTCAGAATCGGCCCTGTATGTTCTGGGTCAGGTTCCCACCTACTGCCTGCCCCCTCCCACTCCGAAGAGAGCTCCCTACACATCTTACCTGTACTTGTGGGGAGCTCTGTCTGCTGCAACGGCACCCCAGCGTTTAGCAGGGATGGATGTCTGAATTGGACGTCCATCCTCACTAAACACAAACTAGACTCTACCCCTTTGTCATCAAGGTGCAGGTATTTACACTAACTCTAGATGTCTGCATCTTAATGGAAGGCATGATTTCTACCACTTACGCTAGAGTTTTATAAAGAAAAGTAGGTCTCTACCTTTACATATGAAATAACACCTAAGTAGGCTTAAATTAGGGACCTCCTTATAAACTTACTCCCCACATGTTTAGATGTTTCCAGGGCTGGAGGATAGTTGGAGCAGGGGTGGAATGGTGAGATGCACACAAGTTGTAAAATATGGAAAGTGTGATGACCAGAAGTACACACAATACTCAGGGCACAACATGGAGGCATTTATGATATTTACAGTGAGCCCCTCGGAGAGCACTGAGATACTGATAGCAATTATCTCTACTTTGTTGGGACAAGGCCAGTATTTGGAGATTAATGAAGAAGAACTGTAAGAGGATTAAGGGGAGAGATTACTGCTTATTTTATCCATCACAAGTTAAAGACTGTATGCATGCTATGTTATTATGGGAGCTTTGATTAATGCTCATTCGATTATGAATAAGTCTGTTTTAATTTATGATTTTATTGAGCAGGAGTGCTGAAATAAGTTGTTGATCGCAGCAACTTGGATCCTAAAAGAAGGATGTTTGATAGTATCTCAGTATTGTTGACATATTATAGATTTCTTTACTTATGGGGTCATGGCTTTTGCTAAAAAATCAGGAGGGTGGTCTCGGGTTAAGGTTCCTGAAGGGGTGGAGGCTTTATTGCATTGCAAAGGTGATAAAAAAAAATTTGGGCTAATTTTGTTATATGTTCCTCCTAGACAAATTCAGATGTGAGAAGATTTTAGATTGAAGTGGGGGGATGATTTTACATTTTCATTTTTTTATGGTATATGGCGCTTTTACTTTGAAGATAGACATATGATGGGCTTGTGAATAATTTTTTTGAATGGTATGGAGGATCTGGGTTTAGGTCAATCAATAGATAAACCTACTCATCAAGCAGGATATGTGTTGGATTTAATATGTGGAACTTCAGCTTTGATTGATCATCTTCAGCTAAGGGAAGTTTGTCCACTGCTCTGGTCTGATCATTTTAGTATTTTATTTAAGGTTGATAGGGTATTAAAGAATATAAAAGTTGTTGAAGATCAGAAAAAATATGTAAGTTGAAGAAAAAGAATGTGTTAGATTAAATGACGCATTGAGAGAGAAGATGAGGTTAGATAATTCTTTTTTTGCTCTCAAAATGTCCTGTCTCCTTTGATTATGTCAGCGGTTAATTGAACAAAAGAATTGTTTGGTACTATAAACTCAATGTCAAGAAAAGGAAATTGTAAGGATGGAATATCAAAGGATTTGGATTGTGACAAGCAGGCAGACTTTTTTGCTGTTAACGTTTTTAGGTTAGAGGTACGGTTAGATGAGGATAGATTTAAGAAGGGTTGGAGGAAATGGGATGGAGAATGGGAAGTAGGTCTGACTCAGTTGGAGGTTCTTGCTACACTTTCCCCAGATCAGCTATTGAAGCTGATCAAGGGATTGAATCCCTCTTTTTGTGCACTGGACCCATGTCATTTGTGCTTTGTCAGAAGATCCAATGGATGCTATTCATAGAATAGTGCAAAGACCTTTGACAGAAGATAGTTTCTCGGTTAGACTAAAATGCATGACCATCACCCATATTCTGAAGAAGAGAGAAATGGATCCCTTAACATGCTCGCAACTATTGAAGATACCATCCTAGCTCTAAACACAACCACTGCACACACAGACCCTTGTCCTGCCCACTGGATAAAGGACCTGCGATGTGACATATCCTCAACTATAGCAAAAATCTTAAACTATTCCTTCACCACTGGCTCTTTCCCATCTACGCTCAAGCAGACCTCTGTAAGACCGCTGCTAAAGAACACCAAACTTGATCCTCAAAAGGTAGAATCTTATAGGCCCATATCTAGCATACCTATGCTAGCAAAAATCATCGAGAAAATAGTGCACAGGCAATTACAGGATCATATAGACACATCAGCTCCACTGGATCCAGCTCAACATGGTTTCAGAGAGTCGCATGGAGTAGAAACACTACTCACAACACTCCTCAACAACATAACCTCAGGTGTGGATAACATACGCCAGGGCTTCGCTCTTGTCTTCCTAGATATAGCAGCGGCTTTTGACTCTGTATGCCACGAAATTCTCATCTGCCGGCTAAGGGAAAAAGGCATCTGTGGAACAGCACTCGAATGGTGCAAATCTTACCTGTCCGATAGATGGCAGCATGTCAGAGTCGACGGGGATACATCTGAACCTTTCCAACAAAGTCAAGGTGTACCCCAAGGATCCTCTTTATCTGCATTGATGTTTAATATATACATCCAACCCATCTGCGACATCATCAGATCCTTTAATGTCAGTTACATGATATATGCAGACGATGTGCTACTATATATGCCAATATCATTGGATTACCTAGACCTTACCCCGCTGACTAACTGCTTTGACACCATATCAGAGTGGCTCCTATCACAAAACCTGAGAATACAACACAAAAAGATGGAAGTCCTGTTCGTCTCGAGGAACACCAACTTCACCCCACCTAGTTGTATTAACGTAAAGGATGCCCAACTCCAAGTTAAACCGGCAATACGCTACCTGGGAGTAACACTGGACCAAAACCTTGACATGAAGAACCACATAGCCAACACAGTCAAGGCAATCTACTTTAAAATCAGATCCCTCAGACACCTACGCATGCTACTTGAACCAGATGATTTCCGTACCATTTATCAAGCCCTTATACTCCCCCATTTCGACTTCTCAAACTCCATACTACAAGGACTCCCCCGGTCCACCCTGAACCCCCTGCAATTAGCCATGAATAGTGCAGCGAGGGTACTCCTCGGGGCATCCAGGAGAGATCACGTAACACCCCTTCTAAAACAGCTACATTGGCTCCCCATTCAAGCAAGGATCAGTTTCAAGACCTTATTGCTAACATTCAAAGCGGCTAAGGGGCTCACCTCTTCCTCTCTCTCCAACCTCATACAACCACTTGCACCAAACAGGCCACGAAGAACAGCAGAATTAAACACACTAGTTATCCCAAATGACACCACAAGATGCACTAGATCAACAGCCAACAGAGCCTTCCAATTCTGCGCCCCATCTCTATGGAACACCTTACCAGCACAAATCAGAGCAATACCTAATCTAAGTCAGTTCAGAAAGGCTTTAAAGCATTTCCTCTTCCTTAAATATCTCAATGACAGCTCCGAACATGACCCCCAGGTGAATAGCAGAAGTGGTCAAACCAGATAGACTCCCGCAACAGACCAACTTCACAATGTAAATAACTAGTTGTTCCATATACTATTGTACCACTATTGTATATAGTTAACCAGGATATCCTTTATCAGATAACCCTGCATTGTATTTAGTTTCCCTATTTCGCCAAGTTATTCTTCCTGTTAAATGTAATGACCAGACATATGTAAACTGTCGGATGTTTTCTGTTCAATGTAAACCGCGCTGATGTCTAATAGTGCGGTATATAAGAATTGTTAATAAATAATAAATAATAAATAAATAAATTATAGGCCATTTCCAATTCACAGTTTTTGGCTAAGATTTTAGAGAAAGCTGTTTTTTTGGAAAATGAGTATTTTTGTGGAACGAAATTTTGTTTTACTGTAGATCTGACTCAAATTGGTTTTTGAACACATGTGGGACAGAGGTGAACATGTTAGCGGTGTAAGATCAGATTTTGAGGCTTAAGACAAGGAAGTAATAGCTGAAAAGGTGAAGAAAAAGAAGGAGGCCTTCATGAAATACAAGAGATCGCAGAGAGAGGAAAACAGGCATCTATATTTGGAAAAACTTAAAGAAGTTAGCAAAGTAGTCAGGAAAGCAAAGATTCAAAAAGAGGAGGAAATAGCCAATGTAATAAAATGGGGGGATAAGACATTTTTCAGATATGTTAGTGAGAAGAGGAAGGGCAAAAGTGGTATTGTCAGACTCAAGGGTGCATAGGAGGAATATGTAGAAGCTGATGAGGATAAAGCGGAATTGCTTAACAAATATTTCTGTTCTGTGTTCACAGATGAAGAACCAGGAACAGGACCTCAGAAAACACCCACAAACAGGAAGAGAAGTGAGGGGCATCTTGAACAATTTTCAGAAGACTGTGTTTGTGAGAAATTAGCTCAACTTAAAGTAGACAAAGCGATCGGACCAGATGGGATACACCCTAGACTACTGAGGGAACTTAGGGACGTTCTAGCAGCTCCACTGACTGACTTTTTCAATGCCTCATTGGAGTCGGGAGGGGTGCCAAAGGACTGGAGAGAGGCTCATGTGGTGCCTTTACACAAAAGCGGAAGTAAGGATGTGGTTGAAAACTACAGGCCAATTAGCTTAACTTCAGTGGTGAGTAAATTATTGGAAATGTTGCTGAAAGAGAAAATAGTGAGGTTCCTGGAGTCCAGCAGATTGCAGGATGTGAGGCAGCATGGATTCACCAGAGGCAGGTCTTGTCAGACAAATCTGATTGATTTTTTTGACTGGGTGACCAGGGAGTTGGACCAAGGGAGAGCCCTAGATGTGGTGTATTTAGATTTCAGTAAAGCCTTTGACACTGTTCCTCACAGGCGACTTATAAACAAACTGAGCACCCTAGGGATGGACCCTAAAGTTACTGTTGGGGTTATAAATTGGTTGAGTGGGCGGCAACAAAGAGTACAGGTAAATGGAGCTCACTCTGAGGAGAAGGAAGTTACCAGTGGTGTGCCCCAGGGATCTGTCCTTGGTCCGATTCTTTTTAACATCTTTGTTAGTGATATAGCGGAAGGGCTGTCGGATAAGGTTTGCCTCTTTGCGGATGATACCAAAATCTGCAATAGAATAGACACCCAGGAAGGTGTAGATAACATGAGGAGGGATCTAGCTAAGCTTGAAGAATGGTCTAGAATCTGGCAGCTGGGATTTAATGTTAAAAAATGTAAGGTCATGCATTTGGGCTGCAGCAATCCAAGGGAGTAATATAGTATAGGGGGTGAAGTACTTTTGTCCACTAAAGAAGAGCGGAACCTGGGCGTGGTTGTGTCTGATGATCTTAAAGTGGCTAAACAGGTAGAAAAGGCAACAGTAAAAGCTAGAAGGATGCTTGGGTGCATACGGAGAGGAATGGCTAGCAGAAAAAAGGAGGTGATAGTGCCTCTGTATAAGTCTTTGGTGCGACCTCATTTGGAGTATACTGTGCAGTTCTGGAGACCGCACCTTCAAAAGGATGTGAACAGGATGGAGTCGGTGCAGAGGGTGGCTACTAAAATGGTTAGTGGTCTTCATTATAAAGCATATGAGGACAGACTTAAGGATCTTAATATGTATACCTTAGGGGAAAAGCGGGATAGAGGTGATATGATTAAGATGTTTAAATACCCCCGTGGCATAAATGCACAGGGGGAGAGCTTCTTTCAATTAAAAGCAAGTTCTGCTATGAGGGGCCATGGGATGAAGGTGAAAGGGATAGATTCAGGAGTGATATGCGGAAATATTTCTTTACGGAAAGAGTGGTGGATCCGTGGAATAGTCTCCCAGTGGAGGTGGTAGAGATAAGGACAGTATCTGAATTCAAAACAGCATGGGACAAACAGAGGATCTCTAAAGGAAAAAAGGGGGCTGTTGTAGTTGTTGATATGAAAGGACAGACTAGATAGGCCATGTGGTCTTTTTCTGTCATTTTTCTATGTTTCTAAGAGTCAAGGTCTGTTAGACTTCATGGTGGCTTGTGATTTGGTGGGCTGGGGGAATCTTAATGAAGCGCTGTAATTTGTTAGGTTGTGAAAGCTGTAACCCTGAAATGGCTATAGTCTTTTCTGGAGGGTAGATCATCTATGGTGCTGTAGGTTTCCTCAAAAGTCTCGTCTGACCCCTTTGCTATTTAATCTCTATTTGCAGCCATTGGGAGCCATTCTTTGGGTTTTCTTTGTTTTATATATGCAGATTATATACAGTTGATATTTCCACTATTTGATAACAGATGGAGATAAAAAGCATTGGGATTAGAAGGGGTTGATGATTAGTTGCTTTGTAATAATAGGAACTTAAACACTCAGAAAACAGAAATTCTGTGGTTGGGTGGAGATGCTTCCTGGGAGGAGGCTGGCACCTGGTTGAAGTTGCAGTCTGATTGTGGAGAAAGTAAAAGATCTGGGAGTATTTTTTGATTCTGAATTGTCAATGGAGCATCATGTCTCTAATAGTGTTAGAATTATTTTTTCAAGTTGAAATTAATACACAAATTTATGGTTTCTTTTGACTGAGAACTTATTTCGGGTTGTGAATCAATCACATTATTGGAATGGGTTACTAGTGGAATTACCTAAAAAACCTCTAGCCAGACTTCAGTCAGCACAAAATGTGACAGCTAGGTTGGTTTTAGGGGTCCATTGTTGGATCCCTATAACCCCTTTGTTGAAGAAGTTGCACTAGTTCCCTGTGTTGAATCAGATGCAGTCTAAGATTTTAACAGCTACAGTTTGGATTTTACAAGGAATGGGTCCTGGGTTATTGCAAGATAAATGGTACCTTATGTACCCCAGAGGTCCTTGCTAGTTGTTATTTCAATAGGTCTTCCACATTAACTCCAAGGGGCATCTTTACTAAAGCAATATCAGGGAGCTTGTAGTTTTGCATCGGGTTAATGAACATTTTCAGCACACGATAGCCAGAAGCTCACGGCCAGAAGACACCCACACTAAAATGCATTTACACCCTATCTCCCACAAACAGGATGACAACACAGTCACTATTCATAAGAACATAAGATATGCCATACTGGGTCAGACCAAGGTCCATCAAGCCCAGTATCCTGTATCCAACAGTGACCAATCTAGGTCATACGTACATAGCAGTATCCCCAAAAGACACAGGTTCCACAATGCTTGTATTGGGTCAAGCATTGATATCCTGGGTCCCTTCTTAATAATGGTTTATGGACCTTTCCTCCAGGAACTTGTCCAAACCTTTTTTAAACCCAGCTACACTAACAGCTCTTACTACATCCTCTGGTAACAAATTCCAGAGTTTGATTACACGTTGAGTGAAAAAAATTTTTCTCTTATTTGTCTCAAATAGTTTACCCTGTAGCTTCATTACATGTCCCCTAGTCTTTCTATATTTTGATAGCGTAAACAATCTATCTACGTTTACCCGTTCCACTCCATTCATTAATTTATAGACCTCTATCATATCTCCCCGCAGCCGTCTCTTTTCCAGGTTGAAGAGCCCTAACCTTTGTAGCCTCTCCTCATAGGAGTAGCCTTCCATCCCTTTTACCATTTTGGTGGCTCTTCTCTGTACCTTTTCTAATAATGCTATATCCTTTTTAAGATACGGTGACCAGAATTGCACACAATATTCAAGGTGCGGTCGTACCATGGAATGATACAGAGGTATTATAATATCCTTTGTTTTATTTTCCATTCCTTTCCTTATGATACCTAGCATTCTATTTGCTCTCTTGGCCGCCGCTGCACACTGGGCGGAGGGTTTTAACATGTTATCCATGATGACTCCTAAATCTTTTCCTGGGTGGTGGTTCCCAATGTGGAACCTTGCATTGTGTAACCATAGTGTGGGTTGTTCTTTCCTAGGTGCATAACTTTGCACTTTTCCAAATTAAATTTCATCTGCCATTTGGATGCCCAGTCTTCCAATTTATCTAGATCCTCCTGCAGTTTTCCACAGTCCTCTTGGGTTTTAACAACTTTAAACAGTTTTGTGTCGTCTGCAAATTTGATAACCTCACTAGTTATTCCCTTTTCCAGGTAATTTATGAATATGTCAAAAAGTAGCGGACCCAGCACAGATTCCTGGGGTACTCCACTATTCACCTTTTTCCAATGGGAAAATTGCCATTTAGCCCTACCCTCTGCTTTCTATCTTTTAACCAGTTCCCGATCCACAATAGTACACTGCCTCCTATCCCATGACTTTTTAGTTTTGCCAAAAGTCTCTGATGAGGGACGTTGTCAAAGGCTTTCTGAAAGTCCAGATACACTATATCAACTGACTCACCTTTGTCTACCTGTTTATTCACACCTTCAAAAAAACATATCAGATTAGTAAGACAAGATTTTCCTTGTCTAAAGCCATGTTGGCTGTCTCCCATTAGGCCATGACTATCTACATGCTGTGTAATTTTGTTCTTTATGATGGTTTCTACCATTTTCCCCGGTACTGACGTCAGGCTCACCGGTCTGTAATTTCCCGGATCACCCCTGGAACCCTTTTTAAAAATTGGCGTTACATTGGTGATCCTCCAATCTTCAGGTATTACAGATGATTTTAATGAAAGTTCACAGATTACTAATAGCAGGTCTGCAATCTCATATTTCAGTTCTTTCAACACTCTTGGATGTATACCATCCAGTCCAGGTGATTGCTACTATTCAGTTTATCAAATAGTTGTAATACATCTTCCCGGTGTAGCGATATTTCTCTCAATTCCTCTGCAGTATCACCTTTAAATACCGTTTCAGTCTTGGGTAACATCCCTACATCTTCCTCAGTAAAGACCGAAGCAAAGAATTCATTCAGTCTCTCCGCTGTAGCCTTGTCTCCTCTTACTGCCCCTTTTACCCCTCTATCATCTAATGGTCCAATTGACTCTCTCACAGGCCTTTTGCTACATATGTACTTGAAAAAGTCTTTCTTTCATGTTTTTGATTCCGTAGCAAGTTCCTTCTCAAATTCTCGCTTTGCCTGCCTTATCAATGCTTTGCATTTAACTTGCCAGTGCTTGTGCTGTTTCCAGTTTTCGTCATTTGGCTCTTTTTTCCATTTCTTGAAAGATGCTTTTTTGGCAGCAACAGCCTCTCTGACCTCACCTTTAAACCATGTTGGCAGTTTTTTGGATTTTCTTCCACTTTTCTTAATGCGTGGAATACAGCTGGTCTGGGCTTCCAAGATAATATTTTTAAACAACACCCAAGCTTGATGTAAGTCTTTAACCTTTGCATGTGTTTGCTGTCCTGATTTGCATGCTCCGCTCCCTTGTACTTTGGCCCATAGCTCAGAGCTGTTCCGCAGGATGTGTGAATTCCCCAGTCATCCTCCTCTTTCCTTCACTGCCCACTTACTACATCTTAGTGGGGTATTGCCATATACTGCTGTCTGCTCTCTCTGCATGGGTTTGGTTGCTTACTGCCACCCCTTGGTAGCAAGCAGGTTCAGGGTGCACCTGGCAAACATCTTCACAGCGCACATGCACATTGGCCACATGGTCAGAATGACCACGTGCATACCATGGCTAGTGTGGCATTACCTCCCTACTGCAGCTGTGCCCCCTGCATTTGCCACAGCTGCTATGCCCTGCCTGGTATAATCACATGCAAGTCATGTATTAGCCCTTTGCTACTCACAGCAGTTAGTAAACATGCCCCCAAGATTATTTTTCCTAATGGTAACTCCTAATATGGAACCCACCTTGTGCACAGAGTTTGGGTTGCTTTTCCCTTTATGTATATCACATTGCACTTACCCCACTCAGATTTCTTCCACTGTTTAGCAGTTTCCCAGCACCTCAGTCTGAAGAGTTTCTCCTGCATTTCTTTACTATCTGCTCATGTTTTAACTATCTTAAATATGTTTGTCTCATCTGAAAATGTGATCAATTTTGCACATTGCTCACTGTTGCTTTTCCCAGATCAGTAATAAATTTTGTTGTAATTTTTGATCAAGCATTTGTGACTGGTTAACCAAAAGCTCAAGTAGATAACAAAAGATATCTTAACATAATACAAAAATGAATAAAATACAACAGAATAAAGCACTCAGCATCCATCATTGGTTTACACAGTGGAAGCTCTATAATGAGGCCGAGTGAGGCGGTCGCCTGAAGCGGCAAAGTTTTGGGGGCGGCAAAAAATGCCCCCAAAACCACTTTACTTTGCCTTCAAAAAGTTTTTGGTTTTTTTTTAAAGTGGACAAGCTTCTGCCACTGCTCTGTCCACCTCTCAGCAGCAGCAGGATCACCCCTCCACCCCTGCTGCCGCTGCCCCAGATCCAAGGACACTGGGGCAGTTGTGGGGTGCACGTTAGCCAAAAGTAAAAAATTTGAAAAGCATGGCCACAGCCACCTTACAAGCAGACTTGTAAGGTGGCTGTGGCAGCAGCTTGTCCAGGATAGGAGGAGGAGTGGTCTAGTGGTTAGGACAAGGTACTTCAGGCCGGAGGGCTGGGGGTTCAAGTCCCACCTGGGGACAGCAATCTCAGGCTGGAGGGACTGGGATTTCTAGTCCTATAGGCACTCCTTGTGGTCTTGGGCAAGCCACTTAACCCTCCATTGCCCATGTTCCCTGTAAGTATTAGCGTTTGTGTCTCATATCCCCTCGTGTTAAATGTATCCCCCAATTGACCGCTTTGACCCGGTGAAAAGCGGGATATAAATACAGCTAAATAAATAAAAAATAAATAACAGGGGAGGGGAGGGGAGGAGAGGAGAGGCAGGAGGACAAATGTTGGACAATGGGGGGGGGAAGAAGGGAAACAAATGCTGATGATGGGGGGGACAGGAAGACAAATGGGACAACAAGGGGGGAGAAGGGAGAGAGATGTTGACACGGGGGTCAAGAGGAAAAATGCTGGACAACAGGGGGGAGGGACAGAAGGACAAATGCTGGACAATGGAGAGGAGGGCAAATGCTGGTCAAAGGGGAGTAGGAGGATAAATGCTGGAAAATTGGAGGGGGCAGGAGGATAAATGCTGGAGAACAGGGTGTGGAGAAGCATGAAGACAAATGCTGCTCCAGTGATGGCACCTCCCAGTAAGCTGGGTAAGCATGGCAGGGGGACTCGGATGTCAGGAGGGTTCCATCACTAGCCACTTGCCCCCCACTCACCGTTCAGGATGATCTGTGGAGCACTGTCGGCCCAGTGGAGAGCCTGCCTGCAGGACACGCTGCTCCCATGGGCAGAAGGCTGTGAGAGCCCGCAGTCGCTTCTCACAGTCTTGTGTCCCACAGGCAGGCTCTCTACTAGGCTGCTGGTGCTCCGCAGGTCATTCTGAATGGGGAGTGGAGGAGGGCAGCCAGGGATGGTGCCTTCCTGATATCTGCTCCTGCAGACAGGCTCTGTTTTTCTGAGCTGCTGCATGGCTTGCACACCCCCTGCCTGCAGGACATGCTGCTCCTGCAGGCAGAAGGGTGTGGGAGGCAGTGATTGTGACCCAGAGAAGCAGAGCCTACCCATGGGAGCAGGTGGGCAGGGGCTGTGCAAGGTCAGTTGTGCCCTGCCTCTCTGAGCTGGGATCACTGCTTGCACAGCCCCTGTCCGTGGGAAGTGCTGCTCTGTGGGCAGGATATACACCTTGTACATACATGGGGGCACTGACGGGGGGGGGTAGACATAAGGGGGCATTGGGAGGTAGATGTAGAGGGGCACAGGCCGTCAGAAGGGAGATGCTGGGTGCAGAGGGGGAATAGGGAAGCAGCAGGGATAAGATTGAGGTGGGGGGCTAGGGAGATAGAGATATTGGACATGGAAAGGAGAATCAAGGAGGGGAGATGGAGTGGTGACGTTGGCCAGGGGGTTCTAGGGAGACTATGGGAAAATGCTGGACTTGGGGAGGGGGGGACAGAGGGGAGATGCTGGACACAGGGTAATTAGGGGAGAAGGAAATGCAGGACATGGGAGTAATAGGGAGAGAGATGGGCATGAGGTGAATAGGTTGAGAAAGAGTCGGAGAGATGCTGGGCATGGGAGTAATAGGGAGGGGATGGTATGGTGTGGAGATGGGGTAGATGCTGGTTGCTGGAGGATAGGAAGGGAGAGGGCAGACTTGGAAGGAAAGAGAGAGCAGGAGATACTGGATGGAGGGAAAGAGAGAGCCAGAGAGAGACACACACACACTGGATGGTGGGTGAGAGATGTTAGACATGGAGAGAAAGAGAGAGTGAGCAAAAGATTAGGAAATAAGAGCTGGGGAATGGAGGACTAGGGGGAAGTTTGAAAAGCGGTAGGTAGATGGCGTAAAAAAGAGGGAGATTGAGAACTGGATAGTAAGGAATGAAATCCGGGTGAACAGAGACAGAGAAATAAATGAAAGATGAAAGGAAAAAAATCAATATAGAAGATGGAAGGAAGTGAAGAAAACAAAAGGAGAGACAAGAAATGGCAGATGGACTAGAGACCATAGAAAGAGAGCTAAGAGAAGACAGGAAAAGCGGAAGCCTCAGATCGGGACCAGCATAATCAGAGAATAGATTGGTTGGAAACAGGATACTGGGCTTGATGGACCTTGGTCTGACCCAGTATGGCATATCTTATGTTCTTATCTTCTTAATAAAAAGCAGAAAAGGTAATTTATTTTCAATTTAGTGATTGAACTTTGCACAATATTTATATTTGACACAGTATGGGGAACTGCATCTCTTTCTATTTCTCTGGTATTGCATTGTATGCAGAATCTGGCTTCTTGGTGTTGCAGTTTAATTTTTATCTACATATGTTTGTTTATTTTAGGTTATGGTCACTTATTCTGCACTTGGTGAGGGTCTGTGTTCTGAGTTTCTGGCCAAGACCAGGTGTTCAGATAACATGGAGTTTGTACGCAGGGATCTGTACTGTAGTAATCTGAATTGTTCAGCTTTTCAAATAGGTGTTCAGATGTTCCAGGGCACGCTGCAATATTTACAGTGATACTTTTTTTGGTAGACTCCTTATGTGAGTTTTGGAAGTTGGTGCTGGGATGGTATGGTAGATTTGCTCTATAGATCCTCAGTGACTTTGTTGTAGGGTTTTGTATTAGTGCACAATATGCCTGGTACTGGAAAATGTTTATTATTGTTAGTGAGATGATCAGAATCAAATTTTTTTTTTCAGATATTGAGTTCTGTGGGTGAATGTCCTGGTTCTGTTCTGCTCCCATTGTTGAGGGAGGGGGGTCTGTGAATGCAAAATATATGTTCAAAAAGAAAAAGCAAGAATAGTAATGCTGTTTATAACCACAAATTAAAAATGAGTTATAATTTTGTGTTATAAACAGTGCTCCGGTTCTCACTCTTTCTTTTAGTCCCTTGGTGTGCAAACATCTTGCATTTCCTCCACATTATCTAATAAGCTTTTTTGGTTTGGTTCAGTCCCTGCCTGGAGTTTTGAGAGATCCTCTACCCCCCCCCCTACCTGCTGCAGGGGAGGGGGCGCCATCTCATCCCTTGCCTCAGGCAGCAGATTGCCTTGAGCTGCCCCTGGGTTTACATATAATTAGCATTAGAAAAATACATAATAACCAAGTTTTCAATCATTTATGAAAGCTCAAAGAAGAGTCTTTTCCTCACAAATCTCTAATAGAAGACTATTCTAGAGCCCCAGAGCTATACTATGAAGAAATCTATTCCAAGTCACTAACAACTTAAACTCTGAAGACACGGGAATTTTCACTTTATTAATATGAGCACTCCTTGAAGATCTGGTTAACGTTCTAAATTGTATCTCTGAGGAAAGATAACCTGGACCTAATCCATACAAAATCTTAAAATTCAGATATTGAGGCCAATTTCGATTGGGAGCCATCTGGACGTACAAAAACTGAAGTTGCATCTAAGACACCCGGTTTTGAAACCGCGGAAGCTATATGTTCCCATAGTTGCAAAATTGGGGCACTTGGATGGCCCAGACGTGCCCCAATTCTGCTGCAGGAGATGTCCTTTGCCCTGCATGGCCAGACCTCCCTATGCTTCTGCTAGAGCACCGGTGCCATGGCATCCCATCAGCATGGCACCAGGATGCCCAGCAGGAGCCACAATTCCCTGCACCTCTGAAAAACAGTGTTTCCCTGCTGCCCAACCCCCGTAGGGGCCTGCCAGGGCCAGGATCGGATGGAGGGGAACCTCCTGCCGCTGCTCACCTCATTTTGGGAGTCCACTGGTGCCGATCACCATCTTTGGGGAGACGTATTCCCCCTCCAAGGTGGAATAAGTCCCCCATCCATCTTGGCCTCCCCAGATATACAGGGCTGTGACCTGAATAGGCCCTGTACGTCTGGGGTTGTGGACCCACCTCCGCTTCATCCACTCTCCACCTCCAGTACTCTCCCTCCTGCCCTCATCCAGATCTCCCCGCAAAAATGCTCTCTACGTGTGGGGAGGGCTGTCTCCTGAATCACGTCCAAGGTCTGCTCGGGGGTTGGACGTCCAACTCTGCTATTCATGGGTCAGAATGACCCCTTAAGCAACTTAAATTCTGTACTAGCACGAGTCAATGAACTTACTGCAGTTTTATGGTTTTAGGCGCTTGATATACCGCCCTTTACTGTGTGCATCAGAGTGGTTTACAGATATATTCTAACAGCCACTTTTTATTATTTTTAAAAAGATGCATGTATTGGGTTAAATGGAAGGGAAAATGCTCCTAGCCTTGAAGCCCTGGGTGTGGTGTACCACAAAGCTTCTCATTGTCCCTGGTTTTATTTAATGTTTTTCTAAGCTCCTTGGGAGAACAATCAGAGGCTTAAGAGTCTCTTATTTTATTTATGCAGATGACATCTAGATTATTATTCCATTTTAATCCTCATCGATAGAGACTTATACCTTAGTCATTACCTATTTTGACAGAATAATGAACTAGATGGAGTCCTGTTTACTTAAACTGAATGTATAAAACACTGTTAGCCATTAGGAAGTGGTAAAGGTAAAACTATCTCTGAGACTGATCCTATGGATTGGCTCTAGCTCCCCTAAATACAATTTTGGCTGCTGTATTTTGTGGCAATTGTAGTATGAACAATGATCATTTAGGCAATCCTAAGTACATAATGTTGCAATAGTCCATGTGAGCCTGGACTACCTTCCGCATATGATCAATGGCTACAAAGTCATGTATCTGATGAACCATGCATAAGGAAGATCTTTTTTACGACCTTTCCTATCAGCTTATCCAGCTCCAAATAGGAATCAATCGTGACACCCAAACTTTGGACAGAAGACTTTAGTGGCAATTGAACTCTGACGATCTTAGGCCCAATCTCAGGGAACGTTTTACCTTCACCCCCTACCTATAGCATAATGGTCATTTCTATACTCAGTTTAAGTAAATATAATTCCATCTAGTCCATTACTTTGAGAAAAGATGCAACGACTAAGGTGTAAGTGTCTATCAATGAGGACTGAAATGGAATAATAATCTGGATGTCATCTGCATAAATAAAATAAGAGACTCCTAAGTCTCTAATTGTTCTCCCAGGAGCTTAAAAAAACATTAAATAAAACAAGGGATAATGGGAAGCTCTGTGGTACACCACACCCAGGCCTCCAAGGCTGGGAGAGTTCTCGCTTCCATTTAACTAAATACATCCATGTTTTTAAAAATAATAAAAAAACAGCTCCGGGTTGCTCCATTGATTCCTGCACTACTCTATACTCCAATAGCAGGTCCTAGCCAATGACATCAAATTCTGATGATAGATCAAGGTGCATCAGAAATATCTCATGATCCCCAACTACAATTCTTCTGATGTTAAAGCTACTAATAAGGTCTCTGTACTATAACTAACAGCTCCTGAGCCCAGAGTGCATGGGGTTTAAAAGACTGCATCAATAAAATAATTTCTGCAACTGGGTTGCTACCTTTGCCATCATTAATTTGGCAAGAAAAAGAGTGTTGCAATTGGCCAATTGGAACAATCCTACTTATCGATTCACAAAAATTTCAGAATCAAATCAGAATAATAAGAACCAAAGCATTAGGAAAAAATCCCTCCTCCAAAACCATATTAATAAAGGAGGGCTTCCCAAAGAAATCCATTGGCTGGAAAACTTTAAAAAGGCAAGCAGGGAGGGGTCAAAATCATAGTAACCCTTGCTAAATTTATTGACCAATTGAATTACCTCGTTCACCAATATCCAATTTACCAAACAGGAATAATCAAATCACTAACTGAAAGAAATTGCATGATCTACTCTTGCCAGAATTTATATACGTCCTGGTCGGGGCAATCCAGATGGCCCAGACATGCCCCTTCTGGGATCAGGCTCCATGTTACAACACTAATTTCAGTACAGATCCCCCATGGCACTGCTCTGTTCACATCTCTCTATTGGAAAAACTGACCATTTAGTCCTATTGCTGTTCTTATCCTGTCTTATATGGTGCTTTTGGTGCAGTCTTAGCATGGTTGGGAAGGAAGGAATGCTTGGCACTTCAGTATGCAAAAGGCCAACCAATCATCTGTACTGGATGCTTTTGTCAGAAAAGTGTTCCAGCAGAAGAGGCATTTTATTGGTTATCTGCAGTATTTAAAACATAATGAACAATGCTGTTGTGCCAACAATCCATTTAGGATTTATAGTAAGAATTCAGCTTTATAGACTATAGAGGTCATTCTGAAAGGCGGGTTGCGGGGCTGCACATCCCACTGGGACGTGCAGTCTCGCAAACTTCCTGTACCCTATTCTTCCACCGGCTCTCCTTATACATCCTGTGCATCAGGACAGGGAGATCTGGCGGGGGGCAGGATTGGAGCAGAGCAGGGACGGACCAGCCCTGCAGCATGTACAGGGCCAATTCAGATCACAGCCCTGTACATGCTGCCGAGCCTGTTGGGACATGCTGCATATACCACTTCAGAGGTGTTATAAAGCAGCACATTCAGAAGGATCAGGGCAGGTGAGCCACCTCCAGGGCCATGGTCAGGTGCGGGAGGGTCCCTGCTGCCCGATCCAGGCCACAGCAGGCCAGCCATGGTTCGGGCTATGGAGACTTGGGGGGGGGGTGGAGCCAAGGATGTCTGGGGCACCTGCGGGGAGGATGTCCCTGCAGGCAGAAGGGGCATGCCGGGCTGTCCTTGGGCCCAGTTCTGGCTCCTGTGGGAACATTTTGTTCCCACGGACCAAAATCAGGTCCAAACATCCCCATCTTCATCAGGGATGTCCAGTGGGCCCAACGTCCCCTTCCCGGAATCGGGCTCCACGTTTTCCCAACCTGGGACTATTACAATTCTTATTTGGGAAGACCAGGGGAGTCCGTACATTTAGGTCTCCTGTCTGGAAATGACATACATTATGTACCACAATGACGGCAAGGATCATACAGCTCTTTCTGACATGAGCTACAGTTTTATTGGAACTGAAAATTGCTCAGATAACAAACTTTCCAGAATGTAAAAAATGGTTTATCATTCAGATGTTGTATAAATCCACTGGCATTTTAAACTAACCATATCAGATTCATTGTATCTCACTACTGCCTTCTATTTAACTGAGGAAGTCGAATCTCTGTATTCCTTATGTCTCAAATATTTATGTGTTGAGACGAGAAGTTGTTGTACATAGTCACACTGTTTATTATTCATGCAGCCAGAAAATAAACCATAATGGAAGAATAACAAGAGCCAGTTGATTAAATATGGGCAGCTATTTTAGGAGCATTGTAAAGAAAATGAGTTTCAGTAAAACAGACTATGTGCCTATGGAAACAGTTTGACAGGGAGTTTGAAAACAGAGGCCTTATTCCAGAAAAATGGTTTCCACAAGAGAATGGGGAAAAGTCCTTTATGAATAAGGCTCAGAAATTCATATGTAAGGTCCCAAAAACAGAATCCGTAGACCTTAAAATGTCTGATTGCTTGCTAGTATGCTCTATTCAAAGATCACAAGAAGCGGCTCACAGTATTCTCATTCCGGGGAAATATTTTAAGTGCAGACATTTGAAAAGAGGTTGCTATCTTAACTTCATCTCTATGGGAGCACCTGGGATCAGATGGCTTGCTATGTGTTCCTTTGACTCTCAATGATTCTGCCAAGATGCACATCTGAGAAGTTACTGTCAAAATCTAGCCTGCTTTATAAGCAGAAATTAGTTCTCCATCAAAGGCAGCTCACATTCAGAAACAATCGGGGTATGAGAATATCTAAGCCCGGGGACCACGTCTAAGAAAATAATTAGATTTGAAGGGCAGGATTAGGAAATATAAAATATTTTAAGATACTGATAGACTACAGACTTTCCCATTTTGAGTCATGATTTTAAAGCCTGAATCCAAAGTCAGTATCTGTTTCATTAGTAAAATGGAGGCAGCTGGGTCAGTTTAATGGAAAAATGAGAGGGCATTGTTTCCAAATAGTTCGTTTTGTGAATACTATGACGTTCATGTACATCACTCAAGCCAGGACCACTTGGTTTTTCTCATTCGCTGATCTCGTAATTCTTTGAAGAGCTTTTTCTCTTCTTTTCCAAATTCTGTTTTCTTTCCTGTGTGTACAGGTAGATTCTCCCTCTTTCTTCTGCTTCTCCAAGTTTAATGATAGAGACAAATTCTGAATGTTTACTTTCATATTTCAACACTTTCTATGCACGAGGGCTGTGTTAGTACAACGATGCCCTTGGGTGTAACGATGGCAGGGATCAGCCAGCACCATTTTGAATGACAGCTGATGATTTCAAGCTCAGACCTAAAAGTGCCATTTCCTTCTGTAGCACTAGAGTAGCAGGAATGACCAGGGATCACTACTGCCCTGGGACGATATTACCACCATGGATCTCATGGGGTAAGACGCTTGGAAGGACGTGAAGGAGATCCACAAACGGCCCAGAAGGATTTTTTTGTTTGTTTGTTTGTTATCTCCAGGAACAAGCAGGAATGAGTCTTCACATATGGGTATCGTCGGTACCGACGGAGCCTGCGCGGGAACGCTCCCCAGTGTCCAGTAAGAAAGCTTTTGGGAGCATCCCACAGCGCCTGTGCGCTGCCTTCCCGTCTTTCCCAACCACCTCTCTCCAGTTCTTCTTTTCCACGGAGCCAGCAGGTCGTGTTCCTGTCACCGCAGAAGAAGTTCTTTATTTTTTTCTTTATTTTTCTGTGTCGCGTCTGCCTTCTTCGACGTCAGACCGGTACCGCCGGTCTTTTCTTTTCTTCTTTCAAAAAACCCCAAAACTTTTCTTTCTTCAATTGTGCATTTTTGGTTTGGCCCTTAGGCCTGAACATTTTTTCTCCTCATGGAGAAGCCCGCTTCCGAGTTTAAAAAGTGCACGAAGTGTGGCGGTACTATTTCTGTCACCGACACCCATGATTGGTGTCTAAAATGTTTGGGTCCTGACCATTCCATCACGGATTGTGTGTCCTGTACCTTAATGTCTAAAAGAGGTCGGCAGAACCGAGCAGTCAAGCTCAGTACCCTGTTTCCCTCTGATGCAGCCTCGGTGGCATTGACGTCTTCCAGGGCTTCTTCCTCCCATGGATCTCAGGTAACCAAACATAAATCTAGCCGGTCCTCGAAGGGCAAATCTCCCTCAAAGCATCAAGATGCCTCCGGGCTTGTCCTCGAGGATTCCGCACCGGCAAAATTACCCCGGTTGGAAATTCCAGCTTCCAAAGCATTGTCTATGGGGTCACAGGTTGACATCGATGGCTCGGCCTCGACCGATCACCTGTTGCCATGTTCTGGGGTACCAGTGGCCTCCACCGGTACCGACATCCAGACTCTGGTGGTGTCAATGGATCAGAAGATTCTGTCCATGCAGTGCACCCTAACGGCGTTTATGCAGGCTTTGACGCCTCCGGTACCGCAACAATCTCCGTTGTCGGTACCGACTCCGGCACCGGCATCGTTCCCGGTGCCGGTACCGATTGCATCAACATCGGCCTCGGTGTCAACTGCAACGGTACCCTGTCCTATGATGCCCATCGGTACTGAACCGGTACCGCTTACTCCCGATGTCGATCCCACTCGGTACGCGTATCGGGCTTTACGGGAGCATCCAGACAGGCAATACTTCGATTCCTCCGAAGACTCTGATGAGTCGGAGGTTTCTGTCGAGGCACCAGTACTTCTTCCTCAGGAGTCTGATTCTCCAAAACGAAGAATGTCTCCTCCAGAAGACTTGTCTTTTCAAGACTTCATTAGGGAAGTGGCTAGGGGCCTCTCCATTACAGTGGCCCCTGAGTCAAAGCCTAGAGCCAAGCAATTAGATATTTTGCAATATCCTAAGGCTCCTAAAGAAGCAGCTACTTTACCTATTCATGAGATTCTCTATGATCTCATGTTGAGCCTGTGGGAGACTCCTCTTACCACTTCTCCTCATTCTCGTAGATTAGACACCATGTACTGTGTCCCTCCTTGTCCTGGCTTTCATAAGTCTCAGCTTCCTCACCACTCTATTGTGGTAGAGTCTGCCATGAGGAAAATAAAGAGTGCAAAGAGACACTCATCTAATCCTCCAGGATGTGAATGCAGGACCCTTGATGCTTTTGGCCGAAGGGTTTTCCAACCCAATATGCTTGCTGCCAGAATCAACTCCTGTAGTCTCTATATGGGGATGTTTCTAAAAGAAGTCACAGATCATCTGCAGACTTTAGCCCCTTTTATTTCAGAAGATAAAAGGCAGGAATTTCTCACTTGGCTTAAACATGCCCAAGATGTTTCCAAATTTTCCAACCGTGCAGCCTTTGACTCTTTTGAGTGTGTAAGCAGAGCCTCGGCTATTGCCATAGGTGCACGCAGAATTGCTTGGTTACAAGCCTCTGATTTGGAACTCTGGGTCCATGATGAACTGGGAAATCTTCCTTGTACAGGTGAAAACCTTTTTGGCAGGGATTGGAAAGCAAAGACCACTCAGATGGATGCTGAGAACGCTGCTTTGGATCGACTTTCAAAGTCTACCTCTGCTCCTGCTAAGAAAAGATTGTTCAAAAAGACACCTTTTTCTAAAAAAGGAAGATACTATCCTGCTTATGGTCAGCAGGCATCTTCTGCAGGTCGTTTTGCTGCAAAGCGTCAGCAACCACCTAAACAGGCCAAGGCAAAGGCTGCCAGGCCTCCCACGGCCCAGCAGCCTCAGCCTCCTCAGGGCCTTTGACTTGCAACTAGAGAACTTAGCCTTTCTGGCTCTGGAAGAACCAGAGACCCTCACCATTCCAGGAAGGTTAGCTTACTTTGCTCCCAGATGGGAGCAAATCACAGCAGAGCAATGGACCCTCTCCATTATAAGGGAAGGGTACAAGCTTCATTTCTTAAACCTTCCTCCTCACACCATGGTGAGACAGTTCAATTCTCCAATATCTCTCCTCGACCTTCTGGGTCAGGAGATTGCTACCCTTCTTGCCCAAGGGGCAATAGAAGAAGTATCCCTTCTTGAACAGGGCTCAGGGTTCTACTCCCCTTATTTTCTTATTCGAAAGAAAACAGGGGGCTACAGACCCATATTAGATCTCAGAGAATTGAACAAGTTTCTATTCAAAGAGAAATTCAAGATTTCTCTCGGTACTCTGGTGCCATACCTTCAGAGTCAGGACTGGCTTTGTTCTCTAGATCTCCAGGATGCGTACACCCATGTCGTCATCCATCCAACACACAGAAGGTTCCTTCGGTTCCTTTTTCAAGGAAAGCACTACCAATACAGGGTGCTTCCTTTCGGTCTGGCCTCTGCACCAAGGGTGTTCACAAAATGCATGGCAGTAGCTGCATGGCAGTAGCTGCATTTCTACGCACTCTAGGAATATTCGTTTTCCCATATCTGGACGACTGGCTCATTCGAGCTCCATCCCAGTCAGAGGCCCAGATTTGTCTAACCTGCACAATGCGTGTCCTTCAGTATTTGGGACTGGTAATAAATATCCCAAAATCCCATCTCACCCCTACTCAGTCCCTGGAGTTTATAGGGGCCTTGCTGGATACCACAACTGCAAGGGCCTATCTTCCTCAGGCCCGTTGCCTACGCTTGGTGCAGTTAGCCTCCCAGATACAGTTAAAGTCCCATTTAACTGCTCGAGAAATCTTACAACTATTAGGCCACATGGCATCCACCGTGCATGTGGTTCCATATGCTCGCCTTCACATGAGGGCAGCTCAATGGACTTTGTCCACCCAATGGACTCAGGCATCAGGTTGCCTGTCAGACAAAATAGCAAACTCCAGTCGCCTATTTTGGTCTCTCCAGTGGTGGAAGTCTCCTCCAAATCTGTTGCTGGGGTCCCCTTTTCAGCAGTCGCTACCCCAAGCAACTCTGACAACAGATGCTTCTCCAATGGGTTGGGGAGTTCATCTGCAGGATCTCTCCACCCAGGGCATCTGGTCTCCACAGGAGACTTCTCTGCATATCAATCTCTTGGAACTCAGAGCAATATTCTTAGCTCTCAGTGTTCCATTCCCTGCTCAGCTACAGGACAGTCCTCATCCATACGGACAACCAAGTAGCCATGTTCTATGTAAACAAGCAGGGCGGGACTGGCTCTCTGTCACTTTGCAATGAAGCTTTGCGACTGTGGGCCTTCACCAGAGAGCATCACATCCATCTTCGGGCAGTATATCTTCCAGGCATTCAAAACTCTTGGGCGGACAGACTCAGTCGAGTTCTGCTCCCACACGAGTGGTCCCTCCACATGGACCAGGTAGCCAGGATATTTCGAATTTGGGGAACCCCGGACATAGACCTCTTGGCAAGTCCGTGGAATGCCAAACTTCCCCGGTTCTGTTCCAGAATTCCATGTCAGGGAGTTCAGGCCAAGGATGCCTTCCTCCTTCACTGGGGTCAAGATTTCCTTTATGCCTTTCCACCAATTCCCCTAATTCCCAAAACACTATTCAAGCTTCAGAGAGATCAAGGGACCATGATCCTCATAGCACCACATTGGCCACGCCAAGTGTGGTACCCTCTACTTCTGCATCTCTCTCAAGCTCCTTCCCTGGACTTGGGCTCTGCGCCAGACCTTCTGTCCCAGGAAGAGGGAACGTTGTGGCACCCAAACCTCCAGTCGCTCCATCTCAGGGCTTGGTTGCTGAGGGCCTAGACCTTCAAGATTTTCATCTCTCTCAGCAAGTCAGAGATGTTATTCATGCCTATAGAAAGCCTTCTACTAGACGTTCCTATGCTTTCAAATGGTAAAGATTTACCATTTGGTGTTCAGAGAAGGGTCTAAACCAGCTTGCAATACCTCTGAATTCTCTACTAGAGTATCTCCTGCATTTATCCCATGCAGGCCTGAAAACAAATTCAGTAAGAGTCCATTTGAGTGCTATTGCAGCATCCCTCAAGCCTCTTAATGGACAACCTATTTCCTCTCACCCTCTTATAGCAAGAATCATGAGAGGCCTTCTTTTAACTAAACCTCCCATTAGACCACCTCCAGTGGCATGGGACTTAAACCTGGTTCTTGGCCAGCTTATGAAGCCACCCTTTGAACCTTTAGCCACTACCTCCTTGAAATTTCTTTCTTGGAAAGTTGTTTTTCTCATTGCAGTCACCTCAGCATGCCGCATCAGTAAGTTGCAAGTTTTGGTGGCTAATCCACCTTATACAAGGTTCCATCATGATAAGGTAGTCCTCAGGACCAATCCACACTTTATGCCTAAAGTGGTCTCGCCTTTTCATCTGAATCAAGAGGTATATTTACCTGTCTTTTTTCCAGGACCTCATGCATCAAATGCAGAGAGGAATCTTCATACCTTGGATTGTAAGAGAGCTCTCACTTTTTACCTACAAAGAACACAGCAACATAGGAAGTCTTCTCAACTCTTTGTTGCTTTTGATCCTTCTCATTTAGGACTTCCAGTCTCTAAGAGAACACTGTCCAACTGGATTGCTCAGTGTATTTCTTTCGCCTTCCAGAGTAGGAACATTTCTCTGGAGGGCCATGTCACAGTTCACAATGTGAGAGCCATGGCAGCTTCAATGGCTCATCTAAACTCTGTGTCCATCGACCAAATCTGTCGAGCGGCCACCTGGGCCTCAGTTCATACCTTCACAGCCCAGTACTGTTTGGACAAGGACTCCCGCTGGGATGCCTCGTTTGGTCAGGCTGTCCTCAAACACCTGTTCCATTCCTAATCAACTCCTACCCACCTACCCTGGTCGGATGCCAGAGATCCATGGGGGGAGGAAGAGTCCTTTTCAAGGACACACAACCTGGGGTTTCTCCCTGGCATCTGCAGCTAGGGAGTCCCCATATGTGAAGACCCATTCCTGCTTGTTCCTGGAGATAGCACAGTTACTTACCTGTAACAGGTGATCTCTGGGAACAGCAGGAATAAGTCTTCACAACCCACCCACCTCCCCTAGGGGTTGTATCTCTCTATATATTTTTCCTTTCCTCTCTCTCTCTTTGTCTCAGCTTTAAAACTCGAACTGGAGAGAGGCAGTTGGGAAAGGCGGGAAGGCAGCGCGCAGGCGCTGTGGGATGCTCCCAAAAGCTTTCTTACTGGACGCTGGGGAGCGTTCCCACGCAGGCTCCGTCGGTACTGACGATACCCATATGTGAAGACTTATTCCTGCTGTTCCCAGAGATCACCTGTTACAGGTAAGTAACTCTGCTTTTGCAGTGGGGATTATGTTATTCATAACTGGATTCATTCAGGCAGTTCTCTTGGGAACTGCTTTGATGTATATGATAAATGATGGTATACCTAGCAAATTAAGAAAACGCAACAAATGAAATTTTGTTTGTTTTTCTTTTGTTTTGTGTAGAAACAAAACAAAATATTTGTAACAAAATTTTCTATATTCTTCCCAATGAAAGCACATTCCAATTCCATGCTTCAATTAGGAACTTAAGAAGAGGAACTTTTAGGGGGCAAAAATCCAGCATAGTTTGGATTACTCTCCCCCTTCCTGTGAAGATCGTTAACAGTATTTATTGGCAGTGTATATCGTACTCGCTGCCACAACACTGCATGGCACAGAAGTGGAGGACAGAAAAGCATGCCTGGGGATTTAATTTTGAAATCCATGCGTGTACTTCTGAGCAATTACTGTTGCCTGTTTCAGTTTCGGTGCTGAGTGTGCAGGTGCTTTGTAGCTGCGGCTGAATACCTGACGTGAATTTCAAAGGAGGTATGTTTACTAAAGGTTAACATGCATTGCGTAAGGTCAGCGTGCGTTTAGTGTTGCACCACCCGGGCCACTGCGGTATGTAACATGCGCTAGCCTGTAGTAGACATGCCTCTTGGAGTTTCCTTTGAAAATTAGTTTGCAGAGGAGCCATAAACTCCCTGCAGATCTCCATTATTGCCCTCTTAGTTTTTCGGGAAAATGGAGGATTCCAAATGTTAAGGACAAAATGAAAGATGAATGCAAAGGGATAGTACACTTCATTTCTTAGAAAGCTCCAGTGGGAATATTACCATTGAATTATCCCTCTACATGGATCATATGAGTTTAATCCATCTTAGGAGTGTGTTTTACAGGCATCATTCTTTAGTGTAAAAATCAATCTATGGTACGTACAAGAGAGTGCTTGTTACCTGCTGGGGGGTGTACCGCATGGCCCCAGCAGATACCACATTAAAGTCATAGCGCACGTTGGGAGCATCTCCTGGTGCATAGCACCCTCGCCTCCATCTGGAGACACGAGCACACTGCAGCCTCAACTCTAACGCTAACCCCTAGCCCAATCTACCCCTCTCTACATTTTGTATATAGTTAACTATGTATATAGGTTAGACCACTAAGTAGCCCCCACATGTATCCCCTCCACCCCCGTTACTATGAATACTATTTAAGTTACGCTGTAAACCACTTGATTGTAGGAAAAGGCGGTATAGAAAACCTGTTCAATAAATAAATCAATCCAAATATAACGTGTGCCAGCAGCAATCATGCTTAATGTGGATGCACTTGATGCCATCCACGCAAAACTGCAACATTGAAGGCGAATGTGCGCTGTCAACCCCTGCGTTAACTGTGCTGTGCAGGCATGTTGGCGTTCTACCCCACCTTGCCTATTTCCTTCCCCATTTGGTTGCTGAGCATATAGCATGGAATTAACCCCCACTGTTTGTTAGCGTGCACTGTAATTATTAGTGCAGTCCATTAGCACACGGTCAAGTGTACCTTAGCAGCTAGCGCAGCTTAGTAAACATGCCTCTTATTGGCGATACTGGCATGTATAATGTTCTCAGATATAGTAGAAGACTTACTCCAGATCACTGTGTGCACAGCCACATGGAAAATAAAATGAGGTCATTGCAAATGAGTCTGGAGCACCCTCCATGGAAAGCACGAGGCGCAAAACCTGATGGATGTTATTATGCAAATATTTTACACCAAGCTTTACATTCACAACTCATCTGACACCAGCACAGGAGACTTTGCAAAAATGCAGCATGTATGTTTTAAATGCAATGTTTTAAAAAATAGTCTATTGTTTTTTGCTTATTCAAGATTTTACATACCATCTTTCAGTAAGAAATCAAAGTGCTTTACAGCTTGCTACTGTGTACAAAAACAGAAATATATAGTCAGTAGAGAAACAGAGAAAAATGAGAAATTAAAAAAACAAACAAAAAAACAAAACCCTAGACAGCACCACGGCTCACAAGGACATCCCTCCTGCACTAAGTTGACCACTTAATCAGGATAAGCAAGGGGGGGGGGAGGAGATTTTTAAACCTGCCTTGAACTTTGAGAAAGATGCTTCTTTCTGCAAGTAACAGGGTAAAGAATTCCAAAGAGTGAGCTGAGATTTAGAAGCTTATGGCTGAACAAGGAGAGACTGTCAACAGGTTTTGCTTTGAGAATGAAGCACTCTTTTTGGCGTGTGCAGAATAAGCAAGTTGAAAAAGGTAAACAGGTAGAGCAGAGTAAAGGACTCGAAGTGTCAACAATCAAAGGATATATTTAATTCTGTATGCTACTAGTAATCACTGAGTCTCTTTGGGTAATGGAGTGCCGTGATCGTATTTACGGGAATCGGTGATCAGCTTGACTACTGCATTTTTGATGTTTTGCAACCATATTATCATGGTTACTTGCAAACTTAGAAAGGGCATTACAGTAACAGAGGCAACTCATGATTAAGGCCAAGACTACTAATAGTGGATTTCTGAAGATATTGCACATACACATCTGAGGGTCCAAAGACAGGATTTCATCAGTGCTGAGACTTGCCTGTTGAAGGGCAACTGTGAATCTAAGTGGCAGCTAAGTATTTTAAGAAGGGGACCAGAGGTTGACCTGCTATTATAGGGGCAATAGGAGGCACTTTAGAACTTCCTGTTATCCATATTTCTTACGGTTTTAGTTATGTTGAAATGTAAACAGTGTGAGTGTAGCAAATTTGGCAATTTCTGTCAAGCAATGGCCCAATGTAGAAAGGTCAGAATATGACAGATCAGTATAAGCTATCAACTGGATATCATCAGCAAACTAGTGAGAACTGACGCCTAGTGACTGGACTAAGCATGCTAGTGAACTCGGGAAGATATTAAATAGGATAGAGGATAGGACTGAGCCTTGAGGGAAGCCACAAACCAGGGGGTGTAAACTGGACGCCGATGACTGGGATGAAACAAAAAAGGTACAAGAAGACAAGACAGAATAGAACTAAACCAGGCAGTACCTCATAGGCCTGGTCCATACAGCTAGGAGAGAAACAAGTGATGGTCCATAGGTCAAAGGCCGAGGATAGATATAATGACATGATCAGGGCAATTTTACCCTATCTAGCAAACATCGGATTTCACCAGAAGTGCTGTGAGACAGGTTTCCTCACTATGACTTGCCCTATGTCCTGATTGAGGAGGCTGCAATATATTGGTGTTGTCTAAGAAGTTTCTTAATTGGAAAAAGACTGCTTTCTCTACTAGTTTATGTAAGAATGGGATTTTTGAAATGGGCTGATAATTCTCTATGCTGAAACAGAGCTTTGAACTAAGAAAGACAACAATGTTTGGAATGGTCTACCCACTGAGGTGGAATTAAACATGGTAGGACAGATAGGAAGGGCAGTCACTAGAATGGGGTTATGAAGTTGGGTACATGAAACTGGGTTAAGGGAAGAAGGATGGCTAGTGTGGGTTTAACTATGGGAATTTATATGCTTGTTTTCCAAAAAGTGGTATAAAACTAGAGAGATTGAAAACTGGGCAGACTAGGTTTGCTGGCTAGCCTTTGTTTTCTGTCATCTACTACTTACGTTATTTCTTATAGGTTACATCAGCGAATCACTGACACATACCAATTAACCCCTAATTTACATCAGCCAAGCAACTTCCACTCACACCTGGCAACACAACGTCTCCATCCATACCCAGTCACTGCTCTGTGCTCTTCTACACTCTCACACATGTCTTCCTCTTACACACATATGGTCACCCATGCACATTCTGTACATAGCAGTACTGGTTGGACGACATGTTGACAGTCTTAAAAATGAAACCTTCAGAGAGCTGCATTCAGCTGAAAAATGGTAGTCCATTGACTGATTTGTTTCTTTCAGTCTTGCCAAGCCATCACCTGCAAGTCAAGGATCTCCCCAGAGGCTCACTTATACATGAGATGACCAAGAAAAGTTTAATGCAAAGATGTCAAATGGCTAAAGGTAAGTAAATAAGAAATTTCTCTATGAGGGTAGTGAAAGAATAGCAAAAACGTCTGAAGTTGAAAAATGCACCTTGAAAAGTGCACACTTGTAGTGTGACCTGATGGTCCATTTCCTCTTTGAATATTCACAAACTGATGCATGTTGATGTGGAGGAATTGGTGGAACGACACATGCTAAGAGTGTGTCTGCTTAGGGTGACAGGACAGCGTGTCTGTATGGATGAGAGCATGGAATTGCTGTACGACGGATATGTGTGAGAGGTATTGTGTGTATATTTCTGTCTATCTTGAGAATGTATATGTGTGTCTGATGGGTGGATGGGTGTGTTGGGGCATAGGTAGGGAGGTGTGTGTGTGTTTGTGTGTGTGTGTGTGAGAGAGAGAGAGATAGATGAATGAGTTTTTGTGTGATGGGTGGAGACAAGTGTTGAAGTGAGGGCTGGCTGTACATGGGGAAGGGATAGCCCTGTCTTGGCCATCCTCTTTGCTTCTTTCCATATCACTCTTGCACCTTCTTTTTCAGCCTCCACCCCCCCCCCCCCCCACCATCCCTGTTCTCCCCCCTTCCCCTCTCCTAGCTTTTAAAACTGTATGGTTCCCTTTCTGGCCTTTTTCACTATTGCCACTGCAGATGAGAGAGCTTCGCATAGCACAACCTGCACCGCTGAGGAGTTTGCAGGCAGGCAGCAGCTGCTCTTCCCATCTTCTTGTGCTAGCGGGGTTGGGTCTCTGCCGGCTAACACTGCAGCTCTCCACCATCACCACAGCTCTTCTTTTCATCTTGTGTCCCCGCTGGGAAAAGGCGCAGCACTTCACTGCGACAGCAAGTCTTCCATATCAGAGTGCCTCAGGCATTACAGTCCCTGCAGCACAGACATACTCAGACTGCTCGTGACACTTCTTGCCTTTATCAGAATGCAAAAGTGCAGACAAATCTATGCATGCAGACGGATGGACAAGAAGACAGATGAAGACTCCACAACAGGCCTGTCACCGAGTGAAACATACCTGATAATGAGAATTTGCAAACTGGCTGTGTTCATGCACCATTAATGTAACATTAAACCGGTGATGCAGTTTTGCTAAAAATGATTATTGAACTATTAACACACTCTGATCCACGGAACTTGAAATAATTAAACACAAAAAAGATTAGATACGTAGCAAAGATACACAGTAAATTGTGCAGGTTTGGCAGTGGTTTACTGTGTCTCTAAAGCCTTATGCTGCAGTTCTCAGTATGTAAATCTCTTCCTGATATGGGGTCTCACTTGCTATACATGAGAGGAGACAACATCTTGCATGTAACAGATCAAACTATTTGCACAAGTGTGACATGTGGCATGATGACGGTAAAGATAGCAGATAGAATCGATAATGTAAAATAGGGAGGAGTGGCCTAGCGGCTGGGGGTTCAAATCCCACTGGAGGACAGCAACCTTGGGCTGGAGGGACTGGGGTTTCTAGTCCCACAGGCGCTCCTTGTGGCCTTGGGCAAGCCACTTAACCCTTTGTTGCCTCAGGTACAAAAAATGTAGATTGTGAGCCTTTCGGGGACAAGGGAAATATATACTGTACCTGAATGTACACTGCTTTGACCCAGTGAAAAGCACTATATAAGCACTGCTAAATAAATCAAAAATAGGGATTTGGCCTGATAGTTTAGTAATGAAGCCACTTCTAATTAGGGAAACTAATAAACTGTATAAAACTAATGTAAATATGTAAAAAGTTTTCATTACATCCTCACTATATCTCAGGATGTAAACAATGTTTGCATGCTTATTTATACTGTTATATGTAAACCTGTTCCCTGTAAATGACTAGGACATGATTACTCATGTACCTTCAATTTTCTCTGTTCATTGTAAACCGCACTTGATACTTGGGAAAGAGCGGTATATAAATGTGTGATAAATAAATAAATAAATAAATATGCATTTGATCTGAAACAAAATAAAACGCACAATGAAACAGGCTTGTTTTGTTTCATTTAATAAGAAACAAAAATATACAAAATGAGATTCTTGGTTTTCATTTTACTTTGTTGCATTTTTAGCAGGTTATGTGCAAACAACATGCAACATTTGCAAGCAGTGCATGCTAAGAATAAAATGTAACAAAACAAAAAGTAAAAGAAAAAAGTTTCAAACAAAGCAAAAAGTGGAAAAGGACCCTGAAATGAAACAAAATGAAAAATGGCAACTGCACACACCTGTGGTTCTAATACAATGTTTTTGAAACAATATGAGATTCACCAAGGGCAAGAGGGACACAATCCTACCTGTAGCTTGTACTATCCAATGAATAATGTTTAACAGGGGTTAAATGAAAAACCTTTAGATTCTATTAGCCATGTGGCATAAATCGCAAAGGATGATCACAGCTCTCCTTTCTCGTGAGGTGTGCTTTTGACTAATTATGAAAGCAGAAATGAACAGCACTGTCTCTTAACTAAATACAAATAAATCAAATATCACCAATGTGCAAAGTTTCAAGCAATCCCTTTAGATCAATTTGCCGAGGATGGCATACTATGACACCATTGTCAAGGTGACCATACGAGGGGGGCTGATAAGTCTCTGGTCTTGTAACGAAACAGAAAGCTACAGGCACACTTCAGTTCTGGAGGTCAAAATGATCTCTCTGCAGTTTTGTTTTACTTAAAATGAAAGTGCAGAGTGATCATTCGGACTTCCAGAACTGAAGTGTGCCTGTAGCTTTCTGTTTTGTTACAAGGTCAGAGACTTATCAGCCCCCACTTGTATAGCTCCATGTCCCCAAGAGGTGGCAGCATCTTCAACCTGTCTTGGTTTTACCCCATTGTTTGCAGGGCAATGTAGCTCTGATTTTCCTATTGAATTTTGGACTACATCTGCCTCATGCCTTGAGCTAAAGCTAGGACTGCCTCATCTTCTTACCCTGGACATGGAGCTGTTTGATCCCCCTAAACCAGTAGTTCTTGGCCCATTCTTTGGGACAAGGCCAGTAAACCGGATAAGTGCCACAGGGGGGCACCAATGGCAGGGGCACTGTTGCTAGCCACCCACTCCCCTTACTGATTCACCACTTGTAAGAAACAGTAAATACTGATTACCACCTTTAGAAACACTGCAGTCCAGCAGTTTATAAGATAGCAGAGCCACAGGAGTGGAGAGGTGTTTTCAGGGCTCTCTCAAGTGGTGAGTCAGTGGGGTGGGTGGGGGGGTTGCTAATAGAAGCAGATATAGGAAGGAAGGAAGGGGCTGGAAGGGAGTTGACACAGGGGGCCAGAAGGGAGCTGAAAAGAGGAAGGAAGGGGTTGGAAAGGAGCTGACACAGGGAAAAGGTGGGGGCTGGAAGGGGGCTGATACCTGGAGATAGGACTGGAAGGTGGCTGGGTAATGAGGGGCTGGAAGGGAGGGGGTACTGGGACTAGAAGGGAGCTAACACCCGAGGATGGCACTGGAAGAAGGATGGATGGGGAGGTGGCTGGAAGAGAGCTGACACGGGGGGGGGGGCGGGAGGGCACAGGGAGTGGAAGTGAGTCGATACCTGGGATGGTATTTGGACTAGAAGGAGCTAGACAGTGGGGAAGGAGGGAGAATGGAAGGGAATGGGCACCAGTGGTGGTGTTGGGAATGCAAGGGGGTTGACAATGGAAGGTACTGGGAGCGCAGGACTAAAAAGGGGGCTGACACTGGAGAGGGTTACTGGGAATGGAAATAGGCCGATACTGAGGGAGGTACTGGGACTGGAAGGGGGCTGATGCTGAGGCTGGATAGGAAATGGGTTTATGCTGGGGGGAACTGGAAAGGACGGGAACTGGAAGGGAACTGATGCTGGTATATTTATTATTTATTATTTATTTATTACAATTTCTTATATACCGCGCTATTTAGCATCAGCGCGGTTTACATCATAACTTAACGACCATAACACAAGCTGTCAGGTTTTACATCGAACAGGAGTACAAACTTGGATAACAGGGTTAACTATATACATAAGCTATATACATAAGTATATGCTGGATCAGGTAGGGAAAAGAGGCAGAAACTGGGAAAGTGAAAAGGAAGAGGGGCCAGATACTGTGTCTTTTGGTGGGGGGGGGGGAGGAAACACTGCTGCTGAGTGTCAACTGATTCAACGAAGCAGAGGTAGGGAGGTCACACTGCTACAGGTCTTGGTCTGTGAACCAGGCAGGCCCAGATAGTTTTCCTCTGCCTCAGCCTACTGGATGGAGGGAAAGAGAGAGACACTAGATGGGGGGGGGGGTGAGAGATGATAGACATAGAGGGGGAGAGAGAGTGAGCAAAAGACTGGAGAATACTGGACCAGAGAAGAAGAGTTGGGCAATGGAATGACTGGGCTGAAGGTTGAAAAGCGGTAGAAAGATGGCTCAAAAAGAACTGGATAGTAAGGCGTAATGAAATCTAGGTGGATAGAGAAAGAGAGAAATAAATGGAAGAAAGCAGAAAGGAAAAAAAATCAATATTGAAGATGAAAGGAAATGAAGAAAACAAAAGGAGAGACAAGAAATGGCAGATGGACTAGAGACAGTAGAAAGAGAGCTAAGAGAAGACAGAAGAAAGCAGAAGCCTCAGATTGGGACCAGCATGATCAAAGTATAAAATGATCAGACAACAAAGATAGAAAAAATAATTGTATTTTCAATTTAGTGATTGGACTTTGCGCTATCTTTATATTTTACACAGTTTGGGGAACTGCATCTCTTATTTATCTGATGTTGCGCTGTGGAGTCTAGTTTCTTGGGGTTTCAGCTTAATTTTTGTCTATATATTTTTATTTTTACTTTAGATTGTAAATCACTTATTCTGCACTTGGTGAGGGTCTGTGTTCTGAGTGTGTGACCGAGGCCAGGTGTTCTGTTAACATGGAGTTTGTATGTAGGGTTCTATAATGGGATTAGACTTGTTCAGCTTTTCATATAGGTATATGGATGTTCTAGGGCCCATTGCAGTATTTATAGTGCTGATTTTTTCTGGGTATGCCCCTTGTTGTATGCGTTTTGGAAGTTGATGCTGGTAATGGTATTGTAGATTTGGCCTTGTAGATCTTCGGTGATTTTTTTTGTAGGGTTTTATATTAGTTCACAATATGCCTGGTACTGAAGAATGTTTATGATATTGTTAGTGAGATGACCAGAATCAGATTTATTTTTTGGACTATCATAGCCTGTTTGTATGATGCTAAATATTTACTGATAAGTGGTTATTTTTATTCTGGCTATGCATTTGCCCTTTCACTGCAATTTTCTTACAATGTTGAAGGAGAAATACTAGCACCATGTGAAAAGAGTTCACAAAGGAGTTTTGGGGAAAAGGAGGATGGGATGTAGCCAACATTAATAATAATGAGGGAGGGGCACCAATTTATAGGTTTGGGGGGGGGTGCTAGAAACCCTAGCAATGGTCCAATACCCCACCAGTCAGGTTTTCAATACATTCACCATGAATATGCATAAGATAGATTTGCAAGCACTCTCTCTGCTGTATAGAAATCTATCTTATGCATACATATTGTGGCTATCCAATAAATTTGTCTGGATGGTGTGTCCCAAGGAATAGGCTGAGTACTGCTGTCCTAGCCCATGTGGTCTCATACACATAAATAAATTTATTACCTGAAGTACACCAGCAGTCCATTTGTATTAGGGCTTCCCAAAGTTGCCATAGAGGCTTCATAGCCAGCCAGGTTTCCAGGATACCCACAGGGAATATGCATGAGATAAATTTGCATGAACTAGAGGCTCAGGGAGTCATTCTGTGCCACGAATAGCAGGGAAGTACGTCTAGGCAGGACGTACATCCCTGCTGTTTGTCCCCCTGCCGCTCCCGGTGCAAAGGCTCCCTGTACAAACAGCACTGTTGTACGGGAGCCTTAGATGGGAGTGGAAGGGGGTGGTCCAGAGGCAGAGTGAGGTGGGGCATCATCAGGTCGTGACTCCGGACATACAGGGCCAATTTTGAAGTCGGCCCTGTATGTCCGGGGCCTTCAATGTAGAAGGGAGGCTTATTGTACCTCAAAGGTGGAATACGTCCCTCTGGATGGTGGGGGATTGCGGTGCAAGACCTGGAGGAACAGGTGAGGTGGCGCAGGGGGTTTCCCATAGCCTGACCCAGGCCTTGGAAGGCCCAATCTGGGGTCGGGCTGTGGGGAAACACAGCTCTGTGTATCGGCTGGTGATCGCAGCTCCTGAATGGAGCCACAGTGGCATGGCGATAGGACGCCATGGCACTGCGGCTCCATTCAGGAACCTGGTTGAGTTAGCTGGGTATATGGCTGGGCATGCGGCCGATCAGAATCGGGGCCAGCCTGCACATCCAGGCCAGTAGACCCGATTCTGATCCCACGGGCACATCTAGCCCCCACAGAATCAGAATCGGGTTATTCCGCTGCACGCCCCGATTCTGCCCGGCTGTACAGGGGTGGGACATGCAGGATGGAATTGGCCTCTCAGTATCTGTAAACCTCTCTCATGCATATTCGTTGCAGAAATCCTGAAAACCTTCTGGCTGTGACGTCACTAGAACAGGTCTGCAAAGCCTTGATGTATGTACATGATTATACATATAATAAACTCAGACATCTTTGCAAGAGGAGAAGGGTATTTATCTCTGAGCTTCCAAGAACACCAGCAACAGAATGGTCTGTGTGTGTTCCAAAGGTTCTGAAATGGAAAAATGTAATTGATTTATTGCTGATAAGTGTAATGCAGGTCACAACAATAGTTTAGAGGCTAATTCTTTCCTGTTCATTCTCTGACAAAATAGCAAATGCTCCGGCAACCAAACACACAGAGGTACTCTGAGAGAAACCCTGAAGAAAAGCCCACTCCCCAAAAATCATCGGCTAAAAAGTTCTATAGATGGAATTTTAATTGACCAAAACCTATATAACTACTGTATTTGATCAGAAATATTATCATCACATGAAAGCAAAGAGAACTACATCTTAGATTTCCAGCCAGTCACCTGCATTATAACTGAGTTAAAATCAGTCCCACAGAACAAAGCGAAAAAGAGGTAAACTTGAAATTTCACAATGAGACACTATGGGCCGATTCTACGAATGCTAAGCATGCAGTTTGCCACATGGTTCATAGGAATACAATGGGCCCTGCAGCAGATAGTGCAAGCTAAGCGTTAGTACAATGAGCCCTATATTCAGATAAAAGGACATGCTTACTAAAGAGCGGTAAATAGAGTGGGATTTGACACGTGCTAACCATTAGCAGAGGCCCACATTAATGGCTACCACGTGCTAAAACAATATGAGGCACATTCAGACGTGTCTCTGGATGACCCGGGGATGCCCCCAATGGGAACAGAATCGCAGCACAGTGGCTAGACCTTTGGGAGGTGCCCTGATTCAGACACGCCTGACATCCAGCCACTTCCCTGGCTAACTCAGCCAGGCTCCTCTATGGACTGGCAGTGGTATGCCATCCTGTTGTCATGCCACCGCGGCACCATGAAGGAGCCACGATCACCAGATAGGATGCTCAGACCCGCTAAACGAGGATCGGAATCTACCCCTATATGTTTGTGGCATTTTATGCGCATTAGTGGCCTCCCCAAAATACCAACTGATGTAAAAGTATGGCACGAAGGCACCGCCAGGGGTATGTCTTGGTGGAGCATTGGTGACAAGCACATACACTTGAGTATGAAATATCTAAATTTATGCGCACACTTGCATACTTTATGTGTGTTTATTTACAGTCTATAGAGCAGGTCCACACCTGTATTTAAGGCACAATCTCTGCTACTTACACAGGTATATTCTAAAAGTCAGTAGGCACCTACTTTTCCTTATAAATAGACTTAAAATAGATGTATTTTGGCTTCTTTAACTAGGTGCCCTGTTATGAGATTATCCTCATAGCATATGCACACACATTTATTCCTGCCTCATAAAAACATAGAAAATGATAGCAGATAAAACTCATACAATCCATACCAACTGCAAAGCTCTACAATCCTTTCCTTGCCCCCAGAGTTCCTCTGTGCTAGTTCCAAGCTTTCATGACTTCGATACCATCCTCATCTCTACTGGAGGCTATTCCATGCACCAACCTCCCTTTCCAAAACATTACTTCTGAGTCTACTCTCTTTTACCCTCATTCTATGTTCTATCAATTTCTTACCGAAGTTTTATTCTCGTTCCTGAATCGTCTGCTCCTTGGCAATTTTAACATACATATCGGCTCCGTCTCTCATCCCAAAGACACTTATTTTGCAACCTTCACAGCTGACTTAGGTCTCAAGCAACATGTTCCTTTCTCCACCACCAAGCTGGACATACCTTAGACCTAGTCTTCAATCATACTGACTCTCCCTTACTCATTTCAAAACTCTCTACCCTTCAGGTTTCTTGGTCACACCACTTCCTCGTTCAGTTTCACCTATACCTGGCAGCATCTTCTGGTCCCATAATAGCCCACTAGAAGCCAGTCACCATTCCTCTATGGCGCATCACTTCTACTATGCTTGCTTCATTCTCCCTCCCCCCCTGCAGATACAATCTTCCCTGATTTCCTTGAATCACTTACCTTAATGAACAGGTTACAGCATGGAACAAGAACCTTGCTGCAACATTGGATACAGTTGTTCCTTTATCTGTTATGACCAGATTCTCACAACCCCACCACACCTGATTCCATTCTGGCCTTCCTATCCTTCATTGACAAGCACGCCACTTTGAAAGAGCCTGGAGGAAGCACAAGACCCCTGGCTCATTGGCTAAATTCAAATCCTCCTAAAATTACTATAAACTCAGCATCACTCTGTCTAAAAAGAACTACTGCTCCCTCACTATCCAAAAAGTTCATAATCATCCTCAAAAGCTCTTTGCGGTTATATCCCAGCTTTCTGATCTGAGGCCTACAGCGTCCTCTGATGCTTGGCATGGACAATCCCCCAAATGTCCTGCCCATTACTATAATGCAAAAATCTCAGAGCTACAATGAGGTCGCACTGCAGCAGACCCTCCTGAATTGATCACTTTCCCCCGTGCTCGATGGTCAACTCTTTCAGATTTCTTCATATCTTAAATATCTTGGCATCTTTCTACATTCAGAACTATCCTTCAAAAAGCACGTGAGTCACATAATAAAGTCCTCATTCTACGCACTTCCCCAGTTTAGGGCCCTCCAACCTTTCCTGGACTCCTCGGCCCTAGATACATTTGCACTCAGTTACATTATTTCCTGGATAGACTACTGTAATCCCATCTATGCAGGTACATTCCAATCTGAACTAAAAAGATTACAGACAATTCAAAATACCACGGTCCGCATCCTTTGCCACGCCAGCAAATTCAAGCACATCGCTCCGCTTCTATTCCAACAACACTGAAACATAGAAACATGATGATAGAAAAAGATCACATGGCTATCTAGTCTGCCCTTCCATATCAACTACAATAGTCCCCCTTTTACCTTTAGAGATTCTCTGTGTTTGTCCCATACTTTTTTGAATTTAGATACTGTCCTCGTCTCTACCACCTCCACAGGGAGACTATTCCATGTATCCACTACTCTTTCCGTAAAGAAATATTTCCACATATTACTCCTGAATCTGTCCTCTTTTACCCTCATCTTATTCCCCCTCATAGCAGAGCTTGCTTTCAATCGAATGAGACTCTCCAACTGTGCCTTTATGCTATGGAGATATTTAAACATCTCTATCGTATTTCCTCTATCCTGCCTTTCTTCTAAAGTATACATATTAAGATCCTTAAGTCTGTCCTCATATGCTTTATAACAAAGACCACTAACCATTTTAGTAGCCATCCTCTGTACTGACCCCAACCTGTTTATATCCTTTTGAAGGTATGCTCTTCAGAACTGCATACAATACTCCAAATGAGGTCGCACCAGAGACTTATACAGAAACATATCACCTCCTCTTTTCTGCTGGCCATTCCTCTCTCTATGCACCCAAGCATCCTTCTTGCTTTTGGCGTTACCTTTTCTACCTGTTTAGTTACTTTAAGATCATCAGACACAATCACGCCCAGGTCCCGCTCTTCTTTTGTGGACAGAAGCATTCCGCCCCCTACACTGTACCGCTCCCTTGGATTTTTGCAGCCCAAATGCATAGCGCTGCATTTTTTAGCATTAAATCATAGCTGCCAAATTTTAGACCATTCTTCAAGCTTAGCTAGATCCCTCTTCATGTTATCTACTCCTTCCTGGGTGTCTATTCTATTGCATTTTGGTATCATCCGCAAAGAGGCAAACCTTACCCAAAAGCCATTCCCCAGTATCACTAACAAAGATGTTAAAAAGAATCAGACCAAGGACAGATCCCTGTGGCACACCACTGGTAACCTCCTTCTCCTCGGAGTGTGCCCCATTTACCTGTACCCTTTGCCACCTCCCACTCAACCAATTTCTAACCCAATCAGTAGTTTTAGGATACATCCCTAGGGTGCTCCCAGTCAAAGAAATTAATCAGATTTGTCTGACAAGACCTGCCTCTAGTAAACCCATGCTGCCTCGGATCCTGCAATCCATTGGACTCCAGAAACATCACTATTCTCCCTTTTAGCAACATTTCCAATAATTTATTCACCGAAGAAGTTAGACTAACCAGCCTGTAGTTTTCAACCTCGTCCTTATTTCCGCTTTTGTGCAAAGGGACCTCTGGCTCCCTATTCACTACCGCATTAACTACAAAATCCTTACCCCAATCCACAAGGCCCTATATACAGATACTCCAGCTTACCTATCCTCCCTGATCACTTCTCATGCCCCAGCCCAAGCGCTCCACTCAGTCCATGACAATCAGCCAGACATTCCCCCAGCTTCTCTCGCCAGATTGGAAAGCACCAGACGTACAGCATTCTTTTTCATAGCTCCCGCCCTCTGAAATGCCTTTACCCTTACCCTGCGCACAGAACCATCTTACAAAGCCTTCAGATCCACTTTAAAAACCCATCTATGTAATGAGGTTGTTTCATGATAGATCATATACAGTGTTTATGTTTATGCGATTTCTTGATATACCGCCCAGGCTGAGGGCATCAGAGCAGTTTACCATCACTACAAGCAGGTACTGTAGTGTGATAGATGGGCCAGCACCTGTGACTTGCAACCTGCAATCTCTTACCTATTGCTTGCAATGACAGTTTGTACTGCATGTTTACTATCTCCCTTGTCTTTACTTTCTCTTTTCTCCCTGTCTTTCCTTTATTTATTTATTTAGCAATGCTTATATACTGTTTTTTATTGGGTCAAAGCGGTGCACGGTATATAATTCCCTTGTCCCTGAAGGGCTCACAATATGTTTTTGTACCTGAGGCAACAGAGGATTAAGTGGCTTGCTCAAGGCCACAAGGAGTGCCTGTGGGACTAGAAACCCCAATCCCTTCAGCATGAGGCTACTTGCCCCAAACACTAGGCCACTCCTCCCCCTTTATGATTTGTAGGTCCTTTCTGGTACTTCCGTAATTTCAGAATTTTTATTGTAAACTGCACTGCTGCTTGTTCAAAGGGTTGTATATTAAGAAACAATAAACCATAATAAAACATAAACCACGGCCTCTCATTGCAGAACTTTCTTTCAAAGTGGCTCGCCTCCAGTGCATTAATACCTTGGAGGGATTAAAATGTCTCGATCATATCTCCTCTCTCTCGCCTTTCTTCCAAAGTATACATATTTAGATCTTTACGTCTGTCTGGATATGGTTTATGACAAAGACCACTGACCATTTTAGTAGCCACCCTCTGGACCGACTGCATTCTCTTTCTATCCTTTGGAAGGTGCGGTCTCCGGAACTGCACACAGTACTCCAAATGAGGTCTCACCAGAGACTTATAGAGAGGAACTATCACCTCCTTCTTCCTGCTGGCCATTCCTCTCCCTATGAACCCAACCTGGCTTTTGCCATCATCTTTTCTACCTGTTTGGTCGCTTTAAAGCCAGATATGATCCTGCTCTTATTTTTCAGCCCACATGCATGACCCTGCATTTTTTAGTACTAATTCTTAGCTACCAATTTCTACACCATTTTTTAAGCTTTGCTGGACCTCTCCTCATGTTATCCACACTTTTGAGGGTGCTACCCTGTTGCAGAATTTGGTGTCATCAACAAGGAAGCAAACCTTTTTTGATAGCCCTTCCTCAATATCACTTAGAAAAATGTTGAAGAGAATTGAAGCAGGGACCAATCCACACGGTGTCACACCACTGGTAATGTCTCTATCCTCAGAGTGAACTCCATTTCCCACTATACTGTGTTACCTCCCGCTCATTCATTCTCTGACCAACTCAGGCCCATACCAGGAGCTCTCAGTTTTATTTTTCTTTTATTTTACATTTAAATTAAATTTTACAATAAACCAAGAACCTTGGATAAAGAATACTACAATCCATCATGCACATGCAAAAAATCAGCAGAAAAGAACATAAAGCAACCAATGACATGACAGTATGCTATCAGTCCTCAATAGAACAATAAAGAAAAGGGAGGATTCGAGAACAGTACACACCGTAGGAGAATGGTTACAAACAAAGAAAATATTAAAAGGAAAAAGCAGGATGTAAAATGAATACAACTTATAAAGCCCACAATACTACCATAAGGTGAATTCACAATTGCTTAGCATCTAAGAAAAAACGCAGTTGAGAGGGCTAGAAGAAATGGAAAATCTTATTCTGATACCCAAGTACACATTTACAAGGAAGTCTCAACTGGAAACTCGCAACCAAAGCTAAAACCTCAGAGCGGACTTCCAGAAATCTTTTCATCCTAGTCTGAGTCCACCTGCACACATCTGGGAATCTGTAGCCAGATTTTTCTTTTTAAATACATCCGTAATAATGCTTCCTTATCCTGAAGAAATACAAAAGATACCAACAAAGTAGTCCAGGCTTCAACCACCTGGGTAGACTGCTCTAACAACTGAAACAGGTTCCCCAAGTCCAAGGAGTCCGAAGGCACCTCTACCTGAGAGGTATCAGCTTTCTGCAAAGCGTCCTTACCAGTCATTGAGGGGAGGAAATAAATCTTTTGAAGAGGAGGGATCCCAGACTCGGGATAGTTAAACTCTACCTGAGAGGTATCAGCTTTCTGCAAAGCGTCCTTACCAGTCATTGAGGGGAGGAAATAAATCTTTTGAAGAGGAGGGATCCCAGACTCGGGATAGTTAAACTCTACCTGAGAGGTATCAGCTTTCTGCAAAGCGTCCTTACCAGTCATTGAGGGGAGGAAATAAATCTTTTGAAGAGGAGGGATCCCAGACTCGGGATAGTTAAACAGCTCCTTAAGGAACCGAATGAGCAGGTCCCTAGGGGAGCATAATGAGGAGCACTCACTTTATTTAAAAGTCATTTCTACAGAGCTGTGTTAAAGTCCTTGCTGAAATGTAAATACAGTACATTTAGCACTCTCCCCAGTCTAACTCTTTGGTCACCCATCAAAGAAATTGAACTACCTGCCCTGTACAAATCCAGGCTACAAACTCACCTCTTTGAGACTGCTTTTGGATCAGAGAAATATAGAAACAAGCCGGCAGAAACAGATCAAACGGCCTATCCAGTCTGCCCTTCCATACCAACTACTATAATCCCTTTTTTTCATTAGAGGTCTTCTGATCCCCTCAGCCTCCTGTTCCCCTCCTATATGTTTCCTTACCTTCCCCTACATATATTCTAATTCCCAGTCGTCGTGTTGTCTTGACTAGACTGTAAACTCTGATGATCAGGGACTGTCTCTTTCATGTGTCTGTATAGCGCTGCATATGTCATGTAGCGCTATGCAAATGATAAGTAATAGTAAGTAGTAGATTCGCTTGACAAGACTTACCTCTAATAGAACCACGCTGCCTTGGATTCTGAAATCCATTAGATTCCAGGAACTACATTATCCTTTTTTAGCAACGTTTTCATGAATTTACTCAATACAAAGAACAAAGTGAAGAGGGAGGAAGACCCTGCAATCAAGCACATTTGAAGGCAAAACTGTTCACCCAGGGCAGTTTTAGCTGAAGTAAGCATATTTGGCTTCTAAAACCATCCATGAACAGAAGCTTTCTCTTTTTAACAAGAGGGGCTGGTCTCATAAGACTGAGCTAGGACTGCACAGGAGAGGAAAGAAAGATCTTTGCTGCACAGTTTCTAGACTTTTATATCAAAGTCCAGTTTATCCCGTTGTTTTTCCTGAAAAAACCATTGCAGATTAAAGGAAATCATTTCATTTTAGCTGCTGAACAGCCGTCATATTTTTGTGTTTTCATTACTGTAGATATATTTAGCCACATGTGTCAGAAAGGGGTCGGCCACATGGGCCCTGGCCCCACCAAAAATTGCGGTGGCAGGCAGAAGGAGAAGAAAAGCTGAGATTGCGGCGAAGACCCTTTCTGTCTGCCCACGGGGGTCTGATCTCCTGCGCGCAGAACAGGAAGGGTTTCTGCCCATGGGACAAAGCCTAGGGCAATTCTTGGGCCCCCCTCCCAAATAAAAGGCCTTCTACCACCCCTGTACTTGCCTTCTGGTTCTTTCCCTGGATCAGACTGACCATCTGGATAGAGGTAGGTATAAATTTGTGTATTTCCATTTGCACGCTTCTTCTAAGTGCTTGTGTTATAAAAGTACATAGGCACATGCCCTGTTATAAAATTCCCTTTTAAAAAGTCAATAGTTGGTTTGTTAGTAATATAAAGATATTACAGTATGTAGTGCTAGCAGTTCTAACATTTACATTCTGACATTTAGCTGTGACTTTTCTATGCTTTCCTTGCAACATCCTTGATTACTGAAGTTTTTAGCATTAAAGTCAAAGGCTACTGCTTTAGAATCCGATCCCTCTTCCCATTTTTTTCACGCGTTACATCCCGGCCTTCGTGGCATCACACCTAAAATAGCAGTGCCCCATGTGTAGGCGGGTTCTAGCGAGGATGAACATTGGCATGCCTTGATAACACTTCAGCTTCAAGTCTCACGGACCACAAATCTAGGGGGAAACAGGCAAATGATCCTACGGAACACAGCAGCATTTTAGGAAATTTATCACTCACAGTTAAAGTTTAGAAGACCACATCCATCTCCTCACTGACATGCTGTGGCTGAACTATGGAGGCACTGGATGCGGGCACATGGATTTCGGGAATGGGGAGGTGGGGTATTTCAGCCCCTGATTGCTTGCCTGCATGTTGTCAGTGTGCAAAGAAGCCCAATATAACCACTGTACTTGAAACACAAAAACATGCAAACCCTTAAATAACTAAAATGAAAACATTTCTCTTTTGAGGGGGAAAATGGAGCAAACTAGATTCTGATGTTAAAAGGTCTAGAAGCTATGCTGCAAAAATCGTTCTTTCCTCCACCATGTACATCTAGCTCACCGTTATGAGACCAAACCCTCTTTTGATTTAAAAAAAAAAAAAGAAAGTTTCTGTTCATTGATGTTTGAAGAGCCCAATACACTTACGTCAGCTAAAAATGCTTTGGGTGAATAGTTTCTTTTTTAAACGTGCTCGATTGTGGGGTTTCTCTCCCCCTTTGCTTTGTCCTTGGTCTTGCAGCTCTCACAGCTGACGTCTGAATTCATTTTGTTGCATCACCCTGTTGCTGGGTAGCAATGCCGACAGAACAAAAAGTGTAAAAGGAGAAGAGGACAGAAAGGAAGGAGAATAATGAATACAAGCGAACAGCACTGAAAGAGGAAAGAATGAGCTAATATGGGAGAGGTAGCTAAGTGAACGAGAGGCTGTACAGAAAACAAATGAGGAAAAACAGACTGATGAAAGCGAGTTTTGCATACATGAAAGGAGAGGAATGAGACACATTGAAAGAAGAGAAAGAGACACTGTGACAAAAAAGAGTGAATGGATAGAGATTCAGGGCCAGTTACAACTCTAAACAAAGACAGGTTCTATAAAACCTCCCTCATTGGGGAAAATGTATTCAATGTATAAAACACTCACTGCAACTAGAAACCTATTTACAAATATTTTGTATAACTGATTGTATTGAATAAAAATTACTCCAGTGCGTGTATTATAAAATCTGGCAAGGGGCAACACATGGACTGCCCACTCCTCCAGCTCTCTGGAATCAATTTATTATGTACGAGTATTTATTATGTACTCGTCCCTGTTTATAGTATTCTTTGATTAGCCCGTCTCTTTTCTCAGACCCTCTCCACATACTTGCTGTCATATTTGTGTAACATGGACGTTGCATGTTCTAGCTCTGGTCTTTTCACTGTAAACTGCCTTGCTTTTACATTATTGAAATGCAAAACAGAAAAATATTCAATAAATTAAACTAAATAAACTACTATTTGGAATGAACCCACAGACCTACTTTGGGGTGCCTTAGGCCACAGAAGCTGCATAATTACCCCTAGTTGGTGTAGGAACTTGGGAGGGGGATAGATGTACATTATAGAAGACAATAGAAACATAAATCCTTGTTTTGCATAGGACATCCAGGACAGAAAATGGAAGTCCAAGTCGGGACATTCAAAATTTCCAAGGTATTTTACAAAAAGCTCGCCCAAGGTATAGCCTTTTGTAAAATATGTATACGGATGTGCAGGAGTAACATGTATTTGCTGGCATATACAGCAGAAACAACCATTTTACAAAACAAACATATATGCAAAAAAGGGGGCAGTTTTGCATGTACTGTTATACATGAAAGTGGGGTATTTGCACAAGTAAGCCCTAGTTTTGCAATTTACATGTTTAAGTGCTGGCAAATACACTTGTAAGCAGGGTCGGCCCAGCTACTAGGTAGAATAGGAGTCTACCTAAGGTGGCGCTCTATAGGGGTGGCTGCTGCTGCGTGATAACAGTAAGCTAGGCAGAGCAGTGCAATGAGCCTTTGAATACTGGCTGACTGATCCCTACTTAAAAGCAGGACAGGTCCTCCGCCATGCTAAGCTGCTTTTAGGACTGGATGAGTCAGCTCTGGCAGAGTTAGACTGGTCAGCCATCTTAGCATCAGCAGCAGCAATGATGGAAGTTAAGAGGGGAAACGCTAGAGATCTTGATGGGGGGAGGGGAGTGAAGAGAAGATGCTGGGCTCTTTGAAGGAGGGGTATATGTTGGATTCCTGAGGGAGGAGTAAAGAAGGGGAAGTGCTAGACACCTGGGGGTACAGTAGGGAAGGGGCGATGCTAGACTATGTGTGGGGGCAGGGTGGAGCAGGAACACATGGCCAATGGTTTGCCTAGGGTATCAGATACTCTTGGGCTGTACCAAGGGCTGGTCGAGAGGCGCCAGTACAGAAGGAGCACTAATGTCATCCTTGGGCTTCCAGGAAATCTGACAAAAGTGAGTTCCTGCATGCAGCTGGGTGGATATGGGGGTACCAGGATCACCAGTCACAGAGGGTGCATTGCTAGCTTGATATGGTCCTGCATGTAAATGCTAGATTTTGCAAAACTACACATAGGAGGAGCAGGTTTAGAAGCTGAGTTCTAAACCTCTAATTTTTGGCTTTTTGAGGTGGCTTTTAAGGTCAGAGAGACAAGCGCAATTGCCCCTCGAACCTCCAGGTCCAAACGAGTAGGTAGCTCACACTTATCCATGATTCAGAGTAGATGTAAATGCCAATGGAAATTTGTTGAAAGATACATGTGTTTCCCTTGTAAAATGGAAAGTACGTATATATTTTAAAAATGTGACCATACCACACCCAGAATCTGACCCCCGTCAAATCTGTACACACTGCGGATATACACGTGGAAATTTCAGCTTTTCTAAAACGCAGCTTTTTTTCTGTATATGCCCATTGACACTTGTAAACTAGAGGGTGAATTTTCAAAAGCCCTGATTCGGATAACCACAGCCATTATCCAGATAAGGGCTCTAGGACAGATCTTCAGTGACACTATCACTGACTACCTTGGCACTATCCAGAGGGCCAGGGTGAAGCTCGGGTGACACTATCCTATCCGAATAACGATGTTAATTATCTAGATGGTGCTGATTTTCAGGTAATTATCTGGATAGTTTAGACTAGCAGAAAGGCTGGTCCAGATAGTGGTCACACACGTCGGACATTCAGCAGCAGCCACTACGCAGAAACTGCGGCTGAATATTCAGCGGATATTTAAATGCCGTGGCCAACTGCCAGGGCGCTTAAATATCCAGATTTTGGAAAATTGGCCCTTAGCTTTTTAGATGTGCAAATGCTGCCTAACCATTCAAAAATGTTTCCCATAACTATATAATCATACCAAACATACCTTTGTATTTTTCAAGATTTTGTGATGCTTTAGTATACAGTCTGGTTCTCACGGAGAGAAGCGTTGCATTTATTAGTGTCGTCCCGAACGAAGGGCATTGTGATTCACATCAAGATTATGCACAAATCAGATCTAGGGAGCAAATCTTCATCTTGCTTTCTGGGATACTCTTCCACCCCAGATGCTATGCTTAGTGGTCTGCAGCTGTGCTCATTTGAGATATTCCCTCCAGCAGTCCGGAGCATGAAACCCACAAAGAAAAATTACTTATCATTAATAGTTTCCTTTTGGTGAGCCAAAATATGCTGAATTATCCCAGCAAAAACAGGATTTTCCTTTGAGGGCAACTCTGTACCCCAGTCCATGTTAAGCAGTCGGGTACAAATTTATTCCCAACCAAATTTTATTCACTTGACTAAGGGGTATGTTTACTAAACCGGGCTAACGGTTAACCCGGGCTACCTGCAACTAGGTCCCACTGAATAACATGGACATAGTAAACAAACCCCTAAGTTGCGTCTCCTTTTAGATAAGCCAACACCTCCCAGGCCCTTTTCTATTTACCCAAATAAGTTTCTAAGAGGGGAAATTATGAAGTGATGGACGGATACAGACTAAAGATAGTGTGGTTCTAGATTTTGTCACACATGCTCACATTGTGGGCCAGCAATTCTGATACCAAAAAGTTAAAATAGATGTTTACTCGATAAGCATCAGAAAAACACTTCATCCCCAAGTACTCCATCACTGCTTTCCTGGCTTGTCCTGTATCCTTAACTCAGTGTTAATGTATTTCTGTGTTAGGAACTCCGAATAGACACAAACATATGTGATCAATTCCACTGGAAAAGGTAACCAGCAATAACAGCAGTGGCATGAAAGCACCGATAAATACTGATCTTTTTGTACTCTCAAAAAACACCTAATTAGCTAGAAAGTAAACATCTAAATTTAAATAATGCGCTACCTGTAGACAAAACATTGAAATCCTCAGTTCAGTGTGCAATGGAAACAAAAAAGGAAACAGAATGTTAAAAATGATTTGGAAAGAACGAAAACACGACACAGAACTATAATCATGGCTCTGTACTGATGCATCTTGAATACTGGGTGTGATTCCAGTTGCTGCATCTCAGAAATTGGCCAATTCTGTTCAATATCTTTGTGAGTGATATTGCAAAATGGTTAGAATGAAAAGTTTGCCTTTTTGTGGATGACGAGAAGATCCGCCACTGAGTGGACATTCCTGAGGAAGTACACGATATGAGAAACGCGCAAACACTGGAACACCAATCAAGCAAGTGGCAGTCGAGCTTTAATGCAGAGCGATGCGTCTGGGACACAGAAGTCCAAAGAAGCTCTATATGATGAGAGGGGAGACGTTGAAGAACACGGACCAGGAGTGATAATGTCTTAGTATCTCAAGGTGGCCAAAGTCACAGAAATTCTAGGCTGCGCTCAAAGGCATAACCAGCCAGGAAAAAGAGGCGATGATTCGCCTGGACAGATCAAGTTGAGACCTATGTTCAGTTTTGAAGGCCAAAGAGGATAGAAACTGTCCAGAGAAAAGCAACCAAAATGGTGCAGGGTCTTCACCAGAAGATATATATTAGAAGGGATATGAGAACCTAAATATGTGTTCTCTAGGAGAGGAACAGTGGAGATATGATACAAACATTTAAATACTTGAAATATGTTAATGCAGAAATGAATGCCTTCCAAGGAAAGGAATCTGTAGAACTAGCGGACATGTTATAAAGCTGCGAGGAAGAAGACCTGGAAGCAACATCGGGAAAGTTTTTCATGGAAAGAGTGATGGATGCCTGGGATGACCTCCCAGAGGAGAAGGTAAAGTAAAACAAAGTGATGGAGTAATAAAGGTGAAGTACATACACAGAGTATTCTGAAATTGCAAGAGCATGGAAACCAAACATCGAACTCTTCAGACCACGACAGCAATAAAATGACTTTTACATTTTTAAATGATAAGGGGGTAATCTGCACTAAACAGTGTTAAACAGGGGCATGAGTAGGGGTGGGGAGGGGGCTGCACTGAGCAGCAAACAACGGCATGGGGGGGGGGTAATCTGCACAGAGCATCAGACATCAGATAATCTCCCTACTAGACAGACTAAATGGGTCACTTTGGCCTTTATCTGCTATCATTCATCATGTTACTATTTTTAGATAGTATTTATTTTAAAAAAGGTGATATCTCGCACTATGTGATAGAAGTTTATAAAATTGTGTGGTATGGAACAAGCTAATGGTTATTTACACTATATCATAATACCAACAACCAACAAATTTAGAACAAATTTATGAAAGTATTGTTTTTGGCCAGCACACAATTAAATTATGGACTTTTATTGCTGGAAATTATGGTTAATGCTATTAATATGGCCAAGTTTGAAATAGTTTTGGATAAGTCTCTCAAGGACAAGTCCATTCAGAATTGTTAGGCAAAGAAACCTGGTGGAATGTCACCTCTTACTTCTGGTAGTAAGGAACAGAGTTTGGATCTTCCCACTAGGATCTGCCAAGTGCATGTGTGAAAGGTAGTTTTAACAAGCAAATAAATCAAATCAGACCTGGACTGGACTGGCTACTGTCAGTGACAGGATGCTAATGTCTGACCAAGTCTGGTATTTCCTATGTTTTCATGGAAGTATCTCCTTTAAATCATTTTCTTCTGTGTCCTTGATATAATACATTTAAGTTCACAAAAACAATAATATGTTATAAAGAGACATAAATCTAAAGACATAAAAGCAGTCATACCAAAAAACATGATGGTGGTGACAGAACATAAGAACTGCCATGTTGAGACAGACCAATGATCCATTGAGCCCAGCATCCTGCCTCCAATCTGGGTAGTTTGGGAGAACCTAGAAAATCCCAGGAGGAAAGTCCATTCCCTTTTGCTCACTCTCAGACGTATGAAAGACAGACACCAGGTGGCCACGTAGAGTGCCAATGGTCCAGGGGCAGTACATGGCTGCTGCTGCTATCTCTCTCTGGGACCTGCAATGGCAGCAATAGCCTCAAAGAGCCCCACAGCACTTACCTTAAAACAGGGGTACTCAAATCCAGTTCTGGAGGGCCACAAACCAGTCAGGTTTTTGGGATATCCCTAATGATTATGCATGAGATATATTTGCATGCACTGCCTCCATTGTATTTGACTCTATCTCATGCATATTCATTAGAGATATCCCAAAAACCTGACTGGTTCGTGGCCCTCCAGGACTGGATTTGAGTACCTCTGGTTTTCAGAGCTGTGGGGCCTTTTGGCTTCTGCCCCCTCCAATGCCCGATGCCAACTTCCTTTTGTATGGAGATCACTGCACACTCTACATTCATACAGCGGAACATTCTGGAGTGCCTCTTCCTAACCTGATCTGCCCATACTGCAAAGTCATGGAGTTTAGCCCATCCTGCCCATCACGGGTCAGGGCATGTCTCCTTCTCCTTAGAGGGAAAAATAACTAGCCCTGCACACAGTGGGGTTAGGTGTCTTCTAGCAGAGGCTGCGAAAGCCCAAGGAAGCCCAGAAACAGCTGATAGAAGGGATGGAGTGCTTTTATCCATCAGCTACTAAGGATTAACCCACAGCTAAGGTGGAATATAGAAGTCATAAGAAGAAAGTAAAGTGGAAGAGGCACCTGTAGACTGAGAGAGTAGCCACAAGTAGTTTTCCTTGGTGAGGTGAGTAGAACCATCAAGGTTCATCCCATCCCTACCCCAGAGAGATCCAAAACCAAGGTGAAAATGACTGGGCACTGCAGTGCATCCCATCCCTACCCCTGAGAAGTCCAGATCTGAGAAGAAAGGGACCGGACATTGCAGTGAATCCCATCCCTACCCCTGAGAAGCCCAGATCTGAGAAGAAAGGGACCGGACATTGCAGTGAATCCCATCCCTACCCCTGAGAAGCCCAGATCTGAGAAGAAAGGGACCGGACATTGCAGTGAATCCCATCCCTACCCCTGAGAAGCCCAGATCTGAGAAGAAAGGGACCGGACATTGAAGTGAATCCCATCCCTAACCCTGAGAAGCCCAGATCTGAGAAGAAAGGGACCAGACATTGCAGTGAATCCCATCCCTACCCCAGAGAGGCCTAGAGCTGAGAAGAAAGGGACCGGACATTGCAGTGAATCCCATCCCTACCCCTGAGAAGCCCAGATCTGAGAAGAAAGGGACCGGACATTGCAGTGAATCCCATCCCTACCCCTGAGAAGCCCAGATCTGAGAAGAAAGGGACCGGACATTGCAGTGAATCCCATCCCTACCCCTGAGAAGCCCAGATCTGAGAAGAAAGGGACCGGACATTGCAGTGAATCCCATCCCTACCCCTGAGAAGCCCAGATCTGAGAAGAAAGGGACCAGACATTGCAGTGAATCCCATCCCTACCCCAGAGAGGCCTAGAGCTGAGAAGAAAGGGACCGGACATTGCAGTGAATCCCATCCCTACCCCTGAGAAGTCCAGATCTGAGAAGAAAGGGACCGGACATTGCAGTGAATCCCATCCCTACCCCTGAGAAGCCCAGATCTGAGAAGAAAGGGACCGGACATTGCAGTGAATCCCATCCCTACCCCTGAGAAGTCCAGATCTGAGAAGAAAGGGACCGGACATTGCAGTGAATCCCATCCCTACCCCTGAGAAGCCCAGATCTGAGAAGAAAGGGACCGGACATTGCAGTGAATCCCATCCCTACCCCTGAGAAGTCCAGATCTGAGAAGAAAGGGACCGACCGGACATTGCAGTGAATCCCATCCCTACCCCTGAGAAGCCCAGATCTGAGAAGAAAGGGACCGGACATTGCAGTGAATCCCATCCCTACCCCTGAGAAGCCCAGATCTGAGAAGAAAGGGACCGGACATTGCAGTGAATCCCATCCCTACCCCTGAGAAGTCCAAATCTGAGAAGAAAGGGACCGGACATTGCAGTGCATCCCATCCCTACCCCTGAGAAGTCCAGATCTGAGAAGAAAGGGACCGGACATTGCAGTGCATCCCATCCCTACCCCTGAGAAGTCCAGATCTGAGAAGAAAGGGACCGGACATTGCAGTGCATCCCATCCCTACCCCTGAGAAGTCCAGATCTGAGAAGAAAGGGACCGGACATTGCAGTGCATCCCATCCCTACCCCTGAGAAGCCCAGATCTGAGAAGAAAGGGACCGGACATTGCAGTGCATCCCATCCCTACCCCTGAGAAGTCCAGATCTGAGAAGAAAGGGACCGGACATTGCAGTGAATCCCATCCCTACCCCTGAGAAGTCCAGATCTGAGAAGAAAGGGACCGGACATTGCAGTGAATCCCATCCCTACCCCTGAGAAGCCCAGATCTGAGAAGAAAGGGACCGGACATTGCAGTGAATCCCATCCCTACCCCTGAGAAGCCCAGATCTGAGAAGAAAGGGACCGGACATTGAAGTGAATCCCATCCCTAACCCTGAGAAGCCCAGATCTGAGAAGAAAGGGACCAGACATTGCAGTGAATCCCATCCCTACCCCAGAGAGGCCTAGAGCTGAGAAGAAAGGGACCGGACATTGCAGTGAATCCCATCCCTACCCCTGAGAAGCCCAGATCTGAGAAGAAAAGGACCGGACATTGCAGTGAATCCCATCCCTACTCCTGAGAAGCCCAGATCTGAGAAGAAAGGGACCAGACATTGCAGTGAATCCCATCCCTACTCCTGAGAAGCCCAGATCTGAGAAGAAAGGGACCGGACATTGCAGTGAATCCCATTCCTACCCCTGAGAAGCCCAGATCTGAGAAGAAAGGGACCGGACATTGCAGTGCATCCCATCCCTACCCCTGAGAAGCCCAGATCTGAGAAGAAAGGGACCGGACATTGCAGTGCATCCCATCCCTACCCCTGAGAAGCCCAGATCTGAGAAGAAAGGGACCGGACATTGCAGTGAATCCCATTCCTACCCCTGAGAAGCCCAGATCTGAGAAGAAAGGGACCGGACATTGCAGTGCATCCCATCCCTACCCCTGAGAAGTCCAGATCTGAGAAGAAAGGGACCGGACATTGCAGTGAATCCCATCCCTACTCCTGAGAAGCCCAGATCTGAGAAGAAAGGGACCGGACATTGCAGTGAATCCCATCCCTACCCCTGAGAAGCCCAGATCTGAGAAGAAAGGGACCGGACATTGCAGTGAATCCCATCCCTACCCCTGAGAAGCCCAGATCTGAGAAGAAAGGGACCGGACATTGCAGTGAATCCCATCCCTACCCCTGAGAAGCCCGGATCTGAGAAGAAAGGGACCAGACATTGCAGTGAATCCCATCCCTACCCCTGAAAAGCCCGGATCTGAGAAGAAAGGGACCAGACATTGCAGTGAATCCCATCCCTACCCCTGAGAAGCCCAGATCTGAGAAGAAAGGGACCGGACATTGCAGTGAATCCCATCCCTACCCCTGAGAAGCCCAGATCTGAGAAGAAAGGGACCGGACATTGCAGTGCATCCCATCCCTACCCCTGAGAAGCCCAGATCTGAGAAGAAAGGGACCAGACATTGCAGTGAATCCCATCCCTACCCCTGAGAAGCCCAGATCTGAGAAGAAAGGGACCGGACATTGCAGTGAATCCCATCCCTAACCCTGAGAAGCCCAGATCTGAGAAGAAAGGGACCAGACATTGCAGTGAATCCCATCCCTACCCCAGAGAGGCCTAGAGCTGAGGTGAAAGGGACCGGACACTGCAGTGCATCCCATCCCTACCCAAGAGAGATTCAGAACTCAGGTGAAAGGGACTGGACATCGCAGTGTGCCCCAATGTGAAGAGATTAAATTACCAGCATTGGTATCTCTTCCTGGAAGGCATATCCTGAATGTGCTCTGGGACTTTGTAAAAATATCTGCTTGGGGTATAGAGAGTTGGGAGGTTGTGGAGGGTTAGTTGTTACTTTGCAATTATCTCGCAGAGATAGTAAAAAGCATCGGAGAGTCCAGCCTGGGACCCACAAGCAAAGGAAGGGGAAAAACCAGAGGAACTGTTTCATGGCTCAAGACTTAAACAAACAACTTTCGGAGACTCGGAGTGACTTTCCTCTTCTACTATTCCTTATAGCGTTCATACCATTTCGGCTTGCAAATACTTGGTTTTGGGAGATTGTCAATAAAGATGATTTGTCTAAGGATACCTCTGGAGTCCACGTGTCCTTTACTTTTTGAGTGCTTGCATTTTATTCACTTCAGCTTAGGCCCCTGAGGTTTCTGCCTCCCCCATTCCACCAGTACCCTAATATTTGATGTGCACTAGTCCTTTTGCTGTTATCCTTCTTGACTAGTTGAAAGCCAGTGTCTCTTTTCTTTTACACAGTGCTTCCGAGGATGTCCACATATTTCTTACATTTTTTAGTTAAATGTATTCCTTATTAGGCTTATGAAATGTCCTCTGGTCCCAGAACTGGTGCAGTAGAAAGCACTTGTGATTCTGTAAACCTCTCCAAGCTGAAAAACCTTAACTCGTTTTGGACCAGCGTATGTTTTACAGACATAAGGTTTCCATACTTACTACTCAACTGTTTACTAATTAATGGTTATAAATTCAATGGAACTATGTTTAGCTATTATCGTTATGTCAAAAAGCGTTATATACAGATTTTTTATTTGAGATTTATTAAGTTTAATAGGTATTCGAAGTTTGCTGATTTTGACGGTACTGGCGGCTCAACATTAAAAAGATCACAAAAAATAGTAAGTAGCTTATAATGCTGTAATACTATTTTGCAAATAAAAGTATTTGTAGACTTTAGAAAATAGGTTTAGATAACTGTAAGTTACTTAGTGTCAAGAGTTATTGGTGCGTATATTGGCCTGGTATGTTTCTCATACGCTGGGCTAATATGTTGTCGAGACTAATTGCTGTCACGCATTCGGTTCTAGGTGTTTCAACGGTGCAATATCAACGCACTGCATCAGAAGTGTTTTCACGTGGATCATATTCCGCCATCAGAATGGACTGTTGACAAACTATATTATATCATAATAAATGAAATGAAATGAAAACTGCAGTTTCAATAGTATCATACAGTATGTCTATGTCAATGAATATTGGAACTGAATCATAACTTTTCTGATCACTTGGAAGACGGACATTGGGCCAGTGTATGAAAAACATACACTATGTGAAACTTCTATTTTCTGCAAAGTTTTAATATTTTTTATTATTGCCTGTATTTCATAGTTATTTGAGTGTAACAAATCTAATAAATCATCCAGAACAGAGAAAGAATATGCGAGCTGTCCAAAACGGGTTCCTGCTAACCCTTTCTCCATAAGGGAACTAATCTTTTTCACCGTTCTCTGGAACTCTGCTCACCCTGCCCTATCTTTCCTGAGAGGCGGCGCTCTGAACTGCACACAATGCTCAAGGTGTATTCACGGCATGGATCAGCACGGAGGCATTATTATATTCTTTGTTTGTTTGCTAGTACTTGCTAAATGATTCTCTGTGCAAATCCTTCCCTCTTGAGCTATGGTCTGCATGAATACTAACAAGCAGAACTGTGTGGTGGAGACTCAGATGATTTATAAATATTTATGAGCTGGAAGTGACTGCAACTAGCAAATTTCTGTCAGATATCCCGCAGCACTTCTCCTTGATGGCCACCGATGGATGGCTCCTGGGAGCTTCATGAAGAAAAGATCATAATTATTTCTAGAATTGCAGCTTTCTAGGCGTTATAACTGAAAAATTCTGACTGCCGTACAGCTGCAGCACGCGGCTGAAAGCAAAAATTATGTTTTATGTTTTCATATATTTACAAAATGAAGCAAAATGAACAGAGTATTTGGAATGAAATTTACTACATACAAAGAGAAAAATGATTTCATAATCTGAAAGCAGGTGCAAACAGTCATAGCAAGCTCATTAGGGTTATGGCAGTGGTGTAGGGGATATGAGAGGAAAGGCAGGTGTGTTGTAGGAGATTTGTAAAAGATTGCCAAATTTCCCTGCCTTGTTCAGCCTTTTGGCAAATATATCTGGGGTCGGATTTTATGAAAAATTCTTTTACATGAAATACCAAAGTTTGGCAAAGCGTGTTCTGAAAATCCAGTACTCCAAATGCACCCAATCTCAGACTGTTCATTTGAATTTGAAAGAACGCCACTGTTCACTGAGAGCTTTTTAGGAGATCCTAGAGTTTACTTAGGAGGGGAAATTTGGGTGTATTAAAGGGAAATGTTGTGTATTATGTAAGGAGCTTTGGGAGGCCTGGAGGGAACAGACAGAAATTAGTCTTCAACATGGCTTGTCTCTCTCACTTGTTTTCTTTCCAATTTAGTTAAACTCTCAATATCACGTGTCTGTGTGCCAAATGTAAAGGACATCAAGATCAGAATTCAGACACCCAGGTCACATGATGTACACAAGTCTGGCAATATTTTAGGAAAGGCTCTGCTAAACATGGAGCTCCCTACTATTATATACAAACCACAATACCTCCAAAATATAGCCAGCCAAATTGAGCCACAAAAGAAAAAGTGTCACGTTGCTCTGTGTAACTGTATTATTTTATTTTTAAACAAATGTTTTGATTTTTAGATCAATCTCATGGCTAGGCTAAACCAACAGATTGCACAATAGAACCCCCCCCCCCCAAAAAAAAAATATTAAAATGAATATAAATAGATGCAATACATATTTACCTCCTTGCAACTTCTCAAAAGACAGCCGTAGAGTGCCTCCTTGATAGAGACACTAGGGGGCATATTTAGTAAAGTGTGGCAAGTAGCCCAGGAATAAATGCATGCTTAGCACACGTTCCTACCGTGGCAGAGGTAAAGCGGCTACATTAAATGTAGGGGATGTAGCCACGGTAGGAAGGCATTGTTGCATTAGGCCCATCAGGCGCATGGTAGTAGCGACCGTGTGTCAGGTACGTATGTGCACTACATATCCCCCACACTTGTGTGATAACACCATTACGACCCCTCTAGAGAGGTGTATATAACTGGGGCCACGTTTCTGTGCTGTGTGGAGAGCTGGAAGCACTTGGCAGATGCAAGATGAGAGTGGACACATCTCCACCTACCATGGAACCTGAGGGTACGGACAGCAGATATGCCATATATGTGATCCCAGGGGATTGCTGCTGTACAACGGGAGGCCATGCAATCAATGGAGAAGGACATGAATATAGAGCAACCCTCTTTCTCTCTGAAGCAAGTCTATAAGTAGTCCAGGGCTCAGAAACACTGAAGTGCCGCCCTGTTAACATGTATGGAAGCAGCCCACCACACCTCAGCAGAGATACTAGACAATACATGGTTACCAACCACACCAATAGACATAAGAACATAAGATATGCCATATTGGGTCAGACCAAGGTCCATCAAGTCTAGTATCCTGTTTACAACAGTGGCCAATCCAGCTCACAAGTACATGGCAGGTTCCCAAAAAAGGCACACATGTTCCACAATGCTTCTCCCAGGGTAAGCAATGGATGTCCCTGGTCCTCTTAATAACGGCTTATGGACCTTTCCTCCAGGAATTTGTCCAAATCTTTTTTAAACCCAGCTATCCTAACTGCTTTTACTACATCCTCCATTAATGAATTCCAGAGTTTGATTATATGTTGAGTGAAAAAATGTTTTCTCTAATTAGTCTTAAATGTGCTACATTGTGACTTCATTGCATGTCTCCTAGTCTTTCTACTTTTTGATGGAGTAAACAGCAAATCTACATGTACCCATTCTACTCCATTCATGAATTTATAGACCTCTATCATATCTCCCCTCAGTCGTAAGCTCAACATGCAGATAGTCATGCTTTAATGGGAGAAAGTCAAGATGGATTCAGCCAAGGAAAGTCTTCTTTTACTAATCTGTTATTTTTTTTTGAAGGAGTGAATAAACAAGTAGACAAAGGTGAGTCGGTTGATATAATGTATCTGGATTTTCAGAAAGCCTTTGACAAGGTCCCTCAGAGACTTTTGGCAAAACTAAAGAGTCATGGGATAGGAGGCAGTGTACTATTGTGGATCAGGAACTGGTTTAAAGATAGAAAGCAGAGAGTAGGGCTAAATGGCCAATTTTCTCAATGGAGAAAGGTGAATAGTGGAATATTCCAGGGATCTGTGCTGGGCCCGCTGCTTTTTACCATATTTATAAATGACCAGGGGACGAGGCATGCAAATCAGTGATGCAAATACATGGCTACAGACTGGGCTGCAGCAGTGTCTGTGGGTGACATAGCAAGAGTGCTGCATTTGCATGAGCAGAAGGTCCTAGTCTGGTGAAGGCAGTGTGTCAGCATTGCCCAGAATATGGGCACTAGACCATGAAACTGCCCCATTCTGAGTCACCCTGGATGCCTGACAACCTAGGGTGCAATAGACAGGTTTGCAGACTTCTGAGGGGGAAGGGATAGGTTCCTACCCAGTTACCTTTCCCTCTTCTGGCTCAATACCCTTGCTGGAGAGGAGTGTGGTCCTTCCTTCATGTGGGTGAAGCAGGGGGCAAAGTCCTGGAGTGAAGATCTGCTGGTCCAGCACACACACCGCACAGAAATGGCTAGTGACCTCTGCCATCAACCCTTCCTGCACGCTGAAGTCCAGGTTGTCCAGACCCAGCACCTAGGTCAGGCATATTGTACCCCAACAAAACATACAGAATGCAACTGGTGTTCCAGGAGATGGATACCCACCACAGTGACAAATCAACTGAAGGGTGGGAGAGAATCCACAGTAGCTGCCCATGCTACTCAAATGTTGAAAGCTCTGAGGGAATACAACAGTACACCCTAACAACCACCATGGAGAAGGACATCCCAATCAGTCCCGAGATCAAGCCTGTCAGCTTTCAGGAAACTGAGGGGCCCCCAAGTGCTAAGGAGTGAGCAAATGCTTCCCCGGATGGAAAGAATACCTCATCCCCTAGCAACATGCCATCTGTGGGGACACTATACAGGGAACTACAAGTGAGCTAGCCCTCCTTCAGTAGTTTAAATGTAAGCAGCTGCTCTGAGCCAGATGGCCATAGACATGCCTTCCGGTGGTTAGAGTGAGGAGCTATGTGCCCCCCAGAAACAAAGCCTGTGGTACAGCACATCCCCACAAGTGCACATATGCATTGATACATGGAACCCCATGAAAAGGGGATAATGCAGCCCATCCCCCTACTGCTGCTTTTGCTGCTGGTGTTGCAAGGGCCCTACCCCTGCTATCTGGTTGCCACATCAACCTTGAGCTCTCATCTGCCGTGCTGCAGAAGATCACAATACGCCAAAGACAAAGAAATAAACCTCCAAAAGATCAAATGAGTACTTTGTAAACTATCAATCAAATACACATAAGAACCATTGGGTTCGGCGTTTTTATGGCAATGGATTACGACAGGGAACACTTGACACAGGGCTCTTTGGGGGCCCGAAACATGCATGCCGTGTACATTTATAACCCGACAGTTGTTGAGTATGAAGATCGCCTTCATTTGAGATAAGTGTGATTACACTATTTTTACGATTTTGTGTGAATCCATTCACTTGATAAAAGGGGTTCTTCCGGCATTGAGGGGAGGGTTTCCATCTCTCCTTCTCGGGCAGGTCGATCCCGACAAAAAAAGAATATTACAGGTGTAGGAACACGTATATCAGTTGTGGTATTGGGGACACCCATCGGTACTCGTATCAATGACTTTATTTGATTAATTCTGCAGAAGATGGCATGAGGGCTTAGTCCATGGGTGAAGCTCTGCCTCTGTCATATGGGATGTCATATGTGTGTGGAATGGCCCAGGGCAGTTTGTAGTATGGGGATCATGCCCATACCGTGTGTTTGGAATGCAACTATCTGTGCCCACTAGCAGCGTCCTTTCTGGTCGGAAGTTCCACTAACATAGCCGCATTAGCTGTCAACAGCTGTTTCTGCCCACTCTCTGCCCCAATTCCATTCTCATCTCGCCCATTTGCATGGCACTTGGGATTCATAGCACGGATGCAGTTTTATCATGCTACCAGCTACCACCTTTTGGTCATTAAGAATTCTCATTTCTTTTTGAATGTTTCTGTAATCAATTCTTAGGACTCTTTTACGAAGTCTGCTATATATCTGCGCCTAACGCACCAGTAGCACTAAAGTCAAGACACATTAGGTACAAAGCTGTCAGAAGCATGTACAGCATTTTACCCGCAGTTAACACTTGGAGCTGTAGACTAACGCGGGGCGCTGTTACCAGGAGTGCCCTTAACGTCACCTATTGAAGTGGAGGTAATTGCACCCGTGCTAACTGCAAGCATCAGAGTTATTGCTTGATGTGTTCAGCCATGTTGACTGAGTGACGTTCACCATGCCTACTCTCCACCCCTAACCCGCTCATTTACTACTCCACTGCACAATTCACGCTTAGCCCTTAAATTCTGATAGCCCCATACTAGCAATTACTGTGAGCAACAGAACGTGATTACTGCTTATTGAAACCCATTCTAGCTGCATAGCTCATGTTAGTAAAAGGGACCTTTTGGCTAGTCTGCATGATTATTTGAATTTTATGGGTAGCCTTATTCTCATCCTACTAATATTTTTGAGTTTTAGTACAAATTGTATGCACTAAATGACCCTTTATGCATGAGCACTGGCAATTGCTTAGGACACAGTTGTGGTGAGGGCTCATAAGCACTTTGGGGATCATTCTGAGGCACAAATAGCGGGGATGGATGCCCCAACCTCCTTCTGCCTCCTTCTGCCCCTGTATAACTTCCCCGCTGGTTGTGTGAGGAAGTTATACGGGGGCAGGGAAGGGGCAGTACAGGGGTGGAGAGTGGACAGTTGCCGGCCCTGGACGTACAGGGCCAATTCAAATGTTGGCCCTGTATGTCCAGGGACAGCAAAATGGCCGGGAAAGTTATTCCACCCCCAGGGTGGAATAACTTCCCTGGATGTTTCAATTTTGCTGCTCCAGGGGGCGGAAGGGGCTGGCGTGGCAGTGTTAATTCCCCGCAGCCCGACCCTGGCCTTAGGAGGCCAGATCAGGAGTCGGGCTGCGGGGAATTAACATTTTGGGCAGGTGGCCGGCATCATGGCTCTTAAATGGAGCCATGGCAACATGACGCCATGGCACCGCGGCTCCATTTAAAAGTCCTGGCTGAGTTAGCCGGCAGTGCCTGTACGTGCAGGTCAGGACTGAATCGCAATCCTGGCCTGCATATACAGGCTTGTTCGCAATTTTGATCCTGCAGGGCTAGACATGCCCCACGGGATCAGAATCGCGATCTCCTTTGTACGTCTGAGTCAGCCCAGACGTACAAAGGCGATGTACATGGGAATCGGAATCGCGCCCTTTCTGTTTCCTGGCAAAAGTGTTTGTCTGTATTTAGAGTTTATTTTTATGGAATTTTTTTACTATGTTGATAGATTATTTGTTAATTCATTTCACTTTTGGCCAGCTGTATCTTCAAAGGAGGTAAATATTTATTCGCATCTATTTAGATTCATTTTTATATTTTATTTTTTATTTTTGGAGAAAATATCATGGAACCCATCAGTTTTTTGATTCAGCTACAGTGTAATTGTATTTTTATATTTATTTTTATTTTTTATTTTTAAGATCAATGTAACACCTTTTAAATTTGGCTGGCTATATTTTGGAGGTATAGTTGTATAGCATATCGTGGAGCAACCAATTTACATTATTATTTTAAGTTTGCTTATTTATTTAATTATTAGTATGTGAGATGGCTTATCTCTCACTTGGTTTGCAGCTTGTCGTGCTGTGAGGGCTTGCGTGCATCAGTGATGCTGAGAGCTAAACTATCGGTAGTTTAACTACTGGCAGGGTCTCCCAAGATGGACAGGTCTCAGCTGAGGTGCCAGACGAAGACAAACCACCCATCTGGGCAGCAGCAGAATGGGATAGTGTTGACGGCGGAGGATCACATTTCTGTGACAACGGCAACAACACCAAACTCAAACTGCGCAGAAGGAAGGCCCGGCAATCTACTTCTGTATCTTGCCATGAAAACCCAATGGATAGTTACAACAAAACAAATTGTGCTATGGTGCTGGAAGATGAGACTCCCAGGTTGGAAGGCACTCAACTAGCTACTGGGGAAGAGCTGAAGACTTTTCAGAGTAAAGCCAGCATTTATGATGTGGTTGGATCAAAGCCCTCGGGAAGTCTGACTGCTGATGTAGCTGCGCATGAAATGAGAGTCAGAAGCTGTAAAGATGTCTTACACATTGGAACATGGAACGTACGAAGCATGAACCAAGGGAAGTTGGAGGTGGTCAAGAATGAAATGGAACGTGTACAACTTGATCTGTTGGGTGTCAGCGAACTGAAATGGACTGGCATCGGGCACTTTGCATCAGATGATCACATGGTCTACTATGCTGGAAATGAAAGACAAAGAAGAAATGGTGTTGCATTTATAATAAAGAAGAAACTTGCAAGAACTGTAATGAAATACAATGCAGTCAGCGAACGCTTAATCTCTATTCGTCTACGAGGATTGCCTATCAACACAACTATAATTCAAGTATATGCCCCAACAACAGCTGCAGAAGAGAATGAAATTGAAGAGTTCTATGAACAAGTACAAGCTGAAATTGACAGAACATGCAAACAGGATATCCTGATAGTCATGGGTGACTGGAACGCAAAAGTTGGCAACAAAGAAGAAGGCAAAGTAGTTGGAAAATATGGACTTGGCAACAGAAATGAAGCTGGAGAAAGATTGATAGAATTCTGCAAGACCAATGATCTATTCATCTCAAACACCTTCTTCCAGCAACACAAGCGACGACTGTACACATGGACTTCACCCAATGGATTGTATAAAAATCAAATTGACTACATCTGTGGAAGTCAACGATGGAAAAGCTCTGTAACATCAACAAAGACAAAACCTGGAGCTGACTGTGGTACAGATCATCAACTACTAGTATGCAAACTCAAGCTAAAGTTGAAAAAGAGCAAACCACTCATGAATGCAGCAAAATATGACCTTGAGAATATACCACTGGAATTTAAAGACTGCCTGCAAAATCGATTTGCTGCTTTAGATACAAATGACAGAACTCTGGAAGAGTTATGGAATGACATCAAGAAGGTTGTGCTGGAAGAAAGCGAGAAGTCTCTACAAAAGGTGAAAAAGCAAAAACGGCCAAAATGGATGACAGAAGAAACTCTGAAAATTGCCCAGAAACGCAGAGAAGCTAAAGCCAAAGGAGAAAGAAAGACAATCGCAGAACTCAACAGAGATTTCCAACGTGCAGCAAGACAGGACAAGGAAAAGTACTACAATGACACTTGCAAGGAAATAGAAGCAGAAACTATCAGAGGAAGAACAAGATCGGCTTTCCTAAAGCTGCGAGAGTTAAAGAAAAAGTTCCAGCCTCGAATTGGAATGTTACAAGATGCTCAAGGTTCTATGTTGAATGATGCTGAGAAGATCAAGAAAAGGTGGAAGGAATATACAGAGTTTTTATATGATAAAGATCAAGTGGACCAGCAGCCGTTTCAACCTATACCTTATGATCAGGAACCATTGGTGATGAAAGAAGAAGTTGAAGCAGCATTGAAAGCCTTATCAAAGAACAAAGCACCAGGCATTGATAGCATTCCCATAGAAGTATTGCAGCAATCTGATGCAGCTGTTACTGTACTTACAAGGCTCTGCCAAGAAATATGGACGACAACATCATGGCCAACTGACTGGAAAAGATCTGTGTTTATACCAATACTAAAGAAAGGTGATCCAACTGACTGTGGAAATTATCGCACAATCGCTCTGATCCCACATGCCAGCAAGATTCTACTGAAGATTATTCAAAAGAGACTACAGCCATACCTAGAACAAGAACTACCTGAAGTGCAAGCAGGGTTCAGGAAAGGGCGAGGAACGAGAGACATCATTGCGGATGTGAGATGGATCCTTGAAAAGACTAAAGAATACCAAAAGGATATCTATTTGTGCTTTATCGACTATAGCAAGGCTTTTGACTGTGTAAACCATGAGAAACTCTGGGCCACATTAAGAAGCATGGGTATACCAGAACACCTGATCGTTCTCTTGCGCAATCTGTATATTGATCAAGAAGCAATAGTTCGAACGGAACAAGGAGAAACAGAATGGTTTAAAATAAGCAAAGGTGTAAGACAAGGCTGCATACTTTCCCCCTACCTGTTTAATTTATATGCAGAACAAATCATCAGAGAAGCAGGATTGTATGAAGACAACAGAGGTGTGAAGATTGGTGGAAGACTCATCAACAACCTTCGCTATGCTGATGATACCACATTACTGGCAGAAAGTGAAGATGATCTGAAACATTTGCTTCTCACAATCAAAGAACATAGTCTCAAAATGGGCCTGCACCTTAATGTAAAGAAGACAAAGATCATGACAACTGGCATAATCAACAGGTTCATCGTTGAAGGAGAAGAAATTGAAATCGTGAACAACTTTAACCTACTTGGATCAACTATCAATAAAGAAGCAACAAGCAGTCAAGAAATCAGACGACGCATTGCTCTTGGCAGAATGGCTATGAAAGACCTAGATAAGATTCTCAAGAGCAGAGATGTCTCTCTCCATACAAAGATTCGACTTGTTCAAGCCATGGTATTTTCCATAACATCACATGGATGTGAAAGCTGGACAGTGAAAAAGACAGACAGGAAGAAAATTGATGCCTTTGAATTATGGTGCTGGCGGCAAATACTGTGTATACCATGGACTGCCCGAAGAACAAACCAGTCGGTACTAGAGGAGATCAAACCTAAGCTTTCTTTAGAAGCTCAGATGACAAGACTTCGACTTTCATACTTCGGACACATCATGTGAAGAGAGAGATCATTAGAGAAAGACATCATGCTTGGAAAGATAGAAGGTCAACGCAAAAGAGGAAGGCCAGCAATGAGATGGATCGCTACAATAACTGCAGCTACGGGTACCAGTCTGTCAACAATGAGCCGCCTGACTGAAGACCGAACACAATTTAGGATAGCTATCCAGAGTGTCGCCATGAGTCGACTCCGACTCGACGGCACTTAACAACAACAACAACATGGCTTATGTTTCCTATGTATTTATTTATCTTTTGCAGATTGACTATTATCCGATGTTGCTCATCCATGTCTGTACAAATGATACTGCGAGGTATCCCTCTGAGCATATCAAAAGCGACTTTGTACCTCTGAGACAGAGGATGAAACAGATAGGGGCACAGGTGGTGTTCTCTTCAATCCTCGCTGTTGAGGGTAAAGGCTGAGACAGAGACGCTCGCATCCTGGAGATGAATGCATGGCTGCATCAATGGTGTCATCGAGAGTGTTTTGGTTTCCTGGACCATGGGATGCTGTTCCAGGGGCTGCAGAGCAAAGATGGCATCCATCTGTCCAAGAAGGGTTGACGTGCCTTCAGCAGAAGACGGGCTAACTTACTGAAGAGAACTTTAAACTAGATTCATTGGTGATGGGTGAAGAAAGCCTCCAGGTAAGTGAAACATTAAATATCTCTGTAGAAATGGGTAAAAGGGACAATATCTAGAAAGTGCTGTATATAAATGCTCATTGCATGGGAAATAAGATCCCAGATGTTGAGGCTTTAATAGAAGAGGCTGACTTGAATTTAGTGGTTTTTATTGAGACATAGTTCATGGATAACCATGATTGGGATATAATTATACCAAGCTATACTTTATTCAGGAAGGACAGAGTAGGAAGAAGGGGAGGAGAGATGGCACTATATGTAAAAAGTAATATTAAAGCTTTAGAATTACAAGGCTTAAAAGGGAGAGAGAAGGCACTGTGGGTTAAATTAGAAAGAGGGAAAGGGAAATCCATTTGCATTGGAGTGATATACAGATCGCCCTCACAGGGAGAAGAAGAGAACAGATTTAATAGAAGACATATGCAGCATTGCCATGAAAGGAGAAGTGCTACTGATAGATGATTTCAATATGCTGGATGTTTATTGGCACATCTCTGCTGCAGTGTCATCTAGAAGAAAAGAGATCCTGAATTCTCTACAGGGAGAATTATTCAGGCAACTAGTAACAGAACCCAAACATGAAGGGGCCATACTGAACTTGGCGCTTACCAATGGAGAAAGTGTTTCTGATGTTATAGTGGGAGATCATCTCGCATCCAGTATTCACCAGTATTAGGTTCAGTATTAGGACTAGGGCTGATAAAATCTATTCAAAAGTGAGGGTTTTAGACTTTAGGAAAGCTAACTTTGCCTCAAGGAGTCGTTAGCGGGATTGGAACAGTTGGGGGATGTAGAAAAACAATGGGCAAAACTGAAAGGGGATATTTTAAGAGCAACAAACCTTTTTGTTAGAAAGGCAAATAAATGAAAAGGAGGCTGCTATGGTTCTCAAAAGAAGTGGCTGAAAAGGTGAAGAAAAAGAGGGAGGCCTTCAAGAAATACAAGAGATCACAGAGAGCGGAAGACAGGCATCTATATTTGGAAAAACTTAGAGAAGCTAACAAAATAGGAAAGCAAAGATTGAAAAAGAGGAAGAAATAGCCAATGCAGTAAAATGGGGGATAAGACATTTTTCAGATATGTTAGTGAGAAGAGGAAGGGCAAAAGTGGTATTGTTAGACTCAAGGGTGAAGGGGAGGAATATGTAGAAGCTGATGAGGATAAAGCAGAATTGCTTAACAAATATTTCTGTTCTGTGTTCACAGATGAAGGCTCTGAGGGAATACAACAGTACACCCTAACAACCACCATGGAGAAGGACATCCCAATCAGTCCCAAGATCAAGCCTGTCAGCTTTCAGGAAACCGAGGGGCCCCCAAGTGCTAAGGAGTGAGCAAATGCTTCCCCGGATGGAAAGAATACCTCATCCCCTAGCAACATGCCATTGCTTAACAAATATTTCTGTTCTGTGTTCACAGGAGCAAGACCTCAGAAAACATCCACAAATAGGAACAGAAGTGACGTGGATCTCGAATGATTTTCAGAAGACTGTGTTCATGAGGAAGTAGATAAACTAAAAGTAGACAAAACGATGGGACTGGATGGGACACATCCGAGAATACTGAAGGAACCTGGGGACGTTCTAGCTACTCTACTGACTGACTTTTTCAATGCTTCTTTAGAGTCGGGAGTGGTCTCAGAGGCTGGAGAAAGGCACATGTGGTCCCTTTACACAAAAGTGGAAGTAGGGATGAGATTGAAAACTACAGGCCGGTTAGTTTAATCTCTGTGGTGAGAAAATTATTGGAAACACTGCTAAAAGAGAGAATAGTGAGGTTTCATGAGTCCAATGTATTGCAGGATCCAGGGCAGCATGGGTTTACCAGAGGAAGGTCTTGTCATACAAATCTGATTGACTTCTTTGACTGGGTGACTAGGGAGTTGGACCAAGGGAGAGTCCTAGATCTGGTGTACTTAGATTTCAATAAAGCCTTTCACACCATTCTGCACAGATGACTTATAAACAAACTGAGCACTCTAGGGATGAGCCCTAAAGTTACTGATTGGGTTAGAAATTGGTTGAGTGGGAGGGGACAAAGGGTACAGGTAAATGGAGCTCACTCTGAGGAGAAGGAGGTTACCAATGGTGTGCTGCAAGGATCTGTCCTTGGTCTGATTCTTTTTAACATCTTTGTTAGTGATATTGCAGAAGGGCTGTCGGGTAAGGTTTGCCTGTTTGTGGATGATACCAAAATCAGCAATATAGTAGATATCCAGAAAGGAGTAAATAGCATGAGGAGAGATCCAGCTAAACTTGAAGAATGGTCTAGAATTTGGCAGCTGAGATTTAATACTAAAAAAATGCAGGGTCATGCATTTGGGCTGCAAAAATCCAAGGGAGCAGTATAGTGTAGGGGGTGAAGTACTTCTGTCCAAAAAGAAGAGCGGGACCTGGACATGATTGTGTCTGACAACCTTAGAGTAGCTAAAGAGGTAGAAAAGGTGACAGTGAAAGCCAGAAGGATGCTTGGGTGCATACGGAGAGGAATGGCCAGCAGAATAAAGGAGGTGATAGTGCCTCTGTATAAGTCTCAGGTGCAACCTCATCTAGAGTATTGTGTGCAATTCTGGAGACCGCACCTTCAAAAGGATGTGAACAGGATGGAGTCAGTACAGAGGGTGCCTACTAAAATGGTTAGTGGTCTTCGTTATAAAGCATATGAGGACAGACTTAAGGATCTTAATATGTAGAACTTAGAGGAAAGGTGGGATAGAGGTGATATGATAGAGACGTTTTAATATCTCTGTGGCATAAATGCACAGGAGGAGAGCCTCTTTTGATTGAAAGCAAGCTCTGCTATGAGGTGATAAAGGACGAGGGTGAAAGTGGGATAGATTCAGGAGTGATATGCGGAAATATTTCTTTAGGGAAAGAGTGGTAGATTCATGGAATGGTCTCCCAGTGGAGGTGGTAGAGATGAGGACCGTATCTGAATTCAAAAAAGCATGGGACCAACACAGAGGATCTCTAAAGGAAAAAAAGGGACTGTTGTAGTTGTTGATATGGAAGAACAGACTAGACAGGCCATGTGGTCTTTTTCTGTCGTCATTTTTCTATGTTTCTATGAATTCAGAAAAGCATGGAATAAACACAGAGGATCTCTAAAGGAAAAAAGGAGGCTATTGTAATTGATATAGAAGGGCAGACTAGATAGGCCATGTGGTCTTTTTCTGCCGTCATGTTACTATGTTTCTAGATTATCTATGTCCAATTTTATTGTATCTCTGATAAAGGCCAAGTGCTGAAACATGACTATGTAGGGTTTTATTGTTGATTTCTTATATCAGTGCTATGAGGAGAATGATTTAATACATTTTCTCTTTTTATGCACCTAGCTATTAGTGTGGGTGGTTTTCTCTGCCTGCTTTTTAGACTGTCCAAGAAAACATACATGGGTTTGTCAATTTCCGATAGGAATACATGTATATTTTAAATCTTTCTCTGTCGGCATTACATGTGCTTTGAGGCCTGTGGCAGTGGCAGCTACCTGCTCGTTTGGACATGGGGCCACCACCTTATTGGAGCCCTACCCTCATTGGAGCCCCATCCTCATTGGGGCCACCACCCTCATTGGAGCCCCGCCCTTATTGCAGCCCTATCCTCAATGGGTCCCTACCCTCATTGGGGCCACCACCCTCATTGGAGCCGCACCCTCAATGGAGCCCCATCCTCATTGGAGCCCCATCCTCATTGGGGCCACCACCCTCATTGGAGCCCCATCCTCATTGCAGCTCTGTCCTCATTGCAGCCCTGTCCTTATTGGGGCCCCACCTTTATTGGAGCCCTACCCTCATTGGGGCCACCACCCTCATTGGAGCCCCACCCTCATTGGAGCACCATCCTCATTGAGATCACCACCCTCACTGAAGCCCCATCCTCATTGGGGCCACCACCCTTATTGTAGCCCCATCCTCATTGCAGCCCTGTCCTCATTGGGGCCCCACCTTCATTGGAGCCCCACCCTCATCGGGGCCACCACCCTTATTGGTGTCCAACACCATTTCAAAAAGTACAAATGCAAATTATTTCACTTAGCTCCTTGGATGGATCCTCTTATATCTGTAGTCTTGTAAAATCCAAGTAAGTGCCGGCAAATATACTTGCATGTTGCAAGATTGACACTTATACCTGAGTTACTGGTGTTTGCATATATAAAGCCCAAAGTGATGCCACATATTTTTGAAAATGTGCTTTTGTGAAAATGGTGACTGTGATTAGATGCGCCGGCAAAGAAACATGTAGTTGCCATCGTCCTTACATGTATTTCACAAAAGGCTCTGTGTTCAGCAGAGGCTTGGCACAGGAAAAATGGAACCTTTCAAGTCTTGCTTGCCATGTCATGCCCCTCTCTGGATGGCAGTGGCTGGGAAGCATTATCTGAAAGACATTCACTGGCCCATGTCATGTGATTTGCTGATCTTAGTTCAGGTCCCTGTATGCACGCCTCTGCAGAAGAAAAAAATGTCACTATTCATCATCAGCTGATACGTTCATCATGTTTATCCTAATTAATGCTCTACGATCTTTGTATTGATGTAATTAGTGTACAGCACTCAGTCTAGTATGCTATATATATGTCAAAATAAATACATTTATTTATAGAACAGCTGAGACCAACTGAATTCATTTCATAAGTGAGATATTCACACAATAGATAATGTTGCTATTTAATTAGCTGTGATGAGATGGAGGGCACCCTTGAGGCATTTGCTCACCATGCTCCCCCGCAAGAAGCCTTTTTTCCTCTTTTAGCTTTGCATTTACTTGACTTTATAGTGTGCAATTGGCTGAATTCAGCTGCAGTCACCCTCAGGGCTACCCAGAAGATCTAAGAAATCGTCTGTCTACAGCCAGGGCTGGCAAACTAATTCACTGCATAGGGACAATTATAAAGCATCTCATGACCGACTCAGAAGAATGGGGCGCTACTTGTAGACATCCCTATAATGCAGTATTCTGGGCTCTTGCATGCCGACAGCACATATAAATGCATACTTGGAGAATTCGCAAAGAATAAGAAATCCTTGACCCTGCACTTCTTTAACTATACCCATTTGGATTATAACCCATATACTCATGCTGTCGAACACAATTTATGTACAGCAAACAGCATAGGCGGGCAATAATTTTCTAACTAGGTACTTATGTGAGAAGTACAAAAAAACAACTATCTTAAACCTAATTTAGAGAGGCAACATAGGCACCTATCTGCCTTGGTGAAACAGGCTCCCAGAAGGGCGCAGATGGAAAGCTGTATATGTGTGTGCGTCCTCTAAGCATGCAATCGTGTATTATAGAAAACGCGTGTGCATCGCAACTCCGCCTCTGCTTGCCCAAATTATGCCCCTGGGAATGCTTACTGGGCTTACTTTTTACATGTTTGTGGTTGTCAACTTTTACAAAAGCCCACTTCCACGCATAGCACAGGTTTTCCATACGGAAAAAGATTTATAAAATTATTCCCAGAATGTGAAAAACTCTCTAGTACATCTGGCCCAAGGGGACTCATTTATTAAGAATTTTCTTTTCCCATCTGGAGAAAAATCTTTTACAAATTAGGGCTTTGGTAAAAATGCATGTGAAGTGGAGGAGTAGCCTAGTGGTTAGAGCAACAGCCTAATACCCAGAAGATCAAGGGTTCAGTTCCCACTGGCACTCCTTGTGACTTTAGGAAAGTCACTTTACCCTCCATTGCCTCAAAAGAAAAGGCTGGCAATCTACTTCTACATTGCCAAGAAAACCCAGAGGTAGCTGGGTCACTATGAGTCAACATTGACTTGATGGCACAAAAAAAAAAAAAAGCATGCATACTGAATTGGCCAGCACCATGCATTTCAGAAAAAGACTGCACAAACAGGGACAAATGTTCTATATAGATATACATTCTACCAAAACCACAGTTCTTGCAGCCCTTTATTTCCCTGTTAATATCGGCACATTTGTTTTTATCTGCAGAGCATCTGCAGTTCATGTATAAAAATGGAGCAAGGGAGGCAGTCTAGTTACCATGGCAACATCAGCCTGCCCTCCCTACCCCACCCATCTGCTCCACTTCAGCCTGCTAGAGGAGGAGGAGGAGGGCGGTCGCCTGCATCACAAAGAGAGAAACTCCTTTGAAACAGATAAAAGAAACGTGTTAACATCTCAGACCTTCTAAATACCACAATCACGGCTCAATATACTGGAATAAATGGGCAGTAAGTGGGCTATCCTACTTGGACATCTGTACTACGCTACCACAGACGCGATAAGGAATAAAACGTGCGGTTGTCATTCTTAGAAAGCACATCCCCAGCAAAGCGCTTTATCATTCCTTGCACTCGGTGAAACCATTCCTGGAATGATTCTGGACCCACCATCCTAAGGCTTGGGTGATGGACAAATTTAATGGCCAGTTTCCATCTCCCCCTTGCTTTTCTCTCTCCCTCCTCCTTGGCAACCCTAATTGCCCGGGGATGCCACAGTCATAATCCTGCTGCCAAGTATCTCTGAGGCAGTGGGACCATGGCTTGTCCCTGTAAAACGATTATTATTTATTTGCAAAGTCGAAACATGTAATGCGCACAAATTTGAAAGCATTTTATGTATTTAAAAAATACTAACACAAATACCAAATTAATAAGAAATAAATGACATGATTTGGAAGTAATCTATTTTGATCTTCTTCATTTAGTAGATTTTATACAAATGCAAGAAGCAAATTATTTCCAAATATTTCGGTAAAATTTGGCCACTGTGCGCCTCGCTCCTTAAAAGTAAAGTAAAATGAACCACCATCATGTAGAGGATTAAGAAATGTTATTACTAGGGATGGATGTTGTAAATGTTAGCCTATAAAATAACAGTGTTAGAATAAACCTTGAGCTCGATATCGCAAAGCATTTACACGGCTTACAGAGCTGTAAACCATGTAAAAGCTCCTAAGCGAGCACAGTTAGTGCCGCTGAATATCCCAGAGTAATGTCACTATACACCCCGATGCTAACCGCTTGGCTATCCCTCAGCGGCAAGAGTTGGGCACAGCAAAAGCTGTCCTAACGTTTGCCACCAAAGCTAACCGGGAAGCAGCTGAATATTACCACTGCACAGTTAGCTTCTGCACCGTGTGTGGCTGTCCATCAAACCCAGATATTCAATATCTGGGGTTAAGTTCAGCGGTGACGGCTATGTACCTTAGAGGCGCAAAACCATCACAAGGCAGCAGAGGAAATATCTTGAACATTCCCTGTGACCTTGCAAAGTCTGTGGAAACTGAGGTGCTGCATTCCCTGCAGTGGTCTGTGGTGTCAGTGATCCTGCAGAGGCTAGTATTTGCCCTCACAGATCCTGAACAAGAGCTCTGTGCATGCTAAAACATACATTAAGCAGCAATCACGCGATGGAGTAGGGAATGGGCAGAGTGGGGGTGTGGAGAGCTCATTGCTGCTAGCACTGGGGCCATTGCCATGCGCTCAGCGGCCGCGTGGCTCTTAGCATGAGTTCATCTGATGAGGCCTCTATGGGAGTCATTAAGTGAACCCGCCTTACTGGAGAGAACATTAGAGTGGACCATCACGTGTTAGCTGTCAGGAACACACTGGTCACGCCCCTAACATCTAACACAGATACTTTGCAAATAACATGTGATTGCTTGGCATGTTAATTGCACAGTCTTAGGAGAATTTAGTAAAAGAGGCCCTTAGGGGACCTTTTACTAAAAATGCACTATGGGTTTGCAACTGACGCATCAATAGTGTGAACATTTTTTGTGCGTTAAGTGCAAAGCCTCCGCATTAACTGTTGCATTTCAGTAGATATGCAGCATGTTTCCTACAGTAAACCCTGTGGTGCTGTGCTCTAATGTAGAGTGCTATTACCACAAGCATAGTTAACTCAACCTACTGAGGTGGAGGCAACTACACCCACGATAACTGCAACATTGAGTCAGCACACAGGGTTGATCTCTGCGCTGACTGCAGTATGTTCACCATGCCCACTCCCCGCCCCAACCCAACCATTCACCACCCCAACATGCCAGTCGCAGTTAGTATGTGAATCACACCATGCAGTAACTGTCCTGCCCCTATGCCAACAGTTACCACAGACCTGCATGCACGGTACTGAGCACATAAACCTGCGCTAACAGCTTAGCACACTTTAGCAAAAGGTCCTTTAGTTTCAGCCACTCAGGAGGAGGAAATAGTAGGGGTAGGATCTAAATGGGTGAGGAACATTACAGATTTGAATTAAATACGTTTCTGGAAATGGTAGTGTAGCAATACAAAGCAGAAGGAAATATGGATTAAGTGGATATAGTAGAGGTTTGGGAAAGACATATGCAGGAAGCTCTGGATGTATTTGCAACTCAGAAAAAGAAGCATTTTGATGGAGAAGAAAATAGATTAAGGGGGTCATTCTGACCTGCGAATAGCACGGATGTACATTTGTTTTGGATCTACATCCCTCGCTATACGCAGGGACCCAATTCGGTACATCTAGCTCCCCATGCACACAAGGTCTTTGTGCAGGGGACGGGAAGGGGCGGCAAGAGGGCAGAGAGTTGCAGGAGCGGGGGCCGACCACACAACCCAGACGTACAGGGTCTACTCAGATCACAGCCCTGTATGTCCAACGCTGACAGGATGGATGTGAGACTTAATCCACCTCAGAGGTGGAATAAGTCCCATGCGTGGTGAAGATCGGGGCCTGCAGAGCCCCAGAAGTCCCAGAGCAGCCAGAGGTAAGTCCCCGCCACCCGATCCCGGCCTTGGCTGCCCCCAGCGAGGGCCAGGCGGTGGGAAAAGAAGAGCAGGATATATCGGGCCTTCCAGAACTCCTGCACGGTGTCCTGATGCCATAGCGACAAGACTCCACGGTGCCAGGGCTCCAGCAGGACCATAGGGAGGTTGATGGGCGTTCAGTGCAGCAGAATCTGGCCACATCTGGCCCTTCTAAGTGCCCGATTCTGCACCTGCGGGTACGGACTTGGGCACACATTTGGGCCATCCATATTTTGGGCCCCTATTGGAAATGGCGTTTAATTGGTTTATTCTTGCTTTGCGAGATGCAAAATGGATTTTATATACAGCAGAATAAAAATGGAAGAAGGAAAGGATTGCTTCAGCTAGAAAGCATTAAAGGGTTCAATGGAAGATTATCAGAGTCCAGTGAGAGCTGCAAAAAAAAAAAAAAGGTATTGTGAATGACGTAATTAAAAGATCAGGTAACAATGTGCTAGTCTGGGGGTTTTTGCGTACTGCAAGGGAGGTGCCAAAGGAAGCAGAGAAAGTCGATGTGATAGACTATAATGCATTTGCAAGGTTTTCTGATGAAACAATTCGGAGGATGGAACCAGGTATTGTGGGTAGGTGAGGTTGGCGCTAGGATGTTAGGGCCCGATATTCGAAAGACAGTTACACAGTTTACAGACCTGCAAACCATGTAACTGCCGCTGAACAGGATATTCAATGGCACCAACACAATTAGTGCCACTGAATTTCCCCTCTCTTCTCCCTTACGTGCCCCGGTGCTAACCGCTTAGTGCCGCTGAATTTCCCCTCTCTTCTCCCTTACATGCCCCGGTGATGCCCCGGTGATAATATATGTTATTTATTTATCCTCTGTTATCCATGTTCTCATTTCCTGTTACTTGTAAACTTAACATACGTTTTTTATGATTAAATACAAAATTGTTAAAATGTAAACCGCGCTGATGATAAAAGTGCGGTATATAAAAGCTGTTAAATAAATAAATAAAATAAATAAATAAATAACCGCTTAGTGCCGTTGAATTTCCCCTCTCTTCTCCCTTACATGCCCCGGTGCTAACCGCTTAGTGCTGCTGAATTTCCCCTCTCTTCTCCCTTACATGCCCCGGTGCTAATCGCTTAGTGCCGCTGAATTTCCCCTCTCTTCTCCCTTACACGCCCCGGTGCTAACCGCTTAGTGCCGCTGAATTTTCCCTCTCTTCTCCCTTACATGCCCCGGTGCTAACCGCTTAGTGCCGCTGAATTTTCCCTCTCTTCTCCCTTACGTGCCCCGGTGCTAACCGCTTAGTGCCGCTGAATTTTCCCTCTCTTCTCCCTTACATGCTCCGATGATAACCGCTTAGCATCGGGGTGTGTCAGGGGAATTCTGGGAAGGAGCGGAGGTAGCAACAGTCTCTAGCTGGGCAGCAGCGATATTGAATGCTACCCGGTTAGGGACCTGTGGCTAAAAGACAGGCAAGGAAAACCCCTCACCTATCTTTAAGCCGCAAGAGCTAAGGGCAGCATGCAATATCGCTGCTGTCTGGTTAACTACTGCGGCTTCCATGCATGTGCGGCAAACCCGGATCTTCAATGTTGGGGCCGCATATGACCCCAGCATTGAATATCCGGGGTTTAGGGGCGGCGGGTATGACTATGCGCCGTAGCGATGCATAGCCTGTCCAGTTGAATAGCGGGCCCTTAGGGATTAGGCATGGAGAGGGCTGGCCCCTGAGGTTGGTTCAAGGTGTTGGAGCCCTAGAGAAACCTTAAGACTTCCATCGTCTCTGACTGTCAGATGCTATTGTTTAGCTTTGAATTCCCTGCTCTTTGCTACCCTCCTCCACTTAAAAAAAAAAAAAACTGCCATCCTAGGCAACTGCCTAGTTTGCCTAATGTTGGGCCAGCCCTGGGCATGGATGGGGGTGAAGAAGGTTTTCAAGGGAGTAAATTGGAGGTATGGACAGATTTTCACCCTCTTCAGATTGGTTAGGCAGTCAAACTGGATCCTTGGTTCACAGTATTGGTTAAAGTGAACAAAGACCTAGCAGAGAGCCTGGGAAAGCCTTATAAATACCGCAGATCTTTAAAGGAGGGCAAAGTATCTAGTAAATGGCAGGTATCTTTGATAGGCCAATTTTGAAAATAATCAGAACTGGTTGGTTCGATGGTTTAAAATTATAGACCAATTTCAAATTTGCTCTTTTCAGGCAAATTGGTAAAAAAGGACTGCAACACAACAGTTAAAAAAGGTAAACCAATAATATTCAGGCAAAAAAAAAGAAAAGCAGTTTGGTTAGGGTTCAGGTGGTACCATGGCTCTCTGTTGCTTTAATATAAATGTTTCTATATAGTGCCACGCCTCCCTTTCTTCTTACCCTGCTTTCCTGAAGGGATTATAGCGCGGTATAACTATATCCCACTTATGGTTCTCCATGAACCGCTTCTGTGGGCCCGCCACTGAATCTAAGGAGTTGTTTTACTAATGAACGTTAACTGGCAACGTGGGTTCTGGCATGTGCTAAAAATGTGCTGGGACAGCGTAGGATGATTCTCGCACTAACTGTGCAACCCACGTTAGAGGTGCGAGTGGGCAGGGTAGGAGCGGAGACTGGGCATGGTGAATGAGGTGTTGCACCTAATGCACCATGATGTTAGCACTAATGGCACATTAAGTGCAACATCTTAGTGCCTATTAAGACCCCCTACGTCATTCTCTTCTATTATAGCCTCTAGATCCAGAATGAGAGGACTGCACTAATCGTCCCCCACACAAAAACAAAGAGCCCCCAGCATACCTCCTCAAGAGCTTTCGAACTCCATGCACCAACCCTCTGGACTCTCTCCCCAACAAGATCAGAAGTACCACAGAAAACAGCTCAAGACCCATCTGTTCCTTGAACATTTTGGACCACTAACAGAGACATACCCAGCCCCATCGCGCCCACAGTTCTCTCTGTACTCATAATCATAATATATCACTGCTACAACTACATTCATAATATACCACATACATACCGATGTAAATAAGTTAAGTTAATCGTACATAGTTTAATGTTCTATGTATTTGATGTACTTTGTTGATTGTAAACCGCTTTGACCCAGCGAAAATTGATATAAAAGCCCAGCCAAATAAATAAATAGAACCTTATTTCAATGACTGTGGGTAGTAGTATACACAGCTTTCAAAATATTGCTTTTTCCCATTTCTACACAGATATTTAATGTCTAACTTAACTGAGGGCAAGAAAAGCATGATGCTTTATTTATCACCTAATAACTTACTTATTTTATTTCATAAACATATAGACTGCACATCAAGCAATCATTGATCTGAGCAGTTTATAACATTTCATTCATAATAGCCAAGTACCTGGAAACATTTTGTTTGATGCTGGCACTAAATCCAGGCAAATAATAAAACAGATGCACATGAAGCCATGTGATAACCACAGGAGAATTTTCCGGTAAACCATTAATTAAAGAATCCGACACAAGAGAGTACAGTGGAATAAGATCACACCTGCGGCTACGTGTCATTACAGTTACAGTTTATTGACCCTGTGCGTTGTTATTTCACTGAAACACTGCATCAAAAGCACGTGAGTGCTATTATAAAATGTGTATTTATTAATTTACTGTTTTCCATCTTGTACCTAAGACCTGGAGGAGTAGCCTAGTGGCTAGAGCAACAGCCTATTATCCAAGAGATCAGGTTTAATTCCCATTGACACACCTTGAGCAAGTCACTTTACCCTCCCTTGCCTCGGAAGAAAAGGCCTGGCAATCTACTTCTGGTCATACCTTGCCAAGAAAACCCAGGGGCTGCTGGGTCACCAGGCACTTAAAAAAAAATAAAAAGACCTAAATCAAAATTTTCTTATAGAATTTGGCATTATGGATGATAATCGTTTGAATTTGAATTTATCTCCAAAAAAGAGCAATAGGGCCGCACTGTGATGTGATCAAATATTGTTTAAACTGTAGTGCCATTTATTTATTTAAGGTTTTTTTTTACACTGCGCTCTTTAGAATCGGTGCAGTTTACAAATAACAATAAATTGTACAATGTAGAATGGAACATACACTGAAACTTACAAGGAACAGGAGATAAAACTTGGATTTCAACAGGAATAACTATATACAAATTTCTACAGAGGTGACTATATACAAGTTATGCAATTGTAATGACGGCTATGGTTTTGTCAACATGAAGGGTAAGGGTGTGATGGGTTATGTCATGTCACCGGGCTGAGAGTAAATGATTAGCAATTATTCTATTGAAGACTGACAAGGAACGTATATCCTGTTAGAGCACACCACTGTATTCTTTCTGTTCACCAATCAGAATAGTTTTGTCCCACCTATTTCATAAGTGAATATTATAAAATGCAACACTAGAACCAGTCTATGAGCATTCCAAATAAATGGACATTTACTTGTAGCTGGCACTAAAATATTTGTTTATATTTTAAAAAAATGAAATTTCACAATAACAATGAAAGCTTCAGTATATAATTCCCCTTTCTATATCATTAGGTACTGTACATTGCAATATGATTAGATATCATTTTGCCCTTATTTGGTAGCCTAAACCCTAGTGGTAATACTGTGAGATTACCACTAGGGGTCATGGTGGCCATTTTGGAACATAGCGCTGAAGGAGCAGGAATAGGTGGGGATCACTTCTGTTCCCACTATGTGATAACTGTCCCGAGTAAGACCCAGGGAAGGGATCGAGGGTAGGGATGGGGATGGTCTTCCAGGGGGGACCTGGAAGGATGTTTTTCTTGCTGGGGTGGATGTTAGGTACAGGGTCTTAATTCAAGAGGGAAGGTCCGATGGAGAGAGCAGTTGACTGAAGGGCATCTATTGACTTTGGAGGAGGGTTTAAGAGGATGCCTTAGTGGGGAATGTAAGGATCTGACACCTTAGGTGGATCTAGCAGGGATCAATGTTGGGGGAGGGTGATCACTAGGGGATCAGTATGCATTTAGATAGGGAACCAGCAGCTTTTAAAATCTTCTCCAATGCACATATGGGGAGTTTCAACACGTTTGTTTCCCCATGTGCAGCTTTTTAAAATCACTGCTCCCAGTGGACATGAGGTGTCATCACTGTATAGTCCTGAACCTATTTACAAGAGGCTCTGAATTTGGCAGAACCTCTTGTAAAATACTATGGGAATTTTCCACATCCTGACATCTAAATTCCCTTCTCAAGTCCTATCTAAATTCTGCCTCTAAACTTTCTTCTTACAAAGTCTCAAGCCACATTACATTTATTCTAATTAGGAAATTACTTCACCTGGATTCTCTGGTCATTAATGTTCAACCTTCTCAAAACTCTCTAGCCATATGCTAAATGAGGGTACATTTAGATTTTAGTCAGAGCACCTCATACACCAAACATGTTAATTCTCTATCCTTGCGCCATATATTAGCAGTTTATGTATTCCTTACCACACAGCCAGGGCAGACCCATCCACTAGGTGAGCTAGGCAGCTGTCTAGTGTGGCTGGCCTGGGTGAGCGGCGCCAGTGGCATGCGTGGGCAGCAGTGGCAGCAGCACACATGGGTGGCTGCTGCCACCCCCTCAGCTGCCGCCAATTTTGTTTGGAAAAAGGGGGGGGGGGGAGGCAGACAGCAGCAGTAGTTCCAAAAGTCTTAAAATTCTACTTTCGCTCCAAAAAGGTATTAACCCCTAATCTCAAAAACCTTTTCTATGGCCAGTTATATAATTTTTTTGAAGAATTTTTAATATAATAAATAGTACTTCTATTTTTAATATAGCGAATATACAATTCTTTAAGACGTCTAAAATAATTCTTAATCACATAAAGAACCCAACTTACTTTCTATCCATACATTTATAATATCATCACATCCATGTTTATACATAAAACACCTCAACATATAATATTCAAAAAATACATTGCCATCACTCCAAATATTCCCAATCAAACAAATATTCCCAGTCTTTAAATTAATCTATCTGTATGTCTCCCAACGCTGTCTCAGTCGCGCTCCCACGCGTTTCTCCCTAATGGGATTCTTCAGGGGAAAATGAAGACAAGGTACTATATAGGGAATGTTCGTGAAGTTTTCACCAATGTTCTTGTTATTTTCACCAAATTTCACCAAAGGAAAATGGAACTCAACAATGTCTATAAGCTTTCATTTAAGCAAAAGAACTACCGAATATACCATTAGACTAAATACTAACTAACTATTAAAAAGATGTTTAAAGGATACCAAATCCACTTTAATGTAGAAATCTTGACCGTTCGCTGCCGAAACCGCTAAGAAAAGGTCCGACTGCCCGTGGTCTGCTGAGAACAAAACAGAAATCAGCCATTCTACCCAACCGGGACCACCTTCATATATGAGTCCACTCCTCAACCCAGCACATAATTGTAACTTACTATAAAACACCTTTACCAACCAAAACGTAAAGCAGGAAACAGGAAAAGTGCTGCCCGCGCCTTATAGGATTCTCTTCACCTTTCAGAAACACGCCGCGCATGCGCTGATGTTCTGGCATCCACCTTTTATAGAAAACGCCTAGGAGGCTCGACAAGGACCACCCTCCTTTTCTTCCAATACTAACACAGGCATGCCTTCCTGTGCGATCGGTAGAACCCACAGGGCTTAACAATATGATTGAATGGAAGGCATGCCTGTGTTAGTATTGGAAGAAAAGGAGGGTGGTCCTTGTCGAGCCTCCTAGGCGTTTTCTATAAAAGGTGGATGCCAGAACATCAGCGCATGCGCGGCGTGTTTCTGAAAGGTGAAGAGAATCCTATAAGGCGCGGGCAGCACTTTTCCTGTTTCCTGCTTTACATTTTGGTTGGTAAAGGTGTTTTATAGTAAGTTACAATTATGTGCTGGGTTGAGGAGTGGACTCATATATGAAGGTGGTCCCGGTTGGGTAGAATGACTGATTTCTGTTTTGTTCTCAGCAGACCACGGGCAGTCGGACCTTTTCTTAGCGGTTTCGGCAGCGAACGGTCAAGATTTCTACATTAAAGTGGATTTGGTATCCTTTAAACATCTTTTTAATAGTTAGTTAGTATTTAGTCTAATGGTATATTCGGTAGTTCTTTTGCTTAAATGAAAGCTTATAGACATTGTTGAGTTCCATTTTCCTTTGGTGAAATTTGGTGAAAATAACAAGAACATTGGTGAAAACTTCACGAACATTCCCTATATAGTACCTTGTCTTCATTTTCCCCTGAAGAATCCCATTAGGGAGAAACGCGTGGGAGCGCGACTGAGACAGCGTTGGGAGACATACAGATAGATTAATTTAAAGACTGGGAATATTTGTTTGATTGGGAATATTTGGAGTGATGGCAATGTATTTTTTGAATTTATATGTTGAGGTGTTTTATGTATAAACATGGATGTGATGATATTATAAATGTATGGATAGAAAGTAAGTTAGGTTCTTTATGTGATTAAGAATTATTTTAGACATCTTAAAGAATTGTATATTCGCTATATTAAAAATAGAAGTACTATTTATTATATTAAAAATTCTTCAAAAAAATTATATAACTGGCCATAGAAAAGGTTTTTGAGATTAGGGGTTAATACCTTTTTGGAGCGAAAGTAGAATTTTAGGTCATTGGTATACGCTCTGTTAATACGCCTAAGTATTACGTGTAGTTCCAAAAGTGGCAGAAAAAGCTACAGCTTTTGGAAATGCTGCCACACTGCCTGTCTCCCCCTCCCGAGGGTAGAATCGGTGGCAGCTGGGGGGATGGTGTCACCGGGAGGGGGGGTGGCATCTGTGGGGAGGGCGAGGCCAGGCCGGCCCTGCACATAGTGAACACCTTTCTTCTCTGTCCCTTCTCCAATTTCTTAATTCCTTGACTATCAACCAAGAAAAGCATTTAGGGGCATGTTTACTAAGCTGTGCACTAGTAACGCATGTGCGGGCCTGGAAGCTAACTGTAGGGGGTTGGGTACATCCATACCCCTGCAGTTACCATGCTTCACCATGGCAAAACAGCCGTGGGTCCAACTAAAGCTAGCCATTGCGGCAGAGTTAGTTGCACCAAGTGCAAGTAGCATGGGCTAAATCACCAGTGCCACTGTGGAATACCCCCATTCTGCCCCGCTGTGACCCCAAGGTGCACTACCAAGGTAGTATGAAGTGTTCAACATGCGGCCCCACACTACCTTTTGCAATGTCATCCAAATGCAGCCCTAAACCCCATGTTTTACCCTGTGGAGGAGTGGCCTAGTGGTTAGGGCAGCAGCCTAGCCAGAAAGACCAAGGTTTAAATCCCACTGGCACTCCTTGTGGCCTTGGGCAAGCCACTTAACCCTCCATTGCCTCAGGTATAAACTTAGATTATGAGCCCTTTGGGGGCAAGAAAATGCATATTGTATCTGAATGTAACTCACCTTGATCTTCTCCTGAAAAGGTGTGAACTAAATGATAAAATTAAAACAGCATGCCTCTCAATTTCCTACCTTTCCTACAGGTTCTGACAACTAAGCCTTAAGCATTCCCAATTCAAGGTTTTCCTAAAACCATCCTTTTGGCTGCAAGAACTCCCACATCTGCTTCTTTTGCCTGTCTACTACCCTCTCGCACTCTCTGCAAACAGTCTGACTTTTTCTTCTGCTCTCCAACAGCAGACTTAATTGGCCCCTGGTACCCAATTGCTTCAATATGTGCTCCAAGCTCCTGCTGCTGTGCTGCTTATCTTCCAGCCTTCTTGCCTCTGTGAGCTCTCTTGATAATTCAGGATGCTCAGGAATTATTACTCCCAGAGATCCTGTGGACTCTTTTTCTTTCATGCTCTGGGGCTCCCTCTAGTGTTCAGCCAATGTAAAAGCAGTGACAAATTGCTAGTGTGAACAATATATTCATATTGAACATATATACATCAAGAATCATTGCTTAAATAATACCTCTTTAAATTGGCATTACTTTAAAGCTAATGATTTTAGAGTAAGACCAAATGTTTTGGGATCTTAATATTTCTGGGAGATTTCTAGACATCTTTCTCTCCCACAGTATAAAAGGTGACCGCTGGGTGAAATACTGATTCTGTCATGAGGCATAAATCAACCAGAACTTGTTTTTATGCTATGTGAAATCTATTTTGTTTAAAGCTGGTCTATGTGAATTTATTGTATTTGTTTTTAAATTTAAATTGTATGGAACTGTTTGGACTTCAATATTGGTTTATGTACACTGATTGGAATATGACTGATGGCGAATAGTGGATAAGTGAAATAAATGAAACCAATCAGACTTCAATCTCATTCCTAGAATTTACTGGATATCTTCCTTTACTAGAATTTAAGAGGCAGGTCTTCAAAAGGGTCTAGCCAGCCAGCATCATGCCTCTTGACAGAAGTAAACTATGCAGTTTAATCCATCTGAATAGTTTGCATGTAACAGAACCCGTAATTTTTGAGGCACATTGTACCTGAATTTTCCTGTGAGATTAGTAATATGAAAATATATGTTAACAATATTACATTTTTACACATTCTTAATGCATGTTGAGCACTGATTTCAGGATTTAGGGGCACTGATACTGTATGTGTGGATTGCATTACAGTGCCGGGCTTCTACAGTATATCCATCTCCATGCATTGGAAAGTCATGTTTTAGTGTGGGAAATCTGCCCTGGGTTTGACTAACATCACCTACTGAAGTGGTATTAGTTGCACCGTGCAACTGGCATCAAGCATAGACAACGTGGGCCACTAATGTTGGCACCAAGAATGCCCCGCCCCCAGTTCTCACCCCAATGCATGCTACCAGGGTAGCATCGTGTTTTAGGTGGGGTGCTGAAATCTCCCACTAACCCCATGCTACCCTGGTAACACGCTTTGGTAAATATGCCCCTTAATGCTTCTTAGTCCATTAGCATGGCTTACTAAATAGGCTTATAAATTAGGTGACTGTCCTTGTGCACAGGAAGAATGGGGTTAAATCCCTAGCCATTTAGGCTGCAGTTGAAACGTCATCTAAAATTATTCAGCTAGAACAGAGCTGGTGATTTTCCACTGAGTGATTTAATAAATATCACTCCTAAATGTGCTGAGATAAAGATGAAGGCATCTAACAGAGAGACAAGGTCAGTTATCCTAGAAGCAAAAAACATAACAATTTCCCTTGTATTTACTGAAAAAAAATTGATTTTTCTAAAACAAAAAAGTCTGCTGTGCACTAATGGTCATATCTGCCCTTCATCAAATCTCAAACAGGCTAGGCTAAATTTCCTACTATAATTAGTTTCCTTGTCATCAGGAGCTGCTAGGAGGGATGTCATGATAGGGGAAAAGACACTCAAGAGGGCAACCAGTGATAAACAATGCAAACTAATGAATGGCGTAATGTCACCTCTTCAGAAACATCAGAGATGGGAGAGAGTGCACATGCACGCATGTGTATCAGAGGGCGATAGATTCCCCACATTGGCAGGGGCCACTGTGCTAGTAATGACTGGCTGTGAAAAGCAAATACTCTAATGACATTGATCAAAAGAGAGATTTTTGAATGAAGTATAAAATCCCTTGTAAAGCAGTGTCTTTGAAAACTGCCCACACTACTAGGGGAAGATTTTTTTCTGTTTAGTTAGTAATTATTATTTTTTTGTGCAATAACTGTTAGTATGGGGCTGGTGTAACCAGCACATCCTGATTTCCACAGTAACTGTGTTGCACTCATTGGACTGGTAAGGGGGCGGGCTGGAGACAGAGAGTGGGCGGGATGAGCACCTTGCAGTCAGCAAGTCCTGTGCTAAGTGTAAGGCGTGCCATAGTGGTGGTGCATTACCAGATGTGCCTTGCTGATCTTGCTAAACGTGGCTGTTGTGACAATGGACCCAGTGAGCACATTACACAGGTACACTACCAAAAAACTGCCTCCAGTTTTGCAACTGATTCCTATAGATTTTGGGGTGCTGAATCCAGGAAAAATAGCCAAAATGTTCCATCACGTCACGTTTTCTTGCAAAATTAGATTTCTTACCCATATAAGGAATGTTCACATAATTTCTTTTTAGCCGACTGCAGTTTATTTTCTTGGCCCAAAATAGAGGTTGTAATGGTTAACTAACTAGAAACACTCCCTCATGATATTTTATTTTATAAATTTTTATTATCAACCTTTTCATATACATTATCCACCGTTCCATATACATGACTGTCAACCTGTTCACGCACAGTATACACTTCCTTTGCTATCCTTCTATACATAGAACCATAACTGCATAAAGAAATCCGTGTCTAGCACGACTTAATCACAATGCCCTTTGTTCCCTTTCCCCCCATTCGCATACCCATGCTTGACCGTAGGCAGAGATTACCTACTGGGCACCGGATAACCTTATAATCAACAGCCATTTAGAACTTAATAACAGTAACATGACCGTCCCTATATTCCCCTGCATCCCTTAAGCCGGTACAGTTAATACCTCTCTAACCCCCTACTCTCCCACCCCTCCACCCCCCCCATCCCCCTCCCCCCACTCTCCCTCCCGCAACCATCGCCAAACCCCCGCCCACCGCTTCTCAACTTGCTCCCCCCTTCCCCTCCTCTCACCCGTCATTTTATACATTGCATACAGAAAAGACACTCTTCCTGCATAACTAGCTATAGATGGCAAATTCGGCCTCTTCCAGTACCATGCTATTTCGCATCTTGCCGCTGTTACACAATACCAAATGATTCTCCAGTCCCCGTCCCACCTCCCATCAGGTTTATGCAAAAGACACATTTCAGGACCAAGCACTATATTCGCCCCCACCATTTTATTAATGCATTCCCCTATTTTGTGCCAATACTCTCTCACTACTGGGCACGTCCACCACATATGCAACCAAGAACCGCGCTCCCCACACATCCGCCAACACTCAGCCGTCTGTCGCACTCCTGCTCTGCACAATCTCTCCGGTGTGAGGTACCATCGTGACAACACCTTATAGCCATTCTCTCGTAGGGATGTGGCAATAGAGAATCTAGCTATACCCATTACTATCCCCTCCCACTCTTCCACCCCCCACACTACCCCTAAATCCTTTTCCCACTCTTCCATATACTTAAGCTTCCGTTCCCCTCTGGCTATCAAACCTCTATAGATCCTAGAGAGCATCCCTTGTTGCCCCATGGAACCTAAACAGGCCCCTTCGAACCACTCCCCTCCCCCCCTGCTCCCTCCCCTTTTTCCGGATCACCGAGCACATCTGCATGTACGCGAACCTATCCGCCTCCCCCAGGTGATATAAATCACGCATCCCCTCGAAACCCCTGCACTGCAGCCCGACCATTATCTGGGACACCTGGGTCAGGCCTTGCGCTGCCCATCTCTGGAGTACTGCGGCATTCGGGCCTAGGCCTGCCGCACAACAGGCCTGCAGGGACATGGTGGGCGACCATTTCTTGTCTCCAACTAACCGTCGCTTAAACTGTTGCCACACCTTCAGTGTGTGTCCCACCAATGGATTCTGACCTCTATCGCCCCCTCCCTCCCATACAATTCGTTCTAATTCCCCTGGGCGATACCCATCCACCTCCATCTTTACCCACTGCTTATATGGTTCCCGCATCCACGCGTAGACGGCTCGTAATTGTGCTGCCGCATGATACCAACTAAAGTTGGGGATCCCCATCCCCCCCTCCCCTACCGGCACCTGTGTCGTTCTGGCCGCCACCCGTGGCCTTTTCCCCCCCCAAATAAATCTCGCCACCTGCTGTTGTACCCTCCGTAATACTCTTCGGGGTACCGGTATAGGCAGCACTTGGAAGAGGAAGAGAAACTGGGGAAGAAGCATCATCTTCACCGTCGCCACCCTCCCGAACCACGAATAATACCCTCGGCTCCAGCCCTGCAATTGCTCCTCCACCCGCCCCACCAATTTATTATAATTCAGCGCGTATAAGGCCTCCAGGTTCCTCCCCAGCTGTATTCCAAGGTATCTAATCGAAGTCTTCGCCCATTTAAACGGGAAACACTGTTGCCACCCCCGCTGCCCCCCCTCCTCACCTACTATTCTTAAGATCTCCGACTTCTCCCAATTAATCCGAAAACCCGCCTTCTCGCCATATGTCTGTATCTCTCGCATCACTGCCTGTAGTGTTTCTCTGGGGTCCGTAATAGTCAACAAAATGTCATCCGCAAATAAGGAGACTTTGTATTCCTGGCCTCCCACCCTAACCCCCGCTACCTCGGGATTAGCCCTCAACCTCGCCGCTAAGGGCTCGAGGGAGAGCGCAAATAATAGTGGGGATAACGGACATCCCTGCCTAGTCCCCCTTTCTAGCGGAAAGAACTCAGAATAGCCTCCATTTACTCGTACGCATGCTTTTGGTCTATGATATAAAACCCTTATCCACTGCACAAACCCTGGTCCAAACCCCAGCTGCTCCAATATTGAGTATAAAAATGACCAAGACACTTGGTCAAAGGCCTTTTCGGCATCCAATGAGACCAACAGAGTCTCCTTCCCCTTCTTTTGGGCCGACCAGATCACATTCAACACTTTCCGTATGTTGTCCGCCACCTGTCGGCCAGGCACAAACCCCGCCTGGTCGGCATGCACCAACTTCCCCAAATGCTTATTAAGTCTAATCGCCAGCACTTTTGCCAGTAGCTTCGCATCCACATTTAATAGAGAAATGGGCCGGTATGACGCACACTCCTGGGGATCCTTCCCTACCTTATGGATAAGGGTAATACCTGCCCAACCCATTGTATCCGCCAATTTCTCCCCCCGGTGTGGCCCATTAAACACCCTAGTCAACGGCCGCACCAACTGGCTGCCAAACTGCTTATAAAAGCGCGCCGTTAGGCCATCAAGCCCTGGGGCTTTACCAGGCTTTAATGCCTTAATGGCCTGCAAGACTTCCTCAGTTTGGATTTCCCTATCTAGCCCTTCCCGCTCATCCACCGTCAATCCCGGGAGCCCTGCTCCTCTCACATACTCTAAGGTATCCTCCCGCGATCCCCCCTCACGTGCCCTGTATAGGTTGCTATAGTAGGCCACGAATTCCTCACGGATGCGTCGGACGTCCCGCACCCCTTCCCCCCTACTCCTAATCTGATAGATCCTATTCCACTCTCTGCGCTTCTGCAGCTGCCGCGCCAGATATTTCCCCACTTTATTGCCCCCTTCAAAAAATCTCTGCTTCAGCAGCTGCAGCCGGAACTGTAGCTTTTCTGCCTCCACGGCATTGACTTGAGCTCTAAGTTCCAAGACGGTCCCTCTATGCAGTCCTCCCCCTTCCTGCATATCCCTCTCCTCCGCCTTGCGTAATTGCTGCCGCAACCGCTCCTCGTGCTCTACCCTCTCCCTCTTAATGCGTGCCCCCCACTTAATAAACACCCCCCGCAAAACTGCCTTAAAAGCATCCCAGAGCACTCCCTCTTCCACCTCTCCTCCCCCATTTTGCTCAAAATACTCCGGGATTAGGCTCCGTATTTCTGTTACTACCCGCGCATCCTCCAACAAACCCTCATTCAGTTTCCAGAATTGCCGTCCCTTATCCTCTCCTGCCACCCGCACCTGTACCACCACTGGGGCGTGATCAGACCAAGTAATTGGTTCTATTTCCCCCCCCACAATCCTCCCCACTAGCTCCTTCCCTACCCATATTGCATCCAATCTAGAATATGTCCCATGGGCCGCTGAGTAAAAGGTGAATTGCCTTCGGCCCGGGTTGAGCATCCTCCACACATCAATCAGGCCATTCTCCCGCACAAATTTCTGATAGCACTTCCTATCCTTCCCCCTCCCTTCCCGGTGTCCCGTCGTGTCTCTCCCCACCTCCCAGGCCAAGTTGAAGTCCCCCCCACAAATCAACACCCCCTCTCCCATTGCCGCTACCTGCTCACTCAAACCTTTCCAAAACTCAGTTTGAGCTCCCGTAGGGGCATACACATTCACTACACATAGCCATTCCGCCCCTTGCTTCACTCGCAGCAGGAGATAGCGTCCCCCTTTATCCCGGGATAGCAGCTGGACCTCAGTTTGAACTTCCCCCTTAATGAGTACCGCGACCCCGCCTTTCTTTTTCTCTCTAAGGTTAGAAGCGAATAGACGATGCTTATACCCCCTGGGTTGCACCAGTGTCTCATGCCGTTTCTGTAAATGCGTCTCTTGCAACATTACTATATCAGCATTATGCCTCGATAATTCTTTATACAGTTTCTGTCTTTTCCATGGTGAATTTAATCCTTTAACATTCAACGTTAATATTTTCAATTCCCCTCCTGCCCTCCTTCCCCCCCTTCCATCCCACTGATCCTGCCTCTCCCCCCTCCCCCTCTCCCCCCCCCCCACCTCCCCCCTGCCCTCTTCCCTCCCTCCCCACCCCCTCCCCCCTCCCCCCCTCTCAGAATTCTCCTCTGTGGAGACTCACCTTCCATATCAGTGACCCCTTCCACCTCACCACCAAGTCTTCCCCAGTTACCCCCCTCCCCCGTCCCCCCACTCTCCCCCCGCTCTCCCCGCTCTCCCCACTAACCCTTCTCCCTCCTGTCCCCCCACCGCTCCCCTCCCCTCTCACCGCCCCTCCTCCCCCCTTATACATTGCCTGCCTCTCCCTCTCTTCCCCCCTGTAGCCTGTTATCCTAACCTCCCCCTCCCTCCCAGCCTGTCAACCAACATAATTTGAGATACCAGTCCTGTGGTGGAACACCACCGCTCAGCCAGTCTCTTGCTCTGATGCCGGACTCCGGTGATCTCCTTTAGCCGTCCTGGCCAATCTCCTGCCGCTCGCCCTCTGCCATTTCGCACTCTCCGTCCTTCCTGGTCTGGATTCCGGGCGTTGAGGAGTAGTGGCGGTGTCGATCATCTCCGGCAGCTGTTCTGTGCCCAACTCTCGCAAGGCTGTCCAAGCCTCCGTGCTGGATCGTACCGTCCGCGATCTCCCTTTCACCGTGATCAATAATCCAAATGGGTACAGCCACTTGTATCGCAGGTCTGCTCTCCTCAGGTAGGCCGTCACTTCTCTGATCTCCCTCCTGCGCTGCAGCGTTCCCTGGGACAGGTCTTGATATAACTCCACTTTATGGCCCTCCCAGTTGAAATTTCTCAACTTGCGGTTGGCTCCCAGCAGCAGTTCCTTGCTCTTGTAGGAACTCAGACACACTACTATGTCTCTTGGCCTATTTTCTCGGATGGGTCCCAGGCCTCTATGCGCTCTTTCTATATTCAAGTGGGAAACGTCCACTTCCTCCCCATGTCCCGCTGCCACTAAGAGGCTTTGGAATATTTTTTGGGCCACTTCTTCACTATGCTTGAACTTAGGCTCCTCTGGCACACCTCGTACGCGGAGATTACATCTCCGCGAGCGATCTTCGAGATCCTCTGCTTTGGCTTTGAGAGCCCCTTGCGCCGACTGCAGGTCCTCCCAACTCTGTTGTAGCTGCGCCAGGGTCTCCCCTTGACTATCCAGTTTAGTTTCGGCTTCGTCAACGCGTTCGCCCAGCGCCAGGATGTCTTGGCGCATTGTCTGCACAACCTCCTTGATCTCATTTTTCACCCCACAAATCTCCACCTTTAGTTCCTCTTTTAACTCGAGGAGCCACTGCTTAATCTGTTCAGCTGCAGGCAGACCCACTTCTCCCCCTTCACTCTCTCCCGGGCTGCGTGGGGTTTCCATCGCCGTTTTGCCGGTTTTCTCTCCTTCCTTCCCGCCTTTGGACATAGCATAGGGGGATCGAAACTCAGCCAGTTTCTTTTTCATCAAGCCCTCTTTTTTGGCATTGGGTTTCTCCATTATGCGTTTGAGCCCGTCTCCCCCAGCTGACAATCTGGCAATCTGGCCTGCACTCCAGGCGTACCTCCTTCCTTTTGCTCTTGTGTGAGGGCAGTGGCTAGGCTTTCCACTCAGCCCTCCACACCGTCTGATGCCCTTCCCAGCTGGTGTCTGGCTTCGGGGAGCCTCCCGGAGAGTACACTGCTACTCCTCACCCCGCTGACGCCACTTCTCTCACTGCTGCCCTCTGCAAGTGAGACCCGGCCTGTCTTCAGTTCTTCCCCTGCTCAGCCCCCACCACGTGGCCGATTTCACCCCGCTGACAAGGCTAAACGGCGCAACTCTGAGCAGGGAGATTTTATTCCAGTCCTTTACTTTCAGCTGCCCTCACTTAAGTCAGGCTTCTCCCCGCAAGAGGTGCTCCCCTGCTGCTGCCGCTCAAATGGCCTGCCTCCCGACGAATTCCACTCTCCCGTGGTCGGCACTCAGCTTACCGCCTTTGGGCCGCACTTCTCACGCGGTGCTAGGCTGCCGCTCCGGCTGCTTACTCAGCCCCCTGCTCTTCGTGCCACTCGCTCGGGTTACCGGTGGGGTTGAGCAGCTCCCCCCCGTTCACCCCCGCTCTCTTTTCCGCCCAACTCAACGCCCGTAGGGGCTACAACAGCGTAGTTAAAAGCATTGGTGGCGGAGCTCCCGTGCTACGCCGCCATTCAGGTGGGTGACGTCACCGGAAGTCCCCTCATGATATTTTAGAGTGTTTTGTATTCATTTTATACATTAACAGGACAATTGGGAGGCGGGGGGCTAAATCCAGTACTCGCGCTGGCGCATGTTCTTTCCTGTTCGCCTCGCCTCGTTCGCTCGCTCAAACACAGTGGTTGCGACATGAACGTTCCTGTCAAATTTCAGTTTCTTGCAAGTTCATTATTACCTTTTGTTTGCTCAGTCGTAATCCAGCTTTATTCCGAAGTGGTTCACTACAGTTGTAGTTTGCAGTGCTGTGTATTTGTGATGGCTCACAGAGCCAGAGGTTGCGTCAACTCTCCGGACAGTTTTTGTTTTATTTGTGGGGAATATACCGTGAAAAAGCGGCAGAGGAACATTTCTGCATTTATTAAAAAAGTATATTTCGCCTATTTCGGTTTGAAGTTAGGCGATCAAGACAAACCGTGGGCTCCTCACAAAGTGTGCAAGACATGTGAGGAAGATCTACGCTTATGGATGAAAGGTAAAAAACAAGCATTTCGTTTCGGAATACCTATGATGTGGCGTGAACAAAGAGACCACAGCAGTGACTGCTATTTTTGCTCTTGCATTGTGAAGGGATACAACTTAAAAAATAAGAACGTAATAAGTTACCCCAACCTTCCCTCAACAATTAGGCCTATGCCTCATAGCAACGAAGTACCTGTGCCTGAACCACCAAAATCTTTGGATCATATTTGTGTGGACGGTTCTGATCATGATGAGACTCATCAGATGACTTTTCCCGATGAGTCCAGTACTTCCGAGTTTGAAACTGAACCAGATCCGAAACCTGAACTTTTCTCTCAAGCTGAATTGAATGATTTAGTCCGGGATTTAGGACTCCCAAAAGATGCTGCCCAACTGCTAGGTTCTCGGCTTAAACAGAAAAATCTATTGTCACCAGGAACAACTTTTTATTGGTACCGCAACCGCGAGACACAATTTTTGAAATATTTCAGCAAAGAGGAAGATTTGGTATTTTGCAACGATATATACGGAGTGATGGAAAAGTTTAAACTCAAGTATGATCCTGCTGAATGGCAGCTGTTCATTGATTCGTCAAAAGACAGCATAAAAGGTGTTCTTCTTCATAATGGCAACACATTCGCTTCAGTTCCTATTGCTCACTCTGTTATTCTCCAAGAAAAACGAGAATTTGGCCCTGATTCGTCAGAAGATTCGTTATGATGAGCATAAGTGGATGATTTGTGGAGACTTTAAAATTCTATCCATGCTATTAGGGCAGCAATCCGGTTTCACCAAATATCCCTGCTTCCTTTGCTTGTGGGATAGCCGGGCCCGCGACCTACACTGGGGGAAAAAAGACTGGCCAATTCGGGAGTATTTGAGACCCGGTGAGAAAAATGTTCTTCATGAGAGCTTGGTACCTCGTGATAAAATTCTATTACCACCTCTCCACATTAAGTTGGGTCTCATTAAGCAATTCATCAAGTCCCTTCCAAAAGATGGTGAGTGCTTTCGGTACCTTTGCTCAAAGTTCCCCCGACTTTCTGAAGCAAAGCTAAAGGAAGGAGTGTTTGTTGGCCCTGATATAAGGAAACTCATTTCAGATGGAGCATTCGCTGAAACGATGTCTGAGAAGGAAAAAGAAGCCTGGGATTCCTTCAAGGATGTTGTTCTCAAATTCTTGGGAAACAGGCGGGATGAGAACTATAAGGATATTGTTGCCAGGATGCTCAATGCCTTCAAAGAACAAGGCTGTAACATGAGCCTGAAAGTCCATTTCTTGCACTCCCATGTGAACTACTTTCCCGAAAACTTGGGGGCGTACAGTGAAGAACAAGGTGAAAGGTTTCACCAGGACATCAAGGACGCAGAGAGAAGGTACCAAGGAAGATGGAACACCACTATGATGGCTGATTTCTGCTAGCTGCTGCTGCGGGAAACCCCAGATGAAAAATACGCCAAGCAGCGCACCAAGAGAAGCATTCGGGGGAAGAAGAAACGGGCCCACCAGGAGATTGATTGACCCAAGAATGACTTTAAAATCTAAACTGTGTTGACAAATATTGTGTTTTTACTAAACTTTGAAATAAAAATTTGCTAGTTATTACCACAGTGTCGGATCTCATTTATTAGAATTTTATTTTCACACCATCGGGTGTTTGTCTTCATGTATTGCAATGGTGCGGTTTGCGTTTTCTATTCTTACATACATACCTGTACAACATTTTTTGCACATTTCTTTGCTTTGCTTTGTGTCTAACCTCGCTCTTATATGCTCAATGTTTGTGCACATGTATGTGGCTGTTTTAAGTGCACACAATTTTGCTACCATCACAGTGTGTTTTGTTGACATTACTCTATTCTTATGTGCTGCCTTGTTACAATTTTCTTTATTCTTATTTGAATAACTACTAAACAATTAGTATAAAGAATTCATCCAAGAAACTTTTATCTCGATCGCACTCAATCTGAAACGTTCACCTCAAACTGCTAACCCAATGTAGCAAAAAATCTGTACGTGATGGAGCAAATTGGTTACCAGATTTGGGTTCAGCGCACCAAAAAACGTAAAAATCAATCGAAACATTAGAGGCAGTTTAAAAAAAGTTTTTTAGTGTACCTGTGTTATGAAAATAACAGTCGAGGACTCCTGAAGCAAGATCCGGTGCAGATGAGTCAAAACACAATATTGTGCTGGATGTGGATGCTAAATAGATTTATCGTTTTAGGCATGAATTGAGCTATCGTACCTTGCATCCTACTGATTGTTTTGTTACCAAGTTGGAGAATGCCGATGACACGATATGACTGTGTACGTTAATAACTGTTACGGCTAATTTATTCTAACCTGGACTATGTTTGCCAAAGTTTGATGATATTTTTGTATGAGTTATTTTTAGCCTTTTTTGGACCGCTGATGAGATGAGCGCTGTCCTGGAATAATAGTCTTGGTTAAGTCCATTGGCTTGGCGTGCTGGAAGTTATTTGCACCTTATATTTTAGGTTCATTTAAATTATATACATTTTTATGAGTATAGGGGTTTTTTGTGATATATGCCTTTTATAAAATTACCTCTGCAGGGTCAGCCCTACCATTGGTTTAAGGTGTTGGTGCACCAGGCAAATCTTAAGCTTTACAGCCCCCCTAGCTCTCAAAATCTATTGTTTAGCCTTGAATACCCTGCTCTTTGCTACCCATCATGATCTGCATAATGGTTCAACCGGTCGTCTTCTTCAGGGGAAATAGGCACACACATTTAGAAATGCTACAAGAAGGTGTAAACTTTCTTTTGCCACTGTATTTAATATCGAAGCATGTCTTCTGAAGGATCTTCTTCCACCACTATTCTGTTATCAGCATGCCTTTTTTTAGGGGGTACTCGGTGGTACTGAGAACTGGCACCTTTTTCATTGCTTGTTAGTTGACCCATAGTCCTCTGTCAATGAAAGAGCCCCGTAACATGTACTGGCACCTTTTTTATTAGATAGAAAACATTGGTAATCAGTTGGTGTGCCTCACGGCTCTGTCCTGGGCCCTCTTCTCTCTCTCTCTACGCTTTCTTTCTGGGGAATCTGATGGTCCCTTACGACTTCCAGTACCGTATCTATGAAGATGTTTCTTAGATAGGCCTTTCATCGCCAGACTCAACATGTCCATAACAATTCTCCATTTGTCGTCCCCCCCAAAGCCGCTTCCCTCAATCACTATAACATTGTTATTCTCAATCCCTTTAGCCCGCAACCTTGAACTCCTCTTTGACTCATCTCTTTCCTTCTCCCTATTAACACCATCTTATTTATTTATTTATTTTATTTTATTAATTTATTTTTTATACCGCGCTCTTTAGAACCAGTGCGGTTTACAAGTATACTAACAGGTACTTTTTATTCCCTTGTCCCCGAAGGGCTCACAAGCTAAGGGTACCTGAGGCAATGGAGGGTTAAGGGGCTTGCCCAAGGCCACAAGGAGTGGCCATGGGACTAGAGACCCCAGTCCCTTCGGCCTGAGGTTGCTTGCCCCCATGTGGGAATTGAACGCCCGGCCTTCTGGCCTGAGGTAACCTGTCCCAACCACTGTGTAGATGTGCGCAATATTGAAGACTGTATGATTTATAAAGCGGCCTATAAACAGAAATAGATGACATGGAATGGGATGTAATAGGAGCATATACAGTACATTTTTAAAAAACAGTGTTTCACTTCTTTTATACCCCTGTTAGATGTTTTTGTACAGGACCAGTTACATGATCTTCTTGCTAAAGGTTTATAGAAACAGCAATACACATAATTAAAAACATAAAATAACATTAATAAAAATGAAATAAAAATAAAAACAATGGGCACTACTATAACCTGCCCCACAACACCATCCTCAGAACCTAACTGCACAGTATTGCATAGAGTGGAGACTCAGCCCCCGGCCTATTAAGATTAGGAAATAGTGCAATAGAACAAAGAACAGTATTTTTTGTGCGTCTGGAATCTGAACATGATTTGGTTGTCAGCATGTGGGATACAAATAAGTAGCAGTAATACATTCCAAACCAGAGGCAGAGTTTGCTAACCTTTCACGCCTGATGAAAAGTGGGCAAGGTGTCTGGTCACAAAGAGTCTCAGCTGATGGGTGAGGTCACAAGCAGCAAGGTCAATATTCCATGAACGAATACCTGGGAACAAACGTTTGCTGGATTAGTGAGGAGAAGTTCATGGCGCCATGTTAACCTAGCATAGACGGCACTATTGAATAATGTTGAACGTCATAGCCAGCAGCATGCACCAACATAGAGTTTAAGTACAACAGAAAATCTAGAATTCTATTTCTAAAACCCAAATAATACCAGAGAAATGATATATATACTGTAAGCTCCCATTCCAGGAAGGCTCATTTTACAGACTTTAGCATGGGTTCTTGTAAAAGGGAAAAAAGATCTGGAATATTCACTTTCAAATTGGCTAATTCCCCTGATTCAAAGTCCCTATTAGGCTGCTGCTAAGATTTATATTCCAATATTTCGTACTTGGCAATTTCAATAGGCAATTTGAATCTCCCAGTTTAATTCTGCTATGTTCATGAGTGATCTCCCATTTAAGCGTGCTCTGCAAGGCAGATCATGTGCTTTGAGTACTAATAAATTCAAAGTGAGTACATGCAACTTAAGATGAGAGACATGTAATAGTTACACCTTTATAATTTACATTTCAATTTATTTATTTTATTTATTTAGTATACATTTGTATACCGCTACTTCCAGCAATCAGCAGCGGTTTTGATTACAGATTGGAAATTGTCAAATCATGACAGGAAATTTTTGAGGTATAAACACATTGATTAGACAGGAAAGCACAGCACACAGAGAACTATTTTACAGGGAACATGGGCTATGGAGGGTTAAGTGGCTTGCCCAAGACCACAAGGAGCACCTGTGGGACTAGAAACCCCAGTCCTTCGAGCCCAAGGTTGCTGTCCTCCAGTGGGATTTGAACCCCTGACCTTCTGGCCTGAAGTACCTTGCCCCAACCACTAGGCCACTCCTCCACTCCAATCACCATGATATTTGCATATGTGTGCATCTTTTACTGCCATTAAAGAATATCCTTATCCATATCGTGAAGACCTTCTCTCTGATGTACCATGGAGAAAGGATGTTGTAGAACTACTTTATGCTCTCCTACAGCAAAGTTTGCATATTGACCTAATGTACAACTGAATCTTCTGGAGAGTTTTGTCCTCCTCTTTTATTCTATGCTTTCTTCCCTGCCTCCTCCGTCTTACATCAGCCATCTGCTAGAAGCTCTGTGCTGCAGGAACCATCTCTTATGTGTATGTGCGCTGCACTACCTATGTCTAATAGCACTATAGACATGCTAAGTAGTAGTTATAAGAATCTTCTTTTCCCTGCTTCTCCCTCTGTGATAGTCCAGCCAGAATCCCCATAACTCCTCAGTTTCAGCAGCTCTCTGATATGACATGCACCAAATTTGCTCTGCAGCACATTTAAAGTGCTTAAATGATCAGGAGTTGAACAATGTAAGCCATTTATCATTTCTTCTTAGAAATCAGGACTGAAGTCATTGAGATTTTACACATTCTGAAAAAGGAAATGCTCTTGATCAGCATTTCCCAAAACTGTCACGGAGGCTCAACAGGGATATGCATTTGTGTTAGCATGCATTCAATCTGTCGAAGCACCTTAAAACATTATCTGCATGCAAAATTGGCTTAACAAGCATTAAGCTATGAATTAAAAGCACATGCAATTGATTTGTGCACTTTACTGTGCATTAACATTTTTTTATTTAAAAAAAATGTCTGAAACAAACTAAGAAAAATTGCTCAACATCAGGAAAAATTTAGAAAACTGGAAAACACAAATAAATTTTTCTTTTGTCTATGCACATTCTTAGAACCAACCAGCTACTCAGACTTTCAGAATATCCACAAAGAGTAATTTTATAAACAGGCACCTAATTTGAGGCACCCAGAATGTGCCAAGCTTGAGTCTATTTATAAAGAAAAGCAGACACCTACTTTTCTTTATAAATTAGGGGCTTAGGTATCCGAAAACGCATGTTAAATCTAGGCGTGTTCATACCTACAGTTCTAAAGAGCATGCATAAGTTATAGTATTTTATAAATTATGAGTATAAATTTGGACTCCATTTAAGAAATCACGCGCAATCGTCAGTCCTTGAAAATAGGTGATTTACACACGTAAAGGGTTCAGATCTTTATGCAGCTCTTTATAAAATTACCCTCTGAATGTACATGAGGTAAATTTACACATGTTAGAAAGCTGATCTATGCTAGCTTATCTCATACATAGACATTCCCAGTCTGCATAGCCTAAAGGAAACAACAGACTTCAGTGTGGGAAGCCCTGCTCTTGAACTACACTCTTCACATGCTGAAGTTATGAGAAAAAAAACCCTCAATGACTTGAATTTAGAACATAAGCTTACAAACCATAATCTCATCAGAATCAACCAATCAGAACATTAATTAAGGGCACCCTTTTATCAATGGGTGTTAGGATATTGTACCTAACATGTCAAAAGCGCTGAAACTATGGTGCGTTTGGTGCAACAGCACCGCGTTAACTGTCGGAGGTGTGGAAAGCATTTTCCTGGCGGTTAACGCACAGCACTTCCATCTATCGTGGGTGGCATTAGTGCAGGTGCACTTAACTCCACCTAGGCAAAGATGGAGGTTAAGTGAACCCACTCTAATGCAGTTAGCGTGTTGTGTGAACCCAATGCTAACTGCCCTGAGCTCACCATGTGCACTCTCCACCCCAACCCTCCCACTCACAAATCTAATGCAGGTTGTACAGTTAGTGCAGGAATCATCATGACCTCGCGCTAGCTGCCAATAAGTCTCTGTGCACCTTCAATGCACACCAGAGATGCGCTACCAGCAGGCACCCATTAGTAAAAGACCCCCTTACGCTAGCATTAAAAAAAAAATCTTATATTTCAAAGTGCATGGAAAGGGCAATTACAGGTGTTTATTTTGCTAATAATATACATAGATAGTAGAAAGAGGAATGAAGCTTTATCTTTATTTTCTATCTTGCATTTCTAAGTGCCTGTTTTCAGATGTCCAGCTCATGAATGAGGCTTCTAAAATAGTCCCCATAACTTATAGATTTAGTTGGTGCTGCATTTGGAAGGCCATAAAACCAGCCCCTCTTTTTCTGGACGTATAAGGAATTAAGGGGGTAGTTACTAATGTGTATTAAGGGAATAGTGCACTATTTTTGTCTCTTAAAGTATATTAAAAGGCAAAATCGTGCATCATTTTACTGTAATTCAAAATTAGTTTGCCACGATGATGTGTTGCTTAATAATGAGATGCAAAACATACAAATGCATTAAATATACCTCATTATTATAAAAATCAAATAACATAGCTTGAGTTGAACTGTATAAGCTGCATTATTCCTGGAAAAGTAATGTCATTTCATCTTATTTTTCTGCCTAGGAGCAACAGATACTAACACACGGCTTGATGTTCCCACGCATTATCTGAAAGGGGCATGTGCTAAAAACGTGCAGTTTGGGGGTCCCGCTCCTCCCTTCCCCTCCCCTACAGTATACAATACCCTCTGAAGGTACCACTAGTCCTACAAACAGACCCCTACCCCCTGAAAATGCATTCCAAGTTCTCCCAAAGACCCCCGTCCTCTGGACCCGCAGTCATGACTCCCCAACCCCTGTAGAGTAGAGGATCTTTGAGGGGTTTAAAATGCATCTTCAGGGGGAATACTGGAGGGCATGGAGTATCTTCTGTGGGAGAGATTTTCATGGGGGGGAGGGATAAGAGGATCTCTGGACCACGGTTATTTGTTTAATGCCCCAACACCAATAAGAAAGGCTCCCAGGAGCATCAGGATCCATGTTATTGACCCCATGCTCCAGGAGGGCGGAATAATACACCTTACGAAGATGATTGCAAGCTGCTTGATTTATGGAGGGAGTCACTAACCTGCGAGACTCAGATACCGCAGATTACTGACTCCCGCTGTAATCTAAGCTGTGGTAAAATGTGAAATTTCACTGCAGCTTAATAACTTCCCTCTTAAATGTCCAGAATTATATAGCTGATATATTTTTTAAAGCACTTATGTGCTTCTGAATATAGGCCCCAAAATATTTACTGAGACATTTGTTAAACTATGAAGATGTGACAAAATAAATATTTCTCTTTGACTTCCTGTCAGAAACAAAAATCCAAACAGTTATGGAAGTACTGTTTATCAGCAAAATCACTCAGCAGCAAGTTTCCTGCAACTTCCAGAATCCATATTAGGATAACCTCCGCTGTCTCATATCACTCTCAACTCCCTCCTCAAAAGCCACAGTCTCCCCATCCCTCCCACTGCCCAGGTTATGGCTTACTTCTTTGATGACAAGATTCACTAAATAACTCTTAGATTCTTATATAGCCCTCCATTACCCCAACCACCCCATTTCCCCTCTCTGTGCCTCAAATGATGTTACTCATTCCTCCTATACTGAGATTACCAAGCAGGAAACTGACTACCGTTTCCCATCCCCCAAATTAACTGCCTCCCTCTCCAACCCCAACCCCATCTCCATGTCCATCTACTCCTTAGTCCTCACCTTAATGCTGCCATTTCTTCCATCTGACGCATTCTCAATTTGTCATAGTTCCTACTGCAACCTTCCCCACTGCCTTCAAGCATGGCGTGGTCACTCTACTCAAAAACTTTTCATCAGATCCTTCACGTCCTGCTAGCTATTGCCCCTTTACTCTATTTCCCTTTGCATCCAAAGTACTTGAATAGGCTGTTTACCTCAACCGTTTTGCTATTCTTTGTTTTCCAAGATATTCTCAAACTCCTCTAATCTGGATTTTGTCTCTTACACTCCATAGAGACAACCCTCACCAAGGTCTCTAGTGGCCTCTTTATCACCAAGGCCGAGAGACCTTGCTCTAGTTGTTCTCATTGATTTATCTGCTGCTTTTGACACAGTGGACCACCATCTTCTCCTTAGTACCTTATCCTCGCTCAAACTCCAAGATTTAGTTTATGTTGGTTTCTTTCTTCCTCTCCCGGTGAATTTTCAGTGTGTCTTCTGGAGGATCTTGTTATCAGCTGGCATTCTGCAGGGTTCTGTCCTGGGCCCTTTTCTCTTCTCCCTTTACACCCTCTCACTTTGTAATTAGATATTCTCCCATGGCTTTCAGTAACATCTCTACATGAATGATTCTCAGATCTACCTTTTTATACCAAAACTCTCTCCACTTGCAAACCTCTGCCTGTTTGTCCAACATTGCTGCCTTAATGTTCCATTGTCATCTACAATTCAACATGACCAAAATAAAACTTCTTATATCCCCCCAGACCCACTTCCTCCATTCCCCACTTCTTTATTTGTATAAAATACACAGTTCTTCTTCCAGTCCCCTCAGCCCCCAACTTGAGGGTCATTTGCCGACTCCTCTCTTAACTTTTCCAGATACATCCACAACACAACCAAAATGTGCTAAACCTTTCTCAACTCAACAATCTCTCAAAAATCTACCGCCTCCTATCTGAACATCTTATCAAAATCTATTCCCCTCCTCATTACGTCCCACCTAGATTAGTGCAAACTGCTCCTCATAGGTCTGCTGCTGGAGAATCTCTCTCCATTGCAGTCTGGTCAGAACTTAGTGGCAGGACGTCTTGTCCTCTGGTGCCAGTAGGTAACCTCTGCATTGTCTTCCTGTCCGATTTCACAGGCTGCTTCTCCTTGCCAATAAGTTCATTCACTCTGCAGCACCTCATTACATCTCCTGTCTCATTTCCCCATACACCTTTCTTCCCAAACCGTGCTCAGCAGGAAACCGTTGTTATCTATGTCCTTCTCTTCAGCCGCTAAATCTCACACCCAGCCTGCTGTGCCAGATGCCTGGAACAGGAGTCATATGCCATGCCCTCTCTCTTGCCAGATTCATACGGAGTCTGAAAACAAACCTCTTTAGGTCACTTTTAAAACTTAAGTCTTTTTGTCTTGCATAAAGCCTCATCTCCTCGTCCATGAGTTGCTCCCTTTGAGGGACTCTTCCCTCCATATGTTTATTATTATTAGGTCACTTAATATACCGCCCATCACGACAGCGTCTGAGCGTTTCACAAAGTACAGTCAAAAATTTAAAAGAGCTGCTAGAAAAAGAAAGGGAACGCCAATATAATATAATAGGAAAGAATAGAGTAAAAGCTGTGGAAAGACAGGAGGGAGAGCAAAAACTGGAGGAGACAAGAAATTGAACATCAGCAGGGGGGGGGGGGAAGAGGGGAGGGAGGTAAGGGAAGGTCAAATGCTGAACAGAAAAGATGGGTTTTGAGGTTAGCCTTGAAGGTTTTGAAAGAAGGCTCTAGGCGGAGGGCTGGGGGGAGGGAGTTCCAGAGTCGGGGACCGAGGAAATAGAAGGCAGAGGAGCGAGTAGATTCTAGGTGAGCTTGGGATGGGGAAGGGAGGGTTATGCAATTTGCATGGATGGAACGAAGGGAGCATGGGGGGTGTGAAGATGGACCAAATCAGCAAGATAAAGGGGGGTGCTGGTATGGACAGACCTATGGACAAAGATGAGGAATTTGTATTGAATTCGAAAGGGGACTGGGAGCCAGTACAAGCGGATAAGAAGGGGGGGGGGGTGATGTGATTGAAGCGGGAAGTGCAGGTGAGAATGTGGGCGGCTGTGTTTTGGACTCATTGCAAGCGTTGAAGTTGGGATTTGGGGAGACCGGCCAGGGAAACATTGCAATAGTCTAAATGTGATATGACAAGGGAAAGGAGAAGGGTGGTCATAGATGAAGAAGAAAGGAAGGGGCGGACAGAACTGAGTTGTCTCAGAGTGAAAAAAACAGTGCTGAACTATGGAAGAGATATGATCTTTAAAAGAGAGAGAGGAATCGAGGGTCACACCAAGGTAGCGCAGGGAGGTTACAATGGGGATTGGAGAGTAAGAGAGCGGGAGGATGAGAGGGGCTCCACCATTTTAACTGTAAGGTCGAATGTCTTGTCAGTATCCATTTATCTGTCTTATCAGAATGTAAGCTTCAAGAGACAGGGACTATATATGGGCCTATACAATGTTATGTATAACTGGTAACGCTATACAAATGCAGAGGATCCCTATATGACAAGACAATGGAATCTAAGGGCCCAATATTCGAAGGGCATTTACACTGTCTACAGCCTAGTAAATCATTTATCACAGTTAGTGCCATTGACTATCCCCATCTAAGCCCCCGACGCACCCAGATGATATCTAGTTAACATTGGGGCATCTTGCAGGCATTCCGGAGCAGAGCAGATGCAGTGACTGCTGCTAATCAGGTAACGGCGATACTGGACCGCTACCCAGTTAGCGATCTGCTCCTAAAACTAGACCAGCTTTTGGCTTGCTTAGTTTTAGCCACAGATGCTATGTAGCGGTCCAATATTGCCACTACCTGGTTAGGTTCTGTGGGTGAATTCACTCGGCGCTAAACCCGGATGTTCCATGCCATTGCTGCGGCATTGAATATCTGGGTTTAGGGGTCAGCAGGCAAGGTTATGCACCGTAGTGGCACATAGCCAGGCCAATTGAAAATCGGGCCCTAAGGGTATAGCATTTCTACCAAAAGCAAGTTAAATTACTTTTTGCATTCATAAAGGACATGGGGCAGGAGGGAAATAACCTGCATGGGACAGCAATTATAAGGTTAGAAACATAGAAACATGTCAGCAGAAAAAGACCATAGGACTTGTCCATTCTGCCCTTCCATACCAACTACTATGGTCCCTTTTTTTCCTTTAGAGATCTTCAGTGTTTGTCCCATGCTTTCTTGAATTCAGATACTATCCTCATCTCTACCACCTGCACTGGAGCGATTATTCCATGCATCTACCACTCTTTCCATAAAGAAATATTTATGCATATTACTCCTGAGTCTATCCTCTTTCACCTCATACCATGACCCTTATGATAGAGATAACTTTCAATCAAAAGAGACTCTCCTCTTGTGCATTTACGCCATTGAGGTATTTAAACATCTCTATCATATCTCCTCTATCCCGCCTTTCCTCTAATGTATACATATTAAGATCTTTAAGTCTGCCCCCATATGGTTTATAATGAAGACCACTGACCATTTTAGTAGCCAAACTCTGCACAGACTCCATCCTGTTTATATCCTTTTGAAGGTGCGGTCTCCAGAATTGCACACTATACTCCAAATGAGGTCGCACCAGAGACCTATGCAGAGGCATTATCACCTCCTTTCTTCTGCTGGCCATTCCTCTCCCTATGCACCCAAGCATCCTTCTAGCTTTCGCAGTCGCCTTTTCTACCTGTTAGCTACTTTAAGGTCATCAGACACAATCATGCCCAGGTCCACTCTTCTTTCGTGGACAGAAGTACTTCACCCCCTACACTGTACCGCTTCCTAGGATTTTTGCAGTCCAAATGCACGATGCTGCATTTTTTAGCATTAAATCTCAGCTGCCAAATTCTCAATCATTCTTCAAGCTTACCTAGATCCCTCCTCATGTTATCTACTCCTTTCTGGGTGTCTACTCTATTGCTGATTTTGGTATCATCCGCAAAGAGGCAAACCTTACCCAATAGCCCTTCCACCTTACCCAATAGCCCTTCCACCTTACCCAACAGCCCTTCCACCTGTCACCGGTTTTAGAGTCTGTCCCTGACTCCCACCTGTTTTGTAGTTTCCTATCCCTGATTCCAGGAATGGGCAGAAAAAAAATATTATTTTAAATTTAGTGATTTTAGTATGTCAGTTTTTAGGATTTACATGCATTATCTTTATATTTTGCACACTACAGGGGAAATGCATCACTGTTCCTATTTCTGTGTTAATTTGACTGTGTGAAAGTGTTGCTGTCATGGGATGGATGTAGGTGGGAGGTAGCAAGGGCAGGGTAATGACTCCCCTTCCCTCCTCCACATCTTGTTCAGATCTGGAACTGAAGTGTCACTTTGCCCCCTCTCCCTCCTCTCTCACCCAACAACACTCTTTGGATATTCAGATTTGCCTGCAAAAAATCTGGCAACCCTTAGCAGTTACAACCCTAAACAAAGCAAGGGGAGGGGAGGGGAGGCGGGGTCCTAACATGCACAAAGTGACAGGTGCAACCCTAAACAAAATTTTGGGGGGGTAATCTGCGTGGAGTAGCAGTTACAACCCTGATGAAACCGGATGGACTACACTCGCCTTTATATGCTGTCATTTACAATATTACCGCATTACTATCATAATAATGCTCTTCAGAGACCTCCCGGTCTATGTGCTCCCTTTGTTGGTACTTGGATGCAAGCCGGCTCTTCCTCTTCCACTGGTAAATGCAGGGCAGTTTTTCTGCATGAGATTGAGATCTTCTCTCAGGTTCTCTGAGATAGAGAGGTAAAGAAGAAATCTCTGCCCGTCCCCCTCTCATCGGTGCAGAACCTCTTCAGTTGCTGAAATTCACCAGTGCTGGACCTCAGACTACTCAGCTTCTTTCAAAGAAACTAGTGAAAAGACTCAACTAATATGAAAAGTATGAGAACAGACCCTATGACATCATTCCACACTTTGGTCTTTTTTCTCAGCGTTTCTATCAAGCTGCTAAGCTCTGCTCCTGGAGTGCTGGGCACCCACCCGAGCCCTGAACACCTTTCTAGAAGAATACCAGATGAAACAAACAGAAACCGTTCTGGGCTCCTTTGCTATAATGAACCTTCTAAGCCTCAGATACCTCCCGTTTGGAGTGTCACAGAAACACACTACTGACTCGATATCCTTCTGGGCAGGCTACGCGCCGCGTCGGCACATAGACCCGCCCACTGACCCTTAAACCCAGATATTCACTGCCAGGGTCATACGTGGGCCTGGCATTGCATAGCTGAGTATCACTGCACAACCCAGAAGCCGCCATAGCTAACCGAGCATCAACGATACTGCATGCTGCCCGGTTAGTGCCTGCGCCATAAAGATAGGCAAGCGTTTTCCCCGTCTGTCTCTTCGGCGCAGAGCACTAATCGGGCAGCTTGCAGTATCGCTGCTGCCCAGTTATCTTGTGCCCCTGCCTCCACTCCTCCCCAGAACGCCCCACACATGCCCCGATACTAACTGGATAACCAGAGGACATGTATGGGGCTATTCAACGGCACTATCCGTGTATTGCCATTGAACATCCCCATCGAAGGCATTTACACGGGTTACTAGGCTGTAAGCTGTGTAAATGCCCTTCGAATATTGGACTCTACAACTCCTTCCTGACATAAATGGTTTGTAACTAGGGAAACCCACATCACTGAAGAGGGGCAAAGGGAATTTTTCTAGATTTCACTTTTCCCCCCTTTTTATCAAATTATTATTTTAACCAAGAAACATCTGCACTTTTATTTCATCTGTTACGATTTATCAACAACCTTTCTTTAGAAAACATTCACCCAAGGCACTTATTTATTGTTTATAAAAGGTTTAGCCCATCTTCCTGAAGATTCATTCGAGATGTCTCGTAGAGTCATAGTAACATGACGGCAGATAAAGTCCAGTATGGTCCATCTAGTCTGTCCAGAGGATGGCTAGAGGAGGTGTATCCACCACAACATGCAGGTCACCTCTCTCTATTTGTTGAAGTATAAAAAACAGTTACATTTATTTTGATTTTATCCTCTTGCTATAAAGGAATCCACTGTGTCTGTCCAGTGCCGTTTTGAATTCTGTCACTGTATTTGGCCCCACCACCTCCATTGGGAAGGCGTTCCAAGCATCCACCACCCTTTCAGTGAAAAAGTATTTCCTGACGTTGCTTTTAGGTTTACCTCCTTGCAGCTTCATTTTATGCCCTCTAATTTTAAGCTTCAATGTCTTTGAAAAAAGGTTTGTTTGTTCACTAATATCCTTTAAGTATTTAAAGGTCTGAATCATATCTCCCCTGTTCCTCCTCTCCTCCAGAGTCTATATATTTAGGTCTTCAAGTCTCTTCTCATACATACTACTACCACCACTAATGAGCATTTGTGTGGTGGTACAAGTCATACGCAGCGCTGCACAGACATGTAAGAGACAGTCCCTGCTCTTCAGAGCTTACGATCTAGTCAAGACAGACAACACAGAAGGTGCAGATAGGGATAAAACAAGGGGGAAAGTTAAAGAAACAAAGATCAGGTGAGTCAAGAACCAAAAGCAGCAGTGCTGAGTTTTCAGCCTGGATTTGAAAAGGGTCAGAGAAGGTGCTGGCGTACAGACACAGGTAGTTTGTTCCAGGCGTAAGGTGCAGCAACGTGGAAGGAGCGAAGTCTGCAGTTAGCAATAGAAGAGAAGGGCACAGATCAACTTCCTCTGAACCATTTCAAGTCTTTTTATTTCCTTTTTTGAGACATTGTCTCCAAAAACTGAACAAGTGAGGCCTCACCAACAACTTGTACAGGACATTAATACCTCCTTTCTGCATGCAACCCAACATCCTTCTGGTTTTGGCCACCGCCTTGTCACATGATTCACCACCTTGAGATCCTCAGAAACAAACACTTCGAGGTCCTTCTCCAAGTCCGTGCACACCAACCTTTCTCCCCCCCTATCATATACAATTCCCTTGGATTTCTGCATCCCAAGTGCATGACTTTGCACTTCTTCACATTAAATCTTAACTGGAAAGCACTAGACCATTCATCTAGCTTTTGTAGATCTTTTTTCATGTTATCCACTCCCTCAGAGGAGTCCATTCTGTTGCAAATTTTCATGTCATCTGCAAAAAGGCAGACTTTTTCCTTCAATCTTTCAGCAATATCACTCACAAATATATTGCACAGTACTGGTCCCAGGACTGATCTCTGAGGCAGACCACTACTCACCTTCCTTTCTTCCGTGTGAGTTCCGTTTACCACCACCTTCTGTCATCTTTCAATCAATCAATTTCCAATCCATTTCACGACCTTGGGACCCATCCCCAGGCTGCTCAGTTTATTGATAAGCCTCCCCTGAGGAACAGTATCAAAGGCTTTGCTGAAATCTAGGTAGATCACATCCATCATATGCTCTTGATCTAGTTCTCTGGTCACCCAGTCAAAGAACTCAATCAGATTTGTTTGGCATGATCGTCCTTTGGTAAAACTATGTTGCCTCGGATCATGCAACCTATTGGTTTCTAGAAAGTCCTCTCTTTCAGAAGCACCTCCATTACGTTAACTGCCACCGAGATAAGGCTTACCAGCCTATAGTTTGTCACCTTTTCCCTATTAACCACTTTTGTGAAGAGGTACCACATCAGGCCTTCTCCAGTTCTGCGGAACCTCTCCCGTCTCTAAGGATCTATTTAAAATATCCTTTAAAGCCCTGCAGGAACCTCTCTGAGCTCTTTCAGTATCCTGGGATGTATCCCATCTGGTCCCGTGGCCTTGTCCACTTTCAGTTTTTCAAGCTGTTCAAACACATCATCTTCTGTGAATAGTGTGGTATCTACTCCATTCCCATTTGTATATTTGTCAATCATATGTGATCCTTCTCCAGGATTTTCTTTAGTGAATACAGAACATAAATATTTGATTAGCATTTTGCCTTTTTCAATGTTACTTTCCACAAATCCATCTTTGGAACTTTTTGAGTCCTGCAATTCCAACTCTGATCTTCCTCTTCTCCCAAAAACACCTGAAAAAAGTTTTGTCTCCATGCGTCACATCTTTAGCCATCATTTCTTCTGCCTTTGTTTTTGCTATCTTTATTTCTCTTTGTCTCTTTTAGCTTTATCCTGTATTCTTTTCTGTGCTCCTCTGTTTGTGATCTTCTGAATTCTGTGAAAGCTGTGGTTTTTTACTTTATTTATGCAGCTACTTCTTTGGAGAATCATATAGGTTTCCTTTTCCTCTTGTTTTTATTTACTTTCTTTATATATATACTGTCCCTTTTATTGCCTCCTTTAGTTTAGCCCACTGCAGTTCCACTTCCCTTATCTCCTCCCACCCTTCAGGCACTTTGCCATTTTACTGAAGTCAGTGTTTTTAAAGTCTAGGACTTTGAGTTTGCTGTGCTTGAATTCTGCCTTGGCTTTTACCTCAAACCACACCATGTGATGATCGCTGCTGCTCACATGGGCACCCACCCAGACATTCGACGTGCTGTCTCCATTAGTGAGTACTAAATCCAGCAACAAACTTTCCCCTGACCACTTCCATCACTGTCTGAGCAATGCTTCTTGGAAGGCATCCACAATCTTTTTACTTCTTTCCAGATTTGCAGAAGAAATACTTCAGTCCACATCCAGTAGATTAAAGTCACCCATTATGATCACTTTTCCCTTCATGGCAACTTTTGCATTATCAATGATCAAGGGGCTTGTTTACAAAGCTGCGGTAGTGGTTTCTGATCATTATCAAACAAGCCCCCAAGTCTCTATCCATTTCCCCAGTTTGAGTTGGAGGCCTGTAGACTACACCAGTATGGATGAAGTGCCATCTCATCTTTCCAACACAATCCACAGCACTTCTTCTTTTCCCCACATCCCCTGCATTTCAGCAGCTTTAATATTGCTTTTAACATATAGGGTTACTCGTCCTTTTCTGCCTTCTCTATCTCTTCTAAATAAATTATAGCCAGCTATGGCTATATCCCATGCATATGACTTGTTAAACCATGTTTTTATAATGCCCACAGTGTCCAAGTCCATTTCCACCATTAGGACTTCTAGGTCAGAAACTTTGTTGGCTGGCTTCTAGCATTTGTGCTCATTGCCTTCCAGCAATTGTTGATTAGCTTGCTTGTATTTTGCATAGATTTTATTCTACACTCCTCTTCCCACTTGCCATTGATGTGTGAGTTTATATGGTGACTGTTTCCAATGTTATGTTTTTTCTGAGAGTGATGTCATGAACTTGTTTTTATTACATCCGTCATCCCCTTTCCCTAGTTTAAATACATTTTTAGCATTACATCTCAGCTGCCAAATTCTCGATCATTCTTCAAACTTAGCTAGATCCCTCCTCATGTTATCTATTCCTTCCTGGGTTTCTACTCTATTGCAGATTTTGGTATCATCCACAAAGAGACCCTTCTGCAATATCACTGACAAGAATGTTAAAAAGAATCGCTGTGGCATACCACTGGCAACATCCTTCTCCTCAGTGAGCTCCATTTACCTATACCCTTTGTCGCCTCCCACTCAAACAATGTCTAACCCAGTCAGTCATTTAGGATCCATCCCTCGGGTGCTCAGTTTATTTACTGTATAAGTCGCCTGTGTGGAATGGTGTCAAAGACTTTACTGAAATCTAAGTACACCACATCTAGGGCTCTCCCTCAGTCCAACTCTCTGGTCATCCAGTCAAAGAAATCAATCTGATTGGTCTGACAAGACCTGCCTCAGATCCTGCAATCCATAGGACTCCAGAAACCTCACTATTCCCTGTTTTAGCAGCATTTCCATTAATTTACTCACCACAGAGGTCAGACTAACCAGCCTGTAGTTCTCAACCTCATCCTTACTTCCACTTTTGTGTAAAGGGACCACATGTGACTTTCTCCAGTCCTCTGGGGTCACTCCCAACTCTAAAGAAGCATTGAAAAGTTCAGACAGTGGACCGCTAGAACATCCCCAAGTTCTTTCAGTACTTTCAGATGTATCCCATCCAACCGCATCACTTTGTCTGCTTTTAGTTTAGCTAGTTCTTCATAAACAGTCTTCTGAAAATTATTCAAGATCTCCTGCACTTCTATTCATTTTTGTGAGTGTTTCCTGAGGTCCTACTCCAGGCCCTTCATCTGTGAATATAGAACACAAATATTTGTTAAGCAATCGGGCTTTATCCTCCCCTTCATCCTTGAGTCTGACAATACCAATTTTGCACTTCCTCCTCTCGCTAACACATCTGAAAAATGTCTTGTCACCCCAGTTTATTGCATTTATTTATTTAGTTTATTTCTATACCACTTTATCTTGGAATCAAAGCAGTTTACATTTAACAAAACCATTTTACAATGAACATGTTTCTAAATGAACAGGGAGGGAATAAAGTTACAATACATAAATTAACATTCTAATTGGTAAAATCATATTACTTATTATAATGGATTATTAAAGCATTGGATATGTATGGTCTAGACATTTGTAGTAGATCTTGTAGTGTTACTGTATAATGTATTAAGATTGTGGTTCCTGATGCAACTAGGGATAACTTCTTTTGTTGAGGGTTTGGGGATATATCTTATGCAGGGCCCGCATATTTATTTATTTATTTAACAACTTTTATATACCGCGCTATTTGTTATCAGTGCGGTTTGCATATAACAAAGGTTGCACAGTCAGAAGACTGTTCTGTGCTTACATTGTAACAGGAGATTAAACTTGGAGCAACAGGGAAACTATATACATATGTACATCAAACATAATTAGATTAGGTTGGTATTTTCAAGAAGAGCTAAGGCAAGCTCAAAATACTTGTGACAGAGTTATCTATGTAGAGAATGAAAGGTTTGTGGGCGTTGGTGTGTGGAGTGTGATACATTTTGAAAACAATCAACCATATGTGATAGGTTGATTGTTTTCAAAATGTTCTGTAAAGAGATGTGTCTTAAGCAGTTTTCTGAAGGTAGACAGGTCAGTCATAATTCTTAACGTATTTGGCAGTGGGATCATTCTTAATGTATTTGGCCATAGGATTGGGGCATAATATGTGAATGCCCTGTTGATAGTTGCTCTTTTTTTTCCTCCTGAATCCGTTGGGTTGGCTAGTGAATATTGTGCGCTGGTTCTCCGCTGTCTAATGTTGGGTGTATTGACTATAGAGAAGAGAGGTATGTGGAAGAAAGATTCTGTAATATTTTGAAGATAGTCATGATGGATTTATATTTTATATGGCTTTCAATTGGTAGCCAATGTAACTGCTAAAGGATCGGTGTGATGTGTGTATCCCTGGGAGCTTTCAATTATCCGAGATGCCGTATGTTGAGCCATCCAAAATGTGTTGTGTTTGTTTAGGTAGCCCTTGGAAAATGCTGTTACAGAAATGAAAGTGAGGGCAGATCATCGCTTGAAGAACTGTACGGAAGTCCTTGGTTCTAGGAAGGGTCTCAAAGGTTGTAGCATTTTTAATTTATTGTATATAGCATGTGTTATTTTGTTTATGTGAGAGATTAAATTTAGTGCTTGATTCAGTGTTATTCCTAGATATCATTTTTTTTTTTACTTCCAATGTTGCTTCTTTGAATTTTATTACAGACGTTGAAGTGAAATCTTTATCTTTGGAGATAAACATATCTTCGTTTTTTTGAGATGTATTTTAAGGTTTTGGGAATGCTTCATCAGGCAACATGTTATGTGGTCTAAGTCGGGATTTAAGGTGTTGTATGGATAGCACATCATAATATCATCTGCATAAATGTGATAGTTTACATTGTACATCTCAAATAAATTACAGCTTGGTTGTAGATATATATTAAATAAAAGAATTGAAAGTGCTGAGCCTTGCGGGATGCCTTGTGGTTGCTTGTATGGTTTTGATGTGTCATGACCTATTTTTACTTGCTGAGTTCTGTCTGTAAGACAAGAGGTAATCCAGCTCAGTGCTATTCCTTTCATTACTATTTTGTGAAGATGAGTTATTAGGTAATCATGATTTATGGAATCAAATACAGCAGCAAGGTCTAGGAAAATGAGGACAAAAGCTTGTTTTGGTTTTTCGATATCCTTGAAGATCTTGTCTAGCAGTGATGTGAGTAATGTTTCTACTCCATGGAATGGTCTGAATCCATGCTGGTATGAATCAAGCGGAGCATTTATTTCTATGTGATCTTGAAATTGAGTCAACACAATCTTGTCAAGTATTTTTCCTATGAACAGGAGGCTTGATATCGGTCTGTATGGTTCCAGACATGTTTTGCCTAAGGAGTTGTTCTTGAGAATGAGGTGGATGATCGCATTTTTTAGACACTTTGGTATGTGCCCTTGGGCCAAGGATAGATTGACCATTCTGAGTATTGTGGGAACAATTTCTATACGGGTAAGTTTCACCCAGTTAACTGGACAAGGGTCCACAGGGGAAGTCATTGTATTGATGGAGGTGATTATTTTTCAAGCTGGTTTATATTGATTTGTGAAAATGAGTGCAGTTTTGAAATGTGTATGGTACTGTTGAGGTATTAAGTATTGACTATTTCTTTTTCTTTTGGTATCTTTGCTTTCCTATTTTCCTAGCTTCTCTTAGTTTTTGCAAATACTGATGTCTGTCTTCCTCTTTTTGTGATCTCTTGTATTTTATGAAGGCCACCCTTGCTTTTGAATGGACTTTATCATCCTTAGTCATAATACTGAACCACACCATCTGGTGATCACTGGATGCCAAATGATCTCCCACTATAACATCAGAAACACTTTACCCATTGGTAAGCACCAGGTTCAGTACAGCCCCTTTATCTGTAGGTCCTGTTACCAGTTGCCAGAATAGTTCTCCCTGTAGAGAATCTAGGATCTCCTTATTTCTAGATGACATCACAGCAGGGATGTGCCAATCAACATCTGGCATACTGAAATCACCTACAGTACCCTGCGAAAGTATTCAACCCCTTGGTTTTTATCCTGTTTTGTCGCATTACATACAACCTGGAATGAAACTGAGGTTCATTTGGCTGTTAGGTAATGGACCTAACAATATAGTCCAAATTGGTGAAGTGAAAAGACAATAAAACACCTTGTAGATATAAAAAAAAACAAGTAAAAACTGAAAAGTTGTGAATGCATATGTATTCATCCCTTTTGCTATGAAACCCATAAATAAGATCTGGTCCAACCAATTAACCTCAGAAGTCACATAATTAGTTGATTACACAGGTACACTACCAAAAAACTGCCTCCAGTTTTGCAACTGATTCCTATAGATTTTGGGGTGCTGAATCCAGGACAAATAGCCAAAATGTTCCATCACGTCACGTTTTCTTGCAAAATTAGATTTCTTACCCATATAAGGAATGTTCACATAATTACTTTTAGCCGACTGCAGTTTATTTTCTTGGCCCAAAATAGAGGTTGTAATGGTTAACTAACTAGAAACACTCCCTCATGATATTTTAGAGTGTTTTGTATTCATTTTATACATTAACAGGACAATTGGGAGGTGGGGGGTTAAATCCAGTACTCGCGCTGGTGCATGTTCTTTCCTGTTCGCCTCGCCTCGTTCGCTCGCTCAAACACGGTGGTTGCGACATGAACGTTCCTGTCAAATTTCAGTTTCTTGCAAGTTCATTATTACCTTTTGTTTGCTCAGTTGTAATCCAGCTTTATTCCGAAGTGGTTCACTACAGTTGTAGTTTGCAGTGCTGTGTATTTGTGATGGCTCACAGAGCCAGAGGTTTGGTCAACTCTCCGGACAGTTTTTGTTTTATTTGTGGGGAATATACCGTGAAAAAGCGGCAGAGGAACATTTCTGCATTTATTAAAAAAGTATATTTCGCCTATTTCGGTTTGAAGTTAGGCGATCAAGACAAATCGTGGGCTCCTCACAAAGTGTGCAAGACATGTGAGGAAGATCTACGCTTATGGATGAAAGGTAAAAAACAAGCATTTCGTTTTGGAATACCTATGATGTGGCGTGAACAAAGAGACCACAGCAGTGACTGCTATTTTTGCTCTTGCATTGTGAAGGGATACAACTTAAAAAATAAGAACGTAATAAGTTACCCTAACCTTCCCTCAGCAATTAGGCCTATGCCTCATAGCAACGAAGTACCTGTGCCTGAACCACCAAAATCTTTGGATCATATTTGTGTGGACGGTTCTGATCATGATGAGACTCATCAGATGGCTTTTCCCGATGAGTCCAGTACTTCCGAGTTTGAAACTGAACCAGATCCGAAACCTGAACTTTTCTCTCAAGCTGAATTGAATGATTTAGTCTGGGATTTAGGACTCCCAAAAGATGCTGCCCAACTGCTAGGTTCTCGGCTTAAACAGAAAAATCTATTGTCACCAGGAACAACTTTTTATTGGTACCGCAACCGCGAGACACAATTTTTGAAGTATTTCAGCCACGAGGAAGATTTGGTATTTTGCAACGATATATACGGAGTGATGGAAAAGTTTAAACTCAAGTATGATCCTGCTGAATGGCGGCTGTTCATTGATTCGTCAAAAGACAGCATAAAAGGTGTTCTTCTTCATAATGGCAACACATTTGCTTCAGTTCCTATTGCTCACTCTGTTATTCTCCAAGAAAAATACGAGAATTTGGCCCTGATTCTTCAGAAGATTCGTTATGATGAGCATAAGTGGATGATTTGTGGAGACTTTAAAATTCTATCCATGCTATTAGGGCAGCAATCCGGTTTCACCAAATATCCCTGCTTCCTTTGCTTGTGGGATAGCCGGGCCCGCGACCTACACTGGGGGAAAAAAGACTGGCCAACTCGGGAGTATTTGAGACCCGGTGAGAAAAATGTTCTTCATGAGAGCTTGGTACCTCGTGATAAAATTCTATTACCACCTCTCCACATTAAGTTGGGTCTCATTAAGCAATTCATCAAGTCCCTTCCAAAAGATGGTGAGTGCTTTCGGTACCTTTGCTCAAAGTTCCCCCGACTTTCTGAAGCAAAGCTAAAGGAAGGAGTGTTTGTTGGCCCTGATATAAGGAAACTCATTTCAGATGGAGCATTCGCTGAAACGATGTCTGAGAAGGAAAAAGAAGCCTGGGATTCCTTCAAGGATGTTGTTCTCAAATTCTTGGGGAACAGGCGGGATGAGAACTATAAGGATATTGTTGCCAGGATGCTCAATGCCTTCAAAGAACAAGGCTGTAACATGAGCCTGAAAGTCCATTTCTTGCACTCCCATGTGAACTACTTTCCCGAAAACTTGGGGGCGTACAGTGAAGAACAAGGTGAAAGGTTTCACCAGGACATCAAGGACGCAGAGAGAAGGTACCAAGGAAGATGGAACACCACTATGATGGCTGATTTCTGCTGGTTGCTGCTGCGGGAAACCCCAGATGAAAAATACGCCAAGCAGCGCACCAAGAGAAGCATTCGGGGGAAGAAGAAACGGGCCCACCAGGAGATTGATTGACCCAAGAATGACTTTAAAATCTAAACTGTGTTGACAAATATCGTGTTTTTACTAAACTTTGAAATAAAAATTTGCTAGTTTTTACCACAGTGTCGGATCTCATTTATTAGAATTTTATTTTCACACCATCGGGTGTTTGTCTTCATGTATTGCAATGGTGCGGTTTGCGTTTTCTATTCTTACATACATACCTGTACAACATTTTTTGCACATTTCTTTGCTTTGCTTTGTGTCTGACCTCGCTCTTATATGCTCAATGTTTGTGCACATGTATGTGGCTGTTTTAAGTGCAGACAATTTTGCTACCATCACAGTGTGTTTTGTTGACATTACTCTATTCTTATGTGCTGCCTTGTTACAATTTTCTTTATTCTTATTTGAATAACTACTAAACAATTAGTATAAAGAATTCATCCAAGAAACTTTTATCTCGATCGCACTCAATCTGAAACGTTCACCTCAAACTGCTAACCCAATGTAGCAAAAAATCTGTACGTGATGGAGCAAATTGGTTACCAGATTTGGATTCAGCGCACCAAAAAACGTAAAAATCAATCGAAACATTAGAAGCAGTTTAAAAATAATTTTTTTAGTGTACCTGTGTTATGGTCCACCTGTGTGTAGTCAGTGTCACATGATCTGTCACATGATGCCTGTATAAATATACCTGTTTTGAAAGTCCCCTGACTCTGCAACACCACTAAGCAAGCAACATAAAGGCAAAGGAGCATCCAAACAGGTCAGAAATAAAGTTGTGGAGAAGTATAGATCAGGGTTGCATTATAAAAAAATATCCCAAATTCTGAATATCCCACGGAGCACCATTAAATCCATTATAACAAAATAGAAAGAATATGGCACCATTATAAACATGACAAGAGAAGGCCGCCCACCAAAACCCACAGACCTGGAAGGAGGGCATTAATCAGAGATGCTACAAAGACATCAAGGATAAGACTGAAGGAGCTGCAAAGATCCGCAGCAGAGATAGGAGTATCTGTCCATAGGACCACTTTAAGCCGTACACTCCACAGAGCGGAGCTTTATGGAAGAGTGACCAGAAAAAGGCCATTGCTTAAAAGAAAGAAATAAGAAAAGACGTTTGGCGTTTGCACAACAGCATGTAGCGGACCCCCAAACACATGGAAGAAGGTTCTCTAGTCAGATGAGACAAAAATTGAACTTTTTGGCCATCATGGGAAATGCCATGTGTGGCGCAAACCCAACACCCCAAGAACCCCATTCCCACAGTGAAACATGGTGGTGGCAGCATCATACTGTGGGGATGTTTTTCATTGGCAGGGACGGGAAAACTGGTCAGGATTGAAGAAAAGATAGATGACACTAAATACAGGGCAATTCTTAAGGAAAATCTGTTTCAGTCTGCCAGAGATTTGAGACTGGAACAAAGGTTCACCTTCCAGCAGGACAATGATCCTAAACATACTGCTAAAGCTGGTTTAAAGGAAATCATTTAAATGCCTTGGAATGGCCTAGTAGTCAAAGCTCAGACCTCAATCCAATTGAGAATTTGTGTCATTACTGGAAGATTGCTGTTCACCAACGCAACCCATCTAGCTTGAAGGAGTTGGAGCAGTTTTGCCTTAAGGGATGGGTGAAAATCCCAGTGACTAGATGTGCTAAGCTAATAGAGACATATCCCAAGAGACTTGCAGCTGTAATTGCAGCAAAAGGTGGCTCTGCAATGTATTGACTTTGGGGGATAAATACATATGCACACTCCTGCTTTTAGGGGTTTTTTTGTTTTAATTATTGTTTGTGTTTATTTATTTATTTATTTCTAGCTTTTCTATACCGCGCTATTTGACATCAGCGCGGTTTACAATTAACAATTTTACACAAGGCAGGGAAGTGCCTTGTGTTTACATCGAACAGGACATAGTAACTAGGATTCATAACATTGAACTATTTACATCTGAACAATGACAGCTTACTAGTGTTGCTTAAAATATCCTTTATTGTGTCACAATAAAGGATATTTTGCACCTTCAAAGTTGTAGGCATGCTGTGTATATCACATGGTGCTAACCCCCAAAACTCCATTTTAATTCCAGGTTATAATGCAACAAAACAGGACAAAACACAGAGGGCATGAATACTTTTGCAATGCACTATCAGTAGCACTTCTCCTTTCATGGCAGTATTATGTGTATCTTCTATTAAATCTCTGTCCCCTTCTTCTCCAAGTGAAGAAGATCTATATATTACACCAATGCAAATGGATTTCCTGTTCCCTCTTTCTAGTTTAACCCACAGTGTCTCCTTGCTCCCTTGTAAGCCCTGTAATTAAATAGTTTTAATATTTACATATAGTGCCACTCCTCCTCCCCTTTTTCCTACCCTGTCCTTCCTGAATAATATATAGACTGGTATAATTACATCCCACTCACGGTTGTCCATGAACCATGTCTCCGTAACTAAATCCAAGTCAGTCTCTTCCATTAAGCCTCAATATCTGGGATCTTATTTTCCATATTACAGGCATTTATGGACACTGCTTTCTTGATGTTGCCACTTTTACCCATTTATAGCCTAGTGGTTAGAACAATTGCCTCATACCCAGAACATCAAGGGATCAAGTCCCACCTGCACTCCTTGTAACCTTGGGCAAGTCACTTTACCCACCATTGCCTGGGAAGAAAAGGCCTGGCAATCTACTTCAGGTGATACATTGCCAAGAAAACCCAGAAGCAGCTGAGTCAGCACTGACTTGATGGCACTTAAAAATTGTTTTTAATGTTTTACTTACCTGAGGACTTTTACTTACCAGGGATCTTTCTTCACCTCCCCCTACAAATCTAGTTTAAAGCCCTCTTCAGTAGGCTAGCCAGTCTGCTAATGAAGACACTTTGACCCTTCTTGGATAGGTGGACATCATCTCTGCTCTGCAGCCCTTGAAAAATCATCCTATAGTCCAGAAAACCGAAACGTCCTCAATGACACCATCCACCCAGCCATGCATTCATCTCAACGATGTGAGCTTCTTTGCCTCTATCTTTACCCTCAACAGGGAAAATGGAAGAGAACACCACCTGAGCACGTATCTGCTTCACCCGCAGAGCCATGAAGTCACTCTTGATACACTTGGAGGGATACCTAGAAGTATCATTTGTGCCTACATGGATGAGCAGCATCAGATAATAGTCAGTAGGCATGTTGAGACTTGGCAAACTCTCCGTAACATCTGGTCGACAGAGGAATGCCTCAGTACCCCTCAGAAGAGAGTTATCAACCACCACTACCTTTTGTTTCCTTATGGTCACTGATTCTGCAACTCTGGAGTCTTTGAGCTCTGGTTCTACTACTACTACTACTGAACATTTGTATAGAGCTACAAGACATACGCAGTGCTGCACAGGCATATGTAAAAGACAGTCCCTGCACATCAGAGCTTATAATCTAGTCAAGACAGGCAATGCAGTAGCTGTAGACACAGAATGCTTCTAAGGGGAATGGTAAGGAAACACAAAGGAGATTAGTGAATCAAGATCCAAAAGCAGCAGCAAAGAGGTGGCTTTTCAGCCTGGATTTTAAAAAGGCCAGAGATGAAGCCTGATGTACAAACTCAGGTAGTTTGTTCCAGGCATAAGAAGCAGCAAGGTGAAAGAAGCAAAGTCTGGAGCTAGCAAAAGAAGAGAAGGGCACAGATAGAAGTGATTTTCCAGAAGAGTGGAGTTCCCGAGGAGGGGTGTAGGGAAAGATAAGAGAGGAGCTGCAGAGTGAATGCACTTCTAGATCAGCAGGTTCTTCCTTTCCTTGGGATGTTTTCACCTCCTCCACTTCCAGGGCTGTATATTGGTTCCTCAGTTTGAGGGCTAGAGGAGTTAGATTGTCGATTCTGCAGGCTCTGGTGACTTGTGTACAACTCTCTTCATTCTGTATCATACCATCTTCACTTCTCTCAGACAGCTTGGATGCTTCAAGTAGCATCTCATCAATGTACTTCTCACTGTCTCGAATGCTTCTCAGCTTCACCACCTCTTCTCTGAGCTCCTCCACTTGTTTCATGAGAGCTTCAGCTTGCAGGCATCTGGCACATGGAAACAGTCCCTCATCTGGCACTGGGCTGTCTTGTCTGGACAGAGGCAGAAGCTGTAATGGGTGCAACAGCTTTGGCACTATGATTTTTCCCAGCCATCGTCCAATTGGTTGAGCTTTGGTACCTGTTGAAATAAATAAGAGAGCCCTACCAAAAGTTCCTAACTTTTCCAGAGCTGTCCTTTTAGAAAGAAAAAAGCAGCTAACCTCTTATAGGAGTGGAGGAGTAGCCTAATGGTTAGAGCAACTGCCTAGAACCCAGAAGATCAAGGGTTCAAGTCCCACTGGCACTCCTTGTGATCTTGGGCAAGTCACTTTACCCTCCATTGCCTCAGAAGAAAAGGCTGGCAATCTACTTCCAGTGATACATTGCCAAGAAAACCCAGAGGTAGCTGGGTCACTAGGAGTCAACACTGACTTGATGGCAGTAAAAAAAAAAAAACCTCTTATATCTGTTCTAAAAATGGTCTTCTATGTCCCTTCTGTGCAGCCCTGCATGCTTGCTAAACAGTTGTTACTTTACACTAGTAAATTCTGATATTATCTGTCTGAGGTATATAGATTAATATATTTCCTTTGTAAAATTACCTAATAAAGCTCTTAAGAATATCAAATTGTTTACTTTTAGTAGATATCCAAATGTAGAACTATTTGCTTCCTATATTTTCCTTGCCAACCAATAAAATTTATCTTTGTCACAAGCTAATTGGAGAGTTGCCCTATATAGCAAGAATTCTCACATGGGGTTGGGGAAGCTGGGGTGGGAAGGGAGGGATCGAACACCTAAGTAGGTCAGTAACTTCAAAGAGCTCGCCCACCTCTTTGAACTTGAAGGCTAGAGGAGAAGAGAAAAACTCTAGCAGCAGAAAAAAAACCTGCCTAACACCACAAAGATTTCCCCTTTTGCAATACAGCTACAGATTTACTATGCAATACAGCAGAAAAAAACTAGCTATTAAAAATGAAAAAAGCCCCCTTCAAGCATTCTCAGGCACAGAGTTTGTATTCAAGTGCCACAGTATTACCTTGCTTGCAGGGCCGGCCCGTCCATTGAGCGAGAATGTTGTTCGCACAGGGCCCCGCGCTTCAGGGGCCCCGCACGAACTCCATTATTGCACAACGGATGGCTTCCGAGGGAGTCGGGGAAGCCTGTGCGAGGCCCCGGCTCCCTCTGCACAGCCGCCAGCGTGAAGAGCCTTTTCCTTCACCCTGGCGGCTGTTTCAGTGAAGCCACGAATGTCGGGAAAGGTTAAAGGCAATGCCCTATTCCCCCCCAGAATGTGAGGAGGTATCCAATGAATTGCTCTCCAAGAGAGTTGTTCAAAGGTATGATTATAAGCAATTGCATGTTGAACCAATGGAGCTGAAAGGACCCTAGTGCGGATCCGTGATGCATGTTCCACTAAACGTACCCTGAAGGTGGCCTTAGACGTCTCTTCAGGGTACGTTTAGCAGAACATGCATCATGGATCCGCACTAGGGTCCTTTCAGCTCCATTGGTTCAACATGTAATTGCTTATTATCATACCTTTGAACAACTCTCTTGGAGAGCAATTGATTGGATACTTCCTCACATTCTGAGGGGGGGAATAGGGTACAGAAACTACAATATGTAGAACAATGCTGTATTTTTAGGCTCAATACTGTTGCTCCGAAAGGTCTAAATCTGGAATTGGACTGGCACAGTTTACTATGACGTCCATTCTCGGAGGCGGCAGCATTTTGGTGCTTCTAGCCCCGGATTGGATGTGCAGGGGACATGTGATTAGCCCTTGACGTCAGACGCCGGTTTTTAAAGTGGCTCTCTTTGTCAATTCTTTCTTGGCATTTTTTTCTGCCTGAAGCAGGGTACTTGAAAATTGGAACCCGAAACGCAGGACTGTCGTTTTTTTCACCCATGTTGAAGTATATTTTGCCAGTATTTGCAGCTAAGTACAAATAACAATTTTGCCACGTGAATTAACTTGGCTTTCATGTTTATCTGCTGCTTTTTGATTAAAATGGACCGATGTTCTCTTTTGCCTCAGCTCTTTTAAATGGTAGTGTCGGCAAAGGGATTTTTGGTCCGACAAAAAATAACTTTTGATTTAGAGGGAAGTTTTCTTTTTTGAGTTCACTTTTATGATGTTCTATGAGTTCTAAATGATCAGTTTTTATAGTACATCCTAATAGGCCTGGCGTTTGGCTTGGAATATAATAACGTAGAAATCTGTTAATCTTTCTTTATCCAGACACTCATTAAGAGGCATGTTTACTAAAAATTCATGTTGACATTATGCAAATATTTATGCAAATGAGGCCCACAATTAATCTCCACACATGGGCCCGCACCCCCTTTGGGCCACCCCTGCTTGCTTGCTTGCAGCGGAGACCCTTTAGGAATAGCCGTACTTGCAAGGCACCATAGACCTTTCTATAGCACTCAGCTGCCTAGCTTCTATGCAAGTTAATTGAGACCACTAACACCTAAGGAGGTCAGTGTCTTCAAAGATCTTGCCTACCTCTTTGAACTTGAAGGCTAGAGAAGAAGAAAAAAACTCTAGCAGCAGAAAAAAAGTTTTGCCTAACACCACAAAAACATTCCCTTTTGCAATAAAGCTACAAATTTACTAGGCAATGCAGCAGAAAAGAAATTAGCTATTAAAAATGAAAAAAGCCCCCCGTAATAGTTTATATTCAAGTGTCACAGTATTATGGTTTATAGTTAATTGACGCTTAATTTTCCACCATTCACACCAGCAGCAGGGCGGTTTACAATAAAATCACTTGGCCTTAGAGAATTAGAAAGGGACTACATATCAAAAAAGAAAAGGATAGGAAGAGAGAGAGAAAGCTTAGATAATTGATAAGCAGACTGCAAGCCACAGCCAAGAGAATTGCTAGTTGTGTATTGGTTCGTTATTACACTGTATATGAGCCATCTTGGAATGCCTCATTAAACAAGTGTGTCTTTAGTGCACATTTGAAGGACTTGTAGGAAGATTCTGTACGCAGGGCAAGAGGAAGAGTATTCCAGAGGATAGAGGCTATGAAGAAGAAGCTGTGCATCTGGTGCTTTCTAGCCCGGCGCAGGAGATGGGGGGATATCTAGTCAGTTATCCTGGATTGAACACATGGCCCTGGCTGGGCATGGGATGAAATCTGGGAGATGGGTAGGGGAGCCTGTGTAAAGTGCCTTGTGAGTCAAGGTGAGGATTGTGTAGTTCATGCGGTGATGGATAGGAAGCCAAAGTTGCTGGAATAGAAGCAAAGTAATGTGGTCGAATTTGCTAGCATGATAGAGAATACAAACTGCAGTATTTTGTATAATCTGTAATCTTTTAGCTCGGATTGAAATAAACCTGCGTAAATGGAGTTGCAATAACTAAATGCGAGTTGAGTGCAAGAGTGTGTTGGGCCGCGGAATCCAGCAAGGGACAGAGGGCACGGAACTGATGAAAGGTGAGAAATGAAGATTGAACTCTATGACTAACCTGCCTTTTGAAGGAAAGTTCAGAGTCTAGAAAAACACCAAGATACTTCAGATGTGCGGAGAGCTGAACAGGATGACAGTCAAGGATTGGGAAGAGTGAGGGGGCAGAAATACTACCAGTGAGCCAGGTGGCTAACATTTTAGAGATGTTAAGTCTCAACTGGTTTTCTTTCAACCAGGTGAACACACTGTCAAGGCAGTTGTTAAGTGCAGAGAGATCAGGGGGCCGCGAGTCGGTGAAAGCTACTAGGAGGACATCATCTGCATAACAGGCTGTGGTGGGTGACTCGTGAATGAGGAGTGTGAGCGGGCCTAGATAAACGTTAAATAAAAGCGGGGCCAGTACTGAGCTCTGGGAGACTCCGCAGGTTAGAGAATATGAATCATATGAACAGGACCCAACTGATACAAATTAAGTGCGACAGTATAGAAAAATGGAAAACCAGGCAGGGACAGTATCGCGGATGCCGATAGAGGCCAGATGAGCGAGCAGGGTGGAATGGTTGACTAGGTCAAAGGCTGCAGAAAGATCAAGGGAGATGGTTAGGACAATTTTTCCATTATCCAGGGCTCCATGTACTTCGCTGAGTAAAAATGTCAGGATCATTTCTGTACTATGCCCTGGTTGGAATTCTGACTGTTGGGGATGGAGGCATTGTTTTATTCTAGAAACTGAGTACCCTATATTAGACTTGTAAATAGTTGTTGAAATGTTACTTAGTTCAACTTTGTGATGTATAAAGTTATAGGGGCTTGTTTACAAAGCCGCGGTTAACGATCGGAAACTGCTACCGCAGCTTTGTAAACAAGCCCCATAATGTCAACTGTTTTATTCAATGTAAACTGCCTTGATAACACGGAAAGGAGGTATAGAAGAAATACTAAATAAGTAAGTAAAAAATGATTCCAATATTAAGAGAACACAGCTTTTTAGTTTATAATGATTATAGCAGGATCTGAATTTGGCTAACAGATAGTCTTATGTTTCTGCCATGCTCTTTCTGAGTGGCGAACTTGTTGACGAAGTGTACGAAGGCCAAAATGGAACCATGCATGTTGCAAGCGAGAGACCCTGGTCTTAAGAAATGGGGGGGGGGGGGGGATTAAGTGCTGCAGCCAGGTTCTCATTCCATGTAGGGCAAGCTCATCAAGGGTAAGTGACTTAAAGGAATCAGAGAAAATAATGTCTGTGGAGGGGAACGAGGCAAACATAGTGGGAGTGATTGCCACTGAAGGATGGTGATTGGCTTCTGCCAGGCTATTTCAGGGTGAGGAAGGGTTGACAGGCATAAATAAAACTGAAAAAGAAAGTGATCAGACCAGGGGGCTTGGAGAGCAGACAGTTCTAAGATGAGTAGAAGAGAGTCGGTATGGATGAAGACTAAAGTCCCAGGAGTGCCTAGCTTGATGGGATTCCACCGGGTTACGATGGGGGACATTCTTCTTGCAACAATTGCATCTATTGCGAACGGACTCTTTCGGGTCAGCGATGGCAACATCCTGACACCCATCGTGAATTTGTTCGCCGTTGGAAAACCGCCTGTTCTACATCTTATGTAGTATACTTTCTGATTTGTCCCTGTAGGCTCTTATATGTGGGGCGCACTACACGAAATATGAGATATCGGTTAGCAGAACATGCCTCGCGGATTAGAAATCGGGTGTTATCGGCCCCGATGGTGGAACATTGTGTTTCCACGCTACATAGTTTTGACACATTAGAATGGACCGTTATTGATCACGTCCCCTACGACCCACGGGGAGGTGATCGAGAATTGCGTTTGCAACGTCTGGAGCAGTGGTGGATATTTACATTAAAGTCTGTTCATCCTTATGGGTTGAACCGTGAAATTGAGTGGAACACTATCCTTTGAAGTTAGTAGTGACGCTTCTCAATCCTTCAAGAAATTTTAACCAATTGCGGAGGGGATACCCCTGCATGTGAGGTGTTCCCCTCTGATTGGTTCATCCCTTCTTTAAGAATCAGGTGTCATCTTCAGCCATTTGTAAAAAGTGATCCCAAGCCGTGAGAACGGCGTTTTTGTTGCCAAGATAAAAGAAGTATTTTGCACTTGATACAGGAGTCTATCCGAAACGTGCACGTCGTGCAGCTTCATTTATGGCAGCTACTCTTTGGACATGAATAAGATTTTTTATGGGAGAAGATAAGAGGATATGAATTTCGTTGAAGATAAGTGATTGTGATTTACCTATGGGGTGATAAAAATAATAAAAGGAGGCTACCGTCTGGAGGGGGTTGGTTACACAATTCCAGCCCTCCCTCGGTCGGCTCCGACAAGAGCATAAAAAGATTTATTGTGGGATGTGGTACGTTTGGTGGATGGATTTTGGATTGGTTTAATGTTTCCACTGATAGGGGTTTTCTTAAGTTGTAGCTTGATGGGTAGGCAGAAAGATGTGTTGCTCGAGACCAAGGTCAGTGGTAAAATTTACAAAGTATGTATCTTTGGGGTGAAAGAGAGAATCAACGTGGATATTAAAGTCACCAAGGAGCAGGAGATTCAGGAAGGAGAGTAAACCTTCAGCGAGAGATTGATAAAGCACCTTGGTGTTAGGGATGGAGGGCAATAGCAGAGTAGTAAATGAAAGGGACTGGAAGCAGCAAAACTGAGTAGCAAAGCTTCTCAACAGTGAAGAGAATCAGGTTCAAGCATCGTAATAGACAAAGTATTCCTAAGAATTAAAGCAAGGCCGCTGTCTAGCCACCCTGAATGAGGAACCAAGATGCCCAAATAGCCTGGGGGGGAGGCAACACGAAAGATAGGAATCCTCACCATCGTGAAGCCATGTCTCAGTGAGACACATTATCTCGAAAGAGTGGGTCAGCCATGAATCATAGACCAGGAGGGGCTCTGATTTCAAAGAATGACAATTAAGTAGAGTATTACCTTCCTTGCAGTGGAGACCCTTTAGGAACAGTATGAACCATTATTCTTTCCACTGGAAACATGCCATTCAACTTGAGGCTCTCTTTTGCTCAAAGCTGAAAATGAAGCCAACTGAACAATGTTCCTGCAAAACTGCATTGGTGTCCTCTGCCTGCGCTGCTGCTGGTAGGGGGAGGTGCTGCAATATACAAACGGGTAGAGGACACCTGTGCAGCTTCTTGGGAATGTTGCTACTTAACGGCACATGTCTAGTCTTCCAAGTAAGGATTTAAGGATAATTCCTGATACTATAAAAAACCATGCAGAGCAGTATCTGAACATCTACCCTATCTTTGATTCTTCACAAATGACTGGTTTGCTACAGGAAGAAGATGTATTTCTTTATTAGTCAGTCTACATGCAGATGCTTTGTTAAAAGGCACCACAGAGAATATAGCTGCTTTTGAATACAAAGCTATGACTAAAAAGAAGCAAATGGAAAAGTCTAATGTATATCTTTTAAGAGGTTGATAATTGCTTATAATGTGAATAATGTCTTCCTCTACCTTGCAGTAATGTTTTTGAACTTTTGCAATTTTATTGTCGTCCAAAAGCTGAACAGTCTCACGCCTACACATGCTCTTTTAATATGCACTGTTAAATCATCATCTAAGCCCAGAAGAGTTTAATAAGACATGAAAAGAGATACTAAGCTACAAATACTCTACTGATTTAGGATAATATGAACATATATTTTATTTGAATAGAACTTTACTTATGCACAATCTTTTAGGTCTCTGGGGGGGAAGGGGGTTGAATGTCAGGAAAGAACTCTCGTAGCAACTGTCAAAAGTAAAAAAAACCCTAAAGATATTCTTCAAAGCCTACAAAAGAAGATGTCCAAACTATGCAAATGAAGAAACCACCATATAAGCTCCATTACCACCCTGCACTTTTTCGCAATACCTCTACTCTTCTTTCTCCTAGCAAATGATTTGTCAGGGCAAATAGCTGCCTTGGGAGCCCTTAACTTGCACATCTGAGAGAGCTCCTCCTAATTGTTTGGGTCCTAGACTCCAGCCTAGTTTTCCTGTGCCTTAATCCTGCTCTGGTCAAACCTACAGGTGTGCCTTTAATGTACTTCCAGGAGGCATCAGACCCCAAAATGTTAGTCAGGTTTCAGCCTGGTATAATTTAATGCTTTTCAAATCTTCTTACATTCCAAAAAGAAGGATAAGAAACAAAATTTAACAAAAAAAACTTCTTTTATTTTTTCATATAAACAAAACAAATATTCAGCAAACTTGCCCTATGTTTAAATGAGGCCGCTTTTAAGGGATCTGTGTTGTTTTATTGAAAAGAATGACAGCACTTTGTTTTTAAAAATAGTTTTTGGAGCCATTTTATTGGGTGGGAAAAAGAATATAAGGGTCTAATTCTAACAGAAGTTAATTTAAAATTTCTAAAGCAAGCAGCTATTTCCTGCTTAGAGTCCACCTAAATCTAATTAATTTAAAACTTCTACATCAAGCTCCTATTTGCCTGCTTTCTTTTAAGACTATAAGGACCTACCTAAATCTAATAGAAATTAATTTAAAACCTCTAAAGCAAGCTGAGAACTAGTTTTGCTTTTTAATGAAATCAAAAACATTTTTTTTCCAAATAAACCCATACGTTCTCCTCTATCCCAAGCTTTAAATCACCAAGTTTGCCAGCAAAGTAATGATCATTTCACCACAGAGACTTTGTCTGCTCTCAGTTTTCCTAATCCAAGTCGACTTTTTTTTAAATTCACAGTTTTACTCCAATCACTCTCTCATATTCATTTAGATATTTATTTATAAATAAGAAATCACTCCAGGATTTCCCTTCCCCCACTGAGAATCTGCTTCTTGGTGATAAGAGTTTATACTAGCTGAGTGAAAGAGAGGAAGAGATCCCCGATAAACTGCTCAGTGACCTGTTCTGTAATATCAACCTGCTGCCCTAGGACAAGGGGAGGGAGGGGTTACATATATATTTACTTATTTAGATTTATTAACTGCAATTATGAAGCTATTCACCCAAGATGGTGTACAAGAGGTTTATCTTGACATAAACAGCGTACATCAGTGGTTCTCAGCCCATTCCTCTGGGACTCCCAGGCCAGTCAGGTTTTCAGGATATCCACAATGAATATGTGGCAGGTGCAGGCCTGTGACCCCCGGTGTCTGACATAAGCAGGCCAGCATGGCTAGCTTGACCTGTAAATGAGGCCTGTGGAGAGGCATATAGGATTGCACATCCCCCAACATGCTGCTATTGTAAGATAGAACTCAGTAGAAGTATTGAATTAGCTTAGGTAGGCAGAACTGTAGAACTGAGAAATGGAAAAATACAGAAAAGACATGTTTAAAAGTTACTGATAAGAAAAAGTACATCTGCAAAGAAATAATGAGGAGTGCTGACAGATGAGTTACAGAACCTTGCTCTTCTACACGCACAAATTGGTTCTATGGCCTTGAGAGTGTGAAAGTAACAAGTTGATGAACTGGCCATTGTAATTAGGACTAGAAGGGGGGCATGCAGGTGTCATGCCCACAGAAGGGACATAATTGGATAAACTTATCAGTACCGGGACCAATGGAAGAGGTACGGGAGGTACGGGAGGTTACCGGGACCAATGAAATGTTTTTCTATACCTAGAATGGAACAAAAGTCTATAAAAGTTGTTGTAATGCTTGAAAACTTTGCTCAGCCATTTTTAAATTGACTGGTTCGAGACTTGTGCACAAATAAATGATTTGGACCTTCTGAACAGACTCCTGGTATCATTGGTTTGTCTGCGCTTTGCTGCTACATATTCCTTGGTGCGTTGGCCGGGAAGTTGTGGAATCAAAGTGTATATAGGGCAATATACCACGACTTTCCGCCTCTATAGGCTTGGTCCTGCCGGGATCGCGCCCTTCCGACGAGGGCTGCTCCCTGGCGCCACCGGTCCCTTGTATCGGAGGGAGCTGGTCGGACCTCGGCGGGTGCCGGGCCCGGTTGGAGCCAACGCCTCGAACCCGAGTGAGGGGAGTCCGAGGTCCAACTCATGCGCCTGCTTGGGAAGTTTGAGGACCGGATCCGGTGAGTATAGTTTTGATTTTGGGTCTAGACAGAAATAGAAAGAGCAGTACTGCCATTGGAACTTGGAATTTGGAATTTGTAATCTCGAGATATTGGGAATTGGTAAGAGAGCATGATCAACTCTCAAGGAAGAGCCGAGTAACCCCGCATGGGAATTCGCTGGGTGAAACCCTCATCCTTTTTGTAATTGGGAAAAAGACTAGTCAGAACAGATAGAAACGAATGCATTCTGGGATACGTTGCTAGCATGATTGTGTGAACGAAGTGTGAATGAGAGGTCTGGCAGCACGGACCAAGTGAAGGTGGACACCTGAGTAGCGCATTTCCTGACCGGGCGACCGCGTTCAGGTCGCGAAAAGGGGGAAGCGATTGTCGTCTTGTCTTGTTATTTGTACTCCTTATACGTTTCCAGGGCCGTGAGGACCCCTTACCCACGGTCTGCCCTCCTTTTCCCTTCTGTCTGTTGTTGCGCGCACACATCGAAATGGGAGGGGCGGGGTCTACTAGAAACACTCCATTAGAATGTATGATCGCACATTTTAAAGAGGGATATTCAGGAGATTATGGTATTAAAATGACAGCAGCCCGTTTGCAGATTTTGTGTACTAGGGAGTGGCCCGATCTAGACCCCATCTGGCCCCGAGAGGGAACGTTCACTGTAGAGATTATTCAGTCAATACACCGTAGAGTGCGGGTAGCGCACCCTGATCAGTACCCCTATATAGATTCCTGGTTAAGTATTTGTGAAGATCCGCCCCCCTGGGCGCAGCGCTGTTATGAGGAACAGTGCAGAATAATGTTAGCTAAAACAGATTCTAGACAGAAAACGGAACAGCCTAGAATGAAAGAACAGGATAAGAAAGCCAAGAAGAAGCCCATCTTGGTAAATCCTGATTCCCCAGAAATAGTCCTCAGGCAGCCCCGAACCCCAGGTCCAATAAGAGTAGCCCGGCGTCCTGCCCCAGAACCCCAGAGACGGCCAGAGCCGGGGCGGGACCCAACCCCTGATCCCCCTCCCGGAGGAAGGAAAGAGGAAGAATTAGTGGAAAGAGAAGAGGAGGATATAAAAAGTGAGTCAGAAGCGGAGCTAGAAGAAGGAGAAAAAGAGAATCCCCCAGACGAGGAGGACAGTGTACAAATAATTGAGAAAGCCAGCGCTAGCACTGGCACGCCAGTAAAAGAGAAACCCAAAGCAAAACCTGTTGAGAAAAAGAAAGTGACTCCTGCAAAGGCAACGACAATAACCCTTAGATCCCAAAAGACACCTATGGCGGCCAAACTGTTTCCCTTACGGCAAGTCCCGGGAGTGCCCGTAAAGAATGATAATGATGAAGTGGTAGCGGGACCCCTAACTTATGTATATATCCCTTTCTCTACAACTGATTTATTAAATTGGAGGTCGCATTATGCCTTCTACACTAGTAAGCCCCAGGAGCTGACAGAATTAGTAACTAGCATTATGGAAACTCACCAACCCACTTGGCCAGATTGCCGTCAGCTCCTGACCACCCTATTCACAACAGAAGAACGAGCAAGAATTAGAAAAGCAGCTATTGAATGGATGGCAGAAAACCCCGTAGCTCCGGGACCAGGGCAGAATATAATAGACCGTCGGGAAGCAGCTCAGAGAGAATTCCCGAATGAAGACCCCCAATGGGATCCAAATACAGATGAAGGATCCACAGCCCTAGCCCGTTTTCGCCAAGGCTTTTTACAAGGCCTGAAAAGGGGGGGCCAAAAAGCTATGAACCTTTCCAAAGTTGCAGGAGTTATCCAAGGGATAGATGAGAGCCCAGCAGATTTTTATGAAAGATTAACTGAAGCCTACAGAATGTATACTCCCTATGATCCCGAGGCACCAGGAAGTTTATGTATGGTGAATTCTGCTTTTGTAAACCAGTCTCAACCAGACATTAGATGTAAATTACAGAAATTAGAAGGGTTTGCGGGCATGAATGCAACACAGTTAGTGGAAGTCGCTCATAAAGTGTATGTGAATCGTGATACTGAAAGACAGCGAGAATGTGATAGAAAGATGAAGAAGAAAGCTGATTTTTTGGCTGCGGCCATAGTTGAAAAGAAAAGGGGAGGTGTCCCTAGTCGAAGGAGCAGAGGAAGAGGGCGGGGTCAAGGCGAAGGCCGGACCCAGAGACTAGGTGTGAACCAATGCGCCTATTGCAAAGAGGAAGGACATTGGAGAGATACGTGCCCGCAACTCGAAGACGCCCAGCAAGATGACGACAACGATCATCAGTGGCGAGAAGAAAGACGAGGCCGTCCCCGAGGCCGAGGAGGAGCCAATCGAGAACAATACCAGCGAGAGAGAGGAGGAGCCATTCAAGCATTGGCCACACCAGCCCATGATGAGGATGACGTGGATTAGGACAGACCGGGCTCCAAGTTTGCTTTAGGTCTCCAGGAGCCTATGGTCAGAATACAAATAGGAGACCAAATTATGAACTTTATGGTTGATACTGGAGCACAGCATTCAGTAATAGACAAAAAGATAGCCCCATTCACTACAAAAGCAGTCACCATTATAGGAGCAACTGGTGCCAAAGCTACAAAGTCTTTTCTTCAAAACCGAATATGCAGTCTAGGAGGACAGCAAGTAACTCATCAATTCCTTTACATGCCCGAATGTCCAGTACCACTACTGGGACGAGATATGCTAGCCAAGCTTCAAGCACAAATATCTTTCTCTGAACAAGGAGAAATGCAAATGACAGTAAATTCCCAAGCCAAACCAGCAGGAGTAATGCTGCTGACCGTGCCCCGAGAAGAAGAATGGAGGTATTACGTTGATGACTCCATCCAAGATACCTATTTTGAACAAACTCTAAAGAACATCGATGCACCACCTGGAGTATGGGCAGAAGGCAGTCCCCCAGGCCTAGCCAAGCATATAGCTCCAGTGATTGTAACCCTCAAGCCTAGTGCTACACCAGTGCACGTCAAACAGTACCCTCTCCCAAGAACTGCAATTGAAGGCATCCATCGCCACCTACAAAGATTGCTCGAGTATGGCCTACTAAAAGTATGTCAATCCCCATGGAATACTCCACTTTTGCCAGTAAAGAAACCTGGGACAGATGATTATCGCCCAGTGCAAGATTTGAGAAGAGTAAATGATGCAGTTGAAACCATACATCCAGTTGTACCCAATCCTTACACTCTTCTAGGACTGATACCTGCTGAAGCTACCCATTTCACTGTACTGGATTTGAAAGATGCATTCTTTTGCATAAGATTAGCCCCTGTAAGCCAAATATTGTTTGCATTTGAATGGCAGGACCCCATCTCTGGAAGAGGGGGCCAACTCACCTGGACAAGATTACCCCAAGGATTCAAGAATTCGCCTACCATCTTTAGTGCTGCACTGAATCAAGACCTTTCAAGCTATCCAGTAGCCCCGGGGAAGAGAGTGCTTCTCCAATACGTGGATGATCTGTTGATAGCTGCCATATCAGAAAGTGAATGTATACTAGCCACCAAAGACCTCTTGCAGTTACTAGATGAAGCTGGATACAAAGTTTCCAGAGCCAAAGCACAGCTATGCCAAAAAGAAGTGAAATACTTGGGTTTTCGTATTACCCAAGGAAGCAGACGATTAGGCAGAGAAAGAAAAGAAGCAGTATGCAGAATTCCAACTCCAACAACCAGAAAGCAAGTCAGAGCCTTTCTGGGAGCAGCAGGATATTGCCGAATCTGGATACCTAACTTTGCCCAAATTGCTAAACCACTGTATGAAGCCACAAAAGGAGAAGAAAAGTCACCACTGGAGTGGGGACTTGAGCAGGATACAGCCTTCCAGAAGTTAAAAGAAGAATTGATGTCATCACCAGCACTTGGACTACCAGATGTCCACAAACCTTTCCACTTGTTTGTACATGAAGCACAGGGAAATGCCTTAGGCATGTTGACTCAGAAATTGGGAAATTGGGAGCGACCTGTAGCATACCTATCGAAACAATTGGACCCTGTGGCCAAAGGATGGCCACCTTGCTTGAGAGCAGTTGCAGCTACAGCGCTACTAGTGAGTGAAGCAGACAAACTCACATTAGGACAGAACATACGAGTCACTGTGCCACATGCAGTCCTTGCCCTTATGGAACAGAAAGCAAATTATTGGCTCACCAATTCCCGAATGTTGAAGTACCAGAGCATGTTATGTGAAAACCCACAAATACAACTTGAAGTGAGCCATGCCTTGAATCCAGCCACCTTGATACCCATCAGCGAAGAACTCCCAGAACATGATTGTATCGAAGTCATGGAAACTGTGTTCTCCAGTCGACCTGACTTGACAGATGTGCCCATAGACAATCCCGACCAGATCTATTATGTTGATGGGAGCAGTCTCATCCTTGATGGACGACGCTGTGCCGGATATGCAGTCGTCACTCAACACGAAGTAGTTGAATCATCAGCTCTAGCCTCAGGCACATCAGCCCAGAAAGCTGAATTGATAGCACTCACTAGAGCATTACTGTTAGGAGAAAAACTTGTGCTAAATGTATATACAGATTCCAAATATGCCTTCACTACCTTGCATGCCCATGGAGCTCTCTATAAAGAAAGAGGACTCATCACATCCGGAGGAAAATCAGTCAAATATGGTCCCGAGATATTGATGTTACTTGATGCAGTTTGGGCCCCAACACGTGTAGCTGTCATGCATTGCAGAGGACATCAAGCAGGAAAAGGAGAAGTTGCCCGAGGGAATAGATTTGCAGATGCCTCAGCACGACAAGCAGCTATGACAGGACAGATTGCCCCACAAGCCATGCCAATGCAAGCAGCATTGTTTCCAGTACCTTTGAATCTATGGACCCCACGATATACCACCAAAGAATTGGATTACTATTGTGACAGAGAAAATGGAGTACTGAGAGATGGATGGATTGAGCTGCCACCAGAAGAGGGCAGTCAACCTCCAGGACGAATAGTAATTCCTGAATTATTAGGACCATCTTTTGTCAAAGCTTTTCACGAAGCCACCCACTATGGGAAGAGTGCTATGGAAAAAGCACTCAGACCACATTTCTACATCCCTCTGATGACAACCATATCAGCCTCAGTAGCACGTCAATGTCTAACCTGTGCCAAAAATAATGCCAAGCAAGGCCTTATAACGGCACCCCGAGTTCAGTCAGGAGGTGTCACCCCCATGCACAACCTCCAAGTTGATTTTACCGAAATGCCAAAAGCCAATGGATACCATTACCTATTAGTATTAGTTTGTACTTTCTCTGGGTGGGTAGAAGCATTCCCAACCAGAACTGAGAAAGCCCGAGAAGTTACTAAAGTCTTAATGAGAGAGATTGTCCCCAGATTTGGAATCCCAGCAGTAATAGGGTCAGACAATGGACCCTCATTTGTCTCCCAAGTTACTCAGCAGTTAGCAAAAGCCTTGCAGATACAATGGAAACTCCATACTGCATACAGACCCCAGAGTTCAGGGAAAGTTGAGCGAATGAATCGTACCTTGAAAGCCCAAATGTCCAAGCTTTGTCAGGAGACACACTTGAAATGGCCCCAAGTGCTCCCCATAGCTTTACTCAGAATACGCTCAGCTCCTGTAAAGTCAACAGGATTTTCCCCTTTTGAAGTTCTGTATGGTAAACCCCCACCAATAGTGCAGGGAGTCAAAGGAAGTTTAGCCCAAATTGGTTCAGAAGTAACCAGACAAGAACTCCTAGCTCTTAGTTTTGTTCTGCAGACTCTCCATACGTGGATCCAAGACCAGTTGCCTATCAACTTGACGGAACCCTTGCATCCCTACCAGCCTGGTACTTCGGTGTGGATCAAAGATTGGAAGAAGATACCGTTGTAACCCCATTGGAAGGGACCGTACACCGTCATCCTGTCTACCCCAACTGCAGTTAAGGTAGCCGAGATCGACGCCTGGATCCACCACAACAGAGTCAAGCCCGCCGCCGATCCTGAACCAGAGCAGTGGACAGCAGAACAGCATCCTGATGTACCCTTGCGAGTTACTCTGAGACGGCAACCAGCAGCCTAGACACTTCATCACAAGTGCTTTGCAGTAGCCAAGTCTTTCGAAGAGGATTGCTGTTTTCCATGCAGCAACAGTTTTGTTTCAACGAACCCAATTTGTGTGTGATTTGACACACTACTTTGAGACTACATTGACTAAGCCAGACTTCACAAGCCGACTGAAATTGCTAATAAGTTTGTTAATGTGTACTGGACACCTTGAGGATCTTCAATCAACACTCAGCACCCGTTAAATTGCTTCATTAGCAAACGGGACGAAGAATAAAAGACCGTCGTGATCAAGATCAGCAAGCTGAGGATTCAGAAGAACTCCAATCAACATCAACATGTATCTTCGTTTTTGCTTTGCCTTGGTTGCCTTCTTTGGAGGTTTTGAACTGACTTATGCTTTACCTCCATGCACTGCTTGCATTACTTCTACTAGAACTGGACTGAAAGTAACTCAGACTTTGCTTTATCATTCTTACTATACCTGCAAGGGAACAGTAACTCGGTGTATCTATAACACCACTGAACTAAATGTTTGCACTCATGGCAAAATCAAAGCATGCTATAATCCGCATCAGAATCCATCCTATTACACGTTGGAAATAAGATGGAAGGATGCAGATGGACCTATATTAGCTGCTACACCACCACTTAAGAACATTACTAAACCTGCTGTTTTGAATTTTGATGCATGTAATGCCATTAATAGAGATAGTCAGTCCACCTGTGGTACATGGGAGAAAGCGTATCGAAATGACCATAAGTATATGTGTCCAGAAGGTGCCACAAATTGGTGGAAGTGTACAGGTAAAACAGGATCAGGCTATAGTACTGCTACAGCGGCAGACTACTATTGCCCGTATTGGGGATGTGTTTTTTATGCTACCTGGAACACTGGTATAACTGATGAGAAAATAGATAAACGGATGGCTACTCTAACCAAGCCAACCACTAATGATAAATGTCAGAAAGATGCTTGTAACCCCTTACACTTACGTATACACAATCCCCATGCATGGAAACAAGGATACAAGTTTGGTTTACGTATTGCTGGAGGAGCAATAGATCCAGGGACCATTGTGTATATCAGATTGAATACTCAAGCCCACAAGTCATCTAAATATCATATTCATAATACCTTTTATGAAGCTATGCATGTAAATAAGTTTGAGATCCCTCACCCTTCACAGAATTTATTTCTAGAATTAGCCGGAGCAGTAGTATCTAGTCTGAAGATCTCAGATTGCTACTTTTGTGGCAGAACCCAAATGGGAGACCAATGGCCATGGGAAGCCCAAGAATTGAATTATTCTATGACTTACAACCAGACTGAATTACACAAGACTACCAGTGAATGGGTGTTAGCGCACTCAATCGTTGGACGTCTTTGCTATGCCAGAACTGGACCCCAGTTCACCCAAAAGGTAGGACAGCTGGTCTGTCTTAGCCAGAAGTACTATAACGCCACGACCAAAAAGACAGCTTGGTGGTCAGGAATCAGACATCCTGAACCTCCTAACCCATTAGCCAGATTTCCTGAACTTGCAGGTCTATGGACTAACCTTGCCAAAGTCCAAGCCTGGCAAGCCCCGCCTGGCCTATATTGGATCTGTGGAAACCGAGCATATGCACAACTCCCGCCACACTGGGGAGGAGCATGTGTCTTAGGAACCATCAGACCTTCTTTCTTCCTGTTAAACACTGAACATGGAGAACAATTAGGATACCCTGTATACACTACCCACCGACACAAGCGAGCATTAAGACAGAAAAGAGAAGCCTTACAGATAGGCAAGTGGGAGAAGTGGCAAGGTGATGATTGGCCACCAGAAAGAATCATTGAGTATTATGGACCTGCCACTTGGAATGATGATGGTATGTATGGTTATCGTACTCCAATCTATATGATAAATCGTATTATTCGCTTACAAGCAGTAGTTGAAATAATAACCAATGAAACTAGTCATGCTCTTACGCTCTTAGCTAGACAAAGTACTCAGATGCGCACTGCTATATACCAGAACCGCTTAGCACTTGATTATTTGTTAGCAGCTGAAGGAGGAGTATGTGGTAAGCTGAATTTAACTAATTGCTGTTTGAAAATAGATGATAAAGGTCAAGTAGTTGAAGAAATTGCTAAAGATATGCAAAGACATGCTTATGTGCCAGTACAGACTTGGCACGCATTGAAATTTCCTAACTGGTTTGCTAACCTTTTCTCTTGGCTGGGAGGATTTAAGACTTTCATTGTTTTAGTACTAATCCTTGTTGCTGTTATCTTTTTATTACCATGTTTAATCCCATGTTGTATGCGTTCCATTCATAATGCTATTGATAATACAGTAGAGCGGAAGACCGCAACTAAAATAATGGCTTTATACAAAGCCAGTCCTAGTCGAAATCCTTCAATCATGATGTGATTCTTCTAAAAAGTGATTTAATTCTCACACCTTATTGAGTAATAGGGTGAGATTAATCAAAGGGGGGAATGTGGCAGGTGCAGGCCTGTGACCCCGGTGTCTGACATAAGCAGGCCAGCATGGCTAGCTTGACCTGTAAATGAGGCCTGTGGAGAGGCATATAGGATTGCACATCCCCCAACATGCTGCTATTGTAAGATAGAACTCAGTAGAAGTATTGAATTAGCTTAGGTAGGCAGAACTGTAGAACTGAGAAATGGAAAAATACAGAAAAGACATGTTTAAAAGTTACTGATAAGAAAAAGTACATCTGCAAAGAAATAATGAGGAGTGCTGACAGATGAGTTACAGAACCTTGCTCTTCTACACGCACAAATTGGTTCTATGGCCTTGAGAGTGTGAAAGTAACAAGTTGATGAACTGGCCATTGTAATTAGGACTAGAAGGGGGGCATGCAGGTGTCATGCCCACAGAAGGGACATAATTGGATAAACTTATCAGTACCGGGACCAATGGAAGAGGTACGGGAGGTACGGGAGGTTACCGGGACCAATGAAATGTTTTTCTATACCTAGAATGGAACAAAAGTCTATAAAAGTTGTTGTAATGCTTGAAAACTTTGCTCAGCCATTTTTAAATTGACTGGTTCGAGACTTGTGCACAAATAAATGATTTGGACCTTCTGAACAGACTCCTGGTATCATTGGTTTGTCTGCGCTTTGCTGCTACAAATATGCATGAGATAGATCTGCATACAATGGAAGCAGTGCTTGTAAATCTATCTCATGCATATTCATTGTGGATATCCTTGAAAACTTGACTGGCCTGGGGGGGTCCCAGAGGACTGGGTTGAGAATCACTGACTTGCCTCATAAAAATAGTGTAACCCTAGTAAAATGACCAAATGTCAGTATAATACACAATTTAAACAATGTAGTAAACTTGGAGATAAGCAAATTAAATCCTAGCAATAGCAATTATATAAAACAGTATCAGTAATATACACATAAAATGGCATGTGATACAGTATCAGCAGAATACAAATTGATGCATCCTTGTAGGCAGCATGATAGAACATTCATGTAACACATGTATGATGTCACAATGTCAGCGCAATGCACAGAACCCTCTTATTAGACAGTAGAGGAGACAAGTGCAATTGAGCCATATAGACAGGCAAGATGGGTGAGACAAAGGCATCAGGATAAACAAAAGTGGGTGGCTTGATTGAAAGTAAATTATATGTACAGTTGAATAAAGTAAATAGAATTGTCTCAGTTACAGGGTGTGCGACAAGCTAGTCCTGATACAGTGTGAGTGTTTGGATAGTTAGTTACCATAGCCATTAAAGGCTAAGAAGAAGAGCCAGATTTTAGCTAGTTTCCTGAAATGTAGGTAGTCTTGAGTTAGGCATAACCCCTCCAGGTGCGAGTTCAGGAGTATGGAGGCTGGCAAGTGTTACACCATGTGATTTCCTTTGAAGAGGATACAGTTAGGGAGGCTCCTTGAGAGGACTTTAGAGGCCTCAAATGTGTGTAGAGGGCTAACGTATTCTTTAGGTACTCTGGCTCATTTCATCTGAGGGCCTTGAAAAGCAGAGGTAGAATTTTAAATTTGGTCCTGTAGGATACTGGTCATTCTGAATTAATTGGAACTGGTGCAAATTATCTGCAGTCCGACCAGTCCAATAGACAAGGCATTACAATAGTCTAGCCATGAGATTATCACAGCATGGACCACTGTGATCCAACTTGTCTTCTCAGTGTACGGAGAGAGGTTTTGTAGATGCGGCAGGCAACAGAAGCAGTTTTAATGGTTGCCTGAATTTGCCTGAGATCAAAGTAAGTGATGAATCCAGCAGAATCCCAAGATTCCTGACCTGTGATTTTAGGAGAAGTTCATAGTTTCCAATTTAACCATTCCTTATACACTAATATTTACATACTACATCAGTTCTATATTGACATAAGCTCAAGATGCAGCAAAATTTGACATACTGATAAATATTGGTATAGCTAAGGGATATATATACCCTCAATCTGTTATCCGATACAACTTCCTCTATCAACACTTATAGTGCTGTAATACAATATGGAGGCAATTCCAGAAGACTTGTGCATAATTTACACATATAAGTAGTGGGTTTAACTTATTAAATGCTAAATATGCCACTTGTTCTCAGCACTTGTCTTTTTTGACCTAGTTGAGTTATTTGTTTGAGATTTGTTGGTGTTTGATAGTCACTATTTGTAGTTCTCCATTTTTTTTCTTTATTCTTTAGATATGCCATAGCGGGTCAGACCAAGGTCTATCAACCCCAGTATCCTGTTTACAACAGTGGAAAATCCAGGTCACAAGTACCTAGCAGTCTCCCAAAAAGATATACAGATTCCACAGTGCTTGTCTCTCTTTCTCTCTCTCTCTCTCCCTTTAAGCACAACTCATTTTATTCCAAAACAAAGCAAACAAACACGCCAGTACCTACTGCTTTCTACTACATACTAGCTCAATAAGAGCATAACTATTTTATAAATGTTTACCCCCTTACACCGCTCCCTCCTCAATATATCCTCTTTTAACCTTACTTAAGACCTAACTGACCTATAGGATCAAACTGAATCATGGAGCAACTACACCAGTGAACCATTGACAGGACTGACCTCCAACACTGTTGTCTCCTAAAGGGTTTTTATGTACTTTATTCCCATCCTATCCCTAACCCCCTCCCTGTGCTTCTTAATTTATGTCCAATAATACAAAAAACACAATGTAGCCTCCAACCTTTATAAGGTACCAATATTTGCTGTAGCTTAAAAAGAAGCACAAAACTCACTGCTTATTCATTGTAACTTTAAATTTGTAATTGAAAGGAGCTCAAAGATTGAAACAATTGCCATGATGGCTAAACATAATACCAGTAACACTTCTTCATCATCGCTCCCAAAAATACTTATTTAAGTATTCCCACAAGTGTAAAAAGAACCATACATTTTAGTCACAGTTCAAAAAACCTTTTTATATGAAAAACAGTCCATCAAGTTGAAGAACAGTGTTCAAACTCCCTAAATCTCACTCAATTTTAACTGCAGAGAAAAATCTTTTCTGTATCCTCAGTCCTCCATTGTTTTATATTCCTTTCAAACTTGAAATTAAAGAAGGCAGTAGCTAATTGTTCGTATTTATACATATAGGTTGGCTGTAACTGCCGGCAGTTACCACTGTAAGTTGTGACATACCAGCTTCCACATTGAAGTTCCCAAGTTTTCCCCCATTGATTTTTCCCGCATATAGATTTGTAAAATGACTCCTCTAGCTCCACATATCAGCAAACACCCTGCACTATTTTAGAAAAGATTCCATGTTTGGCAAGGCCTTTACTAACATGCCATCGGAAATGTGTATACCCCAACCTGAACATCTCAATTCATGTACTAGCTAAAATTTGCCTTCATCTGTCGCCGCACTTACCACATGCTAAATACTTTTTTCTGTATGGTAACCGCAAGGGAAGCTGCTGGGAATGCTTCCAATATTTGCTACACAGGCTTTGCATTTTAGTAAAAAAAGGCCCCTTAATGTGAGACAGCAGCTAGAGATGCTGCAGGAGATATGTTTGGGGAAGGTTACCAAGCTTGTGTCTCCTGCCTTTGAGTCCAAAAGGAATTGGACACTACAATTTGTTCTTCATAGCAAAAACAATATAGCAACTAAAGGGGCATGTTTACTAAAGTGTAGTAGTAGTTACTGCAGGCTTTAACATGCACTAAGGACCTATGGCAGTGGCTACTATGTGCTAAAATCAGCCAGACCACTGAGAATCCCACACTGATTTTAGCATGGTGGAGAGTGGGCATGGTGGCCAGTGACAGCTAGCCCACAGGATGTTGTCACACTCTAGCTGTCAAACTGCCATTAGTACAGCTGCTTTTAAAGCCACTGAGGATCCCTGGTGGTCATAGTAGTCAAAAGAACAGGAGTGGTCTCCCTCCACTCCTGCCTCAGCTCCGGGAGCTCTCAAAATGGTGCTGGTAACCCCTAGCGCAGGGGTTCTCAACCCTGTCCTCGGAACCCACCTAGCCAGTCGGGTTTTCATGATAACCACAATGAATATGCATGGGAGAGATTTGCATATAATGGAGGCAGTGTATGCAAATCCTTCTCATGCATATTCATTGTGGTTATCCTGAAAACCCGACTGGCTAGATGGGTCCCGAGGACAGGGTTGAGAACCCCTGCCTAGCGTCTTCTGTACAATGACACATTCGGTTACCAGGCATTTGTGGGTGTCAGAAAGAGATGTAACAGTGAAAGAAATGATGAAGCCGAGGTAAGCCAAATGACCTGCAAAGGTCTATGCGAGAGAGTAGAGTATAATTTTAAAAAGAGAGTTTGCTAATGTCCAGAAGGGGATAAAAGAACATGAAGCCAAAACTCCCTTAAATGTTTTCTATCATTGTAGTGAGCATGCTGCAGAAGACTGGATCACTGGGCGGTAAAGTGCACTGCAATAGACAGCAGGTTGATTGTACTGAGGGGGAACTCTGAATACAAGCCAATCCATTACAGCAACAAGACAGCCTATTGATTCCTCTCATTTCAACTGTTCAGCGACATGGATGGAAAAAATGAAGCATCTTTCTGCAGCACACAGGGGCAGAGCAGAGAGAGAGATAGAGTAGGTGTAGAGAAGAAGAGGAACAAAACGAGAGGGGAGCCCAAAGAGGATGAAAGAGGAAAGGCCAGTGGAAGGGTATTAGGTGCCCTAGGCGAAACTTTAGCCTTGTGCCTCCTTGCAATCAGCTTTTAGACCCTTAGCTCCCCCCTCCCCAAGATGTTGATTAATAAACTCAATTGTAATCATCTTAACACCATCCCTCCCAGAGCAATCCTATAAAAATGCAGATTTGGACATCACACTTTTAAATATCGAACTTTGGGGGTCTTTTGCTTTTGGAGCACTAGCTGGCAGTGCGTGCTCTGGTGCGTGCTGAAGGCATGCTGGGATATGCATTCCAGCTAGCATGGGGCCATGACAGCGCAGGACGATTCCCGCACTAACGGTGCAAGCCACATTAGAGTCATGACTTGGTGGGTGAGGGACAAGGTGTGGTAAGCTCAGAGCAGTTACACTGGGTTCCCAGTGCACACTAACTGCATCGGCAGGGGTTCACCTAAGGCCACCCCATTAGGTGGAGTTAAATGCTCCCGTGCAAATGTAACCTGCGTTAGGGTGACGTGTTCTGTGTTAACTGCCATGGAAATGCTTTCTACTTCCCTGACAGTTAATGCAGAGGTGTTGTACCTAACTTGCCATAGATTCGGTGCATTAGGTGCAACATCTTATTGCCCTTTAGTAAAAGACCCCCCCCCCCTTAAGAACATAAGAACATAAGATATGCCATACTGGGTCAGATCAAGGTCCATCAAGCCCAGTATCCTGCTTCCAACAGTGGCCAATCTAGGTCATAAGTACCTAGCAGTTTTCCCAAAGGACACAGGATCCACAATGCTTGTAGTGGGGCAAGCAGTGTATATCCCAGGTCCCCTTTAATAATGGTTTAAGGACCTTCAGGAACTTGTCCAAACCTTTTTTTTTTAAATATATGTATAATGAGGGAGATTTCAAAAAGCCACTTACAAAAGTAAATGGACTATTTGCATGTTGCCCATTCTTCCTGCAGGTACAAGTAGGCACTGATGACTCTGAGTTTGTGTGACTGCCAGGACTCATTGTATTGCTTTGGTTGTAGCTGTTCTTTGCTGCCCCCCACCCTTCACCTCCACCTCCACCCCTGAAGCCGATGACCTAGGTGACCAGCTCGTTTTCCTTCAGCATGGGTTGGCTGTGGACCTGTAAGCAGGAAACGATGATTGAGACAAACGGGTATAACGAAGATTGACTAAGAAGACATGGAATAGGAGACAAGAAAATAAAAAATTGAATAATATATAGAGGGAACAGAAAAAGTAAGCATAGGGAAGGGAACATTTAAAAAAAAAGAGATAAAGAAAGAGACGTGGAGATGCTGGAACAGAAAGGGAGGAAGAGAGAAACAAACACAGAGAAACGGGATTTGTATTTCATCCTATAAAAAGATGCCCTTGAAAGGTGCCTGATGTAATGGAATCCATTTTAAAGATTGGGAGATTTTGAATAGCTCTGCAGTACTGATGCGATGGAGCTGATTAGAATTCTGATCCGGAGCTGGTAGTGGCAGGGAGCAGACCCTCTCAGCGGTAGACGCTCACCGACTGGCGTTGATGCTAAGGCTGAGTCACCATCTCTGGCTGTTTCTGTTCATCAGGTCATTCTTCCGTCCCTTTAATTCTATGACCTCTTGAAAAGGTTAATTTCCAAGCTACATTTTAGTATCCACTCTCTGAACTGAGCAGAACTGCCTGAGCCCCTGATCTTATTTCTATGGCCTCTGTACATAACAGCGTGGGGGAACAGCTTAGTGGAAACAGCAGGCTAAGAACCAGGGTCCAAATTCTACTGCTGCTTCTTGTGATCTTGGGCAATGCACTTTGTTCACTGTTGCTTCATTTATAAGCTCATAGCTGCATTTACTAACCCGTGTCAATGCGCCTTTTATAACTCGAGGCCCATTATTCCCAGTGGGGCCTATTTACTAACTAAGCACATAACTTACGTGAACACAAGTTAGTAAATGAGGCCCTTAGATTGTAAACCTTTGGTTAACAGGGAAATACTGAACCTCCTGCTCCGAAATGTAACTCACCTTAGCTACCAAAAGGCGTGAACTAAATCCAAATAAATATATTAATGATCAACACAGAGCAGCTCTAACTCCTGGATACCTGAAACCTTTTTTTCAAACCACTTTCTTAACCTCATTAGTAGAGTTATATAAATGCTGTTTAATTGATAACAGAGGAACTAAGCATTAATGATTACTCAATATGAGCTGAAAAGTCAAGGGTCTGCTTCTACGTTGGTTTGAATTAGAGGGCCAACTAAAGAAAGACCAAGTGATAAATTTTCTGAGCAAGAGGAAAGGAGCCTTACTGATGTGGTCCCCAACCTGTGGCCCATGGATCCTTGGTGGTATGTGAAGCCATCATAGGGGGTTTGCAGAATGCAAAAAAGGGAAAAAATTAGTATCTACATGAGGCTGTAATATGCTGTCAGAGACGGTAGCAGGTGCTGTGGGGTGGAATCGGCCGTGACAGCAAAGCCAAAGCAGAAGGTTGCAGATCAGTTGTAGCTTTTGGGGCCAGGAAGAGCAGTGGAGAAGAAATAGGTGAGGGGGAAGTCAGAAAGAGACTAATGGGGATGGTTGAAAATTGGGGAGGGGAGGAAAAGAAATAATAGTAGGATTAGAAAAGAACATAAAAGAGGGAAGAGAGTGATGGTGTTGGTTTGAGAGGATAGTCAGGCTTGAGGTGGGGGTAGAAATTGGAGTCTCACAGAAAGGAGATAAACCTACTGGTAGGTGAGATTGGGGAAGAAAGATGCTGTGGGAGGGGGGAGGGCAGAGAGACACTGAGTTATGCTGAAGGGAGGATGCCTGATGGGGACAGGTGGGGGAAAGGGATTTAATGTGGACTAGCTGAGAAGAGAGGTAGAGAGATTGATGGGGATTGCCTGGGGGGGAGGGGGGGAGGAGAGAAGGGCAGGGAAGGAAGACAGAGAGAGATGGAGGGAGAGACTAATAGGGATAAGCTTAGAGATGGAGTAGGGGTCCCTAAATATTTTGGAGATTGAGAAGAGATTTGAAGAGCCAAAAAGGTTGAAAGCCTTGTCCTAGCTCTCTGTCTTAAGAGAGAAGTGTGATCTTTTGAGGTTGAGATAAGAGCAATCACATTCAGTAGCAATGAATGGGACAATTCCTACAAGTCCAAAAGTGCTGGTCTGAGCATAATCCTTAGCTAATGAGGCAGCCAAAGACAGATGAAATTGAAAAAGGTATGAGCAAGGATATAATAAAGACAAAGAGCAAACCAGAACTAGAAAATCATCAAATCATAATTTAATTTCTTTTTGGTTAGGTTTACATTGTTACTTCGTCTGTGCTAACAATTCAGCTAACCTTGTCTTTAGCATTTAGAGGTAGACCAGACTATTCAGCTCAGCTCCAGCTTGGCACATTACCCATTGAAGTCTTTGGCTTGTTCATTTCCATTTGGTGCACTACTTAAACTAATCTAAAGCATACAGCAATTTGTTAAAGGCAATGGATGCTGTGTTATCTCAATTAAAAAGATAATACTGCCTTCTATGTCACTATTTAGAGACTATCCAAAGCTATGCACCGAATACTTGAATCAATCCATCTAGAGCCTTCCCTTATAGTTTCTATTCCTTCAGCGTACAGTTTTTGCAGTTTTTGTCTGAAACTACAATTCTGTTCAAATGTTGTGATTGCGCAGTAGCGATATAGGTGGTCAGACTCAGTGGACTGAGTGGTCCTTATCAGCTGACATCTTTTATGTTACCGTGGACTAGAGTCCGGGAATACAGGGTATGCAGGGCAAGCAGAAGAATACGACTGTGAAGATGCATTTATTTACAAGAAAACTACTGGAATTCATCATGATGCAATTTATTTGCACTTCCAAAGAAGAGACTTCTAGTGATATCTTGCTATATGGTTAAGTTTCAGTGCATATCAGACTGAAGGAAAAAATCATTTTCATTCATACCTTTTTTTCTTAATAAAAGCTAAGTTGCCACTATCTGTACTTTAATAGCTGTAAAGGACAGATGTTGAGAGAGAGACAGTATAAGAAGGCAAAAACATTTAATTTCATTTATTTAGATATTTTATCTGCCCTTATGGAAGTAATTTTATACTAAGCTGAGTAACATGATTTACACGTGAGGATGGGCACTGACGCATAGACTTTAGACGGTCACTATTCTAAGTACATGCATCAGACTGATGGCGCATGCTTCAGAAATGGGCAAGCATTTTTACTGTACACTGCTTGGACATAATTTTAAAGGTGGTATATCAAATTTTAAATAAACCATAAACCATGGGCGGAGCTTGGTCAGAGCATAGGCAGAGTCTAAATTTATGCACATAAGTTATAGAATACTATAAACAATGCATATTTACAAATTTAGACATGCGTTTACACTGAGGGGCATGTTTACTAAAGGGTGTTAAGGGAGCAAGTGTGCTGTTAACGCCTGTTATCGGCACCCTTGCACCCTTAACACACGTAAAAAGTTGCTTTCACGGGCGGTAAAGGCTCCTGCAGCATTAAGGGAGCTGTAGGCAGACAGTGGGCATTAACAGCGTGTGCTCCCCTAACGCCTGTTATGCAACGCTGGGAACCCTAACGCCAAGTAAAACCTCGCAGAAAGGGTGTATTTAGAGGGGAGAGAGCCTATTTAAATGTCTGCAATGTGACGCACTCACAAGGGAGACCCAGATAGTGATAACAATGCTCCATTAGCAGCAGTAGCATGGTGCCCAAGTATGAAAGGACACTATGTTGATAGTGCAAATGGGGCAAAGGAGGTCATGCAGTGGGGGTTACTAGTGTACAGGGTGGACCAGGCAGCTGTCCAGGTGGCACATAAGATATGCATACTGGGTCAGACTAAAATCCATCAAGTCCAGTATTCTGGGTCCAACAGTGGTCAATCTAGGTCACAGATACCTAGCACTTTCCCCAGAAGACACACAGGTTCCACAATGCCTGTAGTGGAGCAAGCAGTGGATTTTCCGTATCCCCTTGAATAATGGTTTATGGACCTTTCCTCCAGGAACCTGTCCAAACCTTTTTTAAACCGAGCTACACGAACAGCTTTTACTACATCTTCCGGTAATGAATTCCAGAGTTTGCTTACGTGTTGAGAGACAAACCATATTCTCTTATTAGTCTTAAATGGGTTGTTACACTGTAGCTTCATTGCCTGTCCCCTAGTTTTTCCACATTTTGATGGCATAAGCAATCGAGCTACATTTACCTGTTCCACTCCATTCGGTGATTTATAGACCTCTATCATATCCCTCAGCCGTCTCTTCTCCAGATTGAAGAGCCCTAACCTTTTTAGCCTCTCCTCATAGGGGTATCCTTCCATCCGTATTACTCTGTGATGTCCATTATAATCCCACAGTAACAGTGGCAGCACACAGACATACTGCTGCTGCAGAAAAGTGATGTGCCCATGGGGCAGTCCAAGGGACCTGGCACCCTAGGCAGAGATCCCAGCCACTCCTCCCCACTGCCACTAAACCCAGTTGTGGAGGAAGAGGTTGATAGTGCCAACAGCTGTAGTCCTCCAGGTAGCTGCAAAATGCAAGTGCCTGGGGAACTACCACAGCAGTGGTGGTCATCCTCCTCCGAGATGTATTGATGGTAGGCAGTGATGGGGTCCCTGCAGTGGCACATGTTGGGGGGGGGGTGCTGTGTGGCTGTCCATGTGTGCCTCTGCCCCCCCCCCCCAATCTGGACCTTGTGCCCTAGGCACCTGCCAATCTCACATGTTGGACAGGCTGGGACTGCGCACCACCACCACTGGCAGCAAGTGTGCATGTCAGCATGGTGTGGGGGTGGTGGTGGCAGTGGCACCCACCTGCAGCAGACCAAAACCATGTCCTGGTCCTGTGTGCTATGCAAATTGCAACATGTGCCAAGGTCTGTCTGATGGGGAGTATGTCAGCCCCAGCGACTGTTGCATCCATATAGTAGCAATGTGGCTCAACACACACAGTTGGTGTGTATATGAGTGGAGGGTCACAAGTCCAAGTCCCAGCTGTGGATCATGCTAAACTTTAGCCTACAGTGCAAATACAGCAACCAGCATGTGCAACCCCCATTGAATCAGTCAGCAAGGGTACAAACACCCATCAGCCAAACAGAAAGGCTCCACTATCCATAGCTGGATGGAGAAGCAGGCTGATAGCACTGGCACACTGAGTGGGCACTAACAACATGCATTAAAGTCAGAGCGCACTACTAGCACCTGCACAGTGAGCACATGTTAACAATGCTTGAGCTGATATGGAGACCAAAGTGGCAGGCAGAAATGCCAACCATCACTTTGCCTCACATTGCCTAAACTGTTCCCAGCGTTAGTCTGCAAATGTGCATGATGAGGAGGAGCAGATGATTGTGGGTATGGCCTGAAACAGAGCAGATTGGCCAGAATGTCTGCCTCGACAGTAGGGTCAATAGCTGAGGCTTCATTGTGTCCATCTGCCACATGCATGGCCTGGGTGGCCACAGTATGTCATGCTGAGAGGGTACTTTCACTCTAACCAAACAGTGACCATGGCAGTTTTGGAGACTGTATCTTGCAAGGATATAAAAAGGCTGAAAGTGGTTCAGAGGAAGGTGACCAAAATGATTTGGAGCCTGCGTCAGAAGCCTTATGAGAAGAGACTTGAAGACCTAAATATGTACACTCTGGAAGAGAGGAGGGACAGGAGAGATATGATGCAGACCTTTAAATACTTAAAGAGTATTCATGAACAAACAAACCTCTTCCAAAGACGGGGAAGCTGTAAAACTAGAGGGCATAGCATGAAGCTGCAAGGGGGTAAACCGAAAGGCAATGTCAGGAAATACTTTTTTACTAAAAGGGTGGTGGATGCTTGGAATGCCCTCTGATGGAAGTGGTGGGGGCAAACACAATGACAGAATTCAAAATGGCATGGGACACAGTGGATCCCTTTATAGCAGCAGGATAAAATCAAAATAAGCATAACTATCTCTTATATCTGAACAAATAGGGGTGAACTACACAGAGCAGTGGGTACACCCCTAAACAAAGGCATGAGGAGGGGTGACCTGCACAGAGCAGCAAATGTACCTACTCTTGCCACCTTGCTGGGCAGACTAGATGGACCATACTGGTCTTTATCTGCCATCATATACAGTACTATGTTACTATATATCCACATAGTGCTTATATAATGTCTGGCTCCAGTGATGTGGTGCAATCTCTGTCTGGAGAGCCCAATCACTGAGCCAAATGCTGAATGTCCATGCTGTTTATCTCAAGCCAGAGTGCACATGGTCGCTCTGTGCACATGCATTGTATGCTGACCAGCGGACCGGCTGCAGTTGGTATGTGCATGGCTGAAACAGTCCAGTGGTGGGCAGCACTTGCAGTCTGACTGAGCTTGCTGTGGTGGATTATTAGTCCTAGATGGTTTGGACAGCAGTTATTCCTGGCCAACTCACTGTGGTTGTGGCAGGACCAGCAGTACAGTAGCAGCAGCCCCACACAAGCCTAGAAGCCCCCACTGCATTTTGCATTCATGGCATCAGATTTTTAACACAGGGCACTGACATGAACTGTTCTAGGATGGTCCCTGTCCAACAGGGGCAGGACACAAACCCCAGCTGTGACTGGCACATACAGCAGGCTGCAATTGTACAGGAAACAAGGTGAATAGCATAACACACTGCAGACAATACCTGGCACACACTGGCAGTAATGTGAACCTGCCACACAGCCAGCCGAGACCATCACTAGCAGTGCAAGTTCTGGGGACCAGGTGCTGGGCGCCCATCCTCACCCTCAGGGTGACTGCTAAAATTGCTCAGTAGCACAGTTTGTAGCTGTTATGTGCATGTAGCACACACTACCAGTGCATCTTACTGAGCTGATTTGATGGATGAGTGCATTCTCCATTTGCTGATCAGCTGCAGACTGCAGTTCTACATGTGCAGTGCCTCATCACCTATACCAGCACACACAGCAGATAGTTTAGGCAGAGACCTGCAGGCTCTTTGAATCCAGACATTGCTAGGTAGAGAGGTGTGGAAGTGTAGCTTACTGGTTAGTACAATGTCTCTATAAACAGGAGTCAAGGGTTTGAGTCCCACTTGTTTATTTTGCGCCTGTGTGCTACTCTGGTCATTTTCCTGCCTGTAACAGTCCTGGCTCTGCTATGACTCGCAGACACTTATCTTTCTACTATTTTATGCGTTCTGGCCACACTTTGGGTCAGCAAATATGCTATTCCCCATCATGGCTTTATTGGCTCTGCTGCAACCCATTGTAGAGGGTCAGACATGTACACCCTGCAGATGTCAGGCCCCTGCTTGGAGGCATGGTGTGAAGGTCATGGCTATGGCTTGGGGGCGAAAATACCACATTTTGGAATGTGTTACTGTTGCATTTTATGTCTGCCACAATCTTCATGGACTGACAACACCTCCTTGTGATCTTGAGCAGATCACTTAACCCACCAATGGCTCAGCTGACTGCAGGTCCATACAGTCCTTGAGTATCATCAGACATTACCAATTGATGGCAAGATGTACCCCGATGTGACTGCACTGCTACAGCGGTATACTAACAGGCAGTTACATGCATACAGTTGTAACCTACTTGGCCAACATGAGTCATGTGTGACATCATGACTGTCACTGTACAGCTTTGGCTCCATTACATCTCTGCAGTACATGCAGACACATTCTAACCCTTGGATAGCCACCCGCAGATATCACCTCATGTCCATATGTGCCCCATTTGCCCAGTTTGGATGACACCTGTTGTTATCTGCACATTTGTCTGAGGTATAGCTGTGTGGCTAGGACAGGTGTGAATCCCACATGTCTAGTATCAGGCCTTCCAAGTGTCACTGGCACACATTTTCATGCACAGTACAAATACGTTGGGGATGACACCTACTGCACATCAGTGCTGCCACCCCATACCACCCTCTCCTCAGTAGCCATCTTTCCTTCAGCCCATCCATCTGCCTTTATTGGCTGTGTACTGTCATGTATTCTTGTGCAAGCTGCTACACTATGGCCTACACTGGTACTCTTTTCTGAATTTCGGCTCTTCTGCACGCCTCTCCTGTGCCTGATCTACATGTCACCACTCTTACTCTGTCCTGTCACTGCATGCATTCTGCCACTTCTGACTCCACTGGGGGACATGTCTTCCCCATCCAATAACACACTGACATTGCGCCATTTTATATTGGCACCACCCTGTGCATCGGTACAATTGCCTCCTACATGCTCGTTGACTTTACTGGCTGCCACGTAGGGTGCCCATGGATCTGTCAGGTCCATCAACTCCCACCTGTCCTTCCATTCATCACCTTCAGATTGACCTTCCTTGCTGCTCCTTTATCCAGCATTAGGGTTACAGCTATTTTCGGACATTAAGGTGCATTCTTGACACCTTAACGCCCTATGTCCCATTAATGCACATTAAATGGCCCATAGCGCCAGAATGCCTCCTACATGCGCAGAGCCCTTTTCACACAGAAACCACTTATCACTGCCCTTAATGCTTGCTAACATCTACTCCCTTAATGCCCTTTAGCAAACATGCCCCCAAGTCTAGGACTGGCATAGGTGCTCATGCCTAGCTTTGGCATGCGTATCTTACGACTTGTGCCCCTATTTTATACAGAAAAGTAGGCGCCAGCTTTTCTTTATAAAATAGATGTGCTTTGCACATGTTGGAAATTGCCTTCTACGTGAGCATCCAGGGCAGGGTACAAGGATAAGTGCAAGCTCGGGTCCTGAACTTAAAGATTTAACAGATGATAAATCCCGAAGCCGATCAACCTGTCATCAGAAAGCACAAATAGGTAGATACCTCTTCAGCCTGTCAATTATATCTGCTGCAATACTTTAAACCAAAAAACTAATCATTTAAATGAATAGGAAGCCAAAGAAGGGAAGACAGTAGGGGATGCATGATCCCGTTGAGACCAGCAACTTTGGCCTCAGCATTATGAATGTGCTGTAAACACTCTAAATTCCTACTCAGCAACCCAACATATAATGCATTACAGTAATTCAACCAAGATAAAATAAAGGCATACAAAATAGTCAAAAGATTGGCATGTAAAAAAAAGATAAATGAATCTTCCTTAGTTAATGAAAATAGTAGAAGCAAAGCCTTATCTCTTGAGAAATTTGATCATCAGAAGTTAGACCCCCATCAATTACAACTCCTAAATTATGCACCTGATCTTTTACTTGCAGTTACACTCCCTCCCAGACCCCCAAAGGACAGGAAGCTAGACAAGTATTCTGCCACATCTGTCTTTTGGGATTTAAAAACTACTTATTAACTAGCAGCAGATCTTTTACAGGTTGTAGGCAACATGACAGTTTTCCCAATTTGGCTGAACAGGCCTCTCCCAGTGGGATCTAGAGTTGGATGTCATCAGCAAACATCTGGAAATGAACTCCAGAACTAGCAATTATATCAGTCAAAGGTTTCACAGAGATAAATAACACTGGAGTGCAGATGTCTATGGGAATGAAGCAGGTCTTTCCTGTTACTTTAACACTCTTGTCACTGTCTCCTTTTTCCCATAAACATTACAATAGTTTATTTTCATATAATTTTGTTTTTGTTGTTGTTGTTTTTTGCATCTGGAGATTTGGGATGAGAAGTATGAATATATCTAAAGATGTCTGCAATGGTGGTATAAATTCTACCCTGCTATTATAGATGATTTTATAATTTCTAGTCAAACAAACCGGGGACAATAACATGTATAGATATCAGATTTTCTAAGCTTAGTGTTTGTTTGATGTACATTTCAAAATCAAAGCTGCATTTCACCAACAAACAAAACCTTATAAAAGATAGTCAATTAGTGCTTTTGACTGCCTGCTGAATTTAAAACCACGCTCTTTCTATTCTGCATCTAAAAAGAGAGACTTCATCTCAGGAATAATAAAGTTAAATATTATTCATTCACAATGTTGAGACACTACAATCTCTCATCTAACAAATAATCGATTAGTCAAAGCAATATCCTTTTAATAGAAAGAAACAATGCCCTGGTTGGTGTTCATTCCCTTCGATACTTGGCAGGCTCTCAACACTAGCAGGTACCATCACAGCAGCTATTTCAGAAGCCAATATTTAACGTGTAGAGTCAACTCATGAATAGTTTCCAATGGGGCATATTGTGGTTGGGCAGAAAATTATGCACGTATCGCAGATGTTAGGTGAAATGGATTTAGCTCACGTCTTCCCCAGAGGTTTAAGGTGAGCTACATTCGGGTGCATAGGTATTTTCCTGTTCCCAGAGGGCTTACAATCTAAGGGCCTGATATTCAGTGCTGGCCACTAGCGCTCCTACATGTTAGACCTCGGTATTCAATGCCGGGGCCATATCCGGCCACCAGCATTGAATAGCCAGGTCAGCAGTAGAATCTGGAAGCAAGCCGGACAGCAGCGATGTTTAGCCGTTGCCCAGTTCGCTTCTGTTGCAAAAGTAAGGCTCAATATTGCCACTGCCTGGTTGGCAAAGGGTGCCACCCCAGCAAGCCCCTGGCACGCCCCGATGCTAATCGCTTAGCATTGCGGCATGTAGCGGCGCACTCGCACATATTCAGTAGCACTAACCGTGTTAGTGCTGCTGAATGTCCCGCTGAGAGGCATTTACATGGTTTTCAAGTCTGCAAACCTTGTAAATGACTTGGAGTATCGGGCCCTAAATGTTTTCCTGATACAATAGTGGGTTAAGTGATTTGCCCAAGATCACAAGCAACAGATGCTCATACTTTTAAAAAAGCTGGGTGCTGGCATTTACAGTGGCTCTGAGGTAGATGTGCCATCTAAAAGCTTGATTGGACCTCAGATTTATTCATTTATTTAACAGGTTTTGTACAGTACACCGCCTTATCATTAATTCAAGGCAGTTCACATGAAACAAACAGCAATAGGCTTTTACATAGAACAGGGAGTAGGAACTTGGAGGAGTATGTGGAGTAGTGGATACATTTAACAATGGCTAACTATGGACAGTAACATTGTTGCAGATTGAGGTGATATAGCTACATTTAGCAGTTGTCCATTATATACATTTGTAATATTTCTCTATGCATTTGTTATACTAGGTGGGACCGTAGTATTCGAGGAATAGATGGGTCTTGATGGCTTTTCTGAAGTCAAGTAGGTCTTTGATTGCTCATATTGAAGCAGGCAGATGATTCCAAAGTTGGGGAGCATACAGAGAGAAGTCTCTGGTGCAAGTGAATTGCTTTGATGATCTGTAGTTTGTTGGAGTTTCAATGATGTTGATGTCTGTACCTCTTCTTGTTCTGGTTGGACTTGATTTCTGGATCAACAGTTGAAGAGTCGGCGGGGATAGATTGTTTAGTATTTTGAAGATTACTAATATGCTTTTGTATTTAGCATGTACAGCAACAGGAAGCCAGTGTAGTTGGTGAAGTGCTGGGGTTATATGATTGCATTTTGCAGTTCCTGTAATGATTCTCGCAGCAGTGTTCTGCACGAGTTGCAAAGGGAGTGTTGTTTTCCTTGGAAGTCCGTGATTGCAGTAATCTATTATAGGGGTCAGTATGGCCCGACATACTATTCTGAAGTCATTGTCTGTTAGCAGCAGTTTAAGTTTGTGGAAAGTCCTCAACTTGTGGTTTGCTGATCTAGTTGTCTTCTTTATGTGCAGCTGGGTTGTTGGTCAAAAGTTATTCCAAGATATTTGACCTCTTTTTTGTTGGTTAGGGTGCAGTCTAGGATCTTGAGTGAGTCTGGTGGGGAGAATTTAGTATTTCTGGTGATGTGCATCATTTCAGATTTTTTAAAGTTAATGAGAAGATTCTGTTGTTTGAGCCACTCAGACATTGCTTCAAGGCATGCTGTGATTTGGGAGTAGTCCAGTTTATTGATGTTGATTTGCAACAGTGAGTGATGGGGCAATTGTGCTTACCTCTCTAATATTTAAAACCACCTCCAAATGTTAAAGAAAAGAGATTCTTTTCACTCATCTCCTTAATGGGCACCACCTGAATATACAGTTTTGTTAAATGAGATACATACGCACATCATTGTTGACATTTACAGTATGTTGTAAAATCGGCACCTACACTTGTGACAGCACTGACATGTTCAAGATCCCGAGCAATACTACACTTTCAACATGTTTATGATTAAAATTACTGCTCCCGCTGGATATGCTGAAACTTGCATATGTATTTACAGGCCTCTTTATGTGTCTTTTTTTTTTCCGGAAAAGGCTCCATGTTTAATAAGCCTTTAGTAAAATACCTGAGGAAATTCTGCATATCCTGACTTAGAGGTCCCAATTCCCACCTAGATGCCTATGCAAAGTTAGGCTTATGATATAATAAAATCCTGATAGAGTCAACTACATCCTTTATAAGTACTGATCAAGGCTTTTGCTTTCTGATCATAGGAGAGAACCCCTGTCTGTCTGTGATTGCAGCCATGGACATAGTTTGGAAGGGTGAGGGGGCATTGCTGCCCCCAAAAAAGATGCCCCGATGGCCACGATGCCTTGTCTGCTCGCGTGGATCCCATCTCCTGCGGGCAGAAAGGAACAGCACTGCCATGATAGCAGCAAAGGTCTCTGTCTTCCCGTGGGGATCTCATCCCCTGCAGGCAGTAAAGAGAGGATGGCCTCAATTACAGAAAAGACCCCTTTGATCTGCCCGTGAGAGATCGGATCCCTGTGGGCAGATGCTGCATTGAGGCCACAATCACAGCCTCCTCCTTTCTCTCTACCCATGGGGATCCGATCTCCCATGGGCAGATCAAAGGGGTCTTTTCTGCAATCAGGGCCATCTTCTTCCTTTCTGCCAGCGAGAGATGAGATGCAGGCAGACAGAGAAGGCGGAGGCCATGAAAGCAGCCTTCAAGAAAAAAGGTTTTGTGTGGGGGAGGGGGAAGGAAGTGAGGTAGAGAAGGCAGGGAAAGTTAAAGGGGGAGTGGACCTATTAAACAAAAGGAGGATGGGGAATTTTAGGGCAGGGGAGGATCTAGAGGGTTGATGAAGGGGGGAGAAGTCTGGAGCGTAACAGAGGAGAGCAACCAACAGGAGGTTTGGAGGGGGAGGTCAGAGTACAAGGTGTTGCCAAAAGGTGCATTCCATCCCCCAGAACACACACATTCAAGCACCCCACCCCCATACCATACACACACACCTCCGCACGACAGACGCACATGCACACACACACAGGCAACCCCACCTCCGCTTGAGAGACACACACACAGGCACCTCACCACTGCACTACACATACACACAGGCATCTCACCTCTGTACCACATACACACACGCACAGAGGTATCTCATCTCCAGATCATATACACACTACACATACACACACAGGCACCTCACCTCCGTACCACATACACACAGACAGAGGTATCTTATCTCCAAATCACATACACACATGCGCACACACACAGGCATCTTACCGCCGAACCACACACACACAGGTATCTCAATCCTCTGCACCACACACACACACATACAGGCATCTCACCTCCACACCACACCTCTGCACCACACACACACACATACAGGCATCTCACCTCCACATCACAACACACACACATATGCACATACCCAGCTCTACAGTACACACACATGCACCACAGCCCTGTACTCCACCCACACAAAGGCACCCACCGCCATATCCCATGCACAGACAGGCACACTACTGTTGTACCACACACATGTACACTTAATATCTGAAATTGTAACTGTTTTTATCTGTATTTCTGTCTAAAGATGCCACGTGGTATAGGAACACTGGCACTGGTTTTGTGAGACTTGAGAACATGAGGCCAGTGTGAGAGTCAATGCGGGGGGGGGGGGGGGGCCTGAGCAGGTCACAAGAACTGGCTCCTAAAATTTTGGCCTGGTCCTAAATCCACACAAATTTTGTCGAGGCTTACAATAGAGGCACAGCATGTTTGGAATTTTAGCACCAGTTATAGGATGCACAGCTACACAACTAAATTTCAAACAGTATGTGCACCTCCTTGCTAGCTGCAGTTTTTCGTTTGCTGAGCAGTAACATGAGGCACAGCTCTCTCTGATCCCAAATGCAGGCACAGCCGCCTCTGAGCAAGAGACAGTAAGATCATTGGAGGGGAAGACTATGGAGAGAGGCTGCACTGCCTGCATGAGGGATCAGAGAGGCCTGTGCATCTCATGCAACTGTTCAGCAAAGGAGGTAAAGTGTCACCCACCTCCTCTATTTCTTGTGTTGCACTGCATACAGAGTCTGGCTTGTTCAGATGTTAATTTAATTTTGTCTACATATTTCTACTTTCAGTTTGTTATAATTTATTCTGTACTTGGTGAGGGTCTAATTGTGTTTTGCCTTTGTGACTGAGACCAAGGTTCCTATTTACTAAAGGTCTTCTCTCATTTAGTGTCTATAGGAAAAATACTTAGTAAACAGTGTCCTAAGTGTTCTGTTAGTGTGGAGGCCAATTCTAGTCAGGACACGTCCGGGCCATCTAGACATCCAAAATTGGGATGGTCCGAATTTGTACCCGAATCTGCATCCGCAGGAATCAGATGTCCCCGCGGGTGCAGAATTGGGCATTTAGATGGGCCAGACATGCCCCAATTCTGGCCCACTGCGCATATGGCTCCCTCCCCTTCTAACCCTCCAAATGCTCCTGCATGGAGCCCAGTGCTATGGCATACCGTTGTCATGGCGGCATGGCACCAGTACAACCATGCAGGAGCCCAATCCCCTGCAGAAGTTACAAGATACTGTTCCCCGCCACCCAACCCCCAAAGGTGCCTGCCAGGGCTGGGATTGGGCTGCGGGAAACCTCCTGGTGTTCCTTACCTCTTCAGGGGGCTCCTCTGGTGCTGATCCCCTTCCTCAAGGAGATTTTTTCCACCTCAAAGGTGGAATAAGTTCCCTGGCCAACTCTGCCTTCCCGGACATATAGGGCCACGACCAGAATCGGCCTAGTATGTCTGGGGTCTTGGGCCTGCCTATGCCCTACCCATGCTCCACCTCCAGTCTCCTCTCCTGCCTCTGTCCAGAGCTCCCCATATATTTCCTCTGTACGTGCGGGAGCTCATGGGACAGAATTGGCCGTAAATCCCTGCTAAATGCTGTGCAGAATAACTCCTATATTTCTTCTATGTAGTATCTGTGGTAATCTGGCAAGTTCAGTTTTCCAATTAAGTGTAAGAATGTTCTAAGGTCCACTGCAATATTTATGGTGCTGATCTTTTCAGGGTAGGCTTCTTATTGTGTTAATTTTAGAAGCTGGTGTCATTATAGTATGGTAGATTTGCATTTTAGGTCTTCAGTGACTTTTGTAGGGTTTTGTGTTAGTTCACAATCTGCCTGGTACTGGAGAGGCTATTAATGAGATGACACTGGAATCAGATTTTCTTTTCTTGTATATTGAGTTTTATGATGAAATGTCCTAGTTCTGCTCTGCACCTACTGTTGGAGGAGGAGTTTCATTGGACGCAATATAAATATTCAAAAAGGAAAAGAGAGAACCATAGTGCAGTTTCTAATACCAAAATAAAATTAATTCTAATTTACTTTGGTGTTAGAAACTGCGCTGTGGTTCTCTTTTTCTTTTTGTCCCTTGGCGTGTGAGCACCTTACATCTTCATTGTTTTTTGCAGAATACTATATATTTATAGATGTCAGTATTTTTTTAATCTTGGAGTGCCAGGCTAAATAATTAAACAGCTGCCATTTTTGCTGCATTTTATTTATATAGCCTGGGACTGTGTTGCTTTCCTTTTTTTAGCAAAGCCACTGAATGAGAACCTCTGCTCCCTCTTTGGGTATTTTGGGGGTGCCAGCTCATCCCTCGCCTGTTTGATATACTGGCTTCCTATCCATCTAGTGTTTTTCTTACGTTAGCCATAATGAATATGCAAATGTGTCACCCCACCCTTTGCGCCCCCCAAATGAAGCAGTCAAATTATGCCCATAGTTTCAGCCACAAAACCCAGCAACTTACATTTGCTACAAGGAAAAGGGAACAGAGGTAATAAAAAAACAAGATCTTACAACAATAAAAAATTATTCTTTTCAGAGCTTGTTTGTTCAAGCTTTAAGAATGATTTCTAATATGCCTACTGAATTTCACATCTTTTTTTTTTCTTCAAATTTCTCTGTTCATTTGCAATCACCAGTCTCCTATTCTGATCTGAACATTTTAAATTCTTCTGCACTTCAGAATTTAAAGTATAATGAAATAAGACATTAAGGTGTGCATTTTTTTATATAATATGGAAGTTACTATACTTTGGAAGCTTTATTCAGATATTCACATGTGTAAATTGCATCCACGTGCAAATGGCCATTTTAGAAAAGGATCCGATTTACACATGGCTACCCACACCACATCAAAACTGCATAGGGGCATGTCGGAGGCCTATCCTGAACAGGACAAAAATCTATACATATATTCTCCATTTCATATAGCAAATGCACTTGAAAGCCCAAAATTGCCTGCAGCAGGATTTACCCTGCTCCCTAAGTTGAATAGGTATTTAAAAAGTGCCCTTTTTAGCCATCCCTTTACACCCCCCTCCAAACTGAAATGAGGCCAAGATAGGGTTCCTTGTCGTTAACTGAAAGCATCTGCACATCTAGATTTGCAGAACAAATGCCGGCACTTCCACAAATAAGTTTTCCAGGTTTCCTCCATGGATTTTTCCCACGTGTACATTTGTGAAATGGATCATAGATGGACCATACTGGTCTTTATCTACCATCATTAACTATGTTACTATATGATCCTCCCAGTGCATGTGGATCATACGCTCCGGCCCTTCCTTATTTGTATTTTAGAAATGGCTCCACCTTTAGCAGAGCCGTTTCTAAAATACTGCCTCAGTCCTGATCTCCACGCCCTATCTAAAATATGCTTTCACTCCTCAAAATACTTTGCAAAATCAATTATTCCACATAAATTTAGGTAGAAAATGGTCAAAATACAGCTAAGACCAAATGGTACTGTATTAAAATGTGTCTATGAAATGTCTTTAGTGCTTAACACCTTACATACATAGAGCAGGGGAAGGAATAATGGGAAGACTCTGGGCAAGGCTTGTTGCAGCTTCCTTCAGTAAAAGAGGTTTGGCTAGCTAAAACTCAGGTCCAGATAGTAGTCAGCTGTGGCTATAGAATACCCTCTCTATAGTTTTAAGTCAGGATGTTCATTGTCTGCAATTTAGGAACGGGCTGAAAACCTTTTCCAAAAAGAATTGGCAGGAAGGATATTCAGAGAATCTGTGGGCTGCGAGCAAGACCTTGGACTATTATTATTTTATTAATTTGTTGTTTTGTCTATGTTCATTTTTTATTTTAATTTAATTTAAATCAAATATTTATAACCCATTCTATCCCCAACAATAGGGGTCTAGGTGGTATACAATTCAAATAAAACAATTAACATAACAGACCTATACAAACACAAAATCTAAAACCTGAAATAACAAAATGAAATAAAATTCCAATCTATCATTTAAAACACAATACAGATCGAAATCCAACCCAAGCCAGCCACTCCAACTCAGCATCTGAAATGGAGGTTCCCAAACAACCACCTTTTTAACTTCTTAACAAAGAGAAGATAGGCTGGCTTCAATTTAATATTATCAGGGAGATCTTGGGGCAGTGTCTCCAAATGGGTTAGCTTTGCGCTTACCATGACAGTCATGAACCTCACTTCTAAGCCAGAATAAGTGTAGTATGATCTCAGTCTCTCAAATGTACTGCTAATGCTCAGCGTAGTATTTGTGTTGTGCCAAAGAGAGCTTCCTTCTGAAGTTCATAAAATTAACATGTATGGGTAGTTTGTCAAGGTGTGCCTGGAAATTCTTCTTTATCAAATCTGTGGCTCCCAATATGATGGAAAATATTTCTGTATCTTTTTGCTACATATTCTTGGCCTCTAACTGCACCTCTTGGTACTTTAGGATCTTCTGCCTCTTCATGCAATTCACAGAATAATTACTTGGAACGAGCTCTATAATCAAGGCTGTTCTGGTGTTTTTCTCTGTTACCACTATATCGGTTTTCCTCGCTTCTGGTTTCTTATCTATTGGAATGGGAATGTCCCAGGTGATCATAACCTCTTCATTCTCTGTTATTCTCTTAAGGTCTTCTCATGTCACTTCACTGGCTCCCCATCCACTTCCGTATCCAGTTCAAACTCCTCCTTCTAACCTATAAATGTATTCATTCTTCTGCCCCTCATTACCTTTCATCCCTCATCTCTACCTACACCCCCTCTCACCTACTCCGCTCATCTAATTGTCTTCGTTTATCTATGCCTTTTACTCGTACTGCTAATTCTAGACTTCGCTCCTTTCAACTGGCTGCACCCTTTTCCTGGAATTCTCTACCTGTCTCTGTCCGCCAAGCCTCCTCCCTGGCCATCTTCAAATCCAAATTGAAATCCCATTTCTTCACTATTGCTTTTTGTTCCTAACTCGTCCTTTCTTGTTCTCTCCATAAACATGTATTCTTGTCTTGTTAAATTAGATAATACAAATAACAATTATTTCATATTTGTCTTGACTAGTTTGTGAGCTCTAACAGGCAGGGACTGTCTCTTTTTATGTTTGTACAGCGCTTCGTATGTTGCAGCGCTTTATAAATGCTTAGTAATAATAATAATAAGATCGTGATCCCAGTGCTTTTCAGGCACAGTGATATTGTAGTGCTTACAAAGTTTCCAATGTATGAGGTGTGCTACTTTGTTTTGCCTTTCTGTGTAGACATTTCCCACCATCAGAATTTCACAGCCAGCTATGAGGTGAGTCACTGTTTCCAAGTCTTTCTTACAGAATCAACATATGTCTGTTTTGCCTGTTTTTTCAATGCTCAGCCATGGCTGATGTTGTGCTAGCATTCCCTAGATTGTTCCATGAGGCCGCCATCCTTACCCAGTCCAGGATCTATGAGAGCTGTGAGAGTGGTGATATATCTGGAGGCTGGCTACTTGGTGTGATGGTACAGGGAGCTCCCCTCCCATGTTCCACCAGGGGAGCAGTGCCACAAAGCAGACTGTGGGAAGGCAGACAGGGTTGCCCCACAGATAGCGGATGTATATAGACTGACATACACCATGATGGGACAAGTAGGGTTGCTATGAGAAATGCCAGTACCTAGATAGGTGGGAATCAGATGCCATAGCCAGCAGGAGCTTGAGGGAGGAGTGGCCTAGTGGTTGGGACAAATTACCATGGGCCTGTGGGCCAGGAGTTCAAATCCCGCTACAGGACAGCAACCTTGGGCCAGAAGGACTGGGGTTTCTAGTCCCACAGGTGTTCCTTGTGGCCTTGGGCAAGCCACTTAACCCTCTATTGCCTCAGGCACAAAAACAGATTGTGAACCCTTCAGGGACAAGGGAAAAATATATTTACAGTACCTGAATGTAGACCATTTTAACTGGTAGAAAAGCAGTATATAAGCCTAGTTAAATAAATAAATAGAAGGCCCTACTACTACCATTGATCATTTGTATAGCACTACAAAGGCGTATACAGCACTGCACAGACACACATAAATAATGGTCCCTGCTCAGCAGAGCTTACAATCTAGTCAAGACAAACAACACAACAGCTATGGACAGGATACATCTAGGAGGAATAGTAAGGAAACACAAGGGAGATTAGGCAGATCAGATCCAAAAGCGGCAACAAAGAGGTGAGCAGTCAGCCTGGATTTGTGAATGGAACGAGAAGAAGCCTGTCATACAGACTCAGGTAGTTTGTTCCAGGCATAAGGAGCAGCAAGGTGAAAGGATCAAAGTCTGGAGTTGGCAGTAGAAGAGAAGGGCACAGATAGAAGGGATCTGCCAGAAGAGCGGAGTTCCCGAGGAGGGGCGTAGGGAGAGAAAAGAGGAGCAGCAGAATGAGTGCACTTATAGGCCAAAGGCATGAAAAGAACATACATTTGTTGCTCAGCAATATTATGCATCCTGACTAAGACAGGGATCCCTTTTCATAATGCTATGTACCATTTGATGCAAGATATGTCCTGACATACATGTTCATATTTACATTCTCTTATACCATATTAGGGTGCACTGGGATTACCTAGCACTTCTCAAGGCCTGTAGAGGACTGGTATATCATCCAGGTTGCATCAGCAGTCATTTCTCATTGGTATTTCTGTCTAGTTTGCATCAGCAAACTATTGTCAGAGTAAAGAGCAGCTTAGGAGATGCATGTTTTACCGAGGTGTAGCATCCGGGGGTACATCCCGGAGACGGACAGGATCTAAAATGTGCAACGTTTCAGAATATGGTAGGCACAGGGACATCCAAAATGTTTACCCACATCCCATAATATTATGGGGACATGTTCCTCCATTATATCGCATGGCCTGTGCCTGCACCCATGCGCGGGCCTCATGCTGGATGTGTGCAGGGGCCGGCTGCATAGCACTTAGCCCATGCTACGCCGGACATGTCTGTCTCCATGATTCTAGACCCGCAGGCATGTCTAGACCCGCCAATGTGGAATTAGACTCATACAGGGCCCGTTTTCAATTTAGACGTGTCCATGGGCTGGATGTGCATGTTATGGAATCAGGCTCCTTGTGTTCGCAGAAAATTTAAAAAACGAAGATTCTTACACAAAGCCGTATTCTCCATCAGCTCAAGCTGATGGTGGACAACTAAACTGTCCTTTCCTGATGAGAGGGCAGCCTGCAGAACCAACAGCTGACCTTCAACCTTAATGACAGATGAATTATTAATAGACAGCTGAGTCTTGCTTGACCAAATTAGTCACAACTTCCTTAAAAATCTAGGAAACCTTTTGGAAGGAAGTCCGAAGCAGCAGCTCAATCTGAGTAAACACCTCCCAAATATTCCTGAGAGAATGTCCTTAAAAGCCTCCAACTTCTCAATAACCATAGGAAATTCAAAAGGCAACAATACAGAAGAAGAACATGATGAAAGAATTCCTGACTCAAGCACAGAAGCTTCCGTCCAAGGACCAAGCATGGAGGAGACCGTACCCTCCTGCAACGAGGTAGGGAAGGCTACACCCTTGTTCAAATTTCCACACTGGCAGGATGGGGTAGAACCCAAAACAACTGAGAGAGAAGATGAAGGAGTACTTATTTGAAGATGCCATCTCCTTGCCACAGACCAACTCTTCCAGCACCACCATTTGCAAATGCCGATCTATTGGGCCAATACCTTTGGCCGATTTAACAAGTAACGACTGCAAGCCCCTCTTCTTCCTTTTCTCCATATAAAACACCAACTCCAACTACTTTAGACTCTGAAGGGGCTCCAAAGAGGTTGACTGCCCCTTTGGTCACACTCCTTTGGGCACACACCCACAGCCATGTTCCACGGCAGGTCAAAGCTTTTAAAAGGCCTCTGGGTTGATGTCAGCAGCCATGTCTCCTTCCTGCAGCTCCAGAAATGTTGCAGGTAAATGAAATACAAAAGGCAAGGAGTCCCCAGTTTCCCCACGGTGGGCCAAAGCTTTTAAAAGGCCCCCAGGTTGATGTCAGCAGCCATGCCTCCTTCCTGCAGCTCCAGAAATGTTGCAGGTAAATGAAATACAAAAGGCAAGGAGTCCCCAGTCTCCCCACGGTGGGCCAAAGCTTTTAAAAGGCCCCCAGGTTGATGTCAGCAGCCACGTCTCCTCCCTGCAGCTCCGGAAACCTTGCAGGTAAATGAAGTACAAAAGGCAAGGAGTCCCCAGTCTCCCCACGGCGAGCCAAAGCTTTTAAAAGGCCCCCAGGTTGACAGCAGCAGCCACGTCTCCTCCCTGCAGCTCCGGAGATCTTGCAGGTAAATGAAGTGCAAAAGGCAAAGCATTCCCCGTGAGCTGTTTTATTGTGAGCCACCATGAGTCAGTATTGGATTGTGAATTATAAGTGTTCCTAAATTGAAATAAATGGGCCAGGTGTGCCTGTAACCATTAATAAGGGTGTACTTATTGAACAACATTAAGTGCACCTGCATATAGGATAGCATGGTACTGCACATTAGCATCATTCTATCAGCAGGGAGACAGATACACATGGCCCCCAGAAATTGGAGCGGGCAGTGAGATTATTCAGTAAATCCAAAGGGAGAAAATAACAAGTTCAAAAGTTCACACTTACAGTGTGATATAATGGCATGTTTCCCCTGTCCTCCATTTGCAGACTCAGGGATATCTGTGGGGGAGAATTGCTTGAAACAGCCATGGTAAAGAGGGTCTCAGTAGGGGGGCAGGGGATGTGTGGTTAGGTGGACATCAGGACTGATGATGTATGAGGTGAATCAATGGCATGATGTGCAGATCTGTTTCCAAAGAGAAAGTTTAGTTCTTTATCTGTGGAGATGTGAATATGGTCAAAGGCTGGGGAGATGTACGTGTGTCGGGGGGGGGGGGGGTATCAAGTGTGTGTGTGCAGGGCCAGTGCATGGATATTGGGCATCTTAGACAAACCTGCAGCTTTATATTCCCCCCGCTCCAAGATTTTGATAATTAAAGTCAACAATCATGATCACCCCATTACCACCCCTCCCACAACAATCCTGTAAAAATGCATAACTGGAGAACTTACTTCTAAATTTTAAACTGCTTTGTGTATATGTGTGTGCCCGCTCTCCCTGCAGGTAAAAGAATGTGTTTATGTTTATTATATTTGATATACCACCCTTCATTAAAAAAAAAACAAAGCGGTGTACAGTTTCCAAAGTACAAGAGTGGCGAATGGCCAAGAAAATGAAAGGAAGTTACAGTATATGACAGGATAGAGGATAGTGCAACCAAACATACCAGACAGAAGGAATGGAGAATACTGAACGGCAGAGAGAAACAGGATCACATAGGGGGAGTAGGGAGGTCAAACGCAGAAGAGGAGAATAGATAGGTTTTTAAGCGTGGTTTTGTTCCCGTCTAAGGGAAGTGGGAAGGGAGTTCCAGAGTGTGGATCCAGCAAAGAAAAAGGCAGAGGTGTGGGTTGATTGCAGATCGGCACAGGAAGAGGAGGGGAGGTGGAGGCAATTTATGTGCACTGACCGGAGAGTAGACTAGGAGTATGAAACTGAATGAGATCTGCCAAATATTGTGGGGTATGAGTGTGAATAACCTGATGGTCCATGGTAAGGAGTTTAAAGTGAATACGATAGTCTATGGGGAGCCAGTGAAGGTGAATGAAAAGGGGGGTTACGTGCTCCTGACGAGTAGGGTGGGAAATAATGCATGCTGCTGTATTTTGGATGCATTGTAGTCTGGGTAACTGGGACTGTAGAATACCGGCAAGGGCAGAGGTACAAAAGTCAAGACATGACACATGACAAGGGACAGCATAAGAGTGGTAAGGGCCTGTGGAGTAAGAAAGGGGCGAATAGCATGGATCTGATGGAGAAAGAAGAAAGAGGTTCTGGTGATATGGGAGATGTGATCCTGAAAAGAGAGATCGGGATCAAGGAAAACACCGAGGTAACAGAAACAGGACACCAAGGGGATGGGTGAGCCAGAGGAGGATGGGGCTGCCTGAGGACAGGGACTACCATGAGTGAACCAAATAGCAAGTGTCTTAAACAAGTTTAAGTGTAGACAGTTGGTGGTTAGCCGATCAGCGACAGAGAGGAGACAGGAATTAAGAGGGGAGAGATCTGGGTGAAGGGGGGAAGTGTGGTGCAGAAGAACAAAGTCATCGGCATAATAGAAAGCTGATTTTCCAAACTGTTGCACCAGAAGAGCAAGAGGTGCCAAAAAGATACTGAATAGGAGAGGTGCTAGCACCGAGCCTTGGGGAACACTGCAGTGCAAAGGAATAGGGTCAGAAGAGACAGCTGCAGTGGAATGTGAAAGGACAGCACAAGAGCGGGAGAAGAGATAAGAACAAAACCACCGATAGACAGTGCCACGAAGACCAGCCTCATGCAAACGGGAAAGAAGAAGGGAGTGATCAACAAGATCAAAGGCTGCCGAGAGCTCCAAGGATACCACCACGATCATGAGCAACGTCTATGATGGCTCTTGGAGTTCGTACAGCTGTCAGGGTCTATCGTCTCTCTTTGACTGCTGCTGCTCTTTGTTGCTCCTCAGGAGCTGATGCCCTCGATTATCACCTAGTCCTGCCTAATGATTAGACCGGCTCTGTGTGTTTATGGGGGGTGGGGCAGGGGGGTAACTCTGTATGCACATGTGGCTTTGGGCGTGTAAACTTCTCTCTCCCTTGCACTTTCCCCTATGCTCCTGCACTCGCTCCCTGTCCCTTCCATCCTCTTGCACTATTCCCCCTCCCTACCCTTCAATGCCCTCCTCCTCCTTCCCTTCCACCCAACATGCACTCTTCCGCTCCTCTCCCTCTCCTGCTACCCAACCTTGCACTCCCTCCCTTCTCTCTCCCCTAACCCTGCCCCCTTTTATGCTCAGAACCTCTTTTCCTCTCTCTAGCCCCACCCCTTTCCTTACGTTTGCTCTTCCTTCCTCCTCTCTAACCTGCCCCTTCCCTTGATGCTCTGCCCCCTCCCCCACCCCTTCCCTTCTCTTTCACAGCACTGCTCTCCTTGCTGGTGAGACCCGAGACCAGGGACTCCCACTGGCATTGTGCTCTCTTGCCTGCAGCACATGGGGATCCCACTAGCACGTTATTGCTGCAGTCCCTACTCTTCTGGCAGGTGGGAGCAGGGCCTACCCCCAGCTCTTCATACTGCTGCTCCGCACTGGGAGGAACGTGAAACCCTACATATCTGTTGTTTTCACATACACAAATGGATACATACACATGGACAGAGACAGATGGACGGACCCTCCCCAAAAGGCACCGTTGCTTAAGCAAACCATGCCTAAAAAAAGAGGAAATTGCAAGCATCAAGACAATCAGTCTATTAAGAAACAATGTTCTAAATTAACATCTTGTGCTTGCTTGAAAAACACAGATGGAAAACAAATAAAATTCGCTCATAAAGAAATATTCTTCTAGGACAATTTTGTGAATCAATCATTGCTTTGAAAGGATAAAAGAAAATATGGTGTTAGCTCCTCTAATTTTTTCCAGGGGAAAATTGAGTTTTATATGTTACTGTAACTTCACATCACTAATAGGAAGCATTATTGAGGGCTTTTTAAAATATATTTATTACAGAGAGAAGACTAACATATGAAGTTCTTCAGGAATTTCATATACAAGCTTTTTGTTCTGAGCTGTTTTAAAAATCTCAGCGCTTACCTTAGAATTAATTCATTCAAATAAAAATTTGAAGGGCTTCCTTTATGTTTCTGAAAAATTATTAAATGTGAAAAATCTGTTTGGGTTTTATGTACTAAAGTACAAAATGTGTTGTGCAAAAGAAGTGTTGCACATTAAATACTGCAAAAACACCCCAGCAGGCATGCCAAATTGCCAAAAATATTGTAAATGCTCTTTAATGCGGAAAACCCCTTTTGTGAAAAGTTTGCAAAAGGGACCTTGTAGTAAACTTCTATGCAAAGTCAGTTTAATGCAAAAGTTTATTTAAGTGTCTCATTAATAAACTGCTGTGATACAAAATCATGTAAAGCAACTCATTAATGAGATGCTTTGTGAAAACGAGCCTGCCAAAAAGGCTTTGAAGGCCCATTTTCACATGAAATAAATAGCTACACTTCTGGAGGTGTAATTATTTTCTCACAACCCTAGGAAAATAGCATGATTTTATACAGTGCTTGCAGACCTTAAAGGATCCTCATGGCCTGAATCATAGGCTCCCAAGATCTTCCCAAAGGGACCTCTGCTAAGTGCTGGAACATCAGCACCCACATAATCCTGGTTCTGATGCAAGGCATAAATGTTTGAAAAAAAGGTCCTCCTGAAGCCCCAGGAGAATTTCAAGCCCCTGATAATGTAATATAATCCCACAGTAACCTCTCCCAGCACTAATGCAGGACATAAATAAAAATGTTTACCCTCCTTGATGCCTTGCCACTATCATCCACAAATCTGAGAGGTTTGACCCACCTGCTCATCCTCTTGCCCCCCCCCCCAAGACTATGACTCACCCTAGAGGTCTAGGGTACACTGCAGATAACAGCAATCCCCACTCATTCCTATCTAGCATACACCACTGTTTAAATGTCACCATGTGACCTCCGGTGGCAGTACTATGAGACCTGCCAGGAGTCAGGGGCACCATATTCACAGCAGCAGAAGCAAGTGGGCCTTGCTCCTGCCCCCAGTGTCCCATGGACCCCTATCAGGAGTTGGGGTGCTGCAGGTGGAGATGGCACATCCTCAGATTTGTCGATGGTAGGGGTGGAACTTCAGGCGTAACATCCATGGGAAGATTGCTCTGTGAGTCAAATTAAGTTCCATTAGCTTAAGTTCCCCTGAAGGGGTCCAAAAGGACCTTTGTTTTATAAGCATTTATACCTTGTTTTGGAGCTGAGGGGTATGGGGTTGGAATGTGTTAAGTTACGAGCCATGGCATCATGCATAAGATTTCTTGAGAATTTACTCAAGAATGCAGAGGAACCAGAAGCATATTTGCAGCCTGTATCTAAGGAGCCTGATCACCAAGCTGCACTACCTGTTCATGTGGCTGATAGAATGCCGCACTAATAGATAGCACAGGGAGGCAGTGAATGCAAATATACCTCATGAATATTCATTAGGGACATCATGAAAACCAGGCTGGATCGTGGTGCACTAGTACTGGAGTTAGCCACCCCTGACCTACCATGTCTCAGATATGCATACCGGCAAAGTATATGCATGTACTTATAAGCCAGTCAATATTGCATAACAGGTCATTGATGTGTAGATGTGGTCCCCTTAGCATGCACTGTCTTGTAATTCTGCTAATTATACCTGATTTGTTTATCACATACCTAGACTGCTTAATCAAATTGTGTGAAGAAACCAAAGGAGGCTCAAAAGGAACAGTGGAAGGGAAGGCATAGTATGATTTGGAGTACTCCTAAGTCATATTCCCCTAATGAAAATGTAATTCCATGAGAAAGGAAATTCATACAACAGCATGTTGCATTTGTAAAAGAGGATTTGCATCTTATTGATAAGAAATTAAATTGAATCTATGAAACAAATAGTCGCTGATGTTGGGATTAAATTGTTGAGCTTCTACACTTCAAGCATGGTACATAAAAGAATGGCATTTCTTTCTAGCGGGCCACCTTTAAACTTGGAAGTCACAACGTGGAATTTTAGAATGGCTTTCTAGGAGTAATCTGGGATGTCCAGAGCACCATGGCAGCAGTGAAGAAATACACATGTAAGTGTCTTCTGACATCACTCCTTCTCTGCTCCAAAAGAAGAATGTCCCAATAACCGGTTCTGGTGACAGGTCCTTGCAGATAGCAGGAAGAGAAACATGCACAGTTGTAAGTCGATTCAGAAACGTGGTTGTGCCCGAGTTGCATGACCATAGAAATGGGGCTTGAATGTGCCGGCTGGGGCATTTCAGAAGGGGGGATGACTGTTATGAGACATGCACATCTCGGACAGCCATTCCGGACAAGCAAGGCATGCGGGAACAGCAGGCCACTAATATGTTTCTACTACAAATTAACATTGAAGTCTCTTTGACCTGGAAGAATTAGCTGTGGCAATGAGAGTGTACTTTGCTCTTCCCCCTGCAAGTGTTGCAGCCATAAAATGAGCACTTTTTGGCACCTTAGTTGTGGTCAGGTGCAAGTATAGGCATGGATGCATCAATAGCCAGGGCCAGAGATGCTTGTGCTATTCTGAAATTGCACTACAACATACAACACCCTTCCTCCGCTCAGGCCACACCTCTCCCCCACCCCCACGCTACATTGACTTGCTTGCACCGGGGAACATCCATATTCCCAGCTTTCTAAAAAGGATTAGGGACGTCTCTGTCATTTGCATGTCTGAATGCCCGTTTTCAGAAGTCCAAATGATAAAGTGTTTTAAATGACCCCCCTAGTGTATAATCTGCAATTGAATGAACTGGGTTCTTACTAAACTCCGTGGTAAAACAAGGCGGGGCCTGAATATTGTATTACATATGAGAAAAGGGAGTGGAGTTGGTGGTTAAGTCTGGGAATTTAAATGTCCATCTGTCCAAACTAGAAGAGAACCCAACATATGAGCAGATTGTGTGTGTCACTTAATTCTTCTCTACTAGTATGCACTATGTACTTTGTTACTATGTTTCTCAATTGTCCTGTAATGTTTTTCCATATTTATGTAAGAAAACATTGTATTCCTTTTTCCTTGTTATTGTATTTCTAGTTCTTTGGTGTGTTATTTCAACAAGGTAAAGATTTGCTACAACATGGTCCTCTTCAGTTTCTGGAATACACTGCAGTTGTGTTGCACCACAGATTCAAGTCTTTTCTCTATCTACCTCCTTCCCCATCCCTCATACCTCCTTTAATCTCTCTCTCTCTCTCTCATTGTTTATATTGGACAGTTGCGATTTCTGATCAAATCTTTTATGATGCTAAGAGAAACGCTGCAGCACAATAATTCACAGATGCCACCTACAATTCATAGGATCATAGGGGCCGTCATCTAGAATGAACCGAGTCATGATTCTGAGAGTCTCGGGGTTCTAGAGACAGCAAGAAGAAATGGCATTATAGAACCGTTCCTGTTCTGCTTTTGGAAACGAGCCATCATCACTGGCACTGCACTGAAATGCTAAAAAGCAGCAAGCAGTCTAATAAAGTTGCAGGGTGTGCAGGCGGTAAAAGATAGAGCAGACGTATCTGCGTCCATTTTTCCCCTCTACCTCTCTCGGTATTTTTCAGGTTCTTGAGCAGTAAATATCGTCTTTATCCTGAGCTTGTTCAGTTCAGGTACTGAATGCTGTTATCACGAGTGATTCATTTAGGGACTTTATTGATAGGTTCCCCCGTTAAATAAACGAACCTCAAATAAACTTGCTAGTTTTAAATGCTCTTATGAAAGCTAAACAACCACGAATTTTTGAGAACTATTTGTGGGATATACTCCATGCAAACCTTTTGCTTTCTGAAATCCTATCCCGTCATGCTAACAAATTCTGTATAGAAAATTTTGTAACACGTTTATATCCCGAAGATAGCTACACCAATCATGTACTACATGGAAGATCAATCAACTTTCCTCAGTTTGTCCCATTCCTCTTCCGTGGGCCTCTTGTGCTTTCCTTAAAGTGCCTCACTGCACATTTTCCCTCATTCCGCATTCCCGGACCCGCCCGCCTGCGGTGGTAGACGCAGTGCACACAAACCGTTCTAGGGAGTTCACAGGGAAGGATAGCTAGAAGTATGGGGAAGAAAGCAGCCGCCTAAGCTTCGCTCACCGTGCTCGAGGTGATCCCGGACAGCTTGCAGTTGGTGCTCTGTATCGATGTCTCCGATAACGATGAGCAAGGAGTGTTTCCGCGGTTCCCACCTTGCAGCAGTGGCTGCGTACCGCTCTCCTTGGTGCTGAACCTCCCGCGCGCCGCTACAGAGCTCCAACCCTGCCGCGGTCTCCATGGCAACGGTCTGAGCCGCCGCAGACCCAGCCTCAATCTCCATGGAAACGATGGCAGGGTAGAAGGGGAGGGACACGCACCGTTCTTAAAGAAGCAAGGTCGAGCGGATTGGTTGTAGGAACGTCAAGTGGACGTCTCTGCTGTTCTATGGTGCGACCGCAGGAGGCGGGGCTAAAGTACATTGGCTCAAAGCCAGGAGACAGGGCTGGAGATAAATGCTCCCAAATATAAATACCACCCATGCCGCAAGAAGGATGGATGTCCGGAAATTGCACAAAAGCTTAAGGGGGGTGCATTCCAACTAATTCTAAGTTTAGTGGGCGCTCGCTAGATTTCTGAAATGTTAAGCATGGCACATTGTGTTCTAAAAGATCACTGAAAAAAATAATAGAGCCCAAAATTAGCATTCCTCATTAAAAACTGCACTAAATCTAGTAAATTTTGGACGCCATTACAAAAGTAGAGAAAATAACAAATAATTTGTTAATAATTATTTGAAAAAAAATATATTTTGCAAGTGGGAGTGCAACCATAGCAGCTTAACTTATGGAAAACATAGCTAACCTAGAACTCGTTTTCCTCCCCTAACCAGTCTCCTTGAAGAGCTGGATTTAACAATAGCTTCTAATTTTGGCCTTGATTGCTGATAAACAGGTTTCTCCGCTTGTATATTTTCTTGAAGAGCTGTTTGGCATCTATAAAGCTAGTGTTAAGGCTGGAAGAGAAACATCGGCTGAGAGAGGAGATAAATAATTTTGGCAAATGCTATTGGTTCCTAAAACTTGCGGATAGGAGAGGTATAATGAGGTGGAGGTTGGGGCGAGACTGGAAGAAAATTCAATCTAAAATATAGGAGGAAATGCACTTGCAGTATTATGGAATCTCCCACTCTTAATAGAGCTAGTCATCGTTTGCAATCCGCTGTTTCAATGGCATAGGTATGCATATAAAGTACTCAAAAGGAGAATGATTTGCTCAGTTTCCAAAAAGCACGTTTGCCTTGGTAAATGCATTATACTAATAAAATGTTGAAATATTTTTGCCCATTCACTTTCCCGTATTTTGTAACCACAACTGTATTCCGGTCTGCTAACGCTGTTGTGCACAGTTAATCAAAGAAGATTGCAAGGCAATCTAATATTTCATTCAGTCACACCGCTTAAAAAGGTGCAGACAGAGAAGCAAGCCTTGGATTATAAATAATAATTTCATGAAAACAGATTTGAGCTTTCGAGGCTGGCTTTGTCATCATGACTATAAAACTGAGTTAGCACACGAGCTCTCTGCTTACAGGTTCAGATTATTCGTCTTGGTTTTCTTTTTTTCAGAACATGGCTTCTCGGGACAGCTTTTCGCTGCAGTGCAGGGCTGTTCCTTTAGCTGGCAGCCTTCCATAAGGGGAAGGAAAGCGACACGAAAAGGAATATCCTTATAATAACATTATATATAAAATCGTGACGTGTGATACGAACTTACTTGTGTTTGACAATTAAGGGAGACGCCCACTACAGAAAATACTTTTCCTTTCGAATGTAACAAATCTGCATTTCTGTTTATGTAAAAAACGATGTCAATGCATGTGTTTATTTCCAAAATAATCGGAACTTTAAAGAGTAAACAATCTATACAGGGTTTTCTTTCCTTGCCAGAAAGAAAAGGATGTCGCTTAATAAAGCCTCCGAGAAGGTAGCGTTGGTTATAATGCAGGTGCTGTCTTAAAGCTTGCTGCAGACCGGCTTTGGCATTGCTATCAGAGGGAGGAAAAGAGACATTTAATGCGCTGCAGGAAAGGAGGTTAGCGCAACTCAGACGAAAGTGACGGGGAGAAACCTGGAGAATAGCAATAGCGAATAAAAAAGTAAAGCGTAGGGTGCATAGACGGAGAAATGGAAAGCCCTAAAAAGAAAGTGAAAAGGATTTCTGCAATCCCTGGGCAAGACACCTTTTCTTAGAAACTTAAGAGAATGCCAAAGTTCAGATAGATGGATCCAGAGATATGCAAGAGATCAGGGTTCGGATTCCCACTGGCACTCTTTCTGACCTTGGGCGAGTCACTTTGCTCTCCACTGACTCTGAAGAAAAGGCCTGGCAATTTACGTCCGGTCATACCTTGCCAAGAAAACCCAGGGGCTACTGGGTCGCCAGGAGTCAGCATTGATTTGATGGCACAAAAAGAAAAAACACCTCTACAAGACAGAACTCGGCGTCCCTTATTGGACCATTTTTGCAGTTGAGGAGTATTATAAAAGTAAAGTGCATGACCTTTTATGAATTGTTCTCCTAGCTATCAACTAGTAAAACTGTCGTAATTGAGCTTTATAACCTGGTTATGCAACTCACTTTTCCAAGATTGAATCACAGGTCGTAGCTGAACATTAGGCCAAGACTGAGAATATATCAGAAGGGTATCCCTTCCGCTACACAGATGTAGCCCAATATTTAAATCAAACTTCAGAATGACTTTTAAGAATGGGAGTTGAACTATTCTGGGCAGATGAACCAGTACACAATTAAGGAAGTGTCAGCAAACAAGTCAGTTTGCTTTCATCTCACCATTAAAACTGCTTTGAAATCTATTTCCAGTATGATTACTGATAATATAATGTTATACAAGCAAATGTTTATAGTAGGAACAAATATGAAAGGGCAGGATAATCCATAACATTTAGACATTTCAGATTATAATTTTTAAATACAATTTATTCTTGCATTGTACAAGAACATTGCTCCTTGCTATTTATGAGATTAAATTTGTGGGCACAGATGAGATGACATTAAAATGGTAGTTTTAAGTAGGAGGAGATCTATGAAGCTAGATCTGGGTGTATAAAGGCTCATTGACTCCTACTTTGCCTTTTATAAAACAGGCATAAAATATGCACTTTTCTGAAAACGGTGGAGGCAACCTCTTATGTGTCAGTGTAGTTTGAACATAGCTGAAATTATTAGACTTATAACTGAAATCATAGTAAGACTTAGGGCCCCTGTTACTAAAGCCCAGTAAGGATTTGCCATTAATGCGTCGATCTCATGCTTATTAATGGCAAAGACCACATGTTAGCTGTTGGGGACGTATTCGGTCTGTCCCCAGCAGCTAATGCGTGAAGGATTTTCCTAACGTGTGCTCCACTATGTTGGGTTCACTTAACGACTCCTATAGAGGAGGAGTCATGAGGTGAACCCACATTAAGAGCCGTGTTGCTGATGAGTGCATGGCAATTTCCCTGGCGCTAGTGGTAATCCGCTCTCCATGCCCACTCTCCGCCCATCGTGCAGTCATTGATTAATATGTTTTAGCATGTGAAGGCAGACATTATCTTGCATTACTGTTCCTAACTGCCTGTAGCCATGCATTAAAATGCTCACTATCCAGCTAATGGACTTTAGTAAAAGAGGTCCTTAGTTTGTACATTTTAGGTGGATTGTAAGTTTAAATGATATTTTGAGAAATATTTGTTTATTTTAGAACTACCAGGATACAGAGTTAGAGGAACCTTGCTTTTAATATGTGTCTGCCTTTTTGTCATTTTCCCTCCAAAATATGTTTTAAGTCTACTTCATTTTTTTGTGCCATCAAGTCTCCTGGTGACCCAGCTGCCTCTGGGTTTTCTTGGCAAGGTATCACTGGAGGGTAAAGTGACTTGCCCAAGGAGCGCCAGTGGGAATTGAACCCTTGATCTTCTGGGTATTAGGCAGCTGCTCTAACCACTAGGCTACTCTCCACTTATTGTTTTTGATAATGAATAAAAACAGATCATAAACTTCAAAAGGATATAAATAGGATGAAGTCAGTACAGAGGGTGGTTACTAAAATGGTTAGTGGTCTTCATTATAAAGCATATGAGGACAGACATAAGGATCTTAATATGTATGCCTTAGAGGAAAGGCGGGTAGAGGTGATCAGGGCCGGCCCGTCCATTGAGCGAGAATGTTTTTTGCACAGGGCCCCGCGCAAAAAACATTCTGATCCAAAAGTAAAATGAAATTTTTTTTTAAAAAAGCTGTCTGCTGCCGCTTCCGGGGCCGCCGCAGCAGAATCGAGTGTGCCGCAGGGCCCCCCCTGCCCAGCAGAGCCTGCCCTACCCTGTATCCACCTCTCTCTTTCAGCTGCAGTCAGTCACACGCGCCGGCTTTCAGAGCGCGAGGGGAGAGTTTCTCCCTTGCTGCTCTGTTAAGCCCGCGGGGGCTGATGGGAAGTTCCCATCAGCCCCCGCGGGCTTAACAGAGCCGCGAAAGGGAAACTAGTCCCTTCGCGCTCTGAAAGCCAGCGCATGTGACTGACTGCAGCTGAAAGAGAGGTGGATACAGGGGAGGGCAGGCTCTGTTGGGCAGGGGGGCCCCGCGGCACACTCGATTCTGCCGCGGAGGCCCTGGAAGCAGCAGCAGACAGATTTTTTTTATTTTAAATTTTTCCTGGGCTGGGCTGGGGGGTTAGGAGTGGTGATGGGCACTGGGCTGGGGGGGTTAGGAGTGGTGATGGGCACTGGTCTGGCGGGGGGGTTTAGGAGTGGTGATGGGCACTGGGCTGGCGGGGGGGGGTTAGGAGTGGTGATGGGCACTGGGCTGGCGGGGGGTTAGGAGTGGTGATGGGCACTGGGCTGGGGGGGGTAGGAGTGGTGATGGGCGCTGGGGGGGTAGGAGTGGTGATGGGCTATGGGGGGGCTTAAACTAAAAATTGGGTGATGGGGGATTAGGACTGGAAATGGGCTGGTGGGATTAGGACGGGAAGTGGGTTGATGGGGGTTAGGACTGGTAATGGGCTATGGGGGGCTTAAACTAAAAATTGGGTGATGGGGGATTAGGACTGGGAGTGAGCTGATGGGGAGGTTAGGACTGGTAATGGGCTATGGGGGGGCTTACACTGCAAATTGGGTGCTGCGGGATTAGGACTGGAAATGGGCTGGTGGGATTAGGACTGGGAGTGGGCTATGGGGGGCTAGGACTGGTAATGGGTTGGGGGGTTGCTAGGACTGGAAATGGGCTGAGTGGAAGGGGGCTTGAACTGCAAATAGCTGTTGGGGATGGGGCTTGGAATGGAAATGGGCTGAGGGGAAGTGGGGGGCTTGAACTGCAAATAGCTGATGGGGACGGGGCTTGGAATGGAAATGGGCGGAGGGGAAGTGGGGGGCTTGAACTGCAAATAGCTGATGGGGAGGGGGACTTGGAATGGAAATGGGCTGAGTGGAAGGGGGCTTGAACTGCAAATAGCTGATGGGAAGGGGGGCTTGGAATGGGCTCAGGGGAGGGAGCTAGGACAGGAAATGGGCTGATGGAGGGGCTAGGATAGGACTGGGAATTGGGTGTTGGGGGGAGCTAAGATTGGAAATGGGCTGTGGTGGGGGCTTGGATTGAAATAGACTCATGGAGGGGCTAGAACTGGAAGTAGGCTCATGGGGGGCTTGGATTAGAAATGGGCTGAGTGGAGGGGAGCTAGGATTTAACATGGGCTGATGGTGGGGCTAGGAAAGGACTAGAAATGGGCTGATGGGAGGCTGGTATTGGAAATGAGCTGATGAAGGGACTCAGATAGGACTGGAAATGGATGGGGGAGCTAGGACTGGAAATGGACTGATGGGGGGCCAGGACTGGAAATGGGCTGATGTGGGGACTAGAAGGGAGCGGATACTGGGTGGGGCTGGAACTAAAAGGGAGCTGATGTTGGGGGAGATTAGAAGGGGATGGGGCTGGGAGAATTAAATGGAGAGGGGAAAAATATTTTGTGTGGGAGGGAAGAAAAATGTACAATTGGCCGGGTATTGGGAGACTAAGTGGGGATTGAGGATGGAGGGGTAAAATTTGAGTGGATGAAATAGGATTGAGGAAAGAGCAAAAGGAGAAAGATTATTATGTTAAAGCAGATGTAGAGAGAGAATGGAAAAAAACTAGAAGAGAAGAAAGGACAAATGGACAAATGGACAGCAGACGATGGAGAGATAGCAGAAGACACAAATAAACCAGAAGAAAGTGGCTGGAACAATTGCAACTGAAAAAAAAATGCACAAAAGGTACAAAGATATCTCTTTATTTTGAATTTATTAACTGGAATATGTCAGCTCTGGGAAATGTGCATCATTAATGTCTGTGCTTTGTTTAGTACAAGAGGAAATTAATTTATAGTTTTATTTCTACATTGTTGTTGTACATTCCAAGTTTGGCTTTTAGGGTTCCCAGTTTAATTATTGTCTTCCTGTTTTTAAATTGTGATTCCTTGTTTGGTGATGGTCTATGTTCTGCATGTGTAACTGAGCTGAGGTATTCTGTTTATGTAATTCCTATTTGACATTGTCACTTGTTCTCTTTCCCCAGTAGGTCATGTATTGTTATTCTCTGAAATGTATTGGTTTAATATTTGCAGTGTTGCCTTTTGATAGGTAGTGTATGGTGCTTTATGAGTCCTGGTAGTGCTGTTAGGATACGGTGGGTTTGCTATGGGTTCTAAATGGGCAGTGTTTGTAGTAGTTCCTAATGTGCCTGGCGGTTGGCACTGGATTATAGTAATGTAGAAATCTTTGTCTTTCTTTATCCAAACACTCATGAAGAGGCATGGTTACTAAAAGTTAGTGTATGGTAACATTATGCAAATATTTATGCAAATGAGGCCCCTTATGCAAATGAGGCCCCGCACCAAGTCTCCGCACATGGCCCCGCACCCCCCTTGGGCCGCCCCTGGAGGTGATATGATTGAGACGTTTAAATAGCTCCATGGCATAAATGCACAGGGCGAGAGCCTCTTTCCATTGAAAGCAAGTTCTGCTACGAGGGGACATAGGATGAGGGTGAAGGGGGATAGATTCAGGAGTGATATGCGGAAATATTTCTTTATGGAAAGAGTGGTGGATCCATGGAGTAGTCTCCTAGTGGAGGTGGTAGAGATGAGGACAGTAACTGAATTCAAAAAAGCATGGGACAAACACAGAGGATCTCTAAAGGAAAAAAGGGGACTATTGTAGTTGTTTATATGGAAGGACAGACTAGACAGGTCACGTGGTCTTTTTCTGTCGTCATTTTTCTATGTTTCTAAATGTTTACAGTTAGAGAAAGGAATAGTCCATTGCTTTGCTATTACTATGGCAAAACAGTTTAAAAAGGAAAAATTATTTATAATTGCCCTGAATTTTATGGCATTCATATGGTTATCACTGTTACATATGCTATAATTTTAAGAAAACAAAAGGCTAGATATCACCATAATCATTCAAGTGTAGCCAGAGCAGGCAGGCACCTTCTATATACAGATACTGCACATTCAGAATCACCAATCCAGAGAATACAAGTGCTTCTTTCATTGCCACAAATATCATATTATTTTAGTTTTATTAACAATTATGAGGCGGGGGGGGGGGGGGTTGTATCATAACAATGATGAAAGTTTAATGTTTGACTGGATCCATGATGCACGTTTAGGAGCTAAATGTAAACTGGTTACACGACAGCACCCCCTACAGGCCAAGATTGAAACATGCATTTTATTTTGCCATGAATTACAACAAGGAATGTGACTAGAAGAATATTATCAGTTTTACTTTACCACTTAATATGCAGAAACTAATTTTGCAAGTTCTGCATGGTTCAACAGCAGGGGTTCAGTTTTTGTGATTCTTTTCAAGAAGAGATTTTGTAACAACAAAGAAAAATTAAAAAAGAAAATAGACACTGCTAATGACTGAGGGAAAACATTTGACAAAAGAAAGATGCAGATGATGAAGTAGAATTCTAACACAAGTGTGACAACAAAGTCTGGGGAGATTTGATTTTTATATAATTTATCTTAGTATTATTTTTGGAGGGTCTCAGACAGAGGGAAATTGGTGAGGTAATTTAACATTTATTCATAGATTCTTTAAGAGGGATGTTTACTAAAGTGCACCAGCTCTCATTGCGGCACTATCACAGGAAAGTTAGTGCTATAGTGATAGCTAACATGGTCAAAATGCAGATATCACAGGGACGTTTCTGCGATATCTGCATTTCACATGGAAAAGAAGGGGGTTGCAGGATAAGGGCAGGCAAAAGGCATAGCAATCAGAGGCAGCCATCCCAAGAGCAATGCTCACATGATATCTTATCCCTAGGGGGCAGTATCGTAAGAAATGTGTTAGAGAAGGAGGCAGGAGCATGGGGGAACTGTTCCTGCCCCCTTGCTGCTAGAACACCAGGAATGGAAAAGATAAGGCTTTGGGGTCTTTAGGGAGGGCTGGAGGGGCCTTACCCCCTTGCCCAACTGGCTAGCCAGGACTTTACTGTTTGGGAAGGAAAGGGGCCTATTTCCTGACTGGCTAGCCAGGACATTGCTAGTGCACCATTTCCTCCAAGACATGTACTCAAAAGAGTTTGGGAGCTGTCCGGGGATAGGGGGAGGTGCTGAAGAGAGGGGGGGGAGCCAGGCCAATAACTACTAGTGGTGTTCCAGATCAGTAGATACGTGGCAACTTTTACATGGTGGGGGGCAAGGAGGGCTTGGTGGGGGGGGGGGAATGGGTCTTGCTACAATGATTGCATGTTTACATATGCCCTGTGTGATGTCGCTGTCACCTCCACAGCCTGAGCTTGTGGAGATGGATGGCCTGATTCTCTATTCAGGAAGTTACTGGTGCTTGGGGAAAGCACTGCCTTCTGGGAGTTGAAGCTTTCACTATCCCAAATAAAGAGAGTTGTGGACTCGAGTGTTTCAGGCAAAACAGGATTTTTAAATTCCCCTTCCCAAGTGGTTTCACATGTAGAACAAAAGGAACATTGGCCATACACTTCTGGCACTAAATTATATAAGAAAGAAATTCAAGCTTCTTATCTCAGCATCACTGTAATTCCAAATGAAAACACTTTTCTCTTTCAAAACCCTATTGTGCTTTTCTGGTCAGCTGCTACCTGCAGCACTCTCTCTTTCTCTGCACAGCTTAGTTCTATTTCCCAGGACTTATCTTCTCAGATACAGATATCGTACAATCCATTGGTTCACTAGGCTGACATTCTAAAGGTGGTTCAGTGTCCATTGGTTGAACCTGAACCCCAGCAGGAAGTGTTTGCAAGTTGCTACAGGGTGTTTCCAAACACACGTCTATCTTTTCAACATTGCATTTTTCCTCACAGCCTTTTGATATACATGGTTGTGAATTGCCACAGTATTACCAGCATGTGGAGCTCCACCCTTCTGGGTTAATATCAGAGCACTTAAAGACAGCTTTCTGTTTATACCGGTCACTTATCCTACCTCTTGGCTTCCTTATGAGAGTCTCCTTTTGTCCTCTAGGATCAGCTGCAAACGTGAGCCTTGGAGTTTCTCTGTACATACAAGTCTGCCTTCCCTGTACGTTTCCCTTTTGGTTGCCTTTTACTCCCAGCACCAAACCCGGGTTACTTGTACCTGGCTCCTTGGTACCAACTCCCTGCTTGTTTCCTCTGCTGAATTCCTTTTCTGAGTCAAAGGTCAGAGAATCCTCAATTACCATAGATTCCTCTGAGTCTTCATTCCTAAGGCAATCCTCTGTTTCTCGTGACGGTTCTAAGAGCTATGTCTTCAGCCATGCTCTTGGCTGAGCTCTCCTCTGAGCTACCGACTGTGCTCCTCCCGGCTGTGCTCCTCCCAGCTGTGTCCTTCCCAGCTGCGTCCTTTCCAGCTGCCTCCCCTCTCCTCCTAATGAACTTCCCTTAAATCTCTGATTTCCTGGGTTTACCCTGGCTCCTCCCACCAACAGGTGTTCTGGCTTAACTCGTGAATGCTGCTCTGAACTACAGCAGGGGCGTGTTTTCCCTTCTTCTGACCTGCTCTGTTTATGGTTGCCTGGGAAACCAGGAGCCATGTGCATTTGTTTTCTTTCCCAGCCTGAAGCTGGATCCTGTGTTTTATCTCTCTTTAAGGGGTCAGAGGGACCTTCTCCATCACATATCCCCCCCCTTAAGATATTACGGGCTGCTGTGAATTTTAACGGACAGCATGCAATCCTGGATACTAGGTTCACGTGTCTTTCTCGAGTAGCCCAACTCACTGTTGCTGCTCTTTCCAACCATGGTTTTAAAACATTCACATGGTATGTTTGACAGCGCCCTTTAGCATTTTCCACAGTGTAAGAGACAGGCCCTACCTTCTTTACAACTGTGCATGGGCCCTTCCACTGAGACTCAAACTTGGGTCCCATACCCGCCACTAATATTATCACCTTGTCACCCACCTCTAGTTGGTGATGTTTCTTTCCCCGATCATAATATTGTTTTTGCTTAATCTGACTAGCCTGCAGATTTTCTACAGAAATTTGGGACGTCCTTTTTAATCGGTCTCTTAAGTTCCTGAGAAACTGGGGTACGCCCATTTCTTCTCTGTCCGGTTCTACCCATTGCTCTTGCAATATATCCAAGATCCCTCTAGGGGCCCTGCCAAACAACAACTCGTAGGGTGATGCCCCTAAGGATGTCTGTATGCGTTCACGACACGCATACAAAACAAATGGCAATAACGTATCCCACTCGGTCATCTTACCGTTTAGGCCTCTCCTTAGCATTTGTTTAATAGTCTGGTTCATCCTTTCAACCAGCCCATTGGACTGGGGATGATAGGCCGCTGTTCGCACATGATGTATGCCAAAGGCATCCCATACTGTCGCTAGATACTTGGACATAAAGTTACTCCCTTGGTCGGTAAGCACCTCTTGTGGGAACCCGACCTCACAGAATATTTTAACCAATTCCAATGCTATCGTTCTCGCTGAGGTACTTCTGAGGGGTATAGCCCATGGAAAATGGGTTGCCTGGTCTATAATCACCAAAACATATTGAAAGCCCCAGGGAGTCCTTACTAGGGGTCCTATGATATCCATTGCTAACCGGCGAATCGGTGTAGATATCGTGGGTGTAGATATTAAGGGTACAGCCTTTGGTTTAGAGGTGGTAACCCGTTGACACTGGGGACATGATTCGCAGTAGCGAGTGGTCTCTTTAAAGACCCCTGGCCAGTAAAAACGAGCCAAGATTTGGTCCAATATCCCATGGATCCCGTTGTGGCCACCTACAGGATGGTCGTGGGCCAACCGCATGACTATGGCCTTAAATGTGGTTGGCACCACCAGCTGCTTTCTCACAGCTCCTGTGTGGGGGTTATTACTCTCCCTATAAAGTATGCCTTTTTCCAAAAGGAACCGAGGAAGGATGTTCCTGTCCTCTTGTGCAAACTCAAAGGCACGTTTTAAAGCGGGGTCATCTCTTTGTTCCAGGAGAAAGGAAGGGATCTTTTTAACCAGTTCGGATGGCACCCAGGGTAGTCCCTCTCCGGCCTCTAATCCAGCCCTCCCTTGGGCCCTGTGCCGCCTTTCTTGCTTTTTCTCAGCCTTTCCCTTCCTAATTCCTTTTGACGAGGTTTGTATCAGATCCTCATGTGTAGGTAAGGGAACTGCTTCTTCTTCCCTTTCCACCTCTCTCCCAGATGAACCCTCCCCTTCCTGGGATGCATTTTCTAACTCTTCTGTTGGGTCATTATTGGCAGTAGGGGTTCTGGCCTGCGACCGTGTGGATATCAAGCCCTTTTTCTCCCCAAGGCCCTTCTCCATCCCTTTGCTGAAAGCCGGCCAATCTCTTCCTAGAACAATGTCCTGCGGAAGACGTGGTACCACTGCCACCAATATTTCCTTCTCAGTGCCCAGCCCTTTCACTGACAGTTTATACACTGGGTAGTAGGAGGCTGCCCCATGCATGCATCGTATCTTAACACGGGCCACTGCTTGACTCGATGCTGACGGCAGGTGGGCTTCAATAGCCTGCCAGAGCTTTTGGGACACCATGCTCTGGTCAGCACCAGAGTCAAGCAGTGCCTGGGCCTCAACACCTTCTACTTGTACCCTAAGTACAAATCCCTCATGTGTTTGCTTTACACCCCCAGACACTAGTGCTGTATGTAGTGCACAATCCCTGCGGTAATGCCCCAACTCCCCACAGTTGAAGCATTTACCCTTTATCACAGGTGTAACATTACTGTCATTAGGTAACTTATTCTTTGCAAACTTTTCTGATCTCCTAAAGTAGGAAGCTTTTATCTCCTTCAGAGCCACCGGATTTGAAGCCTTAACCCGCTCAGCTTCAAAATACCTCTCTGTAAGATTAGCCGCTTCCTCTGTAGTTTTACAACTTTGGAGTATCAGAAAGGTTTTCACATCAGCAGGTACTGCATTCATATACTGCTCTAGTACAATTGCATCCAATACAGCTTCTAGAGACTTTTGGCTGGGTTCAAGCCACTTCCATGCCAAACCTTTTATTCTATGGAACAGCATTTTTGGGGTTTCATTGGGCTTTAACTTAGCCTCCCAGAACATGCGCTTATAGAATGAAGGGTTTAAGCCAAGCCTATCCTTGACAGCTTCCTTGACTGCCTTATAATTAGAAGCAAGTATTGCAGGCATACATTTATAAGCCGCTAAGGCTTCCCCTGAGAGCGACATAGCGAATCGTACCGCCCATTGCTCCTCAGGCAATTTAGTAGCCTCTGCAATACGCTCAAACGCTTCTATATAATCATCTAAGTTATCCGTTTGATTAAACTGTCCCAGCGTCATAGCGCTACCATTAGGCAGTCCTACTGCCTGATTAAAAGACGGTGCAGGTGGTTCTGGTTCCTTTTGCTTCTTGAGAAGAGCCTCCATTAAGTCCATAAGAGGTTTCTGTTGAGAACAGATGGCCGCTGCAGTCTGTTCTTGGGTGTGGCGCGACAGCTCCAGCTGTTTGTCCCACTGGCTGGACATCCACCTCAACAGCTCTTGTGGCTCCATTATGGACTCAGCTGTTCCTGCAAGAAAACAAACACAAAAAACCCCCACCAAGTGCGGTCCTTACACCACAACAAACTTTTTCTCTCTTTTTTTTTTTTTCCAAATGACCCCCTGCTGCAGCAGATTAATGGCTCTCCTTTCTCCCTAATTATCCTCCCACACCTGTGCCCAGCTGCCTTTACCTCGGCACAGTGCAGAGTCCAGCACTGAGAAAGTAGCCTTTACTCCTCCTGACCGGCTGTCAGGCGATCCCGGAGCCCTCTGCCAGCAGTTTCTTCTCCCTGGTAGTTGGTGTCTTTTCTTTTTACAAATGTCCTTTGTACTCCATGCAAAATCCTCAAAACTATGCCAACCTGTGATGTTGCTGTCACCTCCACAGCCTGAGCTTGTGGAGATGGACGGCCTGATTCTCTATTCAAGAAGTTACTGGTGCTTGGGGAAAGCACTGCCTTCTGGGAGTTGAAGTTTTCACTATCCCAAATAAAGAGAGTTGTGGACTCGAGTGTTTCAGGCAAAACAGGATTTTTAATTCCCCTTCCCAAGTGGTTTCACATGTAGAACAAAAGGAACATTGGCCATACACTTCTGGCACTAAATTATATAAGAAAGAAATTCAAGCTTCTTATCTCAGCATCACTGTAATTCCAAATGAAAACACTTTTCTCTTTCAAAACCCTTTTGTGCTTTTCTGGTCAGCTGCTACCTGCAGCACTCTCTCTTTCTCTGTACAGCTTAATTCTATTTCCCAGGACTTATCTTCTCAGATACAGATATCGTACAATCCATTGGTTCACTAGGCTGACATTCTAAAGGTGGTTCAGTGTCCATTGGTTCAACCTGAACCCCAGCAGGAAATGTTTGCAAGTTGCTACAGGGTGTTTCCAAACACACGTCTATCTTTTCAACATTGCATTTTTCCTCACAGCCTTTTGATATACATGGTTGTGAATTGCCACAGTATTCCCAGCATGTGGAGCCCCACCCTTCTGGGTTAATATCAGAGCACTTAAAGACAGCTTTCTGTTTATACCGGTCACTTATCCTACCTCTTGGCTTCCTTATGAGAGTCTCCTTTTGTCCTCTAGGATCAGCTGCAAACGTGAGCCTTGGAGTTTCTCTGTGCATACAAGTCTGCCTTCCCTATACGTTTCCCTTTTGGTTGCCTTTTACTCCCAGCACCAAACCCGGGTTACTTGTACCTGGCTCCTTGGTACCAACTCCCTGCTTGTTTCCTCTGCTGAATTCCTCTTCTGAGTCAAAGGTCAGAGAATCCTCAATTACCATTGATTCCTCTGAGTCTTCATTCCTAAGGCAATCCTCTGTTTCTCGTGACGGTTCTAAGAGCTGTGTCTTCAGCCATGCTCTTGGCTGAGCTCTCCTCTGAGCTACCGACTGTGCTCCTCCCGGCTGTGTTCCTCCCAGCTGTGTCCTTCCCAGCTGCGTCCTTTCCAGCTGCCTTCCTCCCAGCTGCCTCCCCTCTCCTCCTAATGAACTTCCCTTAAATCTCTGGTTTCCTGGGTTTACCCTGGCTCCTCCCACCAACAGGTGTTCTGGCTTAACTCGTGACTGCTGCACTGAACTACAGCAGGGGCGTGTTTTCCCTTCTTCTGACCTGCTCTGTTTATGGTTGCCTGGGAAACCAGGAGCCATGTGCATTTGTTTTCTTTCCCAGCCTGAAGCTGGATCCTGTGTTTTATCTCACTCTAAGGGGTCAGAGGGACCTTCTCCATCACAACTGCCATAGCTACAAATGCACTTACCGCACTTTAGTAAATATGTCCCTAAGTGTAGCCTTTGGGCTTTGCTTCCTAGTTGAAATTTCCACTGCCGCATCATTCCTGTTCTCATTTCTTTCATTCCAGTATTAAGTCCTGAACACAGTAAATGTTCATCAATATTCACTGCTGGGTTTTGCAAGGCACAGAAAATGCCTACTTTCATTGCAATTCAAGATTTTTATGATACCGTATGGACTCTACATTCACCAGCAATTCATGAATAAGGGAAAATTTAGTAAAAAAAAAAAATTATATATATATATTTTTTTTACCTAAAAAAACTAAAAATCTGCAAATAGGTGAAACTGTCTGAACCTGCAATTAGAAAAGAATTCTTATATCTTACTGGAAATGGTGATATCAGGATTATTCATTTTTTAGATGTTGCCTGTTAAAGAGTGGAAGAAGCAGCACTGTGCTTTAAAATCTATGGGCTCAATACTCAGCTTGGGGCAATCAGTGCTTGTAAAGCGCCCGCCTGCTGTGGCAAAAGTGAAACCGCGTATTCAGCACCAGATGCTGGCTATCCACTGGTGCTGAATATCTGGCTTCTGTGCTGAATGCCATTGCTATCCAGTCAGTGGCAATATTCAGCCTCTCGCCAGATAACAAAACCACATAAAGTTACTGTACCTATCCAGTTAGCTGGCTGAAAATCACTGCTGTCAGGGCCGCCCCAGCCTCACCCACAGATCACTCCACACTATCCTGATGTGCCCAAGTGCTCTGTGGGATATTCAGCAGTTTTGGCCGGTTAGTGCCACTGAACACCAGGCTCAGTGGAGTTTATGCAATTAACAGATCCTGCTAACCGCATAAACTCTTTTGGCCCTATTTTTCCATTTATGTGTTCTATTTTGCACTTGTATCCCACAATTCATAAAATACAAAATGAAATTCATAAACAATCAATTCACACTCCTACACATTTTTCACATTCAACTGTCTAAAAATAGGATTCAAAATGCATTAAAGTAAGAGTTTGTTTCACTGATCTACACAACATGCTCTACACACACATGAAAGTACAATTATAGAACTGTTCATAAGTAATTAAGAATAAAACACTAAAACATCCCGACTGCTTATAAGTCTTCACACCCTTTGTCACAGCAATACCAGATTAGCTCTGTTTCCAATAATGACCTTAATAAGGCCCATAAACAAGTTAAACAGAGCCCAACTGTATCAATTTACAGCTACTGAGCTAATTCAAATTGTCCTGGAGAGAAGAATCAAGCTGTCCTTGTAATGAATTTGAATAAATGTCTAAACACGTTAAACAACGAGCTGTCAAAAGAATGCTAGAATAAAGTACAGATTGAGTGAAGACTATAAGACACTTTCAGTGTTTGAATACTCTGTGGAGTACTGTCAGGTCCATCACTGTAAAGTGGAAACAATTGGGCCCCACAAAGACATTGCCTTGCATGACCAGCACCAGTTGAGTCAAGGTGTTGGCACCCCTAAGCCTTATGCCCCCTCTGGCTGTCTGAATCTATTGTTTAACTTTGAATGCCCTGCTCTTTGCCACTCCCCCCAGATGCTGCCTCACTAGGTGATCACCTAGTTCGCCTAGTGATTGGGCCAGCCCTGCTGCTTTGACACTCCAAAGTCAATAGGTGTGGGTTAAGAAACTACTATGAGACTTAAGGTTACTTTAAAAGAACCATGGATTTCTCAGGTTGAGACTGGAACAATTTTGACTGCTCGGCAATTTCAAAATTATTCCATAAACATGGACGCTATGGGAGGAGGGCAAGAAGGAAGCCACGGAAGAAGAAATGCCACTTGATGCCTTGCATAGTGTCAGAGGACACTGTATGTACTGTGGTGGAGAAGCAGCCGCTGAGGGCAGAAAAAAAAAGGGAAAACTGCCTTTTTTTTCTTTTACCCATAAAACTACAGGCACTGAAAGGGTTAACACCAACACAAAAGGTAAAGATTTCTCACAGAGAAGTGCAGACCTAAGCACACGCCCTGTTCCCATGGAGATAGAGGGAGGAGAAGGGAGTGGTTTGGGGGTGGAGTCAAAGGGGATAGGACAGCCCCAAACATTTAGGAACGGAAGCTGCACTCATACAGTAGAACTGAAAGAGAAGGGGAGAGAGAAGGAAGAACCGTATGAGAGAAAGAATGAGAGAGAGAGGACACAGACACAGAGGACACGAGGGTTCCAGGAAGGAAGGACAAGAAACCCATGGAAATCCCTTGCACAGAAGCAATTGAGAACCAGGAGCAAAGAGCTGACAAGGCCAGTGGAAAGCTCAGGGGAGGAGTCCTCAGAGGAGGAAATATTCTCCAAGAGTTCATGGCTCAACTCTTCTCCTAGTAAGGAATCTATAAGGAGGAAAAGCAGCACTAATAAGGTGAGCCCTTTACAACGTTTGAAAGGCTTATTAGACAAAGAGGGTTTTTCCTGCCCTTCCCCCACAAGCTCACACACTGTTAAGGGTACCTGGGAGAAGCTCCTAAAGGCTGTGCAAGCTAGTGAGGCTTCTCAGGAAGATACCAGGGGAAACAGTTACCAGGAAGAGTCTAGCGTGGAGGCAGGGGCGGCCCAAGGGGGGTGCGGGGCCATGTGCGGAGACTCGGTGCGGGGCCTCATTTGCATAAGGGGCCTCATTTGCATAAATATTTGCATAATGTTACCATACACTAACTTTTAGTAAACATGCCTCTTCATGAGTGTATGGATAAAGAAAGACAAAGATTTCTACATTACTATAATCCAGTGCCAACCGCCAGGCACATTAGGAACTACTACAAACACTGCCCATTTAGAACCCATAGCAAACCCACCGTATCCTAACAGCACTACCAAGACTCATAAAGCACCATACCCTACCTATCAAAAGGCAACACTGCAAATATTAAACCAATACATTTCAGAGAATAACAATACATGACCTACTGGGGAAAGAGAACAAGTGGCAATGTCAAATAGGAATTACATAAACAGAATACCTCAGCTCAGTTACACATGCAGAACATAGACCATCACCAAACAAGGAATCACAATTTAAAAACAGGAAGACAATAATTAAACTGGGAACCCTAAAAGCCAAACTTGGAATGTACAACAATGTTGAAATAAAACTATAAATTAATTTCCTCTTGTACTAAACAAAGCACCGACATTAATGATGCACATTTCCCAGAGCTGACATATTCCAGATAATAAATTCAAAATAAAGAGATATCTTTGTACCTTTTGTGCATTTATTTTTCAGTTGCAATTGTTCCAGTCACTTTCTTCTGGTTTATTTGTGTCTTCTGCTAACTCTCCATCGTCTGCTGTCCATTTGTCCTTTCTTCTCTCCTCTAGTTTTTTTCCATTCTCTCTCTACATCTGCTTTAACATAATAATCTTTCTCCTTTTGCTCTTTCCTCATTCCTATTTCATCCACTCAAATTTTACCCCTCCATCCTCAATCCCCACTTAGGGGCTTGTTTACAAAGCCGCAGTAGCGGTTTGCGATCGTAATCGGAGCCGCGGCCCCATTGATTTCAATGGGGCCGCGGCTGCGATCGCGAACCACTACCGCGGCTTTGTAAACAAGCCCCTTAGTCTCCCAATACCCGGCCAATTGTAGATTTTTCTTCCCTCCCACACAAAATATTCTTCCCCTCTCCATTTCACTCTCCCAGCCCCATCCCCATCCCCTTCTAATCTCCCCCAACATCAGCTCCCTTTTAGTTGCAGCCCCACCCAGTATCCGCTCCCTTCTAGTCCCCACATCAGCCCATTTCCAGTCCTAGCTCCCCCATCCATTTCCAGTCCTATCCGAGTCCCTTCATCAGCTCATTTCCAATACCAGCCTCCCATCAGCCCATTTCTAGTCCTTTCCTAGCCCCACCATCAGCCCATGTTAAATCCTAGCTCCCCTCCACTCAGCCCATTTCTAATCCAAGCCCCCCATGAACCTACTTCCAGTTCTAGCCCCTCCATGAGTCCATTTCAATCCAAGCCCCCACCACAGCCCATTTCCAATCTTAGCTCCCCCAACACCCAATTCCCAGTCCTATCCTAGCCCCTCCATCAGCCCATTTCCTGTCCTAGCTCCTTCCCCTAAGAGCCCATTCCAAGCCCCCCTCCCCATCAGCTATTTGCAGTTCAAGCCCCCTTCCACTCAGCCCATTTCCAGTCCTAGCAACCCCCCCAACCCATTACCAGTCCTAACCTCCCCATCAGCCCACTCCCAGTCCTAATCCCACCAGCCCATTTCCAGTCCTAATCCCCCATCACCCAATTTTTAGTTTAAGCCCCCCCATAGCCCATTACCAGTCCTAACCCCCCATCAACCCACTTTCAGTCCTAATCCCATCAGCCCATATACAGATTTAGCTCCCCCATAGCCCATCACCACTCCTAAACCCCCCCAAGCCCATCACCACTCCTACCCCCCCAGCCCATCACCACTCCTAACCCCCCCAGCCCATCACCACTCCTAACCCCCCAGCCCATCAACACTCCTAACCCCCACCCAGCCCAGCCCAGCCCATCAACACTCCTAAACCCCCCCCCAGCCCAGCCCAGCCCAGCCCATCAACACTCCTAAAACCCCCCCCCCCAGCCCAGCCCAGCCCAGCCCAGCCCAGCGAAAATTAAAAGAAAAGAAAACCTGTCTGCTGCCGCGGTCGGGGCCGCCGCGGCAGAATCGAGCGTGCCGCGGGGCCCCCCTGTGCACGGCAGAGCCTGCCCTCCTTGTAGCAGCTCTCTCTTTGGAGCTGAAAAGTCAGACGCGCCGGCTTGCAGAGCAGAGCGCGAGGGAAGAGTTTCTCCCTCGCTGCTCTGTTAAGCCCGCGGGGGCTGATGGGAACTTCCCATCAGCCCCCGCGGGCTTAACAGAGCAGCGAGGGAGAAACTCTTCCCTCACGCTCTGCAAGCCGGCGCGTCTGACTTCAGCTCCAAAGAGAGAGCTGCTACAAGGAGGGCAGGCTCTGCCGTGCACAGGGGGGCCCCGCGGCACGCTCGATTCTGCCGTGGCGGCCCCGACCGCGGCAGCAGACAGGGTTTTTTTTTTTTTTCAATTTTACTTTTCAAAAAGAATGTTTTTTGCACGGGGCCCCCTGAAACGCGGGGCCCTGTGCAAAAAACATTCTCGCTCAATGGACGGGCCGGCCCTGCGTGGAGGATATGGACTTGGGAGACACTGTGGATTTTGACAATGTCTCAGACATGGAAATAAGCTGTGCAATCTGTGCTAAAGAAGTATGAAGGAACCAAATAGGGTTTGAAAGCAGAAAGCAACCCAGCTGGTCTTGATTACTGAATGCATCTCTGTTACCTCGTGATAAGTAAAAGAACTGAAGGAAGTGTTGTCTGGAAGAAACCCAGAAGTTCTTTTGCAAGGACATTTTAAAGCCCATTACTTTTTAGCTGTGCTTTTAAAAGTAGCTGCCCTGTTTAAAGCTGCTTGGGAAGAAGCTGTGCTGAATGTTTGTGTTATAATTGGAAAAGAATTCTATTGCTTGTGAAAGTATCTAGGTGGGCCAGGAAGTCTTGCTACACCTACTGTGAAGTAACAGAGGGTGGTATAGCGCCTCCTGGAGACCAGGAAACAGAATACTGCTGAATATAGAGTTTTATCAGAAAGCAAGTTTAAAAGCTGTATCAAGCCAAGGACTGTATAATAGGCTTGTGTGCTGTTATTTTGGAGAAGTATCCTGAATGTTATTTTGGTCAACTTCAATCAATTCATGTCAAAGAATTGAACCGGCTAGGTAATCCTTGTTTCTAAAAATAAAGAAATATTTCCTGCGACCTTTGCACTTGGCTCTCATCCTTTCGGGGACACAACTACATGCTATCGGGCTAATTTCAACAAAGGACAATCGGCGCCTCCCCTGTAGCCCTAGGCAACCGCCTGGCCACACGGGGGCACGCCGACAGTACGTGGGAGAAGGCTTTGTGGTCTAAGGAGAGTTATATGGTCAGGGAGGGGGAGGGAATGGGATGCATGAAGAGGGGAAAAGGCAGGTAAAAGCAAAGTGGGGGGAAGGGAAGGGAGGAGGGGGACCGGTCACAGTGGAGCTCATGGGAGATAATGGCTAGGAGATTGGGACAATGATGACAAAGGGGAACTCTAGGCTGGGGGTACCCCTTTATTTTAGGATTAGCAGTGTAAGTTTCCCTTTCAGACCTATGCAGACATGGTAAGAGTTGTCTCTTGGAATGTGTGTGGGCTGGACACCCCCATCAAGTGTACAGAATTCTGCATGCCTTGGCCAGGCATAAATGTGACATAGCCTTTCTCCAAGAAACTCACCAAATGAAGGAAGAGCATGCTAAGTTACACAAAGATTGGATGGGGCAAGTCTAGGGCACCCCAGCCAGGGGAAAAAAGGAGGAGTGGTCATTTTGATACATAAGTGGGTCTGCTTTGCTCAACAGGCATTGTATTCAGATACATCAGGTCATTTTGTCATTTTGCAGGGGAAACTGGAAGGGAGTCTTATCATTTTGTGCAACGTGTATAGCCTTAATGTTCCTGTTACCATTTTATATGCCAGGTTGACCTCCTGAGTTGAGCAGCTCCCTGAAGACCCTCTTATATTAGGAGGGGATTTTAATGGGGTCCTCGACCCAACCCTTGATATGTCTCGGGGAACTGGGTGACATTGTGAGATCCGATTATTAGGCTGATACGGGAGCTCCTGTGGCGGTTGAGTCTGGTAGACCTGTGGTGTCTGTTACACCCTCTTGATTGGGACTACACCCATCAATCTAGAGTACATGGCAATGCAATGCAATGTGTGCCTTCGAGTCAGTCCTGACTCCTGGTGACCCAGAAACTCCTGGGTTTTCTTGGCAGTGTCACCGGAAGTAGATTGCCAGGTCTTTCTTCCGAGGCAATGGAGGGTTAAGTGACTTGCCCAAGGCCACAAGGAGTGCTAGTGGGAATTGAACCCTGGTTGCTTGGTTACCAAGCCAGTGTTCTAACCACTAGGCTACTCCTCCACTCCAGAGTACATGGCACCAGTGCTCAAATATCTCTTTATATCCAAGCCCTCATTTATATGGATAGAGGATGCATAGATAGGCCCATCAGAGATATCAAACCACTCTCCTATCTGGGTGGATTTGGCCTGGCAGGACAAAAGATCTTTCTCCCGGGTGTGGCATTTTCTGTTGGAGCTCTACCAAGTTGATTTTAAGATTTTTCTCCAGGAGTGCTGGCACACCTATGGCACCTATAATGAGCAATACCAAGATAACCCTGAACATTTTTGGGAAATGGCTAAAGTCATCCTCCAGGGTGATATTATTGCCTATGTTGCCTGCAGACGTAAGCTGCTAAACATTCGGGTAATCTGCCTGGAGAGACAGGTGATTGGGGACCACCGGAGGCATGCTGCTCATCCATTGCACAACCAAAGCACGACTAATGGAGACCTAAGCAGGCCTGAATGAGGTCCTATATCAACAGGCAAAAAAATCTATGCTCTACTATAAATATCATCTCTATTGCTTTGGAGATGAGCCAGGTTTGCTACTTACCCATTGCCTGAAATGTAGCAGGGGGCCTTGATCTATTGCTGCCCTACAGGATGCTAATGGCAGACTCCAAAAGGATTCCCATGAAATTGCCCGATTGTTTTGGACTTTGTATCAAACCCTATATACTGGGAAGACGGTTTTGCTGACTTAAGTGATGGAATATCTGCGCGGGCTCTCTTTGCCAAGCCTTACTCCACAGCAAGCCTCTATGTTGGAGGCACCTATAACAGTGCAGGAAGAGAAAAAGAGCATCCAGCAGGCTCAGAGCTACAAGACACCCGGTCCAGACGGTTATGGGGCCAAATTCTATAAAGTTATGCAGGATCTTGTGATTCCTCTTTTGGTGGAGGTCTTTGACTCTCGGATTGACTAAGGGTGCTTTACCTGAGGTGCAAACCATGCCCACGTTGTTCTCATTCCCAAGCCAGAGAAGGAACCAGTGCAGGCTGCATCATACCAGCCGATATCCCTTGCTCAATTTTGATGTGAAACTATTATTCAAGATATTAGCAAAGTGGTTGGTGCCACTCCTTCCTGACTTGATACATGAGTCGCAGGTTGGGTTTGTGAGAGGTTGTTATGTGGCTCAGAATTTGCGTAAAATTATTGCCTTTCTTGAATGGGTCTATGAGGGGGCCTCCCTTCCCTTTTGGTCAGTTTTGATGCTGAAAAGGCATTCAATCGTGTGGGCTGGCAATACCTGTTCCAACTTTTGCCATTATATGGCTTCAGGAAGCAGTTTCTCTGAATACTGCCGATGCTATACTCGGCCCCCACAGTGGCAGTATTTGTGAACAGTACGCGGTTGGAACCATATGGCTTGGGACGTTCTGTCTCTTGACCTACTAATACGGTGGCTGGTGACATGTCACAAGGCGCCAGGAGTTAACATTGGTAGACAAGTGTTCAGTGTGTCGGCTTTAGTTAGTTCATTTGACCTTCCAGAGGACTTCCCTGCAGCATTTAGGGAATTTGAGGCCTTTGGAAGGGTAACAGGGCTGTGCATAAACTATGACAAATTGGCAGCCTTAGACATGCTGGGCCAGCTTTGGGGGCCTGGGGGTCTCCCTTTTTCCTGGGGTGGGCCAATACCACTTTCACATATCTCGGCATTCAACTAATTAGGGACCCACATGAGCTATACCGTTGGAACTGCACTAGGGTCTTTCAATGGCTTCGAGCCCAACTGCAGGCCTGCCTGATCTGGAATGGTATGCTCTGGCATGCCAGTTACATCATCTAGGGACTGAATGGGCAATACTGAGACCTATACGCCTAGAGTTTTGGAAGAAGCCTTTACTGCCCCCCATACTTTGCTGGCAGTTCTACATCATCATCAGCTTCTAGTTGGCTGCCTATTCAGGGAAACATCTGCTTTCTCCCCGGCACAGACACTCAAACATTTCAGGTATGGAAAGGATGGGAGATACGTAATGTGGGGCATGTGGTAGATGTTATCGGCACATGTAAGTCTTTCTCCTCCATATGCACTGAATATGTGGTGGAGGATAACCATATTTATGCCTACTCCCATCTACACAACTATCTCATCTCTTTACCGTGTGCAGTCCTAATGGCAGAGACCTCAGCGAGGATCCTACAGTTTTTTGCTCTAGAGGAGCAGCATCCCCCATCCATCTCAAGTTTTATGCATACATTAGCTCGATGGGTTGTCCCCCCAGACTATTCTAAAGCAGAAAGGTGTTGGGCAGAGGACTTGGGTGTGTCAGTTGGTAAGCGCACTTCACTGTATACCAAACTTAGTGATCTCTGCAAAGCTGCGAGAAATGCAATTCAAGGTAGTGAGCTGCACACACTTCTCCCCATGCTGAGCACTTCGGAGCCACCTGACCCTAGATGGGAGATGCTCCTAATGTTCAATGCCACTGGTAGATTTGGGACACATGTGTTGGGGATGTGCGAAGATTTTCCAGTACTCGTGCCGCATTCAAGATTATATTGGTTCCATGACTGATCAAAGGGTGGTCTGGATGCAGCCCCTTGTGATGTTGATTGACTTGAACCACTCCTCCCAAAGGGGTGATGGATCCACACATTGGTACACAAGACATGCTTGGTGGGTAAGGTCCACCTGCTCTGACATTGGAGGGATTCTGTGCCGCACACCTTTTGGTACAACGACTAAGACCACTCATTGACCCGCAAGACTTCAGAACAGTCATGTAGGCCATGACCCTCCCCCACCTGGACTACTGCAATGCAATCTCTCACAGACTCCCGGCCACCCACAAAAACCCTCTACAAACTGCCCTCAACACCACTGTAAGAATCATCCAAAGGATCAAGAAACACGATCGCATCACCCCAGCCTTGAGAGAGCTCCACATTCTGCCTCTGGAAGCAAAGATTAAATACAATCTCTGTTACTTATCCACAGAGCCCTCCATCAAGTACAGACCTCCCAGCTCTAGACTCTACTCCCTCAACCTACCCACAACAGGCCAACCCGCCAGGCCACCAATAACACCCTCACTATCCCTCACGAATGAACGAAGTTCAATCAAAAAGCCTGTAACAGGGCATTTGAACTGCATGCGCCCTCCCTCTGGAACTCCCTCTCCAACCAGATCCAAAACAGAGATCTCCCCACATTCAGGAAACAGCTAAAAACCCTCCTGTTTTGTGAATACCTTGGACCTGGTATGGACATCTCTCACTAACTCTCAATAAACTGCCTGCTCTCTGACAATCTCCGATCTCAAGCTGAACTGACCTGCCCTACCACTGAGATACTCGCGTTTAAAGTCTAGTACTGTTACATTCTATCTTGATCCTTAATGTTGGCTTCCCTGGTGCTGGACCCCCCCACCCCCCGTCACACTGATTACTGTACCCCCCCATTTTTATGCTAAACCGCTTTGACCCGGTGAAAAGCGGGATATAAGTACAGCTAAATAAATGGCGCAATTGTTTCCATCAGTTGATGCTGCTTGAGCGGGTGGAAGCTCAGGGAGAGGCTCAGCACTGGGACTCCTTTGTAACATTATGGGAGAGAGGAGTGGCTCAGTGGTTGGGACAGGCTATCTCAGGCCAGGGGGCCAGGGGTTCAATTGCCACTCCTTGTGGCCTTGGGCAAGCCACTTAACCCTCCGTTGCCTCAGATACACCTAGATTGTGAGCCCTTCAGGGACAAGGGAATAAAAAGCACCTGTTCATATATATATGCAAAACCACTCTGATGCACATAGGAAAAGGGCAGTATATCAAGTGCCTAAACCATACATCACCACTCTGAACCCTCATGCATGTAACAACCTGCTGACATCATAGCCAGGTGCAAGGGTCCAACATGCCTTCTTGAATGGGGGTGCCCAGCCCATGCCTTTGTGAGTTCCATGGGATCTATAGAGAAGGGATGGAGTTTGAGCTGTGACTGGGGGGGGGGGGGGAAGATGGCAATTCAAAATTGTTGTAAAACCACAGATATGTTTATGATTACGCAGCCAGGCGGAGTATGACAGTTCCAGTGAGGCAGCCATGAGGTTTAGCTGTGGGTAACCCTTCCCCCCAAGCCATGAGGGTTTTACATAGTGATCAGCTTACTAAGAAAAGACAAAGGTTTCAGTAGGCACCCTTCCCCCCCTCCAGGCCTGAGCACAATACCCCCTTGCCCAAAAATCAGCAGACTAGAGCATACCGGTTTGGACAGGTCACCCAGGCACCTTCCTCAGGGGCTGCTGATTGGTGGACAGGAAATACCTGAGACGAATGAGATTGTAGAATGAGTTTAAAAATGTACTGTATATAAGACAATGTAGGATGTCCTTCAGGGCTCAGATTTTTGTGGAGGGTACCGGCTCTCTGTCTGGGCCTGTGTGCACATTAAAAGATCCTGTTTGCATTCCAGCCTGTCTGTGTGCTTCCTTCTGTGGGTGAGTGAGAGAATGAGAGCATTTTCAGCTGCTTGGCTGCAACATTTGGAACCCCAGGTGGGACCCTTTTAAATTAAACAAAAGGCCTCTCTCATCACACCCATGGTGGGAAGACTTCTGCTCTTGCAGCATCGGGCCTCCACCGGTCAGGGACCGGCCCCTCCAGGTGATTAACGGTCCTTGGCGCCCTGGGCCCCTTTGTGCTCCAGAAGGACACCTTGACTTGTCTGGTCAGTCAGTCCCTGCGGCTGACCCCCCGATTGAAAACCGGCTGGATAGACTGGCATCCAAACTCTCTCTGATCAGAGGTCTGGTGAGTACTACTGCCTTACTGTTTTACTGTTTGGGTAGTTCTGTATTTCTGTATCTGGTAAATCTGGTAAATTCTATGAACCTGTAGCGGTTTGATCACCCGCACGAGCAGTCCGAGTAAGGGCCCCAGAGTCCCTGAAACCACTGCTCGTCCAGTCTGTGGGGAAAAAGGGGAGGGGGAGGGGGCGCTTGCGAGCGCCAAAAATAGTCGCAGTAACCTCGGGTACCTTAAAGCACTTTAAAGTGCTGCCAAAACTTCTTAAAATGACCAAAAACATTAGCACTTGACCCCCTTAAGTGTGCCTTTCAAGCTGTTTATTAATAATTGCGCTGATCGCAATTCTCCGATGATCGGGGCGATTTATTTAGAGCCTACACACGCTGTCTCTAATGAAGCATACTTGGGGGCTTCTTTTGTGTTGCCATGTGCTTCTAGTGCTGGGGGCTTCTTTTGTGTTGCCATGTGCTTCTAGTGTTGGGGGCTTCTTTTGTGTTGCCATGTGCTTCTAGTGTTGGGGGCTTCTTTTGTGCTGCCATGTGCTTGTGCTGCCATGTGCTTCTAGTGTTGGGGGCTTCTTTTGTGCTAGTGATCCTGGAGCTCCATCTAGTGGACATTAGAAAAATAGCTAGCTATATTTCTCATATTACTATTATCCTCATGGTAAAAGTTAAATCCTATGCTACAGCTAGAGAGAGTGTGTGTAATGTGTATTTGTAACAGCTGCTACTGAGGAAAGAGAGTGTATGAGTATTCGCTGCTGAGACGTCTCTGTTTTCTGTTTTCCCTCTTTCTTTTTCCCTTTGTGGTCCTGTGTGTTTTGCGCAACCAAACTCTGCCTGTTACCTGGATTATATTGTATATTGTATTCCCAGAAGTGAGATTAGAAAATTTACACTGAACATTGCATTCCTTGAATTGAGATTAGAAGATTTACACTGTAAATTGTGATTTGTAAATTGTGATTAGAGCATGGGGTCCGGAGGCTAAATTGTAGTGATGGAGCATCCGGACCAGTTTCCCTATATAGATTCATGGCTGGTTCATATAGTTAATGTGCTGTTATATAGAAACTGTTAGAGTGTCTCTGTAAATGTTAGAGTGTCTCTGTATTTAGTTGTGATATTAGGGAAAGAAAGTTTTTGTCCAGACATTAGATCTTTATATTTCAGGATTGATTGGTGTATGCTTGAGACTGTACGTACATTGGTACGAAGCGGGTGTGTGTCCCTATCCACGTTTCCATACCCCCGCGAGGGGATTGGCTGGGTTTGGACGAAGCGCAAGGATTGCATGTCTGTATGAGTCCTGGATTTGTAATTTCGCACCTCTGTAGATAAAGAGGTTTGATACTCTATCAGTAAAAGGTGAAGTTATTAACAAATCGCCCCTGTGTCCCCAAACAGTGAAAAACACCAGGTCTACTGATTGCAGGGAAAGGAACAGTTTAGAAAATGTTTAAAAAAGAAATCCAAGAAGGGGATAGATAATGAAAAAGGGGACTGAATCCGGCCCCAACCTCATAGTTTCTCCTCTAACCTCTGAAAATAAAGAGGAAAGGGACTGTTCCCTGTAAATAAAAGGGGAGTAGGGTTTACTGTATGTAGACTGTTGTACTAGTATAGCAGTGAAGGAAGACAATTGCTTTATTTAATGCATATCCAGTTTCATTACTATGTTTCATGCATAATCAATAGTCAAAGAACCAAATTTTTGATCATACCTCTCAGCAGTGAGTAAGGGGTGGTTGAAACTGCTGAGATAGTTTGCATAACTACAGAAAGATACTAGGAATGAAACCATTGAAATTGTTTGCATAGCTATAGAAAGATACTGGAAGATCAGGGAGGAGTTTCTTCTTCTAGCAGATGAATGGAGGCCCATTAGAGAGGACAAAAGGACAAATCACCTAGGAGTCTTTCTCCTAGCAACCAAATGGAAACCCATTAAAGAGGACAAAAAGCCCAATTCACCTAGCCTCACCTAGCCTCCAAACAATCCTCTTGTCATCAATTTTAATTGTAGAGTTTTAAGCTTCTAAAAACCATGGGGGGTATCTCCTTTGAGTATCCTCAGATGTCTGACCAGCATCTTGATTGTGTAAGGCTGGGATCAAACAAAGGCTGGTCAAATTACTATTAGCAAAGATGTATGGGGTGGGGAATATCTGTGGGGCAAAGCTCAAGTGTGAGAACTAGCTGTTGCTTTTCAGAACTACCCAAGGGGGAGGGTTTAGTGAAATTTATCAAGAAAACCTCCTTATTCCAATCAGATAGGCTGCTAGCTGCTATACTTAAAATACTAATAGTCTTGTGTTTAAATGTTTTTAATCTACAGTAAATATTGTTTTTTCTTTCAGTGCTGGCTGTTCATTGCCAAGTGCCCCTGGATGCTAGATCAAACAAACAAGGCATGAAACTAAGGAAACTGTTTCTGTTTTCCTTTGACCTTCAAAGTAGAGGTTAAGAGCTCTGAATAAAAAGGGTAATCCAGCTTGAATTTTTATCTCTGGTACATATATTTGGTTTTGACTGCATATACAAAATTAAACGTTAAAAGGGATTTTATATACCGTGGCAAGCACCTCACAGAGGGTTTTCAGATCGGTTTGATGCCAGTCTCAGGTGTTGTTAGGTTTTAAATTAAATGTGAAAAAGTATATTCTGCATTAAAAATAGACAAGGAGAAGTGTTTGCATTCCAGATATCCCCCAACCTTTTCATGCAAAAGTATCAGTTTCATCATTTGAATGCCTGTTTTCTGAACTGTAAGATTTAAGGCAGCTCAGTGCTGATGACAGCTGAACAGGACAGTAACACCCATAGGTGCCAATTACACCAGAAAATATGGAAATATTTGTAAAATTATTTAACTTGAGTTGATTGGACAAAACCAAATTTTGCTTGTCAGCAATGATCCAGGAGAGGTTTGAGAAAAAGAATGAGAGAAAGGAAACAATACTAAGTTTGTTTAAACAATTGTTTGATATTCTTAGCAGCCTTGCCAAATAAGGATACATTAGTATGGTATAAAAACATGAAAGGGACCTATGTATGCGATTGGTGGAATGATGCAGGTGATGGGGGAGTGTTCTGAGGGATGAAGTGGGATATTAAGAAGAAGGACTTTGATGGACATTAAACTGATGAAGGTAATTTGAAGTGATGTATCTGGCTAATGAATATGTAAACAACAACAACAAAAAAAAGAGATGAGTACTTTATTCAACTATGCCGTCTCCAGAATCTTCAATTTAGGAATTCATCTAAGCCCCAACACATACTCAACAATTAGAAATAGACATCTGGAGACAGGCTGGGTGCACCTTGCACCCTGATGAGCTTTGGAAAACCCACACTGGCCATGTGGTACTTCCAGATGCTTTTTGCCTCATTTTGCCCCTGTATGTCCTGGCCAGGCACGCATGGGCAAAAGAGGGATGATTTGATGATTTGATGATAAATTCTCACAAAAATTGGTATAATTCTAAAAAACCTTGCCGAAATCGCAGAATATGTGTGTGCAACTTGTCTGATCTATAAACATGTAAAAATCAGTCAAGGGCATAATGGAATATTTCTTACCTGCAAAGGAATCTCCAGTGGTAAAGAGACAAAGAGACAAAAAGTTTATCAAACTGAGAGACATAGTTGACACCATATGAGATAGTTATGATCTTAAGTAAATATGGATGAAATTAAGTTTATATCATTGTGAAATCTAATCCAGCATATTTAGTTTTTTTTCATTCAATATTGGTGCTGCTGCTTTTCTGAATAAGGCCTGGAGCCATGTCACCAATTGCAATCCAGAGAGTCCAGCAGAGGAAATTGGCCAGAGTCCAGATGGAACAGACCATCCCAAGAACTCAGAACTACCCACCGCTGAAATGTGTGAAGGAGTCCCTATCTGGATCAGTGTGTCACATTGAAAAAGGGCTAAGATATCTGCCTATGAGAATGAGAGGTTCAAATTTTGAGAGAAACAGAACTTAAACTTCAGAGAAAGGTGAAGCACACTGCGAGGTCCTGGGGAACTGCTGAGAGGCAGGACCACATTGTCTGAGAATGGGAAGAGGACTATTGGACTGACTGGGGATTTTTGTGAATGATTGTATTGTTATCCTTTTAATATTGTTTTCTTAGAAAGTAACTGAAATCTACAAGCCATTTCAGCTTCAGCAATTGCAATACCCACACCAGCTCAAGTTTTGCTGTACTATTCTCAGAGCTTTCTTTATCACATTATTAAGCACTGCTGCTTTTGATATACTTTCATGTTATGTGTTTTCAATATTATTGAGTTGCTGCAAGAAAATGATGTTATAATGTATGTTGTCTCTAGGGAACAGTACCAGAAGCTGCTTTTCTGATGCCCCCTATCTGTCTCAAATGGTTGTTGTCCATTGCCCTTAGTGGGATTACCTTTGCCCCATTCACAAGAAAAGAAAAAGAAAAATTGGGGCATGAAGGGAAATTGGCTGATAGGTATGTCTAGTATGGCTGCATCCTTGCCTGAGGCTCTAATACATTATGATGGCACAGAAAAAACATGTGAGCTAAGAAAATGAGTAGCCAGAGCCCAGCACAACAAGAGTAAAGCCAGGGGGAACCATACTCTGAACAGAAGTGCACAGAGAATGGACCCAGCTAAGAAACAGGTCAGGCCTGAAAGTGCACAGAAAATGGACCAAGCTAAGAAACAGGTCAGGCCTGAAAGTGCACAGAAAATGGACCCAGCTAAGAAACAGGTCAGGCCTGAAAGTGCAAAGAAAATGGACCCAGCTAAGAAAAGACATGCCAGGCCTGAACAGATTGAACAGGCCTGAGCAAGCTGGGCAAGCCTGGACAAGTTAAACAGGCCAAACAAAGCTGGTGATACAAAGTGCTCAAGAGCCCTGAAGACTACAGTGCCAGTGATTAATGAAACAAAGGGGATGGCAGGGTGTAGCCAGAATGACTCAACACTAGCAAGAATAAAAGCCATTAATATGTTAATAAGGGTGGATCCCAGGGAAAGAGCCTTTGCCTCAAAGGAAAGAGGCCTCTGCAGACCCTACAACCTTTTACAGACAGCACAGCAACTTTTGCACACGGAACAAAACTTTTGTGCAGGAGTTGCTACAGAGGGTATAGGGCAGCGATGGCGAACCTATGGCACGCGTGCCAGCTGTGGCACGCGAAGGCCTTGCAGCTGGCACGCGGGAAGGTCCGCCATCGAAAAAAAAAACAACAACCCTGTCTGCTGCCGTTGTCGGGGCCGCCGCGGCAGAATCGAGCGTGCCGCGGGGCCCCCCTGTACCCACCGGCAGAGCCTGTCCTCCCCGTAGCAGCTCGATCGGTGGTGCTGCAGTCAGACTCGCCGGCGTGCAGAGCGCGAAGGGAAGAGTTTCCCTTTCGCGACTCTGTTACGCCCGGGGGGTCTGTTGGGACCTTCCCATCCGCCCCCGCTGTCTTTACCGAGCCGCGCGGGAACTCTTCCCTCGCGCTCTGCACGCCGGCGCGTCTGACTGCAGCTCCAAAGAGAGAGCTGCTACGGGGAGGACAGGCTCTGCGGGTGGGTACTGGGGGGCCCCGCGGCACGCTCGATTCTGCCGCGGCGGCCCCGACAGCGGCAGCAAACAGGTTTTCTTTTTTTTTTTTTAATTTTCCCTGGGCTGGGCTGGGCTGGGGGTGGGGGGTGGGGGGTGGGGGTTAGGAGTGGTGCGGGGCTGGGCTGGGGGGCTTAGGAGTGGTGATGGGCTGGGGCTGGGCTGGGGGGGGGGTTAGGAGTGGTGATGGGCTGGGCTGGGCTGGGGGGGGGTTAGGAGTGGTGATGGGCTGGGCTGGGCTGGGCTGGGGGGGGGGGTTAGGAGTGGTGATGGGCTGGGCTGGGCTGGGGGGGGGGTTAGGAGTGGTGATTGGCTGGCTGGCTGGGCTGGGGGGGTTAGGAGTAGTGATGGGCTGGGCTGGGGGGTGTTAGGAGTAGTGATGGGCTGGGGTGGGGGGGTTAGGAGTGGTGATGGGCACTGGGCTGGGGTTTTAGTAGTGTTGATGGACACTGGGCTGGCTGGGGGGGTATAGCGGTGATGATGGGCACTGGGCTGGCTGGGGGGTTAGGAGTGGTGATGGGCGCTGGGCTGGGGGGGTAGGAGTGGTGATGGGCACTGGGGGGGGTTAGGAGTGGTGATAGGCGCTGGGGGTGCTTAAACTAAAAATTGAGTGATGGGGGATTAGGACTGGGAGTGGGCTGATGGGGAGGTTAGGACTGGAAATGGGCTGGTGGGATTAGGACTGGGAGTGAGCTATGGGGGGCTAGGACTGGTAATGGGTTGGGGGGTTGCTAGGACTGGAAATGGGCTGAGTGGAAGGGGGCTTGAACTGCAAATAGCTGTTGGGGATGGGGCTTGGAATGGAAATGGGCTGAGGGGAAGTGGGGGGCTTGAACTGCAAATAGCTGATGGGGACGGGGCTTGGACTGGAAATGGGCTGCGGGGACGTGGGGGGCTTGAAGAAGGGAATGGATGCTGGGTGAGACTGGAACTAGAAGGGAGCTGATGTTGGGGGAGGATTAGAATGGGATGGGGCTGGGAGAGTAAAATGGAGAGGGGAAAAATATTTTGTGTAGGAGGGATGAAAAATCTACAATTGGCCAGGTATTGGGAGAGTAATTGGGGATTGAGGATGGAGGGGTAAAATTTGTGTGGATGAAATAGAAATGAGGAAAGAGCAAAAGGAGAAAGATTAGTATGTTAAAGCAGATGTAGAGAGAGAGAGAATGGAAAAAAAAACTAGAAGAGAGAAGAAAGGACAAATGGACAGCAGACGATGGAGAGTTAGCAGAAAACATGAAGAAACCAGAAGAAAATGGCTGGACCAATTGCAACTGAAAAAAAATGCACAAAAGGTAGAACGATATCTCTTTATTTTGAATTTATTAACTGGAATATGTCAGCTCTGGGAAATGTGCATCATTAACATCTGCGCTTTGTTTGGTACAAGAGGAAATTCCTATTTGACGTTGCCACTTGTTCTCTTTCCCCAGTATTCACTGAAATGTATTGGTTTAATATTTTGATTGTTGCCTTTTGATAGGTAGGGTATGGTGCTTTGTGAGTCCTGGTAATGCTGTCAGGATACGGCGGGTTTGCTATGGGTTCTAAATGGGCAGCGTTTGTAGTAGTTCCTAATGTGCCTGGCGGTTGGCACTGGATTATAGTAATGTAGAAATCTTTTAGTCTTTCTTTATCCATACACTCATTAAGAGACATGTTTACTAAAAGTTAGTGTATGGTAACATTATGCAAATATTTATGCAAATAAGACCACTTATGCAAATGACGTGCTGGCACTTTGAGGAAATTCTTTGGTTTTGTGCGGCAGTTTGGGCACTCGGGCTCAAAAAGGTTAGCCATCACTGGTATAGGGTATGTGTTGTTTTAAACTCACTGACGCAAGTGTTTCCATTGAACACTATCAAAGACCTACGTGATCTAGTTAATCATATTACTGACCCGTCCATGGGTCCTGGGTGGTTTATGAAGTGGTTCAGTTGGCTAGGGGGACTAAAAATCCTAGTGGTAGGGGTTCTTTTTATTTTACTGCTATGTGTCATTCTGCCATGTTGTATCCTCATTCTTTATCGCTTCATTACCACCAACCTTGATACCCTGGTAGAACGCAAGGTGGCTACCACTGTCATGGCCCTGAGCCAACACACCCCTCTGCGGCTTGCCTCCAGTAATACTGCCCTCTACCGCCCCTAGCGGTTGAGGTATCACTTAAAAAGGGGGGAGTGAGGCAGCCATGAGGTTTAGCTGTGGGTAACCCTTCCCCCCAAGCCATGAGGATTTTACATAGTGATCAGCTTATTAAGAAAAGACATAAAGGTTTCAGTAGGCACCCTTCCCCCCCTCCAGGCCTGAGCACAATACCCCCTTGCCCAGAAATCAGCAGACCAGAGCATACCGGTTTGGACAGGTCACGCAGGCACCTTCCTCAGGGGCTGCTGATTGGTGGACAGGAAATACCTGAGACAAATGAGATTGTAGAATGAGTTTAAAAATGTACTGTATATAAGACAATGTAGGACGTCCTTCGGGGCTCAGATTTTTGTGGAGGGTACTGGCTCTCTGTCTGGGCCTGTGTGCACATTAAAAGATCCGGTTTGCATTCCAGCCTGTCTGTGTGCTACCTTCTGTGGGTGAGTGAGAGAATGAGAGCTTTTTCAGCTGCTTGGCTGCAACACCACGACACCCGGTTGTTGTGTTTGGTGTCTGTGGTTTAATAAACAAATATAAAAAAAAAAAGGTTAGGGCTCTCCAACTTGGAAAGCAGACAGCTGAGGGGAGATATGATAGAGGTCTATAAATTAATGAATAGAATGGAACGGGTAAATGTAGATCGGTTGTTTACACAATCAAAAAGTAGAAAGACTAGGGGACATGCAATGAAGCTACAATGTAGCCCATTTAAGACTAATAAAAGAAAATATTTTTTCACTCAACTCATAATCAAACTCTGAAATTCGTTACCAGAGGATGTAGTAAAAGCTGTTAGTGTAGCTGGGTTTAAAAAAAGGCTTGGACAAATTCCTGGAGGAAAGGTCCATAAACCATTATTAAAGAGAACCTGAAAAATCCACTACTTCCCCCGGGACAAGCATTGTGGAACCTGTGTGCCTTTTTGGGAACCTGCCAGGTACTTGTGACCTGGATTAGCCGTGGTTGGAAACAGGATATGACATTATAAGGTGTTGGTGGAAGAAGAATTCCAGTTACGTGGATAATCGTGTGCAGTGTTGTTGACTGTGCTACAGAGCTAATCCATATCTATTGTTACAGAGCCTCTTACTGAACCAAACTGGACCAGGGCACGATTAAGACAAAGACAAACTAGGTACATGCTAGGGTTCACATGTTTAGGGGGAGGCTCTCTGTAATTCAATGGCTCCCATGGAAGATTTTTTTGCCCTGGTAAGTCAGCTGCTGGCAGAAAGAAGTGGGGGGGGGGGGGGAGGAGGGAGATCAGAAGCACTGCTGCCTACAGATGCCCATCTATTCTCCACATCCCTCCCCTACCCCTGTGCATAGGTCTTCAGTTGGTAGGAGCAGTCACTGAACAGCTGTGAATCCTCTGCCACTTTCCCTCTGCAGTCAGGGGCTTCATTTGTGGATGTTTTAAAAGGTATTTATATTACAGTGGGAGGTTGTAGGGCACTAAAGCACACAAAGAAGATAAGAAATAGCTCACTGATTATGCCTAGGGGTGTGTCTGCACAAAACCCTTTCCGTTCTTCATGATTTACTGGCAATGTACTCACTCCTCCCGACGGGATCACATATCACCTTTACTCTTTCATTTTCAATGGCTACCCATTTCCTTTCGCTCCCGATTTAAGCTACTCACCCTTGTTCATAAAGTACTTCACACTAGCACCCCTCAATACCTGGCAGACCTCATCATTTTCCACACTCCTAGACACACTCCTCGCTTATTTCATCTCAACCGTCTTGTTCTTCCCCCCCCCCCCTCCCTTGCACATCTTCACTCCACTTGCTCCTCAGCCTTCTTCTTTGCAGGCCCTGCCCTTTTGAACTCACTCCCCGCATCCCTCCGACTCGAGCCCCACCACCCAACTTTCAGGCACGAGCTGAAGACCCACCTCTTTTCCCTAGCCTTCGACCTCCCCTCCCCCTCTGTGTGATCTCAATTGCTGTACATTGTTCTGTGTTCTTCCTCTCTCCTGCCTTCCTGTCGAAATTGTAACTTCCCTTTCCTCCTCTCTGGCCTTGTGCCTACTTTAAAGTTTCATTTTTGTATATTGTAAACCACTCTGTTCCTTCCAAAGGGTGGTATATCAAATAAAATAAACATAAACATAATGATTAGCAAAACAGGGCAAGTTCTGTAAATATATTTAGATTTATTATGATAGAAAAATAGCAATCATACAAATTATTACTAAGAAATACAAACGGAATGAAGTCATATTTCGCAGCAGCAAAAAATAACAATTCTTGAGTTAAATTCTAATAAATCCCATTCTATAGAATGAGGCTCTCTAGCTGTCTAAACCCTACCTGGCAAAAGAAAACCAAAGATTAATACTTACAGCCTGCCTGAAGGGTAGAGCGGGTCCAGGTTATGTTTCAAGAACAACCAGGCTGCAAGAGAGGCAGGTTTTGTTGCTTACGCAGGCTCTGGTCTTTACAGGTGAGATGTGTGGAGTACTGAAAGACACAGAACACAAGAGTCTTGGCCTATTCCACAGTGATCGTGGAGCAGCCTTGGGCAACATGCAGCGTCTTTTGCAGAGAAGGATGTGCAAAGCATGGCAAGTGGCAAAAGGCAAATATTTGTGTGGCTCCTGGTTACCTCTCTTCTCTTATGTCTCCCTATACTCCTCCTCAGGAACTCCACTCATCAAGCAAATCCCTATTATCTGTGCCCTTGTCTTCCACTGTGAATTCCAGGCTTTGTTTATTCTACCTGACTGCCCCCTATAACTCTAACAGACTACCTGAGTCTACATGCCATACTCCATATCTGATTATATTCAAATCCAGTCTGAAAAACCTGGCTCTTTATAGCTGCTTTTGGATCCTGACCCCCCCCTCCCCCCTCCTTATTCTCCTGTTTACCACCCAGGTATGATTTAACCATTTCCCCTTAGCCCTATCCTTGTCCGCTGTTTGTTGTATTTGTCTGTCTTGGATAGACTGAGATCTTTTGAGCAGGGACTGTCTCTTATATGTATGTACACAGAGCTGTGTCTGCCTTGTAGCTCTATACAACTGGTAAGTAGTAGAAGTAGTAAGAATAGTAGCTTAATATGTACACCTTAGAGGAAAGGCGGGATAGAGGTGATATGATTGAGACGTTTAAATACCTCCGTGGCATAAATGTTCAGGGAGAGAGCCTCTTTCAATTGAAAGCAAGTTCTGCTACGAGGGGACATGGGATGAGGGTGAAGGAGGATAGACTCAGGAGTGATATGCGGAAATATTTCTTTACAGAAAGAGTAGTGGATCCATGGAATAGTCTCCCAGTGGAGGTGGTAGAGATGAGGACAGTAACTGAATTCAAAAAAGCATGGGACAAACACAGAGGATCTCTAAAGGAAAAAGGGCACTGTTGTAATTGCTGAAATGGAAGGACAGACTAGATAGGCCATGTGGTCTTTTTCTGTCGTCATTTTTCTATGTTTATACCAAATTCTTTAAATGTTCCCATGATAGATATTTTCCTATGTGATGGATCATATGAAGAAAGAATTACAAACTTCCTTACCTATTTGCATTTCAAAAGTTAAAGCACAGTCCAGAGTAAATTCCCAAACTCTGATCTGACTGCTGCAATTCCAATTGAATTCCATTAGTAACGGAGGCATCAAAGTTCTATATACACCAACCCAAAGTAATGTTGTTTTGTCAACCTTCAATTTCAAATAATGACTCAAATTCCAGCTTCTCACTCTATCTAAACAATCCTCGATCAAATCATAAGCATAAACTATTGTTGATTGAACAGGGATAATTATTTGGATATCATCTGCATAGATAAAATAAGCTAAATTCAAACTTCTCAAAACTTCTCCCAGTGATGCAAGCAATACATTGAACAGGATTGGGGAGAGAAGGGAACCCTGTGGCACATTACAGCATGGGGAGGGGGGGGGGGGCTATAAAGATGAATACTCACCACCCCTTAGATGTCAAAAAGGAGCTAAACCATTTTTGTACTTTTCCCAAAACACCAATCTCATCCAATCTATGCAACAGTAAGTTATGATCATTTATATCAAATGCTGTTGATAAAACTGAAGAAGATGGCAGCTGGTGGGTTTGTGCTGTGAGCCACGCTATCGCTGATGGGGAAAAGGAAGGCAAAACCGGCATTTAAGCTCTCTACCCCATTACCTTTTGGGAACTTGGATCCTTTTATGGTGCGCAGCGAGCTGCGGCCAGAAGGATTGCTGACAGAGAGCCCTTTTGGCAGCGGAGCAGAGCAGGAGTGCTTGTCCAGCAGTTCAGGGCCAGACATTACGTCGCCGGTGCAGTGGCATCCGCCTAAGGTTGCAGCAGTTGGGGATTGATCAGCGGGCTTAGCAATGGTGACAGGAGCTTGAGGAGGTCTGTTTCCAGTTGCTGGAGGGTTGGCCGCGGCATGTGTAGAACAGCGTGAGTGTGTTTGCTCCTCTGGACCAGTTCCCAGTTGCTCGGTCTTTACAATCAACTGCTGGAATAGCGGCAGGATCCCTGGCCACTACAGGAGACCTACCCACAGTTCTTCAGGCTCCAGGGGACAGAGCAGGAGTGGTTGAGACTCCAGGTACTTTTGTCCTTGCTTGCCCGGCAGTTTTTACTTTGGAGGCAATTTGGACAGCCATTGCCAGCCTTAGGGAAAAGTTGTTCCCACAGGTGCAGGCTTTGTCTGGGCAAGTGCAAGAGCTTAAGCAACAGTTGCAGCAACATACTGAAGTGCTTTCTTCCTTACAACTTTTAACAACTGAGATTCAAACAAAGACAGCTGCTGTGGGGGATTCCGTTAATGCTTTGTGTAAAGATGCTCTTACTTTGCAAGCCAGGATTGAGACATTGGAGAACTATGCTAGATATTCTAAATTGCATATTATTAATTTTCCACGTTCTACTCTTATAAGTGCTAGAGAGCTCTTTAAGCAGTATTTACTGAAGACACTTGGTATACCGGTTGCGTCCCATCCTCCTATAGCAAAATTTTATTATCTTCCACTTGGTAGAAGATCTCCTAGTGTTGGAGAGATTCCTGGTGTTCAACAGGTAGATTCATTGGATGTCTCTGCACTTTTGGAATCTTCAGATGTGGAAACATTTAGTTCTGCTACTTTGTTAGTTACGTTTTCACTACCATCAGAATAATTTCTTAGGGTTTATTTCCATAAGAGAAGTATAGCCTTTAAAGAGTTTAATGTCCGGATTTATCTGGACTTTTCTAGGGCTACGCAAAGATGAAGAAGGGGTTCCTCCTTCTTCGCCCTGGTGTCCAGCAGCTGGGAGGACAATTTTTCCTAAAGTTTCCTTGGAAATGCTTGGTTAAATTTCAGTCTAAACACTTACACTTTTTATGATCCATCCCAGCTGCTGGCGCTATTGGATTCACATAGAGCTGCTGTGAGTAGTGACCCTCCCACTGTATGATTTTGTGTAGTCTTCTGGTAGATTCCTGCCTTTTCCCCTGTATTATTGGTGTTTGGGGGGGGGGGTCTGGTTATGCTCTCCCTTTTTTGTGGGCTGGGGTAGGGGTCAAACTGTTCCCGGTTTTGGCATTGCTTGTGAATTATTTTCTTGATGTTGTTTCATTTATTATCTTTTTGACCTCTTATTTCTTTAAATGTTCTTGAATGCTTGATTTATTTTTTAAAACGAATAAATATTTTTAAAAAACCTAACTGAAGTTAAATTGCACTGTTTCCCTTGTCCATAATATTCCTCAAATGGTTTATGAAAGCCAATAACAAGGTCTCGGTACCAAAATTTGCTTCTAAAATCCGATTGCATCTGGGCTAATATATCAAATAAATCTAAGAATTCCTGAAGTTGGGATGACACCACAGCTTCCAGGAGTTTAGCAAGAAAAGGAATGCTCGCCACTGGGTGATAGCTCAAACATAAGGTTTTTATCAGCCTTTGATGATTTTAGGATCGGGGTAAGAAAGATCTGACCCAATTGTTCTAAAGCCAAATTAACAAACAATGTAAGCCATTTATACCCACTAAGAAGGTAGTTGCTTATGAAGAGGTGCAGAACAAGGACCCAACTCACAGTATCCCTCACCAAATCTTAAAGTCAACTTTTTGACAACTGATAATGGAACTGGGTTGAAAGACTCCCAAAACTGATCAGTCCAAATGTTATAAAAATCTTGACTCTCATCCCCATCTAATTGAGGCACAACAGGATTATTTTTTATTTATTTATTTGCAATACATTTATATACCACCAATTCCTAAGATCATTGGCGGTTTACATCAAACAATATCAAAATCAGAATACAGAGAACAATGTGTAACGGATTAACGTTCTTAGGTAACAATACTTCACAATTCTTTACATTAAGTGTTAAATGTGATGACATTAAACTAATGTTTTTGAAGATAAAGTATTCACTTAAAATTTCTGCTGCTGGACCTATCACATCAATTTCCAAGTCTTCGTCTTAAATAAACTATTAACTAAGTGGAATAAAGTTTTGAACTTCATTCCCTCCCTCTGATATTCTCCTTGAATAATACAACTTTTTAGTTCTCTTGATCTCCTGTTTATAGCTTAATCTTCATTCTCAATTGTATTTTATCTGCCAAATTCCCAGTTAATAACCAAACACCTGTTAAAATCTACCTTTGTCATTTTGGCTTGAGATGACCACAACGTACGTATGCTTCCTGATAGTCAAAGGTTGGAACCCTGCCTGCCTCTGGTAGACTGTCTCTTGAGGTTGCTGTGGCACCTTTGCAGTAGCTACAGATCTCTGGGACTGCTGTGCCCATGAAGCAGTCCCAGAGATGGTGTCATCGAGAGCGTTTTGGGTTCCTAGACCATGGGATGCTGTTCCAAGGGTTGCAGAGCAGAGATGGCATCCATCTGTCCAAGAAAGGTCAACGCATCTTCGGTAGTAGACTGGCTAATCTACTGAAGAGGGCTTTAAACTAGATTCGTTGGGGATAGGTGAAGAAAGCCCCCAGGTAAGTGAAAGCCCCCAGGTAGGTGATACATTAAATACCTTTATGGAAATGGGTAACAGGGGTAACATATGGAAAGCAGTGTGTATAAATGCCCGTAGCATGGGAAATAAGATCCCTAATGTTGAAGCTTTGGTGGGAGTGGCTGACTTGGATTTAGTGGCAGTCACAGAAACATGGTTCACAGAAACCATGACTCGGATGTAACTATACCTGGCTATACTTTATTCAGAAAGGATAGGGTAGGAAGAAGGGGAGGAGGAGTGGCACTATATGTAAAAACTACTATTAAAGCTTTGGAATTACAGAGCTTAAAAGGGAGAGAGGAGGCATTGTGGGTTAAACTAGAAAGAGGGAAAGAGAAATCTCTTTGCATTGGTGTGATATACAGACCTCCCTCACAAGAGGAAGACGTGGACAGAGAGTTAATTGAAGACATACGCAGCATTGCTAGGAAAGGGAAAGTGCTACTGATAGGAGATCTCAATATGACAGATGTTGATTGGCACATTCCTGCTGCAGTATCATCTAGAAGTAAGGAGATCCTGGATTCTCTACAGGGAGAACTATTCAGGCAATTTGTAACAGACCCCACACGTGAAGGGACCATACTGGACTTGGTGCTTACCAATGGTGAAAGTGTTTCTGATGTTGTAGTGGGAGATCATTTTGCATCCAGTGATCACCAGATGGTGTGGTTCAGTATTAGGACTAGGGCTGTTAGAATCCATTCCAAGGTGAGGATCTTAGACTTTAGGAAGACTAACTTTGCGAAGATGGGCCAATACCTCAGGGAATCGTTAGTGGGATGGGAACAGCTGGGGGATGTAGAAAAACAGTGGGCAAAACTGAAAGGGGATATTTTAAGGGCAACCAACCTTTTTGTTAAAATGGTAAATAAAGGCAAAAGGAAAAGAAGACCGCTATGGTTTTCTAAGGAAGTAGCTGAAAAAAGTGAAGAAAAAGAGGGAGGCCTTCATGAAATACAAGAGATCACAGAGAGAGGAAGACAGGCATCTGTATTTGGAAAACCTTAGAGAAGCTAGCAAAGTAGTCAAGAAGACAAAGATTCAAAAGGAGGAGGAAATAGCCAATGCAATAAAATGGGGGGGATAAGACATTTTTCAGATATATTAGTGAGAAGAGGAAGGGCAAAAGTGGTATTGTCAGACTCAAGGGTGTAGGGGGGAATATGTAGAAGCTGATAAGCATAAAGCGGAATTACTTAACAAATATTTTTGTTCTGTGTTCACAGATGAAGAACCAGGAGCAGGACCTCAGAAAACACCCACAAATAGGAACAGAAGCGAGGGACATCTTGAAGAATTTTCAGAAGACTGTGTTCGTGAGAAACTAGCTCAACTTAAAGTAGACAAAGCGATGGGACCGGATGGGATACACCCTAGAATACTGAGGGAACTTGGGGATGTTCTAGCAACTCCACTGACTGACCTTTTCAATGCCTCGTTGGAGTCGGGAGTGGTGCCAAAGGACTGGAGAGAGGCTCATGTGGTGCCTTTACACAAAAGCAGAAGTAAGGATGTGGTTGAAAACTACAGGCTGGTTAGTTTAACTTCGGTGGTGAGTAAATTATCGGAAACGCTGCTGAAAGAGAAAATAGTGAGGTTTCTGGAGTCCAGCGGATTACAGGATCCGAGGCAGCATGGATTCACCAGAGGCAGGTCTTGTCAGACAAATCTGATTGATTTCTTTGACTGGGTGACCAGGGAGTTGGACCGAGGGAGAGCTCTAGATGTGGTGTATTTAGATTTCAGTAAAGCCTTTGACACTGTTCCTCACAGGCGACTTATAAACAAACTGAGCACCCTAGGAATGGACCCTAAAGTTACTGCTTGGGTTAGAAATTGGTTGGGTGGGAGGCGACAAAGAGTACAAGTAAATGGAGCTCACTCTGAGGAGAAGGATGTTACCAGTTGTGTGCCCCAGGGATCTATCCTTGGTCCGATTCTTTTTAACATCTTTGTTAGTGATATAGCGGAAGGGCTGTCGGGTAAGGTTTGCCTCTTTGAGGATGATACCAAAATCTGCAATAGAGTAGACACCCAGGAAGGTGTAGATAACATGAGGAGGGATCTAGCTAAGCTTGAAGAATGGTCTAGAATTTGGCGGCTGGGATTTAATGATAAGAAATGTAAGGTCATGCATTTGGGGTGCAGCAATCCAAGGGAGCAATACAGTATAGGAGGTGAAGTACTTTTGTCCACTAAAGAAGAGCGGGACCTAGGCATGGTTGTGTCTGATGATCTTAAAGTAGCTAAATAGGTAGAAAAGGCAACGGCAAAAGCTAGAAGGATGCTTGGGTGCATACGGAGAGGAATGGCTAGCAGAAAAAAGAAGGTGATAATGCCTCTGTATAAGTCTTTGGTGCAACCTCATTTGGAGTATAGTGTGCAATTCTGGAGACCGCACCTTCAAAAGGATGTGAACAGGATGGAGTCAGTGCAGAGGGTGGCTACTAAAATGATTAGTGGGCTTCATTATAAAGCATATGAGGACAGACGTAAGGATCTTAATATGTACTCCTTAGAGGAAAGGCGGGATAGAGGTGATATGATTGAGATGTTTAAATACCTCCGTGGCATAAATGTTCAGGGAGAGAGCCTCTTTCAATTGAAAGAAAGTTCTGCTACGAGGGGACATGGGATGAGGGTGAAGGGAGATAGATTCAGGAGTGATATACGGAAATATTTCTTTACGGAAAGAGTAGTGGATCCGTGGATTAGTCTCCCAGTGGAGGTGGTAGAGATGAGGACAGTAACTGAATTCAAAGAAGCATGGGACCAACACAGAGGATCTCTAAAGGTAAAAAGTGGACTGTTGTAGTTGTTGATATGGAAGGACAGACTAGATAGGCCATGTGGTCTTTTTCTGTCATCATGTTTCTATATTTCTGTTTCTAAGCAGCAGCCTGTAGAGGAGAAACAGAAGTGGTTAGTTATTCACTCCCACTGGAAGGTGACGGGGAGCTTTCCACCTCCAGTTTAGAGATACTAAGCCCAGAGCTGCTCTTGGGCCACTGGTTTTGGCCTGTACGTTTAGTGGCCCTTTATTGACTGTGGCCTCTTTGGAAGGACTAGCTGCAGAAGCAGTATGCAAGGCAGCCTGTAACTCATTTACTTAATTTTTCAGGTCCTGGATTTTATTGAAACCTTGCTTCTCTTTCCAGTTTTGGCCGCTGGTTTCCTTGGTTTTGTCTGGACACAGATGATGTAGTTCTGGGATGTCCTAGGAGGGTTCCGTGGAATAGAAGATGAAGAATTACTCTCAAGAGATATAGTGTATTTTACATTGCTGGCATTTTGCTTTTACTCCTTTGCTTTACTCTAAGCCTAAGTATTATAGTTCAAAAAGGCCTCAAAAATGTGCTCAGTATGTCCTATTAAGTACAAGAGCGGTTTCTTACATTTGTCAGCCAAGTGGGCCTTCATGGAAGTGGACAAGTTTTATAGTACAAAGTATAGAACTCTTCTTGACTCTCTGGCTCTTCCCAATGGGGACTGCCTTGGAAAAAATGTCTGTCTAAGCTTGTAGACAAACTCACTAGGTGATTTGTACCTCCCACAAGTCATATCACAGACCCCTTTTGGTTTGGTGCTGGTAGCACTGGGGAAGAGGCCAAAATATCTTGTTCAAGGCCTGCTCAAAGGTAATAAGACTAGTCTTCTCTCCACCACTCCCCCCCCCCCCTCCACCATGGTCCTAATGAACTGCTGGCAGGTTTCATCAAGTGACCACATATTAAATGAAACATGTCCTCCTCTCAACATTTCCTGCCACTTCAGCCACAATAAATCAGAACACACAGAACACCCTCAACAGAGAAAAATGACCAACCATGAAGAAATCCCTTCTCCCAGACAACCCCCCCCCCCCCCCAATATATGTAGGGCAGACAAATAAGATAAGATATAGCTCACTGATTATGCCTAGGGGCATGTCTGCACAAAATCGTTTCAGTTCTTTATGACTTACTGGAAATGATTACCAAAGAAGGCAAGTTCTGTAAATATATTATGATTTATTATAATAGAAAAATAGCAATCATACAAACTATTACTGAGAAATATAAAAGGAATTAGATATTGATATTTTGCAGCAGCAAAAGATACCAATTTATTCGTCAAATACTAATAAATCCTTCAGCTTAGTTACCAAAAGTCAGGTGGTCTTATTTGTACTTAGGAAAGCCCAGAATGAGGTTCCCTAGCTGTCTAAACCCCACCAGGCAAAAGGAAAACAAAGACTAATGCTTACAACACTGCTGAAGGGTAGAGCAGGTCCAGAGTTTGAGTCAGGTTCCAAGAACAACTAGGTTCCAAGAGAGGCAGGTTTTGCTGATTATGCAGGCTGCAGCCTATGTGGGTGAGTGCATGGGGTGTTAGAAGAGAACACAGAACACTAGAGGTACCTGAAAGAGTCTTGGCCTATCCCACAATGATTGCGGGCTAGCCATGGGTGACTGCAGTATCCTTTGCAGAGGAGAATTGCAAAGCATGCCAGGTGGCAAAAGGCAAGTCTTTGTTTCTGTAAAGCAGTCTTATTGCTGGTGATGTCCTTATCTCAACAGGTGTATACGTCGGGGATTAGATGGTGCATGGCTCCTCTGGGTGACTGGCAAATCAGGAAAAAGCCATCATGAGGTGGTATCATGCATGATGAGCTGAAAAGCAGTAGAAGATAGTATGTAGTACTCTATACATTGTTGCATCTACCAAGGCTAGCCTTAGGTGTTCTGAGGCTAAAACCTGGAAAGCTGGTTCTTCGCATGTAGACAGAACAAAAGCAATAGTCTTCTGTGCCTACATACACACAGGCAATTGACAGTAAGTTCTGAGATGTCAGAAGATCTGAGGCCTTGTAGCAGCAGGAGTCCATGTCACTTTGGTTCAGGAGTTTGGTTTTGTAGGCCACAGGTAGGCTGCAGGCATTAGCCTTACAAAACCCAACACACTTGCTTGCTTGCTTAGGGTCCACCAAATTGTTAATCGTGTCCTGGGCTGGACAGCAGTGATGTTATAGTTATTCACAGGATTCATGTTTAAGCAAGGCATGGTAGTCATATGAAGTAACTGGATTGACTAACCTAGTAATAAAGGTTACTTTGCAAAAGTGCTCTTTAACAGTCTTTTTAGATTGGAACTGCAAGCTCTGGTACAACTGAAAGGGTAGATATATTATATTATATCTATCTAGCCCAGTGGTTCTCAACCCTGTCCTCGGGACCCCACTAGCCAGTCGGGTTTTCAGGCTATCCACAATGAATATGAATGAGATATATATGCATTAGAAATAGCCTGCCAAACTGACTGGCTTGTGGCCCTCCAATGCTGGATTTGGGGACCCCGGCCTTACACCTCTGTCATTTAAGATTGTGAGTGGGCAATAAATTTCTAGCCCATTAAATAACCCAGAAATATGGAACAGTGAAAGGGTGCCCAAAACATCAGAAGGGTGTCCATTCCAAAAATTATTAGAATATCTGAAAAATCCCACCAACTGAAGAAAGGAAACCAGACCTCAGGTGGCCAAGCAATAGAGGTGGTAAGTGTCTCCAGAGGAGCAGGCGGAGGATGTATGCCTCCATGATTAAGTTAGAACCTCATTAACCTGCAAGAAAAATCAAGCTTACTAGTATTAGAACCAGTTTTCCAGTTGGTGGCACATTTTTCCCCACTCTCTGCCAATTTAGTTAAGCCATAGAAACAATATTGTTTAAACTACCATCCATGTTACATTTTTACTGATGTATTATTTCATTAGGATACCTTATTGCGCACAATTATAAACCATTTCAGGAATAACTGTTCCAAGAAGGTGATATTTAAATGTAATATAATACAACATTACTGTGGCAGTCCTAGATCAGGGACCACAAGCCACAGCTGCCTTTGGAGCCTGGCTAATATGTACCTTGAGTTTGGCCACTGGGTGTCATCGATAAGACTCCCTCCATCCTGGTACTGTGAATGTTACCTCCACTGCACAGCCAATCCCAGCTACCTCGGAGAGCAGAGTCCTAGTCTAAAACCTGTCAATTCACCTCAGACCCTGCACATGGCCGTACACTTCATGGCCACTGAGCCAAGCCATTGGGGCACATTATAGCATAGGTGTTATTTTATTTTATTTTTTTAGCAAAAGGTTTAATCCTGCTTTAGCAATGATTATTACACCACTGCATCCCCAAAAAGATTGGGTGTTCATCCCTTTTATTCAAAAGCACTGTGTAATGCAGTTTATCATTCACCCATCTACAGAGGCTCAGGACGAACTACAATACTCAACATTGAAATATATTTGTAAATGAATACAATATAAAAAATAACAGCAAAACAGCATCATATCAATAAAATAAGTTTTAAAGTCATGGTGCTATTGTATAAAGCATGTGCAGGCAAGTTCTGGAATATTTGGTAAAGTTGTTTCAGGCTTTCACTCCATCAAGAGCACTTCACTCTGCTACCTAATCTTTTATGTACATTCCCTCTCTAAAGGAGTGCACCTAAAACTGACAAGGCATAGTACTATCTCAGTGAGGAGGCCACAGATTTGGAATGCTTTAACACAAGAAGTGAGAGAAGAACTCTCTTATCTTAGATTTAAAAGCTGCTTAAATCTTTTTGGAGGCCTATGGTTTAATTGATATAATGAGAATGTGTTTATTGTTTATGTGCTTGTATGTTTAATTTAATGTTTTTAATATTTGGTTTATGTAATCCACCTAGACAAAGCTTGTGCTTGCTTGGACTGTGAAAACTAGAAATTAGTTTAAACAGATACATACATAAATTCAGCAAGAAAATAGTTAACTCAAATAAAAGTGTAACTATCTTGCAGATAGCAACATCAGCTCTAACTATAGGAAACAAAATAGACCAAGAAGGGACGATCCACTGCTGACAGCATAAAAAAAAACCAAATAAAAATAAACCAATCCAACCAGTCTACCCAGTTGTGGGAGAAACTGCACGATAGGGACTGTGCTCCCTTCTATTTTCAGAAGAAGCTGACCAATTTAAGTAAGTATTATTTAGTTTAGGATTCATTTATGAGACAAGGAACGAAATCCAAGATTCAGAAATAATTTTCTGTGCATACTGTTCTATAAAAAAATTCAAAATGTAATGTAATATAATTATGTTAATTTAGGAAACTAATTTGAATGTTAACCTGAATCTGAATGAATGTATTAATATTTAAAACTGTTAATTTGCAGGAGTTTTGTTTTTTTTTAAACAGGAATTTTAATCCTTTAGCTTTGCCAATGATCATTACATCATTGTACCCTCAAAGGAGTTTGGTGCAGGTCATAAACCTCTTACATTCAACAACATTCAATTTCAGTCAAAGGGCCAAGAACGGACCAGCTTCATCAGTCCATAGCTCAAAACCTGGCCTGTGCTTAACACTACATGATCTTAGCTAAGGGCCTCTTTTACTAAAGCCAGCAAAACATTTACAATTAACGCACCAAACACACGTTAACTGCAAAGCCTCTATGTTAACGGTCAGGGGTGTGACCAGTATATTCCTGGCAGCTAACATGTGATAGGCCACTCAAACGTACACTCTGCTATGGTGGTTTCACTTAACGACTCCCATAGAGGAGTCATTAGATGTACACATGTTAAGGGTCGCATTGCCACCAAGCGCACAGCAATTGCCCTGGCACTAGTAGTAATGCCCTCTCCACGACCATTCTCCACCCCCCCCCCCCCCCACCCATGATCGTTGATTAACCTGCATTTTAGCATCCACTCACCGACACGTTTGTGCATTTAGTGTTCTTGGCTGCCCATTAAAACCTATGTTAAATGGCTAATACGCATCAGTGAAGAGAGCAGTAAGAGGAGAACCTGCATGCCTGTACCATTTTTAAGGATATCATTATCTTTTTCCTCCTTACTCTCTAAAGGAACATCCTCCCCCTCCTCTTTTCATTCTGTCTGCCATCTTGCTTGTCCTGAAATTAAGCTCTTTAAATAAAATTCCTTCTTGCTTATCTGAAGCTAAATGCTCTGTCATGCTACACTAAAAGTTAAAAAGGGAACTTTTGGTTGCCTGGGTGAAAAGGTGCATTAACTTTTCATCAAATGTGACACTTTCCTTTGGTTGGGGAGTGCACTATACGTTGTAATGGGTGCTCTGCTGCTATACAGGCTGTGCAAAGATCAGATTTAACAGCTCATAAAGGAATCTGCACTGCAGGAGGTATGATCACCAACCGGTCATTTATACTTTGTTTTGGATGTAATCAAGGCCGCTTCAACCCCTTATGGGTGCCTGTGCAAACGTTTGAGATTGGGCTCTCCCCCCCCCCACCCCCCTCCGGCAGCATTTCTCCTCCCTACCCCTGATTGTGACCCTCCCCCTCGCCAGCAGAATTTCTCCTCCCTTCTGCCCAACAGCATCTCTCCCTTCGGAATCTGGCCGCTGTAAAGCATCTCTCCTCACTGTCCTTCTTTGGCTGCCTTGCCACATGCAGCACTGGTCTTTCAGTCCCTGCGTGCACCTAAAGTTAGTCAGTCCCGACCCTTCCGACACAGACTTCCTGTTTCGGAGGGGGCGGGACCGACAAACTTTGAGCAGTCACGGGGACTGGAAGGGCCCATGATGTCGCTCTGCTTCCCCACTGCTGCGCCTGCTTTAGCATTCAGCGATCCTCGGGAGTAAGATTCGATTAACACAGTTAGCCGACCTGCTAACCCATGCTGATCCCCTGTCTGGGATAACTGTGGGTGCTGCTGCGCATGCCCTGATTTAAGCAGAGCATCGGGGCATTCCAAGGGTGTTCCGGAGGGAACAGGAAATCCATTTGCATTGGTATAATATATAGATCTCCTGCAAAAAGGAGAAGTGGTGGATGAAGATTTAATAGAAGACATACGCAGTATTGCCATGAAAGGAGAAGTGCTACTGATAGGTGATTTCAATATGCTGGATGTGGTTTGGTGCATCCCTGCTGTGGTGTAATCTAGAAGTCAGGAGATCCTGGATTCTGTATAGGGTGAGCTATTCCAGCAACTGTTAACAGAACCCACATGTGAAGGGGACATACTGGACTTGGTGCTTACCAATGGGAAAGTGTTTCTGTTCTAGTGGGAGATCATCTTGCATCCAGTGATCACCGGATGGTTTGGTTCAGTATTAGGAGTAGGGCTGATAAAGTCCATTCAGAAGCATGAGTCTTCAGGAAAACTAACTTTACCAAGATGGGACAATACCTCAAGAAGTCGTTTTTGGGATGGGAACAGCTGGGGGATGTAGAAAAGCAATGGACAAAACTGAAAGAGGAGAATAGTGAGATTTTAGGAGTCAAATGGATTGCAGGATCCGAGGCAACATGGGTTTACCAGAGGCAGGTCTTGTCAGACAAATCTGATTGGTTTGACTGGGTGACCGGGGAGTTAGATCAAGGGAGAGCCTCAGATCTGATGTGCTTAAATTTCAGTAAAGCCTTTGACACTGTTCTGCACTGGTGACTTATAAACAAACTGAGCACCCTAGTGATAGACCCTAAAGTTACCAATTGGGTTAGAAATTAGTTGAGTGAGAGGTGACAAAGGGTACAGGTAAATGGAGCTCACTCTGAGGAGAAGGTGGTTACCAATGGTGTGCTGCAGGGATCTGTCCTTGGTCTGATTCTTTTTAACATCTTTATTAATGATATTGTGGAAGGGCTGTCAGATAAGGTTTGCCGCTTTGTGGACGATACCAAAATCTGCATTAGACATCCAGGAAGGAGTAGATAACATGAGGAGGAATCTAGCTAAGCTTGAAGAATGGTAGAGAATTTGGCAGCTTAGATTTAACACTAAAAAATGCAGGCTCATGCATTTGGGCTGCAAAAATCCAAAGTGTAGCCTTGCTTGCTAAACTGTTATTACTTTACACTAGTACAGTATAGGAACATAACAGCAGAAAAAGACCATATAACCTATCTAGTCTGCCCTTCTAAATCAATCCTTTTTTCCTTTAGAGAGTATAAGAAGTAAAGTACTTCTGTCCAACAAAAGAAGAGTGGGACCTAGGAGTGATTGTGTCTGATGACCTTAAAGTAGCTAAACAGGTAGAAAAGGCGACGGTGAAAGCCAGAAGGATGCTTGGGTGCATACGGAGAGGAATGGCCAGCAGAAAAAAAGGAGGTGATAATGCCTCTGCATAGGTCTCTGGTGCAACCTCATTTGGAGTACTATGTGCAATTCTGGAGACCACAGCTTCAAAAGGATATAAACAGGATGGAGTCTGTGCAGAGGGTGGCTACTAAAATGTTCAGTGGTCTTCATTATAAACCATGTGGGGACAGACTTAAAGATCTTAATATATATATGTTAGAGGAAAGGCTGGATAGAGGAGATACAATAGAGATGTTTAAATACCTTTGTGGCATAAATGCACAAGAGGAAAGCCTCTTTTGATTTAAAGTTTTCTCTGCAATGAGGGGGCATAGGATGAGGGTGAAAGGGGATAGGCTCAGGAGTAATATGTGGAAATATTTTTTATGGAAAGAGTGGTAGATGCTTGGAATGGTCTCCCAGTTGTAGTAGGGACGAGGATAGTATTTGAATTCAAGAAAGCATGGGGCAAACACAGATCTCTAAAGGAAAAAAGGAACTATAGTATTTGATGGGCAGACTAGACTGAATTTGAGAGGAAGCTTGCTGCAGAAGCAAAAAACATGAAATAAAGACCTTTTCAAGTACATTCGTAGCAAAAAACCTGTGAGAGAGTCAGTTGGTCCATTAGATGATAAAGGGGTTAAAGGAGCACCAAGAGGCGACAAGGCGATAGCGGAGAAACTGAATGAATTCTTTGCTTCGGTCTTTACTGAGGAAGATGTAGGGATGTTACCCATGACTGAAGTGGTATTTAAAGGTGCGGAAGAATTGAAGGAAATATCGATACATCGGGAAGATGTATTACAACTATTAGATAAACTGAAGAGTAGCAAATCACCTGGGCCGGATGGTATACATCCAAGGGTGTTGAAAGAACTGAAATATGAGATTGCAGACCTGCTATTAGTAATCTGTGAACTATCATTAAAATCATCTCTAATACCTGAAGATTGGAGGATCGCCAATGTAACACCAATTTTTAAAAAGAGTTCCAGGGGTGATCCGGGAAACTACAGACCGGTGAGCCTGACATCAGTACCGGGAAAAATGGTAGAAACCATTATAAAGAATAAAATTACTCAGCATGTAGATAGATAGTCATGACCTAATGGGAGACAGCCAACATGGCTTTAGACAAGGAAGATCTTGTCTTACTTATCTGTTATGTTTTTTTGAAGGAGTGAATAAACAGGTGGACAAAGGTGAGTCGGTTGATATTGTGTATCTGGACTTTCAGAAAGCCTTTGACAAGGTTCCTCATCAGAGACTTTTGGCAAAACTAAAGAGTCATGGGATAGGAGGCAGTGTACTATTGTGGATCAAGAACTGGTTAAAAGATAGAAAGCAGAGGGTAGGGCTAAATGGCCAATTTTCCCAATGGAGAAAGGTGTACCCCAGGGATCTGTGCTGGGTCCGCTGCTTTTTGACATATTCATAAATGACCTGGAAAGTGGAATAACGAGTGAGGTTATCAAATTTGCAGATGACACAAAACTATTTAAAGTTGTTAAAACCCAAGAGGATTGTGGAAAATTGCAAGAGGATCTTGATAAATTAGAAGACTGGGCATCAAAATGGCAGATGAAATTTAATGTGGACAAGTGCAAGGTTATGCACCTAGGGAAGAACAACCCAAACTATGGTTACACGATGCAAGGTTCCACATTAGGAACCACCACCCAGGAAAAAGATTTAGGCGTCATTGTGGATAACATGTTAAAACCTTCGGCCCAGTGTGCAGCGGCAGCCAAGAGAGCAAATAGAATGCTAGGTATGATAGGGAAAGGAATGGAAAATAAAACAAGAGATATTATAATGCCTCTATATCGTTCCATGGTGAGACCGCACCTTGAATATTGTGTGCAATTCTGGTCGCCGTATCTTAAAAAGGATATAGCGATTTTAGAAAAGGTTCAGAGAAGAGCCACCAAAATGGTAAAGGGGATGGAAGGATACTCCTATGAAGAAAGGCTAAAAAGGTTAGGGCTCTTTAACCTGGAAAAGAGACGGCTGAAGGGAGATATGATAGAAGTCTATAAATTAATGAACGGAGTGGAACGGGTAAAAGTAGATCGATTGTTTACCTTATCAGAATATAGAAAGACTAGGGGACATGCAATGAAGCTACAGGGTAAACTATTTAAGACTAATAAAAGAAAATATTTTTTTCACTCAACGTGTAATCAAACTCTGGAATTTGTTACCGGAGGATGTAGTAAAGGCTGTTAGTGTAGCTGGGTTTAAAAAAGGTTTGGACAAGTTCCTGGAGGAAAGGTCCATAAACCATTATTAAGAAGGGACCCAGGATATCAATGCTTGACCCAGTAGAAGCATTGTGGAACCTGTGTCTTTTGGGGAAACTGCTAGGTACTTGTGACCTAGATTGGCCACTGTTGGAAACAGGATACTGGGCTTGATGGACCTTGGTCTGACCCAGTATGGCATATCTTATGTTCTTATCTTCTTATAGGCCATTTGGTCTTTTTCTGCTGACATGCTTATGTTTCTAAACCCTAGTCCTGTACCTTGATTTGATGGCCTACATCAAACTTGAGTCCCATAAATGGTCATCAATTACAGATGCACTGTCAAGACATAATTACAACAAATCATTTATTGTTCTTGAATTTAACAATTATTAAGATGCTTTAATTTAAATAAATATTAAGATTGAGAATATAGACGGTTGGAGCCTGATTTTGTAATCAGACACCTATTTCACACCTATTTTATAAAGGCAACATAGGTGCTTTTATAACATAGGCACCCAGAAACAGCCCCAGTAGTGTGCAAATGCTGATGCACACATTTACCCCTGCTGTTAACCTGGGATAAATGTATGCATGTATTTGAGTACTTCATAAAACATGAGCATAGATTGCAACTTTGCCCTAAATAGGGCATCTACCTAGGGTGACAATTTGGGGGATGGTATTCGTGCAACAGCCAGCTGTGGAGTGCAACACCAACAGGATAAAGCACAGAGGCAGAACCATATCTGATTTTCCATCCCATGAACCCCAATGCCATGGCCACAGTTCAGAGTGCCAGCACTCTCTGAGTTATGCTTAAGTTCCTCATAGCCCCCTTCCACAGGAAATGACATCACATGTAGCCATCATGCCAGCAGAAGGAAGTATCTGCCACATGGTTGCATGTGACTAAGAAAGGTATCACAATCTGTCTCACTAAACAAAAAAAAATTGTTCATTGGCCCAGGCGTGGTGTGGTACAGTACAGCAGGCTCAGAATAAGGCAGCATTATAGCAAATGCAGAATTCTGATGGCAGCAGCATCCTGGTCGTCAGTGGGTTCCATTGCAGCTGTACACCACTCCAAGCAGAAAAGGCAGGCAAGTAGCAGCTCAAGTGGAGGAAAGGCATTGCACCCACTAACACCCATCAGGTTTGAGTATCAGCTGAGCGAGGAGGACTCTCTAAAGACTTAGGCTGCCATACTAGTTGAAAGGGGTGGATCACAGATAAAAAGGCTGCTGGCTGAGCCTAAGGGCACAAGGGGGAGAAAGAAAGAGAGGCTCAGTTGGCTGGCCCTGATGGGGGTTTGCTGAAGTTGGGCATGAGAATGAGGGGCTGCTGGAGCTAGAGGTTGAGATGGAGGAATCAGCTGTTGGGGTAAAAGAAAAGAGCGCTGGGAATAGGGGACTGAGGGAGTCAAAGATGCATAGTTGAAGGTTTGGTTAGGGTGTCATACATGGGCTGGCCTGTGCCCAAACTATTCCCCTGGGAATATCTACACATGTTATCAGGGCCGGCCCGTCCATTGAGCGAGAATGTTTTTTGCACAGGGCCCCACGTTTCAGGGGGCCCCGCGCAAAAAACATTCTGATCTAAAAGTTAAATTTAAAAAAAAAAAAAAAAGCTGTCTGCTGCCGCTGCCGGGGCCGCCGCCGCAGCAGAATTGAGTGTGCCGCGGGGCCCCCCCTGCCCAGCAGAGCCTGCCCTCCCCTGTATCACCTCTCTTTCAGCTGCCTGCAGTCACACGCGCCGGTTTCAGAGCCGTGAAAGGGAAACTAGTTCCTTTGCGCTCTGAAAGCCGGCGCGTGTGACTGCAGGCAGCTGAAAGAGAGGTGATACAGGGGAGGGCAGGCTCTGCTGGGCAGGGGGGGCCCCACGGCACACTCGATTCTGCCGCGGCGGCCCCGGCAGCGGCAGCAGACAGCTTTCTTTTAAAAACATTTTTCCCTGGGCTGGGCTGGACTGGGGGGGGGGGTAGGAGTGGTGATGGGCTATGGGGGGGTTGGGGGGGGTTAGGAGGGGTGATGGGCTATGGGGGGGCTGGGGGGGTTAGGAGTGGTGATGGGCTGGGCTGGGGTTAGGAGTGGTGATGGGCTATGGGGGAGCTAAGTCTGTATATGGGCTGATGGGATTAGGACTGGAAGTGGGTTGATGGGGGGTTAGGACTGGTAATGGGCTATGGGGGGGCTTAAACTAAAAATTGGGTGATGGGGGATTAGGACTGGAAATGGGCTGGTGGGATTAGGACTGGGAGTGGGCTATGGGGGGCTAGGACTGGTAATGGGTTGGGGGGGTTGCTAGGACTGAAATGGTCTGGGGGGATTAAGACTGGCGGTGGGCTGATGGGGTTAGGACTGGTAATGGGCTATGGGGGACTAGGACAGGAAATGGGCTGATGGGGGGTTAAGACTGGAGGTGGGCTGATGAGGTTAGGACTGGTAATGGGCTATGGGGGGGGCTAGGACTGGAAATGGGCTGATGGGGGGGTTAAGACTGGAGGTGGACTGATGGGGTTAGGACTGGTAATGGGCTGTGGGCTGATGGGGGGTTAGGACTGGCAATGGGCTATGGGGGGCTGACTGGAAATGGGTTGATGGGGTTAGGACTGGAAGTGGGCTGATGGGGGGTAAGGACTGGTAATGGGTTATAGGGGGGGCTTAAACTGAAAATGGGGTGATAGGGGGTTAGGACTGGAAGTGGGTTGATCGGGGTGGCTAGGACTGGTATTGGGTTGGGGGGTTGCTAGGACTGGAAATGGGCTGATGGGGGGGCTAGGACTGGAAATGGGCTGATGCAGGGACTAGAAGGGAATGGATGCTGGGTGAGGCTGGAACTAGAAGGGAACTGATGCTGGGGGAGGATTAGAATGGGATGGGGCTGGGAGAGTAAAATGGAGAGGGGAAAAATATTTTGTGTGGGAGGGATAAAAAATCTACAATTGGCCGGGTATTGGGAGAGTAAGAGGGGATTGAGGATGGAGGGGTAAAATGTGAGTGGATGAAATAGGAATGAGGAAAGAGCAAAAGGAGAAAGATTAGTATGTTAAAGCAGATGTAGAGAGAGAATGGAAGAAAACTAGAAGAGAGAAGAAAGGACAAATGGACAGCAGACGAAGGAGAGTTAGCAGAAGACATGAAGAAACCAGAAGAAAGTGGCTGGAGCAATTGCAGCTGAAAAAAAATGCACAAAAGGTAGAAAAATATCTCTTTATTTTGAATTTATTAATTGGAATATGTCAGCTCTGGTAAATGTGCATCATTAACATCTGCGCTTTGTTTAGTACAAGAGCAAATTAATGTATAGTTTTATTTCTACAGTGTTGTACATTCCAAGTTTGGCTTTTGGGATTCCCAGTTTAATTATTGTCTTCCTGTTTCTAAATTGTGATTCCTTGTTTGGTGATGGTCTATGTTCTGCATGTGTAACTGAGCTGAGGTATTCTGTTTATGTAATTCCTATTTGACATTGCCACTTGTTCTCTTTCCCCAGTAGGTCATGTATTGTTGTTCTCTGAAATGTATTGGTTTAATATTTGCAGCGTTTCCTTTTGAAAGGTAGGGTATGGTGCTTTATGAGTCCTGGTAGTGCTGTTAGGATACGGCGGGTTTGCTATGGGTTCTAAATGGGCAGTGTTTGTAGTAGTTCCTAATGTGTCTGGTGGTTGGCACTGGATTATAGTAATGTAGAAATCTTTTAGTCTTTCTTTATCCATACACTCATTAAGAGGCATGTTTACTAAAAGTTAGTATATGGTAACATTATGCAAATATTTATGCAAATGAGGCCCCGCACCGCGTCTCCGCACATGGCCCCGCACCCTCCTTGGGCCGCCCCTGCATGTTACTGTACATATATATGTGCATATACCACCATGCAATTTTATAAAAAAAGCTTTTCTCACATGTAAAATGGTCTTTATATATATGGAAAGCCCTTTATAAAATTACCCTCTGAATCTCATTGTTTTAATGCTATAAGGCTGTGTCCAAGCCTCACCTAAATTTAAAGAGTAATATTAATATTTAGGGAATAAAAAACTATAAATAGAAATGAAATATAATAATAGAAATAAATGAATTAATTTCCAAGCTATTGATATATCACTTTTCAAGCATGTCAAAGCAGTTTACAGGAAAATTGTGATAAAATTAATAGAGGGTGTGGGAATGGAAAGGTGGATGGATGACAGGTCAAATGCCCTCCTGATGGAAGTGGTGGGGGCAAACACAGTGATGGAATTCAAAACGGCATGGAACAAACACAGTGGATCCCTTTACAGCAACAGGATTAAAACAAAATAAACGGTACCATCTAACTTCTGAACCATCTACATCTCAAATAGGGGTGTCCTACATGGAGTGGTGGGTTCACCCCTAAACAAAGACATGGGGAGGGGGGGCCTGCACAGAGCGACAGGTGCACCTACTTTTGCCATCTTGCTAGGCAGACTAGATGGACCATGCTGGTCTTTATCTGCCAGCATTTACTATGTTACTATGTTACAAATGAGGAAGTGCTAGAGACTGAAGGAGATCGAAAGGAATGAAAATGGAGAAGGGAGAGTTAAGAGGAGGGGATGCTGTTCAAGTATTCCACAAAAACATTTTGTAAAAAAGTGAGTTTTAAGCTCTATTTTAAATTTCTTGCAGTTTGATTCCATATAGAGGTAAGGAGGAAGAGATTTCCAAAGAGAGAAGGCTAAAATGTAGAAGGCAGAATGGCGCGTGGATTCAAGATGGGCTCATTTGACAGGGAGAAGATGTAAAGTATTCTGATGCTAGGAAGGCCTGAGGTGAGTTAGTTTTAGTTTATTAAATTGAAATACCGCTTCTCATAAGCAGTGAAGTGATTTACAATAATTAAAATCGATAAAATAGAAAGTAATTTTGTTAAAGATAGGAAATATAAGGTAGACACTAGACAGACAAAAGTAGAACAATGGGCACAGAAAGATCTCAGGAAAGGAAACACCAAGAAGAAGCAGGGATCTGATTGGGTGTAGACATGGAGAGGAAGGCCGGTGTAGAAGATTTGCGGTGTGATAAGGAGAATCTTGAATTTAACCCAATCAATTACAGGAAGCCTGTGATGATGGACATAGAAAGGAGTGGAGTGATTGTAGTTTATTGAGTCATGAATGAGTTTAATAGTAATATTTTGAACTGCCTGAAGGCATTTTAGAGAGTTAACTAGCAGATCCGAGCAGACTGCCATAGTCTAATCAAGAAAAAACAAGAACATGAGCAGAGCTGATGCAGATGGATTTAACTACAGTAGAAATCTGTTGGTTGAAAGAGAGTAATGGGTCAAAGCAGCAGCCAAGGATCTTAAGAGACGGCCTGCTGAGCATTGTCAGATCAGGTCTTCCATTTCCCAAGTCAACTAGGACTAGGGAGGCAACATTCATAGCCCCAGATGAGATGGTGCCAGTTATTATGCAATGGTGACACCTAATAACTGGATTTAGGACTCCTGATAACAGGGTTCCACAAGAAATCCTGGTGCTTGAGCTCCAACTGGGAACTGCTATTGCACTCAATAGTGTAAGGTAAGTTTGGGGGGCAATATAAAACAGAGGAAAAAGTCTTGGGCCATTGCAAATGAAGGCTTCTGGTGCTACATTGCGTGCGCCTGGTTGTTGTTGTTAAGTGCCGTCGAGTCGGAGTCGACTCATGGCGACCCTCTGGATAGCTAATCTTAAATTGTGTTCGGTCTTGAGTCAGGCAGCTCATTGTTGACAGACTGGTACCCGTAGCTGCTGTTATTGTATTGATCCATCTCATTGCTGGCCTTCGTCTTTTGCGTTGACCTTCTATCATGCCAAGCATGATGTCTTTCTCTAATGATCTCTCTCTTCGCATGATGTGTCCTAAGTATGAAAGTCGACGTCTTGTCATCTGAGCTTCTAAAGAAAGCTTAGGTTTGATCTCTTCTAGTACCGACTGGTTTGTTCTTCGGGCAGTCCATGGTATACACAGTATTTGCCGCCAGCAACATAATTCAAAGGCCTCAATTTTCTTTTCACTGTCCAGTTTTCACATCCATATGATGTTATTGAAAATACCATGGCTTGAACAAGTCAAATCTTTGTATGGAGAGAGACATCTCTGCTCTTGAGAATCTTATCTAGGTCTTTCATAGCCATTCTGCCAAGAGCAATGCGTCATCTGATTTCTTGACTGCTTGTTGCTTCTTTATTGATAGTTGATCCAAGTAGGTTAAAGTTGTTCACGATTTCAGTTTCTTCTCCTTCAACGATGAACCTGTTGATTATGTCAGTTGTCATGATCTTTGTCTTCTTTACATTAAGGTGCAGGCCCATTTTGAGACTATGCTCTTTGATTGTGAGAAGCAAATGTTTCAGATCATCTTCACTTTCAGCCAGTAATGTGGTATCATCAGCATAGCGAAGGTTGTTGATAAGTCTTCCACCAATCTTCACACCTCTGTTGTCTTCATACAATCCTGCTTCTCTGATGATTTGTTCTGCATATAAATTAAACAGGTAGGGGGAAAGTATGCAGCCTTGTCTTACACCTTTGCTTATTTTAAACCATTCTGTTTCTCCTTGTTCCGTTCAAACTGTTGCTTTTTAATCAATGTAAAGGTTGCATAAGAGATCAATCAACTGTTCTGGTATACCCATGCTTCTTAATGTGGCCCAGGGTTTCTCATGGTTTACACAGTCAAAAGCCTTGCTATAGTCGATAAAGCACAAATAGATATCCTTTTGGTATTCTTTAGTCTTTTCAAGGATCCATCTCACATCCGCAAAGATGTCTCTTGTTCCTCGCCCTTTCCTGAACCCTGCTTGCAGTTCAGGTAGTTCTTGTTCCAGGTATGGTTGTAGTCTCTTTTGAATAATCTTCAGTAGAATCTTGCTGGCATGTGGGATCAGAGCGATTGTGCGATAATTTCCACAGTCAGTTGGATCACCTTTCTTTAGTATTGGTATAAACACAGATCTTTTCCAGTCAGTTGGCCATGATGTCTTCCATATTTCTTGGCAGAGCCTTGTAAATACAGTAACAGCTGCATCAGATTGCTGTAATCCTTCTATGGGAATGCTATCAATGCCTGGTGTTTTGTTCTTTGATAAGGCTTTCAATGCTGCTTTAACTTCTTCTTTCATCACCAATGGTTCCTGATCATAAGGTACAGGTTGAAACGGCTGTTGGTCCACTTGATCTTTATCATATAAAAACTCTGTATAATCCTTCCACCTTTTCTTGATCTTCTCAGCATCATTCAACATAGAACCTTGAGCATCTTGTATCATTCCAGTTCGAGGCTGGAACTTTTTCTTTAACTCTCGTAGCTTTAGGAAAGCCAATCTTGTTCTTCCTCTAATAGTTTCTGCTTCTATTTCCTTGCATGCGTCATTGTAGTACTTTTCCTTGTCCTGTCTTGCTGCACGTTGCAGAGCTCTGTTATTGTCTTTCTTTCTCCTCTGGCTTTAGCTTCTCTGCATTTCTGGGCAATTTTCAGAGTTTCTTCCGTCATCCATATTGGCCGTTTTTGCTTTTTCACCTTTTGTAGAGACTTCTCGCTTTCTTCCAACACAACCTTCTTGATGTCATTCCATATCTCTTCTGGAGCTCTGTCATTTGTATCTAAAGCAGCAAATCAATTTTGCAGGCAGTCTTTAAATTCCAGTGGTATATTCTCAAGGTCATGTTTTGCTGCATTCATGAGTGGTTTGCTCTTTTTCAACTTTAGCTTGAGTTTGCATACTAGTAGTTGATGATCTGTACCACAGTCAGCTCCAGGTTTTGTCTTTGATGTTATAGAACTTTTCCATCATTTACTTCCACAGATGTAGTCAATTTGATTTTTATACAATCTATTGGGTGAAGTCCATGTGTACAGTCACCACTTGTGTTGATGGAAGAAGGTGTTTGAGATGAATAGATCGTTGGTCTTGCAGAATTCTATCAGTCTTTCTCCAGCTTCATTTCTGTTGCCAAGTCCATATTTTCCAACTACTTTGCCTTCTTCTTTATTGCCAACTTTTGCTTTCCAGTCACCCATGACTATCAGGATATCCTGTTTGCATGTTCTGTCAATTTCAGCTTGTACTTGTTCTTGGAACTCTTCAATTTCATTCTCTTCTGCAGCTGTTGTTGGAGCATATACTTGAATTATAGTTGTGTTGATAGGCATTCCTCGTAGATGAATAAAGATTAAGCATTCACTGACTGCATTGTATTTCATTACAGTTCTTGCAAGTTTCTTCTTTATTATAAATGCAACACCATTTCTTCTTTGTCTTTCATTTCCAGCATAGTAGACCATGTGATCATCTGATGCAAAGTGCCCGATGCCAGTCCATTACAGTTCGCTGACACCCAACAGATCAAGTTGTACACATTCCATTTCATTCTTGACCACCTCCAACTTACCTTGGTTCATGCTTCGTACGTTCCATGACATCTTTACAGCTTCTGACTCTCATTTCATGCACAGCTACATCAGCAGTCAGACGTCCCGAGGGCTTTGATCCAGCCACATCATAAATGCTGGTTTTACTCTGAAATGTCTTCAGCTCTTCCCCAGTAGCTAGTTGAGTGCCTTCTGACCTGGGAGTCTCATCTTCCAGCACTACAGCACAATTTGTTTTGTTGTAACTATCCATTGGGTTTTCATGGCAAGATACAGAAGTAGATTGCCGGGCCTTTCTTCTGCACAGTTTAAGTTTGGTGGTGTTTCCGTTGTCACAGAAATGTGATCCTCCGCTGACAACACTATCCCATTCTGCTGCTGCCCAGATGGGTGGTTTGTCTTGGTCTGGCACCTCAGCTGAGACCTGTCCATCTTGGGAGACCCTGCCAGTAGTTAAACTACCGATAGTTTAGCTTTCAGCATCACTGATGCACACGAGCCCTCACAGCATGACAAGCTGCAAACCAAGTGAGGGGTGCACCTGGTAGTGCTTTATAAATGCTCAGTAGTAGTAGTAGTACATTCCAACCTTGATTCTCAAGAGGATACTGCTGGATGAAAAAATGAATAAATAAATAATGATTAGAAAAAAAAAGAATATAGTAAAGAATTAATAGAAGCAATAATAGAGATCCCAGTTCCATGAGCAGAAAGCCACAATGAACAGATTTTTGATAACATAGAAATAAAAGAAGCAGTAACAAGAACTCTACCTGTTCTACTTCTTTGACCTTGCTTTTGTCAAACAGAGGCTGAGACAGCATTTCTCACTGAGCTGCAAGAAACAGCACTGGGGCTACTTAACAAGCAGTTCCTCAAGGCTGCCTTAAGGGAGCTCTCACCCAGGAAGCATCAAACCATCAAGGAAACTAGCCCAAGAGATGCATTAAGGTGATAAGCCCCACCTCCTTCCATCTCTTTTGTCACTGGTCTTTAAAGCTGCCAGTCATCTGTACTGGGCTACCAGTTGGGCTTAGACAGAATGTTTTGGTTTGTCTATTTGGAACATTGACTTGAGGTGACTCAGAATGGATGGGGGCAGCCAATCAGGTATCAGATAGAGCACTACACTGAACTCTTCAGACAGGCTGCACCAGCTGTTTTCTTCTCCTCTTCAGCCTCACCAAACCTGCACTGCTGAGGGAGTGCATCCATAGGCAGTTGGAGGACTGCAAGGATTTGGGATGAAACAAGCAATTACTTCAAGAGAGAACCAAACTCCCAATAAATCGGTTAATTAGAAGAAGTTAAAGGAGCCCCCGGAGACAACTCCAATTTATTTTATTACCATGCTTGAGGTTAAGAAAAAATTAGATAATCATTGTTCTGAACCACCTATACCAGAAAAGCATTTCTTGCAGTCAGAGATGTCACTGCACTTAAAGATCATCTATTGTACTTGAAGACTGCACCCAGTGACTCCATTACTCCAAAGAGGTGTTCAGTGAATCATATTCTTTGTAAAAATAATCTGCAGCTAGAGCAAGGAACTAAAGGTATTTATACTTGGAATCTGAGGAATTGTGGGGAGTTTAATAACACCTGCTTAAAACTATTGTAAGCAAGGGATTTTGTCATTATTTGAACTAATCATATTGAACTGCAATTAGCTAGATGACTAGTCCACTTAAACTAATGCATACATGTTCATATAATTTAAACATCTAGTGGAAACACAGGTACTCAGATAGCCAAGGGACCTAGGAGACTAGATTGATCACACTAGTATTGCTTGATGTTTAGATTATTATAGAATTTTGTGGCTAGACATGAGAAAGGAAGGATGTGGGAGGGAACTAAGAGGAAATCTTGTATGCTTGACTATACAAATGGTGATATATCCAGAAAAAAAGACAGAAAGAGAGTTCTTCTGGTTCAGGAAAGAGAGATCTTGCAGGTGACCATATTTTGAGAGGCAGCTGAGATGTATTTATGTGCAGTGTGGACAAAATAACTGAACAGATCAGATGGACCAGCTGGTCTTTATTTGCCATCATAAATCTACAATTACTATATTCTTCATTAATTTTCTCCAGTTTGTGGCATGTCAAATTCTTATTCTTGATGCTCCTATCTCTTCTCATTACCATCTATGATCAGAGGGATACATATGATTTATATTATTGATCTCAACAATTGTTTCTTCTCAGTAAACCTCATTCATATGATGTTGGAAATTTCATCATACCCCACGAGAGATGGAGATAGAAGCTTTTGGGAGGAAGGGGTGTTTTGGGTGTGCTCAAATTCTTTGCCTCGGCCTTTATTGTTCCTGGTTGGCTGCAGATACGGAGTAGAGGCAGGGCTGACCCAACCATTAGGCAAACAAGGTGAATGCCTAGGGCAGCAACTTCTTGGGGTGGGGGGAGGGACTGGCAAAGAGCAAGGCATTCAAAGCTAAACAATAGATTTTGACAGCAGGGGGGGGGGGCGGTGTAAAGCTTCAGGTTTGCCTAGGGCACCAATACCTTGAGCAAACTTTGGGGCCAACCCCGCGTAGAAGCAGAGAATTGACCTTCCTATCTTACAGTGATTGCTCTCACCCTCCTGGCTCACAGTTAACTGGTGGCAGGATGACAGAAGAAACTGGAGTTTCCTCTATATCCCCATAGCACTGCAAACAATGAAGGGCATGAGCTTTTTATTGGAAAATGAGATGGGGACTGAAAAAGTTAAATGAGAGCAACTTGAAGGGGGAGAGGAGTGAGCCAGGAGGGAATTAGTTAAAACCACCAAGATAGAGAGAATGAGGGGGTTGTGGAGAGGGCTGTGTGGACAGCAAAAGGGGACTAAGGGAAGCCTGGATTCAAATCCCACTGAGGCTCCTTTTATCTTAGGCAAGTAATTTCTCTATTGCCTCACTGTAAGTCCTCTGGGCACAGGAAAATGCCTACTGTACCTGGCCTTGAACTACTTACTACTGAAAAGACTAAGCTAAATCCAAAATACCTTCCTTTTGCCACTACACCACTAGGAGCATACGATTTTTGTATAATTTTAATATAAGCTTCAATTTCATCTACTTCTTATCAGCCTGAAAAAATAAATGCATTTTAAAATGTTACCCTTCCCATTCGAGTCGTATATTTTCCCAGTGGTTCAGCAACATGATACTTGTAAAGATAGTCGTGATATTAGGTTTCATTGTAACGGTGCACTTTTCCGTTATTAAAGAGAATCTCTCTTGAATTTATCACCTCCTCCTTTCATCTTCTCCTCCTCTCTCCCTAATTTCCTAAGCCCCACCTTGGTTGGGTTCCGGTTCTGAATTTCCCGTCGTCTTCGCTCCCTCCCAGTTCGTTTACCTCTGTCCCATTTTTCAGCAGCTTTACATAAATCCATATGTTCATGTTTGACTCCTCAGTTCTATTATATTGGCATGATCCCATTTCTGCGCTCTCTTAAAATAAAACGCGAAGAACCCTGCTCATTACGTCTATGTCCAGTCCTCTAGAAGTTCAAAGAGCAATTGGGGCGTTTTCTGTAGTGTCGATCGGCCCCGCTTTTCATGTTTCGTACCACAGGCTATAAAACCGAAAGAAGGTTGTTACTTTGAATGGAAAAATCTCGGGGTGCACTTGAACGGAAATCAGGGGAACCGTTTTGCAGTGTCATGATAGAGTGGAAATTGCCATTCAAAAATATAATTTAAAGAGACAGGATTAAATTATTCAGCATTCTACGGGGCTGACGGCTCTTATCTCTAGAACTCTCTAAGAACCCCACCCCCTCTAGTCTGGGCATCTAGAGAAAATGCACACCTTGGGCTGGATATTGCCCAAGCCATTAGTCAGCGTCTCCCCTCTGGCCTTCGGGGACAATTACAGACGGCAGCGAGAACGAGACAATAGGAATCTGCGGGCAGGGGCGAAGAAATCCCTCAGTACTTAAAGGGGGGGGGGGGGGAAGTTCGGTTCGCTGACGTCACAGGGCAGAGCCGTTCTATTGAGGCTGAGAGTTGCTATTGTAGCGCCCCTGCCTTTCCGCAGGACAGTATGCAGCTGAAATTAACACATTGTCAATTTCACGGAGACGCAGAAACCTTTCCCTGCTCTGGCAGTGTCCCTCCCTCTCGCTTATTTTCTTTCCCCGCTTTCCTCATACAGCACTCAGAGGCTCAGACTTGCAATCAGATCTACCGATCACCCTGAGGTAAAGCTTAAAGAAAGGAAGCCATGCCTTGTCCACCTTTGCTAAAATTCTGCATGCCTCTCAGGGGCTCCTGCTGCTCTTTGCATTCGCTGGGGCCGAGGGTGGGCTGAGGATGAGAGGTGGAGGCTGTGCGGGAGCGAAGGGGGCTGCAGTGCCTGGAAACTGTGAGTTGCGCAGCTCTTTCTGATAAGGATTGGGAAGAGACGATGACGCACCTGGATACAAAATTAACACGCTTAACAGTTTTTGCTTATAGTCAAGGAAAACAGTTCACGTTGACTGAAATTTAGATTTTTTTTCCAACCAAAATATGGGGGAGGGTCTCTAGTTTGGCTTCCATGGTTGCTCGTTTGCACAAAACATTCAACCTAACCGCTGCTCAACACGATAAGACTCTAAAGCGGCTAATGCAAAAATATGATTGCAAAAGGAAAACGAATGCATAAGAATAGATATAATTCGTAGGTTGCTCTGTGAAGGTTGTAGTATTTACATTCCACATAGTTTGATCTGTTGTTGCTAATGGACATATTTACATAGGATAGATTTGATTAGGCTGCCATTCGCTTTGTTCTTTGTGATGATTTCATGAAAAGGCTAGGCAAGGGGAGGGGCGGAAGGGAGTAGACAGGGCAGGGTCGCGCCTTGGCAATAAAAACCTGATTTCCCAAGGTGCACAGGTGCATCTGACAAAACAAAAATGGCTATTTGACAGCAACCAGTGGAATGCAAATGAGGAGGAAGGAGCATGTCTGTTTCTTAATTGTAGGATGACAGTTCAGAGGCGTCGCTAAGCGAATATGCAGGAGCCTTGGAGTGTCTTGACCATTTTATTAAATGCTAATAACTTTCTACACATAGAAATGGCTCTTCAGGAAGCAGTAAACAGACAATGCAGCATCATGGCTGAAACCCAAGGGGGGGAGAACCAAACAAAAATTTAGAGTTGCCAAGTTACCCAGTTCCAGGCGTGAGATCTTTCCGCCAGTTCTGGTTTTAAATTTGCTTTGCAATGTAGTATGGTAGTTGTAGTCCTTGATTTTACCCATTGGAATCAGTGCTGCAGGTTCCATTATGCATCTGAATGAGATTGTCAGAAATCCAGGACTGGCTCAAAAATTCACTCCTGGAACAGACTAACTTGGCAACTTTGAAAATGCCATTCTCACACTAGACAAGGACACCCCTTTATGCCAGTTATTGTTTTCATTAATGAGTAGTGTAGGGTAAGACCAATTTTATATAAACATGGCCCTATAATGTCCTTTTCTCCCCCACTCCATAATTAGGTTGTGTATGCATGCCAAAGTTCATATGTTTTGATCTTTCTAGATCCAAGTTAGGTTTTGGGGTAGATGATTATTTGATACTTGGATACTTCATTATTTCCCAGACTCTTGTTGGATGAGGTGAATTATTAAGTGCCCTGTTTGAACATAGAATTCTTTCACAACATATTATGTTGCCTGTTGGCATCCTATAAGTGTGCTCCCTATGGCCATTATGTGTTTTCAGCAGTGGCATTCTATACTGGTCCTTAAGGCATACCAAGCCAGTTGGGTTTCCAGGATATCTGCAGTGAATATGCAGGAGATAGATCTGCATAAAATGGAGGCAGAGCATGCATCTCTCTCATGTATATTGGTAGTGGATATTGTGGCGACGGCGCCCCCCACTAGGCAGTTGCCTAGTGAAAGCGGCGGGCCATCTTGTATGTTGCTTAAGCTTCAGGGCTAAGACCTCTGAATGTGTAGTTGCGTGCAAAAAGCAGTCCAAGTAGTATTTTTGGCCAACACAGGAAAATTAATTAAATTTTTCGTTTTAAATTTCAGCTTTGCAAACAGACCTTTGTAGAAGGCTCCAACCACAACAACAGAAAAAGGATATTTTCTCCAAATAAACTTTCTTTACAAAAAGTGTATTTCAGCAGTGTTATCAATGAGCAGTTTCTTCCAGCTCTTTAACAAAATAATTTCTTCCAGAAACAAACATAATTGAACTAGTATTTAACAGCAGAGTCCAGCAAACCTTTTAGCTTCCCTTAGCTGCTTCAGGTTTTAACTTTAAAACACTTCTCTGCTTGTCAGCACAGAAACTAAAACTGCTGTGTTAAAACTTTCACTCAGCACAAGTGTTCTTGTAGCTTTAACCATGAGATTCCCTTCTCTCTCTAAAGCTTCTTAGCTACAATAATCAGGATAACTGTTTCCTGGGTTTCCTTCCTATTAAACCCTTAGCTTTTCTCAGTCAGAGATTATGCACAAAGAACATTCCATTTGGGAGTCTGTGGAGTCAGGTTCCTCTCCACAGAATTCCACCTCCATGTCTTCCTCTGCATTACATGACTGTGGGGCTTGGACAGGTTCAGGGATTTCAGGTTTTACTTCCTTTAGAAGCTTGAACAGTCTTTCCCACTGAACTTCCCTTCTTCTCACCAGGATTATATTAGTGTTCTCAGACTTCTTTCCCTTTAGTAAAACATTTAGAGGCTTTGTTTGCTTTACCTTATCTGTAAAAGCATTCTTCCTGGCATGTGTCCCATAAGGTACAGCTTCTTCCTCAGAATCGGGTATACTTATTTCTGAGTCAGAGTCCCACACATTAACTCCCTCAAACTTTCCCCTCCTACCTCTGAGCTTGACTGTAGACCTTTTACAGCAAGGGCATCTCCTAGGAGTAGCGTCCTCTGAATCAGAGCTGCCTGGGGGATCACTGCAATGTTTGTCTCTAGCCCTTCTAGGCTCTCCAAGCCTGAAGACTTGTTCCTCTTCAGATGGAGCTGAGACCTCCTGCTCCAGCTTCCTCACAGCTAGCCTTCTCGCTTCCTCTCTCCTGGAAGGAGTGCAATTAGCCTGGATTCTGGCTCTTTCCCAACTGCCGTCTTTCAAGCTGTTCCCGTGTCTTGCTTCTCTCCTGCCGGTCTTGCTGACGCTTCCTGCTCTCTGTTTGCCTGTGCTTAAATGTTTGCAAGCGTGCTCTCTCTCCTGGCCCCACCCACAGGTGTCTCCTATCACTTCCTATAGTTGCCCTGGAGTCTGGGTGTGGCCTCAGCCTAGCTTTGCAAGTGTGGGTTTTTCCACTGCTTTCATTTTGGAACATGTGCTTAGGTGAGCCCATCCCCCTTATGGAAGAAAAAGTTTCTTTTTTCTTTGTTTCCCAGGGCTGTGCTGCACCCTCCTTACCACAATATCCTGAAAAGCCAACCTGCCAAGTGGTACCTGAGGACTGGGTTGGGGACCACTATTCTAGATATCTGTACTCTAGGTGGTTATTCTTTGTAAGACATGTATGTGCTTTATGAAAGTTAGTTCTTTATTCAAGCATGTATGTCTGTAAAGCCAAGTAATAGCCTGCTCATGAAATGAATTGTTTAAAAAGTTGTCAATTCACCTCTTAGATTTTAGAAGGGATATTTCTTTATAATATACAGTATAGGTCATATGTCTCCACAAGTTGGCTGTAACACCCCAGCAATGGAGGCTGGCTTACATTAGCTTTTACCTCTCCTGAACTTCTTTAGCAGGGATCATTCTTGTTATATTAATTCAGTCATCAAACTGATGGGTTGAGTTTGACAGAGTTTGTGATATTCTGTGATCTCTATCACTTTATCCAAAGATTATCTGTAAATATATCCTTGTCAGGGAGGTTGCTCCATAAGAGGTATCATAAGAAAAGGTGCATCTTAGATGGAGTAAACAAGTCATTGCAGAGTGGCTAGGTAAGGTTTGCCACACATGGTTTCATCCAACTTATAGGTCATGACCAGCTAGTGAAAAGGTAGAGGAATGGTATTTTCAAGAAGAGGAAGTTGGAGGAAGGGGAGCTGGATGGAGGGTTTCAGTTATGATAGTCATGGCTGTATTTGGCTGTGTGTCAATGAAGTATATATGATGACCTTTACCAGAAGCATGCATTTCTCTGCTCCTAAGTATCACAAGCAAAATCTGAGGTAACCAGTATTATAGTTTCAGCCCTCCATGTTGATCCAGCAAACTTGAGTAGCAGGTTATTTTAGGAAGTGACTGATGCTGCTATCCTCTTTAGGTGTTCCAAGTCCTGAAAGGTCATAGTTCTGTCTGAAATAGGGGTTCTCAACCCAGTCCGTAGACATATGTAGCCAGTCAGGTTTTTAGGAACCACAATGAATTGCATGAGATAGATCTGCATACAATGGAGGTAGTGCATGCAAATTTCTCTTGTGCATTATCATTGTGGTTGGCCTGAAAACCAGACTGGCTAGGTGGATCCCAAGGACTAGGTTGACAGCCACTGGTCTCAACCCTGTCCTAAGTATTTTGGTCAAAGATCATGTCTTAGTCTTCAGCCACACAGTGGATGCTAAGTTCACCTAACATGTTGGAATCATGAAGGTGGAATACAGTGGATGACGTTTTGGCATGACTGCATGTGCCACCATGTAATGCAGTATTAGTCTGCTAGATTTGTCACATTTTTATTCATAGTTTAGTCTAGAGAGTGAAATAATGAAGCTTGAGTACACAGCAAAAGTCATCAACATAAATGAATTTTTGAGATTTAGTTGTTGGTAAGACAACAACCCAGGGGCCAGTGCTGAACCCTGTGAAAGTCCATTGTTTTGTCACCTCCATACACCTTTCTGATACCCAAGATGAGCTCTGTATCATTTGTTTCAAAGGAGTGCTTTAATGACTGTAACAACTCAGCTTGGAAGCACTATTGACAGCTTTAGAAGAAGATCTGCGCACCATACTTTATTGTAACCAGCTATTAGGTCCAATAGCACTGTACTTTCTTCAGGCTTAAACACATATATTACAGCCCTTGCAAACTTTTATTAAGATCAGCCTCTACAGTTGAGGACATCCAAAGACATTCAAGGACCTTATAGTGCTGAAAGGGCAATAAATTTGTGAGTGACCTTGAACTTGTATTTTTTTGTATAGAACTGGGTTAGCTACATGGGTACATGAGGTCCATTTTGTTTCAGGAATTTTTTAAAAATGTTATGACCAGTAGTTTTACCACATTTTAGGATGGTTAGGGCTTTTTCCAATTTAATGACCTTGAAAAGGTCAGTGCCGCTGCATTCATTGTGTTTCTTCTATGTTGAAAAAATTTGGACAAGTTCCTGGAGGAAAGGTCCATAAACCATTATTAAAAGGGACCAATGATATCAATGCTTGACCCAATACAAGCATTGTGGAACCTGTGTCTCTTTTGGAGAGACGGCTAGGTACTTATGACCTAGATTGGCCACTGTTGGAAACGGGATACTGAGCTTGATGGACCTTGGTCTGACCCAGCTTGGCATATCTTATGTTCTTATGACGATAAATGGTATGCTTTATAGTCTTTTCCAATAGTGCCTTGGCTACATATAGAAAGTGACTGCTGCTTTGTTTTGGGGTAACTAATGGTTGATCCACAGTGGTGGATGAAGTGGCAACATTTCTGACTAGAATGAGTAAAAGTTAGCTCTGCTGTTTTTTTTTCTCCCCATTTAGTATATGATATGATATGATATGGAGCATTGAGAGACTTAATGAGGAGGTGCTATTATGGGATCACCATATGATTCATAATCCTTTAAGAGTGTTACTCTTTCCACTGAACCATGGAATGTACAAGCATTGATAACTATGGGAAACTGCTGTGCAAGTAGCTCTATACAGTGCACCTCAAAAATGTTTCTCTGCCTCTTACAGAGATATATTCTGCTATTGTTACAGTGCTACAGTTCAAGATCTGACAGTCTACTTTGCATTAATGACATTTCACCTTTATTGGACTGTTGATGACTGGAAGGCGAAGGCCAATGTGTATAAGCAATAATTTGTGTCAACTGTGCAGGCTAGGCACTGTATTGATTGGGGTGGACATCAGTCAAACTTACCCAGAGCAGGTCAGGTGAATAATTCTGATCACATCTAGCAGAACGGTGTGTGCCTCGTTGCTTGGGGTCATAGATCAGGGAAAGATCTTTTCTTGAGACAGCCTATAAGCACTTCAGCACTGGCTGATGATGAGCATCCTTAGGCCATGTGCTGGTTATTGAAGTGTCCTGCCTAGGTAGCTGGATAAGACAGTGTTGGCAGGACTATTTATTCCTAACTGGCCTCTAGGGGCTTATATTTATTTGTTCCATGGAAATTGTTGACCTGTATGAAGTCAGAAAACATGTTTGAGGGGCTGGACATATTAGTTCATCTGACCATACTTATGGGAAGAGAAATACAGTAGGTTGAATCCTTTACTATAAAAGCAGCCTGCCTTCTCATTTTCAACATGGGTCTCTTGTAGATGATGTCAATGGAGTGCTGGATGGCAAAACTACAAGGAGGTTCTTATTTGCTGCTCATAGGCAGCAGAAAGGGGTGGGCCACAGGGTTCATGGTTCTACCAATATTTTGTCCAACACAGCATCAGAAAGAGAGAGCTTGGGGGCAGAGCTGGAGTTTGGTTTGTTTGGCCCCCTCCAACTAAAAAGGTGTTCCGTTGTCCATTCTGCTGCTGACAAACCCTCCATGTAGAGTATCAAGATTCAAAGAGCAGGCCCTGTTTCAAGAAAGCTAGGGAGCTGTTCATTGTTGGGGCAGTTGCTGAAGGACAGGAATTCCATGAGGAGGCTCTTTCCAAGGTTCTTTTAAGCATACAAGCAAATTGTATTCTATTTGTTGCCCAAGGTGTTCCTGGCACTGGCAAGGTGAACAGTGATCTATTCCAACTCTATGGAAAGTTGATGGGTGTGCTTATTATGGACACTGCATTGTATATGCCTGATTGAGCAAAACAAGAAACACATACCTTAAGCATTTTTCTTAGTCACAAAATAAGAAAAGCCCTTTAGTGCAGCTGTCATGAAAGTTAGTTTGTTTTGGCACAATGGGCCATATTCATCAAGAGATTTCTCTCATGAAACACATACTGAATCAAGGCTTGTGTGTTGTCACACCCTGGGCCGCCTGTAGCGTTAGTGTACTGGTTGGGCTGCAGGGGGACCTTTTATTGAAAGGTTGTAGTTGGGCTCCTTTTCAATAAGGTAGTTGAGGCACGAATGGTTAAGGTCAAGACAGGGTTTTATTTCCCCTCCCGGGGACGGATTCCAAACACAGGTAATAAAGAAACATAAGCCATACACTCTGGCAAAAAGGATAGGATAAAGTAAAGTCTTGTACTTTTAAACAGGCAGTTAAATTATTTCCACAACTGTATCTCTTCAGCACAGTGAAACCACATCACTTAATATAGCCAATGAACAGTCCATCTGATTGTCAGATACTTCTGTTTCTGGTGGATCAATTATCATTGATTCAATCTGACTATCATCTGTACCACTCTGCTGCTGCCTATAGAATGTTGGCAGATTATTCTCCTCTGCCAGCTCCCGTGACCTCCCTACTATCTCCTCTAGCAGGTAAGGGTCTGTATCACCATATCTTGGCATATAATTGTAATGAGAGTTATGTCCCTTATAACTCCTACGTGAGAAAGTCTTGTATCCAGCTTTACATTGGCTAATTGGCCTACCTTCAGGGTTTGAGGCAAGAGAAAGTCTGTGCACTGCTCCTTTTAGAAGGGGTTTAAACCTTAGAGGCTTTTCTCTACGTTCAGGCTGCTCAGCACCCTCTTCCAACATACAAATGTCTGGCACCGTATATTCTCCCTTTCTTGAAGCTTGCAAATACTTTCCAGTTATCCTAACTGGTACTTTCTCCTTGTGAATGCCTTCACCATAAGGAATAGGTTTTGAGGTTTGGTTAAAAGGTTTCTGTGCCTTTCTCCTCCAATTAACTCTATTAGCTGTTAGCTGCCTTTCTCTTTCCCATTCAGAATCAGAGTCACACACGTAAGTTTTCCTACCAGCCCAGGGCAGACGTTGCTTTCCAGATTCAGACCTCAGCTTGCACACAGACTCCAGCTGGTCCTGATTCACCACGTCTTTCCTGCTTCCTGTTGCTGGCTTCTCTGAATTCTCTGAGCTGCTTTCTCTGGAGCTACCAAAGCCAAAGCTCCTGCTCCTCCTACTGCCACTGCTGCTCACTAACTCTAGTGAACATCCCTTATACGTTTGCTGAGGCTCTAATCCAGCCCTTCCCCCTCCCAGGTGAAAGCTATTAGAGCTATGAGCTGGGGATTGCTTATCAGCTGTGCGGGGTTCTTTCCCTCCTGGCTGGGAATGTTTGTGTTGCTCTTGGCAACTGGGTGTCCTGATATCTTCCTTCCTGCTAGAAACAGCCCTATTGCTCATAGGTTCCTCTGTTTTTCTATCACAGGATATCTTTTCCCCATTACAGTGTACATAGTATAAGCACCTTAGGAGTACATGTACGGCAACACAGATGTTCTGTATTCTTTTGATAGTTTTGTGGAGGGCAAGCATATAGCTGGGGACCTAAGCTAACAGGGCACATAGATGCATACGTTGTGTCTATGTGCCTTTATAAAATTACTCCAGGGAAAGCAAACATACACATTTCCAGGCCAGTGTAATTGTAATGTACTGGAAAAAATAGGCACATATGACCATGTTTTATAAAGTACACACATAAAACAACAGTCCCACGCTGCTCTGCCTAATTCCCACCTTTGGGAACTGCTATGTGTATATAATGAAAAAGTAGGCATTATGGGGGGAGGGAATATTCAGTGGCAGCAACTCATGCAATTTTAATCACCGCTGAAACTTAGATCTGGATATTCAACAACGGGGTCATATCCAAGCCCTAGCATTGAATATCCAGTTGGCCTAATTGCCAAGAAGCCACTGAATATCCCAGTTAAGGGGACTGACACAGCATGTCTGCTAACTGTGTTAATTTCTTTGAATATCGGGCCCTATGTGTCTGTGTACCTACTTTGGAGACAAGTAAAGTCCTAGGCAGTTTTCTAAGTTCACTTGAGTGTGCAAATGCAGTTCTACATGCTGACATCACTTAGAAAGTTACTCCCTATAAGCGTATGTCAAACACAGAAACCTGACGGCAGAAAAAGACCATATGGCCCATCTAGTCTGCCCTTCCATATCAACTACAATAGTCCCTTTTTTTCTTTAGAGATCGTCTATGTTTGTCCCCTGCTTTCTTGAATTCAGATACCGTCCTCATCTCTACTACCTCCACTGGGAGACTATTCCATGCATCTAACACTCTTTCTGTAAAGAAATAGACTCAGGAGTAGTAGGTGGAACTATGTCCTTTCACCTTCATTCTATGCTCTCTTGCTGCAGAGCTTTCTTTCATAAGAACATATTTCTATATGATACTTCTTTCAATTCTTCCACAGTATCACCTTTAAATACCACTTCAGTCATGGGTAACATCCCTATCTCTTCCTCAGTAAAGACCGAAGCAAAGAATTCATTCAGTCTCTCCGCTATAGCCTTGTCCCCTCTTAACATAAGAACATAAGATATGCCATACTGGGTCAGACCAAGGTCCATCAAGCCCAGTATTCTGTTTCCAACAGTGGCCAATCTAGGTCATACATACCTAGCAGTTTCCCCAAGGGACACAGGTTCCACAATGCTTGTATTGGTTCAAGCATTGATATCCTGGGTCCCTTCTTAATAATGGTTTATGGACCTTTCCTCCAGGAACTTGTCCAAACCTTTTTTAAACCCAGCTATACTAACAGCCTTTACTACATCTTCCGGTAACAAATTCCAGAGTTTGATTACACGTTGAGTGAAAAAATATTTTCTTTTATTAGTCTTAAATAGTTTACCCTGTAGCTTCATTGCATGTCCCCTAGTCTTTCTATATTCTGATAAGGTAAACAATCGATCTACGTTTACCTGTTCCACTCCATTCATTAATTTATAGACTTCTATCATATCTCCCCTCAGCCGTCTCTTTTCCAGGTTAAAGAGCCCCAACCTTTTTAGCCTTTTTTCATAGGAGTATCCTTCCATCCCCTTTACCATTTTGGTGGCTCTTCTCTGAACCTTTTCTAAAATTGCTATATCCTTTTTAAGATACGGCGACCAAAATTGCACACAATACTGCCCCTTTTACCCGTCTATCATCTAATGGTCCAACTGACTCTCTCACAGGGGTTTTTTGCTACGAATGTACTTGAAAAAGTCGTTATTACGCGTTTTTGCTTCCACAGCAAGTTTCTTCTCAAAATTCTCTCTTTGCCTGCCTTATCAATCCCTTGCATTTAACTTGCCAGTGCTTGTGCTGTTTCCCGTTTTCATCATTTGACTCTTTTTTCCATTTCCTGAAAGATGCCTTTTTGGCAACAACAGCCTCTCTGATCTCACCTTTAAACCATGCTGGCATTTTTTTGGACTTCCTTCCACTTTTCTTAAAGCATGGAATACAGCTGGTCTGGGCTTCCTAGCCCTTTCCAGGCCAAGCCCAAAACTCTCGGGATCCAAAATTCTGACTAAATATTCCTATCAAATGGTATATAATACATGACCATAGCAGAAGGAAAATCACTATTAGGACATATTGAATAAGACGGGTACAATTTTCCTGAAATATGCAAAAATTAACCTGGCTGCAGAATGTGGATTAAAAATTTAAAGTAGGCCTTCAAAGGGCTAGATAGTATTTTTAAACAACACCCAAGCTTGATGTAAGTCTTTAACCTTTGCAACTGCTCCTTTTTATTTTTTTCTTATCTATTTTCCTCATTTTATCATGGTCTCCCTTTTGAAAGTTAAAAGGTAGTACTGGGGATTGCCTTACTATTCCTCCTCCATTAATTAAATCAAACGCGATCATGCTATGATCACTATTGCCAAGTGGCCCCAACACCCTTATCTATTGCACCAGATCTGGTGTCCTCTAAGGATTAAGTCCAAAATGGCTTCCACTCTGGTCGGTTCATGAAACAGCTGCTCCAAGAAGCAGTCATTTATTTCATCTAGAAACTTTATCTCCCTAGCATGTCTTGCCATGACACTGACCCACTCAATACCGGGGTAATTGAAATCACCCATTATTATTACTGTTCTGTAACTTTTGTTAGCTTCCCTGATTTCTTTGAGCATTTCATCATCCATTTGTTCATTCTGACCAGGTGGTCGATAGTACAACCCCACTGCCATCGCCTTCCCCTTTTTACATGGAATTGCAATCCATAGAGATTCTACAGCGAATTTTGTTTCCTGCACAACTTTAATCCTTTGTGATTTAATGCCCTCTCTAACATAGAGCTTATCAAATTGATGGAGGAGTTGCGCTCTATCATTCTGATATCTTTCAATTGAAAGAGACTCTCCTCCTTTGCATTTCTGCCATGAAGGTATTTAAATGTCTGTATCCTATCTCCTCCATCCCACCTTTCCTCTAAAGTATACATATTGAGATCTTTAAGTCTGTTCCCATATGCCTTATGATGAAGCCCACTGACCATTTTTGGTAACCACCCTCTGCAGCAACTTCATCCTGTTTATATCCTTTTGAAGGTGTGGTCTCCAGAATTGCACAGAATACTCCAAATGAGGTCTCACCAAAGACTTATAAAAATATACTATCACCTCCTTATTCCTGCTGGCCATTCCTGTCCCTATGCACCCAAGCATCCTTCTGGCTTTTACCATTGCCATTTCTACCTGTTTAGCCACCTTATGATCAGCTGAAATAATCATGTCCAGGTCCTACTCTTCTTTTGTGGACAGAGGTAATTCACCCCCTATACTGTACTACTCCCTTGGATGTTTGCAGCGCAAATTCATGACCCTGCATTTTTGGCATTAAATCTCAGCTGCCAAATTCTCAACCATTCTTGAAGCTTAGCTAGTTTACTCTTCAAGTTATCTACTCCTTCCTGGGTGTTTACTCTATTGCAAATATTGGTATCATCTGCAAAGAGTCAAATCTTACCCAACAGCCCTTCTACAATATCACTAACAAAAATGTTAAAAAGAAACGGACCAGAAAACATCCTTAACAAATCTAGTTATTTTACTGTTTGGAAAATAGCAATAAAAATCTAAATTACAATAAAAGAATTAGACCAAGGATAGATCCCTGCGGCACACCACTAGTAACATCCTTCTCCTCAGAGTGAGCTCCATTTATCTGTACCCTTTGTCACCTCCCACTCAACCAATTTCTAACCTAGTCAGTCAATTTAGGGTCCATTCCTAGGATGCTTAATTTATTTATAATCAAATTAATAGAAGAAAAAAAGTCTACCATAACTGGATTACAATCCAAAACAAAAATAGAAGAATCCAGTATCCTCATAATTAATACAGCAGATAATGCTTCCAGCAAGAGAGCCTAAACAACCATAAGGCCACAATGCAAGGAATGCTCATAATTTTATCATCGGTCCAACTAATGTCCAGATAAAGGGTATCTTTATTTAAATACACTACAATTTTTAGAATTGTTTTTAAAAATTTGTGATTTTAACTATTTTGGATTTAGTTAAATTTAAATTTAATTCTATTATAATTTTTTTTGATAAATTTCTAAAGTGTGCTCACCAGCTGACTAATATATAAATCAGAAAGCATAAAATAGCCAAATAACCAGACATGAAAAGGCCAAATATCCAATGCAATATTGCATTTCAACTTATAGAAACAGAAATATGACGACAGAAAAAGACCACATGGCCTATCTAGTCTGTTCTTCCATATCAACAACTACAACAGTCCTCTTTTTACCTTTAGAGATCCTTTGTTTGTCCCATGCTTTTTTGAATTCAGTTACTGTCCTCATCTCTACCACCTCCAATGGGAGACTATTCCACAGATCCACTACTCTTTCCATAAAGAAATATTTCTGCATATCATTCCTGAATCTATCTCCCTTCACTATCTCCCTTCACCCTCATCCCATGTCCCCTCGTAGCAGAACTTGCTTTCAATTGAAAGAGGCTCTCTCTCTCAACATTTATGCCACGGAGGTATTTAAACATCTCAATCATATCACCTCTATCCCGTCTTTCCTCTAAGGCAATGGTTCTCAACCTTTTTTGTACCGTGACCCCTTTTACCATTGGTCAACTTGTGGTGACCCCCAATAATAAAATCAAATGTGTCTCTCTTCCTTTACCGTTAACGCATTGTCGCTGTAATCATTTGTTGAATTATTATTTATTTATTTTATTCTCTTATATACCGCGCTATTCTGCATCAGTGCGGTTTACATTCAACAAACTGAAATTACATTGAACAGGGCATTATAACTTGGAGATAACTATTTTACAGGGAACATGGGCTATGGAGGGTTAAGTGGCTTGCCCAAGACCACAAGGAGCACCTGTGGGACTAGAAACCCCAGTCCTTCCGGCCCAAGGTTGCTGTCCTCTAGTGGGATTTGAACCCCCGACCTTCCGGCCTGAAGTACCTTGCCCCAACCACTAGGCCACTCCTCCACTCCTATATATTATATATTATAATATATATATAATATATTATAATATATATTATATATTATAATATATATATAATATATTATAATATATATATAATATATTATAGGCCTTTGCAATATGTTTTTATTAATAAAATTTACTTATTTAAAACCACAATAATTAATCACAACAACAAGTAACAAGATTTGATTTCAAAATTATGATGATTCTGTAATCAAATCACTAATATGAAATAAAATTATTTTTTCTACCTTTGTTGTCTGACCAATTTATTCTCTGATCATGCTGGTCCCGATCTGAGGCTTCTGCTTTCCTGTCTTCTCTTAGCTCTCTTGCTATGGTCTATGGTCCATCTGACATTTCTTATCTCTTCTTTCGTTTTCTTCACTTCTTTCCATCAGCCTATTTCCGGTCCCAGTAACCATCCCGAGTAACAGCCCCTTTCCAGTCCTCACTCTCAGTACCTTCCAATGTCAACTTGCATTCCCATGATTGCCACTGGTGTCCATTCCCTTCCAGTCCCCCTCCTTCCCCACTAACCAGTCCCTTCTAGTACAAATACCATGGCAGCCCCTCTCAGATCCACTCCCTTCCAGTTCCATTCTCCCATCCCCTTGTATCAGCCCATGTGTAGCCTTAGCCGCCAGTTTTCTTCCAGGGCCAGCAGCTCTATCCTCCCCTCCCCACAATCAGCCCATTCCCAGTCAAAGCCCCCCAATCAGCTCGCTTCCAGTGCTAGTCCCCCTTCAATCCCATTACCAGTGCTAGCCTCCCCTAATCAGCCCAATACCTGTCCTACCCCCCCCATCAGCTCATTACCAGTCCTAGCCTCCCCTAATCAGCTCATTTCCAGTGCTAGTCCCTCCTCAACCCCATTACCAGTGCTAGCCTCCCCTAATCAGCTCATTTCCAGTGCTAGTTCCTCCTCAACCCCATTACCAGTGCTAGGCTCCCCTAATCAGCCCATTACCAGTCCTGCCCCCCCCATCAGCCCATTACCAGTCCTAGCCTCTTCTAATCAGCTCATTTCCAGTCCTAACCTCCCCGATCAGCTCATTTCCAATGCTAGCCCCCCATCAGTCCATTACCAGTCCTACCCTCCTATCAGCACATTACCAGTCCCAACTCCCCCTTGATCAGTTCATTCCCAGTCCTTGCCTTCCCTAATCAACCCATTACTAGTCCTAGCCCCCCCCATCTGCCCATTATAATCCTAACCTGCACTGTCTCTCCCCTCCGTCCAGCATGCCCCCCTGTCTCTTCCCTTTGTCAATGTCAGCCCCCTTCCCTCCCTGTCAGCCCCCTCTGTCCATGTCAGCACCCTCTCCCTCCCTCCATCCATCCATGTCAGCCCCCCTCCCTCCATGTCAGCCCCCCTCCCTCCATCCATCCCTCCATGTCAGCCCTCCCTCCATCAGCCCCCTCCCTCTTCCATCCATGTCAGCCCCCTCCCTCCCTCCTCCATCCATGTCAGCCCCCTCCCTCCATGTCAGCCCCCTCCCTCCATCCATCCATATCAGCCCCCCTCCATACATCTATCCATGTCAGCTACCCTCCCTCCATGTCAGCCCCCCTCCCCCATGTCAGCCCCATTGCAGGTTCCCTGCTCCCCTCTCCCCATGTCTGCCTCCTTCTTCTGCAGCCGTGGCTCCCTGTCTCTTAGGGAACCGCGGCTATGCCTGTAAAACTGTTGCGGAGCCTTTCTGTCTCTAAACGGGCTCTGTGCAGCATTGTCCCACCTCCAAAGGAAATGGTAAACAACTTCCTTTGGAGGCAGGACAATGCTGCACGGAGCCCGTTGAAAGGCAGAAAGGCTCCGCAACAGTTTTACAGGCATAGCCGCGGTTCCCTAAGAGGCAGGGAGCAGCGGCTGCAGAAGATTGGAGTCTGTGAGTTTGCCGCTGCCGAGAAGCAGACTCGGCAGTGGCAGCAACTTGTGTGCTTTTTTTTTTTTTTTTTTTTTAACAGCGGAGTGAGGTGACCCCAGCTCTAAGGTGTACATATTAAGATCCTTAAGACTGTCCTCATATACTTTATAATGAAGACCACTAATCATTTTAGTAGCCACCCTCTGCACCGACTCCATCCTATTCATATCCTTTTGAAGGTGCGGTCTCCAGAATTGCACACTATACTCCAAATGAGGTCGCGCCAAAGACTTATACAGAGGCATTATCACCTCCTTTTTTCTGCTAGCCATTCCTCTCCGTATGCACCCAAGCATCCTTCTAGCTTTTGCCGTCGCCTTTTCTACCTGTTTAGCTACTTTAAGATCATCAGACACAACCACGCCTAGGTCCCGCTCTTCTTTAGTGGACAAAAGTACTTCACCTCCTATACTATATTGCTCCCTTGGACTGCTGCAGCCCAAATGCATGACCTTACATTTTTTTAACAAAAAATCCCAGCTGCCAAATTCTAGACAATTCTTCAAGCTTAGCTAGATCCCTCCTCATGTTATCTACACCTTCCTGGGTGTCTACTCTATTGCAGATTTTGGTATCATCCGCAAAGAGGCAAACCTTACCCGACAGCCCTTCCGCTATATCACTATCAAAGATATTAAAAAGAATCGGAACAAGGACAGATCCCTGGGGCACACCACTGGTAACATCCTTCTCCTCAGAGTGAGCTCCGTTTACCTGTATTCTTTGTCGCCTCCCACCCAACCAATTTCTAACCCAAGCAGTAACTTTAGGGTCCATCCCTAGGGTGCTCAGTTTGTTTATAAGTCACCTGTGAGGAAAAGTGTCAAAGGCTTTACTGAAATCTAAATACACCACATCTAGGGCTCTCCCTCGGTCCAACTCCCTAGTCAGCCAGTTAAAGCAATCAATCAGATTTGTCTGACAAGACCTGCCTCTGGTGAATCCATGCTGCCTTGGATCCTGTAATCCACTGGACTCCAGAAACCTCACTATTTTCTCTTTCAGCAGCGTTTCCAATAATTTACTCACCACCGAAGTTAAACTAACTGGCCTGTAGTTTTCAACCACATCCTTACTTCCGCTTTTGTGTAAAGGCACCACATGAGCCTCTCTCCAGTCCTTTGGCACCACTACCGACTCCAACGAGGCATTGAAATGGTCATTCAGTGGAGCTGTTAGAACGTCCCCAAGTTCCTTCAGTATTCTAGGGTGTATCCCATCCTTTCTTGGACAGATGGATGCCACCTCTGCTCTGCAACCCTTGGAACAGCATCCCATGGTCTAGGAAACCAAAACGCTCTCTAACACCATCCATGCAGCCATGCATTCATCTCCAGGATGCAAGCCTCTCTGCCTTGGCCTTTACCCTCAACAGGGAGGATTGAAGAGAACATTACCTGTGCACCTAACTGCTTCACTCTCTGTCCCAGAGCCATGAAGTCACTTTTGATACGTTCTGAGGGATACCTGGCAGTATCATTTGTTCCAACATGGATTAGCAACATTGGGTAATAGTCAGTGGGCTTGATGAGTCTCGGCAAACTCTCCGTAACATCTTGGATTTTGAGCACCAGGCAGACAGCATACCTCTCTGGACATCAAGTCCGGTCGGCAGATGGACGCCTCAGTACCCCTCAGAAGAGAGTCTCCAACCACCACTACCCTTCGCATTCTTGTGGTCACCGATTCTGCAACTTTGGGGTACTTGAGCTCTGGTTCTTTTTCCAGGGATGCTTTCACCTCCTCCACTTCCAGGGCTGCATAATTGTTCTTCAATTCAAGGGCTGGAGAAGTTGGATTGGTGATTTTGCAGGCCCTGGTGACTTGTGTTCAACCATTGACATTTTGTTGGCACCGATCTTCTCTGCTGGAGAGCTTGGTTGCTGCAAGAAGCATCTCATCAATGTACTTCTCACTGTCTTGAATGCTCCTCAGCCTCGCCACCTCCTCTCTGACTTCCTCCACTTGTTTCCTCAGAGCTTATCTGCGTCAGGGATAGATGGTTTCAAAGCATCATAGTGTGCTGTCCAATTTTGTCTACCTACAGCTGGCTTCTGAGTATGTGTAGACTTGGACTTGTTCCTGAGAGGAATGGTCCAAGGTAAAACACCCAATGTCCAACTGCCCTTGATATTCTAACTCTTCTTGGCCCATGCCCCTCATGGGAGACAACAGCCGACCAAACCAGTCCTTCTGGCTTTGAGACGTCCACCGGGGACAAGAGAGGTAGCAGAGAAGGTTTAAATAATCAGTCTCTTTGTTTGTTTGTTTGTTCTTCTGGCATGCCTCTGAGCCTTTCCTCCACAGTAGAGACCCAACAAGGCGCAAATATGTGGGAAGGGGGAGGAACCTGGTACCACCAGTTTACACCATGAGGCTTGGCAGGAACAACCAACCTGTGCTCCCAAATCCATATCATCCTTTTCATTCCAGTCCAGATTGCACAGTTTGAACAACCACCATCTTCTGGAGACTGAGAAATATTGGTGAGAGCAAGGCTGCACAGTTTCCTTTATTACCATGTTGTCCAAATCAAGTCAGTGGTTCTCAGTCTCCATCGCAGGTAGGCGTGCATAACTCAAGTGCCTGGACTGGAGGGATGATAAGGAAAATATATTTAAGTTTGCTTTGATTTTTGCTGTAGAGTGATCCACTGTGTCTGTCCCATGCCATTTTGAATTCCATCACTGTATTTGCCCCCACCATTTCCATTGGGGAGGGGAAGGGGCATTCCAAGCATCCACTAATCTTTCAGTGATTCCTGATGTTGCTTTTAAGTTTATCGCCTTGAAGCTGCAAGGTGGTAAACTGATGAAGCTACATCTCTGGCTTATCTCTGGCCCTTTTCAAATCCAGGCTAAAACCAAGGCTCTTTTTGGATTCTGATCTACATAGTCTCCTGCTTTCCGACTATGTGTTTCCTTACCATTCCCCTAGCCATATCATTGTCCCCAGCTGTTGTGTTGTCTGCCTTGACTAGATTTAAGCTCTGATGAGCAGGGACCATCTTTTACATGTCTCTGTACAGCGCTTTGTACGCCTTGTAGCGTTACACAAATGATCAGTAGTAGTAGTAATAAAGCAGGATAAATTGGCAACAGCTTTTTGTGTTTATAAGAAGGGGTTTTATCTAAGAGGGAAAAAGTAAACAAGAGAGGGGAGTTTTATTTCAATTATAAGTAGTGCCAAAAGTAAAAGATGTAACCTTGGCTCTAAATTATATACACATGGTATTGGATGATTTTGGATCTTTTTTATCTGCAGGAATACCCACACATGCATTCTTCAACAAAACATACAACTGAAACAATGTTAAAAAAAACAAACAACTCCCCCCCCCCCCCCAAAGAAGAACTAAGAAATAATAATAAAAAACCACACCACATTTAAGCAATGATAGGGGTGGAAAAATTCCCAGGATACCTAGTTTTCCTTATTTAGTACCCAGCACATACATTGGACTCATGGTAACAGAAAGAAAAAGCTAAATTAGTTTGAAAGTTGTGAGAAGTAGAAACCCGCATATGGTTATGACAATGGTTGTTATTATTTAAAACGCTAAAGTAACTTAGGATAAAAATCGAGTCAGCTGGTAACCAAGGGCAGAATACCTTTAACAATGTTCAGTGACACTGCAGCATACTCCGAATTCCTTGAGCTTTCAAACAGACTGATCTCAACTGAAAAGACACACAAGGTTAAATTTGGACAAGTATAAAATTTGTGAGCAATAGCAGTGCATTTGCCTAGCCAAAATAAATAAATACATAAATAAAGCTGGCACTCATATGCTGGGCTCTTTCATTAACAGATGAGGACTATGGGTTGATTTTAGCAGGCAGTGAAAGTGGTGTCAGTACTCAGTAGCATCAAGTACCCCCTCAAATAAAGCTTAGTAGCTGTTGCAAAGGATTCAGACCTGGCTAATGTCCATGCATATATCTCCCATATCCATTCTTAATCATCTTAAAAATGCTGTCTCACATTTACTTACTTACCTCATGTAATCAAACTCTGGAATTTGTGTCCGTAGGATGTAGTAAAAGCTGTTAGTGTAGCTGGGTTTAAAAAAGGTTTGGACAAGTTCCTGGTCCATAAGCCATTATTAAAAGGGACCCGGGATACCACTGCTTGACCCAATACAAGCATTGTGGAACCTGTATCTTTGGGGAAACTGCTAGGTACTTATGACCTAGATTGGCCACTGTTGGAAACAAGATACTTTGCTTGATGAACCTTGGTCAGACCCATTATGGCATATCTTATGTTCTTATCAGAAATGGTTGGGCATTCAGGCTACAGACTCATGAGGACAGTCCCATCCTCCTGAAAATCTTAGCCTTATTGATATTGAAATTGACCAAGGAAACTCTTAAGACAGGGGGTTCTCAACCCAGTCTTAAGGACACAGCTAGCCAGTCAGGTTTTCAGGATAACCTGTAAACGGGGGCGCTGGGTGAGAATGTCCACAGTCTTGGCAAAGGCAAATACTATTATGACTTGCAAAGGATTGTGGGGAAGGTAGTCCATTCATACCAGAATCAGCCGTTCACAAAATAATGAGTTGTGTTACTCGAGTGTAAGCAAAGAAAATATATTTTATTTATGGGGTTATTTCTCCCACACAGATTTACTTGGTAGCACAAAAGGATACTTGCTTTCAGTATTATACTTAGGAAAACAAATCATGATCAGCAACTGAACTTCTTAAGCAATCAATCAAACAATAAAGACCTTGATGGGAACAGAAAGGTCTTTCTGAGGGCTCCTGCTAATACCTTTTAGCAGTGCTCCAAAAGCAAAACAAAACCCAAAAAGTAATCAAAAACTGTTCTTTTTCAAGGATAGCTTTCTTGTATTTTCACACACAAACAGTAGTTCCCTTTCAGAGCTCACGTGCAATTATGCAGGACTTAATTGCCAACAATTAACCAGCTGCAAACCTCTTGGCTGGTTTACTTTCTATAGGTGGCTCAAATTCTACCCTAAAGCTTTCTTGTAAACTTTTCTGGGTAGATAAAAGAACAAGTTATATTTCTTTTTGATGGTTGTTGTACAGTATTTGTGAAAGTATTTTGCCACAGCAGCCTAGACAGAGAGCAATCCATGTAATCACTCTGATCATTTAAAATATCTCCTTCTTCTTCAACTATCATAGAATCAATATCATGGTCTGGCTCAGAGGAATTTCTTAATGGAGCACTCTCAGGACAATACTTGTTTCCCTGCTGTCTTCCAAGTGAAGAGCTAGGGCATAGATTAGTGTTCATACCTGAGCTTCCTTTGCTGTTAGGGTTCCTCTCCAGATATCCTGGCCAGTATGTAGTCCAGCTTTTATGTCCAGCCTTCCAATCAAGATCCCTGGACACTGGATCTCTCTTCACATACCTTCTTGCACTGGTCTTAGGGCCCCTTCCAAATGCAGCCGTCTCCTTTACAGGTGCCGTCTGGGGATTCCTGACTCTGTAACCCCACTCCTCTGGTTTCCTCAAGTCCAATGGAGTATGCTTGCCTCTGGAATGACTCCCAACACACGTACTGCTATGGGCTCCTTCTTTAGACCTCCAAGATGTTTTCCTCTTCTTTCTTCTACGCTGCTTCTTGCTCTCTCTGTCCTTGAGCTCTGGGTTCCTCATCAACTCCAACTCCGTCTGCTGATTCTGTATAGAATCTGTTTTACATTTAACCTGCTTAGAGGGATACTCCACCCTAGCACAGCTCAGCTGTGCTGAATCAAGCCCTGCCCTTGGAGATGAGTGATTGGGGATTACCTCATAGCTCTCCTGATTGAACACATGTTTCCCCACTTCAGCTCTTCTAGTGGCTGTTTGAAACCTGGTGCATTCTGGGACTGGTAGTCTTTTATGAAAACATTCTGTTTTATTATTTCTACCAGCAAAGACAGGTTGCTTGTTCAGAGCCAATTCACCTCTATTATAGCTCCTTCCTGAACTATGATAAGCTTCCTTATCACAAACCACAATAAATATGCATGAAATAGATTTGCATACAAGGGAAGCAGTACATGCAAATCTCTCTCATGCATATTTATTATGGTTATCCTGAAAATCTAACTGGCTGTGTCCTGAAGACTGCATTGATAACCCCTGCTCTAGACAGATTTCAAAAAATCTCTTTTTAAAAAAGGATTGAGTTAGGAATGGACATTAAAGCCTTGATGACTGGCATTACTGCTCACAAGTCTCAAATCTGTGCTAATTTGGTCCACACATGCTCTTCTGTTCTTAAAAGGACGCTGATACCTTATTTATTTATTTATTTACATTCTCTTATATACCGCGCTATTCTGCATCAGTGCGGTTTATATTGAACAAACTGAAATTACATTGAACAGGGCATTATAACTTGGAGATAACTATTTTACAGGGAACATGGGCTATGGCGGGTTAAGTGGCTTGCCCAAGACCACAAGGAGCACCTGTGGGACTAGAAACCCCAGTCCTTCCGGCCCAAGGTTGCTGTCCTCTAGTGGGATTTGAACCCCCGACCTTCCGGCCTGAAGTACCTTGCCCCAACCACTAGGCCACTCCTCCTTCTCCTCCTGGATGACTTTTTGGGTTTTTCTGCTCTTCAGTTTTTTTTTTTATATTTTATCTTTATCATTTTACAATAACTCCAAGCATAAACATACTTGTATAGAAATTAGGGCACAGAAAGAAATCATTGATTCATCAATATTATACAAAAACCCCCAGAAGAAACATATACAATCCTGCCCCTATTATAGCCCACAACAGCAGGGGGAGAACCATCAAACATATATAACTCATAAACCTGAGAAGAAAAAACCTGACGGGCACAAACAACCAGGACAAAAAAATATTACAGTGAAGCTGAATCAATCTCAGCGGGGCAGCGAGCACTCAGAAAGGCAAGCAACTGTGATGGCTCAAAAATATATAGGAAACAATTCAACTTAACCATACATTTACAAGGAAATTTCAAAAAGAATTGTCCCCCCCAATAACAGCACACCTGGACGAAGCAGAAGAAATTCTTTCCGTCGTTTGAGTTTCCTTAGATAAATCTGGAAAAACCGGCAGTTAGCCCATAGAATAATACATTACGTTTCCTAAAAAACATTTGCAGGAACCAATCCCTATCTGAGGAAAGAGTAAATGTTACAATCAAAGTAGAAGGAGAAACGGATTTAGTTAGTGAAGTTTCCAAAATAGCAGAAATATCTAAAACATCAGTTTTTTCTACTCCAGGGATTTATCCCACCACCAGCCACCTTTTTACCCAAAGGGAGATAGTACATTTTAAGCATAGGGGGATGAGACTCCATAGGAACTCCCAAACCTTCTACCAAATATTTCTTAAACATCTCCTTTGAACTAATGCCCGAAACCTTCGGGAAATTTATAATACGAAGATTAGAATATCTTGATACATTCTCTAACATTTCAATCCGTGTCTTTAAAGCCAATGCGTCCTTCAAACAGGAAGTACTGCCATCTTCACACTGGGCCACTTTCTGCTGAAGATCCAACACCGAAGATTGTAAAGCAGAAACATCTAAAGTGTGCTGCTGAAGCAAACTGGTATGAGTTTGAGACTGAGCCGCCAAAGCAGAAACCTGGGGTGCAAACATTTCCCCAAGGTTTACAATGGCAGACCAAACAGTCTCCAAGGTGAATTCAATAGGTCTCTCAAAAGAGAAAGTTACCGGGACTTGTGCCATTACTGTGCTGTCCTCCGAGGGCCACCGCTCCGCTGCCGATGTCCCAGCTGCAGATAAGGCGTCAGCCGTCCTGCTAACAGCCCTCCCCAATGCCGGTACTCCTGAACTGTCGAGGAGAGATAATCCAATTGCTCCACTCCTCCTCGGTGGTGTCGACCCTCCGGGCTCCGCACCTCCTCCCGAACCAGAAGGGGACGCTTCCTCCACTCCTTGCGAGCAAAGGATTCTTGGGAGGGCACCACTGCTATGGCGGCAAGATCTCAGGCCCAGAGCCTACCGGCGAGCTATCTAACTCCAGCGGGAGTCCAGAAGGGCTCAACACCATCGTTACTCCCGGTTGCCGCTGTGGCGTGAGAAAGGGATCGAGTGGACCAACCACTCGCAAAGGTAACGAAGACAAGGCCACCGGGGTAATGGAGGGCTTCTTAACCCCCTTAGCCTTTCTTTTACCCATAGTGGAAAAACGCCACTCCAAGCTGTTCACGTCAATTTGCCATCTTGGAACTCCGATTCCTCTTCAGTTTTTAAGCCAGAAAACTCTCATATATGAGTAGCTACTAGTGTACTTTCAATTGTACAAAAAGTAAATGAAATGAGTTCTTACCCACAAAATATACTTCACTTCTGCTTCCTGCTCATGTTACGACATAGTATTCTTTCTTTTTTAAGTTTGCAAATTGCATGGTTACTTCTGCATAAAATTTATATACTGTCACAAAGAACTCATTCTAAGACTTGAGGCATTTTCGTTACTTAAGACATACTCATTAGCGTTGCTATTAGTTGAATTGTGTTTTATGGTTGTGTGCCCTTTGAATAATAATCCCGGCACCGCAGATTGCTATTGGAGGAGGAGAAGTGAAGAGAAAACTATTGAAAATGACTAGTAATGATTCTCAAAACTATTCTTTTAATTATACCTGAAAAGTGGTTATCTATTTGTCCACTTAATTCTTGGTAGGTCATGATAAGAATTATTCAAAGATATTTCACATGAGTTTTCAGGACCATATAGGTCCTTTTTGTAGATGCAGAAGATCTGAAGAAGTCACTTGCATATTCTCAGATGTTAGTGTACAGTACCATCTTTGGATAATTTTTATGGTGCTTTGATAACAAATTGGGAAAGCATACAGAATATGGATAATAGACTCCTTTCTAACCACTCTCTATGTGCATGTGTGCCTCGGTTTCTGTGGAGGGGAGAAGGAAGGGGTTGTTTGAATAAAACCAAAGTGTCATAATGTATCTAACCAGTAATGAAGTAAGTTTTATAAAGTTGTTAACACATGGATATAGCAGGTTGCATTAATGGCCTCATAAGATACCGATCACTGTAGAACTATGTGCTTTTCAAAGAAACAATCTGTTTCAAAATCAAAAGCAAAGTAAATAAGAAATTATAGGGCTATGATTAATATTGAGCATTGATACACAGAGGCATGGATAATCCTGATGAGGTTGTAATATATCAGCATAAAGGAGCTGATTATTACAAGAAGTAATGCCTTCAAAATAACTGGTCCGACAAAATTTACTATTCATTGTACGCTTTAGAACTCTTAGGGTTTATTAGGGGTTTGCAAAGCAATTTGTTCCTTTAGGTGTCTGGTGCAAGTATGTGCTTTGGCATGAAGGTACATACTTAGCTGGTAGACATAGCAGAGGACGTGGGCGGAGCGCACAAGTACTGTACAGAAGTTGAATATAAAGTACATTCATTTATATTCAGGCTTGTGAATTTTAAATGAGTTTATTTACACCTGCTATAGCTAATGGCAGCATGTTCCAGAGACAGACAGAACCCACCAGGGAGCGCTAGCAGTAAACTGTTGGGAAGAATGCAATCTCCTACTGGGAATATAAAATTGGAGGAGGGACTTCAAATAAAGTACTCTGTGCATGTCTATGACCAGCAGGAAGGGGTAAAGCGAGGTTAGAAGGAAACGCTATCCTAACTACCGCGTTTCACAGTATCAGGATTTCTATGCCGCATCTCCCATAGAAATGCATTGGGACCTTTTTTATCCAGAATCCCCTAGTCTGATCCAGCTCATTTTTGAACTCTGTGTTTCTTTTCCCTGTTTTTCCCCCATGCCAAATTTGGTCCCATTCAGTTAAGCTTTCAGAGAGTTACTTTACCACTGACTGAATTATGGACAAACAATCTTAACTTCTTTGGTGTAATTTCTTTCTAATATTCTATTGAATTGGAGAGAAGAACGAACAAAATTAAATAAATAAAAATTACTTAAAGTGGATAGGTTTAATGGCAGAAAGCCAACATGTATTTAGCCCAGGAGAGTCTTGTCTCACAAATCTTTTTTTTTTTTAAGGTGAGATTAAACAGGTAGATAAAGGTGAGTCGGTTGATTATAGTGTATCTGGATTTTCAGAAAGCCTTTGACAAAGTCCTTATGAAAGACTTTTGGCGAAATTAAAAATGTATTGATTAGGAGACACTGTACTACTGTGGATTAGGAACTGGTTAAAAGATAGAAAGAGAGAAGGGCTAAACGGACAGTTTTCTCTATGGAGAAGGGTGAATAGTGGAGTACCCCAGGGATCTGTGTTGTGCCCGATGCTTTTTAACATATTCATAAATGAACTGGAAATGGGAACAAGTGAGGTGATCAAATTTGCAGATGACATAAAATTATTCAAAGTTCTTAAAACCCAAGAGGATTGTTAAAAAATTGCAAGAGGACCTTGAAAAATTTGGAGACTAGACATCCAAATGGCAGATGAAATTTAATATGGACAAGTGCAAAGTTATGCAGTTAGGGAAGAATAACCCAAACTATGGTTACACGATGCAAAGTTCCACATTAGGAATCACAAAGCACAAAAAGGATCTGGGCATCATCGTGGATAATATGTTGATGTGCAGTGGCAGCCAAGAAAGCAAATAGAATGCTGGGAATCATAAAGGAAAGGAAAGGAATGGAGAATAAAACCAAGGATATTGTAATGTCTCTGTATCGCTCCGTGATGCGACCACACCTTGAATGTTGTGTGCAATTCTGGTTGCCATATCTTAAAAAGGATTGTAGCATAATCAGAAAAGATACAGAAAAGAATGACCAAAATGGTAAAGAGGATGGAAGGATATACCTTCGAGGAAAGGCTTAAAAGGTTAGGGCTCTTCAATTTGGAAAAGAGATGGCTGAGGGGAGCAGGGACATCCTGTCCACTAGGGAAGCCGCCCCGGGTGGCTGGCTGGCTTTGTGCAGCCACTTTATTGCCTGTGGCAGGTGATGTGCTACAGCACACACGACCTGCTGTTTCTGATCCCCTTCTGACGCAACTTACTGTCAGAGGGGGGTCAGAAGCGGCAGGCCATCTGTGCCAAAGCACCTGGCCTGCCATGGGTAACAAAGCAGATATTTGTGCTGCTTTTAAAATACTGCAGAAGCCACCCGTTTCCCCCCCCAAGACATGATCAGCAGCAGCGGGGTGGGGGGGGGGAGCATAGTTTGGCGGAGGCAGCTTGGCATGGTGGGCCGGCCCTGGAGGGGAGATATGATAGAGGTCTATAAAATAATGAATAGATTGCTCCTCCAATCTAGCTGCCCCAATCAGAGCAGCCGCAGCAGGAAAACCGGGCCAATCAGGAACAAGCTAGTAGCAGCAAGAATCAAACGGTAGCGGGCGCGTGCCCGCGGTGCGTGCCCGAAGGGGCAGGCCCTGCCCCTTTGGCGCCCCTTCGGCGCATTTCGGCGTTTTGTGTAAACGCCGATGGGGAAACGGAAGAAGAAATATCCTCTGGCGGTGCAGGTGAAGGCCGTTAAAGTGGTAGGCCCAATGGATGCGCATGTAAGGATTGGGGAGCCTTCATCGACGCTGGCTGAAATTCGAGCAGAGGACAGTGTTTTGGAGGACGCCTCCACTGTGAGTACTTCTCCTTCTTATGTTTCCCCGATGAATGGAAATTTGTCCCCAGCTCACCAGGATAAGGAACCTTCAGTTTTTACTTCATCTCCCTTAGGAGATCTTGTTTTGACTGATGTTGCGAAACCTCTGTTACCTTCTTCGTTTTTGAACATTGATTCTATGGGTGAGACTTTGCCTCCACCGCTTCCCTCAGTTGTAGTATTTCCTGTGGCAGAAAAGCCACAACTTCCACCAGAGGATATATCATTAAAAGATATTTGGTCTATGTTAGCTCGGATGGAGTTGGCCTTAGGGCCCTCTCTACAGAAAATTTCTGATTTTTCAAAACAGACTGTGGTAAAGCTTTTGAATCATGAATTTAGATTATCTGCTGTGGAAAAAAGTTTAGAAGAAGTGCAGGGTTCCTCACAGCAAGGAGTTTTAAGTACAGTGGTACAGAATGTTTCCTCTTTACAACGTCAGGATGAGCTGTTGGAAAACTCCTTGCGTGCTAGGAACCTGCGGTTGTTGAATTTTCCGTGTACTCATTACCTCTCTCCAACTATATTGTTTCAAAAATATTTGAAAGAAGTATTATTGATACCTGATGCAAATTTAATTGCCCTTTCAAAAATTTTTTATCTTCCTGTGGGAAATTCACCTAAAGATTTAAATAGGGAAGGGGGTTTACAAAATGATCAGTTGGCTGTTCCTTCATTAAATATTTCTGAGTTTCTTGAAACCTCTCAGGACGTGATAACAACACGTGCCACTTTGTTAATTACATTAGTCTCTGAGATAAAGAGAAAATTTTTCGCGCATATTTTAAAAAGAAACATGAGAAGTTTTGTGGGCAACTTGTTCAAATCTTTCCCGATGTCTCTAGGGCCATACAGCTGCGTCGGAGGGACGTTTTGGAGATTCGTCCACGCGTTGTGGCCCTAGGGGCTTCATTTTATTTGAAATTCCCTTGTAAGTGCCACATTGTTTTTCAAGGTAAGCATTATGTTTTTGGAGAGGCTCAACAATTATTAGAATTTTTAAAGGATAAGGGATGAAGTGTGATCTTGGTTTGCTTTTGGTTTTTGTTTGGTTCTTTGTCTTCTGGGATTGTCAGGGATTATCGGGCTATGATGGGATTTTCTTTGTTTTCGAGTTCCTTCTTGATGAGGACTAATTGTGTTTCGATTTTGTATTGCATTTGATGTGGATGGCTTGGTTTTTTTTGCATTGTATTTGTTTTCCTGCGATGTAATTGAAATTTATAAATAAAAAAATAAAATAAAATAATGAATAGATTGGAACTGGTAAATGTAGGTCATTTTTTTTTACTCCTTCAAAAAGTAGTAAGACTAGGGAACACAAAATGAAGCTACAATGTAGCACATTTAAGACTAATAAAAGAAAATATTTTTTCACTCAATGCGTAATCAAAATCTGGAATTAATTCCTTCCGGATGAGTAAAAGCTTTTAGTGTAACTGGATTTAAAAGAGATTTGGACAAGTTCTTAGAGGAAAAGTCCATAAACCATTATTAAAGAGGACCTTGAGATATACACTGCTTACTCCTGGGACAAGCAGTATAGAATCTGTTTACTCTTTTGGGAGCCTTACTGGTACTTGTGACCTGTATTAGCCACTGTTGGAAACAGGATATTGGGCTTGGTGGACCCTTGGTTTGACCCAGTATGGCATACCTTATGTTCTTAATACAAAATATCACAACAATCCAGTTTCCACCAGGATCAATAGGGCTACTAAAAGCTTCTGTTGTTTCTCTGCTGTAATGGACTTTGCACTTTTCCTTAGAGAACTGGTGGTCCTCTTACTTTCTCTGATGTCAAGTCTCCTGCATTTTAGGAGAAACAGAAATGCATGCCTCTTTGTTGCTTTACCAGCCATCACAAGGGTGGCCACATGTCCAAAATACCTGGAAATGTTTTGAAATAATCTATTTCTGTCAAAGTGTTCATTCAAATCGATAAATTCCCTGGATTGGAACAACTGACCTTGTTAGTGTAGACTGCAAAAACGTTATTCTAATATAATGCACAGTTAAAGCAAAAGCTGTATTTCACACTAAGGATTCGGGATAATAGATCTACCTGGGCATCATCATCATTATATATGCATATATTATATGCTTGAGGGACTAGTGGTGTTTATATGCTAGTGCTCTTGTATTGATAGCCACAAGGAGGGCACATTCTGCTGTGCAAGTACCTGTGGCCTTGGAAACCACAACTTCAAAATCAGAGGGATGGGGATCCTGTGAGAAAGGGATTGCTTGCAGATTTATAAGTAGGAAGGCGCACAAGGCCAGTTTGTCAGAATCCAGCCAGTACTGGGGTTGAACAGTGTACAGGTTGGCCTGTGAGAGAAAAGCAAATGCTGGGTTTGAGCTGGGCAAGGTGGTAGAAGAGTGTTGGGATTGGGTAGCCTTCTCTGTGGAGTTTAAACAATTTTCATCTAGTATATAATAGAGGATAATTTTATAAAGGTGCCTAGTTTTATGCATGTTCTAAAAGAAAAATGGGTGCCTAATTTTCTTTATTAAATAGGGATTAAATCATAAGATATGCATGCCATACCTAAGTACATGCATTTACACCAGACCTAGACTTGGTGTAAATGCATGTGTCTAGATTTGCAAAGAATGCATGTAAGTTATAATATTTTATAACTTATGTACATAAATTTGCACTCCACTTCTGACCACGCCCACCCTGAATGATATACCATGGGCCTGACATGTGTACTTATAGAACTGCGACTGCCTAAAGTATGTGCAATTGCCCATCCAAATGCACAAGTCATTGAAAATGGTGACAATTTACCTACCAGATAATGCCCTTTCCTCGAGTCCTGCTAGACCATCCAGACAAGTGGTTTGTGTTCTCCTACCAGCAGACTGGTGGAGACAAAGGACCAATGAAAAGTCTAGGTTTCAGTGACATCATTCCTGTGCCAATAGCTGCCTCAGCCACCAGAGATCCCTTCAGTATGCATCCAAAGCAAATTGGAGATACAGAGCAAGCCTCAATGTGGGCAACAATGAGCAAACATCAGTAACGGTAGACAGGAAGGTAGAAACAGAAGACTGTCAGTAAAGGGCCAAATATAGAATAATGGTGGTATCATAAGGAAAGGAATGGAAAATAAAACAAAGGATATTATAATGCCTCTGTATCATTCCATGGTGTGATCGCACCTTGAATATCATGTGCAATTCTGGTCGCCGTATCTTAAAAAGGATATAGCGTTATTAGAAAAGGTTCAGAGAAGAGCCACCAAAATGGTAAAGGGGATGGAAGGATATCCCTATGAAGAAAGACTAAAAAGGTTTGGGCTCTTTAACCTGAAAAAGAGACGGCTGAGGGGAGATATGATAGAAGTCTATAAATTAATGAATGGAGTGGAACGGGTAAACATAGATCGATTGTTTACGTTATCAGAATATAGAAAGACTAGAGGACATGCAATGAAACTACAGGGTAAACTATTTAAGACAAATAAGAGAAAATTGTTTTTCACTCAACGTGTAATCAAACTCTGGGATTTGTTACCAGAGGATGTAGTAAAGGCTGTTAGTGTAGCTGAGTTTAAAAAAGGTTTGGAGAAGTTCCTGGAGGAAAGGTCCATAAACCATTATTAAAAAGGGACCCAGGATATCACTGCTTGACCCAATACAAGCACTGTGGAACCTGTGTCTTTTGGGGAAACTGCTAGGTACGTATGACCTAGATTGACCACTGTTGGAAAAAGGATACTGGGATTGATGGACCTTGGTCTGACCCAGTATGTCATGTCATATCTTATGTTCTTATGACTCAAGGGTACCACAGCAAAAGAACAGTGCAAAAAGAGCTTCAGGAACCGGGCCCTGAACTTGGCTAGCAGGACTCAAGTAAAATACATTATCTGGTAAGTAAAATGTTATCTTCCATATTGTCCTGCTAGACCAGTCCAGACAAGTGGGATGTACCAAAGCTATAATTCCACTGGGTGGGAAGAAGACACAGCAGCTCGCAAAATGTTTGAACCAAAGGCTGTATCCACCCGCGCGTGGACATCCAAGCAGTAATGCTTGACAAAAGTGGAAAGTGATGCCCATGTTGCTGCCCAACAAATGTCTGCAGGGGCAACCGAACTTCACTTTGCCCACAGGGATGCTTGCGCTCAGGTAGAATGGGTGCACAAATCCTCAGGAACCAGCCAGTTCCATATTCCAGGGCAATGGCCTCCTTAATCCAGCAACCCAAAGCCAACGTGGCTGCTGCTTCACCCTTGCTCCAGCCAGCAAACAGCACAAACAGACGGTCTGACTTACGAAAGGCATTTGTAACCAAGTACCGGAGAAGCACCTTCCGGATATCCTCAAGGCAAAGATCCTTATCCTTCCCTGATACTGCTCCTTAGAGAAGGAGGGCAGGCAAATCACCTGGCTCATGTGAAAGGGAGACAGCACTTTAGGCAAGGAGGAAGGCACAGGCTGAATGGAAATGGCCTCAGTTGAAAAGGACAGATAAAAGATCTCGGCAGAACAGAGTCTGCAGCTCGGAGATCTGTTTTGCAGAACAAATTGCAACCATGAAAACAAACAGTCTTGAGTATCAAATCCTTCAAGGGAGCATGCTTAAACAGCTCAAAAAAGGCCGCCATCAGGGCCCTGAGCACCAGAGACAAATTCCAGAAAGGAATTACAGACCAAAGAGGAGAATGCAGATGTTGAACCCTTTGGAGAAAATGTGAGATGTCCAGGTGTAAGGCCAAGGACTTGCCCATCACCAAACTATGGAAACCAGCCAAAGTTGCCACATAAACCTTCAGAGAGCTATGCGAGAGGCCCTTCTCTAGGCCATCCTGCAGAAAGGCCAACAGAGAGGACACCTTGGCCATCTCAGGAGCAAAGTGCCGCGCGCTGCACCAGCGCTCAAAGAGACACCATATCTGTATGCATACTAGCTTGGTAGACCACCTCTGGGCACCAAGTATAGTAGAGATTACTGCGGTAGACCTTATGCACCAGCAGGCTCCTTTCAAGAACCATGCTGTAATTGAGAAGGGAGCTGGTTTCTCCAGGATTTATTTATTTATTTATTTATTTAATTCTCTTATATACCGCGCTATTCTGCATCAGTGCGGTTTACATTGAACAAACTGAAATTACATTGAACAGGGCATTATAACTTGGAGATAACTATTTTACAGGGAACATGGGCTATGGAGGGTTAAGTGGCTTGCCCAAGACCACAAGGAGCACCTGTGGGACTAGAAACCCCAGTCCTTCCAGCCCAAGGTTGCTGTCCTCTAGTGGGATTTGAACCCCCGACCTTCCAGATGATCAGTCCCTGCCGCAATAACCCCCTGAGACAGAGGTAGCCAAAGAGGAAGTGCTTGAAGGATCTGCATCAGGTCCCTGAACCACATTTTCCGTGGCCAAATCTGGTGCTACCAGATTGTTCTCTATATGCTGAATCACATTCCTCACCAGAGGCCATGGAGGAAAGATGTACAATAGCCGTTGACTGGGCCAAGGCTGGGTCAGGGCATCGACACACTTGGATCTCATCTCCGTGTGGTGACTGAAGAAGTGGCACTCTGTCAATGGAGTGGGTCACCATCAGATCCATTTTGGGCGACCCCAGCAATGAAGAATCAACTGAAACTCCTTCTCAACTCAACTGCCACTTGTTGGGATCCAGGAGCATACTGGTTGAGGAAGTCTGCTTTCACATTGTCCATTCCAGCAAGGTGCTGAGCTGACAAGACTAGGAGGTTCTTCTCCATCCAGGCAAACAGGAGATCCATCTCCGGGGCCACTCTGGCACTTGTTGTGTTGCCTTGCTAATTGACATAAGCCACTGCCATGGCATTGTCTGAAAACACTCGAGTTACCCTCGACCACTACTACTAGTAATCATTTGTATAGCGCTAAAAGGCATATGCAGCACTGTACATATAGATATAAGACACAGTCCCTGCTCATCAGGGCTTACAATATAATCAAGACAAAACACATAGTGAAACTGGGGACTATATGGTTAAGATACACATAAGTAGACCAGGGGCCAGAAACGTAGAAGAGCTAACTTGATGGTCCTTGTCTTGAGGTGAATGATGAATCACACTGCTTCCCTGTGGTTCCAACAGCCCTGGCAATGTACAGTCTTGGCAATGAACTCCCCAGACTGAAAGACTGGCAACTGTTGTCAGCATGATACAGGAGAAGTCATCCAGTGTTACGCCCTTCCTCAGGTGACAGGGTCACCACCCCCACCACAGATTGACCCTCACCCTCAATGTGAGTGGAAGCCTACGCTCGAACTCCTGAGAACTCGGGGGCCACTGAGTCAACAAGGACCGCTGGAGTGGCCACATGTGAACACACACCCACTGGACCAGCTCTATGGTCGTCACCATCAATCCGAGGAGCTGAAGATAATCCCAGACTCTGGGGGCCTGTTGTGCTCAGAACATCACCAGACAATTCAATCTTCTGACTTTCTCCTCTGACAGGAAAACTCTGCCCACTTGAGTGTCAAAACATGCTCTTAGAAACTCCAAGGATCAATCAGGAAAAGCTGGCTCTTTTCCTGATTGATCACCCAGACGAGGCTCTCCAAAAAGACCACCACTCGGGATGTCACCCACGATGCTTCTGACAGGGCTCGGATGAGCCAGTCATCCAGATAGGGCTGGACACAGATCCTTTGGCACCACAGCCGCCACCGCCATGACCTTTGAGAATGTGGTGGAGAGCCTGAAAGAGAGGGTGGTGAAATGATATTGAGATGATGTTGGATTGTTCTCTGAGCTTGTTAGTTTGATTGCAGATGTTTTCTCACCATTCAAGGGAACATCATCATTGCGGGGTTCCAGATGGTAACGTGTTTGAATGCTTGCATTTGTACTTATATTGGGGTTGGTGGCGACTCAACTCTTTTGTTTGCAGGGATTGATTGGTTGCTTTCCCTGAGGGTTGCTGTTTCTGAGCCATTTGGTTTGCAGAGATTGGTTGGTTGGTTGGTTTCCATGAGGTTTGCTGGGGTGTGGTTGCTGTTTCTGAGCTTTGTTGGTGGTGCTTCAGCTCTTTGGTCCACAGGGATTGGTATTTATTTATTTAAAAATGATCTATATCCCACACAATCGCTGAGGCGGGTAACAAAAAAAATACACAACTTATGATCACATACAATCAATACAAAACAATATAATTAAATAAATAAAATAACATATGTATAACTATGAAAGGTTGCTATTTAAAATACTGTCATAATATAATTGCCATCAGAGTCTCAACACAGTCGTAAATATTCACATATCCCACATGCATGTCAGACAAATTCAGGAAAAGCCTGTTTAAATAAATGACATTTCAGGTTTTTTTCGGAAGGTCGTCAGTTCTACTTCAGCACGCAACTCAATGGGCAAAGAGCCAAATGGATGGAGCAGTCAAAGAGAAAATTCTCTTACATGTAAACTGATAATGAATTAAATTAAAGGAGGGAACAGCCAATAAGTGTGCCTTCTGAGAACATAAGGTTCGTAAAGGACAGTGTCATTTAAGAAAGACGATAGACTAGCAGGAGCCATGTTGTGCGAACATTTAAAAGTAATCATAGCCACTTCATACAATATTCTAAAATAGCCAGTGCAGAGCAAATAAATGACACCTAATCTTCTCTGATCGTTTGCACCCAGTTAAAAGACAAGCAGCAGCATTTTGAACTGACTGTAAAAGGAGACATAGTAGCCTTTTAAAGCCCTAAAATAAAAGACTAACACTTGTAACATAGAATGAAAATTAGTACATGAAAGATATGGCTTTAATCTCTAAAGACGATACAATCTACTGTATAATAAGCAGCTTTAACCAATCTTTGAATATAATCATGTAAATTCAGTTGGGTATCTAACCAAACCCCTAAATCTCTTACAACATTACTAAGCATGAAAGAGACAGATCACAAATTTGGACCCAAACTTTGTCTTCTTTGTGTTTCATTTTAAATTTATTCTAAAACATCTATGATCTAACAGAATTAAGACAAATCTCTAAGTATTTTAATGAATCCTTCAATGATGCAGAAATAGGTACAACAAACTGTATGTCGTCAACATACACTCGAAATTTAACTCCAAAACTCCTTTTGAAGTGTGACAATATAAAGATTAAACAATATAGCCGAGAGCACAGATCTTTGCGGCACCTCTGCATCAACACATTTCCATGATGACATTTAACCCGAAGGCTGAACTTGGATAAATATATCTTATAAAAAAAGATGTGAACCAAGAAAGCACCTTACCTTGTATCCCTAAATCACAAAGCTTAGCCAACAATAAAGAATGGTCTACAGTTATCGAATGTGGTGGATACATCAAGCAGTACTAACAAAAATGAATTACCCTGATCAAAACCAGTATGAAATCCTTCAGTGAGGGTCAACAATAATGTTTCAATCCCATGAACCAGATAATAAATTGTGTGAATCAAAGTTCTGCAATTGTAGGAGCGCCAACTTCTACAAAACTTTAGCTAAACATGAAAGTGAGGAAATGGGCCGATAATTCAAAGGATTAAGTTTATCTAATAATGCCCCTTTTAACAAAGGAAAAACAGAGGCCTTTTTCAAACACAACTGGAACCAATCCCTGAGTAAATGATACATTAACTATAGCGGTAATAGATTCTTCAATTGATTCCTTCAACTTTTTGAATAATTGAACCGTATAGCCATCCAGTGAGCTAAAGGTATTGTTCAAAGATGAAACAACTTTAAGAATCTGAGATAATGAAACTGGCTGAAAAAAGTCCACAAATGCAAAGTCACATCAGAGCAAATATCCATAGGTTTGCACCTATTAGAGGAACAAGGTACAGTTAAACTAGAATTAATTATATCCACAAGTTTGCACTTATTAAAAAATACAAAATGCAGTTAGACTGTAAAAGACGCTTGAATAGTCAAAATTTTGCACAAAAAGAATCTAGAAACAACTGTGGTGCAATTTAAACTGTAGAGCAAGCAGCTGCAACAGAAGTAAACAAACAACTGAAAAAGACTATTTGGAGCACCTAGACGAGCTATGATCTGAGAATCATAATATTTCTTCTTACTTTCCAAAATAGATTCCTGATATTGAGCTAACAGACCTAGATATTCATTTTTAACTTCAACGAGCTGACGAGCTTGCCATTGCCTCTCCAGACAACGTAATTGACGCCTAAGAATAACCAAAGCTGAAGTATGCCATGGCAATCTATGCCTTTTAGAACACTTCCGAAGTTCATAAGAGCAACTGTATTCAAAGAGACCTGAAAAAAATCCATCCAAAACTCTGGAGTAATAGAAACGTCCATATCAGCCAATGACACCACATTATGTAATGAAGAGACCACACCTCAAGTAAGGCTACATAAGAATAAGAAGAACGAAAGATTGCAGTTGAAGAAGCAGATGACACCGTAACATTATTATAATAAAAAGAAAACTGTAAAATATCACGATCTGACCAAGGTATTGACTGACGTTGCAAAGAATAATCTGATATAATATAAAAAGAAGAAACAAATATCAAATCTAAGATCTCACCATGAACATGAGTGGGCATTTTCACAATTTGTTCAAAACCCAAAGAAGACATAGTGGCTACAAGCAAAGGCATCACATTATATTTAAAACTTTTTTGTACATGTATATTAAAATCTCCTAAAACAATATGTGTCAAGGACTGTAAAGGGCTTGTTAAAAAGAAATCAGCCAATAAAGAAGAATCAGGTTCAGGACTTCTAGAAGGACAATAAAAGAAACAGATTGTTAATTCAAGAGACTCTGCAAGCAGGCATTCACAATTAAATAATACAGACTCATTGACTGCCACTTCATGAAAATCAAACATTCTGCTTGTAGAATAAAAGTAATCCACCACCTTTTTTACCATTATGCGGTTTAGATAGCCACATATAAATTAACAGGACAAATTTGATTACAAATAACATCAGTTTCCAACAACCAAGGGGCACGTTTACAAAGCAGTGGTAGTGGCCTCCGTGTGATACAATTCAATGGGGCCACGGCTCTGATATCACATGAAGGCCGCTACAGCTGCTTTGTAAACATACCCCCAAGATTTGGTGATGCAGAATATATCAGATTTTTCCAAATAAAGTATATCATTAAGCACCGAAATCTTGTTTCTCACAGACCTTGCATTAGCCAAGTACAATATATAAGGAGATGATTTAATAGAACCTGTAGTTGACTTTGAATCCAAACAGCAGTAACGTAAAATTCTTTCTGATTTAGGAAGACTATGACAAGGTAAGGAGCCATAACAGCCATCTTTATCTTTGTTGTATCTTTATTGATCATTTGATATACCACCCTAGATGTCAAGACATCAAAGCTGTTTACAATTTACAAAAGGTTGTATAGAGAAAGGGAAAAGAACGCCAATTTTTAGATAGGACAGTCAGAATAGGAAGAGAAAGGAGAATACCAAAGGGGGATTAGGGAACAGTCAGTCAGGAGCTGGAAGGCAGGTTGTAAGCAAGAAGGAAGAGATGAGTTTTAAGCATAGATCTGAAACAGGGAAATGAGAGTTCCGAGCATAGGGTGGTGGGTAAGGAGTTCCATAAGGCAGGTTCCATGGCCCTTGATTACTAGTATACTGTAAGAGATACACATTCTTAACAGAATAACACCATTGCCTAAAATTCAAACCTAGTTCTCTTAGTACTTTTAGCATATACCACGCTCAAATCTGCACACTCCTTCGTCGGCGCGATGGAGGAGGCACTCCACCTCCGGCATGCAGCACAGGGATTTAAGCACCAGCACCCCTGATGATGTCACCAGGGGGCGGAGCTAAATTTGTCCTGGCAAAACTCAGCGGGGCCTGATAACACAGCAGGATGTTAAATGCCATGTGTAGATATTCCCAGGCGTCCCACTAGGTAGACAAAACCTAGATCGGGTCTATGTCGATATATCTGAAATTCTCTCTCTCTCTTTTCATTTGTGCTCATGCTATGATTTCAGTTGTGTTCCAGTTGAATTTGTGTCCTTCCGTGTCTTCATGAATTGAGACCAGGGAGAGTGGGTCATATCTTTTGCTAGCTAGTTGATGTACAAGTAGACTGGTGGGTAGTTTTCTTCTTGTTTGGCTGACGTAGTTCTTGTCAATCATTGCACTGAATCTGGTACACGATGTAGAATCCCACTGCAATATGACAGAAGCTAAAACGGGAGAAAAGAAACACCTACACAAGGCATTAACAAGGAACGGATATCCAAGGAACTTCATCCGCAGATTGTCTGCAGCTAAAAAGTCCCAATCTCCAGACCAAAAGAGCACCCCAACAATCCACCCTTTCTTACATTCAGAACACCTCAGAAATGACTGCAAGGCTACTAAGAGACCACAACATTACAACAGCCCACAAACCAACCGTGATGCTGAGAAGAATCCTGTCAAAACCGTAAGGACAAATGTCACAGTCACTGCATTGAGTCTTGTACACAAGAACCACATCGGCCAAAAAGGAAGACAACTATCCACCAGACTACACAAACACCAACTAGCCAGCAAAAGACATGACCCACTCTCCCTGGTCTCAATTCATGAAGACATGGAAGGACACAAATTCAACTGGAACACAACTGAAAGAAGACTCGGAAACAGCAACCACACCACAGCAACCCTCAGGGAAACTACCTAACCAACCAATCCCTGCAGACCAAAGAGAAGTACAAACGCAAGCATTCAAGCACATTACCATTGGAACCCCGCACTGATGAGATCCCCTCAAATGGTGATGAAACATCTGCAATCAAACTATCAAGCTCGAAGAACAATCCAACATCATGATCGCCAACCTGAGCTACCAATATTCACAAACATGATAGTGAATGCCAAGCATCGCAAAAATGCAGAAACATTTGATCAGCCAGGATCAGGATATGAAAATCTGCAGCCAGATCCAGAGAAGCCAAGAATTCCCATCAGCGCACTGCTTGTATCATGGGGCGTAAAATTTCTATCCAAAAATGCAGAACATGCAAGTGCTTGCTGACTCCTTTGAGGTCCAAGATGGGCTGGAAGGAACTGTTCTTCTTTGGAACCATGAAGAAGATGGAGTATCTGCCCTTGCCTTGCTCATCTGGGGAGACAGGCACCACCGCATTTAGGCAAAGCAACTTAAGTTGTTCAAGGTAGTCTGCACCGTGGCACCTTTGATCACAGACCCACAAGAGGAAATTCTGAAAGCATCGAGAATCAGCTCCTTGCACTCCAGGACATAGCTGAATTGAATGGTAACTAGCTCCCAGTGATCCTCAGTAACCTGGGCCATTACTGAAAGAAGAGGCAAAGCCTGTCACCCGCTGGAGGCACCAGGGAATGGGGCCCCAAACCTTCATTGTGTAGCCCAGGGGGGTGTCCTCCTCTGGAGAAGGCTGAGTCCCTGGGTCAACGTGATTCACGAAAGGACTGAGAATGAGCCCGAGGCCCTGAAGCAGAGGGGAAGAAAGGTTTCCGGAGTTGGTAGTGATGATAGTCCTGAGACCTCTGGGAATCCAGCCAGCATGCCCTTGGAAATTTGGCAGCAGCTGACAAGAAAGGGGTACTGGCCCACTTTACAGGCCCCCTGAATCTGTCTTCTGGGAGGTGGTAAGTTTTTGTCTCACCTAGATCCTTCACCAGCTTCTCCAAATTGGTTCCAAACATGAGCTTCTCTTTAAAGGCCAGTTGAGCCAACTGGGCTTTGGATGATATGTCCACCGTACAGTTATTGAGCCAAATCCAACACTGTGAAGTTGTCATCAGGGCACCATTTCTGGCCACCAAACATACCAGGTCATACATGGCATCAGAAAGGAAGGCTGTAACTGACTCCAATAGAGGAGTTAAATCAGGCAGAAGAGACTCAATCCACTGGAGCAGGGCTTGAGATAGCAAGCTGGTACATACCCTCAGCTGTAGAACAGCCGCTGCCATGACAAACTAGTTCTTCAGCAAGGAACAGATCTTGTGGTCTAGAACATCCTTTAAAGCCAACCTGCCTTCCATCCTTTAAAAGCCAACCTGTGCATCCACCTTGGGAATGTCAAACCACTGGCCATTCTCCTCCTCTGACTGAGCGTAGATCTTCTTATAGACCCTTAAGCCTTTAGGCAGGGAGTCGGGTGAGTCCACTCGGACCGGATCACATCTTTGGATATGAAGGACAGTAGTGGATTTTCACACCCCTTGAAGAAAAGGATGTACTTTCGGCTCCTGCACCATGCCGGAAAGCATCTGTCAAGATCAAGGTGGACGAGACCCTGGAATTCAATGGTGCCAGCTGCTCCTTCCGGAACAGGTGGATCATGCCGGCCTCTGTATAGTCTTCTGAAGGTTAGAGTAGGTTCTCATCCACATCAGAGCCCGATACTGTTTCATTTGGGTCTGAGGCATAGTCAACATATCGAATAGCTTTCAACTGTTCCTCATCTTTTGGGATGTCCTGGGCCGGGAACACTTAGCCAAAGGTAATCAAACAGGGCTTCTACTTTCAGCCTGCCCGGCGTGAGACTGTATCTGGGAGCACCTAGATGCCACAGGATCTGAATTTCCACACCGGAAGAACCAGGCCTGTTGAAAAAGGAAAAGAATTCTGGGGAGGAAAACCGGACTCCGGAAGTTCTCCTCTTGGAAAAGGCTCTCTGACATCAGGAGGCATAGCCCCAGAGACCCCCCCCAGAGGATGAAGAGCAGCTCACAGCACGATCACTGGAGCTTCCAGCCGGCTGAGCATCCTTAACCCTAGTGCCATCCTGCACCTCCTGCCCTGAGGCAGGTAAGAGCGGACTAACTGTATCCCCCAGCTGAGAGGAAGAAATCATGCCCTCCAGGGATAACTCAGAAGCTGCCATACAGGAAAGGCCGAGTCCAGAATCCAAGGATGAGGCTCTTTGCTTGCCACAGGTCAAACAATGTTAACTGGAAGAAGATAGAAAGTTGGGGTATCACTAGAGCACATGTTAAGGCTGCGTCAACCTGCAAGCGTGCGTTTACTGTGCTATTACGTAAAACACATTAAAAGTGCTAGGGAAGAAGCGCGTGTTGGAGCCACTTGGGCAGAATGCATGTTATGACCGCACGACCTCTAGGCGCACAATAGGCAAAAATGTTACTAATGCATGCAGAAAATGGCGGGAAACCTCCACACAGCGCCAATAGTCGCCAGCCATCCACCCCACATTGCATCCCTCAAAGACGGAAACGGGAGTCCCAAACAAGGACAATGACAAGGTCAAGCCTTGGTACTCACCCCCTCAGATCCCCAGGCGTAGAATCCATACCGGGCTCATCTCTACTCCCTGAAACTGCTTCACTGGCAGGGTTTATTTTCAACAGCACTGTGTGAAAGGTGGCTGACAGGTAGATCCCTCTAGGAGCCTTCTGCAATCTTTGAGAGAGAACACGGGGGGGGGGGGGGAGGAGAGGGGGAGGGACGCTGTGGTTGTGTGAGGCTGCTACACTTTTCCAGATTCTTCCAAATCCTTCCAATTCGTGGCTGCTCAACAGGCCCTTATGATATGGGCAGGAAACTGAACCTTTTCCCTCCTCCCATGACTACCAAAAAGACTGCAGTCTAGTGGAGTCTCCCACGTCATGCTCAAGCTAGTCACCTTTTTGGGCTTAAGGTGGTCATTCACGGGCATTTAATCAATCTCTTTTCCTCTCAAACTTCAGATTTTCTACAGAGAGGAGAAATCCATCCATCATCTGCTGGAGACAGAGAAATACTGAAGGGACCTCTGGTGGCTGAGGCAGAGGCACAGGAGTGATGTCATTGAAACTTGGGCTTTTCATTTGTCTCCACCAATCTGCTGGTAGGGGAACACAATCCACTTGTCTGGACTGGTCTAGCAGAATGATATGGAAGCATGATTTACATGCATGGATGGCACATAACTTTAAGCGGCTTTATATGAAGGTAATTTTATAAAGTGTATGGTCCAAGCATGGAAGACATTTTATTTTAATAATGAAACATTTTATAGTGCCACTGGACATAATCATCACTGTAGAGTTCAGTGTAAATTATTATTTTTTTTTTAAAGTGCCGTCAAGTCAATGCTGACACCTGGCAACCCAGCAGCCCTTGGGTTTTCTTGGCAAGGTATGACTGGAAGTAGATTGCTAGGTCTTTTCTTCGGAGGCAATGGAGGGTAAAGTGACTTGCCCAAGGTCACAGGGCCCTTGATTACTAGTATACTGTAAGAGATACACATTCTTAACAGAACAACACCACTGCCTAAAATTCAAACCTAGTTCTCTTAGTACAGTGATGGCTAACCTTTTTGAGCCCGAGTGCCCAAACTGCCGCACAAAACCAAAGAATTTCCTCAAAGTGCCAGCACGTCAATTTGCATAAATATTTGCATAATGCTAACATACACTAACTTTTAGTAAACATGTCTCTTAATGAGTGTATGGATAAAGACAGACTAAAAGATTTCTACATTACTATAATCCAGTGCCAACCGCCAGGCACATTAGGAACTACTACAAACACTGCCCATTTAGAACCAATAGCAAACCCGCCGTATCCTAACAGCACTACCAGGAGTCACAAAGCACCATACCATACCTATCAAAAGGCAACACTGCAAATATTAAACCAATACATTTCAGAGAACAACAATACATGACCTACTGGGGAAAGAGAACAAGTGGCAATGTCAAAAAGGAATTACATAAACAGAATACCTCAGCTCAGTTACACAGTTGCAATTGCTCCAGCCACTTTCTTCTGGTTTCTTCATGTTTTCTGCTAACTCTCCATCATCTGCTGTCCATTTGTCCTTTCTTCTCTCTTCTAGTTTTTTTTTTCCATTCTCTCTCTCTACATCCGCTTTAACATACTAATCTTTCTCCTTTTGCTCTTTCCTCATTCCTATTTCATCCACTCAAATTTTACCCCTCCATCCTCAATCCCCACTTACTCTCCCAATACCCGGCCAATTGTACATTTTTCTTCCCTCACACACAAAATATTTTTCCCCTCTCCATTTCATTCTCCCAGCCCCATCCCCTTCTAATCTCCCCCAACATCAGCTCCCTTTTAGTTCCAGCCCCACCCAGTATCCGCTCCCTTCTAGTCCCCTCATCAGTCCATTTCCAGTCCTAGCTCCCCCATCCATTTCCAGTCCTATCCGAGTCCCTTCATCAGCTCATTTCCAATACCAGCCTCCCATCAGCCCATTTCTAGTCCTTTCCTAGCCCCACCATCAGCCCATGTTAAATCCTAGCTCCCCTCCACTCAGCCCATTTCTAATCCAAGCCCCCCATGAGCCTACCTCCAGTTCTAGCCCCTCCATGAGTCCATTTCAATCCAAGCCCCCACCACAGCCCATTTCCAATCTTAGCTCCCCCAACACCCAATTCTCAGTTCTATCCTAGCCCATCCATCAGCCCAGTTCCTGTCCTAGCTCCCTCCCCTAAGAGCCCATTCCAAGCCCCCCTTCCCATCAGTTATTTGCAGTTCAAGCCCCCTTCCACTCAGCCCATTTCCATTCCAAGTCCCCCGTCCCCATCAGCTATTTGCAGTTCAAGCCCCCCACTTCCCCTCAGCCCATTTCCATTCCAAGCCCCATCCCCAACAGCTATTTGCAGTTCAAGCCCCCTTCCACTCAGCCCATTTCCAGTCCTAGCAACCCCAACCCATTACCAGTCCTAGCCCCCCATAGCCCACTCCCAGTCCTAATCCCACCAGCCCATTTCCAGTCCTAATCCCCCATCACCCAATTTTCAGTTTAAGCCCCCCCATAGCCCATTACCAGTCCTAACCTCCCCATCAGCCCACTCCCAGTCCTAATCCCCCATCACCCAATTTTCAGTTTAAGCCCCCCCATAGCCCATTACCAGTCCTAACCCCCCATCAACCCACTTCCAGTCCTAATCCCACCAGCCCATTTCCAGTCCTAATCCCCCATCACCCAATTTTCAGTTTAAGCCCCCCCATAGCCCATTACCAGTCCTAACCCCCCATCAACCCACTTCCAGTCCTAATCCCACCAGCCCATTTCGTCCTAATCCCCCATCACCCAATTTTTAGTTTAAGCCCCCCCAGCGCCCATCACCACTCTTAACCCCCCCAGCCCAGCGCCCATCACCACTCCTAACCCCCCCAGCCAGCCCAGTGCCCATCACCACTCCTAACCCCCCCCAGCCAGCCCAGTGTCCATCACCACTCCTACCCCCCCAGCCCAGTGCCCATCACCACTCCTAAATCCCCCCAGCCCAGCACTACTCCTAACACCCCCCAGCCCAGCCCATCACTACTCCTAACCCCCCCAGCCCAGCCCATCACCACTACTAAACCACCCCAGCCCAGCCCAGCCCATCACATCACCACTCCTAACCCCCCCCAGCCCCGCCCAGCCCAGCCCATCACACCACCACTCCTAACCCCCCCCCCCAGCCCAGGGAAAATTAAAAAAAAAGAGAACCTGTCTGTTGCCGCTGTCGGGGCCGCCGCGGCAGAATCGAGCGTGCCGCGGGGCCCCCCTGTATCCGGCAGAGCCTGCCCTCCCCGTAGCAGCTCTCTCTTTGGAGCTGCAGTCAGACGCGCCGGCTTGCAGAGCGCGAGGGAAGAGTTTCTCCCTCGCTGCTCTGTTAAACCCGCGGGGGCTGATGGGAAGTTCCCATCAGCCCCCGCGGGCTTAACAGAGTCGCGAAAGGGAAACTCTTTCCTTCGCGCTCTGCAAGCCGGCGCGTCTGACTGCAGCTCCAAAGAGAGAGCTGCCAAAGAGAGAGCTGCTACGGGGAGGGCAGGCTCTGCCGGGTACAGGGGGGCCCCGCGGCACGCTCGATTTTGCCGCGGCGGCCCCGACAGCGGCAGCAGACAAGTAAAATTGAAAAAAAACCCAAAAAACTAATTGCGGACCTTCCCGCGTGCCAGCTGCAAGGCCTTCGCGTGCCACAGCTGGCACGCGTGCCATAGGTTCGCCATCGCTGTCTTAGTACTTAGAATCCTGGTTTCCCTAGTTCTCAACGTGGGCAGCCCAAGGGTGTTGTGGGGCCATGTGCGGAGATTCATTGCGGGACTTCATTTGCATATCCACTGGAACTCATTTACATAAATTTAATTTATTTTAAAATGTATATGTTGTCCATCTAAAATTTTAGGCATCTTTCAAAGGAGCCCTTGACAAGCTGCTTTTTTCTCCTGGCAATGGACTTAGGGACATGTTTACTAAATATTAATGCGTGTTAACTGCCACTGCACCAATAGAAATAAATGGGTGTTCCTGCACTTAGCGCACATTAACATTAGTAAACATGCCGCTTAATCAGTATCTGAATACCACTTGCATGAGCAGTGAGGATAAAGGATTACTATACTCCAGTACAAACCGCCAGGCAATTAGGAAGTACTATACACCTTGCTCATTTAGAAGTCATAGCAAACCTGCCATATCATAACAGCACTACTAGGGCTCACAAAGCACCAAACCCTACCTATCAAAAGGCAACACTGCAAATATTAAACCAATACATCTCCTACTGGGGAAAGAGAACAAATGTCACTGTTAAATAGAAACTACATGAACAGAATACCTCAGCTCAGTTACATATGCAGAACATAGACCATCACCAAACAAAGAACAAGGTATCACAATTTAGAAATAGGAAGACAATAATTAAACCGGGAACCCCAAAAGCCAAATTTGGAATGTACAACAACACTGGAGAAATAAAACTATAAATTCATTTCCTTTTGTGTTAAACAAAATGTAAAGACGTTAGCGATGCACATTTCCCAAAGCTTACATATTCCAGTTAATAAATTCAAAATAAAAAAGTATTTTTCTACCTTTTGTTGTTTGGGCATTTTATTTTTCAGTTGCAATTGCTCCACTTACTTTATTTTGGTTTCTTTGTGTCTTCTGCTAACTCTCCATTGTCTGCTGTCCATTTGTTCTTCTAGTTTTATCCATGCTCTCTCTACATCTGTTTTATCATACTGATCTTTCCCCTTTTGCTTTTTCCTCCATTTCTTTTTCATCCACTCAAATTTCACCCTTCCATCCTCAATCCCCACTTACTCTCCCAATACCAGGCCAATTGTAGATTTTTCTTCCCTCCCACACAAAATATATTTCTCCTCTCCATCCTCATTCCCCCAGCTCTATGCCCATCTAGTCCTCCCCCAACATCAGCTCCCTTCTAGTTCCAGCATCTGCTCCCTTCTCCCATCCACCCGCATCAGCTCATTTCATCCTAGCCTCCCCCAATCAGCCCATTTCCAATCCTAGCCCCCACATCAGCCCACTTCCAGTCCTAGCCCCTCCATTAACCCATTTCAAGTCCTAGCCCCCATCAGCCATTTTCAGTCCTATCCTAGCTCCCCGATCCACCCATTTCCAGTCCTAGCTCCCCCCCCCCCCCAATAGCCCTGCGCCTGCCTGATCAGCTTCAGAGGGAGCCGGGTAGGCCTGAAGCCCCTGCTCACCACTGTACAGTCACCGGAGTGAAGGAAATGTCCTTTAATCTCCTGGAAATCAGCACGCCTGCGGGCTGCAAGAGAACACAGCCGTCAGAGTGAAGGAAAACGCCACTCTTCACTCCTGCAGCTGTGCAGAGGTGAATTGGGACTTCTGGCCTCCCTGGTCAGGCAGGCACGGGGCCATGTGCGGGCTGGCCCTGAAAACGGTCAGGAGTTGGGATGCACTCAGTCTATCAGATAGCATGTGTGGCATGAGGTTGATGCAGGGCCCTGTGCGAATAACATTCTCGCACATGTGTCAGGCCGGCCTGGTTCTCAATCCATTGATCAAACCACTAGGCCACTTCATTTTGCTCATTTCCATGCCCCTGGTAATTTTACAGTAATAATAAATGATGGAAGTTTGCATATTTTAGATACCTTAGAAAAATGTGCCCAGATTAGACAGAATGGTCAAATATGCCGTCACCCTAGGCTTGTTGATGTTAGGGTTTTAACCATGGTCACTCCATGCTGGTTACTTGAGCCTTCTTGGAAACTTGCTGATGTTTGGCTCTAACTATAAAAGTTCTGTGCTCTTAACTATAACAGCCTTTTGGAAACCTGATGCAGCTGTACTACTACTCTGTGCACATAGGTTTGTATTTTTCCCTTTTTAACACTCATAACTTTTCTATCCCTGAATAACACAAGCCTCATTCCTACATTTCTTCTACGTTTCCCACACCTGCACTTATCACTGCATTCTCTAATTGTTCCAAGCATGTTTAATCCTGTCATTGGAGCGAGTGCCGCTACCTTGAACAGTAGCCTAAAACAGATAGTAAAGAAGCAATCAAATATTTTCTAATGTTTCCTCTGACCCCTCCTTCTGGCCCCTTCATATCAAAGACCCTTGTGCTTGAATCTCCTTTTCTTTGAAGAATATTATTTTGCCATACTTCATTGAAATGTCTGAAATATTTGAATGTTTCCCTTCTTTCCTTCAACCTCTCTTTCTAGGGTTTGTTCCAAGTTTTGTGTTTCTTTGGTGGTCCTTCTCTGAACTGCTCCTGTCCTTATGAGGGTACAACTTCCACAGCTGAACATAGTACTGATCTCACTAGTGACCTATGCAAAGGTAATATATTGCCTCCTATTTCTTTGCTGATGATATTGTTATTTATGCAATAGAGCACGCTGTTAGATTTTCCATTTGCTTTACAATGTTGACTAGCTACTTTGAGGTAATCTGAGATGATTATTCCTACTTTTCTTTAAGAATGGTTAGTAACTCCCTTTCTAATTGATATGTGGCTAAGGGATGTTTGTATGCCAGATGCAGAAATCCATTTCTTCATGGAAAGGGTAGTGGATGATGGACCAGCCTCCCAGTGGAGGTGGTGGAGACTAGAACTGTATCTGAATTCAAGAAAGCACGGAACATTCTCTGATGTCCAGAAATCTACTTGTGTCAAATGCTACACTATCTTTTTCTATAGTATTGTTTCCACATCAGGACATGCTAGGGAGATAAAGTTTCTAGATGAAGCAAATGACCGCTTCATGGAGCAGCTGGTTCAGGAACCAACACGAGGGGATGCTATTTTAGACCTAATGGAATGCAGGATCTAGTGTGAAAAATATCTTTTTGTCAGTTTCATCTCTCCCCCTTTTCCAAATCGATGCTAAAGGATTACCTCTTTCAGGCTGCTTTTGGATATAATCCTTTGTTCTCCTGTCTCATTACCCATCCTTACTGTACCCTTGTTCTCATCTATTGTACTGTCTGTCATGATTAGATTGCACATGCTGATAAGCAGGGACCATATGTGTCTGTACAGTGCTGCGTATGCTTTGTGGAGCTATATAATTGATTAACAGTAGTAGTAGTAATTGTTTTGAGATCATTTAGCAATAGCGATCACAACTCAAAACTCACTTTTTTCACATAGCCTTTGACCTGCCACCCTCCCCTAACTCCTTCCCCTGCTCTTTACTGTTCCCGTCTGCCCTATGTGCGACTATTTGACGTTTCTTTCACATTAATGATGTTCTTTTCTATTATCTATATATTGTATTCGTAATTGTATATTGCCCTGCTGATTTTGTGAAGGTGCGGTATATCAAGCACAATAAAACATAAACATAGTTTTGCCCACTACTGAATTCAGACTAACAGGTCTGTAGTTGCCTACCTCCTCTTTGTTGCCAGTTTTTGTAGTGGGACTATAGCTGCTCTTCTTCAGTTCCTTGGAACTTTGCCTTTGTTCAGAGATAAGCTGAATAGTTGTGATGGATGTGGGCAGCACATTCTTATACTCTTTTAGTATTCAGGGGTGTGCCCTTTCTTTGGGTTCCATGGCCTCATGTAATCATTTCACAGTATCCCATTTTCCCATTTAGGTCCATCACCCTTTTTTATTTATCTATACTAAGCAAAATAATTTGTTTAAGATTTCTGTCTTTTGCTGGTCTTCCTTTTTTAGAAATACCACTTTCTACCTAGTCCCTCTCTGATTCATGTACAAGACAGAATATATTTAAACAGTAAGCCCTGGTGCCATGTGTCACTGGTCATATATATGTAGCTGTCTAGATGAGGGGTTCTTAACCCAGTCTGGGGTAGCACCTAGCTAGTCAGGTTTTGAGGATAACCATAATTGAATACACATGAGAGAGATTTGTGTACGATGGAGGTGCTGTGTGCAAATCTTTCTCAAGCATATTCACTGTGGTAATCCTGAAAATTTGATTGGCTAGTTGTGTTCTGAGGACTGGGTTGAGAGCCCCTGGTCTAGGTTACTACATCTTCGTTTCTCTAATTGATCTTCTGTCATACAACTTCACTGACTCATCTGGTGCTTACCCAGAACTTTGCATAGGATTGTAGAGAAAATGCTGGGATATCCATTAAGAGGCACAAAGCCCTGAGGGCATGAATAGACTCCAGAAAAATGCTGGAAACTTGAAGGGGCAAGTGGAGACTGTCTCTTAAGGGGGAATGCCTCCAAATCAGGGCCAGTTTAACCATTAGCTAGACTAAGCAGTTACCTATGGCAGAAGAGAGCAGCTACAGCCAAAATAAAATAGGTCCTGATGGCTATTCTGGCAGGGATGCTGCTGGATCATGGCTTGAATTTAATTATCAAAGGTTCAAGGGGGGTGGGGTGGGTAAAGTGGTTCCCAAACCTGTCCTGGGCCCCCAGGACAAGTTTGGGAACCACTTGAAAATTAAATTGGGGGGGGGGAGGCACAAGACCTAATAATCTTGCATCAGCCCTGCTCCAAATGATTTTGTTTTGCACAAACCATGACAATCAACCCTACTCATAAACCAGATTAGGGTGGGTATGATCTCAGTCTCTCTAAATTTACTGCTAGTATTCTTCATAATATCTGCACAGTGCCAACAGAGTAGTCTTTTGAATTTGGTGGAGTATAATATGTACAGGCAACATATCAAAATTCAGTTAGTTTTTTTTTAATCAAGCCAATATATCTTCTGAAAATGTAGTTATCAGACAGGTTAGTTAAATTATTTAGCTCAAATGCCACTGTCCTAAATATTCCCAGGGTTTCTCTCCGAGAGCGCTTAGAATCTAAGCTTGAGCCAAAGGGACTTGTTCAGCACAGGGCTAGCAGGTGTGAGTAAATTTACTGACAGTGGAAAAAAAAGGCAAGCCGGTAATTATAATTTCAGGTCTGTAAAAACATCAGGAGCAAGTACCAGTCTTCCGTGCCATGAGCTCAGTATTCATTCAGGTCAGTTTCTTAAAATGGGTAGTTTTGCACATACCATGACAGTCAGGGTATATGAAGTATGATCTTAGTCTCTCAAATGTATTTATTTATTTAAAACTTTTATATAAGTCTTTCTACAATTCAAGACGGCTTACATGGAACCTAACATAATAGTGTGGGTACAGCTATTTTACAGATAACAAAAACTTCTTGAAAATAAAATAGGAATATTAAACAGTCAACTTTAACCTTTTATATATTTACAGAATGGTATGCCAGCAAAGGCAACTGATTATCAAGGGGGACATATGGGAAGGAGAGGAATACAGTGGAGGGAGACGGAGTAACGATTGGGGAAGAGGAGGAGGTCAGGGCAGAATGACTTGTGTTTAAGGGGTCTAGTTACGTTAGGTTGGTTGTTGTGGTTTAGTGGGGTAGTGCAAAATTGACTGTAAGGCTGAGGTAGTGACTGTGTTTGGGGTCCATAAAGGATGAGTCTTTGCATATTACATAAGCTGTACATAAAATGGCAACAGTAAAATGTGTCTACAAAAAAAAAGTTAGGTTATTATTACAGATCCAGCAGATTCCTAGCAAAACAACCCAAACCACATTCCCCCATCCCCAAATCAAAAACCGTCTTCATAAATTGGCGACCAGGCTGAGGGTCAGCCGTGAACTTACTGTACAGGCAGAGAATGGAAGGGGAGAACGAGTGGAGTTCAGGACTGACACAAGGCTGTTGGGAGCTTAGAGCAAAAAGGGAAGATTTATTCATTGCCCTGGTAACCAAGCAGCAGCGGCCGCTGTCTTGGAGTGGGGAAGGAAGGGGCGGTACTTCCTTCCTGGCAGCCAAACAGAGGGAAGAGAATACATGACGAGATTTGCCGCTGCCCAATGAGCGGAGACTTTCCCCACGGGGTTTCGCGGGCAGAAGACGGTTTTTCCGTGGTGCTGATGCTTGAGATCGGGCGGCTGAAGCTGGGGTGACCGGTGCCGGTAGCTGACGGGCACCTAAAGGCAGCGGCCCGACTGGAGTGTCAGCATCGAGCTGGCAGTCATTCGGTAAGAAGTGGGGAAAGGGAGGGGGACAGTCGCGCCGGAGACGCGCTTTCTTCTTCTGCTCGATGCATGGCGAGGCCGGGAACTCAGGGACCGGGACTGCAGGGAAGGGGTGGCAGTTGCATCATGGGATAGAGGCGGCGGAAGGGCAGCGGGTGCCGTGGATATGGATGCATGGAACAATGAAGGAGAGGCGAGCACATCTGGTCAGAGGCAGGGAGGCGTGGTCTGAGGTGGGGGTTGCAGTAGGCGGTTAGTAAGGGATACCGGAGCAGGATAAGAGGTTCTTGGTATTGGAAAAGGATTAAAAAAACAATAAAGGCTGACCGGGTTGCGGGCCTGTCAGGAAAGTGGTAAACAAAGGCTATACGTCGTTTAGGCATGGAAGCGTGCAGCTAGAATGGTGGACTGTATAGGTTACGAAGGAATGATGCATGACGTGCTGACGGCTAGCGGTACGTTATGGCGTCCACCCAAGGTAGAAGATGCAGAGGAATCATGTAGAGACTGTACAGCGAACAGAGGCTATAGGATGCAGAGGTGTAAGGTGTAGCGTGTAGACAAGAGCACAAGAGAGAGGGCTCGGAGGAGTGAGGTATGGAGTACCCAGAAGACCCAGAAAGAGGGCGAGGATGCCAGATTATTCAGAGTTAATTAACATCCATACGCAGTCAAATGCTGACTAGAAGTGAAATATTTCCAGTGTTGTAATACAGGTTGCTAGCCTTCGGCAGGTCAGATTCTTTCATTGTTTTTCATTAGTTTTGGGATGTTACAGTGAGGTTAGATGAAACCAAGTGCAGCCAAGACCTAACATTGACAATGTGTTGATGAATGTGATGGACAGAGATTGGAATAATGATGACATGTAAAACATAAGGTGTAGAGGGATATAATTTGATTGTAGTTGCCCGTGCTGTAGTGGTGAGAAGAAATGTAGGATTTTAGTACCTAAAGGGCAAAAGAAGACAAGGAGATCCATGAAGTATGGGAAAGAGTAAGAAAGAAGGGGCAGCATGAGTGATACAGGATTGTAATATGGAGTATATAGTGGTGAGCAGAGGTAACAGAAGATTAATAATGTAAAATATGAATATGCAGACTGATGGAGCTATAAGGTGAATCAGTCTGTATATTCATTGGGGATTGAATATTTCCCCTGCAGCTCACCAGTTCCGATGCAGCTTGGGGGTGGTATTTGTGAAAGTTACTATCACAGAGTTGTTTGATATAACTATTAATGTACATGTCATCTGAAATGTTCCAACTTTTAAAGTACTGACCTTTAAATTGAAAGATCCATTTACTTAAGTACAGCCTGAGACTGGAAGAGTGATGAGGGAGAGGCTTCCCTGATGTGTCTGTGTATTCTTGTTCCCTCCTTGATGTGCCAACGTGCTTCCTGTTGACTTCCCTGATATGCCCATGCATTTCCCAGGCTAGCCAATACTGTCCAGACCTTGTGCTGTGCGGGGTGCCATTCAGCAACTGGAAAATAGTTGAATTGAGCAGGCCTTCAACACTTGCCTGCAGATTTTAAACATTTATTGGAAATTAACTAATTGTCTTTGTTCAGTACTTGATAAATTGATTCCATTTTGCTGTAGAAATCGCCATCGCAGGCTGACCCTATGGCTCACTGGCAATACTGCGTGCTGCCAGGCAGAGATCTAATTTCTCTTCTGTGTTATGCTTAGGCCATTTGGGGCTGGAGATTCTGTACAGGTAGAATTCACACTCCCTGAGTGGGAGAGCGTGCAAGTCTTTGTGCAGTAGTGACAGCTAAGTCCCGCGATTGTAGTGTTCTGGAGGGAGCCCCTTGTATATGACCCTTGACTGAAGATTATTGCTGCAGCAAGTCTGTGGGGTGTATAACAAATAAATAATGGAGGGGGGGAGAAGCTCTAGTCTGTTGTGAACGAAGGCTTATGTTTCCATAGCTCAAGTGAGGCTAGTTTTAAGCTGGAAAGCAAAGAAGCAGTAGAAAATCGCTTGGCTCAACCCCCGGCCCTTATTCCCAGATCCTACTATCACAGTTAGCAGTTACGGTATTCTTTTCTATTTTTTTTCTGGTAAAGTTAGTCATAATTACCCCCTTGCCTTTGAACCTCTAATTCAGGGATCCTTAGCCCAACCTGTGAGACACATCTAACCAGTTAGTTTTTTCAGGATTGCCACAGTGGATATGCATGAGAGAGATTCACATTCATGGAAGCAAAGTGCACATCATCTGTGACTATCCTGAAAACCTGACTGGCTAGGTGTGTCCCAAGGACTAGATTGAGAAACTCTGCTATATTTTATGCATACTGCCCTAGTTTAGAGTGCTGTATGCATGTCAAATTTAAAGCAGAATTCATGACAGGGGCAGATATATTGTGGGACAAGAGAGAATGGTGAAATCTGTTCCAGTGCATTAAAATCTAATGATGTAGGTCTTAATTGCATGAGGTGGGAAGATTTCATTTTTAATGAAAAAAGAATGCAACTTAAATGTGTGCTACTGTTTTAGTGCCACAAACTGTTATCTAGTTCAACATGACAGTGATAGATGCTTAATGCCATCTGTAATGGCTCCATTGCTATCAATGTACAATAGTTTTGTTTTTGAAGGGCTCAGTTTTGGTGATGTAGCCAGAAATGGAAATAAATTTAGAAATATAAGTGTCGGCCAGAAATTTTTAGGAGCTATTGACAATTTTATTTTCTTGCTTTTTTTGTTCTTGTTTTATTTTGCTTTGTGTCTTTTTTTTCTCTTTTTGTGTTATTGCTTTGTCTGCATCTTAGGCATAAAGTTTAAGGTGTCCGGTTGACTTCTTTTCTGTTTTATGGCAGTTTTATTCAGTTAAATTTTAAATTATAGCTCTTTGCTGCTGATAGGCTCTAACTTATTATGAAATTTAAATTACAAGCTCTCTGCTGGGTTCTAAATTTAACCAGAAAGCTCCCTTCTGTGTTTTAAATTTAAACTAAAAGTACTTTGCTGATACTAGGCCCTGAGTGACTATTAATTTAAACTACAAGCTCTCTGCTGGGTATGATATGTAACCATAAAGTTGTCTTCTGTGTTTTAAATTTAAACTTAAACTGCTGCCACTAGGCCCTGACTGATTTAACAAAAAATAGTGGGTTCACAGATTAATTAGCTTTAATACAAAGAATTCCTTACAGAAAATTCCCAGAAGTATATACTCACAATTGCCGATCTCTCTCCAGAAGTAACAGTCCCCTTTTTGTAGTCGTTGCTTATCTACTAGACCAAAATGCTGCTAACTCTACCGGGACTTTTTCTATTGGATTATCTACTAGACCAGACTAGAACTGATGGGTTATGTTGCCTCTACCAGAAGATGGAGGCAGAGAACAAAAGCTTGTGAACTGTTGGCTTATTTAGGACACTGTGCAGCCAACAGCCTCTTGGTATATTTTCTGCCTTCAACAGATTGTGGACAGGCATAACTATGCAGCATTTTTCTGGAAATTTGTTGATGGAGATTCCTGGGTGCCCTCCTGGAGATGGGGATCAGCTGGGATCTGTCTGAGATTTGGACTGTTGCTTGGATACAGATGTCTGATGTAGATGAAGTACTCTCACCTTCAAAAGATTGCGAGGAGGCTGATGTTATCCACCTGTTCCTGAAGGAGGAACTGGAGGTGTTGATTCCCAGAATCTTATCCACCTTGAGCTTGTCAGATGCTGCAGGCATAGAACAGGAACCTAAGATGCATCCACTCCTATAAGGGGTGTGGAAATCCACTATTGTCTTCCTGTTTCTGGAGGTGCTCAAGGGTCTTTTGCAGTCAGGGTGGGATTCCCCCAACTCCCTGCCTAAGGGTGTATAAGAAGATGCACGCTCTCCCAGAGAAGGAGTGCGTTGTGTGGCTTGATAATTCCAAGGTGGAAGCGCAGGTCACAGCGCTTACCAGTCGGACCACCATTCCTGTGGAAGGCGGATTGGCTTTAAAGGATACTCTGGACCGAAAGATGGATTCATGTTGAAGAACCAGCTCACTAGTGGTTGCTGTTCTTCAGTTGCGGTATGTGGAGGCCTGATGTCTCGAATCCTGCGCCTGTGGATTCATTCTCTTACACTAATAATTCTGCTCCTCTTTTTGAGTCTGCTACTGTCTTCCTTTCGGATTGCCCTGCACAGCCTGGTAATCTAGCAGCCAGGGATTGTGCTCTGTTGATAAACATGGCATTGGCTTGGTTCTGAAATGGGGCAGCAGACTCGCCATCCAAAGCCTGGTTGCCCATCTGGCCTTAGAGGGATGCTTCTTTTGGGTCTGATTTGGAGAAGCTGGTGAAGGATCTGGCTGAGACAACATCTTGCTGCCTTCCAGAGGACAGGTCCAAAGGGCCTGTGAAGTGGGCAAGAGCCCCTTTTCCATCAGCCTACAAGCGCTTTGGTTGGACTCTTAGGTGTTTCGTGACTCCCGTTGTTGCTGGCCTGGAAAACCATTCTTCTCTGCTTATGGACTTTGGGCTCATTCTTAGCACTTTTGTGGAGTACTTAGGCCCAGGGACCCAGTCCCATCCAGAGGAGGACCCTCCTGGGCTGCATAATGACAGTTTGGGGGCCAATTCCCTGGTTCTTCTAGTTGGGGGGCAGATTTCGCCTCTTTCTTGAGGAATGGGCCTGGGTCATCAAGGATTGCTGGGTGCTAGTCCTCATTCAATATGGCTGTGTCCTGAAATGCAGGAGCCAATCCTGGCCATTTTTGTCTGCTCCTTTTGTAGGTCTGCGAACAGCAGGACTGCTATGCGGATCCCCTTCAACATGTTGCCTCTTCTGACGGCAGTTGTGTCCGTTCCACAGCCAAATGGGGCTAGGACAGGTATTCTATCATGGTGCCGACACAGAAGGAACATTCCAGCTTATTCTGGACCTCATTTGTCAATGAGTACTTTCGCATCTGTGCTTCTGGATGGAAACTTTGCGATCCATGATTCAAATGGTGCGCCAAGGGGAGTTTTGGTATCTCTGGATTTGGCCAAAGCATATTTTCATATCCCGATCTGGGTGATAAGCAAACTGTTTTGCCATTCTTGGCTCTCGCCTTCCGTTTTCCAGCTTCCCATTCGGACTCTCCACTGCCCCAAGGATGTTCTCCAAGGTCATGGTGATGGCTGTGACACTACAGTGCCAAGGGATTTATGTTCACCCATATCTGGACTACTGGCTCATCTGAGCCCATTCTCTTTCAGAGGTGTCTTGGGTAGCACCCTGAGTGGTGTCTTTTCTGATAAACCTTGGCTGGATGGTCAATTGAGAAATGAGCCAATTGCATTTCCAGGCCCTGGAGTTCCTGGAAGCACATTTCAGTACTCGAGTGTGCAGTGTCTTCCTCCTGGAGGCTGTTGTATTGGCTAGTGCTGTTCTGTTCGCAGCAGACTTTCAGAGTCTGGGATTATCTTCAACTCTTTGGATTGATGGCAGCGACAATTAAGATGGTGCCTTGGGCGAGTGCACTTTTGCGACTGTTCAACGGTTCTTGCTGACTCAGTGGTCCCTAAGTTTTCAGTGGTTCGAGCTCAGGCTCCTACTTCCAGTGATGATGGGCCTGCCTGCGGTGGTGACAGCAGCCCAGTCGTCTGAGGAAGAGTGAACTGCTGGACAATTTCTCATGGACGTTTCTGTCGACTGATATCTGTCTCTCTGGCTGGGAAGCCCATTGCCAAGGCCGAACAGCATTGGAACCATAGGGAAGTGGTCTGGTCCATCAACTGCTTTCAGGTGATAGCTATTAGGTTGGCTCTTCTGCATTTCCAGTTCCTGGTTAAGGGTTGAGTGGCTCGAGTGTTCTCCTGGAGGATCCCGCTCCCTTCTCGCTTACAACTTGGCTCCTGTAAGGAGATAGCGTGGACAGACTACTCTCTGGCAGTGGTTTTCCACTCTGCTCAGAGCCTGGAGGAAGTCTGCCAACCTGACGTAAGTGCGGATCTGGTACCTTTTGAATGCTGGTGCAGCACAAGGCAGCTGACTCCTGAGGTGGCCAAGATGCCGTCTCTGTTGGCCTTTTCTGTGAGATGGTCTGGAGAAGGGCCTTTTCTCCTTAGTTCCGTGAAGGTTCAGGTGCTAGCTTTAGCCTTTCAGAGGTCTGCTGTCTGGTAAGTCTCTAGCCTTACACCCAAATGTTTTGCATTTTCGTCAGGGGTTCAGCGTCTGAGTCCTCCCCTCTGGTTGGTGATCTCTTCATGGGATCTGTCTCTGGTGCTTGGGGCCCTGATGTCTGAGTCCTTTTGAGCCATTGAAGTGTGCTACTCTGAAGGATTTGACTCTCAAGATGGTCATCTTGGTTGTAATTTGTTCCGCAAGTGGATTCTGAGCTGCAGGCTCTGTCTTAACAAGATCCTTATCTGTCTCTTTCTGAGGAGGCCATTGCCATTCGGCCTGTGCCTTCCTTCTTCCCTGAAGTGATTTCTCCTTTTCATGTGAACTAGGAGGTTTTCCTGTTCTCACTCTCTAAGGAGCAGGGTCGGGGGAATGGTCAGGCTCTTCGCCTTGTGAATATCTGGAGGGTGTCCCTCTAGTTCTTGGAGGTTACAAACATTTTTTTTCGTAAGTCAGAACTGTGCAAGGTAACGTGATGGCTAATTCTGCATTGGGGCGCTTTGGTTAAGGAGGCTCTTGCCTCAGTGGATCTGTTGTGGAATCAGCCCATCCCAGAGGGTTTGCGTGTGCATTGTCAACCACCTGGCTGGCTCACGAGGCGAGAGCCTAGGGCTTCGGGGTTGCTCCTCTTTTCTACAGCAAGGAATTGCCCTCAGGGATTTTGGGTTCCTATAGCTAGTCGAAATAAGGAGGTAGTTGTGGTCGAGTAGCTATGCTTAAAGGCTTTATTTCCCGTCCCGGGAAAATTCTTGCAACAACATATCAAAAGCAAATAAACCATACAACTGGTATAACATAAAGGTGGGACTACAACTGGAACAGAAATGCTTAATGGCAGCTTTAACTGAACCAAAAAGAAGGGAAAAACAGGGTTTTTACTCAGGCACTTTTAACTGTGAAATCTGTCCTCACAGATTTCACTCCAGACAGCTTTCTTAGGCTTCTAACAAAATGAGGTTATGCCATCTGAGAAGACAAGCGTACAATCCATTTTACACACTTCAGAATTATCCTCATCAAATGCACAGTCCATATCTTCTGTTGAATCGTGATAATTATGTCTTGCTGGGTTGTATTCTGGATAAGAGCTTATTTCTCTCCTCTCTGCTGAGTCCAAGCACCACTCCCCCCTCTCACTGTGGAAAGGTTCCCTACCATATACTATGGAGTCTTTCTTTAGTGAGCCACACGCTTCATGTCCACTGGGGGTAAAACTCAGTGCTCCTCTAGACAGGGTATTATGGCTTTCAGGCTGTGCTCTGCCTGGCTCGTGTGTGAACGGGAAGTGAAAGCTTTTCTTCCCTTTTCTTCCTTTCACAGGACGTTGCTCTAAAGCATGAGAAATATCACTAGGATAAGTATTCTGGCTCCCCAAGTTCCTGCTATGGTGGATTTCTCTTCTCCCTGCTCCTCGTGGTTTATAATGTGGAGACTCCCTCTGGCCCCACACGGACCCAGGCTTAGTGCAGCCTAACTTCTCAGCACTAACCTTGGTGAGCTCCATTTGGATAAACCCCTCTGAGCTGCAGACTGATTCCACCTCTGAACCTTCAAGGTATGGCTCCTGGTTTCTCTGAGCGCTGTACTTTCCTCTGGCTTGAGTCCTCCCTGAGTCTCTGTCTCTCTCAACATCAGAGACTGGGTCTGACTCCTCGCTGGCGTCTGTGTATTTCCTTTCTTTCCCACGTGTGCCTGTACGTTTCTCTCTACGTGGCTCTCCAGCTGAATCTCTCTGTGACTCCTGCCGTGACTCTCTTTTTGACTCTGCTCTGCTCAAGGCTGACCTATTTTTATCTGCGTCATACCTTGAGAGCTGCGTTTGCTCAACTCTATGCAGCTGTCTCTGCTTTGCTAATGAGCTGTGATGTAATGTTAACTCTGGGCGTTTCTCTACAGCCTGTGCTTCTGTTTTTCTTGGTTGCCCCCGACAACCCCTAGCCATGTGCTCTGCACTGCTGTTTTTTAAAACTACCCTGAGTGTTTTTCTCTATTTTTACAGGCGCCATCTTCCTGGCGCCACGACAGCATTCTACCCAAGTGCAAGCATCCCCATGGCAGAGAGGAGCTCAGCCCCTGCAAATATTTTTTGGGTGGCAGCATGGGCATCACTTTCCCTTTTGGTCAAGCATTTACGCTTGGATGTCCATGCTCAGCCGGACACTGCCTTTTGGCTCCAAGGTTTTGTGAGCTGCTGTGTGTCTTCTTCCACCCAGAGGAGTTGTAGCTTTGGTATGTCCCATTTGTCTGGACTAGTCTAGTAGGACAATATGGAAGATGAGTTTGCTTGCCAGATATTGTCCTTTCCTTGAGTCCTGCTAGTCCATTCCTGAGCCCACCCTCTAAAACTGTGTTTAATCTGTTCTTCTGCAGCAGTACCCTTGGGTCTACTGTGATTGATATAATCTGCTCTGCGGGTTCATTTTCTATGGACAGCCTTCTGTGTATGCTTTCCTGTACATAGTTTGCTGCTGTTTGATTACTCATTGTTGCCCATGTTGAGGCTGTGTGAGGCTTGCCTTGTACTCCCATATGCTTTGGGATGAATACTGTTGGCTGAGGTGGATAGAGGCATGGGAGTGATGTCACTAAAACCTGGACTTTTCATTGGTTCTTTGTCTTCACCATTTTTGGTAGGGGAACACAACCCACTTGTCTGAACTGGTCTAGCAGGACTCGAGGAAAGGACATTAACTTAAGCAAAATGTCACCATTTCATTTTCCATAGTGCTTCTTTTAAATGTGCTAAAAAACCCATACATTGCCCACTGTCATATCAAGGAATCGAGGAAGTATAGCAACATTCAAGCTGCTTTTGTAAAACCTTACAATTGGCGATGGTGACCGACCTTTGATTTTAGATTTGATTACTTGCTTTTCCAAAGCCATGCTCAAGGCAAGTAACATTCTTTTGCAGTAGGTAGTCTTTCTCTAGCTAGCTTAAAGTATGTTTGTATCTGAGGCAGTGTAGGGTGATGTGACTTGTCCAAGGTCAAAAGGAGTATCTACTACTACTATTGAGCATTTATATAGCGCTACAAGTCATACGCAGCGCTGTACAAACAAGTATGAGACAGCCCCTGCTCATCAGAGCTTACAATCTAGTCAAGACAAACACAGAAGGTGTAGGCAGGGATAAGGGAAGGAGAAGGAGATCAGGAGAGTCAAGATCGAAAGGCAACAGCGAAGAGGTGAGTTTTCAGCCTGGATTTGAAGAGGGTAAGGGAAGGTGCCTGGCATACAGACACAGGTATCTGTGGTAGAAGTGGCACTTGGACTCTAGCTTTTCCACTTTTTAGTTCATGGCTTTCAGGACTGGAAAATAATATCTTTGATAATTCTGTGCATAGCTATGCAAACTACTCTGGCATCTCTCCAAGACTAATCAATAAGATTTTGTTATAAAAGAGGTTGAGTAGCATGCAGCATAGACCTCATTTAGAAAGTATCTGGATATTTTATTTTAACATTTTCATTGACCTAACTGGATCTGTTGTGTATATTTAAAAAAAAAAATGGTTTCTCTCTCTGTCACAGCCATTCATGCTGAGTGCTGACATGGGTTGTAAAGTATGCTGGAAAACATGGCTTGAGCAGGTTTCAGCAAGATAGCAGACAACCAATGTCGAACTAGGTGTGCCATGGTGAGAAGAACCATAGAAAGAGGAAGTCATGGGCAGCTGATACGGACTACTGACAGCAAGGCATAGACTGAGGCATACTGATGATGAAGAAGGCTATGAGCAGTCGGCATATGCTACCAATCCCAAGAAAGCATGAGTGCTGAAAGAGGAGAGTGGGAATTGCTCCCAGTGCAGTGCAACAATCAAGGCCACCACTGATTGATTAAATGTAATAGTTTCCTGCATAAAACCCATACCTTTTTTCTGCTTTAGAATGAATGAATGTGACAGATGGTTAGAGCTCTTGACAAGAGACAATATATCCAGGAGGAGAGAATGGCTTATAGCTACCAGTAACCAAGAACTCTTGGGACTGAAGGGAAGCAGCAAGCTGGGAAAATGGAAAAAACGCTGCAAGACTAGTTTTCATCCCACGGAAGGGGTATCTTGGCTACACAGTAATCTCTCATTTCTAAGAGCTCTGGCGATCTCTGTAGAACTATTTCCAGTATTAAGAAATAACGGATCCAATATCGTGAATTTCTCATCTTGTCTTAAGAAGCCAAAAATAACTTCTTCAGTTCTCAGCTCCATAAGAAAGAGATGTCCACACTTGAAATGATATAACCTGCTTTCTTGGGATTGGTCCAAACGTAATAATATCACCAAACCCCTGTGAAACACACTCAACTGAGTGTGTTTCACAGGGGTTTGGTGATATTATTACGTTTGGAGAGATCATTTGGATATCACTACTTGGGGGCTTTTCTTGTTTGATTCTTGGGATTGGTAGCATATGCTGGCTGCTCATAGCCTTCTTCATCATCAAAAAACACGAAATAAAGACTTTTTCAAGTACATTTGTAGCAAAAGGCCTGTGAGAGAGTCAATTGGACCGTTAGATGATAGAGGGGTAAAAGGGGCAGTAAGAGGAGGCAAGACTATAGCGGAGAGACTGAATGAATTCTTTGCTTTGGTCTTTACTGAGGAAGATGTAGGGATGTTACCCAAGACTGAAGTGGTATTTAAAGGTGATACTACAGAGGAATTGAGAGAAATATCACTACACTGGGAAGATGTATTACAACTATTTGATAAACTGAATAGTAGCAAATCACCTGGACTGGATGGTATACATCCAAGAGTGTTGAAAGAACTGAAATATGAGATTGTAGACCTGCTATTGGTAATCTGTGAATTTTCATTAAAATCATCTGTAATACCTGAAGATTGGAGGGTCGCCAATGTAATGCCAATTTTTAAAAAGGGTTCCAGGGGTGACCTGGGAAATTACAGACCGGTGAGCCTGACGTCAGTACCGGGTAAAATGGTAGAAACCATCATAAAGAACAAAATTACAGAGCATGTAGATAGTCATGGCCTAATGGGAGACAGCCAACATGACTTTAGACAAGGAAGATCTTGTCTTACTAATCTGATATGTTTTTTTTGAAGGTGTGAATAAACAGGTAGACAAAGGTGAGTCGGTTGATATAGTGTATCTGGACTTTCAGAAAGCCTTTGACAAGGTCCCTCATCAGAGACCTTTGGCAAAACTAAAAAGTCATGGGATAGGAGGCAGTGCACTATTGTGGATCGTGAACTGGTTAAAAGATAGAAAGCAGAGGGTAGGGCTAAATGGCCAATATTCCCAATGGAAAAAGGTGAATAGTGGAGTACCCCAGGGATCTGTACTGGGTCCGCTACTTTTTGAGATATTCATAAATGACCTAGAAAAGGGAATAACTAGTGAGGCTATCAAATTTGCCGACGATACAAAACTGTTTAAAGTTGTTAAAACCCAAGAGGACTGTGGAAAACTGCAGGAGGATCTGGATAAATTGGAAGATTGGGCATCCAAATGGCAGATGAAATTTAATGTGGACAAGTGCAAAGTTATGCACCTAGGAAAGAACAACCCACACTATGGTTACACGATGCAAGGTTCCACATTAGGAACCACCACCCAGGAAAAAGATTTAGGAGTCATCGTGGATAACATATTAAAACCCTCCGCCCAGTGTGCAGCAGCAGCCAAGAAAGCAAATAGAATGCTAGGTATCAAAGGAAAGGAATGGAGAACAAATCAAAGGATATTATAATGCCTCTGTATCGTTCCATGGTACAACCGCACCTTGAATATTGTGTGCAATTCTGGTCGCCATATCTTAAAAAGGATATAGCGTTATTAGAAAAAGTACAGAGAAGAGCCACCAAAATGGTAAAGGGGATGGAAGGCTACTCCTATGAAGAGAGGCTACAAAGGTTAGGGCTCTTCAACCTGGAAAAGAAACAGCTGAGGGGAGATATGATAGAGGTCTATAAATTAATGAATGGAGTGGAACGGGTAAATGTAGATCGATTGTTTACGCTATCAGAATATAGAAAGACTAGGGGACATGTAATGAAGCTACAGGGTAAACTATTTAAGACAAATAAGAGAAAATATTTTTTCACTCAACGTGTAATCAAACTCTGGAATTTGTTACCGGAGGATGTAGTAAGAGATGTTAGTGTAGCTGGGTTTAAAAAAGGTTTGGACAAGTTCCTGGATGAAAGGTCCATAAACCATTATTAAAAAGGGACCCAGGATAATCAATGCTTGACCCAGTACAAGCATTGTGGAACCTGTGTCTTTTGGGGATACTGCTAGGTACATATGACCTAGATTGGCCACTGTTGGAAACAGGATACTGGGCTTGATGGACCTCGGTCTGACCCAGTATGGCATATCTTATGTTCTTATAACCATAGCTTTTAAGTAATGGGCGTGTAGGGATTACATTTTTGAAAGTGCCAACACTAGATAGTTGGAAGATCTGGATTCATGATTTGTCACAAGTAATAGCTCTGCAAAAGTGCTGCTTTCATGTACCATGGTCCATTTTGTACACTGATCTTAAGTTCTGAGCTTCTCTGAATAAGGTTGCCTTCTTCCTAGAAGATGCCTTTCAGCTGTGAGATTTGTTTGTCATATCTCTTAGGTTCCTCTAATGTCAACCTCTCCCTCTTGATCCAGGGTAACGAATGGACCCCAGTGGAAGTCAGTTGGACCCAGATTTTTCTCAGCAGAACACCCCTTGTCTGATTGTTGAGGACTCCCAGCCTGAAAGTGGTGGAACTGAGGATGATGCTGAGCGAGCAAAGTTTGGCCTACTTGCACGACACCTTTCACATCCGCAGGCTGAGGCGGAGAGCCCTATGCTGGTAAGTTCTGGAGCTGCACAGAGAACATAGGCTGTATTATATTGGGTCAGAGCAAAGGTTCATCGAGCCAAGCATCCTGTTTCTGGCTGTGGCCAATACAAGAACCTGATAGGATTCTAAAGAATAGATCCGTTCTTTGTTCTCTTAAGCTTTTGCAGCTAGTATCATGATCTTTGCGGTTTTCTGGGTCATGCCGTGTCTTAGTAAATGGAAATGATATTTTGGCCATCATGCACAGACTTCACCGTGAAAAAAGCCACAGCACGATAGCTGAAATGCCTGTTCCATGCAAAGGCATGTTGGCTCCTTTTTTTCATTGTAAACCGCATTTGATTTTTAGACTAAGCAGTATATAACAGTCCTATTACAAATATTGCTCCATTCTCTCACTATATCAAACGCTATTTTATTTAGGGAACGGGTCTCAGACTAGAGCGGGGAGGGATCTAATGAGGAAAACCTCTAAACACCAATCCCCTTCTTTGCATCAAGGACCCGAAAGTTCCCTTTTTTTCTTTTTTTTATATGTAAAAGTGTCTACCAGTGTCTTTCAAATTCAGATAAGCAAAATAGTAATTACACTTACCTGGTAATTGTAGTTCCTTGAGAGACGACAGCTTAGTCCTCGACGTATGGGTAGTGCACCTCCTCCTGCAGCATGAAGACTGGACCAATCAGATTTCAGCTCCACTGGAATAAGCACACCCTGCAACTCAGGAACTCCAGTGAACTACTGACAAAGCAAACTCAAACACATAGCTAACCTTTAGTAAAACTGCTCTCATAGGAAACATATTCCGCAACCTAACTGGGTTTTTTTTTTTTTTTTTTTTTTTTTTTTTTATCAACTGGTGGCGTAGGCCACATACTAAAAATTATAACCAACCGGAACGGAAAGTCCCGCTCCTGCCACAGCGAAAAACTTAGAGAGAAAAGAAAGTAACATGAAACGCACTCACCTGGAAAAATCGTCTTCTTCATCCAAGGCGTGCCGTGCGAAAAGAAATCAGGGAGAGGCAGGAGGACTAAGCTGTCGTCTCTCAAGGAACTACAATTACCAGGTAAGTGTAATTACTATTTCCTTATCGTTCCTCCAGCTTAGTCCTCGACGTATGGGATGTATCAAAGCAGCCTAACGGGTGGGATTGTGCCAGCCGGCACGCAGAACCGCAGAACCAGAACCAAAGCCAGCATCGCTCGCCGCCAAAACATCAAGACGATAATGTTTACTGAAAGTGTGGCAAAGACGACCACGTGGCCGCTTTACAAATATCTACCGGGGAAACCAGACTGAATTCCGCCCAGGATGTCGCTTGTGCTCTCGTAGAGTGAGCCCGCAGTCCCGGCGGCGGAGACCGACCGTGCAATATGTAAGCCGAACCAATCGCCTCTTTAATCCATCTGGCAATAGAAGCCTTCGCTGCCGCTTCCCCTTTACGAGGACCACCAAACAGCACAAACAAGTGGTCTGATTTACGAAAATCATTTGTAACTCGTAAATAACGGCGGAGAACCCTTTTGAGGTCCAACCGACTCAAACCACGATCAGAAGCATGCCCTTCGGACTCCGAAAAAACCGGAAGAGAAACAACCTGATTCAAGTGAAAAGGAGAAGTCACCTTTGGCAAGAAAGATGGCACAGGCCGCAGAACCACTTTGTTAGGCGAGAAAGACAGAAAAGGCTCCCTGCAAGAAAGAGCCTGGAGTTCGGAAATACGGCGTGCGGAACATATAGCCACTAGGAACACCGTTTTAAGAGTCAAATCCTTTACCGAACTACCAGAGAGCGGCTCAAAAGGAGCTGCACTTAGGGCACGTAGCACTAAATTAAGATCCCACGCGGGAACCGATACTCTACGGGCTGGCCGTAACCTAGACACAGCACGCAAAAAACGAACTACATCCGGATGCGCCCCTAAAGCCACGCCCTGAACTTTACCGCGATAACAAGACAGAGCCGCCAATTGGACTCGCAAAGAGCTGGCGGCTAGACCCTTAGTAAAACCGTCTTGCAAAAAATCCAGAATTATCGGCAGAGAGGCCGTAGCCGCTCTGATCTGGTGTCTGGAACACCAGTTCTCAAAAATACGCCAAACCCGCACATAGGCCAGCGAAGTGGATCTCTTTCGCGCCTGCAAGAGGGTCGCTACCACTGAGCGGGAGTAACCGCGTTTTCTTAGCCGAGCCCTTTCAATAGCCAAGCCGTAAGAGAGAATCTCTCCACTTGGGGCATGCGAAGTGGACCCTGACACAACAGGTCCGGTAATAAGGGAAGTTTCCAGGGAGGACCGTCGATCAGCCTCATCAGATCGGCATACCAAGGACGACGCGGCCAATCCGGCGCTATTAAGAGCACCCGACCCCGGTGGGCTTCGATACGTTGAATAACGCGCCCCAACAGTGGCCATGGAGGGAATACATAAAGCAGACCCGTGGATGGCCACACCTGCAACAGAGCATCCAGACCTTCGGACATCGGCTCTCTTCGCCGACTGTAGAATCGAGCCGCTTTTGCTGAGCGGCACGTGGCCATCAGGTCCATGAGTGGTTGGCCCCAACGCTGCACCAGCTGCGCGAACACCCGGGGATGTAGCTCCCATTCTCCGGGATCCACCTGAACTCTGCTGAGGAAGTCCGCCGTCACATTGTCTTTTCCGGCGATATGTGCTGCGGAGATGGCTGACAGGCGAGGCTCTACCCATTCGAACAACGTCCGAGCCTCTGCCGCGAGGCCGACACTTCCGGTTCCCCCTTGCCGGTTGATGTAGGCCACGGCCGTTGCATTGTCTGAGAGCACCCGAATCGCTTGAGCCGATATCCGAGTCTCGAAGCCCTGCAATGCCAAGCGAATGGCTCGAAGCTCCAACCGGTTGATCGACCAGGCGCTCTCTTCTGGGGACCAAAGACCCTGGACGAACTGGCCCTCGCAGTGAGCACCCCAGCCCGTCAGACAGGCGTCCGTTAATAGCGGAATCCAGTTCGGCTGCTCCAATGGCATCCCCACTCGCAGAGTGAGCGGATTCAACCACCAGGAGAGATCCCTTCGAACCGACATCGGGCAAGGCAGACGCCTGTTCAGCGGATCGGACTGGTTGGACCAGCGGCGGAGTAAGGCTTGCTGGAGGGACCGCATGTGAAACCGCGCCCAAGGAACCACCTCCAGAGAGGACGCCATCGTCCCCAACAACTGCAGGTATCGCCACGCCGACGGGGCTGGAGACCCTCGAAACTTTCGCACCAGAGCCTGAAGAGTCAAAATCCTGCGTTCGGGTAGAGAAACCAACCCCTGACAAGTCTCGAATTGCACCCCTAAATATTCGAGAAGCTGTGTTGGAACCACATGGCTCTTGAGTGGGTTGATCACCCAGCCGAGAGACTGTAAGAGAGTGATGACCTTTTCTGTCGCTGCCAAGCTCTCTGCGCGCGATTTCCCGCGAATCAACCAGTCGTCCAGATAGGGATGAACCAGCACCCCGTCCTTGCGGAGAGCCGCGGCAACTACCACCATGATCTTGGTGAATACGCGAGGTGCGGTCGCTAGACCGAATGGTAAAGCCTGAAACTGAAAATGCCCCCACGGGAGCGCAAAGCGCAGATACCTCTGCTGGTCTTCTCGAATAGGGATATGGAGATAAGCCTCCGTGAGGTCGAGGGACGTAAGAAATTCGCCTCGACGAACGGCTATGATGACAGACCGTAGCGTTTCCATCCGAAAGTGAGGGACTCTTAGACAACGATTCACTCCTTTGAGATCCAATATGGGTCGCAGATCGCCTCCCTTCTTTGGCACCACGAAATAAATGGAATACCTTCCCAGACCATATTCCGCTGGTGGAACTGGAATGACCGCCCCCAGCTGAAGAAGCCGATCGAGCGTTTGGCGCACCTGCAAGGTCTTCTGAACCCCTCGACAGGGAGACGCTACAAAGGAGTCGAGTACTGGACGGGCCAAATCGAGAACATACCCGTCTTTGATAATGTCTAGTACCCACTGATCGGAAGTAATTTGGATCCAAGCGGAGAGAAAATGTCGAAGGCGTCCTCCGATCATCGGCCGCTCCACCTGGACCCGCTGTCTTTCATTGGGGTTTGCGGGGGCCCGGGGCACCTCCCGCCGTGAACCCTCGACTGGCTCCACGAAATCCGCGAAAACTGGACACCCGGGAACTATATCTACCCCGCTGGGCGCTGGCGTAACGGGGTGACCGGAACCTACGAAAGTCCCGAAATTGTCCCCTAGTAACCGGAATGGATCTACCCCGCTTGGGCCGATCTTCTGGTAAGCGACCGCCTTTGGATTCACCTAGATCTTAGACCAACTTATCCAAATCCTCACCAAAGAGTAGTTTACCCTTAAAAGGTAACTTGCCCAACCGTGACTTAGAGGAACCATCGGCCGCCCAATTTTTTAGCCAAAGAGCTCTACGAGAAGCCACTACCGAAGCCATGCTATTGGAGAGAGCTCTGATGAGATCGTACTGTACATCCGCCAAATAAGACGTACCAGACTCCAAGCGGTGAAGTTCCGTCAGCGTATCAGTGTCTAAGGATGGAGAACGCTGAAATCGCTGAACCCACCGCAAACAGGCACGGGCTACCCAAGCCCCACAAACCGAAGCCTGTAACGCAATCGCATCCGCCTCAAAGGCCTGCTTCAACAGACCATCCATCTTCCTGTCCTGCGGCTCCCTCAAAGCCGCACTCCCTTCAACAGGAATGGTGGTCTTCTTCGTCACCGCCGACACGGCTGCGTCGACCTTGGGAGATCGAAAACGTTCCAAATCCGTTTCTGCCATAGGATAAAGACGACGCATGATCTTAACTCCCTTGAGACCAGTCTCAGGAGTGTCCCACTCGGTCTGAATCATCTGGTCAATAACTTTATGAAGTGGAAAAACCACTTGAGTCTGACGAACAGCTTGAATGATGGGATCTACTCCGTCCGGCTCTTCCGCCTTAGGCGCAGAAGACAAGCCTAACGTCTGAAGCGCTTCCGAAACAAGAGCTGGAAGCTCCTCACGCCGGAAAACCCGAATAATCCTCGCTTGATCCTCGGGCTCCGGAAGCTCTCCTTCCTCCAAGCCGTCTACATCTCCCTCCGGATCGAACTCGGGATCATCCCCCTCAGGCCAGTCCGCCTCCACAGAACCAGGGTCGTGCAACCGCGGCCGCTTCGGGGCTCTGATGTCGGACAATGGAGGCTCTCCAAGAGGGGACTGGAGGGATAGCCCCTGCGGTGGTAGAGGCGCCCCTCCCATAACCTGGCGCCTTCGACAGAACGCCTGATGCAGAAGCAATACAAAATCTGCCGAAAAATCCTCCAAGGGCAACGACTCCCCCAGAGCTAGTTGCGCCCCGGGCGCCGAGGTACTGTTAGGAGCAAGCCCCGAGGGACCCTCTAGCGGTGATTCTAAATCTCCTGATGCGGCACCAGACTGTGCCGATGCAGGCAAAGAATGCTCCAGGCGCTGTTCCATGCTGCGAGACAGTGAGGCGCAGCGAGGGCACACGCCGGTCTCTGCGTCGGCACCCCGCCGAGATCCACAAATGAGGCAAAGAGAACCCGTGGACATGGGGAGTTTAGCGTGTTTAAAACGCCAGCCAACCGCAGCCAAAAAAGACAGGGGAACCAACAGCACCCTGACCCAGAGGAACCAAGCGGGGACTGGGCAGTGTGCAATAAAGGAAAGCGGTGCAGGTCAAGAAAAAAGGTCTGACCAGCAAGTGAGGAAAGGAGGCTATGCCTGCTTTCCCTCAGAGGCATACATATCTTCCCCGTGTGTCTTTATTTTATTTATTTATTTATTTATTTATTTTAGAAAGCCTAAGAATAAAAGCAAATGCAATTAAAAAAACCTCCCAGAACTAAAGAGGTTACTTCCTCAGACTGCTGCCACGGAGAAAATCAGCGAGGGAATGAGACACCAAAGGCAAAATAAAGCAAATAAAAGAAAGTCACTGAAATGAAATTCGAATGAAAGGAAAATAAAGGAAAATAAAGGAAATCAAAAATCTACCGCGGGGCAACTGAAAGAAAAAAACCGCGGACCGAGAAAAAAATGGCCGCGGCAGACCCGCAAGCGTTTTGGCGGGCTTTTGCAGCCTCACGGTGAAGGGAAGGGCCCGAGGAAAATAAGCCCGTTGCTGCCGCGAAAACGGGAGCCCCCCGGGGACGCTTCCCCCCTTGAATATCTGCGACTGTCCTGAACAGCTGAGGGAGGGAGTGAACGCGGCTCAAAAGCCGGCCAGCTTCCCCTCAGCTGCAATCACTCACCGGCACACACGCAGCTGTCTTCAGTCTCTGGAGACGAGCTGCAGCTCAGCCTTCGTTGGAGCTCTGCCCCGAAGAGCCTTGGGGCAGAGATCCACTTTCCCCAAAGTCAAAAAGAACACAGAGAGTCGTCAAGGTCTGAGCAGGAGAAGGAGCTTCCTCCGGTTTCCTCCCCCGCCCCCACTGAGTGCCGAGAATCACAGTGAAAATTTAAAGGGACAGCGTATTAAATAAGAAAAAAAGGTAAAGAAGCCCTAAAAGGACCCAAATAAAGGTTAGCTATAGGCAAAGAATACTATCTAAATAACTAGTGAGCCCAGCTACGCTCACTAACGTCCTCCTGCTGCATGAAGACTGGACACACTGGAGTTCCTGAGTTGCAGGGTGTGCTTATTCCAGTGGAGCTGAAATCTGATTGGTCCAGTCTTCATGCTGCAGGAGGAGGTGCACTACCCATACGTCGAGGACTAAGCTGGAGGAACGATAAGGAACAAGCATTTCTTATTACTCTGCATTGCTATATGAGTCATGAAAATCTTAGTCATTAAAGATATAATGAACTTTTAAACCACAGAAAGCAATTAGCAGAAGAAAAGTTTTGGAGTAATCGGTGGAAGAAAAGTTTCGAAATAATCAGCGGAAGAAATGCTTGAAATGTTGAAAGACACTGGTAGACACTTTTACAAATAAAAAAAAGAAAAAAAGGGAACTTTCGGGTCCTTGATGCAAAGAAGGGGATTGGTGTTTAGAGGTTTTCCTCATCAGATCCCTCCCCGCTCTAGTCTGAGACCTGTTCCCTAAATAAAATAGCGTTTTTGATATAGTGAGAGAATGGAGCAATATTTGTAATAGGACTGGTATATTGATTGCTCCAACAAAACCCGATAGGTTGTTTTTAAGCAGTATATAAGCCTACCTAAATAAATAACTAAGATTTGCAGTTTTCTCGGTCATGCTGCCAAGATCAAGACACATTCCTTGTTGCGTATTCCCAGGAATAAGCAGTGACTTCCTCCAGTCTACCTGGAGACATAGATGGAGAGAGAGTGTGAGCGTGTGTGTGGTCATACTCGGGTCCTATCTATATCTATCTTGATCAAAGTTGGTGGAGAAGTACATGAATGTGCCCTTACAAAAGCTTGTATCTGGCCCTCAGAGCAGCAAACCACTTTCTGGAGGAAGAGGAGAAGGTGACAAGGTTTCTACTCAGCCTCTGGAGGAGAACGAGACAACAGGTGAGGGGGAGGTACGAACACTTTTCTAATGATAGCATTTTGAACTTGGGAGGCATTAAGTTCAGTACATTACGTTATTTGTTTTGTGGGCAATTTTTCTAAATGATTCAGTTTTGCACATACCAACACAGTAATGAACCTCGCTCCTAAACTAGGTTATGGGGAGAATGATCTCAGTTTCTCAAATTTACTGCCAACCTTCGCTGTAGTACATTATCTCCTCTTTATTTGCAGGGGACACTTAAATGTAGTTAAACCACAGAAGTTAATTCTCTTATCTCCTGTTGCAATGGATCCATAAATATGTTCACAATGGCCTTTATCTTCATCTGCATTGAGCACACTATCAAAACCACCATCTCTAGCCCTAGTGCGTAAGCTATGGGTGGGCACCTTTTTATCCTGGGCAATGTGTGGCCAATGTGCATTCTTTCTTATCATACTTAATGTTAGTGCTGCCTTGCTGAGATCTGGTATAGATTTTATACAATGGGGCCACCACATGGTCTATGTAGGGTCTTGATCTTCATTTCCAGTCTGCGAGGACTGCCAACATTAAGAATATACTTGAGAGAGATTTGCATACAATGGAGGTAGTGGGCATGGAAATCTCTCATATGCTTTTTTTTTTTTCAAATCTGTTTATTGATATCAGATAAGACAATGACAACAAACATCCAAACCGCATCCAGTATTACACAATAACATCCATTGTCATACAAGAGCACCTCCCGGGCAGGGCTGTGTCTGGTCCACCACCCAGGGGTTATAACGACAGCAAAAATTTAAACAACACAAATCCACACCAGTGTACCCAAATCCCCCCCCCTCCCCCCAGGAACCAGAACTCCACAAGAGTATCATACCAAGGAGCAACACTCCGCCCCACCCACTACTGCCCCACTTTGAGCACTTCACTACGGGTTCGAGGCCCCAGCCGCTGAATATAAGGCATCCAGATCAGCAAAAAGGTGGCCCATCGCTGGGGGTGCCGCTGCGCACTCCACCGTTCCATAAGCATAAGTTTATGCAGGCTGTTGCGCCATTCACAAAACGTGGGGGCCGAAGGTTCCCTCCACTGGTGAAGAATAGGGCCCTTACCCACCAGACAGGCCTTCCGCACCAATATTTTCTCTCAGCGCCCCTTAGGGTGGAGTGGTCCCACCTGAGCCAGGATTACCAACGGTCCCGTCCAGCAGACCCGCTGCTGCAACAGGCCACTAAGGTACTCCCCAATACGCAACCAGTATCGGCGAACAAGGGGGCAGCCCCACCACATATGACCCAGATCCGCTAAAGAACAGGGACATTTGGGACACCCCCCATAAGTTGTGATACAGCTTCGCAGCGCTTGCCGCGGAGAAAAGTGGGCTCGAATAATGCATTTAAACTGGATCTCACGCCACCGGGCCCCCTCGACCAATGACGCAATCCGTCCCAACGCTGCCTGGACCGAGCCTGGGGCCAACTCCCGACCCAATTCCCTCGCCCAGGACTGCTCCACCGCCGAATAGTCAGGGGGCGGGTCAAGTAAATCCAACCGCTTCTTTAACATAGCTATGGTCGGGGGAAACTCCGCCCCTAGGGCAAAGAATTCAAGAATCCGTGCCAAGTGCTCCGCATGCAGTTCCCACCCTGACAACGAGCCAACATAGTGAGACATTTGCGCATATGCAAAACCAGACTTCCCAGGGTCCAAGCCATACTCCCCACAAAGCACCCCCAAGGCCTTGCATCTCCCGTCCTGATCCACCACATGGCCAAGGCGCTTTATCCCCGACTGTTCCCAACGCCGAAAGGGAGCTGAGTCGGAGCCCGGGGTGAAGGAAGCCTTGCCACGCAGAGGCAGCCAACTGGAAACCTCAGGGTTGCGCCCCCAATATTTATTGATCTGTTGCCATGTACGCCGTGTCGCCTGCATCAAGACACTGCCCGTCAGCCGAGCCGGCAAGGCGATGCATTTTAAATGCAACACCGCATCCAGAGTGTGCGGGGCCACCAAGGCCTCCTCAAAGGCTCGGGGTGTATAAACCTCAGTATCCCCCAGCCAGTCGGCGAGGTGGCGGGCTTGACAGGCCAACGCATACTTCCAAAGATCCGGAACTCCAACACCTCCCGAACGCCACCCCCCCTCTCATCCTAGCCAACGGTATACGCGCTCTAGCGCCCTTCCAAAGAAACCCATGGATTTCCCGCTCCAGGCGCCACAAGTCACGTCTCAATAACCACACCAGTAGCGTTTGCATCCAGTAAAGCACTCGGGGGAGAACTACCATCCCCAAAGCAGCCACTCTACCCAATAGGGACAGCGGAAGGGGTGCCCAGGCCAGTAGCTGTGCTCGGAGCCTGAGAAGAACTCGCTCGAAATTAACTTTATAGAGCAGAGAAGGAGTCCTGGTCAGCAAAATGCCTAAATAAACAAAAGACTCTGCAGCCCAACGGAGCGGGAAGCTCCCCTGCCAGCTCCCCCTCAATCTCCCATCTACATCCAAAGCCTCAGACTTGTCCAAGTTAAGGCGTAAGCCTGCAAATCTGCCATAGAGGGAAAACTCCTCCAGCAACCGAGGCAGCGATTGTTGGGGCCTCGTAAGGTGGACCAGCATGTCATCAGCAGAATCTCTCATATGCTTATTCACTAGGAATATCTTGAAAACCTCAACTGTTGGCAGTTCTTGCAGACTGTGATTGAAGACTTACCTAGACCACGTAGAGGCCCTGTTGTATAAAATATATACCAAATCTTAGCAAGTCAGCATTAAAGTATGAGAAAGAAAAGAGAGAATGTATACTGGCTGCACGTTGCCCAGGATAAAAAGGTAATCATGATAGGTAGAGAGATTGTGAGAGAATTGCACCTCTAAACATCAGTTGGTTTGAGAGAGAGAGAGCTCTGCTGGCCCAAGCATCTAAAAGTGCACAGGTGGCTATTAATCTAAGTATCACGGGTCGGTGGGTGTGACTTCTATTCTTAGCATCACTTTTTGAGGCGGGCGTGTGAATTTGTTGGTCCCTGGATTTAGTAATGAGGAGCAGTATGCTAGTACCAGAATGAAGTTTGGCAGAAATTGATAGTTGCAATGATAAACTGAGAGAAAGTCTGGATTAGTAAATGAAGTAGTATACCTTAACTTGTGCCAAGTTGTGATTTTGTTCCCTAGTGTGTAGAATTCTTTTCTGAAATGATTTGTACTAATACAAAATGTTCACAAAATTCTTTCAGAGCCCATGGAAACATCTCCTCCTCCCTCTGATGCTGATGAATGTCTCAGTCAGGTGATTGACAGGTTACCATGCTCCAGCAAGAAGAGCAGGTACTGAAAGTGGGACAACTTCACTTTTCATGCTGTATTAAGGAGCTCAGGTTTGCTGTCGTTGCTGTCCATGATGGCTAAAGGGAATTTTTGAATTTCAGATCTCCTGCTATGAGGAAGGCTTGTAGATATTTGAGATTACATTGGATTGGCAGTAAGGCTTTCCTTGTACATTTTCCAGTGATTAAACCATTCCCTATGAGGAAAAGCTTAAAAGGTTAGGGCTCTTCAATTTGGAAAAAAGACAGCTGAGAGGGGAGATATAACATAACATAATAAATGGAGAATAACGGGTGAACATAGATGGTTGTTTACTCCTTCAAAAAGTAGAAATACTATGGGACACACAATGAACTACAGTATAGTCCATTTAAGACTAATCAGAGAAAATATTTTTTCCCTCAACACATAATCAAACTCTGGAATGTGTTACCAGAGGATGTAGTAAAAGCTCTTTAAAATAACTGCGTTTTATATTTAAAAAAAAAAAAAAAAAAAAAAGGTTGAACAAGTTCCTATAGGAAAAATCTATAAACCGTTTAATTAAAGAGGACCAGGGAAATTCCTGGGATAAACATGGAATCTGTGTACCTTTTTGGGAACCTGACAGATGCTTGTGACCTGGATTGGCTGCTGTTGGAAACAGGATACAGGGTTTGATGGATGCCTGCTCTGGCCCAGTATGGCATATCTTATGTTCTTAAAATAAAAGGGGCGAGGACTGCATTTTCTTTGAGGTTTTCCATATCTCCAGGAACAAACAGGGATATACTGTAGTCTTCACATATGGGTGACATCGGGTACCGACGTAGTCTGCACGGGAAGCTCCCCAGCTACCAATAGGAAAGCCTTTGGGAGCAATCCACTGCGCCTGTGCTTCTGCCTTCCTGCTCTCCCAACTCCCTCTCCTCTGTTCTTCTTTTTCCATGGAGTCTCAACGGGTCACTACCCTATCGCCGCAGAAAAGAACTTCTAAAATCTTTTCTTAACCGCTCTAATCACACTAGTATCATTCGATACGACTCCCTTCATTCTTTTACTTTATTTTTTCCAAGAAGAAAAGAAATAAAAGGCTTATTTTTTTTTTCTTTTTTCTCAGGGCCTTGTGCTCCTTGGGCCTTGCCCACGATCTTAAGATGGAGAAAACTCTCTAGCGATTTTCAAAAGTGCACCAAGTGCTCCAGCACCATCTCAATTACTTCAAGCACCATTTGTGTTTGTCGGTATCTTGGTCCCGACTATATTCCCCAGGACTGTTTCCTATGGAAGCAGATGACGAAGAGGGGCCTAGGGAACCGGGCCAAAGTGTTTGGGGAACTCTTCCCTTCGGACTTGTTGTTGGCCTCTACTTCATCCAGAGCTTCGTCCTGCTCTCATGGTTCGAAGCATTACAAGGAATCGAGGCACTCGGTGGGGGGGGGGGGGGGGGGAGAGACTAAGAAAACCATGTCTCCAAAAGAGAAGTCAAAAACCCGAGACTCCTCTGTCCTTGGAAAGAACCATAGCGGCTCTTCTGGTGGCTTTGGTACCATTAGCATTGACAGCCTTGGGAATGCAGCCGGAAGCATCAATCTCGATGACTCCATCCACTTTGCTGCAACAGCCGGCATCAGTCTTGCTTTTGACATTGATGCGTCGCACACAGAGTACCGAGGTATCAGTACTGGGCCCAAAATTGGCACTGACAATGGAACCTCACTCGTCTACACAGCGATTAATCGAGGGTATCAAAGAGCATCACCGCTGCTCAGGTCATCATCAACGATACTCTGACATTGGATCCAGAAACTTCAGATTCCAATCCTCTCTTCCATTGACCTCCAGGACATCGCCTCGGAGCCCTCGCCACTGTCCATTAGTACTCGCCATAAATCCCCTCCTGAAGACATGTCTTTTTTTCAGGAGTTTATCCGAGACATGGTGGCTGGCCTTTTCATCTCAGCAGTGTCTGAACGAGAACAGAGAACGGAGGAACTGGAGATCCCCCAGTACCCCACAGCCCCAAAAGAGGCCACAGTCCTCCCGGTACACTGGATTCTTTTGCCCATCGTTCCTTCTAAGCATTGATGCTATCCAATAGGATAAATTCATACATCCTTTACATGGGAATGTTCTTAAAAGAGCTTAATAAAGACTGGGATGGATTTATCCCTTTTCTTCCAGAGGAGAAGCATCCAGCTTTCCAGGCTGTTCTAGCTCACAGCCAAAATGTCTCTAAATTTGTGAATAGAGCTGCTTTTGACACCTTTGAGTCATCAAGCAAGGCTTCCTCTATTGCCATCAGTGTAAGGTATCTGGCTTGGCTCCAAGCTTCTGACTTGGAACAGTGGGTCCAAGACAAATTGGGCAACATCTCCTGGACTGGTAAAAACCTGTTTGAGAAGGACTGGCGGGAGAAAGCAGGAGAGCTAAAGACAGATGGTATAACACTCAAGAGGTTCTCCAGAAAGACTTCTAATCCTGAAAAGAAGGTACCTAACAAGAAGCCTTTCTACCCTAAAAAGAGGATATTCTATCCTTCATATTCCCAGCCAGCCTACCAGGTTCCACAAAAACAATAGGGCCCTAAACAGGCTAAAAAGTCCAGGATAGCCAGGCCACAACCAGCCACTCAGCCAACTCCTGCCACATCCAGTTTTTGACTCCTACATAGGGAGCATGGCCAGCCTTCACGTACCAGAGCCCACCACCATCCCAGGAAGACTCTGCTCAGCAGTGGACTCTGGTTGGGGCAAGGTACTTCAGGCCGGAAGGTCGGGGGTTCAAATCCCACTAGAGGACAGCAACCTTGGGCCGGAAGGACTGGGGTTTCTAGTCCCACAGGTGCTCCTTGTGGTCTTGGGCAAGCCACCTAACCCTCCATAGCCCATGTTCCCTGTAAAATAGTTATCTCCAAGTTATAATGCCCTGTTCAATGTAATTTCAGTTTGTTCAATGTAAACCGCACTGATGCAGAATAGCACGGTATATAAGAGAATGTAATAAAATAAATAAATAAAATAAAATAAATTCAGAGAGGTTACCAATTAAACTTCCAAGAGCTTCCTCCTCACCATTTCAAGGGAGAGCTTCATTCCAAACCTTCCCTGGATACACTGCTCAAGCAAGAGATAAACATTCTCCTTTCCCAAGGAACCGTAGAGCCAGTTCCAACAAATCAACGGTTCAAAGGCTTGTACGCCCCCTATTTCCTCCTTCCAAAGAGGTCAGGAGGCTACAGATCCATTCTCCACCTCCAGAGAGATTAACAAATTCCTCATCAAAAGAAAAATTCAAAATGATCTCTCTGGGAACCCTTTTTCCCTACCTTCAAGAACAAGACTGGCTTTGTTCCCTAGACCTCAAAGAGGCCTACACTCGCGTCTTGATACATCCAGACCACAGACAGTATCTTCGCTTCACCTGTCAGGGCACCCATTACCAATACAGGGTCCTTCCTTTTGGTCTGGCATCCGCACCAAGGGTCTTCACAAAGTGCATGGCTGTTGTAGCAGCTCATCTCCAGAGCAGCAAAGTCTTTGTCTTCCTTTACTTAGATGACTGGTTCATAAAGGCAGACTGTCCTGGAGAACTCTGCTCATCTCGACAAAAAGCTCTTGCACTTCTGCAGTGCCTAGGCCTTGTGATAAACTTCCCAAAGTTCCAACTCAGTCCAACACAAAGGTTGGAATTCATAAGAGTCATTCTGGACACAACACAGTCCAGAACCTTTCTCTCTCTGGATCGTATGAAGAGGTTAGTGCAACTAGCCACCAACATGCGCCAACAACAGACAGCAATGGCTCAATGTTTTCTATCCCTCCTGAGACACATGGCCTCCACAGTACATGTGGTCCCTTATGCGAGACTTTACGTATGTCAGTCGCAATGGACTCTTTCAACCCAGTGGACCCAGTCCACAGGAAGCCTTCAAGATGTCATCCAGAAAACACCACCCATGGCTGAATCTCTCCTGTGGTGGTGCACACCAGCAAATCTTCTTGTAGGGTCATCTCTTCGGACATGCCTACCTCGGTATACACTGACAACAGATGCCTCCAAACAGGGCTGGGAAGCACATTCGTCTCCACACAGGGCCTATGGACAACCCAGAAATCCATGCAGCAGATAAATCTGCTCGAACTTTGGGTAGTCATGAATACCCTCAAGGCATTCCAGCACCACCTCTCAAACGGTCAGATCCTAATCAGTACAGACAAACAAGGGGGGACGGGCTCCCTTCCCCTATGTCAAAAAGCATGCAAGCTCTGTGAGTTCGTCATCCTCCCCACATGCACCTCTGTGCTGTGTACAATCCAGGAGAATCCACTCTCCTATCAGACAAGCTGAGTCAAATCCTGCAACCCCATGAATGGTCTTTAGACCCAACAGCAATAGTAAAACTGTTCCATATTTGGGGGGAACACCAGTGATAGACCTCTTTGCCATTCCGCAGAACACTCAACTTCCTCAGCTCTTCTCCAGAGTTCCATCCAAACTCAGCCTGGCATCAGATGCCTTTATGATCCACTGGGGTCGGGGACTCTCTATGCGTTTCTCCCCATTCCCCTCCATCTCGAAGACCACCCTCAAACTACAAGCAGACAAAGGCTTTATGATTCTCATATCCCCACGATGGCCTCATCAACCCTGGTTTCCCCTTCTACTTTATCTGATGAAAACATCACCAATCCCACTGGGTTCCAGGCCAGGTCTCCTATCTCAGGGCAACAGAGCACGTCTCCATCCCAGTCTGCAGTCCCTTTGACTGACTGCATGGCTGCTGAGAGCGTAATCTCCCAGGGCTTGCCATTGTCTACTGCTGTGAAACATATTCTCCTATCCTCCAGAAAGCTTTCCATCAGAAAGACCTGTTCTTTCAAATGGCGTAGATATGCTTCATGGTGCGCTCTTAGAATGGTCACGAACCATTTGAAGCATCCGTACCTACGCTCTTTTAGTATCTTTGCATTTATCTTCTCTGGGTCTTAAGACCAACTCCGTGCAAGTGCGTTTTAGTGCTATTTCAGCTTTCCATAAGCCTGTGGAAGACGGACCCATTTCCACAGCTCCTCTGTTAGCATGTTTTATGAGGGGTCTTCTCCTCACCAAACCACCCATCTGACCACCACTAGTGGCATGGGATCTCAATGTGGTACTAGCTCTGCTTCTCAAACCGCTGTTTGAGCCCTTAGCAACCACACAGCTCCGATACTTATCGTGGAAGGTTTTATTCCTCATCGCCCTGACATCAGCCAGGCACATCAGTGAGCTTCAGGCCTTAGTGGCTCATGCTCAGTTTACATATTTTCATCATTCATCGATTCCCACTAGCACTCTTTGTGGCCTTGGGCAAATCACTTAACCCTACATTGTCTCAGAAAACTTCAAGTTTTCGGTGTCCCTGTTTAATGTACATTACCAAGTTTAAGTTAAACCGCTTTGACTGAAATGATAAAGCGGTACAAAAAGCCTGTTGAAAAATAAATTAATAAATGACAAGGTCATCCTTCGGACACACCCCCACTTTCTTCTGGAAGTAGTATCACCTTTCCACCTCAATCAGTAATCCTGCTGGACTTTTTCCCAAGGCCTCACACTTCTTGTGCAGAAGCCACCCTACATACACTTGACTGTAAGAGGTTTCTAGCCTTCTATCTGAAGACATTAGGAAGTCCTCCCAACTCTTCTCCTTTGATCCTTCTCACCTGGACCTTCCAGTGACCAAACGTACACTATCCAAATGGATAGCAGACTGTATTTCTTTCTCATACGACCAAGCAGGTCTTTCCCTCACGGGACACGTAACTGCTGTGATGTAGAAGCCCACACAGAGCCTATGCAAATAGATAAAAAGGAGAAATTTACCTTAGAATCTGTGAGCCAGCATATGCAGCTCAGGAGAAGCAAAGGAACAGAGGAGTAGAACTACCACACCCAAGCTATGCCGTAGCAGAAAGCTTAGGAACTGATTATGATCACCTGTCCAAGAAAGCACAGTCAGCGTGCAGAGAACGGGGTGATAAAAGCTGCAGGGTAGATCCAGCAGAGGTCGGAGGAGTCAGAGCTCAGAGCAGAAGGCAGAGGTCACAGAGAGGGAAACCTGCTGAACAGAGAAAGCAGTGGGCATGTCACTGGAACAGGAAGCAGCAGAGGCAAGGCTTCAGAGGAACGTGGCAAGAGAAGTGCTCAGACAGTCGGTAGCTGGAGGTCCTACAAGGAACCTGATTATACCCCAGGGAGAGAAGCCAGTGCTCCAGAGAGAAGGAATGCACAACCTGTGGCTAGGAGGCTGCCCAGACCGAGAGAGCAGGAAAGTCCCCAGTCCTCACTGCCAGAGGAAAGACCTCAGCATTTACACAGGTGGGAGCCTAGCATTGTGAGAGGGAAAGCTAGAAGCTCTGTGTGGAACGGAGGGTCGGAGCAGAGCACAAGACGAGAAATATCTGCAGGAAGCTATAAAACAATCCCTAACAACCGGAGGGTGGAAAAGGAGAGCTGGAGAGGAAACACCACACCTACAGGTATTTTTAAACCCCCTTGCACAGAACTGTGTCCCTGTAAGTTATCTGAATCCTCAGAGAGGGGTTTTCACAAAGTCAGCTGTGAAGGTTTAAACCCACACTCAACGCACAGGGAATGTGAGGATATGCAATGGGAAAGTAACTCCAGTGTTTCAGAATATACTCCTATGGATTGTACCTTATGTCTTATGTCAGCACGTTTGTTTAACATTTACCTACAACCAGTCAGCAACATCTTTAAACGTCATGGCGTCCATTATCATATCTACGCCGACGATATAATGTTTTACCTCCCATTTAAAATCCCACACCCTCCACTACAACAAATAACAGAATGCTTTAAAGAACTAACAATATGGCTCAGCGATCAGAACCTACACATTAACTTCTCAAAAACTGATGTACTATATATTACTAAAAACCAAACATACACACCTCCAAGCACCATCACACTTGATAACCATGAGATCAACATAAAAAAAGAAATAAAATACCTAGGTGTGATACTTGACAATAAGCTTAACATGGATTCACACATAAAATATCTAACAAAAAAACATACACTACAAACTTAAGACCTTGAGACAACTAAGACCTTTAATTCACTTACAAGACTTCATAACCATAATTCAAGCTATCATAACCCCACATTTTGATTTTGCAAATTTAATCCTTAATGGCATCACAAAGCAAAACATTAAAAAGATACAACTAACTCAGAACATAGCAGCAAGGATAATAATGAATATAAGCTCAATCGAACATATCACACCGACCTTGGCTGAACTCCATTGGCTACCTATTCACAGCAGAATAAAATGCAAGATTCTACTAACTACATTTAAACTAATAAATAACTTAGCGCCATCAGTACTCAATACACTCATCAATGTAGAAATAGATAAAAGATCACAAAGGAGTAGAAACACAAACACTATCGCAGTACCAAAAGACTACACAAAAGCTAGAAAACAAACCAACATGAGAGCCTTCTCTCATTCAGCACCTATCCTCTGGAATAACCTTCCTGACAACATTCGCCTACTATCAGACATAAAGGAATTTAGAAAAAAACTGAAAACCCATTTATTCTCATTACACTACAACAAAGGAGCAGAAACTAGCCAGACTACACAAAGAGACACAGGTTAACTAGCAAATACAACCATTATATAACTACGTGCCTTGAAGATTAAATTAATGTTTACACCTACAAGCGATATATGATAATTGTAAATATCTACTATGTACATATGTTCTAATAGTTTAACGTTCTAATAATTTACGTTTAAATATTATACTGTTACCTGTACCTAGTTCACCTGTTCTATGTAAAATGACTTGGTATGATACTACCCATACCATATAACATAATGTTCATTGTAAACCGCACTTGATACTTGTGAAAGAGCGGTATAGAAATAACTGTTAAATAAATAAATAAATAAATAATATTGAGTCTTTGTGCTGAAGCCCTGTAAAACACCAAAGAAAAAGAAGATATTTTTCTTTGAGAGAAACTGTTTTGTTTTCCATGTTTTGTTGTGCACCTGATATCCTTGGGGTAAGGGGAATAAAGCCCTTGTTTTTGTTTTGCCTTAAACACTCGGTTTGAGACTATTTTTGTTACCAGAAGATAGCAAGGCAACTGCAACCTCGGGGCCCTAGGCGAAGGCCTGCAGCCCCGTGACACTGCACATAATATCCGAGCAGTGGCAACCTCTGCTGCTAACCTCTGGTCATTGATGAGATTTGCCGAGCTGCTACATGGTTCTCTATCCATACCTTTGCAGCCCATTACTGCTTGGACAAGGACTCCGACCGGGATGCAGCCTTTGGCCAGGTGGTCCTTTAGCATCTCTTTGGAACATAAAACAATTCCTACCCCCTGCCCACTTCTTGCCAGATCTCCTTGGCAGGGAAGTCTAGGTTCGAATGACCTTATCTGACTCTTAATCAGTTCAACTCTTCAGAGATCTGGGAGCTAGGGATTTCCATATGTGAAGACTATATTCCTGCTTGCTCCTGGAGCTAGCATAGTTACTCACCTGTAACAGGTGATCTCCGGGAACAGCAGGAATTTAGTCTTCACCACCCGCCCTTCTCCCCTTGAAGTTATAGGGTTCTTTCTGTTTTGTTCTACTCCTTTTCTTCAGCTACAAACTCATCTGAGGAGAGGGAGTTGGGCGAGCGGGAAGGCGGTAGTTCAGGTGCAGTGGATTGCTCCCAAAGACTTTCCTATTAGTATCTGGGGAGCTTCCCACGCAGGCTCCGTTGGTACCCGATGACACCTATATGTGAAGACTAAATTCCTGCTGTTTCCGGAGATCATCTGTTACAGGTGAATAATTACGCTTTTCCTGGAATGGGAGCATTAACTAAGGAGGAACGGTCAGCCCATGTTTAACTTGAGCAGATAATGGGATCTGTAGTTCTTATCTGCTGTCAGACTGCAAAATGCCGGCCATTATTGTAGTGATACATGTTTATCAAGTCTGCGATTAGAATATTTATCACAGTATTCACCAACAAAGCCTTTCATTAAATAAATAATGTATAAGAATTGCTAATCACCTGTTAGTATACAGTATGGGCCCGATTTGAAAGGCATTTACATGGTTTACAGCCCAGTAAACCATGTAGATGCCTTAAATGGGGATATTCAACTGCACTTACATGGTTAGTGCCAGTGAATATCCCCTTCTAACTCCCCTACGTTCCCCGATGCTATCCGATTAGAATCGGGGCGTGTCGGGGGTGTTCCTGGGCGGAATGGAGGTGGCAACAAGCAATAACTGAGCAGCAGTGATTATTGCATGCTGCCCGGTTAGCGATTTGCGCCTTAAAGATAGGCCTAACTGGGCAGCATGCAATATCGCTACTGCGGTTTCTGGTGTCTGCGGCGATCCCCGGATATTTAATGTCTGGGCTGCATATAACTCTGGCATCCAGGGTTAAGGGTCAGTGGGTAGGGCTACGTGCCGTAGAGGCGCAGAGTCTGCCCAAATTAATATTGGGCCCTATAAGTCTAAACTTTAAACTTTCTAAGCACAAACTGATTTGTTAATAGAAATGATAAATTTAATCTTAGAATTTTTACTTTCTCATGTAAGTTTGTGTTTTTTTTGTTTTGGTTGGGTCCTTTGTACTAAGATAGGAATGTATAATGATACTTTGACAAACTTGGGGGTGGGGGAGGGGAAGGATGAAAAAGACATGGTGGACAGCTTGTTGTACAACCCATACCAAGTAGCTCAGTGGAATGGTCACAGTGACAGAGCTTTTTGTCTCTAGTCAACCAGTTGATGTAGTTCATGTAGTTTCTGTGAAATGAGATAGGGCAGTCTTTTAATTCAGTTCCGGTGACAATATCAGAAATATTAACGCCCTGGTTCCTGCCAGGTTCCTCTGACTGTAAATTCTGCTGCTTACTTCATCACTGAATTGTGATAAGGACATAAGAAGAGAGAGAGGGTGGGAAGCAGGAAGAAACTAAAGGAAAATTTAAAAACAATTAAAACAGAAAATGAATCTTATAGTTTAATACAATGATCCCCTCTAAGTTTGTATTTACTTTACTTTTTTTTTCTAACACTGTTTTTTAATACCGCTTTATCCTATGTTCAAAGCGGTTCACATTGTAACATAACAGAATACATTCTAACAGGGTAATCCAACTTGGATTGTAACATCATATGTTTGAATACATTATAACAGGGTAAACATCCTGGAGCATTTTAACGTGAGGTGGGTGGGGGGAGTAACTTGGAGGATTCTTAAAATAGGGGGAGGAAGAGGGGGTGAAAAGGACCACCTTTTCCCATAGCAGCAGATCGCGTGCATTAGTATGAAGAGTTACGACTTTGTAGTTGCTAAGCAGAGAAGTAAATAGAAGAAAGGTGGGAAGAGCCATTCAGATGTTGCTTAAATCTCTTTTCTCAAAGAGAGGTTTCTTTTGTAAACCTTTTCAACATTTGTTTTTTCTTTTATCATTTTTGTTGATAGTGATGTCATCAATGAAGAAGAGGAGAAAGAAAATGATGCTAAAAACATTACACACCCGCACCTTGTTGAAGGTAACCCTTGCTCTCCGGTTTCTGCAGTAATGTCTCTGAACATAATTGTTCACAACTCTGAATTTCTAGGAACTTTCTAGGCCATAGCAATACAAGTATAAGGATTATCCACTGCTCTGTGCAGTAATTCATTCAGAAGGTGAGAATGTAAGGGTAATTTTTGCTGATCTCTTCCTCCAGTACAGACCAGAAGTGACCAAAAAAGATGGTTTTACTTTGTTCTTTGGAAACTATTCAAGGTCAGACTGTATTGTCAAATACAGATTCAGAGTAAAAGTGCACCACATTCACCAGGTGGTAATCGGGGGCCCCTGTGAAACGTGTTGACTTAGGAGCAACCATGCCCAGTTTGGAATTGGATCAAGCTAGCTAGTGTTGTCAAGACTGGCAAATAAAGCACTTGATCTGCATACCATAGAGTTGCATGGAAGGAAAAAAACCCTCTGTAATACACAGCATAGGTGATGCAAGTGAATGATATATAAAGTAATGGAGATGCTTAAGGGTATTGGCAGAATGCTCACATATTGGGATCTGATGGGTACATGCGACCTGGACTGGCTGCTGTCAAAGACAGGATGGTGGGTTACATGGACCTTTGGTCTGACTCAGCATGGCTTTTCTTATGTTTGGGGATCTGCCTGAGTAGTGGAAGTGCAAAATGTTACCCTTGATAATTTGTCTCTGCAGTAGTGTGATATATATATAAATAAATTCTGAAGTAATTCTTTGGAAGAAATGTTGTCCTCCTTATCCTTATATAACAAGTCAGGTATTCCTTCTCGTGAAAGGATCAGTAGCCATTTTCCAAAGATAAGCATGTCCAGTAGAGTGCTAATGGAATCAAAGGCAGCTTGAAAGGCGCTCTTCCCAAACTCTTGAACCTTCCTAAGGTGATGTTAGAATCATTGAAACTATACCTTTGAGTTGCTTAAGAATAAACTTTGCTGCTTTAATGATCTACATTTATATTCAATTCTTTTCACATTTTCATTGTGTGCATGGTGGTTGGGTTTTTTTTCCTTCACCAAAACTTTTGCATTGGCCACTTTTTCTCTCCCTTAAATATCAACTGTGTGATTCTTTTTTTTTTTTCAGTTTCTTTGAGAGGTGATTTCTGTGTAAACTTATAAATCCTGTTGTCTTTACTGGTGTGATGACATTGAAGTACACAAGTAAGTTCAAATTCAGCTCTACTACTACTAAGCATTTTTATAATGCTACAAGATGTACGCAGCGCTGCACAGACACATGTAAGAGACAATCTCCAGGAACAAGCAGGAATGAGTCTTCACATATTGGTACGTCGGTACCGACAGAGCCTGCGCGGTAATGCTCCCCAGCGTCCCAAAAAAGGAAAGCTTTTGGGAGCGTCCCACAGCGCCTGCGTGCTGCCTTCCCACCTTTCCTAACCGCCTCTCTCCAGTTCTTCTTTTCCGCGGAGCCAGCAGGTCGTGTTCCTGTCACCGCTGAAGAAGTTCTTTATTTTATTTCTTTGGTTGCGCGTCTGCCTTCTTTGACGTCGGACCGGTACCGCCGGTCTTTTCTTTCTTTTTCTTTAAAAAAAAAAAAAAGGATACTTTCCGTTCCACTTCAGTGTATTTTTTCTTCGTTGGGCCTTAGGCCTAACAGAAAATTCCTCATGGAAAAGCCCGCCTCCGGGTTTAAAAAATGCACTAAGTGCAGCGGTACCATCTCCGTTACCGACACCCATGACTGGTGTCTTAAGTGTTTGGGTCCTGACCATTCCATCACGGATTGTGCGTCCTGCTCCATGATTTCTAAAAGAGGTTTACAGAACCGAGCAGCCAAGCTCAGTACACTGTTTCCCTCTGATGCAGCTTCGGTGGCATCGACGTCTTCCAGGGCTTCTTCTTCCTCCTATGGATCTCAGGTAACCAAACATAAGTCCAGCCGGTCCTCGAAGGGTAGATCTCCCTCTAAGCATCGAGATGCCTCAGGGCTTGCCCTCGAGGATCCTGCACCGGCAAAAGTACCCCAGCAGGAAGCTCCGGCTTCCAAAGCTCCTCCTATGGGGTCACAGGTTGACATCGATGGCATGGCCTCTACCAATCACCTGTTGCAATGTTCTGGGGTACCGGTGGAATCTGCCGGTACCGTCCTCCAGACATTCATGGCATCGATGGATCAGAATGTTCTGACCATGCAGCGTGCCATTACGGCAGTCCATACAAGCTGCGACGCCGCTGGTACCGCAACAAGCTTCGTTGTCGGTACCGGCTCCGATATCGGTTCCGGTGCCGGTACTGGTTGCATCGACATCGGCTTCGGTGTTGACTGCAGCGGTACCCTGTCCGATGATGCCTATCGGTACCGATGACTCCCGATGTCGATACCACCCGGTATGCGTATCGGGCTTTACAGGAGCATCCAGACAGGCGATACTTCGATTCCTCCGAAGACTCTGATGCATCGGAGGCCTCTGTCGAAGCATCGGTACTCCTTCCTCAGGAGCCGCCTTCTCCAAAAAGAAGAATGTCCACTCCAGAAGACTTGTCTTTTCAAGACTTCATAAGGGAAGTGGCCAAGGGGCTTTCTATCTCGGTAGCCCCTGAGACAGAGCCTAGAGCCAAAGAATTGGATAGTTTGCACTATCCCAAGGCTCCTAAAGAGGCAGCCACTTTGCCAATTCATGAGATCCTTTATGACCACATGATAGGCATATGGGAGACTCCTCTCGCCATCTTTTCTCATTCTAGTAGGCTGGATACCATGTAATCTCCAGGAACAAGCAGGAATAAGTCCTCACTTATGGGTACGTCGGTACCGACGGAGCCTGAGCGGGAAAGCTCCCCAGCCTCCCAGAAGGAAGCTTTTGGGGCCTCCCACTGCACATGCGCGCTGCCTTCCCGCCTTCCTGACCAGCTCTCCTCAGTTTCTCTTTTTCCGCGGAGCCAGCAGGTCGTGTTCCTGTCACCGCTGAAGAAATTATTGTTTTAGTTTGTTTCTTTAGACCGCGTACCTGCCTTCCCCATACCGAAACCGGTACCGCCGGTCTCTCTTTTCTTTTCTTTTCTTTAAAAAAAAAAAAAATCTTTATCTTTGCACAACTTGGTGACTTCGGTTAGGCCTCAGGCCTACACAAATTCTCCTCATGGAGAAACCAGCCCCTGGTTTTAAGAAGTGTACCAAGTGTAGTGCTGTTATTTCTGTCACAGGCACCCATGAATGGTGTCTTAAATGTTTGGGACCTGACCACTCCATTCCGGACTGCCCATCCTGCTCCCAGATGTCTAAACGTGGTTTGCAGAACCGGGCCAACAAATTCCATGTGCTGTTTGCTTCAGATAATCCAGCATCACAGTCATCCAGGTCTTCCTCTCCGGATGGATCTCAGGTAACCAAACCTTCTTCGGGCAGGTCCTCAAAGAGCAAATCTCCTTCAAAGCATCAAGAGGCTCTCACTTTTGAATCTGAGGATCCTGCCCCAGCCAAACAACCCCGGCGGGAAGCTCTGGCTTCCAAAGCACCATCTATGGGGTTACAGGTTGACATCGATGGCACGGCCTCGACTGATCACCTGTTAGACTGCTCTGGGGTACCGGCCCATACCGGTACCGACATCCAGGCAGCAGTGGCGTCTATGAGCAATACTGTTCAGACCATGCAGCAGGCCATGCTGGCTTTTATTAAAGCTGCGACGCCCTCGGTACCGCGTTCAGCGGTACCGGTTCCGGTATCGTCTCCCATACCGGAACCGAGACCATCGACTTCCAAACGCAGATCGGTTCCGCATGCCGGATCCGGGTTTTCACCCGATACCGATCCCATACCCGGTACGCCCGATGTCGACACCGATCGGTATGCGTATCGTGCGTTGGAAGCAAATAGAGAATACTCTGATTCTTCTGAGGATTTTGACTCCTCTGAGGACTCTGATGAGCTGTCTCTAGTTCTTCATGAAGACCCTTCTTCCCCAAAGAGGAGAATGTCTCCACCAGAGGATTTGTCCTTTCAAGACTTCATTATAGAGCTAGCTAAAGGACTTTCTATTACCACATCCTCTGAAAAAGAACCTAGGTCAAAGAAATTGGATATTTTAGGATACCCTAAGGTTCCTAAAGAGGCAGTCACCCTGCCTATCCATGAAATCCTTCAAGAACACTTGATGGACTTATGGGAGGCTCCTCTAACGTTGTCTCCTTACTCTCGTAGGTTGGACACCATGTACCGGGTCCCTCCTCCTGGGTTTCAAAAGACTCAGCTGCCTCACCATTCCATTGTGGTGAAGTCTGCGCTGAAAAAGATTAAGAGCACCAAAAGGCACTCTTCTACCCCTCCAGGGCGAGAATGTAAGACCCTAGACTCTTTTGGCAGGAAAATTTTCCAGGCTAGTATGCTTATAGCCAGGATTAATTCTTACAGTCTGTATATGGGCATGTTTCTCAGGGAACTTGCCCTAAAGGTACGGCATTTTGCCCCCTTTATCCCGGAGGATAGAAAGGAGGAGTTCATTTCTATAGTGAAACAGCTTCTAGAGGTTTCTAAGTTCTCCAACAGAGCAGCCTTTGATTCCTTTGAAGGTGCCGGTAGAGCTTCGGGCATTGCCATTGCAGCCCGACGACTTGCTTGGCTCCAGGCCTCTGACCTAGAACCCTGGGTCCTGGATGGCTTACAGAATCTGCCCTGTACAGGTGAGAACTTATTTGGTAAAGACTGGCACATTAAAGCCACTCAAATGGACGCAGAAAATGCTACATTGGATAGACTTTCTAAGTCTGCCTCTACTCCTGCCAAGAAAAAGTCTTTCAAGAGGCCTTACTACAAGAAGGCCAGATTTTCCACAAATACTGGCCAACAATCTTCTCAGCCTCGCTTTGCTGCTAAACGTCAGCAACCTAAACAGGCAAGGTCAAAGCCTGCAGCGTCTACCACTCCTCAGCAGGCTCAACCCCCTCAGGGGTTTTGACTTGCCCCTAGAGAACTTAACATTTCTGGCTCTAGAACAACCAGACCCCCTCACCATTCCCGGAAGGTTAGCTCACTTTGCTCCCAGATGGGGGCAAATTACATCAGAGCACTGGACCCTCTCTATCATCAGAGAGGGCTACAAACTTCATTTTTCCAACCTTCCTCCACATACCATGGTGAGGCACTTCAATTCTCCCCCATCTCTCCTGGACCTGTTGGTTCAGGAAATCTCTTCTCTCCTTGCCCAAGGGGCAATAGAAGAGGTTCCTCTTCTTCAACAAGGGACAGGATTCTACTCCCCTTATTTTCTCATACCAAAGAAGACAGGGGGATTCAGACCTATCCTAGATCTGAGAGAATTGAACAAATTTCTGTACAAGGAGAAATTCAAAATGCTTTCTCTAGGCATTCTCCTTCCATACCTTCAGAGTCAGGATTGGCTTTGTTCTCTAGATCTCAAGGATGCGTACACACATATACTCATCCACCCATCCCACAGAAAATATCTGAGATTTCTGTTTCAGGGAAAACATTTCCAGTACAGAGTACTTCCCTTCGGTCTGGCCTCTGCTCCAAGAGTGTTCACCAAATGCATGGCAGTGGTGGCTGCATTTCTAAGAGGTCTGGGAATTTTTGTATTCCCATATCTGGACGACTGGCTCATCCGAGCTCCATCTCAGTCACAGGCCCAGATTTCCCTGGACCGCACCAGGCACATTCTGCAGTATCTGGGACTGGTGGTAAACCTTCCCAAGTCTCAACTTACCCCTACTCAGTCTCTGGAATTCATAGGGGCCCAGTTGGACACCGCCACTGCAAGGGCCTACCTACCTCAAGTCCGGGGCCAACGTCTGATGTGCTTGGCCTCCCAAGCTCAATCCAGCAGTCACTTGACAGCCAGAGAAATGCTACGACTTCTGGGCCACATGGCCTCCACGGTACACGTGGTGCCCTACGCTCGTCTTCATATGAGAGCAGCTCAATGGACCTTGGCCACCCAGTGGACTCAAGCATCAGGAGCGCTCTCCGACCAAATACTCACCTCAAAGCGTCTGTTTTGGTCCCTCCAATGGTGGATGTCCACCAAGAATCTGTTGTTGGGGACCCCCTTCCAACCTTTGTTGCCCCAAGCAACCCTCACAACAGATGCCTCCCAAACAGGGTGGGGAGCCCATCTTCAACACCTCTCCACTCAGGGTACTTGGTCTCCCCAAGAGACCACCCTTCACATCAACCTCCTGGAACTGCGAGCAATCTTCTTTGCCCTCAAAGTCTTCCATACCCTCCTAGTCAACCTGACCGTCCTAGTCCAGACAGACAATCAGGTAGCCATGTTCTACATAAACAAACAAGGAGGGACAGGCTCTCTGTCGCTTTGCAACGAAGCTCTCAGATTATGGGCCTTCGCCAGAGAGCATCAAATTCATCTTCTGGCAGTCTATCTTCCAGGGGTTCAAAACTCTCGGGCAGACAGACTCAGTCGAGTTCTGCTTCCACACGAATGGTCCCTACATATGGACCAGATAGGCAGAATCTTTCAGGAATGGGGAACCCCGGACATAGACCTCTTTGCAAGTCCGTGGAATGCCAAACTTCCCCGGTTCTGTTCCAGGAATCCGTGTCGGGGCTCAGGCCAACGACGCCTTTCTCCTGCATTGGGGTCAGGAATTCCTATATGCCTTTCCACCCATTCCTTTGATTCCCAAGACTCTGTTCAAACTCCAGAGAGATCACGGATCGATGATCCTCATGGCTCCACGCTGGCCACGCCAAGTGTGGTTCCCTCTACTTCTGCATCTCTCCCAGGGACCCTCTCTGGACCTGGGAGCTGCGCCAGACCTTCTGTCTCAGGAAGAGGGGACTTTGTGGCACCCAAACCCCAAGTCCCTACACCTCCGAGCTTGGTTACTGAAGGCCTAAGCCTTCATGACTTCAATCTTTCTCAACCAGTGAAAGATATCCTTCATGCCTCTAGGAAACCCTCCACGAGGCGTTCCTATGCTTTCAAATGGAAACGCTTTTCCATTTGGTGTGCTCAACAGGGTCTTGACCCTCTAGCACTTCCTTTGAATTCTCTACTAGACTATCTCCTGCATCTTTCTAATGCAGGCCTTAAGACGAATTAAGTAAGAGTCCATTTGAGTGCTATTGCAGCATCCTTAAAACCTATAAATGGACAACCTGTCTCCTCTCATCCGCTTGTTGCAAGGTTCATGAGAGGCCTGACTCTAACTAAGCCTCCCATCCGACCTCCTCCGGTAGCATGGGGCTTGAACCTAGTTCTGGGTCAGCTTATGAAGCCATATTTTGAACCGTTGGTTTCTACCTCCTTGAAATTTCTTTCCTGGAAGGTCCTTTTCCTTATTACAGTCACTTCGGCTCGCCGCATCAGTGAACTACAGGCCTTAGTGGCTCATCCACCTTATACCAGGTTTCATCATGATAAGGTGGTCCTTAGGACGAATCCCCACTTTATGCCCAAAGTGGTCTCGCCTTTTCATCTTAATCAAGAGGTATATCTACCTGGCTTTTTTCCAGCTCCTCATGCATCCAGTGCAGAGAGGAACCTTCATACTTTAGATTGTAAAAGAGCTCTTGCCTTTTACCTCAACAGGACTCAGCCACATCGAAAGTCTTCCCAGCTTTTCGTGGCTTTTGATCCTTCTCATTTGGGACTTCCAGTCTCCAAACGTACACTTTCCAATTGGATTGCTCAGTGTATTTCCTTTGCTTACCAGAGTAAAAATATTTCTCTGGAAGGCCATGTCACAGCTCACAATGTGAGAGCCATGGCCACTTCTATGGCTCATCTTCACTCTGTCTCCATAGATCAGATCTGTCGAGCCGCCACATGGGCCTCGGTTCATACCTTCACAGCCCATTACTGCTTGGACAAGGACTCCCGCCGGGATGCCTTGTTTGGTCAGGCTGTCCTCAAACACCTGTTCCATACTTGAACAACTCCTGCCCACCTTCCCAGGATGGATGCCTGAGATCCATACGAAGATGGCGAACCCTTGGAAGGGGATCTCCCAGGCATCTTAGCTAGGGAGTCCCCATAAGTGAGGACTTATTCCTGCTTGTTCCTGGAGATAGCACAGTTAATTACCTGTAACAGGTGATCTCTGGGAACAGCAGGAATTAGTCCTCACAACCCACCCACCTCCCCTAGGAGTTGTATCTTCTATCTATCTTCCTTTCCTCTCTCTATTGTCTCAGCTATAAACTCGAACTGAGGAGAGCTGGTCAGGAAGGCGGGAAGGCAGCGCGCATGTGCAGTGGGAGGCCCCAAAAGCTTCCTTCTGGGAGGCTGGGGAGCTTTCCCGCTCAGGCTCCGTCGGTACCGACGTACCCATAAGTGAGGACTAATTCCTGCTGTTCCCAGAGATCACCTGTTACAGGTAAGTAACTGTGCTTCGTGTCACTCCTTGTCCTGGATTTCATAAAACTCAGCTTCCTCACCATTCTATTGTGGTGGAGTCTGCTATGAAAAAGTTAGAGTGCAAAGAGGCACTCATCTACTCTTCCAGGAAGAGAATGTAGAACCTTAGATGCTTTTGGCAGGAAATTTTTCCAGGCCAGTATGCTTGTTGCCAGAATCAACTCCTATAGTCTCTATATGGGGATGTTTCTGAAGGAAGTTACAGATCATCTGCAAACTTTCCTCCCTTTTCTTCCAGAAGATAAAAGGGAAGACTTTCTTACCTGGCTTAAGCATGCCCAGGATGTTTCCAAATTTTCTAACCGTGCAGCCTTTGACTCTTTTGAGGGGGCCAGCAGAGCCTCAGCCATTGCCATAGGTGCACGCAGAATTGCTTGGTTACAAGCTTCTGATTTGGAACCCTGGGTCCAAGATGGATTAGGAAATCTTCCTTGTACAGGTGAAAACCTGTTTGGCAAAGATTGGCAAGCAAAGGCCACTCAAATGGATGCAGAAAATTCTGCTTTGGATAGGCTTTCAAAGTCTACCTCTAATCTTGTCCAGAAGAGGTTGTTCAAAAAGGCATATTTTCCCAAGAAGTGAAGATATTATCCTGTTTATGGTCAGCAGACATTTTCTGCAGGTCGTTTTGCTGCAAAGCGTCAACAACCTAAACAGGCCAAGCCTAAGGCTGCAAGGCCTACTGTAGCCCAACAGCCTCAGCCTCCTCAGGGCCTTTGACTTGCAGCTAGAGAACTTAGCCTTTCTGGCTCTAAAAGAACCAGAGCCTCTAACCATTCCAGGAAGGTTAGCTCACTTTGCTCCCAGATGGGAGCAAATCACAGCAGAGCAGTGGACCCTTTCCATCATAAGGGAAGGGTACAAACTTCATTTCTCAAACCTTCCTCCTTTCACCAATTCTCCAACATCTCTCCTCGACCTTCTGGGTCAAGAGATTTCTACCCTTCTTGCCCAAGGGGCAATAGAAGAAGTACCTCTTCTTCAACAGGCCTCAGGGTTCTACTCCCCCCCCCCTACTTTCTAATTCCAAAGAAAACGGGGGGTTACAGACCCATATTAGATCTCAGAGAATTGAACAAATTCCTATGCAAGGAGAAATTCAAGATGATTTCTCTAGGTACCCTCCTTCCATTCCTTCAGAGTCAGGATTGGCTTTGTTCTCTAGATCTCAAGGATGCGTATACCCATATACTCATCCATCCAGCACATAGAAGGTTCCTTTATCAGGGAAAGCACTACCAATACAGGGTGCTTCTCTTTGGTCTGGCCTCTGCTCCAAGAGTATTCAAAAAATGCATGGCAGTAATAGCTGCCTTTCTACGCACTCTAGGAATATTCGTATTCCCATATCTGGACAACTGGCTCATCCGACCTTCATCCCAGTCAGAGGCCCAGACTTCCCTAGCCTGCACAATGCGTGTTCTGCAGTATCTGGGACTGGTGATAAACATTCCAAAGTCCCAACTCACCCCTACTCAGTCTCTAGAGTTCATAGGGGCCTTGCTGGATACCACAACTTCAAGGGCCTGTCTTCCCCAGGCCCGTTGCCTACGCTTAGTGCAGTTTAGCCTCTCAGATTCAGTTAAAAACCCATCTAACTGCTCGAGAGATGTTACAACTGCTAGGCCACATGGCATCCACTGTGCATGTGGTCCCTTATGCTCGTCTTCACAGGAGGGCAGCTCAATGGACTTTGTCCACCCAGTGGACCCAGGCATCAGGGGGTCTGTCAGACAAAATAGCAACCTCCAGGCGCCTCTTTTGGTCTCTCCAGTGGTGGAAGTCCACTCAAAATCTGTTGCTGGGGTCCCCCTTCCAACAGTTGTTACCACAAGTAATCCTTACAACAGATGCCTCTCCAAAGGGTTGGGGAGCTCATCTTCAAGACACCTCCACCCAGGGCATTTGGTCCCCACAGGAGACCTCCCTACATATCAACATCTTAGAGCTCAGAGCAATCTTCTTAGCTCTGAGTCTTCCATACCCTGCTCAGCTACAAGACAGTCCTCATTCATACGGACAACCAAGTAGCCATGTTCTATGTGAACAAGCAGGGAGGGACTGGCTCTCTGTCGCTTTGCAACGAAGCTCTGAGATTGTGGGCCTTCGCCAGAGAGCATCAAATTCATCTTCTGGCAGTATACCTTCCAGGAGTTAAAACTCTTGGGCAGACAGACTCAGTCGAGTTCTGCTTCCACACGAATGGTCCCTTCATATGGACCAGATAGTCAGAATCTTTTGAATTTGGGGAACCCCGGACATAGACCTCTTTGCAAGTCCGTGGAATGCCAAACTTCCCCGATTCTGTTCCAGGATTCCGTGTCAGGGAGTTCAGGCCAGGGATGCCTTCCTCCTTCATTGGGGTCAAGACTTCCTCTACGTCTTTCCACCCATCCCCCTAATTCCCAAGACCCTGTTCAAACTTCAGAGATCGAGGGATTATGATCCTCATAGCTCCACGTTGGCCACGCCAAGTGTGGTACCCTCTACTTCTGCATCTTTCCCAAGCTCACTCCCTGGACTTAGGGTCTGCTCCAGATCTCCTGTCTCAGGAGGGGGGGAATGTTGTGGCACCCAAACCCCCAATCTCTCCATCTCAGGGCTTGGTTGCTGAAGGCTTAGACCTTCAAGATTGGCATCTTTCTCAGCAAGTAAGGGATATCCTTCATGCTTCCAGAAAGCCTTCAACTAGACGTTCCTATGCTTTTAAATGGAAAAGGTTTACCATTTGGTGTGCTGAGAAGGGTATATAGCTCAAACAAATCAAGCACCCAACACATCCCTCACACAACTAAGTTTTATCCTCACTGCATGTACAACACACACACTTTACCTGATTGCTTGCTGTGATACCACCTTGATTATTAAGATAAGGCGGTTTAGAAATACTGTTAAATAAATAAATAAATAAATAAATAAAAATTAACCCTCTAGCAATACCTTTGAATTCTTTACTAGAGTATCTCCTGCATCTTTCCCATGCAGGTCTCAAAACGAATTCAGTAAGGGTCCATTTGAGTGCTATTGCAGCATCTCTCAAGCCCCTCAATGGACAACCTGTTTCCTCTCATCCTCTTATTGCAAGATTCATGAGAGGCCTTCTTTTAACTAAACCTCCCATTAGACCACCTCCAGTGGCATGGGACTTGAATCTGGTTCTTGGTCAGCTCATGAAGCCACCCTTTGAACCCTTAGCAACTACCTCCTTGAAATTTCTTTCCTGGAAGGTTATCTTTCTTATTGCAGTCACCTCAGCTCGCCGCATCAGTGAACTGCAGGCCTTAGTGGCTAATCCACCTTATACAAGGTTCCATCATAATAAGGTAGGACCAATCCACACTTTATGCCTAAAGTGGTCTCACCTTTTCATCTTAACCAAGAGGTGTATTTACCTGTCTTTTTTCCAGGTCCTCATGCATCAAGTGCAGAGAGGAATCTTCATACCCTGGATTGTAAGAGGGCTCTTGCTTTTTACTTACAAAGGACACAGCAACATAGAAAGTCTTCTCAACTCTTTGTTGCTTTTGATCCCTCTCATTTGGGACTTCCAGTCTCTAAGAGGACACTGTCCAATTGGATTGCTCAGTGTATTTCTTTCGCCTACCAGAGTAAGAACCTTTCTCTGGAGGGCCATGTCACAGCTCATAATGTGAGGGCCATGGCCACCTCTATGGCTCATCTAAATTCTGTGTCCATCGACCAGATCTGTCGAGCGGCCACCTGGGCCTCGGTTCATACCTTCACAGCCCATTACTGTTTGGACAAGGACTCCCGCCGGGATGCCTTGTTTGGTCAGGCTGTTCTCAAACACCTGTTCCATGCTTAATCAACTCCTACCCTCCATCCCTGGTTGGATGCCTGAGATCCATGGCAGGAGGTAGAGCCCTTCCCAGGGTCTCACAACCTTGGGGATCTCCCAGGCATCTCTAGCTGGGGAGTCCCCATATGTGAAGACTCATTCCTGCTTGTTCTTGGAGATAGCACAGTTACTTACCTGTAACAGGTGATCTCTGGGAACAGCAGGAATAAGTCTTCACAACCCACCCACCTCCCCTAGGAGTTGTATCTCTCTACCTTTCCTTTCCCCTCTCTCTCTTTGTCTCAGCTTTAAAACTCGAACTGGAGAGAGGCGGTTAGGAAAGGCGGGAAGGCAGCGTGCAGGCGCTGTGGGATGCTCCCAAAAGCTTTCCTTTTTTGGGACGCTGGGGAGCGTTCCCGCGCAGGCTCAGTCGGTACTGACGTACCCATATGTGAAGACTTATTCCTGCTGTTCCCAGAGATCACCTGTTAAAGGTAAGTAACTATGCTGTCTCTGCTCATCAGAGCTTACAATACAGTCAAGACAGACAACACAGTAGACACGGGACACGTCTAGGGGGCATGGTAAGGAAACACAAAGAAGATCAGGTGAATCAAGATTCAAAAGCAGCAGCAAAGAAATGAGTTTTCAACCTGGATTTGAAAAGGACCAGAGAAGTTGCCTGTCTTACAGACTCAAGTAGTTTGTTCCAGGCATAAGAAGCATCAAGGTGAAAGGAGCGAAGTCTGGAGATAGCTACAGAAGCGATTTGCCAGAAGAGCGGAGTTCCTGAGGATGGGTGTAGGGAGAGATAAGAGAGGAAAGGTAGTGAAGAGCTGCAGAGTGAATGCACTTATCGGTCAGCAGGAGAAGTATGAACTGGATGTAGGAACGGATAGGGAACCAACAAAGTGTCTTGAAGAGGGGTTATATGAGCATGACGAGGCTGGCGGAAGATTAGCTGTTCAGCAGAGTGTTGAACAGATTGAAGGGGAGAGAGATGATTCAAAGGGAAACCAGCAAGGGAGTAGGTTACAATAGTCAAGACGGGAGGTGACTAAAGAGTGGATAAGTGTTTTAGTAGTGTGTTCAGAAAGAAATGGGTGAATTTTGTTGTTGATATAGAGAAAGAAATGGCATGTTTTGGCTATCAGATGGATGTGTGTGGAGAAAGAGAGAGGAGTCAGACGACCCCCAAGGAAACGGTGGTCCTGACAACATTTCTTCCAAAAAATTACTTCAGAATTTATATATATCACACCTGCGAGCCAAGGAAACGGGGGAGGAGTAGAGTTATCCACAGAGATTGAGAAAGGAGGAATGGGAGAGGAGGTTTTAGAGGGCAAAATGAGAAGCTCAGTTTTGACCATGATCAATTTTAAGTGGCGGTGAGACATCCAAGCAGCAATGTTAGAAAGGCAGGCAGAGATCTGGGCTTGGGTTGCTGGAGAGATTTTGGGAGAAGGGCGGTAGATCTGTGAGTCATCAGCATAAAGATGGTACTGAAAGCCATGGGAAGAGATGAGTGCACCAAGGGACTGGGTATAGAGAGAGAAAAGGAGTGGACCCAAGATAGATCCTTGGGGTATACCAACCAAGAGCTGGATAGCAGCAGAGGAGGATCCATCAGAACAAACACTGAAAGAGTGATGGGAAAGATAAGAAAACCAGGATAGTACAGAGTCCTTAAAACCAAGCGAGGACAAGGTATCGAGGACAAGGTTGTGGTCAATGGTGTCAAAAGCAGCAGAAAGGTCATGAAGGATGAGGGATCAAATAAAGGCCCTTAGATTTTGCCAGGAACAGGTCACTTGAGACTTTGACAAGAGCCATTTTAGAAGAATGTAAAGAATGAAATCTAGATTGCTTCGACTTTCTCACCTCTCAAGTCCTCCTAGATCCTTTACAATGTCAGTGAACTGCATGTTCAAGTAGTTTAGAAACAAAGGGGAGGAGGGAGAAGGGTTGATAGTTAGGACAGAGGATCTAATGAGGGTTTCTTGAGGAGAGGTGTAACTACAGTATGCTTGAAGGCTGGAGGGAAATTTGCAATGGAGAGTGATAGGTTGAGAATGTGAGAGATGGAAGGGACAACAATGGAGGAGATTGGGCTTAGATGGGTGGGAATAGGATCAGAGGAGCAGGTAGTGAGTTTGGAAGAGGAAAGAAGGTGTATGATTTCCTCCTCTGAGATCATAGAAAAGGAAGAAAGGGTAGCAGAGGTAGAGGAGAAAAGTTGGGAGTGGAGAGAGGGAGGAGGGGAAGTAGCTGACTTCGTGGAGATTTGGAGATCTTGTGGATTTTGTCATGGAAATAGCCAGGATTTGGGTAGAAAGGGAGGGTGGAGGCAGAGGCACCTTGAGGAGAGAGTTGAGAGTAGTAAAGAGATGGCGAGGGTCAGAGGCAAGAGAGTTAGATGGACATAATAGTTTCTTTTTTTGGCAAATGCTATGACTGACTAACTGGAAAGAGACAAGCATGAATTTAAAGTGTAGAAAGTCCGCAAGGGAGTGGGATTTGAGCCAAGCACGCTCAGGAACGTAGATAGAAGGTAGTGGAAGACAGCCAGGGCTGGGGTATAGTACATTGCATGGGCAGAGCAAGAGAATCGAGAGCTGAGGAGAATGCAGCATTATAAGAAGCTACTGCCTCATTAACAGACTTCAAGTGACATAGTGGAGGAGAGAGCCAAAGGGTCAATAGCAGGAAGATTTCTAAAGAGGTTGGAGGAGACGGGGCAAGATTGAGGTGGCGGGTGATGAAGAGTGAAGCTTAGTAGGTGATGGTCCGATAAGAGGTACAGAAGTTTGAGGGAGTCCTGAAGGAGACCAATGAGGAAAAAGTCTCACTAGTACACATCTGATGGAAGATTTCATAAGGACGTTGAATCGGTCTCTGGGTCCAGCAGGGAAGACTTTGTGTTTTAACTGGCCAGAAAAGCTGAGTCCACCTCCTGACCTGATCTTAAAGCCTAGACACAAACAAATCTGTTTTAAAAGTTGTTTTTCATCGTCCCTCCAGTCTAGTTCAGAAGCATGGGTTATGCTTTATCACCAGCAAATGGAGACTGAGAAGCATTGGTTTGATGTCATCCTATAAGGAATATGTACAGACCTGCTTATACCAGTATTTCTTAATCTCCAGCAGATGGTGATGAGCTCCTGTGCAGACTGGATTGCACTGTAGGACGTTTGTGTTAAGAAAGTGATTTGATGCTGCACTGCAGAGGGCCCATTGCTAACTTTAAACACTTTCTGGTGCAGAACCTGGTGGTTCAGGTCCCCCCCACCCAAACAATTCTCCACTTCACACTTGGGGTAGTTTTTGGCTGGGGGGGGGGGGGTATGCCAGTCCTTCTCCCCAACCTTTGGAGAAGGCTTGAGTACAAATCCTCAGCTAAATGCTTGTCCCCTTTAAGAGCTGGGGGGGGGGGGGTGCGGAGAAAAAAAAGATGGCCAGGCTCTTTGTTTCTTGTTGCTGTGGCATTGGGGGAGCACCTACAGAACATTGGATCGTGTGATTGGCCAGGTTGGGTCAGCCAGTCGGCCGTGTGAGGTGAGATGGGTGTGCAGTTTGGAGTGAGAATATGGCTGCAGCCTGTGTAGTCTACGGGAGACACTGTGGGCAGTTGACTGATACTGGATTGTGCCGTTGCTGCAAGGCCAAGAGCTGTGCTGTGCCATGCCATGGGGGAAACCACAAAGGGAAGGAGTCCACAGGGAGTCTGGGAGGTGAATTGGAGCGGTGGTCTGTTTCTCTGCAGCCGTGGGTGCCTGCAGCTTTGACGGGAAACGCGGCCATGATACAGGCAACCAGCTTAGAGGCAAAGAAGCCCTTCGGGTACACGATTGCTACTCCAGGAGGGCAGCGGAGGCTGACAGATACCCTGGGGAGTTAGCTGGTGTACAGGGGGTACCCTTCTCCTCAGAGTTCATGTTGCTTTTGCATCAGGCCGCCTGCACAAAGCAGGGCCTGATGCAGAGCTCTCCTCTTAGTGTCAGTGGCAAGGACAGAGGGAAATATTTGAAGCCTGAAATTAAGGATCCAGGGGAGCCTCTGGCTAAGTGTCAGAGAATAGAGGAGGAGGCCTGGGATGACCAGGATTCTGTGTGTTCAGGGGATTCTGAGGACCCCATGGAAGGGCTGTTGGGATGCTGGGACCCCTTTGGGGGAGGAGCTGGAGGCAGGCAAGATTACTCCTGGGGATGATAAGTCTGTTATTAAGGCCTTTCAGTGTGAGGAAGTGGCAGCTCTTATCCCCCAGTCATTGGCGGCTCTGAATATTGTGGAGCATTCCCCAGCAAAGGAAGGGGATTTGGAAGATTCCTTATGCAGGGAATCTGTAAACCCTCAAACTTTGTTCCGCTGCATAGTGCCATCAGAGACTTGATTTTGGTGGAATGGGAGGTCCCTGAGGCTGGATTACAGATCAGCCGTTCCATGGCACATCTCTGTCCCATTCCACCAGATGAGAAGGTCCTCTTGAGGCTTCCAAAGGTGGATGCTCTGGTTTCAGCTGTTAATTGATTTTTTTATCCCAGTTGAGAGTGGGACATCCTTAAAGGATGACCAGGATAGGAAGCTGGTAACGGTGTTGAAGCAGTCCTTTGAGGTCTCTGCCTTGGCGTTACAGGCCTCAATTTGTTGTTCCTATATGGCTAGGGCATGCTTATGATGGGCTTAGAGTTTGCTACGGGGTCTCCAGAGAGCCTGTTGGAAGTGGCTAAGCTAGAGTTGGGGTCAGCCAATCTAGAAGATGCATTGTATGATCTTGTTTGGACCTCACTATGAATATGGTCGTGGTGGTAATGGTGAGACATTTCTTGTGGCTCTGAAATTGGGTAGTGGATGTGTCTTCCAAGACTTGGCTCAGTAAGCTTCCTTTCAAGGGGAAGATGCTTTTTGGAGAGGCGCTGGAAAACTTCGTGAAGCATCTCGGAGAGCCTAAGTGCCCAATGTTGCCGGAGGACAAACCTTGTGGTGTAAAATCTACAGCTCCTCCTAGGAGGCGTTTTAAAGAGGTTTGAACATTTAGGGGTTCATGTGTTGATTCCTTTCAGTGATCCTGGTATCCTCCAAGAGGCCAGCCCTTTTGAGGGGATCAGGGAGGAGGATGGGGCTGTTCAGCTGGGGCTTCGAGGGGGCCCCAAGAAGTTCCAATGAGGAGTTTTGGGCCCAGGTACAGTTGATTCCAATAGGGGCTTGCTTGCAGATCTTTTACTCTGCGTGGGTCTAGATTACATCTGACTAGTGGGTTCTAGAAGACATTCATGAGGGTTACACGCTCAAGTTGGTATGGCTCCTCTGACGCCTTTATGCCATTTGGAGTGGAGGAGTGGCCTAGTGGTTGGGGCAAGGTACTTCAGGCCAGAAGATCGGGGGTTCAAATCCCACTAGAGAACAGCAACCTTGGGCCGGAAGGACTGGGGTTTCTAGTCCCACAGGTGCTCCTTGTGGTCTTGGGCAAGCCACTTAACCCTCCATAGCCCATATTCCCTGTAAAATAGTTATCTCCAAGTTATAATGCCCTGTTCAATGTAATTTCAGTTTGTTCAATGTAAACCACACTGATGCAGAATAGCGCGGTATATAAGAGAATGTAAATAAATAAATAAATAAATTTCCCTGCAAGGCTCTGGCCAAGGCAAAGGCAATAGCAGACACGCTCGAGAGCCTGTGTGAATTCGCGGTGGTAGTCAAAGTTCCCCCAGAAGAGCACAGTTTTTTTTTGTCAGTATTCAATTTTATTTTGTGGTTCTCAAGAAGGAAACCCATTCTGTATTTGAAGCCTTGCGGTGCCTCATTTTTTGCATGGAGATGTTGCGGTCTGTCATCGTGGCTGTGTGGAAAGGCTTTTTTTTTTTTTAATTTTCTTTATATTTTCCAACAAAATACAAACAAAAGAGAGAGCCAAATTGCAGTAAATCAAAATACACAATTCTTCACTCCACCCTGTCCTGCCCATCATCACGCGATCATTGGGGGCTATATAAAGAAACACAAAAGTGGAGGAGTGGAGGAGTAGCCTAGTGGTTGGGGCAAGGTACTTCAGGCCGGAAGGTCGGGGGTTCAAATCCCACTAGAGGACAGCAACCTTGGGCCGGAAGGACTGGGGTTTCTAGTCCCACAGGTGCTCCTTGTGGTCTTGGGCAAGCCACTTAACCCTCCATAGCCCATGTTCCCTGTAAAATAGTTATCTCCAAGTTATAATGCCCTGTTCAATGTAATTTCAGTTTGTTCAATGTAAACCGCACTGATGTAGAATAGCGCGGTATATAAGAGAATTAAATAAAATAAAAATAAATAAAAATAAAAAACATCTGCAAGCTTACTAGGCCTACAAGGGCAATATAAGAGCAACCACTCCACTACAAAGAAAACGTTTTCGCTTAATAAAAAAGGATGCAAGGGAACAATTACACCATGATGTTTGCACATATATATATCATAAGCACGAGTGTTCCACCCTTCGCGTCAACCAAACTCTGACGCATGTTTTCCATTTTAGAAATAACGAAAAATAGGGCCACTTCCAACATGAAGTTAATTAAAACGGACAATCTCGCTGTTACGGCGAGATGCCAATTATTGATTGAAAAACGATGCCAGGCCAGGAGAAAGTGGCCCAAAATCCCAGCACCTCTTTAATACGATTCCATATTGAAACCTAATAAGACTGAATGTTAGGACAATCACACATTCTCAGTGCTGACATCTCCTTGATGAGACCAACACTCATTCCCAGCTGTCTGAACCCATTTAGCTGTCTTTCATCAGACAATCCTCCTTAGGAGTTGCATTTACTACTTTTGAAAGGTCTTCTGAGTATCCGATATACCCTATGAGACTTCAATCTCCCAACAGAAGAAGGTTCTAGAGGAAGGGATTACTTAACCTCTCTTCTAGTTCAAGCCATATTGAGCGCAAACCCCCTCCACCCATTGTGAACCTTGTTTTAGTAAAAAATCACAGTACTAGGCCTGAAAATCTGAGAGAATCTCCCCCCTTCCTCTTTTTAAGATTTAAGCTTCCTGAAAGCAATTCTGGGCGGTTATTTTCCCATAGAAACTGAGCTAGAATCCTTTCAATTTGACAATAGACTCTCCCTGTAAGGAGAACTGATAACATTTCAACTATACAATTCACTTTAGGAGTGATAGTCATATTTATAGCTTTAAGATGACCCCACCAATAAAACAGACCAGCGACCACTTTGCTATTATACTGCTGAAAGCTCATTGAGTCAAATAGGATAAATGAGATCGCAAAATGATCAGAAATGTGAGCCTCAAGAATAGTAGACTCAATAGTTCTAGAACAAAGTCCCTTGGAAACTAGGAAAAATCAGTACGCAATGTTTGAAAATCCATAAGGGATAAAACTTTCCTCATTAAGATGGCTACTCCATTGTTCTTATGATAGGCAGCTGAGAAACCCCTAAAGAGTATGTCTTTCTGTTTAGCCTCAATGACTCCTCTCCATTTAAGTGTGTCCCCTACAACAGTAAGATGTCAGCACTTTTCTTTCCAACCATACCGCAAAAAGCTTTTCCTCTTAGTGGGATTATTAATACCCCAACATTCAGTTAAACTATCTTAAAGGCAAACGTACTGACAATATAGTTCCGATTAACAATCAAACGTTGCAGAAACATACCAAATTGTAGCATTTAGTTTACATTTTAGAACAACTTCTTAAGTGCCCTTAAAGTGTTAGCTGCCCCTATAGCCCAGAGAAGAACCCTCCCCCCCCCCAAAAAAAGGCACATTTTAACTCCAGCCCCGTCATATGATTAGTCCTAATAACACCTAAAACTGGAAAAACATCTTCCCAAAACCACCTAAACCCAGGGGGGCTATATAACACACAAAACTTAGTGGGTGAGCCCACCAGGACAAGAATGACACGGAGGGCAAAAGATCTAATACTTCTGGTCTTCTATGTCGCTCAAAATATCTCGCTCTGTAAAAGAGAGAAAGAGAGAAAACAAAAGAAACATCTCAGCCAGGATAGTACCCTGGAGCTCCTTCACACAATGCAGAATGGATGTCCCAGTACGTAACAATGTTACATAATGAAATGCCATTCCTGCATGGATAAGTCGCCTTTACATGACCTCAGACCAGTCAAACGCCCATGATAGCAAGCGCCATAAAACTGTAGCAAATAAAAGTTGCAGAATGACTTTCACCGCATCGCCACCAACTCCTTAGCTTCCAGAAATGCATATAACTCCCCGGGATCATCAAAAGTCTTGGTCTGGTTATGTAGCGTGACTCTCATGCGGGCAGGAAATAGCAGTCCAGAACAGGCCTGCAGTTGCACCAAACGTGGACGCAGTGCCAGAAAACCTTTTTTCTCCGATCCATCGTCTTCGTGAAGTCTGGGAAGAACAGGAGTTTGTCCCTGATATTCCAAAGTTGAAAGTGCTTTTGGCTGCTCCCATTATTTGCAAAACTTGCTGAAAACGTAAAGCTTTCAAGATGATTGGGTGTGGACGCTTGCCCATGACCACAGACTGAGTAGGCACTCTATGGGCATGCTCGATCTCGAACGGCATAGCAAACTGCAACTTTAACACACCTGGAATCATGGTCTGCAAAAAGGACACCAAGTCCAGGACCTCTGCTCCCTCAGGAACTCCTAGTATTCTTATGTTGTTCCGCTGAGAGCGATTATTATCATCTTCCATCTCTCTTTGTAATGAACGTATCAACTTGGGCTGCTTCTCAATGGCCTTGAGCCTCTCTCCATGGGAAGCCACCACATTCTCCACCTTCTCCAAACGAGTCGTATTTGACTCCAAAGAGGGATCGCAAAGCGTTGATTTCTTCCTGCATTGCACATAGCGATTCTCCATTAGCTTTGATCAAGTCCTTGACTGCCTGAATCTCAGCCAGGATCTCCTGCAAGGTCTCAGGACAATCTCGGATGACTGCCATCTTGTGAGGTGAGAGAGGTTCCGTCTTGGTTCTCTTTGCACTAGCATTTTGGGATATTTGATAATCCAACCGCGTCTGTTTGGAGCCAGACATATCTGGGATCGAACGGTATCGACGTAGGTAGGAACTATTTGATTAAAGATTGCTGAAGTCGGGATTCTTGTCCATTGCCCTACGGAGCACAGCTCTTACATGTCCATCTTGACCAGAAACCAGACTCCACCCCGGAAAGGCAAATTTTTAACTTCTCCTGTTTGATGACCTGGTCAAATGGGAATGTGAAGATATACCTCAGAAAAAACAGAGTTACTTGTGCTTTTCAGTTCCAGTGGGACATTTTCCGTTTCGGGCCCTGCCATTTGGCCTCACCACGGCACCTCGAACCTTCACACAAGTGATTGTGCTAGTACCAGCAGCTCTTCGATGTGAGGGAATGTTGGTACATCTCCACCTGGACAACTGGCTGATCAGGCTAAAGTTGGTGCAGGAGAGTCAAGTGGCGATGGAGAAAGTGGTGTCATTTCTCCAATGCTTAGATTGGGTCATAAATTTTTCCAAGAGTCGTATGCGGCTGACTCAAGATCTGGTTTATTTGGGGGCTTGTTTCGATACCAGGTCAGGTGTAGTTTCATTACCTCTGGAGAAAATCTGGAAGGCACAAGATGCAATCTCCTCGGCCATGGGACTACCTGCAGCAGTTGGGGTCCGTGGCGGCGACATTGGATCTGGTCTCTCCAAAGGGCGTAATGATCTCAGTGACCCCCCTCAAACATTCACTGAGGCAGAGGTGGCGCTACCTGGAGGAGGCAAGATTGAGTCTGCTATGGTGGCTGGACTCTGCCAAGTTGATGGCATGGATGTCCCTAGAACCTCCAGATTGGATGTTGGTGACCCCCGATTCCATCCTTTACGGCTGGGGAGCGCAATGTTTAAATTCAGGTGATGCAGGGGCAGTAGTTTGGGGAGTAACCGTGCTGGCTCATAAATCGCTTGGAGATGTGAGCAGTGTTTTTGGCTGTACAGGCCTTTCGCCCTGTGGTTCAGCACACAGCATTGAGGGTCTTTTTGGACAATTTGACCACAGTTGCTTACATCATTCGGCAGGGCAGCACTGGAAGTGCGATGTTGGCAGTGGAGGTGGAACCCTCTACTTCAGTGGACATAAACTCATCTCCTGGTGCTATTGGCAGCTCACATAGCTGGAAAGGAAAATGTGCAGGCAGAATTTTTCAGTCTACATTGATTCGACTCGGGAGGATGGTCTCTGGAGGTCTCTATGTTTCAGCAGATAATGCATCATTGGGGGGCACTAGTCATAGATCTGATGACAGCCACAAACAAATGCCAAGGTGGATCGTTTCTTCAGCCACAGGCGAGAGGGAGGGCCTGGATGCTCTAGCTCAAAAATGGCCAAGAGGTGGTGTCCTATTCATGTTCCCTCCCTGGCTACTGATAGGCCGGATATTCCAGGGGATAGAGTCCAATCGGGATCTGGTAATATTGGTGATGCTGAATTAGCATCTGAGGCCGTAGTATGCAGATCTGGTACAGTTGAAGGTAGATGGGACATGTCACCTTCCAGTGATGGACAGACCCCTTTCTCAGGGTTGAATTCTCATGCCTGATACGAGTCAATTCTTAAATTCATTGTGGGTCCAGGTGGTGGCCTTAGCCTGTTCTAGAGGCTGCATTCTGGGAGTCTCCTTGGCTTTGCATCCAGATTTGGTTCCTATGTGAGACTTGAACCTGGTTTTGTTGGCCCTTGTGGGGGCTCCATTCGAACCTCTGAGACAAGCTTCCTTGAAAGACCTTAAAGGCTGTCGGGATTTTTTTTGTTGGTTTTTTTTTTTAGTAGCCATTTGCTCAGCACGTTGAGATCTCCAAACTGCAAACTTTGTCATGTAGAGAGCCTTTCCTCCAGATTTCTAAGGAGAAAGTAGTCCTTTGGCCGATTTCTTCCTTTTTCCCTAAGATGGTGTCAACGTTTCATCTTAATCAAGTGGTCACGTTGCCAGTGTTCTCACTTTGGGAGAAGATTCTGAATCTCGACAGCTTCGGTGTTGGATATTTGGAGGGTCCTTTGACAGCATCTTAAGCGAACTCTGGAATTTAGGAGATAGATCACGTCTTTGTTCTTTTGGGGGACCCTGCAAAGGGGAGGCAGGGCTATGGGCCCACTCAACCAGGGTTGTTGTGGACAGAGTTTGGGCTAGTTCCTCCGGTAGACATCTGTAAAGTGGTGATGTGGCCATTGCTTCATTCCTTTTGTGTGGCATTACCGCCTGGATGTGCAGGTGCAGAGAGATGGTGCGGTTTGGTGTGCAAATGTTGCAGGCCGGGCTTGCGTGTCCCTCCCATAGTTAAGTACTGCTCTAGTACATCCCATGTATCTGAACTGAACTGAACTGAACTGGACTGGAGGGATGATGAAATATAGTCTGAGTCACTCCAGTCCAATTCAGAACCCGCCCTGTCAGCTCTTTCTTGGTGAGCCTGGACGTGTAAGGATTTTGTATGCACAGTTGCGCCTGTCTGGTGCTTTGAATGCTGGTGCCCCCGCTTTGAATGCTGGTGCTCCCTGGTATCTCCTAGGGGAGAACCAACTCTACATTCAGAGGGCGTTTTCCTTCTGGGTCCTTTGTGGAACAGCATTTCCATTTCTGAGTATTTTTCATGTACATAGTTGTTAGGTTCATAATTGGTTTTACGGTGTAGTGGAGTCTACTTTCGTATATCAGAATACTGGTATGGTCAGGTCTGCACAGATCCCTAGAATGACAACATCAAAACCAGTGCTTCTCAGTCTCCATCTGCTGGTGATAGGGCATATCCCATGCATCTTGAGTAGACGAGAGGGACTCGAGGAAAGAAAATTAGCAGGGAAGGCCTAATTTCACTTTCTACTTGTGGTGTGGGCTCTGAAGAAGTCTTCTGCTACTTTAGTGATTTGCTGTGAGACTTGTACCTGGAATGAGGACTCTTGCAAAATACCAAGTGCTTCAAAAATTTCAGTGTAATCTTCTGAATGAGTTGAGGCATAAGAGCTTTGAAGTAATGACTGAAGTCTGCATACAGCTTGGGAAGGGGGAATGTGAATGCTGTACATCCTCAGGTTTTGAAGGTCTTAAACTCTGGTTGTTATCGAGCCACCATGGCCATGCTGGCCTGAATGAGCCTGATCTCGGAAGCTAAGCAGGGTTGGGCTTGGCTAGTACTTGGATGAGTGACCACTTTGGAATACCAGGTGCTGTAGAGTTACTTCATGAAAGAAAGGTCTGGGAGTCTACTTCAGTCGCACCTTACCAAGACAACCCAAGGGCTGGGTTGCCAGGAGTCAGCATTGACTTGACAGCACATACTTACTGGCATGGAGCCACTTTAGATCCTTTACAGAAACTTATTATGGCATTAAGGAATTTCTTCCCTACCAAATTGTATCTGCCATGACACTTCCCATAGCCCTCTATAAATCAGATTAGTCACAAAGGTGTTGATTACTGTTTATCAGTGTACTGTAGCAGAATATCTCAGTCTGTATGGTAGCATATGTCCTGCATATGATATATATTTAGTACCCCAGTTCCTTCTGGAACAATAATTCATATTAACTCTGAGCATGATTGTGCCAGTGAAAACATTTTTTGACTAATGTTGATGCAGCATGACTGACTTACATTTTTGTATGGATCTGCATCCAGGTTTGAACTGGAATTAATTCTTGATAGCAGCTAGTCCTTATTGATGTATCAAGGAGTTTTCATTTCATTCTTGTTCCAGATTTGAAGCAACTTAGACCAGCTCCCATTCTGGGGCAGGGTACATTAAAACCTTTGAAGGCACAGTGTCCATTCAGAGGCTAAGAGTGCTGGTTTCCCAGGTGGTGCTGACTGTATAACTGCAAGATTTGTATTCTGAAGTGTTGGTATATCTTTGGTTGTTTTTCAATGCTGGTGCTGGTTTGCGAGCAGCATGTTACACATCAACAGGAAATTGATCTCACTGTCCTGATGGTTAAGGAAGCTCCTTCATTGTACCTAGGATGGGGTAATTTTGTGTTGAGTTGAGCACGTCTACTCATTTTGAAAACTTTGCTTCTGTCCTGACGAGTGTGCTGTGCTTTAGGGCCCCAGCAGGAACAGTGTTGCTGGCTGAACCTGAAGCTGTTGGGGAGAGGGGAACCCTTATTTCTTGGTGGGTTGTGTGCCATGTAAAGAGGGTTATTCACAAGAAGCCTCTGGTTATTTTTGTATGATTTTTATCTGCTTCTAAACACATGACCTGGAAGTTTTTACCTCTAGATTTCAAAGTTAAGTTCGGACCCAATCTGTGAGGAGTAACCTAATGGTTAGAGCACTGGCTTGGGAAACAAGAGAGCAGGGTTCGAGTCCCATTAGCACTCCTTGTGGCCTTGGGCAAATCACTTAACCCTCCATTGCCTTAGAAAAACCCAAGTTATCAATATCACTGTTTAATGTACATTACCAAGTTTAAGATGACATGTAAACCGCTTTGACCGAAATGATAAAGAAGTATAAAAACATCCTGTTGAATAAACAGAAAATTATAGTACTTGCTATGCCATAGGTTTGAGTAGGCATCTTTCAAAAGCTACGCTTACTGCCATACTGTGTTAGTAAATGGGGGGGGGTTATCTTTTAAAAAAAAAAAAAAAAAAAAAAGCAACACTAAGGTTGTGTTTTTTTTTTTTTTTTTTTAAATTAATTTACTTTGCTTGCATTCTTGCTGTTTTTGTGTTCTGGCATATCAAAATGGTTTACAAAAGAATGTAAGCTGTTTATTGTGTCTTATTAAAGTAAACTAATGAATGAGGCCTTTTGATTGTAAGGTTTCTGGGAACAAGGCAATACATTTAGGTGCTATAGCTAACTGGCTTTCAGCTACCAATGAATATCGCATGAGTTAAAGCTAAAGTTTCCGTAACATTCAAAAAGCCTTGGCTTATTACTTTCTGATATGTTTTAGAAGTACTTTATTAGAAATGTTCAAAATCCCAGGTGAAGCTTTGTGGCTTACTTTCAGGATTTATTTGATATCAAAGAAGCAGGGTTGATCACAAGGTATGGAAAGAGAGATGAGATTCCCCGGAAAAAAAAAAAAAGAGAAATCTGGTTCCGCGTTTCTGGTTATTTGTATTTAATGTAATATGCCACACACCTGCATGATTTTCTTTTTTTAGTATTTTTTTTTTTAAAATTTTCAATTTATATTCATTTTTTTGATACAATTTATACTTCCTTTATACATGCAGTCAACTAAGAAACAACTGCAGATATTATTGTAAGGTGCATATTGTCATACACCATAATCCCACAAATGGAACCCCCTCCTCTCCCCCTCTTTCTCATATAGGCCCTAACACATCAACTTTTCTGGTCCCCATATATCACCAAAGATTGAACTATTAGTCTTTTTTTAAAATTTCCAAATAATCTTTATTATATAAATAAAGTAAGCATTACAGTTAAGTCCACATCAAGAGGAGCATTACTCGGACTATGTTACAATCTAATATAAATCATCAAACAAATCAACTACTTATATAATCAAAAGAAAAACAAAATAGTTAAGGAAAAGGATCCATATTATCTCAGCCCTTTTTTAACAAGGAGAGGAAAAAGAAATTATTTAACCATTTTCTTTACTAATCAAGAAGACCTCTAATTGAGCAACATCGAGAAAAATATATTTAACATTTGCAGGGATACTTCCTTAGGTTCTGGAGAGGAGGTAACGCCCAAGGGAACATAATAGACAGAAGAAAACTTAATAGATTCAACATATTCAATTAGCAAAACTTCCTTGAAATATTTCTGCAATAGAATTAAAGGAGCAAGGTAATGAGTACAGGGGAAGTTTAGAAAACGCAAATTCTTAGAACGAATAGCATTCTCCAAAGATTCTAACTGATGTATAACACTATCTTTAATGGAAGATGAAACTGCAGCCTCCAATTTATTACACGATTTACTATGGTTAGCAAACAACACTTCTTGTTCGGAGAGTTTCTGTACCACCTCCTTGGAAAACTGATACCTGGGAAACAGAAGCACGCAGCGAAAACTCCATACATGCAACTAGATCCCAAACATCACATAATGAAACCTCAGCAGGGGCTTTCACATCTGATAACACTGAAGTAAACTCCATTGGAGAAGGTAACTTAACCCTCCGATCTCCCGATGTCTGTAACAAAGAAGGGAATTCCTGTAGAACATGAGGACCCTCTCCAGGAGTCTCTTCCCTGGAGGGGGAAACATCTACAACGACTTCCTGTCCGGGTGGGGCAAACACCCAGCGTATTAAGAGAGATGTCTTACAAAGTACTCAGATTCATCAGGTAGTTCTTTCTCCGAATGTTCAGTTCCAGCACTCAGCAGATGAGGATCCATTGGGCCAACAGTCTTCGCAGGCTTAGCATTAAGAGCTGGAAACAACTTCTTCCTCCTCCTACCCATGAGAACCTACAGACACCACCTCAGGCTCCAAAGGGACGTGGCCTGCCCCTTTGGTCACGCCCCTTCGAGCACACGCCCGTGGGTCGCGTTCCGCGACAGGCTGAAGCTGATATACCGGCCCGGGGGGGTGGGGACGCCAAACTCCTCCTCCTCCTTCCGCGGCACAGGGCTCCTGCAGGTAGCAAAGTAACACTCCCCAGATTGAACTATTAGTCTGATCCATCTCTTCTTCCAAATGGACTCTATATTCTTCCCTTGGCGATAGCCATTGAACTTTACAAAACCCCTGAACCGTCAGGAAGTGTTAGCTATTTCAAAATGAGAGCAGAATATAAATGCAACAAAAAATATCGTCAGATCTCGGGACAGTTATTGCCCCACTATCTTTCATTCACACCTTTAGACAAGACCACCACATGTGGAAATAGTCTGACTTTCTCCGGGAACAAGCAGAAAGACAGTTCTTGCGTATGGGTGACATCTTTGCCGACGGAGCCCTCACAGAAGCGTCTCCTCGGCTTTCAAAGCCTTTGGGAGGTTCCACCATCCATGCGTGGTACCCTTCCCGCCCAAGGGTGCCATCTTGCTGAGTCTCCCTTTTTCCACAGAGCCCTTCAGACGGAAAAAGGTTTTTTTTTTGTTTTTTTTTTTGTTTTTTTTTTTCTCAACCTGAATTTCAAACTCTCTCCGGTTGTGCACCGGTACTCCTTCCTGCCACCCGAACCTGCTGCCCCGGCATCGAATTCGGGATCCCTTTTGTTTTTTCCTTCCTTTTGGCGCCTTTGTGTCCTTTTTTTCTCCAACTGGCAGCATCACGGCTCTTCGACCTCGCTGGGGTACTTTTTCCCCCCATGGCTACCAGTGGCTTTAAGAAGTGTGTTTGGTGTGCCAAGATAATGTCCCTCGCTGACACACATGACTGCTGCCTAGGGCCGAACCATGACCCCACGGCTTGCAATCTGTGTAAAAAGATGTCCATGAAAGCCCTCAAGAACCATCAGCAACAGCGTGACAGGTTCTTTCCAGAGTCCCCAGCTCCGAAGTCCAAGGCACCCTCTGAAGCCGTGGAATCCTGTGATGCCCCGGCGGACCCCAGTCGACTCCGTGGCTCTTCAGAAAGGGGGTGTCCCTCGAGGGAACACAAGAAACCAACCCTCAAAGGCAGTGTCTCTGGATGGTTTTCACGGGTCTGGTAAGCCCCAGACCAAGTCCTGCAGTCCTCGATGGCTGTCGGAGGGATGGGAGTGGCCTACCAAGATTGCCCAAAAGTTGTTGTCCGCAGATCTCGTTTGCCAGAGCCTATCCTCGTTGAGGGCTCCCCTTTGGGGGAACTGGTGCTGATCCCAAGTTTCTCAGTGCCTGCGCAGACTGATGCAGAGCCTAATGGACTTGCATCCGGGATGGCGGCCCTGGAGTGCAGTCTGACTGCTTTCATGGACTAGCAGTGGGCGTTTGCTGTCAGATACTACCGGTTCCTCCGCCCAGACCACCGGGCCCTTGACATTGAGGACTTCCCTGGAGGCCGAGCTGATCCTTGAGACCATACAGCCCTGAGTCGATCCTCAGCATAGGGCTTCCCCGGATAACGCTCATGGCACCAGCTGCGGGGCCTCCATGGGATGCAGACAGCACTCTGGCCTTGAGCCCGCAAGCCTCCTTTCCGTCGCGTCCTCCTCAGACTACTCAGAGTGTAAGACAGACAAGGAGTCCCCGGACACCTGACACCACCGCAATGTCCCCTTGAAGCCCTGGCGTTGGTCCCCGCTCGAGGACATGGCATTCCTCGACTTCGTGCAGGATATGTCAAGAGCCCTCTTATTCCCGATGGAATCGGAGGAGGACTTTCGGATGGAAGAATTAGAAATCCTCCAGTATGAGGCCCCACCGAGGGAATTGCTCACGGTATCCATCCCACCCATCCTGGAATGGCTAATGCTCTGTATGTGGGAGACACCGGCATTGGTGCAGGTGGTGAGCAAGCGGCTCTGCTCGATTCGATTTATCGGGTGTGCCACAGCCTGGGCTTCCAGAAGTCACTGCTACCGCACAACTCCATGGTGGTAGTTGGTCATGCGTCTGCTCAAGAGTCAGAAGACGCACTCCTTGGTGCTCCTGGGTAGGGAGGCCCACACCCTGGATGCCCTTGGCAGAAAGTGCTACCAGGGCTCTATGCTCATCGGCCGGAACCAGGCCTACTAGCTGTACATGGGCATGTACCTGGAGAGACCTGGTTCCAGCCCAGCCAGGGGGGGAGCTTTTGACTCCTTGAGCATAGCCTCTCGCTACCCCAAGGAGAACAGCAGCCCACAGGAGGATATCTAACCCTGTATGCCCACAGGTGACCAGGCATCACCACTGATTCCTGGGCCTTCCAGGTGGTCAGGGAAGGCTACCTCCTCCACTTGTCTCAGACACCACCACCACCTCCTCCTCCTCCTGGGAGAGCCTCCCCCCCCCCCCCCGAGGTCTCCCCTTCACCAGGACCTTCTATTGAAGGAACTTGCAGGCCTTTTCAAGGACAAAGCGGTAGAACCAGTATCCCACCATCACAGCAACAAGGGGTTTTACTCCAGGTATTTCCTCATGACAAAAAACAGGGGGCCTAAGGCCCATCCTGGACCTGTGCAACCTCAGCAAGTTGCTGGTGAGGGAGACATTCAAGATGTTCTCCCTTGGAACATTGCTGCCTTACCTCCAGCAGGGAGACTGGCTAGTCTCCTTGCATCTGAAGGATGCCTATACCCACATCCTCATTTACCCCAGCCACAGGTAGTACCCTCGCTTCATGGTAGGGGGCGTCACTATCAGTACAGGGTACTACCCTTTGGCCTGGCCTCCACCTCCATGGTCTTCACCAAATGCCTGGCAGTAAGTAGCTGCCTTTCCCCTGGCTCCACGGACATTGATGCTGCCATGTCCTCTAAAGCTCCCATACATGTTCCTGCCTTGACCACTCATCAGGTGGGGTAATCTGCCAGATAGGGCACCATCTGAGCTTGGTGATACTGGTGGCTCTGGACTGGCCAAGGACACTCTGGTTAAGAACATAAGATATTCCATACTGAGTCAGACCAAGGGTCCATCAAGCCCAGTATCCTGTTTCCAACAGTGGCCAATGGAGGCCACAAGTACCTTTCAGGTTTACCAAAAGGGACACAGATTCCATGCTGCTTGTCTAGTGGGTACGCAGTGGATTTATCTGGTCCTCTGTAATAATGGTTTATTGACTTTTCCTCCAGAAACTTGTCCAAACCTCTCTTAAATCTAGCTACACTAACAGCTTTTACTGTATCCTCCTGGTAATGAATTCCAGAGTTTGATTACATGTTGAATAAAAAAAAAATTTTTGCTAGCCTTAAATGTGCTACATTGTAACTTCATTGCGCATCCCCTAGCCTTTCTATTTTTTGAAGGGGTAAACAACTGATCTACATTTACCCATTCTACTCCATTATTTTATAAACCTCTATCATATCTCCCCTCAGCCATCTCTTTTCCAAGCTGAAGAGCCCTAACTTTTAAGCCTTTTCTCATAGGGATATCCTTCCATCTCCTTTACCATTTTTGTCACTCTTCACTGTGCCTTTTCTAATTCTGTTATCCTTTTTAAGATATGGTGACTAGACTTGCACCCAATATTCAAGGTGCAGTTGCACCACAGAGCAATACAGAAGCATTATAATATCCTTTTTATTCTCCATTCCTTTCTTTGATTCCTAGTATTCTATTTGCTGTCTTGGCTGCCACTGCACACTGGGCAGAGGGTTTCAACGTATTATCCACGATGATGCCTAAATTCTTTTCCTGGGTTGTGGTTCCTAATGTGGAACCTGGCATCGTGTAGTTTGGGTTGTTCTTCCCTAAGTGCCTAACTTTGCACTTGTCCATATTAAATTTCATCTGCCATTTGGATGTGCTGTCTCTGAATTTATCAAGGTCCTCTTGCAATTTTTTACAGTCCTCTTGTGTTTTAACAACTTTGAATAATTTGGTGTAAATCTTCAGATTTGATCACCTCACTCATTATTCCCAGTTCTAGGTCATTTATAAATACGTTAAAAAGCAGCGGACGGCACAGATACCTGGGGCACGCCACTATTTATCTTTTGACCATCGAGGAAATTGGCCATTTAGCCCTACTCTGTTTTCTGTCTTTCAACCAGTTCCTAATCCACAAGAGTACATTGCCTCCTATCCCATGGCTTTTTTAATTTCCCCAAGAGCCTCTCATGAGGGACTTTGTCAAAAGCTTTCTGAAAATTGAGATAACACTATATCAAGTGGCTCATCTTTTTATCTACCTGTTTATTCATCTCTTCAAAAAAATATAAGAGATTTGGTGAGACAGGACTTTCCTTGGCTAAATAGGGGAGGAGTGGCCTAGTGTTTAGGACATGGTACTTCAGGCCGGAGGGCCGGGGGTTTCTAGTCCTATAGGCACTCCTTGTGGCCTTGGGCAAGCCATTTAACCCTTAGCTGCCTCAGTAAAACCGCTTTGATTGAAGGATAAGACGGTATAGAAAACTGATTAAATAAAAATAAATAAAATTAAAACACAATTCTCTACATGTTCAGTAACTTTTTGTTTTTATAATGGTTTCTACCATTTTGTCCTGTACTGGTGAGGCTTCTGGCAGATCACCTTTCCACCTTACGCAGAGGAGGGGACCTTTGCTTCAGGGTCCCATCCTGATGGATGATTTGGCTCAAGGTATGGACCTTGAGAGGAGGTGCTTGAAGTGTAAGGGCTACTCATTTGTGGTAATCTCCATTCTTTTTTTGTGAAAGCAAGATGTGGCTCTACCTGCCTTGCATATGTTCAGATCTGATGTCTCTTTGAGGCATGGTGTCGTTAGCATGACCTGTCTCCTTTTAAAAAGCAGATTTGCCCTCCCTGTTTGCAGTTCTTCAAGATGGGTTTGACTAAGGTCGTCTTCTCAGCTTCTGAGGGTAAGGTGGTGGCCTTAGCTTGTTTTTATGGCCCTATGGCTGGCTGCTTGGTGGCTTTCCACCTTGATGTGTCTCTGCTCCTTTTGAGGCATATGACATTTGAGCCCATCTCTGTGGCCTGTTGCTCCACTTTGGGACTGGGGCCAAAGGGCCTCATTCTTCGAACTTTGATGTTGGTGTCCTTTGAGCCATTGAAGCAGACTATTTCTTTGGTTGCTATCCACTTGGCATGGCACATTTTGGAATTGCAATCATTTTCAGTGGAGGTGGGTTGCTTCCATCCAGTTCTCTTTTTTGCCCAAGGTAGTATCCACTTTTCATGTTAATAAAGTGGTCTCTTTCTGTTTTAACCTCCAAGGAGATAGAGACTTGCATTTGGTGGATGCACGGCGGGTGCTCCACCTAGTAACTGAAATTTACCTACCCTTTCTGTAAATCTGACAGATTGTTTGTTTGTCCTTTATGCTGGGTCGCACAAGGGAGAAGCAGCCTCAAAGGCTTCTTTTAGGGCATCTGATAAAGGAGGCTGTAGCCTCGGCCTATCTTTTATAAAACAGAGCAGCCTCAGATGGATTCTGGGCTTATTCCACCCGCATGCAAACTTCTTTTTGAGCAGAGAGCAGTTTTGTGGTCCCAGTCGACATTTGTCAGGCAGCAATGTGATCTTCCCTCTCTAATTTTGTTAAGCTTTACCAATTGGATATCCATGCCTGGGTGGACGTGGCATTTAGTCCAGAGGTTCTGAAGGCAGCCTTGTCTTCCCACCTGGTGGAGTTGTAGCTTCAGCACTTACCCATAATTTCCTTTCCTGGAGCCTTGCTGGACCAGTCCAAGACCCATCCTGGGCATTTATGGTCTCATCATTAGATGCCCTTGTACAGTTTGGACATCTTTGTAGAATATTTTCAATATTCATAGTATTCCTTTAACTAGTTGAATAGTTGGGCCCTGTCCTTGGTGTTTCCAGTCTTTTGGTTCTTGTGGTGGTTGTGTTCAGGTGTTTCCTTTTACTTTGGTAGTGTTGCCATGTGCTGTGTTAGTGAAATACTAAAGGGGACGCCTAGCTGCACCAGCACTAGGGCCAGTGATGTCGCTGGAACTTTCTGGTTGTTTCTATGTCTCCATCATCTGCTGGAAGGAGGACTTAACCCACTGTTCTGGACTGGCTTAGCAAGAAAGGAAATTATTGGTAGGTAAAATTCACCTTAGCACTGCTAAAGCTAACTTCAGCAAACTTTGTATGCTGGTAGATCCTGGGTTAGGGGATCAGATTTTTTTTCCACTTAAAGTTGGGGAGTGATCTGCAGGGGATCAAGCGAGGCGACAGATTTAGCAGTTCTCATAAAGTGCATTTATTTGGGTGTCGCCCTTCACCTTCCTTAAACTTTGAAATGGATGTATGGACTTTTTTTGAGATGTTCACACTTAAAGGAATAATTTGAGACAGGAGAGGCAAAATTGACATTTAAAAATAAATGTGTAGGATACTGAACTAAGATGTTTCACTTCTATTTCTTTTGTTCTTCCTGAACACTTTTTTTAATGGAAGAATTCTCCCTCGTGTAGGCTTTAATTTCTTAATTCAGCTGTTCTTGAAATAAGATTTTATTTTATTTTTAAAATAAAGGTTTCTAAAGAGGGGACCTCCAAAGCTATAATGTCACCTAGTGGTGGTAAATGTTTGGACTATTCTAGAGCAGTGGTTCTCAACCCAATCCTCTGGACCCCCAGGCCAGTCAGGTTTTCAAGGATATCCACAATGAATATGCATGAGAGAGATTTGCATGCACTGCTTCCATTGTATGCAGATCTCTCTCATGCATATTCATTGTGGATATCCTTGAAAACCTGATCGGCCTGGGGATCCCAGAGGACTGGATTGGTTCTAGAGCTTGAGTGAAGCACCTTCTTGCTCTGCACCTGGCAGATCATGCCTACTTATGTGTGTGTATTAAAATATTATCTTTCGAGGATAAATAGTTGCCCTTTTGTGTGATTATTAGCTCAGCTTTTTAAGGGCAAATCTCCAAGTCACTTTGGAAAGCAAAACAGTACTGTACTTCTATTTAATTTTTTTGTTCTTGCCCACTTGTAACAGCAGTTTGTGCATAAAGTTTCTTTGTGTGTGTTTTTTTTTATGTTTAGACTCTGGCACATCACAGCTAGGATTTGGAGCCCTGCAGTTGTCGCAGAGCCAGGATTTAGAGGACCACAGCAGTGTGGGAGAGCAGGTGGTACACCCTGTATGTGATGACTCCAGCAACTTCAGGGCTAGTAGAGAGGATAGCAAAGGTAAGATAACAGCACCATCTCTTCTATTCAGTGCATAGTGTTCTAGTAGGGACCAACACGTCTCGGGGTGGGGATCTGTGATTGCACTGGATTGGAGGAGTAGCCTAGTGGTTAGAGCAACGGCTTAGTACTCGAGATCTGAGTTTGATTCCCACTGGCGCTCCTTTTGACCTTGGGCAAGTCACTTAATCCTCCATTGCCTCGGGTACAAATTTAGATTGTAAGCCCTCTGGGGATAGGGAAATACCTATGTACCTGAATGTACTCGCCTTCAATTACCATTGGAAAGGCGTGAGCTAAATACTAATAAATAAATAAATAGATAAAGTTGCCCCTGATATCTTCCCAGATACTTGGAGATGAATGATTGATTTGTTAAAATTGGAATGGGGAGGATTGTGTTGGTTTTTTTTGTTTTGTTTTGTTTAAATCCCCTGCAGTCTCCTCCTCCTTCTCCTTTGGGCCTCTGTCTCAGTTGGGACTGGTGCTAGGATCTTTTATTTTGCAAATATCTGGGGGTTTTCCCTTCCGTTTTTATAATCTTCCCTTTGCTCTTCAACATACTCAGTCTTCTCATTGCTGTGACAGTCCTTGACTAAGCACTGATGTCAAGGGCCTTGAATCCAGTTGAGTAATGCTCCAGACTTTTACCCCCATCCTAGAGGTTCTGAACGGTGCCTGTGAAGCATCTTCTGCCTCCAGGTGACTCGGTGTTTGGAAGGACTTGATTTTGATTTTAATCTTAACCAGAAACCACCTGCATGGCAGTGCACAGCACTGTCACTGGGTAGCTCATACTGTATTTGTCTTCTGTAAAGATTTTTGTGCAAGAGATTTGTTCACAAAGCTGGTTTTGAATGGTATCTTCTGTAGTGCTTATGGCAGAGGTATTCTGGAAAAAAGGTTTTTATGGTTTTCTGTTGTGAAAATGAGAAGAATGTGGTATAATCCCTAGGCTGCCTTCTGCTGGAGATGTTTCTTGTATATTTATTGCAACTCTAGAACACTAGTGGGGTGAAGCAAGAAATAAATTAAAAGAACTAAATATTCATTCTGTTTGGTTAGTTGGGGTGGAGTAGAGGGATGGAAGGGAGAACTTTGACTTGTGACTGCAGAACAGAGGGGAAAAATCTAGAGAGAGATTCAGTTAAGCCTGGTTTTCTTGTTTGTTTTTTTTAGACTTCTTCCAGACCCTAGCTCTTACAAGAAAAGTATTTAGTAGCTCTACTATTTGGATGTGCTGACATATAAACAAAAACAATTGGATAGTTGTTGTCTGTCACCAGGCAAAGGCCGTGTTTGATAGAAATCCTATAATTCATTCTAATAAACTGATATTGGTGGTCTGTCATGTGGGGAAAAGTGATCAGTACAGTAATGCTTATAATTCAGCTGGTAGATAGTGATATTCCGTTATGTTCTAATGCTGTGAAACTCCATTTTCCTGCCCAAGTTTTTGAGTGGAAAAGAAATGCTTAGTGTAGTGCAGTTCTGTCCTATGGTGGTGAATGGATCGAGATCGGGCATAGGTTTTTACAGAAGGCCTTTACTTTAACAAATAGGGAAAGCATAAGGATGCATGGCTTTGGAAATGCTTTTCAATGTTAGATTGAGGACAGGTATGGTGGTGGTTGGTGCTCTTGGAGGGTTGACCACTCCATTCAAGAACACCACCTTCTCCCGTAACTTACATCCTGTTGTCAAAGTCCATAACATGAGGTGGGAAAGGGGGTAGATGAGTCTATATAACTCTTTCCAAGTTTTCTAAGTATACTTGAAAGTTCTGGGTTTGACCCCGAAATTGCAGAAATTTTGTCTACATTGCTGGTCTGGGAAATGTCTGAAAGGCACTGGTCAGAAGTAATGGCTGTTCAGCTTACTGCTCCAGCCCCCTCCCCTTCAGGTAATGCAGGGAACATCAGGTGGGCTGGAAAAGGGAGCACAACAATTGTTTTCTGTTTTTGTTTTGAGAGGTTCAGTTTTGCCCGCAGGTCTGTGCATGTTAACAGCCAGCCTGTAAGGAGAGGAGGTGCTGAAGTAGACACAAGACCCAGCTTGCAGCTTTTTCTGATTCCAGGACAGAATGAGGAAGGAGGACATGCTCTAGAGCAGTGCTTCTCAATCCTCTCTTGGAGGCACACCTAGTCAGCTGGGTTTTCAGGATTACCACAATGAATATGCATGGGATAATTCGGCATACATTTAGGACCCCAGGGCATGCAAATCCATTTCATGCATATACATTGTGGTACTCCTAAAAATCTGACTGGCTAGGTGTTTCTCTAGGAGATGGTTGAGAAGCACTGCTTAGAGCACAAGTCGGTGAGCTTGGAGCTTCTAGTAATTATGGGAGTGTTTTGGAGTCTGGGAAGAGTGATGGAGGCAGACCTGGGGAAAGAAGTAAACGTCTGGGTTAATTCCTGGAAAGGTGGTGGGGGGGAGAAAACAAAACGGATTTTTAAAAAAATGGCATAAAGTCCTTCTTTTACCACTTCATATTTTTGTGGTTCTATGAGCTTTATCTGTTCTGGACTATTGCATGCTCTTTATCATGGTTTATCTGCTTTGAATGATTGTCCTTGCAAGTTGTGCAAAATGCTTCAGCAGAGTTATTGACTGGTTCTAAGTTTGATCACAATTCTTTTAGGTTACATGCTGTGCATTGGTTGTCTATTGTTCAAATAAAATTGAAGATCTTTATGATACTTTAGGTATCTGTGTGGTTATGCCTCTGTTCATTGACAGAATGCTTTAAATCCTTATAATGTAGGGCTACACTCGCTGTCTTTGCAAGATATGCTATTGGTGGTATGTTATCTAAAGGTGATGAGTAAAGTTAAATCAGACACTGCATTTTCTATTGTGGTTAAAAATGATTTCTGGATCGTCCTGTTAGCCCAGACAAGCGGCTTGTGTTCCCCTGCCAGCAGATAATGGGAATGGGAAGAAAAACAGAAGTGTCCAGCAACATCGCCACGGCCGTTAAGGCTGGTATAGCTAGGGGGCACCCTTTAGTGTTTCTCTGACTCCAGCAGATGGTTACTGGAGTGGTACAGCAGGATGTGAATTTTGTTCGGAGCTCCCGGATCAGAGACCGCTGGTTCCTCTCTCCCATTGAGCCGGATGGTTCAACCAGATCCTTGCCAGTTCCAGGGCATAGCTGCGGTCATCCCTTTGGTTAAGCATATCAGCGAGGTGCCTCCCAGATCTTTCACGGTCTGATTATGAGGCCTGCATAGGAGCAAGTGACAGGTGAGGGACACCTCTGAAGGGGGCTCAGGGCCCATCTAATGGAGTTACTTCCCCCCCCCCCCCACGTAGGGCAGGCAAAGTATGCTCACTGTGCAGATGTCACAGCCTTCTCCCTTACCCTTGCTGTGAGGTAGCTTAGGCCTGCCTTTGGCCCTAGGAGAGCTTTAAACAAAGGAAAAAAACATTGGTAATAAAGAAATACTGAGAAATCAAGATGAAGGAGAGAGAAAGCACTCCATTGACGCAGCCAACCCAGAATTGGGGCTTTGATGACATTGGGCTGCCTTCAAGTGGAGAAGGGGGAGAGGGATTTTCAGTCTTTGGTATGGTCAGGGACTAGATTTTACAGCAGATTTAGCAGGCTTGGCCGTCGGAGGTAGCCACCATGGACCACAGCTTCCCAGAGCAGTGTTAAGCAGGCAGACTGGCAGAAACCGCTGGTGCATGCTGGGACTCTTAGAGCAGCTTCTTTCTGAAGTGCCGCTTTCCCATGTATAGTCAAAGGGGCTACAGAGGACATGTCGGCAGGCCTAAGTTGGTTTTCCTGCAATGGCGTTCCCAAGCCAGAGGGAGCTGCTGCCATTTTGGCCTGCTTGAAATAGGTTCTGGTCTAGGGTTCACGTTCAGGCTCCGAGGTTCTATGCTGCATGGATTGAGTCCTTGGTTTGCTATTGCAGCTTGGCTGGAGGAGTGCTGTGGACAGTGGGGCCTGGTTATTGGAGATTTCTATTCTAGTGGGACCTGCCACCATTTTGCCTTTCCTGACATTAGTCTCAAGTTGGGCCTCCGGGGCTCAGAGCAGCCTTTTGGGCTCGGCCTTCAGGTCTTCTGTGAGATGTGGCATTCTTCCAACTGGTACAAGGCCAAGGCCTACAGCATCTGCTGGGGCAAGCCCACAGTCTACCTCTGGTGGAAAGGCTCCAGTGGTGAGGCACGTAGTCCTTCCCTTTTTTTTTTTTTTTGCTAGAACCCGCAGCCTTTTTCCATTGTAGAAGTGGGGTCCACCCCTGGGCTTGTTCAAGTCCTTTGGGCCTTCTACTCCAGCTCTGGTGTTCTAGCCGGCCCCTCTGGCCCAGAGGAAGTGGCTTGTGTGGGCCTTGCTTTTGGTCTCACCTTTGGGGGATCCAGATCTCCTCCCTTTCATGGAGAGGTTCAGTTCCTTAGGGCTCTGGTTTGCACAAAGGGGAAAGGGCTTGCTTCTCCCTTCTTGCTAAAGTTAGTAGTTACCCTCCTTGTGCTCTCGGTAAAGCCCTAGGTTTGCTCTCATATGTACTGCATGAGTAGGCCAGGGGATGGGTCCCTGGCTGGTGACGCAGAGGAGTTCATGGATTCCTGCATAGGTGACAGCTTCAGCCTTGGACTCCTGTGACCCTTTGTGCACGCTTAGTAGCCATTGCACTCTTGTGCTGATTTCAACAGCTGCTGGTTTAGCCCTGAGGCTGCCAGACTAGGGTTGGGGCAGTGTTTGTGGCCAATGCTCTATACGACCTGATTTGTTTCTTCTAAGTCCATGGTAACAGTGGTTGTGGCTAGGCAGAGGCTCTGACTTTGAAACTGAACAGCAGTTGCAACCTCCATTTTGCATCTGAATAAATTCCCTTTCAGGGGCAAGCTGCTTTTTGGAGTGGAGAGGAGCTTAAAGTTTGTGAAGGACCTGGGTGAGAGGCATCTGGAAAACGGATCCAAGAGTGCTCATCCTGCCTCTCGGAGAACGTCTTGTGGAACTTGACAGCCAAAAACTTCAGTTCAGCCTATTCCCCTCATGGATCTAGGCCAAAAAGGGCCAGCCCTTTCTGGGCTTCAGCAGTCTTGAGACTCCTCAACAGCTGCTTTTGGAGCCAGGAAATTCTCACAATAAGATCTGGCAGGTTTCTTCTGAGGTACAGCTATCTGGAAGGTGGCTCTGAAAGTTTCTCTCAGAATGAACCCAGATCACATCAGACGAATGGGTTCTGGAGGCCCTAGGTCAGGTGTATGGGGTAGAGTTTGCAGAACCTCTAGGAGACAGTTTTGTATAGTCTCCCTGCGGTTCCCTGCTCCAGAGGGTGGTGGGCAGAGAAACCTTGCAGTGTCTCCTGCATTTGCGGGCTATTTTACCCATACCTTTTGCAGAGCAAGGTCAGGGCCGATTATGCCATCTACTTTGTCCTTCCCAAAAAGGGCAGTTTCTTTCGGCCTATTCTGGACCTGAAAGCAGTCCATGCCAGGCTCAAGTGTCCCACATTTTTGCATGGAGACGATTGGGTTGGTCATTGCTCCCATTCTGCTAGGGGAGTTACTAGATCACCAAGATCTAGCCATGGGCTATTTCATATTCCCTTCAGGGAGCAGCATCAGCGATTCCTACATTTCTGCATCCTGGGCTGTCATTTCTAGTTCCGTGCTCTGCTGTTTTGGCATAGCCATAACTCTTTACACATTCCTGAAAGTGATGGTAATGGTGGTGTCCTTCCTGTGCAAGCAGGGAATCTGGGTTCATGCTTACTTGGACAACTGGCTGATCTGGTTGCAGAAATCGAGAGAAGAGATTGTCCTCATGATTCAGTGGTTGGACCAGCTGGGGCTGGTGATCAGTTACCCAAGAACAGCCTCAACATCTTTCAGGAGTTAGAGTATTTGAGGGTGCATTTCAACACACTCTTCAGGGTTGCGTCTTCCTCACTACAGAGAGGATGCTTAAGCTTAGAAACACAGCTCACAGTTATGTGTGCAGCCTGCCTCTTGAGCATGGGACTGTCTTCACCTCCTGGGATCAATGGCATCGACCCTGGAATTGGTCCCATGGGCCAGAGTACACATGCATCTGCTACAGAGAGCCTATTGTCCCTATGGCATCTGCACTGTCAACTTTTCAACCAGACCCATCCCTTCCCTTAGCTCAGGGAACAGTTAGTATGGGGGCTTCATACATACCATTTGCTGTTCTATATGCCACTGGAAATTCTGGATTGGGTTGTTCTCACCACTGATTGCTGTCTAGTCTTTAAGGTCCTCTCAGTAGGCTGCCTTGCTGATCAATCAGCTAGAGGCCAGAGCGATCTGTATCGTGCTGGAGAGGTTTCAGATCTTATGAGGCGGCAAAGCAGTCCATGTATTCTAGGATAAGGCCACGGATGTGGCGTACATCAACAAACAAGGAGAGATTCAAACTGCAAGTATGATACTCAAGGTGGCCGCCTTGTGTAGTTGGGCAGAGGAGAGCATTTGGTGGTTCTGTCTGTAGATGCCTCTATGTGAGCTGCTGGCAGAACTATTGTAATGTTCAGGCTGACTTCTTGAGTCTAAACATGGTAGATCTTGGGAGGAAAGGACTCGTCTCCCATGCATTCAGTCTCATAGTATAAAGGTGGGGTCTTCTAGTGTTTTGATCTGATGACCATGCAGGACTATGCCAAGGTAAACAACTTCTTCAGTCACAGGAAGGACCTGCAAGTGTTGGGCTTCAATGCCACACGCCAAGTGTGGTCACAAAAGGGGCTTCTTTGTCTTACCTCTGTGGCTTTGGTGAGCTGCATCCTATGCAAGATTCTGACTCGTTCAGGCTTAGTGATCTTGTAGCCCCAGACTGGCTGTGCAGACTGTGGTTCAAGATCTAATGGGACTGTTAGAGGAGTCCCCACTCTGACTTCTTCATCAAGAGCTCCTGATGATGGTGGAGGACCCCGTGCCTTCTTGCTTATGTCTTGGCCTTTGAGAAGCATTAGCTGACTGAGAGGCCTTGACCTCATTAGCCTATGTGAGAGTTTGGAAGAGTTTTGAGAGGTGATGCCCCTTTTAAGCTCTGATGGCTGGGGAAGAAGATATAGGTGCCATGTTGTCCTTGCTGGTGCGCTTGAACCAGGACTTGATTCTGAACTCTTTAAGATTCAGGTAGCAACCATAGCATGCTACTGGGGGTGTATTCAGGACTTTTCCTTGGTGGCGTACCCTGATGTTTGTCAGTTAAGCAGATATGTCATCATGTAAATCCTCTAGTTCCCTCTTGTTGGTGTTTGAAAAGGCTCCCCTTGAGCCCACCCATAAGGCTTCCCTCCAAAGATCTAATCCTGAAGGTGCTTGTTGTGGTGGCTATTGCTTTTCGTTAGATGGATCTTGGAATTGCAGGCTCTGTCCTGCCATAAACCCTTTTTGAGAACAATTGGGTTAGAGCTTATAGAGTAACCATAAATTGCCAAAAAAAAGGAAATGCTACTCCAAAAGAAACAGGTACTTAAAACAAAAAAGGGAAATGAGAGTAATGTGACGAACACTGTGGAATGGCCTCAGACCAGTGGGTTCAATTAGGAAAGACACCTGTAAACATGGTGTCGATCAATACCCTTTCGCATCAATGGCCATAGATCCACTTTTTTATCGTAATTAGTGAACACATCTCTCTCCCTTAATAATGTCCCGTATATGTTTGAGTATAGTAAATCTCTTTGATCACAAATCTCTTTGATCACTTTTTCATAATCATAATTTTGTACTTAGCTTTCTATAATGCTGAAGATATCAACACAACGATATATTAATTTTTCTTCCTCTTTCTTTCTCTGGATATCTCAGCTGTCCCAATGCCTCACAAACAACGTTGACACGCGTTTCTCTCAATGCCTGAGGTTCTTCAGGGGACTGATAGAAAAACAGCCATAGGTTTAACCAAAAAATGTAGCTGTAGTTGATGCACAGTTTTCGTTAAGAACATGTAGCTTCCGATCGCTCTACTCTGGCGATCATTCAGAAAAACGCCGCGCATTCAGAAAACCCTTTTTGGTCATTTCAACAGCTTATTACTTTGCAAACAGTGCTGCCTTTCCTTCAAAGATGATCTGTCCTTTTCACCTCACTCAGGCAATCGTCCTGCTCTCTTTATTTTGGAGGAGAACCTTGGGTTAGATCCCTCGCCGCATCTGCTCGACATGAGAAGGTTATTTCTCAGGTACCTAGAAGTGACCAACTCCTTTCATCAGTCAAACTATATTTTTGCTCTCTTCAGTAGTCTGAGGAAAAGACAGGCAGCGGCCAAGTCCTTTGATCCAGCAGGAAAATCAACAGGCCATTGGTTCAGTGTACCTTTTTTGGCCAGAGAATGGATACAGGAGGGAGTCGGGGCTCACGCCACCATGTCATAGGCTGCCTCGGGGTCTCCAGAAGATGTTGGTAAAGTGACTGCCTGGTCCTCTGAGTACCTTTTGTGAAGCACTACAGATTGAATGTGGGAGCAAGTGCTGATAGTGCTTTCAGCAAAGCTTGTTCTGGCCAAAGTGTTGTCTTTCTCCCACCCCGGGTCCTCACTGTTTGGTTATGTCCCACTCATCTGGACTAGTCTAGCAGGATGATAAGGAAGTAGAAATTGTAATCATACCTAATCATTTTCTTTCCTTGAATTTTGCTAGACCAGTCTAGGACATGACTTGGAAGACTTTCCTACAGATTGGGAAGCTGTGCTGCCTTTACATTGCATTGTTGTTGTCAGTGCCCAATAAAGATTCAGCTGTAGTAAGAGAGCCAGATACTTGTTCCATAGTGTCCCTCCAGTACAGTTCAGACTAATGGGTCTTCATCCCCTTCCTACAGAGTGGAGACTAAGAATTCCAAGCTTTGGTGATGTCGCCCCATAAAGGGAGTGCATTCCTATCACTTGGCCAATATCTTCAGTCTCCAAGCAGAAGGGGGATGAGCCTGGCTTAATCTCTGCTTTTAGTTGAGAATTCCTTGAATTAACCTAACAAAAAAAAAAAAAAAAAGCAAATGTGTTTAGTGAGTTTACAGGTATTTACCTGGAACAGTGTCTTATTGTCAACAGTATGGAAGAGGCTGCCCCAGAGTTGCATTTTATTTCTGAAAGGACATCAAGATGGTTAGCCCAAACCTGTTTATTCAAGGGAGGGATTAACCGGTAAGCAAACCTGATGGTGTTGAGTTTCTGCATTCTGGGGAAGGATTTTTGTTTTCCTCGCAGCACTGCATTTAGTGAAAGTTGCTTTATGCAGAGCCATTTTTAACCTCATTCTCCTCTTCGTTCATGAGGAGACAGCTGTGGGGGCAAGTTCCTTTTCAGATTTCTATCCAGGGGGTTTACTTTCAGTTTTATTTATCAGTGTGAGTTGGACAGCATTTTTCTTCAGTATTATTCAGCTTTCCTCTTCTAATGGACATGCCTTCAAAAGCAGTTTGTGCTACATGCAGTTTGTGCAGGGCAGTTTGTTGTTGTTGGGCCTCTGCCGTCCCTGTGAGCAAGCTGATCGGGAAGCTGGAAATACTTGCTCAACGCAACATAGAGAGAAGGGCTTTCTTCAAGCCTTTTTCCTGCATCTGTAAGTGAAGTTGAAGCCATAATGGCTAACGCAGGATTAGCTGATGGACAGGCATCACTGGCATTAGAGGACTCATTAAGCAGTCTGAGGATGAGGCGTTTAAGCCGAGAAGGATTGCAGGAAGTTGCTGGTGAAGGGGATAGTGATCTATTCTCTCCTGATTTTTATACTTTTAATGCATAAAACTTTTTTATTTAAAGAAAATTATGTTATAAACTCCAGTATCTTTCAGTAATTACTAATCAAACTCATAGAACCAACTCACTGAGATAGAGAGCCAATCCGCTAAGGAAATATATGGTTTCCCAACAACATGCCATGAAAGTTTCTCTAACAACAACATGCCATGAAAGTTTCTCTAACCCTAGTGGTTCATTTGTATCTACTGAATCCCTAACATATGACTCTATGTATCAATATTTGTAAATAGTTTACCATTGTTATCCAAGATTATGTAGCAAATGTTGTAAATAGTTTCCCCTGTTATCCAAGTTTCTTACCCTGTTATCTGTAAACTCATACATGTTATCTGTACTGAGCATTTTTGTTCCATGTAAACCGCGCTGATGCTGAATAGTGCGGTATAGAAGAGACCGTAAATAAATAAATAAATAAATGAGATTTGTCTTATCCTCAGAGGTAGCACCACCAGTGGTGGTGTTATTCTTTAATCCTTAGCTGGCATTTGGAGAAGGCTGTCCTCTCAGCCAATATGCTGCTGTAGGTGCTGCTGGATTCCATGTGTTGCTCATAATACGCTTCTAACCTTGGCGATCAGTGGCAGTCAGTCCTTGATTCCTTAGGTCTTCCTCGATGTGTTTGAGCCACTTTTTCTTTGGTGCTGCTTGTTGAACCATCCAGTGGACAGATCGCTCTCACCAGAGAAGTTTGTATGGCAGCTGACTGGAGTTCATTCTGCAAACATGGCCAAACCAGCACAGTCTCTTCTTTTTCTTTTTTTTATTTGCTCTTTGACTGAGGATTGATGGTTGCACCTTGTCACAAATTGTCTTATTTCGATGACATCATGAAGAGAGACACACACACAAAATCTGTCTCGGGTATCGCATTTGAAAGGCTTCAAGTTTGTTCAAGTCAGATTTGAGCAGAGTCCATGTTTCCGATTTGTACAAGAGAATTGGCAGGATGTGTTCAGAAAAGGGGAATTTTGGTCTTGGTGGAGATATTGGCCTTCTTCCAGAGGCACCATTTGAGTGAGGTGAATGCTACTGCTGCCTGGCCAATCCTGCTGAGGACTTTAGTGGAGGATGCTACCATCATCTCCTCTACCAGCGATCTCAGGTATTTGAATTCCTGGACCTGCTCAATTTGAATTCCATTGAGGTGAACAATGGCCTGTGATCCATTTGTGGTCATAACTTTGGTCTTGTCTGCATTGATTCTTAGGCCGTGAGTTTGAGTGTTGCAGGTGATATGGAAAAGGATGTCAGTGGCCTCTGCATCCATGTCAGCAAATATAGCACTGTCGTCTGTGAACATCAAGTTTGTCATGAAGTTGTTCACACTGTACTGGGCCCTGCATCTGTCCTTGAATGTTTTCGTCATTATTGCATCCATCACGATATTGAAAAGTAGCGGTGAGGCGACATCTCCCTGATGGACTCCAGTTTGGATAGGAAATTCCTTGGATAGCTCATTTCAGATACGCATACTACTGGTTGAGCCATTGTATGATGCTCGGAGAAGTTGGATGATCTTCAGTGGCATATATTCATTCTCTAGTGCTCTCCAGAGGGCAAGCCAGTGAACACAGTCAAATGTGGATTTGAAGTCAATGAAGACGATACTAGTTCGCTTTCCACACCAGATCCTTTCCTCCACCAGTTGACAAATGGTGAATATTTGATCTGTGCAGCCCCAATATGGCCTAAATCCTGCTTGCTCTTTTTGGCTGGTCTGTTCATGATGTTCTGCAGCCTTGATTGCATGATCTTCATGAACACCTTGCCAACGATTGAAAGGAGGCTGATGCTGCAGTAGTTTTTACATTCCTGGCTATCGCCTTTGTTTAGGATTGGCATGATGGCTTTCTTCCATGCTGATGGAACTCGTTCCATGTGCCAGATGAGTGTTAGGACATGAAATCGTTGTAGCAGGATGTCTTCCCTCAGCTTTGATCAATTCCATTTTTCAGTGATGTTGTTGTACACTTCGACTTCTGGCTCACCGTCAAGGAATGAATTCTCAGATGGGTGGTGGCTCTGGTGATGGTTTCTGGGGCCGATCATGAATGTATAGCTGTTGAAAGAATTCTTTACACCATTGCAGGCATTCACCAGGGGAGTTCATGAAGGTGCCGTCCACTTTCTTGATATTGTCATTGGTTGACTTGGTTTTGCCACTCAGTCTAAGGGTCTGATGCAGAGTCTGGTACTTGTGCCTGGATGCTGCTGCTTTCAGTTTGGCTGTGACACCATTCCAGTAGGCTTCTTGTCCCGTCTTCATTTCCTGTCTGATCTTTGTTCTGTTCTGTCACAATACTGCTCAGTCAATATGTTTGATTCGCTTCCATTTATCCACCAGATCCAGGCACTTGTCTGAAATCCATGGCTGTGTCTGACGACAGATGGATGGGCACAGAGGGGTGGCGCATAGCAGGATGGACTCGGATATCTGCTTTTCTTCTGCAGCAACATCATCCGATGGTTCGAGTGCTACAAATTTGTTGGATAGGGTGATTTGAAATTCTTGTCTGAATGCCGGATCCCTCGGACAAATCCAGTTCAGTTTGGCTGGTGGAGATGCCTTGTGCTGTGCATGTTTTAATTGCAGCTGTACCTTGGCATTGACGAGGTAGTGGTTGGATCCGCAGTTGGGCCCCCTCATTGCATGTACATCTTTGAGCAATGATTGGAATCTAGAGCTGATAAGGATATAGTCCAGGACGGGCAAATCTTCGCCAGATAGGTTGTGCCATGTAATCTGGTGTTTGCGAGGGTGCTGAAAGTGACTGACTGTTTCCCACTTCCAGGTGGTTTGATGCAGCAAAGGACAACAGGCGCAGTCCATTGTCATTGATCATGCCGTAACCAAAACTACCCAGCATTTCTTCCCTTCCGGTCCTGTCTGCACCAGTATGAGCATTAAATCTCCTGCCAGAATGATCAACTCTGTCTGCGGGATCAAATCTAGTGTGTGTTGAAGCTGGTTGTAGAAGTTGTTCTTGGCTGCATCTGGGCTGGTCTCGGTTAGAGCATAGATAAACAGAATATGGGTCAATGGTAAGAACTGCCAAACAATCCAGTATTTGTTGGAAGGCAATTACACTTCTGGCAGCCCATCTGTCCACCATAAAGCCGATGCTAACTTCTTGTTTTCTGTCACCAGAGTAGGATAGCGTCATTGTTACATCGATCATTGGCGGTTGGATGGTCAGTGTTCCAGATCCAATGAGACGTAGTTCGGATACTGTGGTGATCGAGATTTTGCACTTCAACAATTCCATGGCAATGATTTCCTTTTGTCCAATGTGGTGTCCTGTTTGCACATTTCACACGGCGATGCAAATTTCCTGTTTTGGTGTCATAAATTTGATTCTTTGACCAATAGACCTCTTCTCTCCAGTACCCTGTGTTCCAGTGCTGGCGCATTGGTTGCCCTGGATGCGATTGCATAAGCGAATGAGTTTATTTGAATTTCCATTTCCGGTTTCTTTCCTAATTTCCCTAGTTTCCCAGTTCTGGCCACTGCGGCAAGGTGACCACCCTCCTCCTTTTGTAGCTGAGCTTAGGACCATCCTTGGTGGAGAACTACCAGTGTTATCTTTAGAGGTGGACTCTGATCTTTCTGGGGAGTCAGAAGATCCCCATGAGGGGCCGTATGGATTCAATACTAAAGTTTCTCGGGCAGGTTTTGAGGACACCAAATGTCTGACAGGATATCATTAGGGTCTTCCGTCGTGAGGAGCTCAGGGGTCTCATCGCTCATTCATTAGAGGCTCTCCACATTCCATCTGACACTCAGGTGCAAGACTCCCCCCTCCCCCTCTCTGGAGGATTCCTTATTACAGTGCATTCATACCTCAGAAACTGCTTTCCCCATTCATAGGGCTATTTTGAAAATGGTTGAATCTGAATGGGGATCCCTGGTAGCAGGCTTGTTGGGGGGGGGGGGGGGGGGCGTAAAATTTCTATATCCTGTACCTTCTGCTGAAAAGGAACTTTTTGTCTGCCTAAGGTAGATACCTTGGTCTCAGCCATCACAAAGAACACAACTATACTGGTAGAAGGTGGCACTGCTTTGAAAGATCCTCAGGACAAGAGACTTGAAACTATGCTGAGACAAGTGTTTGAAGTGAATGCATTAGCTTTGCAGGCATCCGTTTGCGGAGCGTACGTGGCTAGAGGGTGTTTTTGTTGGGTACAGACCTTATCAGAGTCTACTCTGTCAGAGGTCTCGCAGATACCTGAGTTAGCTAGGTTGGAGACAGGGGTGGCATATCTTGCTGATGCTCATTATGATTTGGTGAGAGATTTGGCCAGTAGTATGGCCTTAGCTATGGCAGCACGTCATTTTGCTTTGGTTACGAAGCTGGGCAACAGATGCTTACTAAGCCTAACCTTTGAGGAATCGTCTCTTTCGAGGAAAGCTGTTCTTTGGAGAAGTAAAGGAATTAGGAGAATCTAAACCAGTGAAACTTCTGGAGGATAGGCTTAAACTCTCAAAATCATCAGTGCCTTCAAGACCACAATTTAGAGGTTTTTTCTTTTTAGAGCTACTAAATTTGCACCCTATCAACAATCAAGAGGTTTGCCGAGAGGTCAGCCCTTTCATGGTGGAAGAGGAAGAGGTCAAACTGCCTTCTCTAGTTCAGGATGTGTATCGAGGAAAACTCAATGAGATCAGGTGGACTCGGGTGGAGGTGATTCCTATAGGCAGTTGTCTTCGCCGGTTCTATACTGCCTGGGTCTGAAATACATCAGATCAATGGGTTCTCGAGGTGCTTCACGAAGGCTACGCTCCTGAGTTTGTGGAACCTCTCAGAGAAGCTTTAATTTTTTTTCCCTGCAAGACTTCAGCAAAAAGAGCAGCAGTAGAAGTAACTCTTCATCTTCTGAAGCTTCAGGCAGTAGGTCCTGTTCCCTTCATGGTGCCAAAAAAGGAGGGTATGTTTCATCCCATCCTGGATCTCAAGTATGTAAACTGTTTCTTAAAGGTTCCTCATTTCGTATGGAAACCTTATGCTTTGTAATTGCATCTGTGCAAATGGGAGTTTCTTACATCCTTGGACCTTACAGAAGCTTACCTCCATGTGCCGGACATTGGCGCTTTCTTCGATTTGCGTTGGGCCATTACCAGTTTCATGCCTTACTGTTCAGTTTAGCAACAGCTCCTCATACGTTCACAAAGGTTATGGTGGTAGTAGCGGTGGCGCTGCGCAAGGAAGGAGTATTGGTACATCCTTATCTAGACGATTGGTTGATCATTGCCGTTCTGCTCTCTTCTAGTGATTTTGTTCTGAACAGTCCATGGAGATTTTGCAAAACCTCGACACGATCATCAACCAGGCCAAAAGTCATCTCACTCTATCATAATCTCTAGCCCATCTGGGAGTAAGGTTCAACACCCTTCACGTGATGGTGTTTTTACCACAAGAAAGAGTTGTCAAGATGCAAATTCAAATTTATCTATTTTTGAACAACAGAGTGCCCACGGCATGGTCTTATCTACAATTACTGCGTTTCATGTCGTTGACCTTAGACCTAGTGCCTTGGGCATGAGCACATATTTGCTCACTTCAGATGGCGTTGTTATACTGATGGAGTCCACAAAATTATCTGCTTTCACAAAAACTGATTTGTCCAGTGGAAACAAGGTTGAGTCTCAAACGGTGGCTCCATTTTGGAGAAGTTAATGGCAGAAGTGCCATTAGATCCGCCAGTGTGGACAATGGTGATGATGGATGTGAGTCTTGCAGGCTGGGAGGCTCATTGTCAGGGGCAAGTAGCCCAAGGAGTGTGGTCAGCAGATCAGAAAACTTGGGTCAATCAATTGCTTGGAAATTAGCTGTTTTTCTAGCTTTGCAGAACTTCCAAGCTCTACTGGAAGGAAAGTCTGAATTTATGTAATGTCTGAAAAAATTGCCAGGGCAGTACAGGAAGTCGGCTCTTGGCCAAGGAGATTGCTGCATTACTTCTCTGGACGGAGCGTCATCTTCTGTCCATTTTGGCAGCACATGTGAAAGGCATAGAAAACATTGAGGCAGACTTTCTTAGCAGGTATTGACTGGACCGGGAGAATGAACTCTGGAGGAGTCTGTGTTTCAAGGTATTGTGTGCCAGTGGGGTCAACCAGTGATGGACTTAATGGCCATAGTCAAAAACACCAAAGCTCCTCGGTTTTTCAGCCATCAGAGAGTGAATGTCGGAAGGGCTCAATGCTTTATTGCAACCATGGCCCAAGAACATTCTCCTTTACATTTTTCCTCCGGGCCACAAGTATTGCAACGAGTAGTGAAACAGAAGTATGGTAAATTTGATTGTACTAGACTGGCCTCGCAGGCCTTGGTATGCAGATCTCATCAGACTAACAGCAGTACCCTGGGGGTTGCCAATGATGAGTCTGCTGTGGCAAGGTCCAGTAACCATGAATCAGGTAGATCTATTCTTGCTTACAGCCTGGCACTTGAAAGGGCTCGTCTAATTAAGCATGGCTATTCAACAGCAGTTATTTCCACGCTTCTGTGGGCATGTAAGCATTCTACCACATTGGCGTATATTCAGGTCCGGTGTATCTTTGAACAGTGGAGTCCAGAGCATAAGATCTTGCACTTGCGGACTAAAATTCCAGACATTTTGGAGTTCTTATGGAAAGGGGTAGATAAGGGCCTGGCACTGAATTTTCTTTGAGTGCAAGTTGTGGCTTTATCATGTTATTGTGGAAATATTCAGGGGCAAATGTTAGCTTTGCTTCTGGATATAATCCACTTTCTTCATGCGGTAAGGCAAATTTGTCCTCTGTTACATCCTGCTGTTCCTTCCTGGGATCTAAACTTGGTTTTATCAGTTTTGATGGCGTCGCCTTTTGAACCTTGGAAAAATGTGACTTTAAAAGATTTAACTTTAAAAGTGGTCTTTCTGGTAGTAATATGTTTGGCACGTCGCATTTCCAAGCTACAGGCATTATCACATCATGAGACTTTTCTTTTGTAATAATCCGAAAAGGTTATTTTATGCCTGGTACCATCCTTTTTGCCAAAGGTAGTTTCTGCATTTCATCTAAATCAATTGGTTGTGTTACCAAGTTTCCCAGAAATAGAAGATACCTTATTGTGTACTTTGGATATGCATTAGATTGTTCGTCATTATTTGAAGAGAACAGTCATTTAGAGAATCGGAGTATCTATTTGTGTGTTTCGGAGGTGCATGCAAAGGAGAAGCGGCCTCCAAAGTGACTATTGCACATTGGATCAAGGAGACCATAGAGTCTGCCTATTTGTTGCACCATAAGCATTTACCAATTGGAATTAAAAGCACATTCTAATAGGGCACAAGCAGCTTCATGGGCAGAGACCAGCCTAGGGCCACCATTATTTATATATATATATATATATATATATATATATAGGGCAGTGACATGGTTGTCCTTATATACTTTTACTAAGCATTATCTGGATTTACAGGCTAGAGCAGATGCTCAGTTTGGCACTTGTGTTTTAGAGGCTGGGCTTGCTGTTCCCACCCAAAAGTACATACTGCTCTGGTACATCCCATTAGTCTGGATTGTACTGGAGGGACACTATGGAAGGTGAAATTTAGTCCTTACCTGCTAATTTGCTTTTGTTTAGTCCCTCCAGTAAAGTCCAGAACCCACCCATGTAAGCAACAGGAATATTTAAATATATATTTAGCACAAGTCTACTAAAGGTTCTCAGTAGTGGCAATTGCATTAATTCAGTTTTAGAGTTTTTGAGCTGGAGACTACACTGAAAGATGTATGTTTTTTTAGTTTAAAATTAGTTATATTTTACTGTAGTTTGTAAAAGTTTGTTTTGTGAGTTGCTAGTTATGACTGCTTTGACAATAGGATACTGGCTAAGTGATAGCAGTGCATTCCTCTTATGGGGTGACATCACCAAAGCTTGAAATTCTGAGTCTCCAATCTGCTGAAAGGGGATGAAGACCCATTAGTCTGAACTTTACTGAAGGGTCTAAAGGAAAGCAGATTAGGTAAGGATTAATTTCACCTTCCAATTGTTTTTGTTTGGACTGTTTTGCTAATAGTTGTTGAGTTTTAGCTCAGTTTTTCAGTTTTGTTTACTGCTTGGGAAATATCTTGCTGCCTTTTCTCAAGTACTGCACCAGTGACTACTTTTTTTTTTTTAATTTGTATTTATTGAAGTTTCAATTTTACAAACTTAACAATACACACAGTCAACATTGTAGAACCAGTCCAACTCCCCCCTCTAACTACCTTCCTACAATCTCCCTCTCTTCATCCCCCCACCTCCTTGTGGATCCGTGACCTACAAAACCAAAATTTGGGTGCATTACTGACAAACCAGCTGCAAGATTGTGCATATAGCCTACAGTTCACCAAACGTTTGCCTTAGCCACATATTCATCTAGATACCACCATTTGCTTTTGGCTGGGCGCCTACGCTGCCCCATATCTGCTTGCACACTCGGAGTATTCCTGAAACTTCTCTGAGCTGCCACCTTCTCATATACCTTTTCATACTTGGCAAATACACACACTAAGTTCCACCAGTGATGACTATCTAACTTCGATAAGTCTTTCCAGTGTTTCATTATCACTTTTAGGGCAATTGCCATCATAAAGTTAAACACAAAAAACTTCTCTTTAGTCAGCCCTAACAATTCAGCTTTAGACCGTAGAATGACTGTCTTCCAAGACAGCGGAGCTTGCAACTCCAAAATATGTTGAATCTTGTCCCATACCTGGTGCCAAAAGTTTTGAACATGTGGGCAATCAAACATCATATGCCTCAGAGTGCCCGGGGTTTGACCACAGGTCCAGCACCTTCTGCCAACTTTGGGATCCCACTTAGTAAGTCGAACAGGAGTAATAAATGCCCGATGTGCCAAGAAGTACAAGGATTAAGTTATTGCAGCAGCCTGTGATACTCTGTTCACTCGATTCCAAATCTCTTCCCAGTCTCGTTGCGATATTTTGGTTTCTAACTCTTTTTCCCAGTTTTCCTTTACCCTCTCCAATCGAGAGAGAATCCCATCCCTTAGCAACGCGTAGAAATTAGACGCTACTCCCTTTATGACTTACACACAGTTCTGCCACCACTTGTAGCCCCCAATCTGGCTCTAACCTTTGGACTACAAGCCCTGCTTTGGACAGGCAATACTTTAATTGGATCCATTGAAATTGACAGCAACCCGGGAGATTGAAATCACACTGCAAATCCCCAAAGGCCTTCCATGAATGAGAAGAGACTAGCTGGCCCACCGTCCAGATACCGCTTTTCTGCCACTTCTCCCACGAAATTACTTCTTTGTTTATTTTAAGACGAGGATTATACCATAGAGGAAGCGACAGCGAGGGGGGGGGGGTTATCATTGCCCATCAATTGCGCTAGCACATGGAATGCATCCTGTGTGGCAGTAATTATTCTACCTGCTGGAGAAGAGTCCGGAAATCTCATGCCGACCAAAAGTGCTAACGGAACAGGCGCCGTTCTCCTCTTTTCAATTTCTAACCACACTGGATTTGACTGTCCATCCTCAGACACCAACCAACGAGCCCCTTGTTTGAGCCGAAACGCGAGATGATACTTCTTAAAATCTGGGAACTGCACCCCTCCCCATTCCTTCTTAGCTTTTAACTTACTGGTTGCTATTCTTGGGGGTTTACCTAGCCAAAGAAAATTCACCAGTACACGCTCAATGGAACTATAAACATTCACTGGCAATGAAATAGGTAGCATGTCCAAAATGTAGTTGACCTTTGGAGCCAATACCATCTTTATGGATTCCAAACACCCCCACCAAGAGAGATGTAGAGGGGACCATTCCATCGTGAACCCCTGAACCATCTCTCTTAAAACATTTGAGTTTACCCTAACAGTCTCATCCAGACTGGGGCAGTATCAGACTCCCAAATATTTAATCTCAGACAAAACCCATCTGAGCGGGAAAGGATCGGCCAAATCCTTACTGGTCAGCTTATTCATTGGAAATGCCACTGATTTCGACCAATTTATCTTATATCCTGAAAGACGTGAATAGCTGCCTATCAGCTCAAACACTTTTCCTACTGAATCGGGATGAACAAAGTGCAGAAGATCATCTGCATACGCCGAGATTTTTATCTGCAACTCCGCTACTGCAACCCCTCGGATCTCTTTGGCTTGTCTGATCAGTATCACCAAAGGTTCCAGCGCCAAATTGAAGAGCAAGGGAGAAAGTGGGCAACCCTGTCTGGTACCCCTAAACAATTGTAACGGCTCTGAGAGTGTCCGGTTAGCAAAAATACGAACCGATGGGCTAGTGTACAGGACCTGGACCATTCGAATAAATTTAGCACCGAATCCAAACCAACTTAGCACCTGAAATAGGTTAGAATGGGCTTTCCTATCGAAGGCCGTTTCAGCGTCTAATGAGAGGCCCAATAAAGGAGAATCAACATTCTCCACCACCGCCTGTAAGTTTAACAGGAGCCGAGCATTGTCGGCGGTGGAGCGTCCTGCCGTGAAACCACACTGATCAGGATGAATTATTTATTTATTTATTTATTTAACAGGTTTTTTTATACCGCCTTTTCCTTAAATCAAAGCGGTTACAAAGACATACAAAAGCTAAACATAGGCATGGGAAGTGAAAGGTGGGATACATAACATGGTGAACTATTACAAAAAACACAATGTAGAGAGGTTACAATTAATATGAGTTGGTTAAGTGTCATAGCCGTAGTGCTCAATGAAAAGAACGAACTTTAGTTGTTTTCTGAATTCCTTCAGTTCCTCAATAGATCGTAGGTCGGGGGGAGAGAGTTCCATATTCGAGGGGCCGATAAGGAAAGAGCTCTTTGTGAGGTGAGTTTACAGACTTTAGTATAGCTACTTGGGGTGCCGAGGGTGTCAGCTGTGGTTTTCCTTCTAGGTCTTTTGCTGGTGTTAGGGAATAAGAGGGCTTGGAGACTGATTGCTGAAGTCTTATGTCTGATTTTGAATATATTGATGACCAACTTGTATCTGATACGGAGGCTTATTGGGAGCCAGTGGAGTTCTTTAAGGATTGGGGTGATGTGGGCTTCAGTTGAAGAGCCGGCGATTATTCTGGCAGCTGTGTTCTGAGCCATCTGAAGTGAATAATAAAAGCAATCACCTTTGTGAGCCTATGCGCTAATATAGAGGAGTATAGCTTATAATCAGCGTTCATCAGTGAGATGGGTCGATAGTTCTCTACCTTTAATGGGTCCCTTCCTTGTTTGCCTAGAACTATAATTGTTGCCTCGTTAAAAGAACCCACTGCCGACACCTGCATGGACAAAAGGTGAAAATATTCCAATAAGTACGGAGCTAGGTCCAAACCAAACGCCTGATAGAATTCAGAAGGAATACCATCAGGGCCTACCGCCTCTCCTTTTACCGCAGCGTTTAGAGCTTCTCGTACGTCTTCACTTGAAATCTCCTTCTCCAACTCTAAAATTTGTTGGGGAGAGAGAGAAGGATGTGATAGTTGCCCTATCAATGCTTGAAAATCATCTTCGCTAGCTATAATGTCTGAAGAGTACAGTTTAGCATAGAAGGAGCAAAACTCCGCAACTATCTCATTACTTTTTAACACAGGCTCCGCATTGCCTCTATGTAAGGCTGCAATTCTAGCTTTCGCTGCCTTGGGCTTAAGCGTATTTGCTAGCAATTTACCCGACTTGTTACCTTCCAAATAATAAGTCGAGTGCTGACAATGCATGAGCTGTACTGCTTCCTCATGTAATAGTTGGTTATATTGAAATCTCAGCTTTTGCAGGCATAGCAAAATACTCGAGTCAGCTCTAGCCATTAAAAGCCTTTCTCCCGCCTTAATTTGCAAATCTAGGGCCTCTAGCTTAACCCTGCTTTCCCGCTTCAGCTTGATAGAGTAACTAGTGATTCTGGCCTGCATAGACACCTTAAATGCCTCCCACCAAGCTCAAACAGGGGTATCGCCTGGAAGATTGATGTCAAAATATGCTCTTATTTCTTGTTTCATATACTCACAGAAATTTTTATCTGCAAACAGGGCCCTATCAAAAAAAAAAGCTTGGGTTCACGTCCTTCCTCGGCCCCCGACAGGGTCAGTGAAACAGCGGCATGATCCGAGATCTGCATAGGGCAGATATCAGCTGCCCCAACTGACGGGATTAAGGACTTTGAGATGAGCATAAAATCTATCCGCGAGTGGGACTTGTGTGGGAGGGAAAAAAAGGAATACCCTCTTTCCTTAGGGTGAAACAGGCGCCATATGTCAACTAGCCCCTCAGCCTGCATGATAGACGATACCACCGCAACAGCACGCTGCTGCCTCCGCGATCTAAAGGGTTGACAATCAAGCAATGGATCCAAAATTAGGTTGAAATCCCCTCCCAATATTGTGTCATCTTTAGATAGCTCATGCACCTTTTCTGCAATCTTCTGAAAGAATGACACGTCATCAACGTTGGGAGCATAAATGTTTGATTGCTAATTTCCTATCATTTATCTGAACCAAGGCTGTAGCCCACCTACCATCCAAACTAGCTTGGGAACAAACTACTGTCTGTACCAACGCCTTCCTTACCAAAGTAATAACCCCGTTTTTCTTCTGCCAGGCCGCTGCATGACTTACTACCACATAGAGCCCCGTTCCTAGCTTTTGAGCTTCCACAGAAGACAAATGAGTTTCTCGAAGTAGAACCACATCAGCTTGTTCCTTCTTACAGTACAACAGGATCTTTTTACGTTTCATTGGATTACACAGGTACACTACCAAAAAACTGCCTCCAGTTTTGCAACTGATTCCTATAGATTTTGGGGTGCTGAATCCAGGAAAAATAGCCAAAATGTTCCATCACGTCACGTTTTCTTACAAAATTAGATTTCTTACCCATATAAGGAATGTTCACATAATTTCTTTTTAGCCGACTGCAGTTTATTTTCTTGGCCCAAAATAGAGGTTGTAATGGTTAACTAACTAGAAACACTCCCTCATGATATTTTAGAGTGTTTTGTATTCATTTTATACATTAACAGGACAATTGGGAGGCGGGGGGCTAAATCCAATACTCGCGCTGGCGCATGTTCTTTCCTGTTCGCCTCGCCTCGTTCGCTCGCTCAAACACGGTGGTTGCGACATGAACGTTCCTGTCAAATTTCAGTTTCTTGCAAGTTCATTATTACCTTTGTTTGCTCAGTCGTAATCCAGCTTTATTCCGAAGTGGTTCACTACAGTTGTAGTTTGCAGTGCTGTGTATTTGTGATGGCTCACAGAGCCAGAGGTTGCGTCAACTCTCCGGACAGTTTTTGTTTTATTTGTGGGGAATATACCGTGAAAAAGCGGCAGAGGAACATTTCTGCATTTATTAAAAAAGTATATTTCGCCTATTTCGGTTTGAAGTTAGGCGATCAAGACAAACCGTGGGCTCCTCACAAAGTGTGCAAGACATGTGAGGAAGATCTACGCTTATGGATGAAAGGTAAAAAACAAGCATTTCGTTTCGGAATACCTATGATGTGGCGTGAACAAAGAGACCACAGCAGTGACTGCTATTCTTGCTCTTGCATTGTGAAGGGATACAACTTAAAAAATAAGAACGTAATAAGTTACCCCAACCTTCCCTCAGCAATTAGGCCTATGCCTCATAGCAACGAAGTACCTGTGCCTGAACCACCAAAATCTTTGGATCATATTTGTGTGGACGGTTCTGATCATGATGAGACTCATCAGATGGCTTTTCCCGATGAGTCCAGTACTTCCGAGTTTGAAACTGAACCAGATCCGAAACCTGAACTTTTCTCTCAAGCTGAATTGAATGATTTAGTCCGGGATTTAGGACTCCCAAAAGATGCTGCCCAACTGCTAGGTTCTCGGCTTAAACAGAAAAATCTATTGTCACCAGGAACAACTTTTTATTGGTACCGCAACCGCGAGACACAATTTTTGAAGTATTTCAGCAAAGAGGAAGATTTGGTATTTTGCAACGATATATACGGAGTGATGGAAAAGTTTAAACTCAAGTATGATCCTGCTGAATGGCGGCTGTTCATTGATTCGTCAAAAGACAGCATAAAAGGTGGTGGTCTTCATAATGGCAACACATTCGCTTCAGTTCCTATTGCTCACTCTGTTATTCTCCAAGAAAAATACGAGAATTTGGCCCTGATTCTTCAGAAGATTCGTTATGATGAGCATAAGTAGATGATTTGTGGAGACTTTAAAATTCTATCCATGCTATTAGGGCAGCAATCCGGTTTCACCAAATATCCCTGCTTCCTTTGCTTGTGGGATAGCCCGGCCCGCGACCTACACTGGGGGAAAAAAAGACTGGCCAATTCGGGAGTATTTGAGACCCGGTGAGAAAAATGTTCTTCATGAGAGCTTGGTACCTCGTGATAAAATTCTATTACCACCTCTCCACATGAAGTTGGGTCTCATTAAGCAATTCATCAAGTCCCTTCCAAAAGATGGTGAGTGCTTTCGGTACCTTTGCTCAAAGTTCCCCCGACTTTCTGAAGCAAAGCTAAAGGAAGGAGTGTTTGTTGGCCCTGATATAAGGAAACTCATTTCATATGGAGCATTCGCTGAAACGATGTCTGAGAAGGAAAAAGAAGCCTGGGATTCCTTCAAGGATGTTGTTCTCAAATTCTTGGGGAACAGGCGGGATGAGAACTATAAGGATATTGTTGCCAGGATGCTCAATGCCTTCAAAGAACAAGGCTGTAACATGAGCCTGAAAGTCCATTTCTTGCACTCCCATGTGAACTACTTTCCCGAAAACCTGGGGGCGTACAGTGAAGAACAAGGTGAAAGGTTTCACCAGGACATCAAGGACGCAGAGAGAAGGTACCAAGGAAGATGGAACACCACTATGATGGCTGATTTCTGCTGGTTGCTGCTGCGGGAAACCCCAGATGAAAAATTCGCCAAGCAGCGCACCAAGAGAAGCATTCGGGGGAAGAAGAAACGGGCCCACCAGGAGATTGATTGACCCAAGAATGACTTTAAAATCTAAACTGTGTTGACAAATATCGTGTTTTTACTAAACTTTGAAATAAAAATTTGCTAGTTATTACCACAGTGTCGGATCTCATTTATTAGAATTTTATTTTCACACCATCGGGTGTTTGTCTTCATGTATTGCAATGGTGCGGTTTGCGTTTTCTATTCTTACATACATACCTGTACAACATTTTTTGCACATTTCTTTGCTTTGCTTTGTGTCTAACCTCGCTCTTATATGCTCAATGTTTGTGCACATGTATGTGGCTGTTTTAAGTGCAGACAATTTTGCTACCATCACAGTGTGTTTTGTTGACATTACTCTATTCTTATGTGCTGCCTTGTTACAATTTTCTTTATTCTTATTTGAATAACTACTAAACAATTAGTATAAAGAATTCATCCAAGAAACTTTTATCTCGATCGCACTCAATCTGAAACGTTCACCTCAAACTGCTAACCCAATGTAGCAAAAAATCTGTACGTGATGGAGCAAATTGGTTACCAGATTTGGATTCAGCGCACCAAAAAACGTAAAAATCAATCGAAACATTAGAGGCAGTTTAAAAAAAGTTTTTTATAGTGTACCTGTGTTATTTATTCCCTTCACGTTCAAAGATAGAACTTTAAGCGAACCCATGGGACAAGATTCTCCTATACTGCACCACTAGCCCAGCAAGGCTATATACCATTTTACCCAAAACAAAAGAAATAGCACCCTCATAGCACTTTCCCCATAGGACCCAACAAGGAGGCAACCACAAATCCCTAATTAGGGCTCTAACTGGGTAAGCCATTGCAAGAAGATTACACCCCAATCCCGCCCTACCCTCCAACAGGTACTTTCTTTACCCCTGCCCTGAAGCCCAGAGTTACACCAAAATTGTCCTACCCCCCGATTAATCAAACACCTCTGAACATGATGACCCCGCTCAATTTTACGAGCCTTCCAACACATCTCCTTCTTAACCCTCCCCCACAGCCACAATTACACATAATAGCCCCCGCACCACTCCCAACAAACATAAAATACAGTCCATCTTCCTCCTCCTTCCATCCAAGACTTCCCTCTTACTCCAAATTGCACTCTTCTGCCCCCGCTGAAACAGCATCATCTCATCACTGCAGCCTCTTGCTCTTCCATGAATGCCCAGAGTGCAGCAGGGTCGAATGTTGTTTTGCCTTCTCCTATTGTTTAGCTCCTCCAGACTCCGCTCCAAATTCACAATACGCTTATGGTTTGCAGTAACTTGCTTGAGCCGCTCCTCGTGGACCTCCATTTTGATCTCCATACCGGTAATCTTTTCCGCCAGCCTGGATATCTGCTCCTTCAGCTCCCCGATATTGGCCTGAACTCCACAGAGCGACTCCCCATTTGCCGCCACCATTTCTCTCACCGCCCTTATCTCCGCTAAGAGCTCTTGCATTCCCGGAGAGGCTTCATGACCAGCCGCCATCTTCTGTGGTGAGGGAGGATCCAGCTTCGCCCTTTTCACTCCGGAGCTGGCTGCCGTGCTATAGTCCAACCGCGTAGGTTTACCACCGGACATCTCCTGCTGAGGATGGCACCTCTTGCATAGGGCTAGCTCTAGTTTTAAAGGGGTAAATTCAGGATTTCCTCAAACGGATAAGATGAGGCAAGGATTTAGGCGGCCATCTTCCTCGCTGTTGGCTCTGCCCCCCAGTGACTGTACCTTCTGATGACGACATTGAAAGAAGCTCATGTTTGCCTTCATCTGCTGTCAAGGGAGTATAACCTACTCTTCTGGACTTGTCTAGCAAGATTCAAGGAAACAAAATTATCAAGTATGATTTAAAAGAAAAAAAAAAGGGAAACCCTTTAATACATGCCAGGAATTAGCAGCCACCTTCTACAATGCTAAAAACCTTTTTTTTTTTTTTTCCTCTAAAAAAATTAAATCATCAAGTTTCCTAATAAGCAATACGTCTTGAATATGTTAACCAGTTACTAGTTACTACTTTCACATTCAAGACCCTGGACTCATCATAACAAAATCTCCTTCTTTTTCATTATTCCTATGCTGTCCCGATGATCAACATTACGTATTCAACTAGCTAACCCCGATACCTGTAGCTTTAACTAGATGCTATGGTTATGTCTTTACGTGAAATTGGTGTTCTCTTATAAGGCACAGCTGCCAGGGGATCCAGTAAAACTTTAAAAACAAATTGTCCACATCTGTCATACCAGCTTCCAATTAAGATAGGAAAGTAATGATAGACTATCGTCCCTCCGGTCCAGTCCAGATGCATGGGTTATGCCCCTGTCACCAGCAGATGGAGACTGAGAATTACTGGTTTTCATAATGTCACTCTATAAGGGATTCAGTGTTTCTCAGTCTGACTTCTGTAATGAGCTTTTGTGCAGTCTGGACTCCACTGTATGTGGATTTAAAAAAAAAAAAGAAAAAGAAAAGGAATTTGGGGTAGTGCTCTGCAGAAGATCCAGTGCTGTAATTCAGCATTTCTTTGGGCTTGGGGTACATAACTTGGTGGACCAGGCTCCTCCCCCTTATTTCTCCACCTCACATGCCAGGGTTTCTTCTGTGGGACTCTTGAGGATCCCTGTTCCTCCTTTCCAACTTTTGGGAGGGGCCCGGGGTACATTTCCGCAGCAGCGCCTGGCCCTTTCATTTTCAGAGCTCCCTCTTTTAAAACAACCCCCCCCCCCCAAAAAAAAAAACAGCAAAGTGTGTGTGGGGTTTTTTTTTGTCTGCAGCAATGAGGGAGCACCAGAGGGACAGCAATTTGGCTGGGTCGTTGTTGAAATTTGACATAGTAATGTGAGAGGGAGCTGGTGTTGCTGGAATGTGCGCGACAGTGGCTGAAAGGATGCCATTGGGCCAAGCAGCCTGCATGGCCTGTGGCAGCTGCCGTGATCAGCTTTCAATGGTTGGGTTTTGCTGCAGGTATGAGGTTGAAGGCCGTGCTGTGGAGGATCTGCTCCGGGGGATGAAAGCTCCAGGAAATGACTCTCTTGGTGGCAAGTTTCCCCTCGGCCACAGGTCCCCTCGGTTTGACAGGAAAGGTGGCCAGCGTGGAGGCATCCAAATTGGAGTCAGGAGATCCCCCCCTGGGGACCTGATAGCACTCCTGGGCAAGTGGGGGAGGGGAGGCAGTTATTGAAGTTGGATACCCCAGGGAGATAGCTGCAGCTCCAGGGCTTCCCTTTTTGCCAGAATTTGTATTACTTTTGCACCAGGCCTTATCCATGAAGCAAGGTCTAGTGCAAATTTCTCCTCAGAGCATGTGTGCCAAAAGGAGATCAGAAGAACAGACGTGCTGCTATTAAAGAGCACAGGGAACCTGCTGCTTAGCGTCAGATGGTCGAGGAAAACATGTTGGATGACCACGGTTTGGTGTTTTTTGGGGGGGATCTGAGGATCTCTTGGAAGGTCTGTCTGGGTATTAGGGACCCCCCTCAGGAGAAGGGTTTGAAGAAGGTGAGATTCCGCCAAGTGAGGGCTCAATATAATAGGGTCTTTTGTTGAGAAGAATTGGCAGTCCTAATCACTCAGACGATGGTGACCCTTAATATCACACATGGTTCTCTGGTGAAAGAGGGTACCCTTGAGGATCCCTTGTTGCAAGGAATCTGGAAACCCCAGAGATCTTTCCTGCTACATAGTGCCATAAAGGAGATAAGTAGAATGGGAGGTGCCGGAGGCCTGATTGAGTCAGTAGGTCTATGGGGAGTTTGTACCCTATTCCGCCAAAAGAGATGAGGCGGATGATCTGGTCTCGGCAGTTATCAAGAAGACAATTCCAGTAGAGGACAGAGCAGCGCTGAAGGATGCCCAGAACCGCAAGCTGGAAAAAGGTTTTGAAGAATTTTTTTTTCAAGATCACTGCCCTAGTATTGCAAGTATCTGTTTGTGTGACTTTTGTGGCTCGGGCATGTCAGAGTTTACCAGAGTCTGACCTGGGACCTCTAGAAACATTATTGGAGGCAGCTAAGCTAGAGTCGGGGTTGGCATATATAGTGAATGTGCTGTATGATTTGGTAAGGGTCCCTGCCAAAAACATAGCCTCTCTGGTGTTGGCATGGTGGCTCTTATAGCTGTGTAATTGGGCAGCGGATGTAGCCTCCAAAACTTGGCTCAGTAAACTTCCCTTAAAGGTTAAACTCCTTTTTGGAGAGGCACTGGATAATTTGGTGAAGGATTTGGGAGTCTCAAAGGTCTCGAGGCTGCTGGAGGACAAGCGAAGGGGTGTAAAATCTACAGCTCGTTTGAGGGGGCAAGAACCAATCGTTGTTTCACAGGCTTATTATATTCCTGTTACCAGTAAGAATGTTAACCCTCAGGAAGGGGGGATGGATGAAATTGTTCCTGCTATTTCAAACTTGACAGCGTTTTTGAAAGACTCTACTGATAATATTCCGACTCGCTCTACCTTGTTAGTTACGTTTGCCTCCATTGATGTTAAGTCGCAGATACTTCGAGCCTTTTTAAAAAAAAAATCTGTCCCCTTTTGTGGACAGCCTCTTAATATTTTTCCCGATGTATCTCGCGAGACTCAGCATCGTAGGAGACAATTTTTGGCCCTTAAATCCAAGGTTTTGGCCCTTGGGGCCACATTCTTTTTACGCTTCCCTTGCAAATGTTTGGTTGGATATGAGGGAGCCTCTTATGTATTTATGGATGTTACACATCTTGAGAAATTTGTGATAGATCGTTCAAATGTAGGCTCTGGAAATTAGTCTGGTATTTAAGTGGAAGGTCCTCCAATTGTATAGGCCTTAGGGCCTGGTTTTCTGTATAGATTTGTTTCCTAGTTTGGTAATTTTGTTTGCACCATTTAATGTGGACTTTATATGGTATTATGTTTTTGTGCTAGTTTGTTTATATGTATTATATGTATTTTCTTATTCTAATTTGGTGTAATTTCACTATAAATGCTCAATAAAAAAAAAAAGAATTGCCATGTATTTAGTGCCATCCATCGTTCCTTCAATCCTGACCAGTTTGCTTGTCCCTGCCGATGAAGAAAACATCCCCATGGCATGATGCTGCCACCACCATGTTTCACTGTCGGAATGTTTGCGGAGTGATGGGAAGTGTTGGGTTTTGTGCCACATATGGGCATTTCCCATGATGATCCAAAAGGTCAATTTTTGTCACATATGACCAGAGAACCATCTTTCACATGTTTGGGGTTCTGCCACATTCTGTTGTGCAAATTCTGAATGTGTTTTCTTATTTATTTCTTTAAGCCATTACTTTTTTCTGGCCACTCTTCCATAAAGGCCCACTCTTCGGAGTGTACGGCTTAAAGTGATCCTATGAACAGATACTCCCATCTCCGCTGTGGATCTTTGAAGCTCCTTCAGTATTATCCTTAGTGTCTTTGTAGCATCTCCGATAAATGCCCTCCATGCCCGATCTGTGAGTTTTGGTGGGCAGCCTTCTCTTGTCAGATTTGTAATGGTGCCATATTCTTTCCATTTAGTTGTAATGGATTTAATGTTGCTCTGTGGGATATTCAGAATTTGGGATATGTTGTTTTTTTTTAATGACCTAACCCTGATCTATACTTCTCCACAGCTTTGTCTCTGATCTATTTGGTCTTCATGTTGCTTGCTTAGTGGTGTTGCAGAGTCAGGGACCTTTCAGAACAGGTATATTTATACAGGCGTCATGTGACACTGACTGCACACAGGTATACCCTAATCAACTAATTATGTGAGTTTTGCGGTTAATTGGTTGAACCAAATCTTATTTAGGGGTTTCATAGCAAAAGAGATTAATGCATATGCACTCACAACTTCTCAGTTTTGACATTTTTATGATATATACAAGGTATTTTATTGTCTTGCCATTTCACCAATTTGGTTTATATTGTTAGGTCTGTTATGTAATATCCAAATGAACCACCATTTTTATTCCAGGTTGTACATAATGCAACAAAACAGGACAAAAACAGAGGGGATGAATACTTTTGCAAGGCACTGTAGAAATGTGCTGTTATGCCATTCAGGTCCGTTGCCTTATCAACCTTAAGGGCCTTGATAGCCTGCAGCACTTCCTCCTCCCCTATAACTCTATCCAACTCCAGCTGTGCAGTTTGCTCCAACTTCTGCAGCAGGATTGGATCTAGGTAACTCAGGACCTGATCCACGGCGGAGGTTCTGGGCCCGTATGCAGGTTCTGAAAGAGTCGCAAATTCCTCCTGCAACTCACTCCCTTTGTGGAGCACCCTGTCACCTGTCCCCTTGAACTGCACGATGTAGGCCTTCAACCTCTTTTGCTTAAGACGCTGTGCTAGATACCTGCCTGCCTTATTTCCCCCCTTCAAAAAATTCCTGTTTGAGTAACTGCATCCAATATCGAATAGCTTCTGTCTCTAGTGCATTCACTTATGAGCGAGTCGCCATCAACGGTCCCCTGAACCTCCCACCCGGAGTCCTCGCATCCTCCTCTTCCAGGCACACAAGCTGTTGCTGCAATTGCACTTCCCCCCTCTCCCTCTTAATTTGAGCCCCCCCCCCCATTTAACAAACAACCCTCACAACATAGCTTTAAACCCATCCCCTATCACCCCCTACCCCACCTCCGCATTATCATGCAACTGAAAGTAGTCTGGGATCAATTGCTGTCTCACACACAGCCCTCTCATCCTCTGTCAGGGACTCATTTGGGGGCCATGCTCTTCACTGGGACATGGTCCGACCAGGTAATGGTCTCCATATTTGCACCCCTCAATCGTCTTGTCTCCACTCTCTCCACCCAGAATGCATCCAGCCTAGAGTAGGACCCCTGTACTGGGGAGTAGAATGAGTATTGGCACCTGATTGGATAAAACAAATCTCCAAACATCCAACAAAAAGTGCCACTTAACGAATTGCTTGTAGCCTGCTCTATCAGCTTTCTGCCCCTCTCTCCTCTCTCATCCAGAAACACTTTCCTCTCGCACCTCACTCCCACAGCAGAACCCCCAAACACAATACATACATGATTCCAGTACAGCCCCAACAATGGCCGCATCCTCCCCCCACCTTGCTCAACCCACCCCTAGTCACATCAAACAATTTAAACAGTCCCAACAAGGTAATATCCACCTGCATATCGCCCCTACTTAGGGCTCCACAGGTCCACCAGCAAAGGAAAGCAACTGCTGCCCTTGTGGTTCCGGTCTTCATGTCTGCCCCTCTGGTTTCCTCTGCAGATCTGCACCACCTGATTGGCGCAGCAGCTGTTTGCACCCACGAGAGACTCGCTGCACCTTGGAGGATCTTTGTATGCCCCCACTTCAGCTCTGGGTCCCAAGTTCAATCCAGTCACACCAGTATCTAGAAGGGCCCACCCTGCTTCCTCATGATCGCACCCTCAGCTGTTGGCCCTTATGTGTAAATACAAGCCCAAAGGGAAAGGTCTAGCCATATCTCCTTCAGGTTGGAGTTTCAAAAGCATATCCTTCATTTGGCACCTTTTCAACTGTCAGCTGGGCCAGATCTGCATACAGTTCCACCTTTTAAGAGTCTCGTGTGAAAGGGCCCATAGAGTGTGCTCGAGTAAGCACTTGTTCTTTGATCCATAATCATGGAAGCAAGCAATTTATTTTATTTATTTATTTATTTTTATTTATATACAAATTTGTATCCCGCTGCTTCCAGTGATCAGTAGCGGTTGAAAACAAGGTAAGGCTGGTTGTACTGGCCAGTAATTAGGGGTAGGTACAATGCGATTAGTGAGGAGGGTAGCACACATAAGAAGGGTTACAGATTTACAGTTGATTGAGGTTAGGACTTTGCACAAGGTGCTTATATACATATTTACACTTTACACAAAGGTAGTTATATACATATTTACACAAGCCAGTCTGCTAGGACTTCACATAGGATCTTTATAAACATATTTACACATGCCTGAATGAATTTCATGCGGTTAAATTGAAATGAGATTGGAAAAGGTGCGTTTTAAGTTTTTTCCTGAAGTCTTTTAGATCACAGATCGCACGCAGTTCACTTGATGATCGGTTCCAGAGTGCTGGAGCTATAAAAGAGAAAGCCCTGTTACTAGTACCTGCATTAGCCTTTCTGAAGGACTTCGGGAGGCAGAGGATATTTAGGTTTGTTGTTCTTCTGCTTCTGTTGTTGGGTAGATTGGATAGCAGGCTATTGAGATGTGAGGGCGCTACATTCTGGATGAGTTTGAATGTGGTGACTAATAATTTGTATTGAATGCGGGCCGAGATGGGGAGCCAATGTAGCTCAATTAGGACTGGTGTAATGTGGTCAGATAGCCTTTTTTGCATAATGATTCTGGCAGCAACATTTTGAGCCATTTGCAGAATGTTTATGGTTTTTCTTGGTAGGCCTTGCAGTATGGCATTGCAATAGTCCAGGTGTGGAATGATGAGGGCTTGCGCGACAGATCTGAAGTCGGCAATGATGTCCCGTGGATTGTTATTTAAGCACACCGCTTCTGTTGCCCTGTGAGCCCGATCAATGCAGAAGTCCCGATCTGCTATATTAAGCCCTGCTGCCTGCAGTAGTGCCCGCAAGATTGCTTGAATCACTGCCTTCTCCAGGAACAAGCAGGAAGTCAGTCCTCACTTATGGGTCATGTTGGCACCGACTGAGCCCGCGCGGACAATTCCTCAGCTTTCAAAGAAAGTCTTTGGGATTGCTGCCACGCATGCATGGTCCTCTTCCCGCCCAAGGGTGCCATCTTGCTCAGTCTCCCTTTTTCCATGGAGCCCTTCTGACACATGTCTTCATCCCTCGGAAAAAGTGTTTTGTTTTTGGCCTCTGGCCTTGATTTTTTTCCAGTACCACCGGTCCTCTACCTGTCGTCCCCTGCTTTTTTTTCACTTGTGCAAGGGGACGCCTTTCTGTGAAGTTTTTCTTTCACAGGCTTTGTGCCCTTTTTTTTCCCCCCAACCTCTGGCCGCAAAGGTCTTTGACCTAGCGGGGGCCCTTTATGCTCCCATGGCCACCGGATTTAAGAAGTGTGACAGATGTTCCAAAAACATGTCGCTCATGGACACCCACAACTGCTGTCTTCGATGTCTTGGGGCCGACCATGACCGGAGCTCTGCTCCCTTTGAAGGGCCTTGGAAGACATTTTCATGCAAAGTTGTAAGCAGAAGTCTGATGACATTTTCCAGAAGGTAGTCCCGGAATCCTCGGCGGCACCCTCTGTTGTCCATCCGCAGGTGGGATCCCCCACTTCGGCCCCGCATTCCTTGGGTTCCAGGAAGTGGCGAAGCGTAAGAAGAAGACCTCTAAGTCACTGTCGGGGGCCCCAGACAAGCGTGAGTGCTCCTGCGCTCTGTCGCTCAGCCCCCTTGGCGTTCCTGAGAGTCTGACGAGGAGCGGCCTCGTAAGGTACCTCGTACAGATACGGAGGCCTCCAGTGATGGCGCCCGGTCTCCTGAGGGCCGTCCCGGTGAGGACCCCCTCTCCTCCTCCATGCCAGACCCAGTAACCCTGGTGTCGATGTCGCAGGGACCCGCGTCCGCGTGGGAGTCCCGAATGCTGGCCCTGGAGCGCAGCGTTTCTGCCTTCTTAGCTGCACAGCAGACTATCATGCCCAACACAGCTGGCTCGTGCCTCGAGTGAGGTTCCCTCGAGAGGGACACTGCAATCTGCCCTAGAAACCCCCGAGAGCCGTGGGCCTCGTGAGGGTCCTCGACATCGGTCTCGCTTGCCTTCCCGGTCCTCGGGAGCGAGATCCTCCAAGTGGGCCTCGACCTCTGGACAGGGCAACCAGCCCGAGTTAGACTCCTTCTCGCTTTTGGCCTGGGAGTTAGATGGGGATACCTCCCCGGAGACCCGTGCCCACAGGGGACCTCCCTTTGGATCCGTCCCTGCCCGCCTCAGAGGTTTTCGCTGCTTGAGGACACATCATTCCTTGTGTTTGTGCGGGACATGGCATGAGCCCTCATCCTGGCCATGCAGACTGAAGAGGAGCTGAAGAGCTTGATATTCTGTAGTATGAGTCCCCACCTTGGGAGTCTCCTACTATTCCGGTTCCCCCCATTCTGTCAAGGCTGCTCCTCCGCATGTGGGAGACACCTGCTTCAGTCCCCATAGTGAGCAAACGCCTTGATGCCATGTAAAGGATCCAACGTGGCCAGGGGTTCTGGAAGACCCAACTCCCACACACCTCAATGGTTGTGGAGTTGGCGATGTGGAAGCAAAAGAGCCCGAAGTCGCACTCTTCGGTCCCCCAGGGCAGGGTGTCGAGAGCTCTCGACATCCTTGTGCGCAAGACCTATCAAGGATCCATGCTCATATGCTGCATCCAGGCATGCCAGTTGTATATGGGCATGTTCCTGCGGGACCTCATCAAGGAGCTCGGCGGGTTCTCTGCAGGTCTCGGGTGTGAACCTCTTCTCAGGTTCCAAAACATCCTAAAATCCGTTGCGGAGTGCTCAAAGTACCTCTCCGCACTGCGTATAATGGGTTTGAGTCTGCCATCCGAGTGGCAGCTGCTGGATCGGGGCCCGACGCCAGGCAATGGCTCCAATCCTCGGACCTGGAACAGTGGGTCCAGGAGAAGCTCCTGGATGTCCCCTGCCTCAGTGAGCAACTGTTTGGTAAGCCCATGGAGAATAAGGCTGCTGAGATAAACGGAGTTTGTCACTCGAACCCGTCTCTCGTGTAAAACCACCTTCTCTCTCCCTCGGAAGAAACAGCAAACAAAGAAGCCATTCTTCCAAAGGAAGGGCTTCCCCTACCAGGGCTACCCTCCTTTTCCACCCACCCCTACGCCGGCCTCCAGCACGCAGGGAGAAAGGGAGGTGCGCATGGCCCGCAAGCCTAAAGGACCAAAGGCCCGCCCACTTTAACCCTAGCCTCTTACCCCCCCCCCCCCGCAGCACTTCCGCCGATGGGGGGATGCCTGTCCCTATTCACCCCACAGTGGGCATTGATCACATTGGACACTTGTGTCCTCCGAGTGATCTGGGATTGTTATCGTCTTCGCCTGGACAGGCGTCCTCCTCCTTTCTCACCTGCGGAGCCTACTCGGCTTTTTTCGCACCAGGTCTTATTGCAGCGGGAGCTGTCAACCTCCACGCCCAATGGGCGGTCGAGAGGGTACCGCCGCACCTTCTCGGCTGTGGATTCTACTCACGCTTCTTCCTCATTCCAGAAAAGACTGGGGGGGAGGCGGGGCCTGTGCCTGTGCCTGTGCCTGTGCCTGTGCCCCATCCTCGACCTCTGGAACCTAAACAAGTTCCTGGTGCGGGAGAAATTCAAGATGTTATCGCTTGGCATCGTGCTGCCCTTCCTTCAGCAGGGCGATTGGCTATGCTCCTTGGACCTCAAGGACGCTTACGCCCACATCCTAATCCACCCTCAACACAGGCAATACCTGCGCTTCAGGGTGCAAGTAGACCACTACCAGTACAGGGTGCTCTTCTTCGAGCTTGCGTCCATATTGCGGGTCTTCACAAAGTGTCTGTCTCTCCCCAGCTGCCGCCTCCCTCAGATGGCAGGGTATACCCATCTTCCCCTACCTCGACGACTGGCTCATTACGGGGACCTTGATTGATGAAGCATGCCTGGTGGCATCGAGAACGATCCTCCTCCTCAAATGCCTCGTCATCTTGATCAACTACTCCAAGTCCCACCTCGAGCCGGAGCGCACCCTGGAGTTCATCGGCGCCTGCCTTGACACTGAGTGAGCGACCGCCTTCCTGCCCATGGATCGGGCAGACTGCCTCCAGGCCATGGTGGCCAAGGTCCAGAGCAGGACTTGGGTTACAGCACAGGTCATGCTGCACCTCCTAGGAGACATGGCCTTCACCGTCCATGTGGTCTCCCACGCCCGCATGGACGTGCGAACAGCTCAATGGTGTCTCAGGGCACAATGGAGCCAGGCCTTTGGCCACCTCAGGGACCCTATCCGGGTCTCCCGCAGTCTCCACAACTCTCTGAGTTGGTGGCGGGACCCCCAAAGTCTCCTTCGGGGAATGCCCTTCCAGGTTCCACAGCACAAGCTCGTGCTGACGATGGATGCTTCCCTGCTGGGGTGGGGAGCCCACTCCGGCGCATTGTGCACCCAGGGGCAGTGGTTGCCTGAGGAGTCTCGGCAGCAGATAAACCTACTTGAGCTTTGGGCAGTCTGATGGACACTGAGGGCTTTCGAAAGCTATCTGATGGGGAAGTCGGTACTTGTGCAGACTGACTTCCCCAACAGAGTAGCCATGTTCTACATAAACAAGGAGGGGGGATCCTCCTTTGCTCTGGGGGATGACCCTGCGAGCGGTCTACCTCCTGGGTGAGGAGAATGTCCTCACGGACAAATTCAGCAGAATCCTCTGCCCACAAGAGTGGCGCCTGGATCCGGAGGTCACTGGCACCTTGTTCCATCGGTGGGGGATCCCATTCATGGACTTGTTTGCCAGTCCTATGAATGTGCAGCTTCCCTGCTTCTGCGGCCTGGTCCCGCACCCGAGCAGGGTGGCCCCAGATACGTTCCTCTTGAAGTGGACCTCCGGCCGCCTTTACGCATTCCCTCCCACTCCTCTCATTGCAAGGACTCTCCACATGGTTCAGCGGGACCGAACTTCAGTGATCCTTGTGGCCTTGACAGCCTTGGTTTCCACTTCTGCTCCATCTCTTGTCCTTGCCCCCAGTCCCCATGGGCTGTGCCCCGGGCCTATTGATACAGGAGGAGGGTCTGATGCTCCACCCGAACCTAGCCTCACTGTCCCTTACAGACTGGCAGCTGAACAAGTTGCCTTAGCTCCACTGCGCCTTCCAGAGAACATCGAGGAGATTCTCCTCATGTCGAGGAAGGACTCAACAAGACCGGTGTACGCCTTTAAATGGTGACACTTCTCAACCTGGTGCTCTGAGCTCCAGATCGACCCTGTTCTCCTGCTCTACCCGGTGGATCCTTCAGTATCTCCTCCAGCTATCGAAGGCAGAGTTGAAATCCAATTCGGTCAGGGTGCATTTTCGCCGAGCAATTTCCCTGTCACGGGAAAACCCCTCTTGGGACAGCCCTTGGTATCCCGCTTCATGCTTTCGAAGCCACCCATTGGCCTCCGCCAGCAGAGTGGGATCTCAGCGTGGTGCTGATGCAGCTTATGCGAGCACCCTTTGAGCCGATAGTGATGTGTTCACTTCGGCATCTCTCCTGGAAGGTGGGCTTCCTGGTGACCTTGACGTCGGCTCGCTGAGTCAGCGAGCTTCAGGCCCTCATGGCTGAGGCTCCATACACCAGGTTCTACGAGAACAGGGTGGTTTTCCGCACCCATCCCAAATTCCTACCGAAGGTGGTCTCAGACTTTCATCTCAACCAGGAGATAGTCTTGCCGACCTTCTTTCCGAGACAGCACGCCGACCAGGCGTCGGCAGTGTTACATACCCTCGACTTTAAGAGGGCTCTTGCCTTCTACCTGCAGTGTACCCAGGTACATCGCAAGTCCGACTGGCTCTTTGTCACCTATGACCCCAATCGCCTGGGGCAGGCAGTCACCAAGTGCACCATCTCCGTCTGGGTGGCAGATTGCATTGCCTTCGCCCAAATCAAAGCGGGTGCCCCACTGGGTCACCACGCATGGTGTCCGAGCCAAGGCAGCATTGGTGGCTTCGCTGCGCTCAGTGCCTCTAATGGACATCTGTCATGCTGCGACCTGGTCTTCAGCGAACACTTTTGCTGTCCACTACCGCCTGGAGAGAGAGTCCCGCCAGGACAGCGCCTTTGGCCAGGCTCTACTCCGTAATCTTTTCAGGGTATAAGCAACTCCTGTCCTTCGACCCTTCTTCAACGGCTGCCGAGAGCTTCGCCCCCGGGGACTTGGGCTCCTTTGGCCGTCAACTTCTGCTCACTGCCTCGCAGAGAAGTTTTTGGCTTACAGTTTCGGTAGCTTTTAGCTGGAGAGTCCCATAAGTGAGGACTGACTTCCTGCTTGTTCCTGGAGAAAGCGTAGTTACTCACCTGTAACAGGTATTCTCCAGGGACAGCAGGAATCATTCCTCGCTACCCTCTTACCTCCCCTGAAGAGCTGCTATTTTTGTCATTCCCTTGCCATCTGCTTAGTAGGGCTCTAACTAGGGGACCTGACTGAGCAAGATGGCACCCTTGGGCGGGAACAGGACCATGCATGCTTGGCAGCAATCCCAAAGACTTTCTTTGAAAGCTGGGGAATTGTTCTGCGCGGGCTCCGTTGGTGCCAACGTCGCTCATAAGTGCCGACATCACCCATAAGTGAGGACTGATTCCTGCTGTCCCTGGAGAAAAAATGTTACAGGTGAGTAGCTACGCTTTTCAATCAACATAAGCTGCAGTCTCTGGTATGTCACAGAATCTTAAATTATTTCTCCTGGACCTATCTCCGATTCAGCCATTTTAGACTCTAGGGCACCTGCTGCTTCCATGTGCTCCTCCAGTCACTCTTTTATCTCCTCCACTCTCTTCCCCAGATCACTGAGCTCTGAACGCAAACTATCGATTCTGGCCATGGCATCTTCCCTGACCTGGGAGACGTCTGCTTTGAGGTCTTTAAACCATGCCCTTGCCTCCATGTGAAATGCTCAATCAGTGGAGCACTCAGCCGCTGGAATTTCTGCAGAAGAGTCTCATCACTCCCCCATCTGCTCACTGGCTCCAGCATGTCCTGCTACTTTCTGCTGCCGCCATTTTCTCATGCTGTTTTCTTGGTGTATGGGAGCTCACTGCTGCGGAGAAGAGTTCTTTAAATCCATTTTTTTTTTTTTTTGCCTTGGATTTCATCCCACCCACTTGCTTTCCCTCCGAGGGGGTTCTCAGCCCAGGTGAGTGGATTGGTGCACTAATAAAGCTGTTTTTACACTGGAGCCCGCCAGAAGAAAAGCTCAAGCGGCAATCTTAGATGCTGACATTTCCAGTTTTGAGCTTCGCCACAGCACCTTGGACCTTTTACGAAGGTGGTGGTGGTGGTGGTGGCAGCGGCTGCTTTTCTGCACAGAGTGTTGATTCATCCATATCTGGACAACTGGTTAATCAGGGCAGAGTCTGTGCAGGAAAGTCGAGAAGCGATGAGATGAATGGTGACCTTCCTCCAGCAGTTGGGGTGGGTTATCAATTTCAAAAAGAGCCGTTTGGAGCCGATTCAAGATTTGACTTATCTAGGAACTATTTTCAACACCGGGTCAGGATTGGTATCTCTACCTCAAACGTATCAGGAAGGTGCAGGGCTAGGTGCAGAAGTTTTATCTGATGCAGTTTCCTTGTGCACGGCACTACCTGCAGCTGCTAGGGTCTATGGCGGCACATTGGACCTGGTGCCATGGGCCAGAGTGCGTATGTGATCTCTTTAGAAGGCATTGATGTCCTGATGGTCTCCACAGAAACATTCTCTGTGGGGGAGGTTGTGGTGTCAGAAAGAGGCAAGAATGAGTCTGAGTTGGTCGTTGGCTGCAGGGATGATGCAGGAGCTGCCTGAATGGATGATAGTGACCACAGATGCCAGCCTTTATGGATGGGGATGCACATTGCTAGTCTCAGTTGGCACAAGGTCAGTGGTCTCTGGAGGAGAGGAACTGGTCCATAAACTGGTTGGAGATGCAAGTGGTATTTCCGGTTCTGAAGACTTTTGGCCCCATGGTTCAACACAAGGTAGTGAGAGTCTTCTCAGACAGTGCAACCACAGTGGTTTACATCAATCATCAGGGTGCCACAGGAAGTGCAGTGTTGGCAGTGGAAGTGGTCTCTATACTTTCCCGTCGTCACTTGGACTCAAGGAAGTGGTCTTTGGAGGATCTTTCGGTGCATATTATGTCGATTGGGGATTGCCAATCATGGGTCTGATGGCATCCATAGCCAATGTCACAGTAACCTATTTCTTCAGTTGCTGATGAGAGGATGTTCGGAAGATTTGGATGCTCAGTGATGGCCAAGTGACAGCATCCTGTATGTGTTCCTTCCCTGGTCGCTTTTAGGAGGGTGCTTTAGAAGATAGTCCCATCAGGGTCTGGTGATTTTGCCCATCTAGAGCCACCATCGGAGGCCATGGTATGCAGATCTAGTACAGCTGGCGGTGGACGGTCTTTGGCACTTTTTTGGTGATGGACAATCTGCTGTCTCAGGGGCCAATCCTCCATGCTGGACGTGGCTTGATTCTAGCTTACTACTTGGCTCTTGAGAAGGCTAGGTTGAGAAAGAGAGGATACTCTGCTCAGGTCATAGTGACTTTGTTTTGAGCACGAAAGCATTTGAAATCTTTGATTTATTTCTGAGTCTGGTGTGCATTTGAGAAATGGTATGATGAGGGGCCACAGGTCCCTCTCTTCCTTGCTGCTGGACACACACTGGCCTTTCTGCAGGCAGGATTGGATAAAGGACTTGCCTTGAATTCTTTGCGGTTTCAAGTAGCAGCCTTGGCCTATTTTCGAGGCTGAGTTCAAGGGGTCTCATTGGCTTCTTATCCAGATGTACTTTGTTTTTCTGAAAGGAGACAAGCATGTTCATCCACCGGCGCGTCAACTGGTGCCACCTTGGGACTTAAATTTGTCTTATCACTTATGCAAGCTTCTTCTGTTAAGCTTCTTTTTGAAGGCTCTGACATTGAAGGCAGTCTTTCTGGTCACTAGTTGCTCGGCGTGTAGGATTTTGGAGCTGCTAGCCTCATCAAATAAGAGAGCCTTTCCTGATCATGTCTAAGGAAAAAGTGTTGCTTTGCCTGGTTCCATCCATCCTTTGCCTAAGGTTATTTTCATGTTTCACCTTAACCAAACAGTAACTCTTTCAGTGTTTTCCAGTTTGGATGAGGACTCTGAGTCTCTTAAATTGTGGCTGTTGGATATTCGATGGGTCCTTCAGTGGTGTGTTAAGTAGACAAAGGAGTTTCAGAAATCAGACCATCTTTGTTCTTTTTGGAGGGGGCACACAAAGGAGAAGCGGTTTCAAAGGTGCCCATTGAACGTTAGCTGTAGGAGGCCATTACTTCTGCTTATTTGCTTAAGCATAGATCGCTTCTGAAGGGGTTGCAAGCTCACTCGACCAGGGCACAGGCGACAACATGGACAGTCTTGTTTCTCCTGTTGACATCTGTAAAGTAGCGACTTGGTCGTTGCTCCATTCCTTTGTGCAGTGCTACTGTTTTGGAGGCTCAGGCAAGAAGGGATGCATGTCCCACTTGTAGCTGAGTACTGCTCTGGTACATCCCATGCATCTGGACTGGACTGGCGAGATGATGAAGGTGAACTTTAAGCCTTACCTGCTAATTTTCTTTCCTAGAGTCCCTCCAGTCCAGTCCAGAACCTGCCCATTCTTTTCTTTTGGTGAGCTCAGATGTGGAAGAAATTTAGTGTGTGCCGTGTCTGTCTGATGCCTTGTGGTCTCAAGATAAGGAAAAAGCCCCTAAATGATTTTATGGTTTAAGCACTTGATATACCACCCTTTACTGTGTGTATCAGAGCAGTTTACAGATATATTCTAACAGGCACTTTTTATTCCCTTGTCGCTGAAGGGCTTGCAATGTAAATGTACCTGAGGCAATGGGGAGGGTTAAGTAATGTGGTATTTTCTGTTTGGGGAACCATGACTCTCAATTACTGTTTTTCCGAATGTAAATAATTACTAAATGTTGGTTCATAAATTGCATAATATTTTTTTGTAGAGTCTGCTTTTCTAATAGAAATACTGGAGTGAGCAGATCTGTACAGATTCCTTTATAGAGTGACATCCATCAAAACCAGTGATTCTGATGTCGGCTCTCCAGATGCTTGGCTGAATCCTGACCTCCGCCAAGTCCTTTGATTAATAAAATCTTATATCTGCCTCCCCAAGAGAAGAAATTGGTCTCTAAAAGCAACCATGAGTGGTGACAAGGGGGATGATTTGACTGGAATGATCACTTGACGGAAGACTGACCTCCATGAGTTTTTCACTCCAGCAAACAAGTCTAGTATGACCCATGTAAGGTGGTGGTAAAAGATGACAGTAGTGGCTTGGTGGGAGAAGTAGGGTGTGTGGAGGATTCATCAGAAGATGCAGCAATGGGGGCACTTACTAAAAAAGGAGCTTTATAGCTGTTTTATGGACCTTAAAAAAATATCCAGGATATCAAAGTGAGAGCCTGGTGAAGGAACTGCGAGTGGAGATCACTGAGTTAGGCCTCTGAGTGGAGGATGGCGAGATGCGCTTGGAAGGTGTGGAGGGTGAACTGTATGGGTTGCGAATGGTGGAAGTAGTCCACCAAAAGATGGAGATCAAACTAAAAATCGAGAACTGAATCGTATGAGGCGCTCCAGTCTTCGGATTTGCAGAGCACCGGAGAAGCCAGAATATGGAGACACCCTCCATGCGGCCAGAGAGATTGGCCTGGCCATTCTACAGCATGGTGTCGAATCGGGAGATGTTCCAGAGCTCAAAATCGAATGAGCCCACCGCTCTTTGGGACCACCCAATGAGAAACGTCCTCATGATATCATCCTCTGCACAAGTATGAAAACTTGCCATGTTTTGGAAGGGATGCAAAGTGATCATATTAATGATTTATCTGCGGTCACCATGGCACGATGGTGGAAATTTCGCCCTATCACACCAAGATTAAAGCAGCTCCAGTACCAGTATCGTTGGCTATATCAGGCAGGGATGGCCTTTACTATTAATGACATTACAAGACAGGTGATTACACTGCAGGGTGTGGTTTTAGGGTTTGCAGAAGATGGGCATTACGGATGTGACTGTCCCAGATACTGAGCAGGAAAGTGAGATTGTGCCACCCAAGAGACAGTCATAGCCCACTGTCCCCGCCTGAGGAGAGCGTAAGAAATAGGACAACATGCAGAAGAAGGGATCGTGAGCCTTGGCTTATTGTATTTTGAGACTGATGGCAAACCAAATGTAGAGGCTGTGGCACATTGAACTACGGCAGAAGATGAATGGACTTTAAACGGAAAGTCAAGTAAATGGACTGTAAGGGACTAGTTAAGTGGGCATGAATGCACAGAGGGAGTGGGAGGGGAGTAGTTTGCATGAGAGAGGTTGGATGCATGCATGGGCAAGCACGATAGTGGGTAAGAGTTTATTTATTTACATTCTCTTATATACCGCGCTATTCTGCATCAGTGCGGTTTACATTGAACAAACTGAAATTACATTGAACAGGGCATTATAACTTGGAGATAACTATTTTACAGGGAACAGTTGGGGGGGGGGGGTGGTGTACCTCTGCGTGTGTTGGGGAGATGGGATGAGTCTGAGAGATGTGTGCAGAGGGGTTTTATTGGGGTGGTTTAATTGAGGGAGGCAGACAAATATGAATTGGATGTACTTGGGGGGGACCTGTTGGGCGAGTCACTAATTTGTAAACTTCTGGAACAGGGGGATGGAAGGTTTAATGGGAGGGAGGAAGGGAAGGAAGAGGAGGGGGAAGGGGAGGGGGTTGGAGGGGAGAGCAGGAAGAGGGGTGCCGTAATATATTAAAGAAGCAGGTGGGAAGGGAGCCCGAGTATGGGTGACAAGCGTAAGGAACGCCATTTTGTTTCGATTAATGTAAAAGAGGTTGGGATCATGGCAAAAAAGGCGCCTCCTTTTTCAGGAGGCAACCAGATGGGAAGCAGATGTCTTACTTATTCAGGAGACCCACTTGAAGTGCATGCAATCCCATCTCCTGAAAACTAACAGATATCCTTCTGTGGCCCTGTCTTCTCAGCAGGGGGCTCAAAGAAGAGGTGGAGTGTGGGAATCCTGGTATCTGCTGTTCACAGGCTGATAGTCCAACAGGAGCACTGTGGCAACCAAGGATGCTTCCTTGTGCTTGAGGTAGAGTTGGACGGGGTCAGGGTGACACTGGCCATTGTTTATGCCCCCAATGAGTTCCAGGGGGTGTTTTATGGGAGGTGAAGGAAAGATTGATGGCACTGTGACAGCCTTACCCATAGTTTTAGGGGAAAACTTTAATACCATGTTGGACCTGAGATTGGATAACTCGAGAGGCAGGCAGGCTGGCGGGGGGGGGGGGGGGACGGACAGACACAGGCATAGTTTGGAGAGGTTAATGGACTCCTTCAACTTGGTAGATAGCTGGAGGGTCGCACCTGCACCAGACCTGTAGTTGTATAGATATGATCTCCAGGAACAAGCAGGAATGAGTCTTCACATATGGGTACGTCGGTACCGACGGAGCCTGCGCGGGAACGCTCCCCAGCGTCCAATCAGAAAGCTTTTGGGAGCATCCCTCAGCGCCTGCGTGCTGCCTTCCCGCCTTTCCAACTGTCTCTCCTCAGTTTTCGTTTTTCCGCGGAGCCGGCAGGACGTCGTCCTGTCACTGCAGAAAATTTTTAATTTTTAATTCTTAATTCTTTAATTCTTGTTTTTCTTGTGGTCGCGGCTGTCTCCCCGACTTCACTGGTACCGCCGGTGTTTTTTCTTTTCTTTTCTTTAAATTCAGGGAATTTTTTCCCTCAGTTTCTGTCTTAAATTTTTTTGGGCCTTCTAGGCCTCTCCATCATGGAGCCGCCTCCTTCTTTTCTTAAGAAGTGTCTAAGCTGTGGCGGTACAGTTTTGTTTTTAGACTCCAAGAACTGGTGTCTAACCTGTTTGGGTCCTGACCATTTTCCTCCGGAGCCATTAGGCTACAATATTGTGAGAAGAGATTTTCCATTTCGAGTTTCCCTCGATACCGAGTTCCCTTCCAGTGTCAGAGCACCGACTATTTCTTCTTCTCCACAAGATCAGGTAACCCACAAACAGTCTCTTAAGACTAGCCAACCCTTGAGTGGTACGTCTCATGCACAGCATGACGGCGTCTCTGGCCTTTCCCTCAAGGATCCATTGGCTTCAAAACCCCGGCGGGAGTCTTCGGCCTCCAAAACCTATCAGGGGTTTCAGGTTGTTCCTGGGGCTCACCCCTCACAGAACATACCTGAGCCATGCTCGGTGGTGGCATCCGCTTTGAGCGGTACCGATACCCCGGCATCGGCACTGGTGTTGAGCGATTCACTCCTCACCAGGGATTGTCATCTGGCTTGCTCGGTACCTTCGGGACCGGTCAATACGCCCCAGATTGACTTTTCAGTATCAGCATCAACGCCGATACTACCACCGACGTCGGTACCCTCTAGACATGCATCGATAGACTTGCTTCCTTCGATGTCGAGTCTGGAATCGATCTCTAGTCTGGAAGACTGGGTACCGACACGTCTCAGTACCGACGCTTACCGGTTCCGGATGCTCGGTACCGAGGATGATTACCAAAGGCTTTCGGTTACCTCGGTACCGCTTGAGCAGCCACCGATGACTGCTTCGATGTCGGTGTCGTCTTCGATTCCGACACAGCTACCGGTATCGGTGCCGGTACCCGCAGTAACATCGGGGCCAGCTCCTTCCATGCTTCTTTCACCAGGATCGCTCCTTTCTATACCAAGTTTGGAGTCGATACCTGGCATGGACGATGCAGTACTGACTGTCTCAGGTCATGACCTCCAGTACCAGCATCCATCCTTTAAGGATCCTTTCTTGCACCGTGCAGGATCTTATATTCCTATATTCTCAAGTAGATCCTCCGGTGCCCAGGCTAGTTCTTCAGGGCTAGCCTGCCCAGGGACGGTTCCCTTTGGAGATTCTTCTTTTCAGAATTTTCTCCTGAATATGGTAACGTCTCTTGCTATTCCTATCCCTGGCTATGATCCTACACAAGGCTCTCTTTCTACTGTAGAAAAGGAAAATATGATGCTTCCTTTACATCATTCCTTGCAGGATCTTCTTCTAAGAATGTGGGAAGCACCTTTAAGGGTTCCCTCACCTTCTAGAGCAACTGATCTTCTGTATCAGGTGCCCCCCTCTCCAGGGTTTCAAAAGACTCAACTTCCCCATCATTCCATTGTAGTGGAATCAGCAATGAGGAAGGTGAAAAGTAAGAAGAAGCACTCTTCTTACCCACCAGGTCTTGAGTCTAGGACACTAGATGCCTTTGGACGTCAAACCTTCCAGACATCCATGCTGTCAACAAGGATTCTCTCATATATTTTTTTATATGAGTCTATCCCTTCAGGAGGTCACAAAGAAATTATATCTTTTGACTCCTTTTCTTTCAGAGCCCAAGACTGCAGACTATTCCTTACTACTTAGTCATATTCAAAGTATCTCTTGGTTTCTTACTCGGGCTTCCCTAGACTCCTTTGAGTCTGTTAGCAGAACTTCTGCTATAGCCATAGGGGCACGACGTAGAGCCTGGCTCCAAGCTTCAGACTTAAGCAGATGGGCACAACAAAGACTGGGTAATACTCCTTGCACTGGGGAAAATCTCTTCAATAAGGAGTCTTTACATCAGGTTGCTCAGTGGTCCACTGACTTACCTGTTTCTGAAGGCTATTCTAAGCCTTCTCCTTCCCCAGTAGGTAGGAAATGCCCTACCAAACCTTCTTTCCCTAGGAGAAGAAGGTTTCACTCTTCTCCTGCCCATCATACAGATGTTCCCAAGCAGGAGAAACCTCGCCCTGGTCTGAAGAATCTAAACTCTAGCCAAGCCGAACAAACCCAGCAACCATAGGGTCCTGAAGTTTACAACCTACAGTTGACTTCTTCTCAGAAGTTTTTTCACTGTTTTTCATTCAAAATTCTACACATGGATTCCTTTTCTCAGGACATCCATTTGCTCCTAGGTATGCTGAGCTGTCAGGATATTCATGTTTATGGGCCACAGGTTTCTCCTCTTCTTCCTACCAAGAAGAGAAGTTAACAACTATCCCATGATAGTTTTCTGTTCCAACATGAATTTTTTCCTTCCACAGACTTACCATATAGTAAGTCACCCTTCAGCTCCTGTTTCTCTACCCTCTTATCCAGGGTTTCCCCTGAAAGAGTGGTACCATACCACTGCAGGGCTTCTCTAGCCTTTCATTCCAGTGTGGAGTTTTTTCTCTCGAATAAACTTCCTTCTTTTCTCTGGGCAGCTCATCAGACAGGGACAGGAATTTCTCCTCTTCTTCTGTCTGTTCTCTGTTTTACACAGAAAGATTTTCTCTGCTGTCTTATTCAGCAGCTGCCCATGCAGGAGTTCCAGTGATTGGACTACTGGTACTTTTCCACAAGTCTCCAATCTGTCTTCTACTACTTTCTGTCTGGCCTTAGTAATGATTCCAAGATAGTGCTTTCATCTATCTTGGATAATCCTAATCACTTCAGGCTTATCACACTATCTTCTTTTCTTGCCATCTCCAATTTCTTTGGATTTGGCAGCATAGTTGACCTACAGCCAGTTTTATTTCCCAATTCTCCTGCATAATGCTCTCTGCAATATTACAGAGAAGCTTTCTACTATGGGCCTTTGCTAGAGAGCATGGGGTTTTGTCTCTGATGACTATCCTATATGGTTGAGAAAGGCTGCCTCAGTCATTTTCCATGACTGTGAGGGTTCTCCACACCCTATTATCTCCTGTTATAATACAGGACATAAGCCTTTTCTACGTGAACGTCCAAAGAGTTCTCCAATTCCTACAAGGAATATGCTCTTTTTTTCTTGCAGCTTGTCCTCATGGTATCCTACTCCTTCATGGACAGCACATATTTTACTAATAACGCATGATACCCCTTGTGTCCCTCGAGTGGGTCAATCTGGTATCTCATCCTATGCGTTTTCTGTCCATTTACCATGCGAGAGTTCTACAGAACTCAGGACTTGCTGTTTACAGACTGATGTTATCCTCTGTTTTTTCACGCAACCATCCTGGTTATTTCACTGGATAGCATTCCTGCACCTTCTTAGCCAGGGGGAATAGATTCTCTATATATCTTCTCAAGTAAGAACATAAGAACATAAGATATGCCATACTGGGTCAGACCAAGGTCCATCAAGCCCAGTATTCTGTTTCCAACAGTGGCCAATCTAGGTCATATGTACCTAGCAGTTTCCCCAAGAGACACAAGTTCCACAATGCTTGTACTGGGTCAAGCATTGATATCTTCGGTCACTTCTTAATAATGGTTTATGGACCTTTCCTCCAGGAACTTGTCCAAACCTTTTTTAAACCCAGCTACACTAACAGCCTTTACTACATCCTCCGGTAACAAATTCCAGAGTTTGATTACACGTTGAGTGAAAAAATATTTTCTTTTATTAGTCTTAAATAGTTTACCCTGTAGCTTCATTGCATGTCCCCTAGTCTTTCTATATTCTGATAAGGTAAACAATCGATCTACGTTTACCCGTTCCACTCCGTTCATTAATTTATAGACTTCTATCATATCTCCCCTCAGCCGTCTCTTTTCCAGTTTAAAGAGCCCTAACCTTTTTAGCCTTTCTTCATAGGAGTATCCTTCCATCCCCTTTACCATTTTGGTGGCTCTTCTCTGAACCTTTTCTAAAATCGCTATATCCTTTTTAAGATACGGCGACCAGAATTGCACACAGTATTCAAGGTGCGGTCTCACCATGGAACGATACAGAGGCATTATAATATCTTTTGTTTTATTTTCCATTCCTTTCCTTATCATACCTAGCATTCTATTTGCTCTCTTAGCCGCCGCTGCACACTGGGCCGAGGGTTTTAACATGGTATCCACAATGACGCCTAAATCTTTTTCCTGGGTGGTGGTTCCTAATGTGGAACCTTGCATCGTGTAACCATAGTTTGGGTTGTTCTTCCCTAGGTGCATAACCTTGCACTTGTCCACATTAAATTTCATCTGCTATTTTGATGCCCAGTCTTCCAATTTATCAAGATCCTCTTGCAATTTTTCACAATCCTCTTGGGTTTTAACAACTTTAAATAGTTTTGTGGTGTCTGCAAATTTGATAACCTCACTCGTTATTCCACTTTCCAGGTCATTTATGAATATGTCAAAAAGCAGCGGACCCAGCACAGATCCCTGAGGTACACCACTATTCACCTTTCTCCATTGGGAAAATTGGCCATTTAGCCCTACCCTCTGCTTTCTATCTTTTAACCAGTTCCTGATCCACAATAGTACACTGCCTCCTATCCCATGACTCTTTAGTTTTGCCAAAGGTCTCTGATAAGGGACCTTGTCAAAGGCTTTCTGAAAGTCCAGATACACAATATCAACCAACTCACCTTTTGTCCACCTGTTTATTCACTCCTTCAAAAAAACATAACAGATTAGTAAGACAAGATCTTCCTTGTCTAAAGCCATGTTGGCTGTCTCCCATTAGGTTGTGACTATCTACATGCTGAGTAATTTTATTCTTTATGATGGTTTCTACCATTTTTCCCGGTACTGACGTCAGGCTCACCGGTCTGTAGTTTCCCGGATCACCCCTGGAACCCTTTTTAAAAATTGGTGTTACATTGGCGATCCTCCAATCTTCAGGTATTAGAGATGATTTTAATGATAGTTCACAGATTACTGATAGCAGGTCTGCAATCTCATATTTCAGTTCTTTCAATACCCTTGGATGTATACCATCCGGCCCAGGTGATTTGCTACTCTTCAGTTTATCTAATAGTTGTAAGACATCTTCCCGATGTATCGATATTTCCTTCAATTCTTCCGCACCTATAAATACCACTTCGGTCATGGGTAACATCCCTACATCTTCCTCAGTAAAGACCGAAGCAAAGAATTCATTCAGTCTCTCCGCTATCGCCTTGTCGCCTCTTAGTGCTCCTTTAATCCCTTTATCATCTAATGGACCAACTGACTCTCTCACAGGTTTTTTGCTACGAATGTACTTGAAAAGGTCTTTATTTCGCGTTTTTGCTTCCGCAGCAAGCTTCTTCTCAAATTCTCTCTTTGCCTGCCTTATCAATGCCTTGCATTTGACTTGCCAGTGCTTGTGCTGTTTCCAGGTTTCGTCGTTTGGCTCTTTTTTTCCATTTCCTGAAAGATGCTTTTTTGGCAACAGCAGCCTCTCTGACCTCACCTTTAAACCATGCTGGCAGTTTTTTGGACTTCCTTCCACTTTTCTTAAAGCGTGGAATACAGCTGGTCTGGGCTTCCAAGATAGTATTTTTCAACAACAGCCAAGCTTGATGTACGTCTTTAAGCTTCGCAACTGCTCCTTTTAGTTTTTTCTTAACTGTTTTCCTCATTTTATCATAGTCTCCCTTTCGAAAGTTTAAAAGGTAGTACTGTGGATTTCCTTACTATCCCTCCTCCAGTAATTAAATCAAAGGCGATCATGCTATGATCACTATTGCCAAGTGGCCCCAACACCCTTATCTCTTGCACTAGATCTGGTGTTCCACTAAGGACTAGGTCTAATATGGCTTCCCCTCTGGTCGGTTCATGAACCAGCTGCTCCAAGCAGCAGTCATTTATTTCATCTAGGAACTTTATCTCCCTAGCATGTCCTGACGTGACACTGACCCAGTCGATACCGGGGTAATTGAAATCACCCATTATTATTACTGCGCTGTAACTTTTGTTAGCTTCCTTGATTTCTTTGAGCATTTCATCATCCATTTGGTCATTTTGGCCAGGTGCTCGATAGTACACCCCCACTGCCATTGCCTTACCCCTTTTATATGGAATTTCAATCCATATAGATTCTACAGCAGATTTTGTTTCCTGCAAAACTTTAATCCTTTCTGAGTCAATGCCCTCTCTAACATAGAGCGCAACCCCTCCACCAATTTGATCAGCTCTATCATTACGATATAGTTTGTACCCAGGTATCAGTGTCCCACTGGTTGTCCTCCTTCCACCATGTCTCTGATATTCCAATCATATCTAACCTTTCATTTAGTGCTATATATTCGAACTCTCCCATCTTATTCTTTAGACTTCTAGCATTTGCATACAAGCATTTTAGAGAATGTATTTTATTCATGTTAATTTGGCTATTGTTAGACATGGGTAAATTGGGTTCTCCAGGACCAAGCAGGAAGTCAGTCCTCACATATGGGTGACGTCGGTGCCGACGGAGCCCTCGCGGAGCAATTTTCCCCAGCTTTCACAGAAAGCCTTTGGGAATTGCAGCGCGCATGCGCGGTCGCCTTCCCGCCCAAGGGTGCCATCTTAGCCAGTCTTCTTTTTTCCGCGGAGCCCTACAGACGTACCCGTCGTGTCCCCGCTAAAAAAGTTGATTTTCGTGAGTTTTCTCGTTTTTCAATTCGGTTCGACGCCGGTCGTTTTCCTGACCGGACTCGCGACGCCGTTGCGAGTCCTTCTCTTATTTTTCGGTTTTTCTGATTTTTGGTCAGGTTCGTTTTCGGTTTTTTCGCTGGCAGCCCGGTCCTTTGACCTTGCAGGGGCCCTTTTTCCCCCGATGGCTGCCAGTGGTTTCAAGCGGTGTGGTCAGTGTGACAGAAATATGTCACTCACTGACACACACGATAATTGCCTCCGCTGCCTGGGCCCGGATCATGAAGAAATGATCTGTGGAGCCTGTGGCAAAATGTCCTCCAAAGCGTTGAGGAGTCGGCGGCATCAGCGGGATAGAATCTTCGCTGACCCCAGCCGTACCCGGACCTCGTCGGAGGCCTCGGCATCCAGAGGCTCCAGCTCTGACCATCGCCGAAGCTCCTCCGACAGGGGTTCTCCCTCCGGAGACCATCGACGGAAGACAAAACCCGCGAGGGCGGCGTCGGTGGATGCTCCTGGTTCCGCGAGGGCCAGGTCGCATAGCCCCGACAGCCGTCCCGGGTCTTTGGAGAAGGAGCACCTCCCGAAGCGACCTCGCCTGGAGTCGGAGTTGCCTGCTCGGGTAAGTCCTGTGGTCCTTCTGGACTCGCCTCCGAGAGGTCCGACGTCGGGCCCGACGCCGTCGGGGCCCGAGTCGGGGGCTGCTGGGTCACCTGAGGTCGGACTCAGGTTGACGGCCTTGGAGAGCAGACTATCTGCCTTCATGGACCAGCAGCGGGCACTGATCGCTAGCCTCGCTGGCGCCGCTGCCCCAACCGCCGGGACGTCGACGTCTAAGTCGACCCCGGAGACCGAGCCGATCCTCGAGTCCATGCGAACTCGAGTCGATCCTCGGTCGAGGTCACCCTCGGCCTCCCGTTCGGGACCGAGGTCGTCGCCGCCGACTCCCTCGGCGTCGGGGCGGCCGACGCCACCGCCTGCCCGAGCCGACCCCACTGATTCCTCCTCGGAGTCGGTCTGGGAGTCTGAAGAGGAGGAGTCACCTGATTCCTTTCGGACTCGGTGTGTCCCCTCGGACTCACCTGAGTCCGAACCTCGGAAACAGTCCCCTCCGGAGGATGCCCGGTTCTCGGACTTCGTCAGGGATATGGCCAAGGCTTTGGCCTTCCCTGCGGATCCCGAGGAGGAGCCTCGAGCCGAAGAGCTCGACGCCCTTCAGTACGACTCTCCCACCCGGGAGCACTTTACTGTACCGGTGCCTCCCATGCTGGAACGACTACTCTTCCGCATGTGGGAGAGTCCGGCCTCGTCGCCAGTATTGAGCAAGCGGGTCGATTCCATCTATCGAGTCCGCAAGAGTCCTGGCTTCCAAAAAGCACAGCTGCCACACCATTCCATGGTAGTGGAATCGGCCATGCATCGGCTTAAGAGCCAGAAAATGCACTCCTCGGTGCCTCCTGGCAGGGAGGCCCGTAACCTGGATGGCCTTGGTAAGAAGTGTTTCCAGGGCTCTATGCTGGCTTGTCGTGTCCAGACCTACCAACTATACATGGGCATGTATCTCCGAGACCTGGCTAAAGAGCTAGCCGGATTCTCCGCTGGACTGTCCGAGGAACCTTTGCGGAGGTTCCTAGCCTTAACAACTGGTATTCGGGAATGCTCCAAATTCATGTCCCGAGCAGCTTATGATGGCTTTGAAGCATCGGCTCGTGTGGCCGCAGCTGGCATCGGTGCCCTCCGACAGGCTTGGCTTCAGTCGTCTGACCTTGAACCTTGGGTGCAGGACAAGTTGGTCGATGTCCCCTGCAGAGGTGAGAACCTCTTTGGCAAGCCCATGGCTGAAAAGGCTGCACAAATCGAGACGGAGACTCTCACCAGGACCAGGCTTTCTAGAAAGACCTCCGCCCCTTCCCAGAAAAAGAAGGGCTCGGGAAAGAAGTCCTTTTACCCGAGAAAGGCGGCTGCCTATAAACACTACCCCCAATATCGGGCCCCTCCAGCTCCCCAACAGGGTCTGCAGGCCAAGGGACGGGGTAACGGGTCCCGTAGGCAGCAAGCCCCCAAGCCTGCACCACCAGCCCCTGCTCAGCAGGGTTGGGGTTTTTGACTTCCTCAGCATAGCCTCTCCCCCTCAGCTGGTTCCTCCCAGCACCGGAGGCCGGCTGGTTCACTTCGCCCACAGGTGGTCCAACATCACTTCAGATGCCTGGGTGCTTCAAGTCGTGCGAGAAGGATATCTTCTCCACTTCCATCAGGTCCCTCCCTCTTATTTTCCGGGAGAACCTCCTCGACTCCCTCTGCACAGGGACTTACTCCTTCAGGAGTTAGCAAGTCTTCTTCAGGACCAGGCTGTGGAACCGGTGCCCCACCACCTGAGAGGTCAAGGCTTTTATTCCAGGTATTTCCTAATACCAAAAAGGACAGGAGGCCTCAGACCCATCCTGGACTTGCGCAACCTCAACAAGTTCCTTGTGCGGGAAAAGTTCAAGATGCTTACCCTTGGAATCCTTCTGCCCTACCTCCAGCAGGGAGATTGGCTATGCTCCTTGGATTTAAAGGATGCCTACACGCACATCCTCATCCACCCAAGCTACCGCCAATACCTAAGGTTTGTGGTGGCAGGAAATCACTACCAGTACAGAGTACTGCCCTTTGGCCTATCCTCCGCACCGCGAGTCTTCACAAAATGTCTCGCGGTGGTGGCGGCCTATCTCAGGCTTCACGGCCTCTATTTCTTTCCGTACCTCGACGACTGGCTCATCAGAGCGTCGTCCTCTCCGGCAGTCGCCAATGCCACACACCGCACGGTGACTCTTCTGCAGTACTTGGGCTTTGTCATAAACTTCGCAAAGTCCACTTTGCTCCCCTCACAGGATCTCGAGTTCATCGGCGCAAGACTGCACACTCCTCAGGCTCGAGCTTTCCTGCCTCTCGACAGGGCTCAACGGCTCATGGACCTAGCTGGCCGTTTTCGCAGCCAGTCCCTGGTCTCCGCCAGGCGCTTCCTGAGACTACTCGGCCATATGGCTTCCACCGTCCACGTGACCCCCAATGCTCGCCTGAATATGCGGCCGGCTCAATGGTGCCTTCGCAAGCAGTGGCAACAAGCCACCGGCGGACTAGCCGACTTAGTGCGCCTCTCCAGACCGCTGGCCTCTTCCCTACAGTGGTGGCTTCATCGGCCGAACCTGGTGCTCGGAATGCCGTTTCAGTCACCTCAGCCGGCTCAAGTGCTGACGACCGATGCTTCCCTCCTGGGTTGGGGAGCTCATTGCCAAGGGGCATGTACTCAAGGTCTCTGGACCGCGTGGGAGTCTGCTCAACAGATCAACTTCCTGGAGCTCAGAGCTATTCGTCTGGCGCTCAAGGCTTTCTCCCACCTGACTTCTCACCAGTCCGTCCTTGTCCAGACGGACAATCAAGTTGCCATGTTCTACGTGAACAAGCGGGGGGGCACGGGCTCCTTCCTTCTCTGCCGAGAAGCTCAGAAGCTCTGCTCTTGGGCCGTCAGTCACGGCATTCTTCTCAAGGCAGTTTATCTCCCAGGCCAAGAAAATTGCCTGGCGGACAAACTCAGCAGGATACTCCAGCCGCACGAGTGGCGTCTGGATCACTTGGTAGTTCAGAAACTCTTTCTGAAGTGGGGCCTCCCCACGATGGATCTCTTTGCCAGTCCTCTCAACCGGCAACTTCCTCGCTTCTGCTCTCGTCAGCCACATCCCCTTCGGGTAGCGGCAGATGCTTTTCTGCTCTCATGGTCGGAAAGCCTTCTCTATGCTTTTCCTCCCATCCCGCTAGTCTCCCGAACTCTGTTCAAGGTTCTTCGGGACAAAGCGTCCATGATCCTGGTGGCTCCTCGCTGGCCCAGACAGCCGTGGTTCCCACTCCTGTTACAATTAGCGGCGGAGGATCCGTTCCCTCTGGGGTTTCAACCGGATCTCCTAACACAGGATCAGGGGTCTCTGCTACACCCCAACCTCAGATCTCTCAATCTAATGGCCTGGCGGCTGAAAGGGTAGTCCTCGCTCCCCTTCTCCTGCCGGCAGAGGTGGAAGAGGTCATCCTAGCTTCTCGGCGACCTTCTACCCGCAAATGCTACGCCCTTAAATGGTGTTGCTTTTCTGTTTGGTGTGTACAGCAGTCTCAGGATCCCTTCTCCTGCTCGGTGTCGGTGATCTTGCAGTACCTGCTCTACCTCTCTAATCTGGGACTTAAGTTCAACTCCGTCAAAGTCCACCTCAGTGCTCTTTCAGCACACCATGTGCCGGTGGACGGCAGACCTCTTTCCAGCGACCCTCTCGTAGTACGGTTCCTCCGAGGTCTCCTTCTACTTAAACCACCTCTGTGCCCGCCAGCACCTGACTGGGATCTGAATGTGGTTTTACAGCGGATCACCTGTCCGCCTTTTGAACCGATGGCTACCTGTTCTCTGCGTTTTCTTTCGTGGAAAACCTTATTCCTGATAGCCCTCACTTCCGCTAGACGCGTAAGTGAATTGCAGGCCCTCGTGTCTGATCCTCCCTTCACTCGGTTCTACAAAAATAGGGTAGTCCTACGGACTCACCCAAAATTTCTTCCAAAAGTTGTCTCCCCTTTTCACATCATTCAGGAGGTGGTACTTCCAACCTTCTTTCCCAGGCCTCACTCCAGCCGAGCTGAACGAGTCCTGCATACCCTGGACTGTAGAAGAGCATTGAACTTCTACCTTGACCGTACGCGGGAGCACCGTAAAGCTGCTCAGCTTTTTGTGTCTTTTGACCCCAATAAATTGGGGCTCCCGGTCTCCAAGCGTACTCTGTCCATCTGGGTTGCTGACTGTATCGCTTGGGCTTATGGGGCAGCCGGACTCTCCTTAGAAAGTCGAGTCACGGCTCATTGTGTTCGGGCGAAGGCTACGTCAGTGGCTTACCTCCGCTCTGTTCCGCTGGCAGACATCTGCCGGGCCGCTACTTGGTCTTCGAGCCAGACTTTTGCGGTCCATTACTGTCTCGAGAGGGAGTCCCGCAGGGACAGTGCTTTCGGACAGGCAGTCCTCCGAAATCTCTTCGAGGTTTGAGCAACTCCTACCCTCCATCCCGGATGGGGGCTACCGGTGGGTAATAATTCAGCGAAGATTCCTTCCTTCTGTACTGCTGAGCTAGAGGGAGCTCATTTTTGTGCTTAGGGTCCCGGTAGCCTTAAGCTTGGGAGTCCCATATGTGAGGACTGACTTCCTGCTTGGTCCTGGAGAAAGCGTAGTTACTCACCTGTAACAGGTGTTCTCCAGGAGCAGCCGGAATCAGTCCTCACAACCCTCCCTCCTCCCCGTGGAGTTGCAATCATCTGCTTAAGTTTTTTTGCAAATTTTTATGCTGTCTTTTAGCTATGTCATCAGACTGGCTAAGATGGCACCCTTGGGCGGGAAGGCGACCCCGCATGCGCGCTGCAATTCCCAAAGGCTTTCTGTGAAAGCTGGGGAAAATTGCTCCGCGAGGGCTCCGTCGGCGCCGACGTCACCCATATATGAGGACTGATTCCTGCTGCTCCTGGAGAACACCTGTTACAGGTGAGTAACTACGCTATCTTTAAGCTCTGTCTGCTCCATACTTGAGGGCATTTGGGCTACTTTACTCTTTTGTGGAACCTCTCTGCTTTTGGTAGTATCCTTCAAGGATACATTCTTCCGAACCATCCGCTCTTGGGCGACTGTCGGCTTTCCCCTAATATCTAGTTTAAAAGCTGCTCTATCTCCTTTTTAAAGGTTAATGCCAGCAGCCTGGTTCCATCCCGGTTAAGGTGAAGCCCATCCCTTCGGAAGAGCCCCTCCTTTCCCCAGAATGTTCCCCAGTTCCTAACAAATCCAAAACCCTCATCTCTGCACCATTGTCTCATCCACGCATTGAGACTCCGGAGCTCTGCCTGCCTTTTGGGTCCTGCACGTGGAACAGGAAGCATTTCGGAGAATGCTACCCTGGAAGTTCTGGATTTCAACTTCCTACCTAAAAGCCTAAATTTTGCCTCCAGAACCTCCCTACCACATTTTCCTATGTCATTGGTACCGACATGTACCAAGACAGCAGACTCCTCCCCAGCACTATCTAAGACCTTATCTAGGTGGCGCGTGAAGTCCGCTACCTTCGCACCAAGCAGGCATGTTACCAGGCGATCCTCACGTCCACCAGCCACCCAGCTATCTACATGCCTATTGATCGAATCACCAACTATAACGGCTGTCCTAACCCTTCCCTCATGGGCACATGGCCCTGGAGAAACTTCCTCGATGCGAGAGGGTTTTACATCACCTGGAGGACAGGTCCTAGTTACAGGATCACTTCCTGCCACACCAGGGTGATGCTCTCCTGTCACGTGACCTCTCTCCTCCATGGCAACAGGGGTGCTGCCAGACTGGAGGTGGGACTTCAGGACTATATCCCTGTAGGTCTCGTCTATGTACCTCTCTGTCTGTCTTATGTTTTCCAAGTCTGCTACTTTAGCCTCTAGAGAACGGACTTGTTCCCTGAGAGAAAAGAGCTCTTTGCACCTAGTGCACACGTAAGACCTCTCACCAACTGGGAGAAAATCATACATGTGACACTCAGTGCAAAAGACTGGAAAGCCCCCATCCCGCTGCTGGACTGCTGTCTGCATCTTAGTTTTAAGTTTGTGTCTAGATCTTTAAGTTCTTACTTACTAGGGGTTGCTATGGGTATTTATACAAATAAAACTGTACCTAATACGTTTAATATACCTTGTTCACCTGAACCTTAATTAATCTCAGGTCCTTAGTGTATGACTGATTTGGGTAATGAGCTTCACCTGAAAGCACCTCCTGTCTTTTAAGATGTGTAAGTACCTATAAAGCTACGATTAACCCAGGGGAGGGAGGGAAATAACACTTATTAAAAGAGGGCTGCTACATAGTACCCTGTCTTGTGCTGCTGAGGTAAGCTAAATTCTGATTTGATTTAAATTATAGCTCTTAGCTGCTGCTAGGCTCTAACTTCTTATGAAATTTAAACTACAAGCTCTCTGCTGGGTACTAAATTTAACCAGAAAGCTCTCCTCTGTGTTTTAAATTCAAACTTTAATTGCTGCTACTAGGCCCTAACTGATCCAACAAAAAAACAATGGGTTCACAGATTAAGTAGCTTTAATACAAAGAATTCTTTTTAGAAAATTACCAGAAGTATATACTCACAGTTGCAGATTTCTCTCCAGAAGTAACAGTCCCCCTTTCTAGTCCTTCAAGTCCACCTTCTTGTTATTACATGAATCTTTCTCCTTCACATCTCCCATGTGAATGTTCTTATGGGCATATCTCTATCTGCTTAGTTGCAGGCATTTAGCTTTATACATATATATTCATGTATTTATATATCTCTATATACTTCTCTATAGATACATATGTCTGTAAGCTGTGTGTGCATATGTTATGCCCCTCCAGATCTCACTATATATAGATAGATAGATAGATAGATATATAGATATAGATATATATATATATAGATATATATATATATAGAGAGAGAGAGAGATGCTTCCCTATAGGTAGATATGTATTTACATACTTATCTCTCTAACTGTCTATGCTTATAAAGGTTTTACCGTCCTATAAGTTCCAGACAATGGGCCTGCATATGTTCATACTGTCCCTCAGTATGTCTGGGTTATTATGCACACAACCACTACTGTGGTACTGACAGCTCCTACTTTAACCCTGGGTCTAGGTATCCCTGAAGCTCCATGCTTCAATATCTTTCCTATCTCTCACCAGTTAGGAAAGACAGGGTGGATCTTCAGTAGACCTGAAGTTTCAGCCCTTCAGACATCTGTCCTCCTTGGGAATACGGGCTTTTTTCCCATACCCCTTCTTCCCTCCAGGACTGGGCTAGTTTGTCCAAATCAGTCAGTCTTCCTCTTTTGCTCCTAACTGTTAACTCTGTAGCCAAAAGAGTTTCCAGCTTTTTCCATAAAGCTTTCCACTAAAGAACTGCCGTTTTTTATACTACCCCAGTTGACACCTGGGTCACCTGTCAATTCCAGATTTGGACCTTCACCTTCACTTCCGTGAGGTCACCTTGAAGATTCCTCTACTGGATCTCCAGTAGACTCCATCAGCCTCTCTACTTCCTGCAATCCAGTAGGTGAGGTCCATATTGTGATTGTTCATTCAATATTTTTCATGATAATTATCATACATACCAAGGACTCCTTACCTGTAGTCCTTAGGTTAGCTGTTTTTCTACAGCTCCTCTCTTTTCAACGCCTACCCTCCATCCTCAGGATGCCTGGCCATATGAGGTGTAGCATGTTCCAATCCTCACCATGCTAGGGCTCCAGGCATCTTAGCTTGGGAGTCCCCATATGTGAAGACTCATTCCTTCTTGTTCCTGGAGATAGCACACTTACCTGTAACAGGTGATCTCTGGGAACAGCAGGAATAAGTCTTCACAACCCACCCACCTCCCCATGGAGTTGTATCTCTCTATCTATCTTCCTTTCCTCTTTCTCTCTCTTTGTCTCAGCTATAAAACTCAACTGAGGAGAGACAGTTGGAAAGGCGGGAAGGCAGCAAGCAGGCGCTGAGGGATGCTCCCAAAAGCTTTCTGATTGGACGCTGGGGAGCGTTCCCGCGCAGGCTCCATCGGTACCGACGTACCCATATGTGAAGACTTATTCCTGCTGTTCCCAGAGATCACCTGTTACATGTAAGTAACTGTGCTTTCTGGCTGGACTTCACATGGGCAACAGTGATAACGCAGGTGGATATCGGTGAAATAATTTGGTCTGATCATTCCCCAATTGTTTACGGTTAAAGTTGGGCTGATGGACTTCGGGGTTATAATTTTTGAAGCTGAATGACTGACTCACTTTTGGAGAATGAGCCACCATTTGGAAGGTTGAACAGGGTATAGGAGAATACTACCAATTGAATGAACTGGGTATGGAGGGGAATAGAGTGCTCTGGGATGGATTGAAAGCAGTGTTGCGGGGGGGGGGGGGGGTGGTGCTTCTTTCTGAAACTTCATACTATAAGCGAGAGAGGGGGAGGAGAGGGCCCTCAGGGGTTTGCAGCAGTTAGAACAGCAGTGGAGGGAGGAAGGAGGACAGGTTTGTGCAGTGCAGATTACCAAAATTTGCATTAGATTATCTGCTATAATGCAGAAGGATATTGTTTCTTATGGCACACATACAGAAAACTCATTATGAGTGGGGAAATAAGGCGGGCAGACTGTTTGCTAGCAAACTGAAAGCTCAGCTCAAGCATCAACAGATTTTAAAGATCCAGGATGCGCAGGGGACTTTGCAATTTGAGGAAGAGGAAATGAGGGAAGCCTTTTGAGTCTATAATCAGGAATTCCTTATCGCTTCTCCGGGCCAGTCCAGGGAAGGTTAGGTTGTCAATCCCCTTCAGCAGCTGAGGGCATGAAGACATCAAGTTTTCTTGAGCGGTGAAGCCACTCCCCCTGAGGTCACCCAGCCAGTCTTTCAGTCCTCAGCAGCTGAAGAGGATCGATTTTAGCTCTCTCCCTCAAGTGTTTGATTTTTATTTTTATTTGTTGCAGTGCAAGTTGGCTCTAGCAGGGCTGATTTTATTTTGTAGTCCTAAGAAAATATTTTTCTTTAACAGTAATTACCAGCAGAGAGACGTTGGACTCTGGTTAAAACGACGGATTAAGGTAGAGCCTTCCTGATTTTTATTCGTCTCGGTCTCTCATAGCAGAGTGAACCTGGGAGCCCCAGTACTTCCTCTGCATTTGCTGTCACCGTGCTTCTCCTTGTTCCGCTAGCTGCGGAACAAAAAACTGCAGCGATTCAGCCCTTTCTGACAGGCTGTGTGTGTGGCTGGAGCAGCGTTCGTTTTTTTCAACGGCGCGATTTGAGCAAACGGCTGTTTTTCCTGCTCTCTGCAGTAGCGCGGCATGTTGAAGGCTTTAATTCTGTTTAGCTAATTAATTGAAGGTGATGGCAGAGAATGTTCCTGGAGTCAGAAAAGCCGTCTTTACCCGCAGAAAAGGTGGGAAAGGTGGCCATTTTAGGTTCGTCGGCTGTTTTAACGGCTGAACAGCAACGGCCTGCCAAAAGGAAGAATAAGTCTTCTAAGAACGTTTCGAGGCAGGAGAAGCCTGAGCAGCCTCTGCCAGAAGCAGAAGAGAGCATGTTGTCTTTCTTTTCTCCGGAGTTTATTTTGGCTATGCACAGAGCATTTTTGATAAGACCTTCTCATTCTGCTTCTGTGGAAACGTTTAAAGACTCTGCAACAGTTCCTATGGGTCTTTCTGTTTCAGAAGATCCTGGAGAGGGTCCCTCTCTACCTAAAGAGGTCATTAGGGATCCTTTGGACCCTTTTGCTCCACAGCTCTCTGGGTCAGGGAGAAACAGAATGTCTGTCGGCAGGAGGCTTGGAGCTGGCTTTAGAAGAGCTTGAAGAGGGTGAAATTGCTCCAGGGGAGGATCCTAATATATTTCGTGTTTTTCGCAAAGAAGAACTTTCAGCTCTTATTTCACATTCATTATCTACTTTACACCTGTTGCTTCCCTCAGCATCTCAGGAACCTTTGGAGGATCCGTTATTGCAAGGGTTTAAAGCGGAACAACGCTCTTTCCCAATGCACAGGGTGATAAAGCAGATGATTGAATCTGAATGGGAGTGTCCGGAGGCTACACTCCGTGGGAGCCGTGCTTTAGCTCGCCTTTACCCTATGCCGCAGGAGGAGAAGGATTTATTTCGCATGCCCAAGGCGGATGCGATAGTATCGGCAGTAACGAAGAAAACTACTATACCTGTAGGAGCGGCCGCTCTTAAGGACTTGCAGGATCGAAAATTAGAGATTTTTCTTAAGCAAGCGTTCGATTCCAGCGCTGTAGCATTGCAAGCAGCTGTTTGTGGAGCATATGTATCTAGAGCGTCCATTCAGTGGCTCCAAGGAGATGTATCCGGGGATTCTGCTTCATTGCAGGGAGCAGAAAGTGCGAAATTAGAATCGGCCGCAGCTTATATGGTGGATGCCTTTTATGATCTGCTGTGGATTGCCGCCAAGACCATGGCATCTCTGGTTGCAGCCAGGCGTTTTTTATGGTTGCGTAACTGGGCAGCAGATGTGTCTTCTAAGTCGCGACTTAGCAAGTTACCCTACAAAGGAAAGTTGCTTTTTGGAGAGGCGTTAGAAAAGATTGTTAAGGATCTTGGTGATTCTAAAGGAGGGCGTTTGCCAGAGGATAGGCCAAAGCCCGGGCGAGGTGCCGGAGGTCTACGGGGTGCTGGTCGAGACGTCAGGAGATTTCGAGGGGCGCGTTTTGCTCCCTATTCCAGAGGTCGTGCGGGATTTCGCGGTCAGTCCTTTCGAGGAGCCAGAGGTTTCGGCAGATCTTACATCACTGCTTCTCAATCCGCAGCTAAGAAACCACAATGAAGGTCTGTTGGTCCAGGCCTTGGTGCCTGTAGGAGGACGCCTACAGGAGTTTTCAACAGCCTGGACCGCGATCACTGCAGACAAGTGGGTATTAGAGATAATTCAAAAGGGGTATGCGCTGGATTTCGCTTACCCTTTGTTGCCCGCTTTTGTACTGTCTCCCTCTGCGCGGGGGCTAAAGGAGAAGGCGGTAGCGGACACGCTATTTCGTCTCTTGCAGCTTTGGGCAATAGTCCCTGTGCCGCGAGACCAGTACGGTCACGGTCGATACTCGATCTATTTTGTGGTCCCCAAAAAGGAAGATTCTTTTCGACCAGTACTCGATCTCAGAGGCGTCAACCGTGCATTGCGGGTGCCTCACTTTCGCATGGAGACACTGCGTACTGTGATTCGGGCAGTGCGTCCCGGAGAATTCCCCTCTTCAATAGATCTCACAGAGGCCTATCTTCACATTCCCATCAGGCCTTCTCATCAACAATTTTTGCATTTTGCCCCTCCAATGGGTCATTTCCAGTTTCGAGCGTTGCCGTTTGGTCTTGCCACGGCTCCGCGGACCTTCACAAAGCTCATGGTAGTGGTAGCAGCTGCGCTGCGGAAGGAAGGTATCCGTGTTCATCCGTATCTCGACGATTGGCTTATCAGAGCCGATTCTCGTTTGGCCTCCGAAGTGGCAGCGGCTTGAGTTGTTCAGCTTTTGGAACAACTAGGTTGGGTCATAAATCAGGCCAAAAGTCACTTACAGCCAGTACGGCAGCTGGCTTATCTAGGGGCCTTCTTCGACACGGCTCGAGGAGCAGTTTTCTTGCCCGAAGTCAGAGTAAACAAGATTTTGCAACAGGTGCAGGCGTTTTTAAAAATTCAGGCTCCATCGGCATGGACGTACTTACAACTTTTGGGTTCCATGGCGGCGGCTTTGGATCTGGTCCCGTGGGCCAGGACTCACATGCGGCCGTTACAACAGGCTTTGCTTTCCCGATGGTCACCGCAGCTTCATCCTCTGACACAGCGCCTGTTTTGTCCGGAACTGGTAAGAAAAAGTCTGGAGTGGTGGTTGAACCCTGTACATCTCAGAGCAGGCGTTCCTTTGCAGGAGCCCGTGTGGGTTTTAGTCACCACAGATGCCAGTCTAGCGGGCTTTGGAGCGCATTGTCAGTCACAAATAGCTCAAGGTTCTTGGTCTCTGGAGGAGACATCGTGGTCGATCAACATGCTAGAGCTACGCGCTGCTCGGCTTGCTCTTCTGCACTTCGAACGCATTCTCACGGGGAATGCAGTCCGGTTGTTCTCCGACAATGCTGTTACAGTGGCATATATCAATCGGCAGGGGGGGACCAAGAGTTCCTCTCTTCTAAGCGAATGTCAGGAGTTGATGGCTTGGGCAGAGGGCCATCTTCTGGCGTTGTCGGCTGCCCATGTGGCTGGCAAAGAGAATGTTCAGGCCGATTATCTCAGTCGCACTATTCTCGATCCAGGAGAATGGGAGTTGAACGTAGCGGTTTATCACGAGCTGACCTTAAGGTGGGGTCAACCGGTTATGGATCTAATGGCGACTTTCAACAATGCCAAGGCAAACCGGTTTTTCAGCAGACGCAGAGAACACATGTCAGAGGGGCTCGATGCTCTGGTTCAACCTTGGCCGGTGAACACTCTCTTGTATGTTTTCCCTCCGTGGCCGATGGTGAGTCGTGTTGTTCAACGCATAGCGGGACACCGCGGTTCCGTGATTCTGATTGCGCCGGATTGGCCTCGCCGTCCTTGGTATGCCGATCTAATTCGGCTCCTTATAGCTCCTCCTTGGCGTCTTCCGGTCCGGGTCAATCTGTTAAATCAGGGACCCGTACTCATGCCACAGGTGGATTGCTTCTTGCTTACGGCTTGGCTCTTGAGAGGGCTCGCTTAAGCCGCAAAGGTTATGCGAGTTCTGTAGTGGCTACCTTACTTAAATCTAGAAGGCCGGGGACATCCCTTGCGTATATTCGGGTATGGCGGCTTTTCGAGGATTGGTGTGAACGGCTCGACATTCTTCCTCGTTCGGCTACCTTACCTCAATTGCTTTTGTTTCTCCAAGACGGATTGGATAAAGGTTTGGCGCTTAATACTCTTAAAGTTCAGGTAGCCGCATTAGCATGTTTTAGGGGATTGGTCCAAAACCGCCGGTTATCGTTGCATCCAGATGTGCAAAGATTTTTTAGAGCGGCTAAGATTCTTCGGCCTCCGCTGCGTAAGATAGTGCCTCCGTGGGATTTAAATATCGTTTTAGAGGCGTTATCAAAATCGCCTTTGACGTCGTTTTCTTCGCGGTCTCCACGTGAGTGTTCATGGAAGACGGCTTTTCTGGTAGCCTTGTGTTCAGCGCGGAGAATTTCCGATTTACAGGCTTTATCTTGTCAGGAGCCTTATTTGCAATTTCTCCCTGAACGAGTATTACTACGTACGGTTCCTTCTTTTTTACCGAAAGTACTATCTGTTTTTCATGTTAATCAGTCTGTAGTTTTACCTACTTTTTCGGATTTATCAAGTTCTCCAATTGATCGAGCTCTCCGAAAACTGGATCTTGGTCGTGTCTTAAAGGCGTACCTTAAGATTTCTGAGCCTTTTCGAAAAACAGATAGATTGTTTGTACAGTATGCTGGGCCCAATAAAGGGCAGCCAGCTTCGAAGTCCACGATTGCTCGTTGGGTACGCTGTGCTATTATAGCAGCTTACCAAGCCAGAGGACGCTCTCCACCAATTGGACTGAAGGCTCATTCCACTAGAGCTCAAGCGGCGTCCTGGGCGGAATTTGCTTTTGTTCCTCCAGTAGATATCTGTAGAGCAGCGACGTGGTCTTCATTACATACATTTACGAAGCATTACCGCTTGGATGTTCAAGCCAGGGAAGATGCAAAAGTGGGGGCGTCGGCTCTTATTGCGGGGCTGGCGGGTCCCTCCCGAGTTTAGGTACTGCCCTAACCTTCCCTGGACTGGCCCGGAGAAGCGATAAGGAAAATGAAATTAGTTCTTACCTGCTAATTGTCTTTCCTTGCGCATTCTCCGGGCCAGTCCAGGGTCCCACCCTTTCGTTGTTTCATAGCGCAATGTATTCGTGTGAGGGGGGAGTATCGGGGCTTCTGTGTTTCTTCTCATAGTTAAATGTGAATCATTTAAATTTTAGGAAAAAAAAAAAAATTTTTATAAACTAAATTTTAAGAAGCACGAGTTGTTAGCTTCTTCTTTTTCTTAAGGACTATAGAACATGATCAGTTTGTGTGGGTTAACCTTATGTTTTCAGTTCTGTATTAGTTCGCTGCTTTGTCAAAAGGAAGACTGGCTGGGTGACCTCAGGGGGAGTGGCTTCACCGCTCAAGAAAACTTGATGTCTTCATGTCCTCAGCTGCTGAAGGGGATTGACAACCTAACCTTCCCTGGACTGGCCCGGAGAATGCTCAAGGAAAGACAATTAGCAGGTAAGAACTAATTTCATTTTATATTGAAGCAAGCAGAGTTCTTCAGTGGAGGAGATTAGGGTGCACCTGCATGGATTGCAAGATGGAAACACTGAGGTGTAGGCAGCCTATCTAGAGTCTGAGGTGACAGCGGAGAAAGTTCAAGCAGCAATTGTGAGCATAAAGAGTAGGAAGGCCCCTGGATTGGATGAGTACACGGCGTAATTCTATAAGAAATTCCAGGAGAGTTTGGTCAATAGGATGGTAGTAGTCTTCAATGATAGCTTTAAGAAGGATCAAATCCCACAGTCCATGTTTTCTGCTGGCATTACAGTAATACCTGTGGTTCCTATCTCCTTAATTTACATGCCAAAGTATTAGCAAAATGTTTTTGGCAAACAGTTTTTATTACAAACAGTGATAGCAAAGGTGGTGCGGGAGGGCCGATTTTGGGTTTATTCTGGGTTGGCAGGTGAGGGACAACATCCGTAAGTTGCTGAAATTAGTATGGAAGGCATGAACTCTGCGTGAGGTTGCCATCTTAGTTGTGGTGGATACTGAGAGAACTTTCGACAGGTTGGCGTGGGAGTGCATGTTGCTCATGCTAGAGAGAGTGGGAATAGGACACCAATTTGTAAGATGGATTAAAGCATTTTATATGCTGACCCTAAGGCCCGGATCCGGGTGACTGGTCCCTACTCATGTGAATTACTGTTGGGTAGGGGGACAAGATAGGGATGCTAGTTATCTCTGCTTTTATTTGCACTGGTAATAGAGCCCTTGGCAGAGCAGTTCGGTGCAGCAGGAGTATAAAGGGGATCCAAGTTGCTCAGGAGGAACATAAAATTGGCCTGTTTGCTGACAATGTCATATACACCTTGACTGCCCCATTGATTTTCTTACCCAACAATGCAGGAGATTGCTTGTTATAGTAAATTATTGGTGGATCAGAGCGGAAGCTAATGACCACGGCCAACACAAAGAAGATGGTGTAAAATAGCCTTTATTAACAGACCCAACTCAAACGGTTTCGGCCGGAGGCCTTCCTCAGGGGTCATAGGCATAAGAACATAAGAACATAAGACATGCCATACTGGGTCAGACCGAGGTCCATCAAGCCCAGTATCCTGTTTCCAACAGTGGCCAATCTAGGTCCTACGTACCTAGCAATATCCCCAAAAGACACAGGTTCCATAATGCTTGTACTGGGTCAAGCATTGATATCCTGGGTCCCTTTTTAATAGTGGTTTATGGACCTTTCCTCCAGGAACTTGTCCAAACCTTTTTTAAACCCAGCTATACTAACAGCCCTTACTACATCCTCCGGTAACAGATTCCAGAGTTTGATTACACGTTGAGTGAAAAAATATTTTCTCTTATTTGTCTTAAATAGTTTACCCTGTAGCTTCATTTCTCCAGGACCAAGCAGGAAGTCAGTCCTCACTTATGGGTGACGTCGGCGCCGACGGAGCCCTCGCGGAGCAATTTTCCCCAGCTTTCAAAGAAAGCCTTTGGGAATTGCAGCGCGCATGCGCGGTCGTCTTCCCGCCCGAAGGTGCCATCTTAGCCAGTCTTCTTTTTTCCGCGGAGCCCTACAGACGTCCCCGTCTTGTCCCCGCGAAAAAGTTGATTTTCCTCTTTATTTTATACTTTTTTCTTTCGGTTCGACGCCGATCGTTTTCCCGCCCGGACTCGCGACGCCGGTCTCGAGTCCTCTTACTTTTTTTCGGTTTTTCTGACTTAGTCAGCTTTCGTTTTCGTTTTCCCTGGCAGCCCGGTCCTTTGACCTCGCAGGGGCCCTTTTTCCCCCGATGGCTGCCAGTGGCTTTAAGCGGTGTGGTCGGTGTGACCGAAATATGTCACTAACCGACACACACGACTTTTGCCTCCGCTGCCTGGGCCCGGATCATGAGGAACTGATCTGTGGGCCCTGCAGCAAACTGTCCTCGAAGGCGTTGAGAAGTCGGCGGCATCAGCGTGAGAGAATCTTCGCTGACCCCAGCCGTACCCGGACCTCGTCGGAGGCCTCCGTGTCGAAAGGCTCCAGCTCGGACCGTCGCCGGAGCTCCTCCGACCGGGGTTCTCCCTCCGGGGACCATCGTCGGAAGGAAAAACCCGTGAGGGCGGCGTCGGTGGACGCTCCTGGCTCCGCGAGGGCCAGGTCGCATAGCCCCGACAGCCGCCCCGGGTCCTTGGAGAAGGAACACCTCCCGAAGCGACCTCGCCTGGAGTCGGAGATGCCTGCCCGGGTAAGTCCTGTAGTCCTTCTGGACTCGCCTCCGCGACAGCCGACGTCGGGCCCGACGCCGTCGGGGCCCGAGTCGGGGGCTGCTGGGTCACCTGAGCTCGGACTCAGGTTGACGGCCTTGGAGAGCAGACTGTCTGCCTTCATGGACCAGCAGCGGGCACTGCTCGCTGGCTTCGCTGGCGTCGCTGCCCCGACCGCCGGGACGTCGACGTCCAAGTCGACCCCGGAGACCGAGCCGATCCTCGAGTCGATGAGAACTCGAGTCGATCCTCGGTCGAGGTCGCCCTCGGCCTCCCGTTCGGGACCGAGGTCGCCGACGCCGACTCCCTCGGCGTCGGGGCGGCTGGCGCCGCACCCTGCCCGGGCCGACCCCACCGAGTCCTCGTCGGAGTCGGTCTGGGAGTCTGAGGAGGAAGAGTCACCTGATTCTTTCCGGACTCGGTGTGTCCCATCGGACTCTCCGGAGTCCGAGCCTCGGAAGCAGTCCCCCCCAGAGGATGCCCGGTTCTCGGACTTCGTTAGGGATATGGCCAAGGCTTTGGCCTTCCCTGCGGATCCCGAGGAGGAGCCTCGAGCCGAAGAGCTCGACGCCCTCCAGTATGACTCTCCCGCGAGGGAACACTTTACTGTGCCGGTTCCTCCTATGCTGGAACGTCTACTCTTCCGCATGTGGGAGAGTCCGGCCTCCTCGCCGGTCCTGAGCAAGCGGGTCGATTCTATCTATCGAGTCCGCAAGAGCCCTGGCTTTCAAAAGGCACAGCTGCCACACCATTCCATGGTAGTGGAATCGGCCATGCATCGTCTTAAGAGCCAGAAGATGCACTCCTCGGTGCCTCCTGGAAGGGAGGCCCGTAACCTGGATGGCCTTGGCAAGAAGTGCTTCCAGGGCTCTATGCTCGCCTGTCGTGTCCAGACTTACCAGCTATACATGGGCATGTATCTCAGGGATCTGGCTAAAGAGCTAGCCGGATTCTCCGCTGGTCTCTCCGAGGAGCCCTTGCGGAGGTTCCTTGCCTTGTCCACGGGTATTCGGGAATGCTCAAAGTTCATGTCCCGAGCAGCCTATGATGGCTTTGAAGCCTCGGCTCGAGTAGCCGCAGCCGGCATCGGTGCCCGCCGACAGGCTTGGCTTCAGTCGTCCGACCTTGAGCCCTGGGTACAGGACAAGTTGGTCGATGTCCCCTGCCGAGGCGAAAACCTCTTTGGCAAGCCCATGGCGGAAAAGGCTGCACAAATTGAGACTGAGACTCTCACCAGGACCAGGCTTTCTAGGAAGACCTCCGCCCCTTCCCAGAAAAAGAAGGGCTCGGGAAAAAAGTCCTTTTACCCGAGGAAGGCAGCTGCCTACAAACAATACCCCCATTATCAGGCCCCTGCAGCTCCCCAACAGGGCCAGCAGGCCAAGGGACGGGGTAACGGGTCCCGTAGGCAGCAAGCCCCCAAGCCTGCACCACCAGCCCCTGCTCAGCAGGGTGGGGGTTTTTGACTCGCTCAGCATAGCCTCTCCCCCCCCGCTGGTTCCCCCCAGCACCGGAGGCCGGCTGGTTCACTTCGCCCACAGGTGGTCCAGCATCACCGCAGATGCCTGGGTGCTTCAGGTCGTGCGAGAGGGCTACCTTCTCCACTTCCATCAGGTCCCTCCCTCCTATTTTCCGGGAGAGCCTCTGCGCCCCCCTCTGCACAGGGAGTTGCTCCTTCAGGAGTTAGCAGGTCTTCTGCAGGAACAGGCGGTGGAACCGGTGCCACACCACCTGAGAGGTCAAGGCTTCTATTCAAGGTATTTTCTGATACCAAAGAGAACAGGAGGCCTCAGACCCATCCTGGACTTGCGCAACCTCAACAAGTTCCTTGTGCGGGAGAAGTTCAAAATGCTTACCCTTGGAATCCTTCTGCCCTACCTCCAGCAGGGAGATTGGCTATGCTCCTTGGATCTAAAGGATGCCTACACGCACATCCTCATCCACCCAAGCCACCGCCAATACCTCAGGTTTGTGGTGGCAGGAAATCATTACCAGTACAGAGTACTCCCCTTTGGCCTGTCCTCCGCACCGCGAGTCTTCACAAAATGTCTCGCGGTCGTGGCGGCCCATCTCCGGCTTCGCGGCCTCTATGTCTTTCCGTACCTCGACGACTGGCTCATCAGAGCAGCGTCCGCTCAGGAGGTCACCAACGCCACGTGCCGCACGGTGACTCTGCTGCAGCACTTGGGCTTTGTCATAAACTTTGCAAAGTCCACTTTGCTCCCCTCACAGGATCTCGAGTTCATCGGCGCAAGTTCACCTCAGTGCTCTTTCAGCACATCATGTGCCGGTGGACGGCAGACCTCTCTCCAACGACCCTCTCGTAGCGAGGTTTCTCCGAGGTCTCCTTCTACTTAAACCACCTCTGCGCCCGCCAGCGCCGGACTGGGACCTGAATGTGGTTTTGCAGCGGATCACCTGTCCGCCTTTTGAACCTATGGCTACATGTTCTCTCTGTTTTCTGTCTTGGAAAACACTGTTCTTGATAGCCCTCACTTCCGCTAGGCGCGTAAGTGAATTGCAGGCCCTCGTGTCTGATCCCCCCTACACTCGATTCTACAAGAATAGGGTAGTCCTACGGACTCACCCAAAGTTTCTGCCTAAAGTGGTCTCCCCTTTTCACATGAATCAGGAGGTGGTACTTCCAACCTTCTTTCCCAGACCACACTCCAGCCGAGCTGAGACGGTCCTCCATACCCTGGACTGTAGAAGGGCATTGAACTTCTACCTTGACCGTACGCGGGAGCACCGTAAAGCTGCTCAGCTTTTTGTGTCTTTTGACCCCAATAAATTGGGGCTCCCGGTCTCCAAGCGTACTCTGTCCATCTGGGTTGCGGACTGTATCTCTTGGGCTTATGGGGCAGCCGGACTCTCCTTAGAAAGTCGAGTCACGGCTCACTGCGTTCGGGCAAAGGCCACGTCAGTGGCTTACCTCCGCTCTGTTCCGCTGGCAGACATCTGCCGGGCCGCTACTTGGTCTTCGAGCCAGACTTTTGCGGTCCATTACTGTCTCGAGAGGGAGTCCCGTAGGGACAGTGCTTTCGGACAGGCAGTCCTCCGTAATCTCTTTGAGGTCTGAGCAACTCCTACCCTCCATCCCGGATGTGGGCTACCGGTGGGTGATAATTCAGCGAAGATTCTATCCTTCTGTGCTGCTGAGCTAGAGGGAGCTCATTTTTGTGCTTAGGGTCTCCGGTAGCCTTGAGCTTGGGAGTCCCATAAGTGAGGACTGACTTCCTGCTTGGTCCTGGAGAAAGCGTAGTTACTCACCTGTAACAGGTGTTCTCCAGGAGCAGCAGGAATCAGTCCTCACTACCCTCCCTCCTCCCCTTGGAGTTGCAATCGTCTGCTTATGTTCTTTTTGCAAATTTTTATGCTGTCTTTTTTAGCTATGTCATCTGACTGGCTAAGATGGCACCTTCGGGCGGGAAGACGACCGCGCATGCGCGCTGCAATTCCCAAAGGCTTTCTTTGAAAGCTGGGGAAAATTGCTCCGCGAGGGCTCCGTCGGCGCCGACGTCACCCATAAGTGAGGACTGATTCCTGCTGCTCCTGGAGAACACCTGTTACAGGTGAGTAACTACGCTTACATGTCCCCTAGTCTTTCTATATTCTGTTAGCGTAAACAATTGATCCACGTTTATCCGTTCCACTCCATTCATTAATTTATAGACCTCTATCATATCTCCCCTCAGCCGTCTCTTTTCCAGGCTAAAGAGCCCTAACCTTTTTAGCCTCTCTTCATAGGAGTAGCCTTCCATCCCCTTCACCAATTTGGTGGCTCTTCTCTGTACTTTTTCTAATAACGCTATGTCCTTTTTAAGATACGGCGACCAGAATTGCACACAATATTCAAGGTGCGGTCGTACCATGGAGCGATACAGAGGCATTATAATATCCTTTGTTTTATTCTCCATCCCTTTCTTTATGATACCTAGCATTCTATTTGCTTTCTTGGCCGCCGCTGCACTGGGCGGAGGGTTTTAACATGTTATCCACGATGACTCCTAAGTCCTTTTCCTGGGTGGTGGTTTCTAATGTGGAGCCTTGCATCGTGTAACTATAGTGTGGGTTGTTCTTTCCTAGGTGCATAACTTTGCATTTGTCCACATTAAATTTCATCTGCCATTTGGATGCCCAGTCTTCCAATTTATCCAGATCCTCCTGCAGTTTTCCACAATCCTCTTGGGTTTTAACAACTTTAAACAGTTTTGTGTCATCTGCAAATTTGATAACCTCACTAGTTATTCCCTTTTCCAGGTCATTTATGAATATGTCAAAAAGTAGCGGACCCAGTACAGATCCCTGGGGTACTCCACTATTCACTTTTTTCCATTGGGAATATTGGCCATTTAGCCCTACCCTCTGCTTTCTATCTTTTAACCAAGTTCCCGATCCACAATAGTACACTGCCTCCTATCCCATGACTTTTTAGCTTTGCCAAAAGTCTCTGATGGGGGACCTTGTCAAAAGCTTTCTGGAAGTCCAGATACACTATATCAACCGACTCACCTTTGTCTACCTGTTTATGCACACCTTCAAAGAAACATATCAGATTAGTAAGACAAGATCTTCCTTGTCTAAAGCCATGTTGGCTGTCTCCCATTAGGCCATGACTATCTACATGTTGTGTAATTTTGTTCTTTATGATGGTTTCTACCATTTTCCCTGGTACTGACGTCAGGCTCACCGGTCTGTAATTTCCCGGGTCACCCCTGGAACCTTTTTTAAAAATTGGTGTTACGTTGGCGACCCTCCAATCTTCAGGTATTACAGATGATTTTAATGAAAGTTCACAGATTACCAATAGCAGGTCTGCAATCTCATATTTCAGTTCTTTCAACACTCTGGGATGTATACCATCCGGTCCAGGTGATTTGCTACTATTCAGTTTATCAAATAGTTGTAATATATCTTCCCGGTGTAGTGATATTTCTCTCAATTCCTCTGCAGTATCTCCTTTAAATACCACTTCAGTCATGGGTAACATCCCTACATCTTCCTCAGTAAAGACCGAAGCAAAGAATTCATTCAGTCTCTCTGCTATAGCCTTGTCTCCTCTTACTGCCCCTTTTACCCCTCTATCATCTAACGGTCCAATTGACTCTCTCACAGGCCTTTTGCTACGAATGTACTTGAAAAAGTCTTTATTTTGTGTTTTTGCTTCCGTAGCAAGTTTCTTCTCAAATTCCCGCTTTGCCTGCCTTATCAATGCTTTGCATTTAACTTGCCAGTGCTTGTGGTGTTTCTAGTTTTCATCATTTGGCTCTTTTTTCCATTTCCTGAAGGTTGCTTTTTTGGCAGCAACAGCCTCTCTGACCGCACCTTTAAACCATGCTGGCAGTTTTTTGGACTTTCTTCCACTCTTCTTAATGCGTGGAATACAGCTGGTCTGGGCTTCGAGGATAGTATTTTTAAATAACACCCAAGCTTGCTGTAAGTCTTTAACCTTTGGAACCGCTCCTTTTAGTTTTTTCCTAACTATATTCCTCATTCTATCATAGTCTCCCTTTTGAAAGTTAAAAGGTAATACTGTGGATTCCTTTACTATCTGTCCTCCACTAATTAAATCAAACATGATCATACTATGATCACTATTGCCAAGTGGTCCCAACACCCTTATTTCTTGCACCAGATCTGGCGTTCCACTAAGGATTAGGTCCAGTATGGCTTCCCCTCTGGTCGGTTCATGAACCAGTTGCTCCAAGAAGCAGTCATTTATTCCATCTAGAAACTTTATCTCTTTCGCTTGTCCTGCCGTGACACTGACCCAGTCGATACCGGGGTAATTGAAATCACCCATTATTACTACTCTGTTGTGACTTTTGTTAGCTTCCTTGATTTCTTTGAGCATTTCATCATCCATTTGTTCATTCTGGCCAGGCGGTCGATAGTATACTCCCACTGCCATCGCCTTCCCCTTCATAAATGGGATTTCAATCCATAGAGATTCTACAGCAAATTTTGTTCCCTGCAAAACTTTAATCCTTTCTGACTCAATGCCCTCTCTAACATAGAGCGCAACCCCTCCACCAATTTGATCAGCTCTATCATTACGATATAGTTTGTATCCAGGTATCACAGTGTCCCACTGGTTATCCTCCTTCCACCATGTCTCTGAGAGTGCAATCATATCTAACCTCTCATTTAGTGCTATATATTCTAACTCCCCCATCTTATTGTTTAGACTTCTAGCATTGGCATACAAGCATTTTAGAGACTGTATTTTATTCATATTAATCTGGCTATTGGTAGGCAGGGGTAATTTGGAATCTTTATGCTCTGTCTGCTCCTTACTCAAGGGCATTTGGGCTACTATACCCCCTTTTGGAATCTCACTGCTTTTGGTAGTATCCTTCAAGGATACCTTTGTCCGAACCATGCGCTCCTGGGTGACTGTCGGCTTTCCCCTATTTTCTAGTTTAAAAGCTTCTCTATCTCTTTTTTAAAGGTTAATGCCAGCAGTCTGGTCCCATCCTGATTAAGGTGAAGCCCATCCCTTCGGAAGAGCCCCCCCTTTCCCCAGAATGTTCCCCAGTTCCTAACAAATCCAAAACCCTCATCCTTGCACCATTGTCTCATCCACACATTGAGACTCCGGAGCTCTGCCTGTCTTTTGGGTCCTGCACGTGGAACAGGAAGCATTTCGGAGAACGCTATCCTGGAAGTTCTGGATTTCAACTTCCTACCTAAAAGCTTAAATTTAGCCTCCAGAACTTCCCTACCACATTTTCCTATGTCATTGGTACCAACATGTACCAAGACAGCAGACTCCTCCCCAGCACTATCTACGATCCTATCTAGGCGGTGCGTGAGGTCTGCTACCTTCGCACCAGGCAGGCATGTTACCAGGCGATCCTCACGTCCACCAGCCACCCAACTATCTACATTCCTAATGATTGAATCACCGACTATAACAGCTGTCCTGACCCTCCCCTCATGGGCACATGGCCCTGGAGAAACGCCCTCGGTGCGAGAGGGTTTTACATCACCTGGAGGACAGGTCCTAGTTACAGGATCACTTCCTGCCACACCAGGGTGATGCTCTCCTGTCACGTGACCTCTCTCCTCCATGGCAACAGGGATGCTGCCAGACTGGAGGTGGGACTTCAGGACTATATCCCTGAAGGTCACGTCCATGTACTTCTCTGTCTTTCTTATGTCTTCCAGGTCTGCTACTCTAGCCTCTAGAGAACGGACTCGTTCCCTGAGAGCAAAGAGGAGTTTGCACTTAGTGCATACGTAAGATCTCTCACCAACTGGGAGAAAATCATACATGTGACACTCAATGCAAAAGACCGGAGAACCCCCATCTCGCTGCTGGACTTCTGTCTGCATCTTAGTTTAAAGCTTGTGTTTAGATCTTTTAAATTCTGTATATATAAGGATTGGTGTAGATGCTTATACCAATAAAAGTGTATCTAATACCCCTAATACACCTTGTGTACCTAAAGCTTAATTAATTAATCTCAGGTCCTCTGTGTGTGACTGATTTGGATAATGAGCTGCACCTGAGAGCAGCCCCTTTCCTCTAAGATGTGCAAGTACCTATAAAACTACAATTACCCCAGGGGTGGGTGGGTGCTGGGGAGGGAGGGAGGGAGATAAGTCCTATTAAAGAGGGCAGTTACCCTGTCCTGGACCCTCAGCAGGGGGGGAGGGGGGCAGGGGGCTACCACACAAAGTCCAGTTAGTTGAGAGAGGCAAGGTAAATTACAGCTGAAAACAGCTGAACTAGCACTAAGACAAACAATAAATAATTAAATAAACAGTTAGACAAACAATAAATAGTTAAATAAACAGCTAGAACTCACAGCAAAGTTTCTCAGGAGGCAAAATCCACTTTTCTAGCAGAGCACTGTAAAAAGCACTGCTCCTCTCTGATCAGAAGCAGCAACTAAAAACAGACTATGCACATGTGGAGAAAACAGGAAGAAGGCTACACAGTACCTCAGCAAAGGGGGGGGAGGGGAGGATTCACTCAAGCAGGCTAGGGCAGGAAAAGTTTAAACACACAGCAGGGTCTGGGGAGAGAGATTTAATTTAAAATGAACAGTTAACCTGGCTACCACACAAAGCCCAGTTAGTTGAGAGAGGCAAGGTAAATTACAGCTGAAAACAGCTGAACTAGCACTAAGACAAACAATAAATAATTAAATAAACAGTTAGACAAACAATAAATAGTTAAATAAACAGCTAGAACTCACAGCAAAGTTTCTCAGGAGGCAAAATCCACTTTTCTAGCAGAGCACTGTAAAAAGCACTGCTCCTCTCTTATCAGAAGCAGCAACTAGGCAACTAGGCAAGCAAGCAAACAACCAGAACAAGGTGGACTACGCCACTCTTCCCAGTCAGTGGAATCGCTGAGCGGGAAAACTGGTTTGTGTTGGCCGTGGTCATTAGCTTCTGCTCTGATCCACTGGTACTCCTGCGGAAGATTCTCTTCTCTTGCCTCTCCTATAGTAAATTATTGGGCTATAAAATGAATATGATGAAAACTGAACTTCTAAAGATTCACCTTTCAGAAGAGTTGGGGGATAAGTTAAAGACGGCATTCCCCTATAAGTGGGTGAAGCATACTATTTGATACCTGTAGGGGCCCAGTGGGAAGATCTGTATACATTTGCTCATGAGAAGCTCAGGGTCTCTATCTGAAGTGATTTAGAATGATGGGATTGACTTATTTTGTCGTGGCTAAAGCTGATAGCTGCCATAAAAATGAATGTGCTCCCGCAACTCTTATTTTTGTTTTTGGTGCTTCCGATATGCATATCTGATGAGATGTTATGGCAGCAGCATATATTCAGATTCATTTTGCATAAGCAGCCGCCAAGGGTGGTGGGCCAAGTGTTAGTGCAGCCTAGGAGGAGGGGAGGTTTGGGAATCCCATTCCTGAGGGAATACTATACTGCCACAATGCTTAATGGAGTGATAGAGTAGAGGAGGGGGGAGAAAGGTAAATACTGGGTGCAAATTGAGCAGGCCTTAGAGGGTGTGGTGCCATTGTGAGGGGGGGCTTTAGTTGCTGGGGCAGAATTAGAACCGGATGGCTAAATCCCCATGTGTGTGGAATACACTATGGGTTTTGGGAACGCAACCAGGCCTAATTTGTGCAGGCATTGTACCTAGTATTGGAATATTCCCCTATAGCACAATCATTGGTTCCTACCTGGGCAGCTTTATCATGTCCATCGGGAGTGGAGTCTGCTAGGATTGGAAATGACGGGGCAGTGTTTTGATCAGACTGATTGCCTGCTTAATTTTGTTGCTCTAAAAGCACACTATGATTTGCATGAGGACCAAGAGTTTATTTTATTATACACAGGTCCACCACTATGTGCAGTCTGGCCAGGACCGGGGAGGAGGTGGAGGGTCACGCACTGTGTTTGAGCTTACTTCTGAAACCTGGAAAGAGGCACAAGGGTTACTTTCTGTCCTCTATAAACCTCTTCTGCAGCCTGGACAAGAAACACTGGGGTTTTGCAAGCAGTGGGAGGGGGATGTAGGGAAACAGTTGTAAGATCAGCAGTGGAGGAACATAGATGATGCTACAGGGAAGCTTTCCATCTCATCAGACATAGTGGAACATGGGTACAAACTCCTTTTATAGAATGTATTGGGACCCGCCAAGATTAAACGAGGCAGGGTCAAGAGGGGGGCAGTCTATGCTGGAGGGGTTATGGACAAGTGGGGGATTTTATCCATATGTGGTGGAAGTGCCTGGAGGTGCTGTGATATTGGAACGGGGTGCAGGCCTTGATTAAGGATATTGGGGAGGGGGGTAACTTTGGACCTGATTTTCATGGTTGTTGAATGGCCCTCTACATGGGGTGCATAAGGATTGAATATGCATTGTAGCTGCTCAAATGGCTCTAACTAGGCACTGGCATGACTAATTCTTTCTAGCTATATCAGAAGTAGCACAGCGCTTGGATTGGGTATGCTGCATGTCAGTGGCATCGGTCGAGCATGGCCCTCTGCTCAATTTCAGGTTAAGTAGACTATGTATGAACGATGGAAGCAGATTGGAGTGATAGTGACTCTCTTTTTTTTACCAATTGAACATCCAATTTAATTGTTAGTGTTATATAGTGCATTGAGAGTGTTTCCCAACCCAGTTGTATGGGGGGGAGAGGGGGAGGGTTGGGTGAAAATGTGGAAAAATAATTGTTGAACCAGATGGTTGTACAAGTTGTGTATGGTGTATGCTGCTGAATAAAGATTTGGAAGAAAAAAAACTGGTTCTCATTCTTAATCTGCTGGTAATAGGGCATATCTCATGTCTCTGGACTGGATGACTGGAGAGACTGAAGGAAAGAAAATTAGACCTTACCTACTAATTTCATTTTGTTCTGCTTTGCAGAAACCCTGCAGAAAATACTGCAGCCTTCCACAATACATCTCCTAGCCCTAAATCAAATAAACCATAGTCAAAACAAATAATCCTCACACTTTCTGTGCCAAACGGTAGCCCTTCCTGTATCCTGAATAGCCACCATTGAGGAGAAGAAACAATTCTTATAAACCAACTATGTCCCAAAGGATACTCAATTAAGTTATGCAACAGGGCACATGGCAGAGTAGGAGGTGTAGCCATTTTATCTAAGTCCTACTTACAACTCTCTACTATTGAATCCACATCTACCTCAGGCTTGGACACCATAACAGTCTCCAACCCCACGCTAGCGCTCCACCTCCTTTATCGCGCTTCCCAGTCTGACTCATCTGACCTCTCCACGGTCCTAGACACTGCCTGCTCCCCCCAACCTGCCTCACGCCCTCTCATAATACTAGGTGATTTAAACCTAAACTCTTTAACCCCATCTCAGTCCTCTACCTTCCTCCAGGCAATGACGTCCCTCCACTTCTCCCAAATTCTTGAACACCCTACTCACTCCAAAGGAAACATCCTTGACCTTATATTTATCCCTCTACACTCGCTAATCGCTAATCAGGTTACACATACCATCCAGCCTGTACCCTGGTCTGACCATGCTCTCATCCTCTTCTCCTTCCCCTACTCCACTCACAAAAGTCATCTCCCTTCTCAACCTCAAATTACCCGTAGATTTCAACAATTCAATGCAGCTAACTTTCTAGAACAAACAATCCCACATCTTGACTCACTAATTGGTATGAGCTTGAACCTAGAATCCCACATCTCTAATTGGAATCAAATCCTGTCTGCAGCCTCTCTACTCCCTCCTTGTCAATTTCCCCGAAAACACCATGGAAGAGCCCCATGGTTCTCCACAAACTTGAGAAACCTCAAAAGAGAACTGAGACGTCTTGAACGTAAATGGAGACGCTCTCAAGACCCTCTAGCACTCATTGCTTACACAACTAAACTCCAATCATACTGCTCAGAAACTCTTAACCATAAAAAAAACTACAATGAGAAGATTATCCAGCGGTCTCTTAACAAACCTAGAGAACTTTTCTCTATTACAAAATCCTTAATAAACGAGCCCTTACAGCAGGACCTGACACCTAAAATTTCTGCACAATCCATAGCCGACCACCTGATCTCCAAATTCCTCCCGCCCTCATCAACCACTAACCTACTGCACCTTACTGATTACGGCACTGATTACTGCACCCAACCTCTCCAAATTCTTGGAGTGAATTTGACACCCTTTCCTTGGATAACATTTCTAATGTTATTAAAGAACTTAATGCCTCAACCTCCGCTCTTGACCCTTGCCCTGTTCCCTGGATCAAATCTACCAGGAGTTCTCTCAGCCCTTACATTCTACATATTGTACAATCATCCCTCCAGACTGGTTTAGTGCCCTCTCCACTTAAGTGTGCCACTATTCGTCCTATCATAAAAGGGTCAAAACTAGACCCAACTTCTCCTGTCTCCTACAGACCCATCTCAAGTATCCCTTTCTTGGCAAAAATAACTGAAAAAGTAGTCCAAACTCAACTTCAGAACTTTATCGATGATCGCTCCCCCCTTGACTTATTCCAACATGGTTTCAAAAAAAACCATGGTGTTGAAACCCTCCTTACCTCCCTTCTAGATTCATTATACCTCTACACCCAGAACCCTTCCCAAGGATGCCGCCTCATATTCCTTGACTTACCTGCCGCCTTTGACTCCCTTCCCCACCACCAACTCCTAAACAGACTCTATGATATTGGACTGAGAGGCACAACTCTAAACTGGTTCCATTCTTATTTGCAGGATAGAACCCAACAAGTTCGTATTGAAAATGATACCTCCCTCCCTTTCACCCTAACACAGGGTGTCCCTCAAGGAACCAGTCTTTCTGCTCTTCTCTTCAATATTTTCCTTCAGCCTGTCTGCAAGATTTTCCAAAACCATGGCATTCAATATCAGCTATATGCTGATGACATGATGTGCTTCACCCCATTTAACCTCTCAAACCCTAACTTTTCTAAACTAAATGAATGCCTAACCAGTCTTAAATCTTGGCTCTCCCAACACAACCTCATAATCAATCCATCCAAAACCGAGGTTCTTCAGGTATTCTCTAATTCCGCATACAGTCCACCTCCCACCATCACTATTGGTGATCTCACACTCTCCATAAAAGACCAAGTGAAATATCTTGGCATTATCCTTGATCAGTCCCTCTCCTTCAGTGAACAAAGAAAACCACCACTACAATATATGCTAAGCTGCATATCCTCAGGAACCTCAAGCCTCTCTTAAACCCTGATTCTTTCCGTACTGTCTGTCAGGCCCTCACAATCCCTTCTCTCGATTACTGCAACCTTATCTATCATGGCCTCCCCAAGAATACTATGCAGCCACTTCAACTAGCCCAAAATACCCTAGCACGGCTTATAACCAACAACCCCAGACGATCCCACATTACTCCAGTTCTCTACGATCTCCACTGGCTCCCTGTTCAATATAGAGTTAAATTCAAGGTGATAACTCTTATTCATAAAATCATAACCAATGAATCAGCTCCACGCCTCTCTTCTCTCCTTTCCTCCTCCACAAACGCAAGAACACGCTGCTCTATTACTAAAAATCTTCTCACCATCCCTACATCTAAAAGATATTGCAAGCAAATTACTAATAACAGGACTTTCTCACTCTATGCCCCATCCTTATGGAATACCCTTCCCCACGACCTGTGGAACTGTTCCAACCACTCTGAGTTCAGGAAGAAGTTAAAAATCTTTATTTTCCTTGAACATTTCTCCCTTCCACCTTAGTAACTAACCCCTATACACTCTCCTCCCTACATTTGGCCTCTCAAATCCTATCTTATAGCCTATTGTTTTTCCTTGTAAATTCCTATGTAAATAGTTAATCTCTGTTTATTGTAATTAGTTCTCTTTCATATTCAATGTAGTTCTCGTTCATATTCATTGTATACCTGTTACCTGTTCCTTGTAAACAGTTGAAACGTACTGCCAAATGTTCTATGTAAACCGTCTTGACTTGTAGAAAGACGGTATATAAATCTTGTTAAATAAATAAATAAATTCTGAACCCCCTCTCGTCTTCCCTCCCGAAAAGAAAAGTGGTCATTCTCTCAGCCCAAATCTTTGCAAAACCAGGGTACGTATTGCCTCTCAGAATTCTTTCACTAGGGGGAATTTAAGCTAACCATAGACTTCATAGATTCCTGTAGGTACCATTTCTGTCTTGACATATGCAAAGAATATCATGCATGATTCCCACTTGTTTCCCTTACTGCAGGAGGCCTTTGGCAAACCATGACAAACTTTTATTTCTCATTGTCCATCCAGTCCTGTTCAGATGTATAGGTTATGCATGCCTGCCAGCAGATGGAGACTGAGAACTACAGGTTTGATTTTTGACGTTGTGGTATAAAGGGTCCTGTACAGCCTCTCCTTCACCAGTATTTCTCAGTCTCCTGCAGATGGAGGTTCACGTTTCCTGTGCAGTCTGAAGTGCATGGTGAATGATGAGGAATTTGGGACACTGGTTGGCGGTCGCCGGCCTTAGAGCCCTGGGGTGCAGAACCTGGTGGCACCCAAGAGCTCTAAGACCCTCTCCCCCCCCATCACCATTCCTCAGTTGTGGGGGTAACGGTTGGTTGGAAAACGCCTGTGAGGAGGGCAGTGGTTTTTTTTTTTTCCCTGCTTCCGCAGAAAGGAAATGAGAGGAAACTGAGTTCAGAGGATGATGGTGCTATTCTTTTTTTCCCTCGATGTTGGGAAGGCAGCCAGGATCAGATATGCAGCTCTTTAAAAAAATATTAAAAGAAACAACCCAAAAAGACACAACGAGAAGGGGAAGGACATAGCCATTTTAGTGGTCTGAATTCCAGCCTTGACCTTTAAGGGTAAGTGCCTTCAACAACGGAGTATGCAGTTCATTTGGCGCCCCGGAGCCTGTGATTTTTTTTCAAGGGCATCCATGGCCAATGTTCCTTTAAGTGGGGAGGAGGCATTTGCGGTGCTACTGCTGTGTGTGTGTATGTGTGTGGTGGTGGTGGTGGTGTGTGGGTTTTTTTTCTTTTTTTTAAAGGGAGCTCAACTGGGTAACTGTCCCTGCTGTCTCTCGGGGTGAATCTTCTCGTCTTGTGCCCTAGTCATGTGGAACTTTGCTGGTCTGTAACTTTGTTGCCGTCTGAGATTGGACCATGTGGCCTGTTTTTCTTTTATCTGGGGACTGCTCGAACAGTCTGTCACCTTGGTCTTCAACAGGTTTATTGTTCTGTTACCAACCTGTTTTCTTAGCAGCTTCCTTCAGGCTCCAGTGTCTGGCATCGGTTTAGTCATCTGGGTCTGTTGTTTCAGTGCAGGTTCATGACGGTCATTTATTTTTCCTTTATCGGTTTGTTGTTGGGGGAAAAAAAAGGGGAAAAGACAGCTACCCAGCAGGAAATGAATGTCCCAGAGGGGTTCGTTCCAATAACCTGTGAGGGGAGGAATTTTGGGGCAAATGGCGGCCATTTTTAGTACCTGGCTCAGTTCTCTTTGGTGAGATGGCACTGAGCTAGGTTAAATCATGTGGATTATAAGTGCTACTAAAGAAATGAATGAATGGTTAAAGAGGACGTTACTGTTCAGGACTCGCTCCATTCTCAGCCAGTGGAAGAACAACGGAGGATGTCCATACGCAAATCGAGTCCCTGCTTGTTCATAATGCAGGTTATTTCTAAGCTTAACATGTCTTGGCAGCGGTCATTTCTATATGATTGAACACAAAGATAGGGGGTAGCACTGTATGATATGAGGAAAGCCATGACAAGACCTCATTGTAAATAGGAAAGGTCATTGCTTGTGGAGGCGAAGGACGGCAGGTCATTTGTCTGATTATTCATTTGTATATTAGTTTTGATACTATAGGCACATAAATGGATATCGGTGAATCCTTCAATAACTCTTCCTGCATATGTCTGAATGTGTGCACTTTTGGTCGAAAGGATGTTTCCACAAAATTGCAGGGGTCTTTTTGTGCAGATACCTCCTTTTCACTGTTCCCTCTAAGCTGTGCGCGTGTGCGCGCGCACACACCTCGCCGAGCGAGCGCACATACTTTACAACAGAGCGCACAAAAATTATGGCTCTGATTCTGATAGAAAACAACACAGACGTCTTAAAATTTAAAAGTTATGATTGTAATTACTAGAAATTTCCCGCTTCATTTAGTAATCGTCTATTTTCATTTAATTTGATTAAAAACAATGTGGTGTACATACTATATTCTGACGTGTAGTCAAATTTTAAAGTATATAACTCCAAGTGTTGTTATGTGGCGCACAAAAATTTAACCTTCCTTCAAAAGCTGCACACAGCTGATATTTTATGCGCACACTGCCTACAGAAAATTTGAGGGAACATTGCTCCTTTTACTTCAAAAGGTTACACTAGAAAAAGTATGTGTTCTGTAACGTACAACCTCCTCCCCGCCCCCCACAGATCTTACAAGATATTCAGGTGCTCTTCACCAGTGCTTGAGCATTTTAGAACTATTTGTTTCTGTTATTTTTGTTTGGTATAGAGCAGTTCTGCCAGGAATAAAAAAAGAAGAAAAAAAATCTCTGTGGATTTTAGAGCAGGTTCTTTATGCAAGCTATTGGAATATATATATTTTTTGTTAATTTTGGTATTTTCCTTTCTTACTTCTTGCTGTGGATCGATACAATAACAGCAGTTATGGATGCCACTCTATCAACAATGAGTCGCTTGGCTGAAGACTGAACAAAGTTTAGATCAACTATCCAGAGTGTTGCCAGGAGTCGACACAGACTCGATGGCACTTAACAGCAACTTCTTGTTAAGTTGAGCAGCAAGGCCATTTATAGTAAATTATTGGGGGGGGGGGGGAGATGATGATTGGAACCACAAACCTGCTTTGTGGTCGTCCTTCCTACATGGAGAAGCAGGTGAGGATCTATGGCTTTGCCGACTGTCGGGGCAGAGGAGCTGGTCATACTGGTCATGTTTCATGTGATGGCAGTGTCTCGGAAGAGCGGAGGAATAGCCTCATGGTTAGAGCTGGAACGTGTTGTCTAGGAAACCAGGGTGGATTCTCTCTAGTTCCTGACATGAGTTTGGACTATTTGCTTTCTTTTCTGGTTATTTCATAAGGTCACATGCACATAAAACTTAAATGTCATACTTTCTGGGTTGCTCCACACTCCATTGGCCCCAGTGTGCTGTTTCCAGCAGTGGCCACTCCAGGTCACAAATTCCTGGCAGGTTACCTTGAAGTTTGCAATTTGGTGACTGCCCAAGGGTGACAGAGTTGACAGGAGTCAGCCTGGTGGCTTGGTGCACATTGCATTCTGCTAGTTGGAAAAAAAATGTTTGTGCTGCATTCCGCTAAGGGGGTGGCACTCTGTTTCATTGCTCAGTCATGCCTCATCATGAGCTTTATAAGCTGCTACTTCTTCCTTGGTAGCTGGACCAGAATATTAGGCAGATCCTGCAGATTTTGCTGTCTGATTAGTCCTGGTGATGATGAGAAGCCCAAGCTTCAGCAATATTTCTTGTGGGGGATTATTGGTCAGTTCTGTTTTTCAAGGATTGTTGAAAGACCTTAGATTCGTTGAAGGGAGCCTGGATAGTTTTCGCCCGGTATGGACAGATCGGTATCTTGGTGTTAAAACAGAAGGATTGTATTTTGGTGGTTCAGCAGGAGGATTGTTCTGCCTATGGACAACAAGAGTTGCTCAAAGATATGACTGACCCGGTTCCATCCAGGCTTGGTGGAGTAGTACTAGAGCTGATCTAATCTACCTTCTTTTCCTTAGGTTTGTTTGGTCTAGGCAAGCTCAGCGGTTGCTGGATTTATTTTTCTGACTGTCTTTGTTTTTGATTGATTTGGTTATTAGTGTTTTTGATACTTAACAGAATGTACTGCACTGGGGATTCCTCTGTCTTGTGAATTGCCCATGTTTGGATAAATTGTTAATCTGCTCACGTCATTCTAAGTAAGAAGGTTGTCCCTCTGTGGGCATACATCTGTAGTGACTCTTTCTACCTCTTACCTGTCTCCTCTCTTGATGTTGCAATCATTGGTTTTCTCAGACTGGGTGGTCAGCAGGGAAAAAAAACAGAGGAGAAAGTGGTAAATAGCCACATAAAGGATGGACAGTTTAGAGCAAGTGCTCAAGGCTCACCTGTGGTTGCTGTCAGATACACCATCTTTGTGTCCCTCCAGTTTTCCCTAGGAAAGTAACATGGTGCTTACAAGCTTCTTTTCAAGATTTTGTTTGGTACTCTGGATTAGTTAAAGGGAATAGCTTTTTGTGTTTATGATCCTTCAAGGCGTAGGCCAATGCCTTTCTTGTTGGGAGTGCATCTTCCATTGCTGCAAGAGCAGGAAGATTTCATGAACTCTGTTAGCACCATTGTTCGCATATGGCCTGGGCAGCAAGGGTGCTTGTTGAGAGCGAAGCCCTTAGTATCCATGGGTCACTATCAAGTCGCCTAGGGGATTGCTTCACAAGTAGAAGGCCCATCCAGGGGTTTGCCCTTTGAGTAACCATATCACATTTAGTTATTGAGTCTTAACAAATCTCCGAGGCCAGGAACAAGCTTGGGAGAAGTCGACCTAGGAGGTGAGTCGCCAGGCTAGCTCTGTGTTAGTCAACAGTGGTGGTCTGCCAGGAAGTCTTGTTCTTGTTCCGTGGCACTGTCTTCTGGTGAGTTCAGAGGACAGTGGACTCGGAATTTATAATCCGACTGTTGCTGGGTATTGCATATGGGAAGTGGAACACGTGGTCCATTTGGGTATTTGAAGCCTTTTCAGATCCGAGTCCAGAGTTAGAGCTCCAAGTGGCCTTGTAGCTTATGAGTTGGCTTCAAACGCAATCCTTATGTTTGCCTGTCTTTTGGCCACAGTTGCTGTCCCTGATGGGAGGACATGGACTTGCTTGCCTTGTATCACTTGTCTAGTGGTCTGTCATTTGTGTGGCTAGTAGGGGGGGGGGGTGTATTACTGTGTGCTCACATTCTATCTCTGCCTATTACCGGTTTTGTAGGTGGATGGAGAGGAGATGGTCATCTGTCCTAATCAGCCTTGTTTCCCAAAAAAATCCAAAAAACAAGCAAGCTGATTTGGTCTACATGGGTTTTGTTGGCCCAAAACCAGTGTTTCTCAGTCTCCATCTGCTGGCAGGTGTGCATAACCCACATGTCTGGACTGGACTGGAGGGACTCTAAGAAAGAAAATTAGCAGTTAAGGTCTAATTTCACTATTTAATTTAATTAAAATAAACTCCAGTCTGCAGGCCCCTTTGGAAAAAAAAAAGCCAGATAACTTAGACATAAGTTTGCTTTATTGGTGGTAATGTTATTGTTAGCCATCATATTGGCACTTCTCTCTTACTGTTTGCATTCTGTCAGTTTTTAGTCTCTGCTTCATGGATTACCACTCCAAGTTCGCTGCAGCTACCCCTATATTCAAAAGTCACTCAGTCTGACTAACCAGTACCCAGACATTTTTCTACCACAAATATGCCTTATAGTACTTATATCACAAAATCAACTTGCTCCCCCTCTGCATCTTCCCGTTAACAAATAAATAAAAATGAAATTTACAAAAATATTGTGATAAAGTCCGGTACAGAATTCTTCTTACCCTAGTCATTTATTTAGCTGTATTTATATATCACCTTTCACCGGTTCAAGGCGGTTTACATCGAACAAGAGAGAACAGAACATACAATGTAACAGCATCTTCAACATGCAGTTGATACATAAGAGTTTATAACTATATACAGTCTTAAACTATTTACACTATATAGACTTAGACTATGTTCAGGTGAATTCAACTGGTCTATGTTAAGGGGGTGAAGTACTTGATGCCTAGGTGTGTTTTCAGATGTTTTCTGAAGATTTTGAGATCTGTGATGATCCTGAGATGGTCTGGGAGAGTGTTCCAAATAGAGGGTGCATACAGTTGGAATGCACGTTTACATGCTTTCTGGTTAGATTTGGTTCTAAAGTGGGATATGACCAGGGCCATGGAAGCTGGTCACTGGTAAATATGCTCAAATATCACTTTTGCTCAGTCCTGTAGTCTACATATACCTTAGCAGGATCTCTAACCTATAGAGTTGCCTTAACTTATCATGTAGTAGTTCCAGCGAACGTTCCCATTTATACTTAAAACACTATCTACCATTGCACCCATGTGTGGTTGATTTATATCCTGCTTGTCAAAGGAGAAAGCAGTTACTTACCTGTAATGGGGGTTTTCCATGTACCACAGGATAAATCATGCTTGCGGATCTGGTCCACCAAAGGAGCACCACACCACGTCGGTCAACAGACACCCAGTCAATAATACGTGGTCTTAAAATTGGAAGGATACTTTTATTCAACAATACAACAACCTGAGAGCCCGACACAGGCCGTGTTTCGTTTTCACTTCCTCAGGGGATTCAGGCGTGCTGCATATATATATGAACACAAACAACATGTTTTATATACAAATAAAATATTAATAAAACACATAAAATGTCATGAATATATAAAAAAACTAATAAGGATAAAAACATAAAATAAACATTCATAACTGAATCCTAATATAAGCAGAATTATTGAAAGGTGTAAAACCACATATAACTAATATAAACCATTTGCACTATGTATATAAAACAAACAGTTAAGAATTAATAAAATCAAACCTAAAGCATTAAATAAATAAATAACCATATTTTAATAATAGTGAAAAATATTGAAAGGGTGTGTAAAATTACTAATACAAACTCATTACACTATGTGTAACCACCAGAGTAGTATTTCTATCACTTATATGAGACTAGTAGGAGCAAGGAGTGAGTATGTGAAAACAAATTGTAAAAACCATTTGTCTATGGACACAATAAAAACAATCAAGGGTAACTCATAATAAATCACTAAAATTATAAAGCATAAAACCATAAATACATAAATTAAAAAACTAACTATAACATTATAAATACACAATTATAATACTAATGTGACATTTATAATAAGCTCATAAAAACAAGGAGAACGTATATAAAACAACAATCTGTCTTAAAACGTCTGTGTGCTCGTTAACCCAACAAGGTTAGTTCATGTTAAAATTATAAAGACCATAAGATCCTAACTACAACATTTTAAATACATTTCTAAAATATTTATGGCAAACATCATACCCGTTCTTACGATCAGTATTCACGGCTCAAACTCGATTCTTTATAAGAGCCGAACAGACGTATCTTCTATGATTAAAAACATAAAAGGTTTATCATAACGTTTGCTCAAACTATAATATAGATTCCCTCACGGGGTGTTGCAACTGTCTTGCATACAGGAGTAGGGAATAATACATATCATCTGAATACGTAAAGATGTCATCTAACCCTTTAAAATTACTTAATCTCCCATAACGAGTGTATCAAGACTACGAGGGTTAAAAAACAAAAACAAAGGAAGCAACTGTTTTATTAAACCTAAACCATATCAAGCGTTTTTTATTTCCATCACTATCATCACTTTAGATTAGAGTAACCATAACAGGGCACACTCGAGCATTATCAGATATTCCTTCTGTCATGCGTAAGAATAACCTACCTCATTCCTACTTGGTTAAATCGTATCAAATGCATTAATTTGTAAAAACTACCCCTATCTATATAATATTGAATATAATATCTAAAAACGGAGGAAAAGGGGGTCATTTACTGTCAGAGGACTTCTTGACTGCGCCCAGGAGAAACTGCTCTCATTTGCATTAGTATTGTGACTCAACATTGGACAGTCAATTGTGCTATATTCACATACTAAAACTCTCCAAAACCCTTCTCTTTCAAAGGACTATTGCCGTATCGCTAGAACCTATCGACAACGGAACTGTCCGCTTTTCACTATGTTCATTCGCAAAGCTGTTATCATCAACATACTCATATTTTCCATACCTCATTGATTTAAAAGATGCATCCGACTAACGTTTATCCCATATTACTAGTATTACAAAATTCCTTTACTTATTCATAGAGTTGCCTGTTTCCCTCTACTCGAGCTTACCCATCTAAACTCTCACACCCTTAAATCGTTGCACAACGGAAATATACACATCATGGAGGGACTTCAACATGTATCTTCTTCCATCAGTCAGCGCCCATAAAACCAAAAAACTATTTAATTGCCACTTACACATGCGAATATCAGGAGATCCTTGTTCAAAAAGGCTACCATCAGTACGCTGTAAAGGCTTCTTCTGCAAGGACGCCCGCACTTGCACTGTACTTAAACGCGGGAAAAATGACGTCTCTCTTTAAAAGGGGTGCAGGCGTCATCCGTTGCTAGGTAAAATCTCGCGGACTCAGTGCAGAATAGAAGTGCTTCGAAGCAACCATTCTCATTTAATCAGAAACTCTCTGCTCACCTCTCTCCAAATATAACCAATTCAACTAGGGGTACCAGAAGAATTGCATATCTATTCCATTATTCCTATAATTACTCTAACGTGATATATTATAGGATGTTATAATTATAGCACTTTAAACTCATCCATCCTGCGTACTCATAAAGCGATATTAGCATTATCTTACTGTAAATATCCTATATGAAATCGCAACAGACTTACAGAAACACTGACAGATCCCTCTCCATATTCAACCCGTTAGGAGACAGGGAGTCTAATTGAAAAATATAACGTTGTTCTAACCTCTGTATCATCTTATCCACATCTCCTCCTCTCCAATTGAGCTTCGCCTTTTTAATAACAAAAAACTTTATATCACTAATCCGATGTTTCATCTCTTGCCAATGCGCCACAAGCGGTTTCTCTACTATACCCCTCTTGATACAGCTCTTATGTTCTATTATCCGAACTTTCACACTCCTAATTGTCTTCCCCACATATAACTTTTTATAGGGGCACTGTATGACATACACTACATGAGTAGTTTCGCAATTAGAAAAATCTTCTATCTTAAACTCTTGTTGCGTCGTAGGATGTACAAACTTATCTCTTATTGGCAACACGTGGGTACACACGGAACATCGCCCACATTGGTATTGACCTCTATGCCTAGATAAGAATTTACGTTCGGTTAATGCTGATGGTACTAACATATTTCTTAAATTAATATTATGTTTGTGAGCAACCGTGATTGTAGTATCTTGAAAACCTGGCAAGAATTGGATGAGGTGCCATTCTTTGTTTAGAATTTTTGTAATTCGTTTAGAATAAACTGAATATAGCAATGGGCATACTAATCCTACATCCTTCTTTTCCTTTTCTTGCTGCAGCAACTTATCACGCGGTGTGTTTTTTGCCCTCTAATATGCTTGGTCAATATATTGCACAGGATATTTCCTCGCCACAAATCTCTCCTTCATCAGTTCAGCATGAGCTTCAAATTCTTGTATCGTAGTACACGTCCTCTTAGCTCTAAAGAACTGCCCAATTGGCAGGTTCTTTTTTAAGGATGGGTTATGGAAACTTTCAAAATGTAACAGTTGATTGTGATCTGTTGGTTTCCTATACAGTGTGGTCGTGAATTGTTTATCTTAACAACTAGATCCAAATATGGTATTTGTCGTGCGTCGTAAGTAATCTGAAACCTTAAATTTATATCGAAACTATTTATCCATGTGTTGAATTCTGCCAACCTCTCCATGTCTCCCTCCCAAATTTATGTATTTATGGTTTTATGCTTTATAATTTTAGTGATTTATTATGAGTTACCCTTGATTGTTTGTTTTTATTGTGTCCATAGACAAATGGTTTTTACAATTTGTTTTCACATACTCACTCCTTGCTCCTACTAGTCTCTCATATAAGTGATAGAAATACTACTCTGGTGGTTACACATAGTGTAATGAGTTTGTATTAGTAATTTTACACACCCTTTCAATATTTTTCACTATTAAAATATGGTTATTTATTTATTTATTTAATGCTTTAGGTTTGATTTTATTAATTCTTAACTGTTTGTTTTATATACATAGTGCAAATGGTTTATATTAGTTATATGTGGTTTTACACCTTTCAATAATTCTGCTTATATTAGGATTCAGTTATGAATGTTTGTTTTTATCCTTATTAGTTTTTTTTATATATTCATGACATTTTATCTGTTTTATTAATATTTTATTTGTATATAACATGTTTGTGTTCATATATATGCAGCACGCCTGAATCCCCTGAGGAAGTGAAAACGAAACACGGCCTGTGTCGGGCTCTCAGGTTGTTGTATTGTTGAATAAAAGTATCCTTCCAATTTTAAGACCACGTATTATTGACTGGGTGTCAGCAGGATAAATCAGCCAGACAGTCCCTTCCACCTTGTTTAAGCTATAGAATAGACTGAAGGAGAGGAGCAGTAGTTGCACAGGAAAGGTGCACTTGAGCATGCTCAGAGAGCTTTTTGGGCTCTGGGAGAGAGCATATCGGAATAGGCACTATCATGGGTGACACTTGTGTGTGTGACTGATTTTATCCTGCTGTCCATAAAGAACTGTTGCAGATAAGTAACTTTGCTTTCCTGACCACCTAAATCAGAAGTGGGCAAACTGTGTCCCATGGACCAAAACAGACTTGGGCAAACATTGCATTTTATTTTTTTTTCTTAAATTTTAAGTTTGTTTTTATTGACTCACCAATTCTGTGTTTCTCTCAGTATGATCAGCAAAGGCCCAATGTTGCAAGCATCTCTGTGCTTTTGACATTGGGAAAATGTATTGTGTTTTTCCCCTGTTCTCTGCTATAATCTGACAAACAAGACTGATTCCTGTTGTCTACTTCTTCTTGACTGAGATGCTGCCTGCAGGTCTGTTTTGGATATATTTTGCATTTGAGACCCATTTGGGCTGCTGGTTTACACCAGTCTGTCTTGTTTACTTTTTTGAAACTTGCCAGACGTGGGCACATGTAGCTCTTGGAGAAGAGAGCTGAATTTTTCCATAGATTTTTTTTTTTTCCATAGGAACATAGTCGTGGTCCACGTTATTGTCATCCTTGCAATTCAACCCCTTAATATCCAATATCTCCTAAATAACACACAAAAGAATCAATCTGCACATGTCCCAATTAAATTTCATGCCCAGTCTCTTGCAGTTTCTCATAAGCCACGTGTGATTTTAACTATTCTGAATAATTTGGTGTGCTCTACAAATTTAAACATCTCACTTATTCCCAATTCCAGATTGTTTGTTTATAAATGTTATAAAGCACTGGTCCCAATACAGGTCCCTGGGGTTCTCCACTATTCACTTTCCTCCACTGAGAAAATTGATCTTTTATCCCTATTTCCTGTTTTCTCTCAACCAGTTTCCAATCCAAAAATAGGGCATTGTCTCCTATGTCATGAGTTTTTAACTTTCTCAGGAGTCTGTTGTAGGTCCTTATCAAATGCTTTCTGACAGTTATCATCTGGCTGATCTTTTATCTGCATGTTTATTCACGCCTTCAAAGGAATCCAGCAGATTGGTAAATCCTTGTTGATTTTGTCCCATTAAGCAATGTCTGTCCATGTGCCCAGTAATTTTGTTCCTTATGGTTTCCACCATTTTGCCTGGCACAGATGTTAGGTTCACCAGTCTGTAGTTTCCCGGATCGCCCATTGAGCCTTTTTTTAAAAATAGGCATTATATTGGCCGCCCTCCAATCATCTGGTACCACTGATATTTTAATGATAGGTTAAAAATCACTAATAGTAACTCTGCAGTTTCATGTTTGAATTCTCTCAGCACTCTTGGGTGTATACTATCCAGTCCAGGCGATTTGCTGCTCTTTAGTGTCTCAGTTTCTTCTTCTACCTCATTTTTTCTTCCTGGGTCACTGAGATCATTCAGCTCTTCTGATTCATCACTGTTACATATTCTTCTGCCATCACTGTTAAATATCCTTCACATCTTCCTCAATAAAGATCAAAACAGAGTTCATTTAGTCTCTCGACTATGGTCTTGTTCTCCCTGATTACTCCTTCTACCCCTTGATCATCTAATGATCCAACTAATTCCTTCCTCGCCTTTTTTTGCCTTGTATGTACCTGAAAGTTTTATTGTGTGTTTGTCTCTGATGAGCTTCTTTTCAAATTCTTTTGTCTTCCTTATCAGTGCCTTGGATTAACTTGCCAGTGCTTATGCTAATTCCTATCTATTTTTTTTTCCTTCAAATATTCTTTTTGCCTCAAATAGCCTTTCATCTCACTTTTAATCATGCTAGCTGTTTTGGCCTTCCTTCCACCTTTCTTAATGCATGGGGATACACCTGGTCTGGGCTTCCAAGATTGTATTTTTAAACAACGTCCATGCTTGACGTTAACTTTTCACCTTTGTAGCTGCTCCTTTTTTTAAAAAATTTTTTCTAACCATTTTCATCTTTTTATTGTAATCTCCCTTTTGAAAATTAAACATTGACATGGTAGATTTCCTTTGCATGCCTACTCTAGGTTAAGTCAAATGTGATCATATTATGATCACTAGTACCTAGTAGTCCCAACATGGTTAGCTCTTGTAACAAATCCTGGGTTCCAGAAAGAATGAAGTCTATAAAATAGCTCCTTCTCTAGTCTGTTCTGAACCAGCTGCTCCATGAAGTAGTCATTTATTTAATATAGGAGCTTTACCTCCTTGGCATTTTCTGACATCACATTTATCCAATCATTTTTGGGATAATTGAAATCACCCTTTAGTGTGTTGCTGATTTTGCTAGGTTCCCCAATTTCTGATAGCATTTCATCATTGGTCTGCTCATTCCATCCAGATGGACAGTAGTAAACACCTAATGCTATTTTCTTCCCCTTCACACATGGGATTTTTATCCATAAGGATTCAGTGGCACATTTTGTTTCCTTTTAGAACATTTATTCTATTTGTTTGTGCTCTCTAACATACAGTACCACCCCTCCACAAATTTGATCCATCCTATCATTGTGATATAAGTTGTACCTTGGTATCTGTGTTCCATTGGTTATCCTCCTTCCATGAGGGCTCTGAGATGCTTATACATCTTCATTTAGTGTTATATTAATTTTCCTAGCTTACCTTTTAAGCTTCTAACATTTGCATAGATACATTTCAAGGTATGTTTGCTTGAATTTACAATCTTCCTAGCAGCTGGCAGGGATAATTTGCAATCTTTCTGATGTTCCTCTGAAGGCATCTGGGCTAGGTTTTATTGCAACCTCTCTATCGGGATGCCTTAACGTCCCTGTTATGATGGTATCTTTTAAAGATACCTTATTCTGAACCATTCGCTCCTGAGTGACTATCTGCTTTCCCTCAGGTTCTAGTTTAAAAGCTGCTCTATCTTCTTTTTGAACATTAACACCAGTGGCCTGCTACTGCCCCGGTTAAGGTGAATCCCATCTTTGCAGAATAGGCTCCCCCTTCCCTAGAATGTAACCTAGTTCCTAACAAATCTAAAACCTTCCTCCTTGCAACATAGTCTTAGTCACACATTGAAACTCTGGAGCTCTTCCTGTCTCTTGGGTCTTGCACATGGAACTGGAAGTGGTTAGGGCTGCTACCTAGAGCTAAAAAACAAAACAAAACAAAAAACCAGGGTTCAAATCCCACTGGCACTCCTTGTCGCCTTGGGCAAGTCACTTAACCCTCCATTGCCTTGATACAAACTTAGATTGTGAGCCCTTTGGGTCAGGGATATGCATACAATACAGTCAGGTATAGTATCTTGATCGTCTCCTGGAAAGGCGTGAGCTAAATACTAAAATAATAATAATTTCAGAGAATGCTACTCTAGAGGTCCTGTATTTAAATTTTCTGCCTAAAATCCTAAATTTGGCTTACAGAATCTCCTCACATTTTCCTATGTTATCGGTACCAACATGTACCAGGACAGCTGTCTCTTCCCCCAACACGGTCTAAATTCCTATCTAGGGTATGTGTGAGGCTTGCTACCTTTTGCACCAGACAGACAAATGACCAGGCAGTTCTCGTGCCCACCAGCCGCCCAGTTATCTGTATGCCTAATGATTGAATCACCAATGAAGACTATCGTTCTGACCTTTCCCTCCTGGTCAGAAGCCCCTGGAGACACATCCTTGGTGCCAGAGGATATTGCATCCCCTGGTGGTTGAGTCCTGGCTACAGGATCACTTCCTACCACACCAAGGTTATGCTCCCCTTCCAGGTGAACTCTTTTCTCCAAGGCAGCACAAAGGCTGCCAGACCGGAGGTGGGACTTCTCTACTATGTCCTTGAAAGTCTCCTCTATGTATCTCTGTCTGCCTCAGGTCCTCCGCTACTCTAGCCTCCAGAGATCAGACTGTTAACTGTGAGAGCCAGGAGCTCTTTGCTTCAAGGGGGCATGCATGACCTCTTGCCAACTGGGAGATAACCATACATGTGGCACTCATTGCAAAAGACTGGTTAGACCCTGTCTCATTGCTGGACTGCTTTCTGCATCTTTGTATTGATGAATTCTTCAGTTACTGTATTTAGAGGTGCTGAGGAATACCTAGACTAAAAAAAGGACTTTGGGATTTTTTAGTATAGTATCTGCTAATATTGTGTGTTCTTCTCCCTGAACTGCTAATCTATTATGAGATAATCACTTGCTGATTTAAAATATCCTGTAATAACCAATTTCACTCTTAATTGGGAAATCAACTATAAATTAAGGGATGTGCCTGGGTTGGATGGTAGCTGGAGAGGGTGGATGGGAAAAGATTAACTACCTGTCTTAAATGTATTCATTTGGATTAAAGGGGGATCTTTTTTGGCCCATCTGATTTTTAAAAACATTCTGACAGTTCCTCTTTCTTGTTAGAGCTGAATACTGTTGAAGGTGAAGCCTCTGCCACCAGAGAGAGCTGCACATTATACCACCCGGAAAATGAGGCCAAGAGGTGAGGCCCATTTTGAACATAAAACCTTTACTGCAGTAGCCTACACTTTGTGTTAATTGTAACAAGATGGCTTCCAGATGAAGATCTAGTTTATCCATGTTGCATTACATTATTTGAAGCCCTGTGTAAAGATGCGAGGGGAAAGTGATCCAGTCTTTAGGATAGTGGAACCTCAAGTGTCATTCGGGGTGTCAAGTGGCCATATCTCATTTGTTTTTTGTTCTTTACCTTTTTAGACAACGTTCTGTGAACATTTCATTAAAGTTTCAAAATTCTTCAGTGTTTAGAGATGCATTGAGGGATCCAAGCCGAATATTGCCCTTTTGGGACAGAATTACATTCTGTCCTTACTAGAAGACAGGGAAAGAAAAATAGTAATGCAGGACTGCTAGCTACAGCTCTAACTGCATTACAGTCATCTTGTCAGAGTAAGATTCCCTGTGAGAAATGTAATATTTTATGTATTCAGATTTATTAATTGCCTTTATGAAGCGAGTTGTCCATTGTAGCATACAGAAGTTGTAGCTGCTGGATATAGGCCGTTATTACAATGTAAACTACCTAGCTATAATTGACCAAACTTCAGCTAGACTAGTGAGGTAAACTTGGAAATGGGCAAATTAAATTAAAGTAATAACAATATGATAGTGTCGGCACCATACAGATTTAAAACAGCTCAGTGGAACATTTATAAAACAGAAATATGATATTCATAGGGTCAGCACAATACAAATGAAACTTTTTAATCTCCAGGAACAAGCAGGAATGAGTCTTCACATATGGGAGACGTCGCCGACGGAGCCCGCACGGGAATGCTCCCCAGCATCCAATCAGAAAGCCTTTGGGAGCATCCTCGCGCCTGCGCGGTGGCTTCCCGCCCTTCCTACTGCCTCTCCCCAGTTTTTCGTTTTCCGCGGAGCAGGCAGGACGTACCTCCTGCCACCGCAGAAACTTTTCTTTTCTTTCTTGTTTCCTGTGGTCGCGGCCTTTTCCCGCCGACAACGGCACCACCGGTGCCCCTTTTTTCTTTTTCTTTTATTCTTCGTCACCTAGAGGGAACCTTTTTTTCCCTCGGGTTGTTTTGAGGCCTACCGGGCTTCACAGCATGGAGCCTTCTTCTCCCCAGAAGTGCCCTCACTGTGGAGACTTAGTTTTTCACTTAGACTCCAACGCCTGGTGCCTCTCCTGTTTGGGCCCTGACCCTTTCCTCCCCGGTCCTCCGGGCTCCAGTATCGGGAGAAGACCTTCCCTCTTTCGGGTATCCCTCGATGACGTCTTTCCCCCTAAGGTGCGGTCATCGGTTTTCTCTTCTCTCCAGGATCAGGTAACCACACAACAGTCTGTTAAGACTTGCCAAGTCTTGAGGGGCGAGTCTCATGCGCGGCATGGCGACGGCTCCAGCCAACCCCTCAAGCCCTCCTTGGCCCATAAACCCCGGCGGGAGTCTTCGGGCTCCAAAGCATCCGCGGGGTTTCGGGTTGTTCCTGGGGTTCACTCCTCACAGAACATTCCCGAGCCATGCTCGAGGGAGGTATCCGCTTCGAGCGGTGCTGATTCCCCGGCATCGGCGCCGGCGTCCCACTCTTTGCCAGGGATCGTCAGCTGGTGTCCTCGGCACCTCCGGGGCCGATCGACTCTATCCAGTCTGGCTTCCCTACATCCCAGCCATGCGCGGAGATGGTACCCGCGTCGGACGGTACCGAACCGTCGGCGTCGGTGTCGAGCGTCCCGCTCCTCACCGGGGATCGTCAGCTGCTGTCCTCGGCACCTCCGGGGCCGATCGACTCGACCCAGTCTGGCGTTCCTACATCCCTGCCATGCGCGGAGGTGGTACCCTCTTCGGCCGGTACCGAGGCCTTGGCATCGGCGTCGGCGTCGAGTGTTCCACTCTTCGCCGGGAATTGTCATCTGGTGTCCTCGGTGCCTTCGGGGCCGCACACAGGCTTGCCTGTATCCCAGCCCTGCGCGGGGGTGGTACCGGATTTGAACGGCACCGCTTCCCCGGCGTCGGCAGGGGTGTCGAGTGCTCCACTCGTCACCAGGGATCGCCGTCTGCCTTCCCCGGTACCTTCGGGGTCTATCTATCAATCCCAGACGGACGATCCCCCGGCATCGACGCGGACGTCGAGGGCTCCGCCCACCGCTAGAAGGGGGGCCCTGGTGACTTCGATCGCTTCGATCCAGCCTGGGTTCCCGTCGTCCCGGCCGGCCATGGGGTTAGTTCCAGCATCAAGAGACGCCGGTGCCTCAGCGTCGGCGCCGGGGTTGTGCGTTTCACTCCCCGCAGGGGCTCGTTGTCGGGTTACCTGGGTACCCTCGGGGACGGGTCGTATGCCCCGGAAGGATTCTCCCCTGGGTAAGACGGGCTCGAGAGGGGGCCCGGCGTCTGGCGGTGCCTACCGCCCGACATCGACGCCGGTGTCGGATGCCCCCCTCTTCACCGAGCTTCGTCCTCGGGGGCCCTCGATGCCTGCGGCACCGTTCGACGCGGTTCCGATTTGCCCCCGGGATCAGCATCGCCGGCGCCGCCACCGCTGCCGGGGCCCTCTAGGAGAGGGTCAATCTCTCCTCGCTCGGCTCGATACCCAGCCTCGAATCGGTATCCAGCCTCGAAGGCTTGGCTACGGCACATTTCAGGACCGGCTCCTGTCCCTCCCGGCGACGCAGTGCAGAGATTACTGACCACTGCCCTCCGGCTGCCTCGGAACCGCTTCAATTGCCGGGGGCGGTGCCGTCCCCGGGGCCGGGGCCGAGGTCGATCCCTGCGGTTCCATCGGTGCCATCGACCCCTTCGATGCCTAGCTTGGAATCAATTCCAGGAACCGACGACGCAGTGCTGACTGCCCCGTTCCGGGACTGTTGGTGCCCTTCTCTGCCCAGCGGGCGTCAGTCCGATCGGTCTTTTGGTGCCCTAGCGGCCCCTCCCGCCCTCGCCTCTCACGGCATAGCCCCTCTGGGAGAGCCGTCCTTTCAGGATTTCCTCCTTGACATGGCGGACTTGCTTGCCATTGCTATCCCAGGTCCTTCCCTAAGTCCGGGCCCTGCGGAACAGGCAGCCGTAATGCTTCCTCTACATCCTTCCCTGCAGGATCTTCTGATGGGGGCTTGGCGGTCGCCTTTGAGGGTTCCTGCACCGTCTACAGCCATGCATGCTCTGTATCGGGTGCCCCCCTCCCCGGGGTTTCAGCAGCACCAGCTTCCGCATCATTCCGTCGTGGTGGAATCGGCGCTGAGGAAGGTTGGAAGCAAGAAGAAGCATTCTTCTCGCCCTCCAGGTCGTGCCTCTAAAACGCTGGATAACCTGGGGCGTCAAACCTTCCAAACATCCATGTTGGCTTCCAGAATTATTTCATATATCTTTTATATGAGCCTGACACTCCGGGAGGTCACCGAGAGATTATCTCTCTTGTCTCCCTTCTTGTCTGCAACTAAGGCCTCTGAATATTCCTTGCTTCTTTATCACTGCAGGAATATCTCTGGGTTCCTTTCTCGGGCTTCTCTAGACTCCTTCCTGTCGGTCAGCAGGGCCTCTGCTATTGCCATTAGAGCACATCGTACAGCATGGTTGCAGGCGTCAGACCTGTGTAGACGGGCACAGCGTAATTTGGGTAATTCCCCGTGTGCTGGAGACCACCTCTTCAATAGCGAAGCCTTACGTCAGGTTGCTCAGTGCTTCGCTAACCCTCCTAACATTAGAAGCCATCCTAAGTCCTCTCTTCCCCCTGGGGGTGGAAAATGTCCTCCTAGACCTTCCTTCCCGAGAGAGGAAATTTCATCCCTCCGCCCACCCGCCAGGTGCGCCCAAGCTAGGGACGTCTCACTCTGGTTTGAAGTTCCTGGGCCCGCGCCAGGATACTCATACCAAGCAGCTTAGGCCCTCGTATGTGGCGGCTTACAATTAACTTCTCTGACCAGAAGCTTCATTTTTTTCTTCTAGCCCTACACTGGGGTTCGTTCAGTGGGGCAAATGGTTCGGATGCTTGTCCAGGGGTTTAGGTATTCTCCTTCCTTTCGGAAGAGGGAGATCACCTCTATCCCGTGATAGTTCTGGCCCATGGACATCTTACCCTTAGGTACGTTCCCCGAACCCTTCTCTGCCAGGGTCCCCCTCTGATTTGATACCATACCGGAATTCTCCTCCCTGTGTAGACCTTTGTGGCTGTCATGGACAATTCCTCGACGAGGCCGGACCAACTCTGTCCCCTTGTCTGTTCCCTCTGTTCAGGCAGGAGAACCCACCCTGCCATAGTCACTACAATGCTCATTGAGGACTATACCCTCTTGTCTCCCGTTTAGTGCGGGGGGCGAGTTTTTTTTCGTGGAGGTCCTGGGGACACATCTAGGGCCTGAAGTGCCCCTGATGTGCTCTACCGGACTGTTATTATCCTCTGTCCTTCACGCTACCATGCTGTTTGTTCGCTGATCCGCCCCTGCTCCGCAGGAAGAGATCCCTTCTCCTGGATGGATCTTGACGCCACCTACTCGGGTGGGCGTTTTCTGTGGATCAGTGGCAGGTCCACCTTATCAGTGTTATGCTCAGGCAGGTAGGTTCCTCAGCATACCTGTGTCAGTACCGGGGGGGGGGGGGTGTTCTCCATGCCCAACTTACCTAGATATATTAGATTTATCTGTATCGGTAGGCGCGTATTGGAGGATGTCCACAGTGCCTGTGTTTTACCGGCTATTTCTCCAATGGCCGGTACTTACCCCCCCCCCCCCCTCTCCGGGGTTCGGCCAGTCCGATTGCCTATCTCCTTGGATCGGCCCTGGGACTGGTTATACTCCGTTTACTGCTGTGAAGTCAACAGCTTCTACTTTTAGTTATGCCCTCCCTTCTTCAGGTTCAGACCCTTGTCTCCCTATCCCTAGGGAAGACTGTGTACTTCTTCGGTTCCGGGGTACACCCCTGTTCTCCTCTGGACTGGGCTACCCAGACCGGCCAGTCTTCTACCCTTAGTCCTCGGAGTAATGGACTCTGCTCCTAAGGGAGTGCTCAGCTTTTTCGCATAAAGCTTTCTTGAAGACCGGCCGTCCTTCTACTGCCCCAGTGGACACCTGGGTCTCCTGCCCTTCCGGATTTGGAACTTCCTCTTCGCTGCTGTGAAGTTCCCTTGAAGACCTCGCTTCTGCGGCTACAGTACCTTCATCGCAGCTCTACGTCCTACAGCCCAGTAGGTAAGCTCTACATGGTACTAGGTCACTAATTCATTAAATGCTTAATGACACTCACATGCATTCTAAAGACTACTCTCCCTGTAGCCTTTGGGTTTTTGCTGTCTCTCTCTCTCTCTCTCAACTCCTACCCTCCATCCCTCAGGGGATGCCGGGGATCCAGGAAGGTTAAATACCTTCCTGTCCTGGGCTGCGCATGTGGGATCTCCCCGGGCATCCTCAGCTAGGGAGTTCCCCATATGTGAAGACTCATTCCTGCTTGTTCCTGGAGATAGCACAGTTCCTTACCTGTAACAGGTGATCTCCGGAACAGCAGGAATTAGTCTTCACAACCCGCCCACCTCCCCGAGGAGTTGTAGCTCTCTATTCCTTCCTCTTCTCTCCTTCTGGCTCAGCTATGAAACTCAATTGGGGAGAGGCAGTAGGAAGGGCGGGAAGCCACCGCGCAGGCGCGGGGATGCTCCCAAAGGCTTTCTGATTGGATGCTGGGGAGCATTCCCGTGCGGGCTCCATCGGCGACGTCTCCCATATGTGAAGACTAATTCCTGCTGTTCCGGAGATCACCTGTTACAGGTAAGTAACTGTGCTTTCCCAATTCCTGCTGGACTGGTCCAGACATGTGGGCTTACATGACCTTGCCAACAGAGGAAAACAATGTTTTTGTGACCTTAAAGCAATAATGGAATGGTGCAGACAAGGCATCTGTTAGAATTCTCTGACTGCAGCAGATAGTGGTGGCTTGTGCTGTACTGGTGTATGATAAGCTCTCTGGGCAGCAAACCTTGGACTGTTGTCCTGATTTAGTGGCTCCTCTGCCAAGCTTCTAGAGTTCAGCTCTGTGCATCCCTGATAAAGCAGGTTCTGGTAAGTGTATTTCCAGGGCTTGTTTCCAGTGGCCGCCTGAATGAGCTGGAGCAGAAATCGGACAAATCAGGAAGAGTTTCCCATGTGGGAGTCTTGTTTTGAGATTGGTGGTGGTTACTGTTTTTGCTGTGACGTCTGCATTCCTTCCTTCCCCACTTTTTCCTTCCCTTCTTTCCTCTACCTGTCTTCTCTCCTGCTGTCAGTGCGCCTGGGGAGGAGAATTTGGCTAGAAAGGTAACTTAGGCAGGTGGGGGAGAAAGGGGAAGAAGGGTGAAGAATGTCTTTCTGTTAGAAGAAGGTCTACAGTTCTGACTGCAGCAAGGAACCAGCTTCTATCACAGCATTGGATCACAGGCAGGGATTAGATGCCTGAGCAGAGGCCAAATTGTTCTGCCGTGTCAAGAGTAGGACTATTTTCTAGCATTGGAGATTTGTGAGGCTTTCGGGTGATTTTCCTGCTCACTTTAAACCATGGAGCAGGGGGAGTGCTTGGCTTCTGCTGCAGTGGGAGATCATGCTTTGGTAGGAATGGCTGCCATCTTGGGCTTTCCACACATGCTTTCTGCAGACCTTATCCTCTCCTCCTCCTCCTCTGTCCCTTTTGTTGCTGGAGCTGTGTCCTGAATGATAAGGGCCCTGGGAGCCTCTAAGGAACCTCCCTTTGTTCTCTTGGCCTTGTCTTTATTTTGGATTACCAAAATCAATATTGGCCTACCCTAAACAGATATCTCCTATTGAACATGTAATGCATAGAAAATGTTTTTGTCAGACAATGACTGCGTGTGGGGTTACCCACTACAACAAGTCTGGTCCTTTTTAAGTAAAAACACATTATTTCAGCCATAACATTATGATATATAATTATCTGAAGTCTAGTACGGAAAGTAGCCAAACATCTAGGGTAAATCGGTGACATAGCACCATGTTTCAGGTTTTACATTTCATAAACCCTGCTTCAGGCTGGAATTCCCCACAAAACCACTCCATTATGGATAAAAAGCTGAACTCGGAGTTACTTAAACTCATGGTGTCTGACCTCACTGAAGACTGATTGCTTACTGCTTAACCAATAGGGGGTGGAGAACAACCATGTAATCGCCTCCCTAAATGGCCAGTCAAACTACCCAAGGCTGTACCAGTCTAATTCCAAATTTAGCCCAAACGCAACCACGGTGTTTAGACAGAATATCCACACTTGTTCACATAGTTGTAACACTGCCCGTCTGTCACACCCCCTAATAGAAGAAGATATTCATTCCATCACTCTCCAAGTGAATTGAGAAAATGAATGATCACACTGTACCACATGTTGCACCATCGGAGCTGAAAGGGTTTTTGTGCGTATAAGAGAAGCATGCTCTGCCAACCTCTTTTTAAAAAGACGAATCATGCGACCAATATATTTTAGGCCACATGAAAGCTGGATCAGATAATCACATGAGTGGTGTCACAAGTGGTATATCTCAAATACCACGCCTTGTTTGACTTTGTCTCAGTCCAAACTTTCTCCTCCAGAGCTCCAGGGCAGCATGAGCACCTCCTGCAAGAGTAGTAGCCAGCCTGTTCCAGTGACTGCTGGTTTTTGAGGGAAACCTGAACAAGCCAATCCCGGAGAGTTTTTTCCCCTAGTATAGGCAACACAAAGATGTTTCTGAAAACAAGTGTGCAAGCTAAGAACCTGCCAGTGTTTATGCAAAATAGCCTTCAGTTGATTTGAGCGGGCATTGAATGGAAGAATGCTGACAATCTTATAGTCATTTGATACAGGTTGGTTAAACTCAATTGATGGTGATAATAGCCAATCTCCAGGAACAAGCAGGAATGTAGTCTTCACATATGGGTATCGTCGGTACCGACCGAGCCTGCGTGGGAACGCTCCCCAGCGTCCAATAGGAACTCTTTTGGGAGCATCCCTCAGCACATGCGCGCTGCCTTCCTACCTTTCCAACTGTCCCTCTTCAGTTTTCCGCGGAGCCGACAGGATCTATTCCCTTTCATCGCAGAAAATTCCGTCTTCAAATTTGTTTTCTTGTGGTCGCATTTGCCTACCGCACAACGCTTACCGGTACCACTGGTTCTTATCTTTTCAAAAAAAACCCAACAACTTATGCTTTAAACAGTTTCTCTTCAGAAACTTTTTTCTCTTTTTGTGCTAGGTGCCATTTTGGGCACTAGGCCCCATATTCCTAAAACATGGAAAAACCAACTAGTGGTTTTAAAAAATGTACTAAGTGTGGCAGTACCATTTCAGTCACTGACACCCATGATTGGTGTCTTAAATGTTTAGGGCCTGAACAACTGAATGTCTCTCCTGTATGGGGATGACTAAAAGAGGAAGACAGAACCGGGCTGCAAAGCTCGGTGCCCTCTTTTCTTCGGATGCCAGATCCATTGCATCGACATCGTCAAGGACCTCTTCTTCCTCCCATGGATCTCAGGTAACTAAACATAAAAGCTGGTCCTCAAACGGTAGCTCTCCTGCTAAGCATCGAGAGGCCATTGGCATTTCCCTTGAGGGTAACCACACTGGCAAAACCTCCCCGGTGGGAGGCTTCGGCTTCCAAAGCATCAATGTGGCTTCAGTATGTTCTCGAGGCCCCAACCTCGCAAGAACTACCTGTGCCATGCTCAGGGGTTCCGGCTGTCCTTACTGGTGCCGACACCCAGGCATTGGCAGCGTCTCTAGACTAGAGGATCTCCAGGAACAAGCAGGAATGAGTCTTCACATGTGGGAGATGTCGCCGACGGAGCCCGCACGGGAATGCTCCCCAGCATCCAATCAGAAGCCTTTGGGAGCATCCCCCGCGCCTGCGCGGTGGCTTCCCACCCTTCCTACTGCCTCTCCCCAGTTTTTCGTTTTCCGCGGAGCAGGCAGGACATCCCTCCTGCCACTGCAGAACTTTTAACCTTCTTTCTTGTTTCTGTAGTCGCGGTTTTTTCCCGCCGACAGCGGCACCTCTGTGCCCCCTTTTTTGTTTTTCTATTTGTCTTACTTTTCCTTCGTTGCCTAGCGGGACCTTTTTCCCCTCTGGGCGCCGAAGCCTACCGGGCTTGCAGCATGGAGCCCCAGAAGTGTCCTCGCTGCGGGGACTTAGTTTTCCACGTGGACTCCAGTGCCTGGTGCCTCTCTTGTTTGGGGCCTGACCCTTCCTTCCCGGGTTCTCCGGGCTACGGTGTCGGGAGAAGACCTTCCCTTTTTCGGGTCTCCCTCGATGACGTTTTCGCGCCTAGGGCGCGGCCATCGGGTTCTTCTTCTTCTTCTCTCCAGGATCAGGTAACCACACAACAGTCTGTTAAGACTTGCCAAGTCTTGAGGGGCGAGTCTCATGCGCGGCATGGCGATGGCTCCGGCCAGCCCCTCAAGCCCCCCTTGGCTACTATACCCCGGCGGGAGTCCTTGGGCTCCAAAGCATCTACGGGGTTTCGGGATGTTCCTGGGGTTCGCTCCTCACAGAACATTCCCGAGCCGTGCTCGAGGGAGGTACCCGCTTCGAGCGGTGCCGATTCCCCGGCATCGGTGCCGGTGTCGAGTGTTCCACTCTTCACCAGGGATCGTCAGCTGGTGTCCTCGGCGCCTTCGGGGCCGATCGACTCGACCGAGTCTGACCTCCCTCTACCCAAGCCACGCTCGGGTGTGGTACCCGCTCTGGGCGGTGCAGACCCCCCGGCGGCGGTGTCGAGCGTTTCGCTCCTCACCGAGGATCGGCCGGAGCCGATCGATTCGGTCCAGCTTGGCGTTCCTTCCTACCTGCCATCCACGGGGGTGGTATCCGCTACGGGCGGTGCCGACCCTTCGACGTCGGCATCGGTGTCGAGCGCTCCGCTCCTCACCGGGGGGTGTCAGCCGCAGTTCTCGGCACCTCCGGGGCCGACCGACTCCTGCCGGTATGGCATTCCTAAGAGGGTGCCGCCCCCCACAGGGCATCGCCGGCCGCTGCCCTCGGCGTCGCCGGTATCCCAGCCCTGCGTGAGGGTGGTACCGGGTTCGAGCGGCCCCGCTCCGCCGGTGACGGCAGGGGCGTCAAGCGCCAGGGACCGCCGTCAGCCTTCCCCGGGACCCTCGGAGTGTGTCGATCAGCCCCAGATGGGTGACCCCCCGGCATCGTCGTGGCCGGCGAGGGCCCCGCCCTTTCCTAGAAAGGGGGCCTCGGGGCCTTCGATCGCTTCGATCCAGCCTGGATCTGCGCCGTCCCGCACCGGTACCCCTGCGTCGGCGAGGGAGTTTTGCACTTCCCTCCCCGCAGGGTCTCGTCGTCAGGCGACCTGGGTACCCTCGGGGATGGGTCGCATGCCCCGGAAGGTTTTCCCTCCGGGCCGGACAGGCTCGAGAAGGGGGGCGGGTGTCTGACAGTGCCCGCCGTCCGACGTCGGTGCCGGCGTCCGATGACTCCCTCTCCACTGAGCTTAGTCCCCGGGGCCCCTTGGTGCTCGCGACGCCGTTCGTCGCGGTTCTGGCCCTGGGATCAGCACCGCCGGCGCGGCCGCCCCTGCCGGGGTCCCCTAGAAGGGAGTCGATCTCATCGCTCGGTTCGATGCCCAGCCTGGAATCGGTATCCAGCCTCGAAGGCTCGGCCACGACACGCCCCGGGATAGGCCCCTGTTCCCTCCCGCGGTGCGGAGCGGAAATCGTTGGCCACTGCCCTTCGGCTGCCGCGGAACCGCTTCAGTGGCCGGAGGTGGCGCTGCCCCCGGGTCCGGGGCCAAGGCCGATTCCGGCGGCTCCGGCGGTGCCATCGACCTCCTCGATGCCTAGCTTGGAATCCATTCCAGGAGCCGATGACACCATGTTGACCGCCCCGATTCGGGGCTCTTGGTCCCCTCCTCCGCCCAGCGGGCATCAGCCCGAGAGGCTTCTCGGTGCCCTGGCGGCCCCTCCCACCACCACCTCCCACAGAGTGGCCCCTCTGGGGGAGCCGTCCTTTCAGAATTTCATACTGGACATGGCGGACTTGCTGGCCATCCCTATCCCGAACCTAGATCCCGGCCCTGTGGAACAGGCAGCCGCGATGCTTCCTCTGCACCTCTCCCTGCAGGATATCCTGCTGGGGGCTTGGCGGTCGCCTTTGCGGGTTCCGGCACCGTCGACTGTGATGCATGCTCTGTATCGGGTGCCTCCCTCCCCGTGTTTTCGGCAGCACCAGCTTCCGCATCGTTCCATTGTGGTAAAATCGGCGCTGAGGAAGGCCGGCAGCAAGGAAGAGCATTCCTCTCGCCCTCCAGGCCGCGTCTCGAAGACGCTGGATACCCTAGGACATCAAACCTTTCAAACGTCTATGCTGGCGTCCAGAATTATTTCATATATTTTTTATATTATTATTATTATTATGTTTGTTGCGATTTGATATATGAGCCTGTCGCTCCGGGAGGTCACCGAGAGATTATCTCTGTTGTCTCCCTTCTTATCCGCAACCAAGGCTTTTGAGTATTCCTTGCTCCTTTATCACTGCAGGAATATCTCTGTGTTCCTTTCCCGTGCTTCTCTAGACTCCTTCCTGTCGGTCAGCAGATGTTCTGCTGTTTGCCATTAGAGCACGCCGTACAGCATGGTTGCAGGCGTCCGAGTTGTGTAGACGAGCACAGCATAACCTGGGTAATTCTCCCTGCGACGGAGATCACCTCTTCAATAGCGAAGCCTTACGTCAGGTCGCGCAGTGCTTCGCTAACCTTCCCAGCGTTAGAAGCCATCCTAGGGCCCGTCTTCCCCCCGGCAGTGGTACACGCCGGTCCAGAGCTCCCTTTCCTAGGAAGAGGACATGTCACTCCCCAGCCCACCCGCCAAGTGCGCCCAAGCAAGGGACCTCACACCCTGGGTTGAAGTTACCGGGTCCGGGTCAGAACTCTCATACCAAGCAGTTTTAGGCTCCGGTGGGCGGCTGCCTGTGTTTTACCTTCTTCCAGAAGTTTACATTAAATTGGGTCTCGTTCAGTAGGGAAAATGGTTCGGGGGCTTATCCAGGGGTTTAGGTATTCTCCTTCCGCCGTAGAGGGAGACCACCTCTGTTCCTTGATAGCCCTGGCCCACGGTCAGTTGGCTTACCCTTAGCTGCGGCCCCCGAACCCTTCTCGGCTAGTATTCCCCTGCTGATTGCTTCCGTACCGGAATTTTTCTTCCAGCCTGTAGTCCCCACAATGATTGCCTAGGACTATGCCCTCCTGTCCCCGATTAGTGCGGGGGGAGAGTTCTGCGTGCAGGTCCTGGGGACACCTATAGGGCCACAAGCCCCTTGATGCGCCCTTCCGGACGGACACTATCCTCTGTCATTCATGCTACCGTGCTGTTAGTCCGCCGATCTGCCCTTGTCCCACTGGGGTAGATCCTTCTCCGGACGGATCTTGACATCGCCTCCCCAGGTGGACGTCCGGTGGATCAATGGCAGGTCCCTCGGCGTACCTGCGTTAGTGCCGGAGTGGGGCGTTCTATATGCCCAACGGCCTAGACAGACCATATATCACCTGCCCTATAGGCACATTTTGGGGGATCCCCGCAGTGCCTGTGTTTTGCCGCCTATTTTTTCCCAATGGCCGGTACTCGCGCCCCCCCCCCCTCCGGGGTCCCGCCAGTCCGCCTGCATATTCCTTGGTTCGGCGTTCGGACTGGTTGTGCTCTATTGCTGTGAAGACAACAGCCCTTTTTTCAGTTATGCCCTCCTCCCGGAGGTTCAGACACTTGTCTCCCTATCTCTTCGCTAGGGCAGACTGTGTACTCCTTCTGCTCCGGGGTACACCCCTACTCTTCTCCGGAATAGGCTGTCTAATTCGGCCAGTCTTCTACTGTTAGTCCTCTGAGTTATGGACTCTGCTCCTAAGGGAGTGCTCAGCTTTGCATAGAGCTTCCTTGAAGACCTGCCGTCCTTCTCCTGACCCAGTTGACACCTGGATCTCCTGGCCTTCCGGATTTGGAACTTCCTCCTCGCTGCGGTGAAGTTCCCTTGAAGTCCTCGCTACTGCGTCTACAGTACCTTCATCACAGTTCTGCTTCCTACAACTCAGGAGGTAAGCTCTATATGGTGCTAGGTTACTAATTCATTAAAAACTTAATGATGCATTCTACTGACTACACTCCCTGTAGTCTTTGGGCTTTGCTGTTCTCGCTCTCTCTCTCAACTCCTACCCTCCATCCCTCAGGGGATGCCGGGGATTCAGGTTGGGCAAATGCCATCCCGTCCTGGGACGGGCTTACGGGTTCTCCCCGGGCATCCTCAGCTAGGGAGTCCCCACATGTGAAGACTCATTCCTGCTTGTTCCTGGAGATAGCACAGTTACTTACCCTGTAACAGGTGATCTCCGGAACAGCAGGAATTAGTCTTCACAACCCGCCCACCTCCCCTAGGAGTTGTATCTCTGTCTCTCTATTCCTTCCTCTCCTCTCCTTCTGGCTCAGCTATGAAACTCAACTGGGGAGAGGCAGTAGGAAGAGCGGGGGATGCTCCCAAAGGCTTCTGATTGGATGCTGGGGAGCATTCCCGTGCGGGCTCCGTCGGCGACGTCTCCCACATGTGAAGACTAATTCCTGCTGTTCCGGAGATCACCTGTTACAGGTAAGTAACTGTGCTTTCCTCGCTATCGAATGCAGCATCGCAGCTCTTTTTTCAGCTGCGATACCGTTGGCCCAATGGGCACCGGTACCGATATAGACACCGATACCGGTACCGGCCCTAGTGGGAACTCTTCCCATGCCATCTCTGGCTGGAATCGATAGATCAGTATTGGGTCAACTCGGTACCGACTTCGATCGATACCGGGACCATGCTTTGCAGGAGAATCGGGGTCAGGAATACTTCAATTCCCCCGCTTCCGAAGACTGACAATTCTGCTGGTACTAGAGGGTTTCTCCCAGAAGATCCCTCTTCTCCCCAACGCAGAATGTCACCTCCAGAAGACATGTCTTTTCAGGATTTTATCCATGATATGGCCAACGGTCTTTCAATCACAGTAGCTCCTGAAGAGGAACCCAGAGCAAAAGAATTGGAAATTCTCCAGTATCCTAAAGCTCCTGAGGAGGCAGCCACTCTGCCTATCCATGAAATTCTGCATAACCTGATGCTCAGAATGTGGGAGACACCTCTGACCTACTTCTCCTCACTCTAGGAGACTTGATACTATGTATCGAGTTCCCCCATGTCCTGGATTTCAAAAAACTCAGCTGCCACACCATTCAGTGGTAGTGGAATCAGCCATGTGTAGGATGAAAAGTGCAAAGAGACATGCATCCAATCCTCCAGGTCGTGAATTCAGGACTCTGGATGCTTTTGGGCGCCAAACTTTTCAAGCTTCCATGCTTTCAGCTAGGATCAATTCATAAATTCTATATATGGGAATGTTCATTAAGGAAGTCACAGGAGACTTGGAACTTAGGAGCCTTTTTCTCCCAGATGACAAGAGACAAGATTTTCTTGCTCTAGTTAAGCATGCTCAAGATGTCTCCAAGTTTGTGAATTGTGCAGCCTTTGACTGCTTCGAATGCATCAGCAGAACCTCTGCTATTGCCATTGGCGCACGACGGATTGCCTGGCTACAGGCATCAGACTTGGAGACCTGGGTACAGGACAAGTTAGGCAACATTCCTTGCACGGGGGAGAATCTCTTCGACAAGAACTGGCAGGAAAAGGCTAACGAGTTAGATAGATTGTCAAAATCTACAGCCACTCCAGCCAAAAAGAAGCCTTATAAAAAACCCTCTTTCAGCAAAAAGAGGACGTTTTATCCTTCCTATACCCAGCAGAGTCAAACTCAAGGTCAGGTTGCCCAAAAGGAACAAACTAGACAGCAAAAGAAGCCAAAAGGCCGGAGAGCCCAACCAGCTCTCCAGGTTCAGCCCCCTCAAGGGCTTTGACTCTTTCCTAGAGAGCTTAGCCTTCCTGCCTCTGAGGGGTCCCCAACCCCCCAATATCCCAGGCAGGTTATGCCACTTTGCCAACAGATGGCATCAGATAACAGCAGAAGATTGAACTTTGTCCATTGTAGGAGAAGGGTACAAGCTTCATTTTCACAGCATGCCCCCTCCTACAATTCTAAAGCAATTCAGTTCTCAAACTTCCGCAGACAATCTGCTAGATCACGAGATCTCGACACTTCTTTCCCAAGGGGCAATAGAGGAAGTACCCATTCTTCAACGGGGTGCAGGGTTCTACTCCCCCTATTTTCTTATTCCAAAGAAAACAGGAGGACACAGACCCATTCTGGACCTCAGAGAATTGAACAAATATCTGTTTCGAGAGAAGTTCAAAATGATTTCTCTAGGAACTCTTCTACCATACCTTCAAAGCCAGGATTGGCTTTGCTCTCTAGACTTAAAGGATGCATACACTCACATTCTCATCCATCCAGATCACAGGAAATTCTTACGTTCCTGTTCGGTAATCCAGTTTAGTCCTCCAACATCGGGTAGTGCCCCTCCTCCTGCAGCCGGGAGACTGGACCAATCAAATCTTCTGTAGTATATATGCAGCAGGAGCTCCCAGAAGTCCCCAGTGTGTCCAGTCTCCCTGCAGCTGGAGGACTTCTGTGCCCCTGCTGGGCACGCTAAGTGACACTTGAAGGAGCAACACTAGTTAGTTGGTTCTTTTGGGGTTTATTTCTGGTCCTTTATATTCTATTTCTTTTGCTAGGTAGCTGTATCTTTAAAAAAGAAAAAGACACAGGGGACTTTCTGGGGAAAGGCAGACCTGCCTTGGGCTCCTGCCTTTCTGCCTGGGAATCTCTGAAGCCTGGGTTGAGCTCTCCCCAAGGCTGTTCGGGGAAGAGCCATACCGGCTGCAACATTGCCTGTCACTTGGAGAAGTGGGCTGAGTTCCTTGCTGTTCCCAGAGCTGGTAGGAATTTTCCTTGTTTTAAGCTCTCTGTTCTTTGCTTGGGCAGAGGCTCTGTCGGCTCCCCTGGCTTCCAAATTGCACTTTTCCTGCTTTTTTTCGCTTGCCCTGTATTAGAGGGTCGTTTTCTTTCTTTTCCATATTATTTGGGTACCTTTGTATTTTCGCGCCGTTTTTTACCATGGGTGAAAAAGTGCGGTGGCCATTTTGGATTTCTAAAGTGTGCTTTTAAGGGCACTTTTTAACACTTGCGCACGGGTTCCCCTGGTGTTTTTGGGGTTTCTTTTGCTGGCGATTTTGCTCAGGGCGCCCCTAGGATTCTGGGGAGTATTTTGTTTACTGTAAAAAAAAAAAAAAAAAAAAAAGGTTTTAAATTTAATACTGTGCTGAATTGAATAAGGTTAGTCCCCTTGGTGTGGGCTTCCCTGTTCCTGTTGCCTTATTTTTCCCTGAGAGCAGGTGGCCTGGGCATGGCTGCCAAACCTCAGTGTGTAATTTGTGGCTCCCGCAGAGGTACAATGGCTGACTCTGGAATCTGTAAGAGCTGTGCTGCAGTTTCTTCAGAACTGGAGCTGCCTATTGAAATTAAGGAACAGCATGTGCCCGGGGACCCTTCCCTTTCGGGGGACAGTGTCCCTTCACCGAGCATCCTTCCTTCTGGTCTGGGCCCGGCGTCTAATACGTCGGTCCCTGAGCTCCAGCAGGCGGCTATGGTAGCGTCGCCTATAGACTTTTCCCCGGATTTTGTTCTTCTCATGCATCAGGCCTTCCGCTTAAGCCGGTCTGGTCATTTGCCGGAGGCTTGGCCCGCCTCTCTCCCCCCAGCATCCGCGGGGGGGGGGGGGGGTTCAGCGGTCTTCCCAACCCGCGGTCAAGCGGCCCAGGTTGGGGGACCAGGATCAGGACGCCCTTTGCCTCCCGGATTCCGAGGCTGAGGGGGATCTGGATATTGAGGCGGAGGAGTTAGAAGACGGAGAGCTTCCAGAACTGGAAGATCAGGCTCGCATCATTCGGGTGTTTCGAAGGGACGAGCTGGTACCTTTGGTCACGGAGTCTCTCCAAGCACTTAACCTCTCTGCGGTGCGGCCGCTGGAGGAGGAGGGTCTCGAGGATCCTCTCATTCAGGCGGTCAGGGATGCCCAGGTAGTTTTTTTCCTGTGCACCGAGTAGTTGAGAAGATGATCCATGCGGAATGGGAGCAACCGGAATCCGCTTTGAAAGGGATTCAGACCATGAATCGTCTTTACCCCCTTGCAGACAAGGACAGGGACTTGTTTAAGTCTCCACGGGTGGATGCTGCCGTTTCGGCAGTGACTAAGAAAACCACCATCCCGGTTGAAGGGGCCGCGGCCCTGAGGGATGTTCAGGACAAAAAGGTTGATAATTTGTTGAAGCAAGCCTTCGAGACCAACGCCTTATCGTTACAAGCTTCTATTTGTGGGGCGTGGGTAGCTCGAGCTTGTTTGCGATGGTCGCAGCACCTGCGCTCGGGGTCCGGTATGGACCAACAGGGGCTGTTGGACGTTACCCGCGTGGAGTCGGGATCGGCCTACTTGGCGGATCTGTGTTATGATTTAATACGTTCCCTAGCTAATAGCATGGCCTCCATGGTAGCGGCACGACGGTCCATCTGGTTGCGCAATTGGGCGGCCGACGGTTCTTCCAAGTCTCGCCTCAGTAAACTACCCTTTAAGGGCAGGTTGTTATTTGGTGAGGCTCTGGATAAGTTGGTGAAGGATCTCGGTGAGTCTAAGGCTTCCAGAGGATAAGCCTAAGCTTAATAGGTCGTCCACCTCAGCGCGCGGCCAGTTTCGGGATGTGCGCAGATTTCGTTCTTCCCGGCTGTGGACTTCGCAGCGCGGTCGTTTTGGAACCCGTCATCAAGGGTTTCGTGGTTTCAGAGGAGTGGGAAGGGGCTTCTCCGGAGCCGCCTCTTCCTCGGCCTCTTCCTTTAATCGCAAGCCACAATGAAACGAGGCGGGCTCTAGAGGAAGACCCGGTCATCGGGGGTCGTTTGCGCGACTTTCTTCCTTCTTGGGCCCAAATTACGTCAGATCGGTGGGTGCTGCAGATTATAGAAGAAGGTTATGCCCTAGAGCAGTGATGGCTAACCTTTTTGAGCCCGAGTGCCCAAACTGCCGCACAAAACCAAAGAATTTCCTCAAAGTGCCAGCACGTCATTTGCATAAGTGGTCTTATTTGCATAAATATTTGCATAATGTTACCATACACTAACTTTTAGTAAACATGTCTCTTAATGAGTGTATGGATAAAGAAAGACTAAAAGATTTCTACATTACTATAATCCAGTGCCAACCGCCAGGCACATTAGGAACTACTACAAACGCTGCCCATTTAGAACCCATAGCAAACCCGCCGTATCCTGACAGCATTACCAGGACTCACAAAGCACCATACCCTACCTATCAAAAGGCAACACTGCAAATATTAAACCAATACATTTCAGAGAATACTGGGGAAAGAGAACAAGTGGCAACGTCAAATAGGAATTTCCTCTTGTACCAAAGCGCAGATGTTAATGATGCACATTTCCCAGAGCTGACATATTCCAGTTAATAAATTCAAAATAAAGAGATATCTTTCTACCTTTTGTGCTTTTTCTTTTTCAGTTGCAATTGGTCCAGCCACTTTCTTCTGGTTTCTTCATGTTTTCTGCTAACTCTCCATCGTCTGCTGTCCATTTGTCCTTTCTTCTCTCTTCTAGTTTTTTTTTCCATTCTCTCTCTCTCTACATCTGCTTTAACATACTAATCTTTCTCCTTTTGCTCTTTCCTCATTCCTATTTCATCCACACAAATTTTACCCCTCCATCCTCAATTACTCTCCCAATACCTGGCCAATTGTAGATTTTTCATCCCTCCTACACAAAATATTTTTCCCCTCTCCATTTTACTCTCCCAGCCCCATCCCATTCTAATCCTCCCCCAACATCAGCTCCCTTCTAGTTCCAGTCTCACCCAGCATCCATTCCCTTCTAGTCCCTGCATCAGCCCATTTCCAGTCCTAGCCCCCCATCAGCCCATTTCCAGTCCTAGCTCCCCCATCCATTTCCAGTCCAAGTCCCTTCATCAGCTCATTTTCAATCCTAGCCCCCCCATCAGCCCATTTCTAGTCATTTCCTAGCCCCACCATCAGCCCATGTCAAATCATAGCTCCCCTCCACTCAGCCCAATTCCAGTCCAAGCCCCCCATGAGCCTACTTCCAGTTCTAGCCCCTCCATGAGTCCATTTCAATTCAAGCCCCCACCACAGCCCATTTCCAATCTTAGCTCCCCCAACAGCCCATTTCCAGTCCTATCCTAGCTGTTCCATCAGCCCATTTTCAGTCCTAGCTCCCTTCCCTCACAGCCCATTTCCATTCCAAGCCCCCTCCCCATCAGCTATTTGCAGTTCAAGCCTCCCCTTCCACTCAGCCCATTTCCAGTCCTAGCAACACCCCAACCCATTACCAGTCCTAGCCCCCCGTCAATCAACTTCCAGTCCTAACCCCCATCACCCCATTTTCAGTTTAAGCCCCCCCTATAACCCATTACCAGTCCTAACCCCCCCCCCCCATCAGCCCATTTCCAGTCAGCCCCCCATAGCCCATTGACAGTCCTAACCCCCCCATCAGCCTTTGGTTTTCATTTCAATTTATTGGCAATTTATAATGTTTTAATGATTTCATTCAATTTAATGAATTTAGGAAGAATTTGATTCAGTTACACAATATATTTTAAATGTATTATTCACATAACATGTCAAATGTATCCTGAGTAAAAAAAAGATAAACTTCTTAAAACTGTTAACTGTGTCAGGACTCGGTGTGTATTCCCAAAGAATCTATACATGTTTTTTTTGTAAAATTTACTATCAAATTTGAAAATAGTTAAATCATTACATTTCTAATAATATGATGTAAAGAAAACAAAAGAGCTTTCAATTAAACCAACCGTTTTTATTGGGAATTCCAGATTGGAATACAACAGGACCATGTAAAGTCCCTTTTTTAAATAACATCTTTAAATAATATTTAAATAACTTAGAAAGTGTCTTAACTGCAAACTGAAAACACTGCTTCATGTAAACATATGCATTGGGCATGCTCTGAAAAAAATTAATGTGATGTTTGTTGTTGCATGCATGCTGATAACTTGTCAATCCTTGGCTCATAATGCGTTAATTTCAGAGCAACACATGCAGCACTCATGTCATCCGTTAATCTGTTTCTAGCATCAGATTTTATATGATTCAAAGCCGAAAACAGCTGCTCACAAGCATAGGATGACCCAAACAAAGTAAGAAGAGCAATCCCAAGGGCTTTCATGGACTTAAAATTGTCTGGCAGAGAATTCCACGCTTTTAGGATTTCATTTTCAGAACTGCTAGGAGTGATTTCATTTGTCACCCTTTCACACTCAATACGTTCAAGAGCCGCACGCAGGTCATTGAATTTACTTTTCCAGATAGAGCTTTCTTGAAATTCCAGTAGCTCCATTTCCAAGTTTTGAATATCCAACCACTGTAAGCAGGAAAGATCAAGATCTTCAAATGTGGACTTTTCTGGGGAAGTAATAAATGAAAGGGTTGTCTCCATCTTACGGAACTGAGAAAATCTTTTACTAAAATTCTCCTTTGCTTCGGCTACAATGGTGGAATATGCTTTGTGGATTTCCTGGTGTTTTTTATGACTGTCCACAAATGTTGTAGAATTATCCAAATGTATTTTTAGGTTGGGAAAATATTTCAGCTGTCCACTGTCAAGGTCTTTTCAAAAACATGCAATTTTCTCTCAAAAGCTTTGATGTCACTAAACATGCTTTCTGTTGTTTTTCCCATGCCTTGTAATTTTTTGTTTAGTACATTAAAGTGGTTAGTAAAATCTGTAAAGAACATGAGGTTGGTAAGCCAGGCCATGTTGGTGAGTTGAGGATAGTCTTCCCCCTTTTCGTTCATAAATAGCCTAACTTCTTCCAAGCAGGCCACAAATCTCTCTAACACTCGTCCTCGGCTCAGCCACCGGACATTATTGTACATCAGTAAAGTGTTATATTGTGCCTGAACCTCATCAAGAAGGGCTTGAAATTGTCGAAAATTAAGAGCACGCGCCATGATGAAGTTCACCATTTTTGTTACATCTTTGAGGACATCGTCAAGTTTTTTTGCTGCTTTCTTTGGCACAGAGAGCCTCTTGATGTATTATGCAGTGAAATTGAATCAGTGGATGTTTTGCTTCCTTAGCAAAGAAATGAATGAATCCTGATGTTGTCCCCACCATGCTAGGTGCTCCATCGCTAGTAACTGAAACCACTTTTTCTGGACTATGTCTAGTGATGAAAAAGCCTCCATCACAGCATTGTGGATATCTATCCCTTGTGTTCTTCCAGGCAAAGACAGCAGTTTTACCAGCTCTTCTCTCATGATGTCACCAGTAGCATAATGCAAAATGAGCGCTAGTCTTGCATGGTTAGTAATATCTGTACTTTCATCCAAGCACATGGAGTAGAAGGGTGCTTTTTGTAAGTCGCAAGTAAGCTGTTGACTAACATCAGCAGCCATTCGCAGAACCCTATCTTTTGCAGTATTTCTGCTTAGCGGCATCTCAGAGATGCGCTGCACAATTTTATCCTTGTTTTGGAAATCATGGAAGAGTGAATTACTCCCAGCCAAAATTGCCTTTTTGATAAAATCTCCATCAGAGAGGGGCTTACCATGTTTTGCCATGCACAGTGAAATTTGAAAGCTGGCAACTGTAAGATGATTAGTTTTTGAAAGATAGTTGCTAAAACTAAGAGACTGGGACTGATATTTCTTTAATTTTCCTACAAGGAACTCTTTTCTTTGAGCTAAACCAAGTTCAGCAACACTGTTATGGTTGGTCTCAAAGTGACGTTTGACACTTGATGTGCGACACACAACACTTTCATTACACATAATACACAATGCTTTCCCACTGCGTTCAATCACTCCATATGTCTCTGTCCAGGTGTCTTGGAATGATCTTCCACTATCTGTTTTTGCTTTTTTTGCTGCACTCATTTTCTTTGTTCAAGACTTCAAGTCTACAAAAAGATAAAATTTGTATAATAAAAAAAAAAGTAATGAAGTGCTGTATACAAATCCGTTCCCATATTAAAAAATATGTGATTGGGGAATTTTATTAATTGTAGACATCTGTTTTGGTCAAAAAATATACCTGTTTAGTTGTTAACATTTGATGTAATTTTTTTTTAAACTAATGGGTGACACAAATGAAACCCAATTAAAAAGCCATTCTGTCATTATACAATAGTGCTGGAGTGCAATGATTCACTAGTTTTCTCGATGCAACGATTTTTCCTCCTGCCGATCCATATGCATCAATCTTGAAGTATGATTTGAGATACAGTAATAGCAGTTAATCAAATTGAATCATTGTGATTTAATAACCATGAATAACTGCACTGAGGTTAATCCTTGTAAAACATTTGCCATACTGACAAATTTGCCATCAAGTCCAGTACTGTTTCCAACCAGGGCCAATTCAGGTCACAAGTACCTGGCATATCACAAACCAGCTTCCATGCTCCTTATCTTAAGAATAAGCAGTGTATTTCCCCAAGTAAGATTTAATAATGGTTTATGAATGTTTTCTCCAGATCTTGTCCAAACCTTTTTTTTTTTTTTTAAAGTGAGCTACAGCTTTCACTACATCCTCCAGCAACAAATTCCAGAGCTTAGTTTCTTCACTGCATACCTAATCTTTGTACTTTTTGAAGTATTAAATAACCAATTCACATTTATTCGTTTAACTCCACTTATTTTATAGATCTGTCATATCTCCCCCAAGTTGAAGAGTCCCAACCTTTTAAACCTTTTATTCCAGTCCCTTTATTATGGTTGTTCTTCTCGTATTTTTCCTAATCCCTTTTTTGGTATTACGGCATTCTCAGTTTTATTCTCCATTCCTTTCTTCATAAATTCCTAGCATTCTATTAGCTTTCTTGGCCATCGCCGCACACTGAGCAGAGGATTTCAACATATTATCCATGATAACATCTACATCCTTTTCCTGGGCAATGTCTCCTAATGTAGAACCTTGTGCCAACTCTGCACTTGTCCACCCTAAATTTCCCCGCCCATTTGTATGCCCAGTCTCTCGGTCCTCTTGTTCTCATAAAGAATGAACCAGAATATCAGACATATACCAAATAAATGTCAGTGTGTTAAATTAAACATATTTTAGTAATTCAAAAAGAATCAGTAAAACAACACAACTTACAAGAAGAAATAAGAAGGGGGCAAATACTACTTTTCTTTTCAGGTAAACCTTACATGGATGAACTCCCAGGACCCTCCAAAATTCTCTCTCACAATAATATACTTGAACATTTAAGGAACAACGTGTTATCAAATGAACATTGTATATTAAACAGTGTGCAAATAAAGCAAATCGAGAATCCCTCCTGCTCGTGGGCAAATTCATCTTCTTACCAGGCGCTGACTTGCCCCTCTTTAGTAACATAAAGTAACAGCTTGCAGGATCTTTTCATTATAAAACTGGCAGCTGATAAAAACCGCCGAGGGGAGACAAGGAGAAACGTCATGCACGTGGGGCTGCCTAAAGGAAACGAGAGCATTAGGCCTGAACCCATGCTGCTGCTTAGCAGCTCCGCGTGATAGCAGCATGTCTCCACATGACAGAGTCTATTGTGGTCTATTATCTTGTGAGTGATATTACTGTTAAGCTAATATAAAGGATTACCACTCATAAAAACCTATTAAACCTCCAGACTCTCCAGGTATCACCTTATATAGATCTATATCAGAGCGGGAACTTCGTTTAAATATTTTCTTGGGTCTCAGCATAACAGAGAGCTATGGCATGAATTGCTTCGCCATTGAACGCTCCTATTTCACATCAATGACCCCACGTTTTTTTTACTAGCTTCCACAAAACTCCGATATTGCCAATCTTTGCAGTAACTGTTATTTCTTATTAAATTTAAGATATATAAGGGCAGGGGAAACCTCATGTGCAGCGTTCTTCTGAGACCGAGTTAAGAAAGGTTTAGTCCACAGCTGAATGCTGGCTGATTTATTTTCTGTTGGGTAGGAGTTTTCAAAGAATACAAGTTTAAGATTTTGCCTTATTTTCCAGATCAACAATTGATACAAAGACAAGGCTTATAAGCTCCTGAAGAAACGAGCAGTGTCTCGTGAAACGCAACAGCGCTGAATGTGGGCGTTAGATAAGCCGAATTCTTTGAATTATATATCTTAAATAGCTCTCTGTTATGCTGAGACCCAAGAAAATATTTAAACGAAGTTCCCGCTCTGATATAGATCTATATAAGGTGATACCTGGAGAGTCTGGAGGTTTAATAGGTTTTTATGAGTGGTAATCCTTTATATTAGCTCCACATGACAGAGTCAATGCAAAGCAGCCGCCGGTCTCTCCCCAACTAGTAAGTCAGAGATGGTAGTTTCAAGAGACAGTGCCATACCTGTGCTGTAGCAAGGCCGGCTCTCCCCCTGCTCCTGCCGTGGTGGCTGCGGGCTCGGCCTGTGGTGGCACGCCCTCACACTCCTGCTGAGGCTCGCGGGAACTCTTACAAAACACGCTGTTCGCTCGCTCTCTCTCCAGCCGGAAGTGCGCTGATCCACCACCGCCACTGCGGTCTCCCTTTCTCTGCCGCCGCCGCCGCTGCTTCTTCAGCCCCACGTTTAGAGCCAGCTTCACCCGGACCTTCCCGCGTGCCAGCTGCAAGGCCTTCGCGTGCCACAGGTTCGCCATCGCTGCCCTAGAGTTTGCGCACCCACTTCCGGATTCGTTTGTTCTGTCTCCCAGCAAGGGCGCTCAAAAGGCGCGGGACATCCGCGTGACCCTGGATCGGCTTCTCTCTCTGGGGGCCGTGGTTCCGGTCCCGCCCTTGGAAAGAGGCGCAGGTCGCTACTCCATCTATTTTGTGGTTCCCAAAAAGGGCGGTTCCCTTCGTCCGATCTTGGATCTCAAAGGCGTGAATTGCGCTCTCAGAGTACCGCACTTTCGCATGGAGACCCTGCGGTCAGTCATCGTAGCGGTGCGTCAAGGGGAATTTTTGACATCCCTCGATCTTACAGAGGCCTATTTACACATTCCCATCCGGCCCTCCCATCAACGGTTTCTCTGCTTTGCGCTCCCGTGGGGCCATTTTCAATTCCGGGCCATGCCGTTCGGACTCGCCACGGCTCCCCGCACCTTCACAAAGGTAATGGTTGTAGTCGCGGCGGCGTTGCGCAAGGAGGGCATCCTGGTCCATCCATATCTCGACGACTGGTTGATTCGAGCGAAGTCCAGTCGGGAGTGTGTGCAAGTCACGAGCAGGGTGGTGGATCTCCTTCGGTCCCTCGGATGGGCGGTGAACGAATGCAAGAGTTGTCTGTCTCCGTCACAGGATCTCGAGTATCTGGGAGTCCGCTTCGACACAGCAAGGGGCTTGGTGTGCCTTCCGGAGCGACGCGTGCTGGCGTTGCGGGCTCTGGTCCGTCTCTTCCGGGGGATGCCAGCTCCGTCGGTGTGGTGGTACCTGCGGCTCCTCGGCACGATGGCGGCGACCTTGGAGGTGGTGCCTTGGGCGCGCTTCCACATGCGTCCGCTGCAGAGTGCTCTTCTGCGACGTTGGTCCAACCAGTTCGACTCGCTGAACAAGAGATTGCCTTGCCCAAAGACGGTTCGCCGATCCCTCCGGTGGTGGCTCTCCGCCGAGAACCTGTCGCGAGGGATTCCCTTGGAGCCTCCTCTGTGGGTTCCGTTCACGACGGATGCGAGCTTAACCGGCTGGGGGGCTCACTGCGAGTCCCGCTTTGCTCAGGGGGAATGGTCTCCCCTGGAGGCCTCTTGGTCGATCAACCGTCTCGAATTGCGGGCAGTCCGGCTAGCCCTGGTGGACCTGGAGACCCTGGTTCTTGGACGGCCGGTGAGAGTCCTGTCGGACAATGCGTCCTCTATAGCTTACATCAATCGCCAAGGGGGTACCGGCAGCGTGGCCCTGGAGGCAGAAGCGGCGGCCTTGTTCAACTGGGTGCAAACTCGCCTTCCAGCAATCTCGGCGGCTCACATTGCGGGCGTAGACAATGTCCAGGCCGATTTTCTCAGCAGAGTGCGGGTGGACCCCGGAGAATGGGAGCTAAACCCACAGGTTTACGCACAAATCATCCGGCAGTGGGGTCCACCCATCATGGATCTCATGGCGACCTTTCAATCAGCCAAGACAGGGCGCTTCTTCAGCAGGCGAAGGGAGCGCATGTCCGAGGGGCTCGACGCTCTCATTCAGCCGTGGCCAACGTCCGGTCTTCTTTATGTCTTTCCTCCGTGGGCTCTGATCGGCCGGGTCGTACAACGTATCGAGAGCCACCGGGGTCGCGTGTTACTGGTGGCCCCGGATTGGCCCCGGAGGCCCTGGTATGCCGATCTGGTCCGGTTGAGCGACGGCGTTCCTTGGCTCCTGCCCGCTCTACCGGATCTTCTTCTTCAGGGTCCCTTGCGGATGCCCCAAGTGGATCGATTCTCGCTTACGGTTTGGCCATTGAGAGGGCTCGGCTGAAAAGGAAGGGCTACTCCCCCGCGGTGATTTCTACCCTTCTGCGGGCGAGGAAAACGTCCACTTCTCTTACTTACATTCGGATTTGGAGGATTTTTGAAGACTGGTGCTCCCGGCGGGGAGTCCGGGCGGCGACGGTTTCAGTGCCCGTCGTTTTAAGTTTTCTTCAGGATGGTTTCGATAAGGGCCTTGCGGCTAGTTCCCTAAAAGTCCAGCTGGCGGCTATCTCGTGTTACCGCGGCAAGGTTTTGGGTCGTCTGCTCGGGGCTCATCCGGATGTACGCCGATTCCTTACGGCTGTTTTTCATTTGCGGCCCTCCCGCAGAGTTTTCGTTCCTCCTTGGGACTTGAATTTAGTTCTGAGGGCCCTGGTTCGTGAACCTTTTGAGCCCCTGCGCAGGGCGTCTCTGAAAGATCTCACGCTGAAGGCGGTTTTTCTTGTAGCCATCTGTTCGGCACGGCGCATTTCAGATCTGCATGCATTGTCCTGTCGAGAGCCTTCTTGTCTTTTTCCGCGGATCGGATCGTTCTCCGTCCGGTTCCTTCCTTTCTGCCAAAGGTGGTGTCTCCCTTTCACATGAATCAGGCAGTGTTTCTTCCAGTGCTTTCTTCGCAATCTGTCGGGTCAACGGACAAAGGTCTTCTCCGGCTCGATGTGGGTCGTACGCTCCATCGTTATTTAAAGGTTACCGAGTCTTTTCGGAAATCTGACCGGCTTTTCGTGCTCTTCGGGGGTGCGCGTAAAGGGGAAGCGGCGGCTAAAGCCTCCATTGCTAGATGGCTCAAAGAGGCGATCGCGTCCGCGTATCTGTTGCAACAGCGGTCTGTTCCGGAGGGTCTGAGGGCTCATTCTACTAGGGCTCAGGCGACCTCTTGGGCGGAGTATAGCCTGGTTCCGCCGGCATATATCTGTAGGGCGGCCACTTGGTCGTCTCTGCATGCTTTCAGTAGACACTATCGCTTAGATGTGTCAGCGGCTCGGGATTCCTGTTTTGGTTCGGCGGTTCTGCGCGCCGGATGGCAAGGTCCCGCCCGGTCTTAACTGCTCTGTTACATCCCGATGTTGGAGGACTAAACTGGATTACCGAACAGGAAATGGAAATTACACTAACCTGGTAATTGTAGTTCCTGGAGGGTCCAGTTTAGTCCTCCTTCCCTCCCGACTATCTGCTAATGTGGTGCGGCGCGCCTTTCCGAACGGTTGATATTAAGACGGTTACTCTTGCCGTTCGGTCCCTCTGTGGCAGCCGCGTTTTTTGCAGAGGCTCTTCCCTGTCTCGGGGGTTCAGGCAGCTCCTGAACTTCTGGTGGGGAGCGGTGTTTTGATTCCTGAGGCGTCGGTGCCGGCGCAATGCAGTGTTCTGACTTCCTCGTTTGGGGAGGGGGTTGGATATTCCTTGGGGGGGAACAAATTGTTCTTTAATTAGGTCATTTTGTATATTAATCTAATGTGTTGCTTCGTTAAGTATGCTTTGTTACTAGTACACTGGGGACTTCTGGGAGCTCCTGCTGCATATATACTACAGAAGATTTGATTGGTCCAGTCTCCCGGCTGCAGGAGGAGGGGCACTACCCGATGTTGGAGGACTAAACTGGACCCTCCAGGAACTACAATTACCAGGTTAGTGTAATTTCCATTTTCCTTTTCAGGGGAAAACATTTCCAGTACAGGGTTCATCCCTTTGGTCTGGCTTCAGCACCAAGGGTATTCATGAAATGCATGGCAGTAGTAGCGGCATTTCTATGAACCCTGGGGATATTCATCTTCCCTTACTTAGATGACTGGCTCATTTGAGCCCCTACAGTTACAGAAGCCAGCACTGTACTGTCCCGTACAATGTGAATCCTCCAGTACTTGGGATTGGTAATAAACGTCCCAAAATCCCAACTTGTTCCTTCTGAATGCCTGGAATTCATAGGAGCCTGTCTAGATACAAGACAGGCAAGGGCTTTCCTTCCACAGGCCCGGTGTCTTCGCATAATACAGCTAGCTTTTCAAGCAGCAGGCAAATCCTCCCTCACTGCTTGAGAGCTACTACAGTTACTGGGACATATGGCATCCACAGTTCATGTAGTCCCATATGCTCGCCTCCACATGCGAGCAGCTCAGTGGACTCTTTCCACAAAGTGGACACAGGCCACAGGTCATTTATCGGACAAAATAATAAACTCTCAATGACTAATTTTGTCCCTCTAGTGGTGGCAATCACTAGAAAACCTGACAGTTGGGTCTCCCTTTCATCAACCCCTTTTTCAGGCCACCCTAACTACAGATGCATCAGAGGTGGGTTGGGGAACACACCTGAATCATCTCTCTACCCAGGGAACCTGGACTCCACAGGAGGCTGGTTTACACATAAACCTCCTGGAATTAAGAGTAGTCTATTTAGCTGTTCAAGTATTCCATGCCCAGCTCAGCTACAAGACAGTCCTAGTACAGACAGACAATCAAGTAGCCATGTTCTATGTGAACAAGCAGGGCGGAACAAGCTTTCTGTCGTTATGCAACAAAGCTTTACGTCTGTGGGCCCTCGCCAGAGAGCATCAAATTCACCTTCTAGTGGTATATCTTCCAGGCATTCAAAACCTTTGGGCAGACAGACTCAGTCGAGTACTGCTGCCTCACGAGTGGTCCCTCCACCTAGACCAGGTGGCAAAGATATTTCATCTCTGGGGCACTCCAGACATAGACCTCTTTGCAAGTCCACTGAATGCCAAACTTCCCAGGTTCTGTTTCAGGATTCCGGCTCACAATTGTCAGGCACGGATGCTTTTCTCCTTCACTGGAGTCAGGACTTCCTTTATGCCTTCCCACCCATTCCCCTCATCCCAAAAACGGTCTTCAAGCTTCAGAGAGACGGGGGTCGTATGATTCTCTTAGCACCACTATGGCCACGCCAAATGTGGTATCCCCTGCTTCTACATCTCTCTCAAGCAGCACCTCTGGAGTTAGGGCATGCTCCAGATCTCCTTTCTCAAGAGGATGGGATGCTATGGCACCCGAATCCCCAGTCCCTGCATCTCATGGCCTGGTTGCTGAAGGATCTCAACCTGTCCCAACAGGTAAAGGATATCCTTCAGGCTTCTTGGAAACTTTCCACAAGAAGATCTTATGCCTTCAAGTGGAAACGTTTTACTATATGGTGCTCCAAGAAGGGATTAAAACTCCTTGTCATACCCTTAGAATTGATACTAGAGTATCTCCTTCACTTATCAAATTCTGATCTAAAGACCAATTCAGTAAGAGTCCATCTTAGTGCAATTGCAGCTTCTTATAAGCCTCTGAATGGACAATCAATTTCCTCTCATCCACTCATATCAAGATTTATGAGAGGCCTTTTATTAACCAAACCTCCCATCAAGCCACCACCGGTGGCATGGGATCTAAATCTAGTTCTCGGGCAGCTTATGAAGCCGCCTTTTGAGCCTTTAGCCACTACAGCCCTTAAGGTTTTGACCTGGAAGGTCATCTTCCTAATTGCAATCACCTCTGCATGTCACATTAGTGAATTGCAAGCTTTAGTGGCTGATCCTCCTTATACTAGGTTTCATCATGATAAGGTTGTTCTTAGAACTCATCCACACGTTTTGCCAAAGGTGGTTTCGCCTTTTCATTTGAATCAATCAATTTATCTTCCTGTATTTTTTCCGAGGCCTCATGCCTCTATTGCAGAAAGAAATCTTCATACTTTGGATTGTAAAAGGGCCTTAGCTTTTTACATACAAAGAACACAGCAACATAGAAAGTCCTTGCAACTTTTTATAGCTTTTGACCCTAGTCATTTGGAACGTCCAGTCTCCAAAAGAGCTTAATCTAAATGGATTGCCCAATGCATATCCTTTGCTTATGAGAGTAAGGGTCTTCCTCTTCAGGACCATGTCACAGCTCATAATGTGAGAGCTATGGCTACTTCCACGGCTAATCTCCACTTGGTGTCTATCAATGACATTTGTCGAGCAGCCACATGGGTTTTGGTACACACCTTCACAGCCCACTACTGCCTGGATAAAGCCTTCCGTTGGGATGCCGCCTTTGGCCAAGCTGTTCTTCGAAATCTCTTTCAGACCTAATTCAACTCCTACCCACCAACCCTGGTGGAATGCCAGAGATCCATGAGAGGAAGGATGCCTATCTTTCTGGGTTGGCACCTTCCTGGGGCTATCTCCCTGGCATCTTCAGCTAGGGAGTCCCCATATGTGAAGACTACATTCCTGCTTGTTCCTGGAGATAGCGTAGTTACTCACCTGTAACAGGTGATCTCGGGGAACAGGAATTTTGTCTTCACAACCCACCCACCTCCCCTTGGAGTTGTCTCTCTATCTCTTTGTCTCTTTCCTCTCTCCCTCTATCCTTTCACTCAGCTACAGACTTAACTGAAGAGGGACAGTTGGAAAGGCGGGAAGGCAGCACGCATGTGCTGAGGGATGCTCCTAAAAGCGTTCCTATTGGACGCTGGGGAGCGTTACCGCGCAGGCTCCGTCAGTACTGACGATACCCATATGTGAAGACTAAATTCCTGCTGTTCCCGGAGATCACCTGTTACAGGTGAGTAACTACGCTTTCTCTATGATTATATAACGCTCTTCTGTAAGCAGTCTCTATCATAGATCGAGAATAAGCCCTATGCTGAAGTCAGGCACACAATTCCTGAGCATATATTTTGAAGTCCTCCACAGAGGAACAAATGCATCTGATATGTAGAAATTAGCCATATGGAAGGCTCCGCTTCAATGGAGGGTGAAAACTACAGAAACTAGGAAGTGTATTTCTTTGTACAGGTTTCTGAAAAAGTGAAGTTGATAAATTTATGGCCATGGTGTAACAGTAACATCCAAGTATTCAATCGAAGACTGGTCATATTTAGCTGTAAACTTAATATTTGGTTTTGATTAAGAATTATTTTTACTATGACGGTGTTTTCTATTTACAAGCATGTGGTGTAGCTATGGGGGGGCCACGGTAGCTCTGTCCACTGCCACGTATATGGCCCATTTTGAGGATAAATTTTATTTCTCTGAATGGTATCAGCATATACTAATATGGAGATGCTTTTTAGATGATATTTTCTTTATATGGACTGCTTCTGTGTCAGTATTTGATCAATTTGAGTGGCTTAATACTTGTGATGACAATATTACGTTTACAGCTAAATATGACCTGTTCTCGATTGAATACTTGGATGTTACTGTTACACACCGTGGCCATAATTTATCAACTTCATTTTTTCAGAAACCTGTACAAGGAAATATACTTCCTAGTTTCCGTAGTTTTCACCCTCCTCCATTGAAGTGGAGCCTTCCATATGGCCAGTTCCTACATATCGGGCGCATTTATTCTTCTGTGGAGGATTTTAAAATACATGCTCCGGAATTGTGTGCCTGACTTCAGCATAGGGGTTATCCTTGATCCATGATCCAGACTGCTTACAGAAGAGCGTGTTATAATCATAGTAAATGGCTGCTATCACCATCAATCGAGTTTAACAAACCTGTATTACGTGACGATAATTTCTGGTGGGTGAAAAAGAAATGTTAAATAAATATAAATAAGATAAGATTGCCAGCATTCTTCCGTTCAATGCCCGTTCAAATCAACTGAAGGCTATTTTGCGTAAAAACTGGCAGGTTCTTAGCTTGCACATTTGTACTCAGAAACATCTTTGTGTTGCTTATACTAGGGGAAAAAACCTCCGGGATTAGCTTGTTCAGGCTTCCCCCAAAAACCAGCAGTTATTGGAGCAGGCTGGCCACTACCCTTGCGGGAGGTGCTCATTCTGCCCTGGGACTCTGGAGGGGGAGGTTTGGACTGGCACAAAGTCACACAAGGAGTGGCATTTGAGATATCACACCACTTGTGACACCACTCATGTGGTGTATCTGATCCAGTGTGTATTTGGCCTAAAATATATTGATCGCACGACTCATCCTTTTAAGAAGAGGTTGGCAGAGCATGCTTCTCGTATACGCACAAAATCCCTTTCAGCCCAGATGGTGCAACATGTGGTACAGTGTGATCATTCATTTTCTCAATTCACTTGGAGAGTGATGGATTGGATACCACCTTCAATTGGGGGGGGGAGGGGGAGTGACAGACAGGCAGTGTTACAACTACATGAACAGCAGTGGATATTTTGTCTAAATACCGTGGTCCCTTTTAGGATAAATTTGGAATTAGACTGGTACAGCCTTGGGTAGTTTGATCAGCCATTTAGGGAGGCGATTACATGGTTGTTCTTCACCCCCTATTGGTCAAGCAATAAGCAATTAGTCTTCAGTGAGGTCAGACGCCATGGTTTAAGTAGCTCTCCCGAGTTCAGCTTTTTATCCATAACGGAGTGGTTTTGTGGAGAATTCCAGCCTGAAGCAGGGTTTATGAAATTTAAAACCTGAAACATGGTGCTATGTCATTGATTTACCCTAGTCTTTTGGCTACGTTTCGTATTGGACTTTGCATTCTGAGAAGTGTATATCATATTATGGCTGAAGTGCTGTGCTTTTACTGCAAAGATGATTAAAAAGGACTGGACTTGTTGTAGTGGCTAATCCCACACGCAGTCATTGTCCAACAAATTTTTTTTCTATGCATTATGTGTTCAGTGGGCGATATCTGTTTAGGGTAGGCCAATATTGATTTTGGTTATACATGGGGCGAGCCTAGTCCTATTAATCCCTTGGGGTTACTTTTTTATTTTTTTTTATTTTGGGTTAGGCAACAGGCCTCTGGTGCCATGCAGAAACCTGGAGTAAGGAGCAAAGTTTTCTTAGCCTGGGGATCTGCAGCATATGCTGGCTAAAGTGGATTCAACTCCAAAACAGTTTAGGCTTCAAGGAAGTTGACTGGAATCTTCTCCAGTTTCTCTGTTGGGAATCTGTCGGGGGTAAGTGGAGACCAATATCTTGGCAATTATAGAAGAAGGTTAGCCTTTCTATGTGGAAAGAGAGGACTCCACTATCTTTTAGGCTTCCAGGAAGGAGAAACTTGCTTCCCTTGGTCCAGGTGATTGATTGTCTTAATTTCAAATGATTGACATGCTAGTTTTGGAGACCCAAGAGGAGCTCCCGCCTTGGAGAGGCCTTTTCCCACCACTAAGAAGCTGAGTGTATTTACATGTCTCAAAGGAAAGATTGGATAAGCTTTATCCTCCTCTTCTAGAAGTCAAGGAGGATGGCTTTTGTATCCTTAGGATGGATGCCCTGGTCCTGGCTGTAACATACAAAACTACTATTCCAGTTGAGGGAGTGAGGCAGGGTTCACAGAGCTCTGCAGGATAAAATGCTCAAGGCTGTTTGAAAATAGATTACCTCCTCTGTAGTCTTGGCCTCGCAGTCCTGTATTTGTGGAGGTTGTGTGTCATGTGTTTTATGGCACTGGATTTAACAGCTCTTAGATTCCAGAGGCTGCAATTAGAGGACCTTTATCAGGATGTCTTCTTAGGGGACAGAGGCTGATTGTTCCCCAGGGCTAATGAGAGTTGCCTGTGTTTATAATTTTGGAGTGCAAAAAATCACCAGTGTGATGCAGAACAATCTAAATCTATTAATTTTGTCGGAGATATCAAAAGGAGGAGAGCCTTGCTCAATCTCAGATGTTGAATGCATCCATTTTAATCAATATGGTTCTAAAATCAAAACCTATGACACTTATCTTGAAAATCACTCCCAAATTGCAACATGCACGTTTCGAGTCCTCTGACGACTCTGTATCGAGCAAAATGGGGAAGTGAAATAAAGTTTATCCAGGATTCAATGTAACATCATAAAACGCCAAACAAAGGGCGTGCTTTTGAGGGCCTGCAAGCTCACCCATTGGCTATACAAAAGCATTAATATACTTTAGATCACCAATGGGAAAAGACGGAATTCCCCATGTCATGGGGGAAGCCCTTGTCTCATTGGTCAAACTCAGAATAAACTCAGCCAGTCGCGCTCTCTGTTCAATCCATAGGGGAGTAATATATTCAGCCGTTAAATCCAGCGTTGTTCCAGCCATTGAAGTTTAAAGGCCCTATCACCCCCGCGAGGGTCATATGGAACATGATTGATGATCCTCCATTTTAAATTCTCAAAATTGTGAGCCAAATCCAAACAGTGTTCAACCACCGGAGCAGATCTTGTCTGAGATCGTAGACTAGAAGAATATTCATTCAGTCTCGTCTTCATGGCATGAATTGTGCGGTCAATGTATAATAGATTGCATGGGCAGTGTAATAAATATACAACAAATTCAGATGTACAGGTGGTCTTCCATTGGAACTGGTACCAGCGACCGGTTTGTGGATCTTCCCAAGAGCTGCCCGACAATACCATGAAACAAAATTGACATTGCTCACATGCTGTATGTCCCAATTCGCCCTCTAGCGGGTGCAAAGATCAATCTACGGGGAGTGCTGATTTCACCAAAATGTCCCATGGACATTTTCAGCCTGAGAGAAGGCATTTTGTCAGATGAACAATTGGCCCAATGAGAGGCAGTGCATCATAAGAACATCAGAAATGCAATCTCCTCCAAGATATTTACTGCAGTGGTATTACTAGGAGTGAACCCACATCACTTCATAACAGCAGATCCTGAGTATTGCTTGGAATAGTGATTATATCCTGTGTGTCCAACTCCGAGAGAGTAAGTGTGTTAGCTACTCTGGAAAGGCTATTATGCCTAAGGGTTTTGGTTCTGTTTCCTGTACTTCGTAGTTCAAAAGATGGTCCCTTCAATCCATCTTCATGTCTTGGAGAAATAAACAGATACCTTCAGGTACTCTGTGCATTGTGACAGTTGGAAAGGGAGAATTCCTCTATCTCTTAGATGCCTGCTTCTTCATTTACTTTAGGGTGGAGTACTGATGATACTTTGCTATTCTTGTCTGGGAAACCAATTCCATTTCAGAGTAGTGCCCTTGGGATGGGCTGCAAAGGTTTTCTCCAAAGTGATGGTAGGCATCATGGCCTTTCTGTGCACAGAGGTGATCACAATGCATCTGTATTTGGGCAGTTGATTAGCTCAAATCAAGTCAGGTCAGGAGGGCCAAAAGGCAGGTTCCTGAGTGGTTTAGATCTTAGGAAACCTGGGCTGGGTAGTGGATTATGCAATTGTGCCCCGCCCCCCTTCAGTTTTGGAATAGCTGGGATATATTTTTATTTTATTTATTTGAACTCATTTCTATACCGCTCCTTCCGGTGATCAGCAGCGGTTCACATCAAACATTTAACTCTGCAAAGTTAGCAGTTTACATAAAACAAAAATTAGCAGTTTACATAAAACAGTAGTGTGGATCACTGAACGTGTAAAAAAGGTAACATTAACTTCATAACTCAAACTATTTACTTAATAAGGAACACATATGGTGATACATATGGTTAAAAACTATATACAATATATTTGAATTGGTACAGTATATGAATTTGATGCCAGAATTGGCTATGTTTTTTCTTGGTGCAAAAAAGGATAGTCAATCCACTAACTTGGCTTCAAGTCTCTTTCACAGAGAATCTCCCCATGGTCAGATCTGTTGCTAGTGTCTGGTTTCATTGGTGACCATCTTGGAATTGGTTCCTTGGGCAACAGATCACATGTGGCCCTTTTGTACTCCTGAGAACAGGAAGACTCATATGACATTCAGAACATTGAGATTCACCTTTCCTTCCCATCATCCATAAAGGAGAGCCCAATTTTGGTGCCTTTTCCGAGGTTCTATCCGATGATAGATTTGGGGAGTCCCTTGTCAATTGTGGTCGTATTCAATATGAGTCAAGTGGGCTTAGGTACTCCCCCCCCCCTTTTTTTTTTTTTTTGCTTACTGCCTCTACTGGAATAGTGAATTAAGAGCTCCCAAACAATGCCATAGTGGTAACAAGTATAAATGGGCAAGGTGGTCCAGAGAAGATGAGGGTGACTAGAATGCAAGCATTTTGTTTTATTGCATGGAACGGAAGCATGTGCACTTCTTGGCGGTTCATGTAGCAAGAGTAGAATTCATACATGCAAACTTTTAATTGAAACACATTGGATCTTGGAGAATGAGAGCTGAACCAGTAAAGCTTTTGGAATCTAGTAACCTAGTGGTGTAGCCATCACTTGGATCGCAGGGCATCTCGTAAGGGGGAAGGGATTTTTAATTTAACTCGTGCTTTTTCAGGATAGCTCAAGTGAGTTATATTCAGGTACTTTAGAGGGCACATTGTCCTTTAGAGGGCACAAGTATATTCCAGACTTTTGAGTTCATCAACTCTTGGGAAGAACAGTGTTCTAGTGGAATAGATGTCCTCATCAAAATGCAGCCTAAGGGTAAGTGATGTCCTTAGTGTATTTACTATAAGGACTTACAGCTCTAGAGACCCATTAAGCTTTTTTGACAGGAGCTCATGTTTTTTGGTGGATGGTAATCGGGGCAATACCTCCAGAGAACTTTAAGCCATGTCTTCATCCTGTTCATGTTAGGAAGGACTTGGGTATTACCATGTGTCTAGACTGGTCTAGCAACATGATAGGGAAGGAGAAATGTATTCTTATTTGTTAATGACTTTTCCTTGAATCCTTCTAAACCAGTCCATAACCCACTCAAGAGGATTTTGACTCTTATTTGTTAGCCCGTTTGAAGGTGGTGGGGAGGGTGACCATTCTTAATTTTTTTATTTTTTTTATATTATTTCTATACCACGCTCTTAAAATCAGCGCGGTTTACATAACACAAACAAATTCTACAAAGCAGCAGGCATGCGGTGTACATTCCAGAAAACAGGTTTTTACAACTTGGATTCAACGGGACAACTATTTACACTATGTACAACTGAGCTGTGCATCAGCATGTCTTTCACAGGCACTCTCTGAGCTGATTAAAGGTTATATACAAGTTTGGGCAGTCGTATTCAGATAGTGGGCCTCCTTCCATATTGAGAACTTAAGGTTGGTCTATGGCCCTGATCTTTTTTTCTTTATTCTCTTTTTTTTTTTTTCCTAGGGGAATTTTTGGAGAAGAGTCATTAAGTCATTCATTTCATTATTCATAGTTAATTTGGGATTTTCCATTCCATTGCTTTGATGTTAGGATGCTGGCACATTTCTAGCCTGCACCAGTCCTTTATGGCAATGATTATCACTGAGAAGTTGTACTGTTTCCATCTGCTGGTAGGATGGCATACACCCTCATGTCTGGACTGGTCTAGCAGGATTTGAGGAAAGGATGTTAGGTAAAAATAAACTTCTCTATACTACTACTGCTACTACTAATCGTTTGTATAGCGCTACAAGATGTATGCAGCGCTGTACATATAGATGCAAGACATTAGTCCCTGCTCATCAGAGCTTACAATCTAATTAAGACAAAACACATAGTGAAACTGGGGACTAGGTATGGTAAGATAATCGCATAAGTAGTGGACAAGAGAGTGAGGAGCATCAAGATCCAAAAGTGGCTTCAAAAAGGTGGATTTTTAGCCTGAATTTGAAGAGGGCTAGAGAAGGAGCCTGATATACAGAATCAGGTAGTTAGTTTCCCTTCTGCTGCTCCATATACCTGAAACTAAGACAGGTTGGGTAAGACAAAGGCATTGTGTTAAATAAAAGGAGATGATGAAGGGAATAATTACAGGAGGTGCCAAGTATGAAGAAGTCAAAATTTGTTTCCATCAAAAGTTCTTATAAGTTAGCACTAGGATAAATTGAAATTGCAACTTCAGTTTCCCTTCTGTCATGTTCTATGTTTATTACACCAGTCCATTAGTGGGAGAGGGCAAAAGATGATATGGCCCATCTAGTCTTCCCATGTTTTACTACATTCAGGGTAAAGTGAAAAGAAAATGAATTGTGTGCACTACATCTCATCAGGGCTGGCGCAGCCACTAGGCAGACTAGGTGTCCACCTAGCATGGCACACTATAGGGGAACAGCAGCGGGGCAATGGCAGTGGGCCAAGCAGAGCAACATGGCAAGCCTTTTAAGACTGGTATGCCACTGATGCCTCTGCTTCTGCTTGAGCTGACGTGTCTATACCTAAAAGCAGCACAGTGCAGTGGCTGGTCTTAGAACACCTGCTGCCTTCTGATGTTCGCTGTCAGAGGGGGTGGGACTTGCAAGCCTTAAGTATGCATGCACAGGTGTTTAAAAGCCCAATTTCTTGCTGTGCTGCTTTTTAGGTGCAGATGAGTTGGCTGGACAACCAGCGGTGCAAGGTAAAGGGGAAATTCTAGAGACCTTGGCAGGTGTGTGGGAGAGAGAGGAGAGGAGATATTGGGGAGGGAAGTGGGGCTAGATGCTGGGCACCTGGTGAGGGGAGGGAAGAAGAGATGATGGACTGTGGGCAGGATGGAGGCGCATAGCCAAAAGTGTGCCTAGGGCATCAGATATATTTGGGCTAGCCTTGCATCTCATTACTTGAGTTTGAAGCTAGTACAGGATTTTTTTTTTTTATAACTTCCACCTCCAACTATTGAAGTTAAAATCAAAATAGTTTAACACGCACCTCTTATTGAAATGGAGCCTTCTTTTTCTGTCCAAAACTACCTGGGGCCCTTGAGGTAGGGAGACTCTGATCTGGGACCAGAGTGTCTCATGATGTTCTCACACTAATATTCCAATGCGGTAAGCCCCTGCACCCATTCTAAAATATTCCCCAACCACCCTCACCCATCTACCAATAGCCCTAAGATAGGCAAGTGGATCGCTAGAGAAGTGAGGAGATGGGAGTTAGCTGATTGGTGGTGAAGAAAACCCCGTGATCTGGCCACAATACCACTGCTCTTTCGGTCTCTGGTCCCTCAAGCAGTGAGAAACAGGCAGAGAGTAACACAGAATACAATCACACACAAAGTGCTATTTTCTTTGAGCTCAGAGGGAAGACAACAGACGGTCTATGGACACGCATAGTTCCACGCCTATTGAATTCAAATTCTTCCTCCTGAAGAGCTCCTTTTATTAAAGAGAAAAGGGAAGTAACTCATTTATTATAAATGTGAAATAACACAAGGTGTCGCCAAAGTTCTTTTTACAGAGTAAGATCTGATTACAGTGTATTAGATGAAATTTACTTGATTTTGCAACTTTGCAATTATAAATAATTTTGTCATAAATTGTTGTGTCAGCAGGGACCTATAAAATGAACTATAGTTGCACAGTTCATAGCCTATGTTTACTCTTTATGATTGCGTTAACAATGTTCCAAACTATTTTAAAAACGGTTACACAGAACTCATGATCATGACATCCTATTCTATTTAAGAGGAAGTAGGTGAAAAGCCAAACTTCTAAACACATTCTGTATCAAGAAATTCATCCATCTTCAATTACATATTGGGGATTCTGGTATCCCTTTTACTTGTCCATTTCTACAGGTGGTGGTGTGGGGGGGGGGGGGCGGTTGTGAAAGAGTCGATGAGAGAGGATATGGGAGTCCTTGGGTCAGGCTGTGGATTATTTAAAATTTGATTTTTAATGATAATCTATCTGTTTCTAAATGGGTTAAAATAAAATTCCTGTTCTAAATTGCAAGGCAGTACTTTAAATCCTGACTCTAGGGATCCCTAACTTGAGAATTTTGGATCTCTTGATGGCAGTTTGGGTGTTTTTCCCCCACTTTCAATTGACTTTCCTGGATGAAGTAAAAATTTTAGTGCTATGCCAGAAGTAAAAATGCTGCACTCAGATTTTGTCCTTTGCTGCTTTGTAAGTAATTCTATATGCAGTCCATTAGCTTGCATTACCATACCAGTTGTGCTGAGTTTGGTACAGTGGCTTGCTTTCCACCTAGCGCTAATATTTTTGTGCACTGAGACCAAAATTAAACCATTGCATTATGGAAAGTGCAGTTTGTTATACGTGTGAAGACAGAACATGGTATACAGAGGTCTAAACGAATTAGTACTTAAAATAAGGAGTCTGTACAGCTCCTTTCAGCAAGAAAGGATTAAGGCCCTGATGTACTTAAAAGAGAAAGGGACTGTCCCTTTTCTCCTGTTTTTGCAGTGATGGACTGGGGGACTGGGCACAGGAGTACCAACTTCAGTGCCAGAAATAAGGAATACTGAGGGATTTTTTTGGCGCTGTGTTCAGTATTAACTTTTAGTTGGCATAAATCATAAAACTATAAGGGTTTTTGTTCTATTTATTCTTGCCATTGTTTTTAAAATTAATCTTTGCATATAAATTATTATATTATCTTATTATCATTAGTATATCACACTGTGTTTATCTGTAATGCCATGGTTTTATAAATTCTAAGGATTCTTGCTAATTTTTATTCATATTTAGGATTGCTATTTCTGCTATGTGACTTCTACGAATAGCAGCTGAATAAGATAGCTATCTTTGTAACTCCCCTGACTTGCTCCCTTCTCTAGATTTATACAGATAAATGTTGAATGTAATGGAACATTTTGGCCATATGAGTCAATCTTGCGTGACAGGAAATGCAAATAAAAGCATTCCTCTTAGTCTCTCCGGGCCAGTCCAGGAACCATAGGGTAGTCAACCTCCTCCAGCAGCTGAGGACTGAATTCTCAAAGTCTTGCTGACAGCCTATCCAGCTCCCAGTGGTGTCAGAGACTCAGTCTTTCAGTCCTCGGCAGCTGAATAGGATGTGTGGATGACAGGCTCCCTGGGAGAAGAATAGGAATTCAGCGATTAGTTAGGTTTAAAGCCGGGGAAAAGTGTGTTTTGGCTGATTGGCCCTAGCAGGGCTGTAAGTCCAGTGAAATCTTTCACGGGGGGGGGGGGGGGGGCGAAAACAGCGCCGGGCTTTGGTTCACACCAATTGGGGTAGGCTGGCACTTGAGGCCGAGCCTACCTCGAAGTAAATCCGGTGCCCCGGGGATGGAGGGAGGATCTGGGAGCCCCAGCGTCCAGCCCTCTGCCTTCAGTGCCCAATCTCCTTCACCCGCTATCAGCGGAGGGCAAGGTGATCTGGTGGGGTGCTCCGCTCCGCTCAGGTAGGAGATTAATTTTGGCACTCCACATGGCTTCGGCACAGGGACGGAGCATAGTGCGGCGCTGCAGTTTTTAGGCCGTCGCAGAGCCTTGCGGGGAGTTGTTGCTTCGGGCACATGCTGCAAGGTGCAGTAGCGTGCACACAGTGTGGGGGGGAGTCACGGTTTGTCGGGGCTGGGACTCTGCCGCATTTGTTTCAGGACAGGTAGCAGTTTAGAGAGGCTCTTCGGGGGCATAATGGAAGGGAAAGTGGCGTCGGGGGATGTGGCATAGAGGCCTCGGGGCACGGCAGAGGTGGGAACAGTGGCCATTTTCTCTGAGGCAGCCGTTTCTCCTGCGTTACAAGGCAAAGCTTTAAGGAAAAAAGCAAAGGCAAAAAGACCACCTCCGGGTAAAGTTCAGGCCCAGGGACAGTTGCCTGCGTTACAGGATGGGTTAGTCTTTGTTTTTGCCGGATTTTATCCTCTCTTTGCATAAGGCCTATTGTTGGTTTAAAGTTGGAGCAGACTCTAAGCAAACCTTCTTCCCCCAGCTTGTTAAGTTCGCCCAAGGGGGAGGTCTGTGTGGCGGACCCTGGAGAGGGTTCCTCTTAGAAGAGTATGGGTCCAGAGGCGGGCATTGAAAGCTTTGGGCCGCAGCTCTCAACGCCTCAGGTAGCAGAAGAGGGAGAAATTTTCGGAGGCGGGTTTGGAGCCCTGGTCAGGAGAGGTAGAGGAAGGTGAGATTGTGCCAGGAGAAGACCCCTGATGTGTTCAGGGTGTTTTGCAAGGAAGAGCTGGGAGCTCTAATCGCCCAGTCCCTAGCGGCTCTGAATATTGTCCTTCCGGAGGAACCACTAGAAGATCCCTTGCTCCAGGGGTTTAAGGCAGAGCAGCAGTGTTTCCCAGTTCATAGAGTAATTAAACAGATGATAGACTTGGAATGGGAGTGTCCGGAGGCTACTCTGAGGGGTAGCCGCGCCATTGGGCACCTTTACCCAGTTCCGCAAGAGGAAAAGGAATTGCTGTAGATGCGTTGGTTTCAGCGGTGACAAAGAAGACAACGATTCTGGTGGAAGGAGGTACGGCCCTGAAAGATCTTCAGGATCGCAAACTAGAGGCTTTTCTCAAACAGGCATTTGACTCAAGTGCGCTGTCCTTCCAAGCCTCCATTTGTGGGGCATATGTGTCAAGGGCCTCTATTCATTGGCTCCAAGGAGAGTTGGTCCCAGACAGAGAGGAAGGGCTTTCCTTGGAAGGGGTGAAACTGGAGTTGGCAGCAGCATATTTGGCAAATACCTTCTATGATCTAGTAAGGATATCGGCGAAATCTATGTCATCAGTTATTGCCGCTAGGAGGTTTCTCTGGCTGAGGAATTGGGCAGCAGTCGCGTCGTCTAAGGCTCACCTCAGTAAGCTCCCCTATAAGGGCAAGCTGCTCTTTGGGGAGGCCCTAGAAAAGATTGTGAAGGATTTGGGAGATTCCAAAGGAGGCTGGCTTCCAGAAGACCACCCGAAGGGTACAAGACCTGCACCTCTGGCAAGAGGGCAAGGTAGAGACTTTCACAGGTTCCGTGGGCCCCGATTTGCCCCTTATCAGAGAGGCCGTTTTGTTGCCAGGGGGCAGTCCTTTCGGGGAGCTAGGGGGTTTGGCAGGGGGTATTTCAGCTCCCAGCAGAATGCCTCAAAGAAGCCACAATAAAGGGTGGCTTGTCCAGGCGGAGATTCCGGTAGGAGGACGTTTGCAGGGGTTTCACTCTGTCTGGGCCAACATAACTACAGACCAGTGGGTGCTGGAGATCATCCATGAGGGTTATGCGCTGGAGTTCGCTCAACTGCTGGCAGATGTGTTTCTAGTGTCCCCGGGTGGGGCTCAAGAGAAGAGGAGAGCGATAGACGACACCCTCCAACGATTGCTCCAGCTTCGAGCGGTGGTACTGGTTTCCCAAGACCAGTACGGATTAGGTCGATACTCTATTTATTTTGTGGTCCCCAAGAAGGACGGATCTTTTCATCCCATTCTAGATCTCAAGCACGTGAACCGCTGTTTGAGGGTGCCACATTTCTGGATGGAAACCCTGAGATCCGTGATTCGGGCAATAAAGCCAGGAGAGGTGCTTTCGTCCATAGACTTGACGGAGGCATATCTGCATATTCTGATCAGACCGGATCATCAAAGGTTTTTGCACTTTGCCGTTTCCAGGGGTCATTTTCAGTTCTGGGCATTATTGTTTGGTCTGGCTACAGCTCCGTGCACATTCACAAATGTGATGGTAGTGGTTGCGGAAGGAAGGAATTCAGGTGCATCACTACCTGGACGATTGGTTGATTCGGGTAGGATCTCTGGTGGAGTTGGTCGCAATGACCAGACGTGTAGTCCAGTTCCTGGAACAGCTCGGTTGGGTGATTAAACCGGGCCAAGAGTCAGTTGCAACCGGTGAGGCGTCTGACATATCTCGGGGCTTTGTTCGATATGGAAATAGGGTCGGTGTTCCTACCTGAGGACAGAGTGCAAAAGATTTGGGCACAGGTTCGGGCTTTCTTGCACCTGCAGGCGCCAACGGCGTGGAGATACTTGCAACTGCTGGGGTCCATGGCAGCGGCCTTGGATTTGGTTCCATGGGCCAGAGCTCATAGTCGTCCGCTGCAGCACGCGTTGCTGTCCAGATGGTCTCCTCAGTATCATCCTCTGTCCCAGCGGCTGGTGTGCCTGGAGGTCATGGGCAACAGTCTGCAGTAGTGGTTAGATCCTGTGCATCTTCAAGCTGGAGTGCCGCTGGAGCAGCCGGAGTGGGTTTCTGCTCACCACAGACACGAGTCTTTCAGTCGGCGGGGGGGGGGGGGCGCTCATTGTATGTCTCATGTGACGCAGGGCACTTGGTCCATGGAGGAGAGCAGTTGGTCGATCAATCGCTTGGAGATGAGAGCAGTGAGTTTGGCGCTTCAGGATTTCATCAGTCTGGTATAAGGCAAAGCGGTTTGTGTTTTCTCTGACAACGCGGTAATGGTCTCCTATATCAACAGACAGGGGGGCACGGGCAGTCCGGCCTTGTTGGAGGAGAGTCAGCAGTTGATGCAGTGGGCGGAAAGCCATCTGCTGGCCCTGTTGGCGGCACATGTAGCAGGAAAAGACAAAGTGCAGGCAGACTATCTCAGTTGGAATGTCCAGGATCCGGGAGAGTGGGAACTGAACGCGGCTGTTTTTCACGACATAACGGTTCGGTGGGGGCAGCCTGTCATGGATCTGATGGCCACACTCGGTAATTCCAAAGCATTGTGGTTTTACAGCAGGTACAGGGAACACATGTCAGAAGGGCTCGATGGGCTAGTGCAGCCCTGGCCGGTGGGTAAGCTGCTGTATGTTTTTCCTCCGTGGCCATTGATCGGCTAGCTCATTCGGAGGATTGCGGGGCATGACGGGAAGGTGATTCTCATTGCTCCGGATTGGCCCAGGAGGCCTTGGTATGCGGATTTAGTGTGTCTGCTTGTGGATCGTCCTTGGTGGCTTCCCAGTCGAATCAATCTGTTGAATCAGGATCCAGTTATAATACTGCAGGTGGATCGATTCTTGCTTACAGCTTGGCTCTTGAAAGGGAGAGGCTGTGACGTCACGGGTACTCAGCGTCGGTGGTAGCCACCATGTTGAAGTCCAAGAGGAGGTAGACTTCCCTAGCGTATGTCCGAGTTTGGCGCATTTTTGAATGTTGGTGTAAGGAGCATAGCGTTAAGCTGTTTTCCGCATCTTTACCAGACATTTGTCATTTCTACAGGGGGGGCTAGAGAAGGGTCTAGCTCTCAGCACTCTCAAGGTTCACATGGCTGCCCTGGCTTGCTATAGAGGAAGAGTGCTGGGGGGTGTTTTGTCAGCGCATCCGGATGTTCAGCGCTTCCTTAGGGCAGCCAGGAATATCAGGCCACCGGTGAGACCAGTAGTTCCAGCTTGGGATTTGAATTTAGTGTTGGATGCCTTGACACAGCCTCCTTTTGAGCTGGCGGCAACAGTAAGTCTCGGAGAACTGTCTTGGAAGACCGCTTTCCTGGTGGCCTTGTATTCGGCAAGGAGGGTCTCAGATCTTCAGGCGCTCTCATGTAGGGTGCCCTACATTCAGTTTTCGGAAGAGAAGGTGATGTCGTGGCTGAAAGTGGTGTCCACTTTTCATTTGAATCAAACAGTTTCGCTTCCGACCTTTCGGGATATGGAAGGGGAGTACATAGATCGTTCACTTTGGAAGTTGGATCTGGGAAGAGTGCTGTGTAGGTACCTCAGGAAAAGCCATTTCGGAGGCTGGACAGGTTCGTGATTTTTGGAGGACCAGGTAAGGGAGAGGCGGCTGCTAAGGCTTCAATTGCCCGGTGGGTGAAGCGTGCTGTCGGGGCAGCATATGAAGCAAAGGGGAAATCGCCTCCTGAAGGTCTGAGCTTATTCCACTCAAGGTCAGGCAACTTCTTGGGCTGAGTTTGTGTTGGTTCCTCCTGTGGATGTTTGTCGAACAGCAACTTGTCATCTCTTCACACCTTTGCAAGACATTATTACTTAGATGTTCAGGCAAGGGTGTTGGGACCTCGGCTGTATTGTCGGGACTCACAGGACCCTCCCGTGTTTAGGAACTGCTTTGGTACTTCCCTATGGTTCCTGGACTGGCCTGGAGAGACGAAGAGGAAGGAGAAATTAGACCTTACCTGCTAATTGTCTTTCCTTGAGTTCTCTCCGGGCAAGTCCAGAGCCCACCCAGTAAGTCTGCAAGTTTGGTCAGCATTGGCTAGTGGTTCGGCTGTTAATTAGGAAGTAGGTGGTTCTTTGGTCCCCATAGGCCAGAGGTAGCAAAGTGAATGCTGGTCATGATTCCGTCGGGTGTTGGATAGGTTTTCAGAGCAGCTGGATTTTGGGACTCCCTCTCGGGGTCAGGGGGGAGGAGTACAGCTCGTTCTGAGACGTGGAAAGAAGTAAGATAGAAAGAGATAAGGATAAGAAACATAGAAACATAGGCCATGTGGTCTTTTTCTGTCTTCATATTTCTATCTAGTGTCCTTCCATAACAACTACAACAGTCCCCTTTTTACCTTTAGAGATCCTCTGTGTTTGTCCCATGCTTTTTTGAATTCAGTTACTATCCTCATCTCTACCACCTCCACTGGGAGACTATTCCACGGATCCACTACTCTTTCCGTAAAGAAATATTTCCGCATATCACTCCTGAATCTATCTCCCTTCACCCTCATCCCATGTCCTCGTAGCAGAACCTGCTTTCAATTGAAAGAGGCTCTCTCCCTGAACATTTATGCCACGGAGGTATTTAAACATCTCAATCATATCACCTCTATCCCGCCTTTCCTCTAAGGTGTACATATTAAGATCCTTCAGTCTGTCCTCATGCTTTATAATGAAGACCCCTAATCATTTTAGTAGCCACCCTCTGCTCCGACTCCATCCTGTTCACATCCTTTTGAAGGTGCGGTCTCCAGAATCGAACACTGTACTCCAAATGAGGTCGCACCAAAGACTTATACAGAGGCACTATCGCCTCCTTTTTTCTGCTAGCCATTCCTCTTCGTATGCACCCAAGCATCCTTTTAGCTTTTACCTTTGCCTTTTCTACCTGTTTAGCTACTTTGATCATCAGACACAACCAAGAAGGAGAGAGCCAGAATATGGTATGAGGTTTGTTTTTGAAAAAAAAAAATGTGTTACTGTTAGAGAATAGGTAGCTAAGTATAGACTGCTTTGACAATAGAAGACTGTGTCTCTGACACCAGGGGGAGCTGGATAGGCTGTCAGCAAGACTTTGAGAATTCAGTCCTCAGCTGCTGGAGGAGGTTGACTACCCTGTGGTTTCTGGACTGGCCCAGAGAGAACTCAAGGAAAGACATTTAGCAGGTAAGGTCTCCATAGCCCATGTTCCCTGTAAAATAGTTATCTCCAAGTTATAATAACCTGTTCAATGTAATTTCAGTTTGTTCAATGTAAACCGCGCTGATGCAGAATAGCGCGGTATATAAGAGAATGTAAATAAATAAATAAATATATAATTTCTCCTTTGTGTGTCCAGCTCCCATTGCTGGCCACACAAGTACTTTTTTTGAATGTCAACTTGATTGTTTTTAGGGCACTTTGAGCAAAATAACTTGCACTACTTGCATTTCAGCCCAGTCAATAGGCATCACCTTAGGGAATGGCATATAAGGACTGACTTTTGAAAAAGGCACAAATCTTAACAGGGTCCTGTTTACACACAAGCTTAAAGATGTTAACATGCTGATAAAGTCATATTTATATATTTAAATCGCCTAGGGTGGAGTTCACAGCTACCTCACCCAGAATTCCAGTTGAGCGGGACAAGGTCAGAAAAGTTCATGAACTGCCTCAGGAAGGGCTAACAGACCAGGAATCACCTGGACAGGATCCAGGGGAGCACGAGATTGTTTCATCACAAGAAGATATGTTTGGGCAGAACAACACCACAGGTTAGAAATACTGTGTCAAAATTTGGGATATTGAGATCAGCATTGGGATCTGTCTCTTTAAATGAAGAGAACTCTACTGTACAGCACTTAGATGCAGTTCTCTTCCTGTGGACCCCACAAGGAATAAAGAGGTCTCTGTAATATAAGGAAAACTTATTGCAACTTATTTACATTTTGGTTGAGCTACTGTGGCAGAAGATCTTATGTGCCTATTAGGTCTGCTTATTTCTCAGTTTTTGAGAGATGTCTTGTGTTTCCTTCTATTCCAAACAGGTTCAGACAGCAGTATAGTAGTATCCAAGGTGGAAAGTCATAGTTCTTTGATTGCTACTCCTGCCGACAGTCTACGTGTTTTGCAACTCTCTGGGCAGGCATCCCTTGTTTCGGAGAGGAGTTCACCGTAAGCAACAACCATTCGAATATCAGTCAACTAATGGGTAGCACTTTACTTACTGATTGTATTTTTTCAGTATTCTAAAAGAAAAAGGCCTGCTTATGGGATATAGTTACTTATAGTTTTGAGGTTTCAATGAAATTTCCTTCCACAGAGGTTTTTTTCCATTGCCTTATTTTTATAAGAGATTTCTATTCGGCCTATTTCATATTAGGAGGATTACAACAAATCACTCAAAATCCAACAAATTAGGTACATCACATAAGTAAATGTAGTTAAATGTAACCTAAAAGAAAACATTCTAAAGTACATGCATTACTTGACCAAATGCACATCTCAAACATTACACATTAATCGCTTGATAAGAGCAATTGCTTGTCTAACCTGCTTAATGTGTTAATGGTGTAGATCTTTCTAAAGTTACTTCAGATCCTTGCCTTCAATATCATTCCTCCAGTCCAGTCCAGATGTGTGGGTTATTGCCCCCCACCAACAGCTGGAGACTGAGCATGTCAGGTCTTGATGAAGTCGCACTACATGGGCACTCTGCCTTCCCATCAAGGCCATTATATTTGGTCTTAAGCAGCTGCTGAACTTATTTGGTGTAGTCTGGACTCCACTGAAAGGATTTTGGGGACAAAAAATTAGGGAAGGGGCAGCACTGATCCTTTGAGTAGGAGGTGTGCTGCTTTCTGGAATGAGCATCCCTGTGACTGTGACTGTGCCTGGGAGCCTGAAGAGACAGGGGCCATTTGAGTCAGTCCATTCTGGCCTAGGGGAGAACTACCTGCTAGTTCCGGGTCACTCCCCTTGTTGCGTGCCAGCGTTGCCATGAGCAGGTCTGCTTTCTTTGTGCAGCAGGTCAGTGACTCTGATCCGCGTTAACCTGTTTTGTTTTTTTTCACAGCAGCAGTCCATTCTTTGTGTTGGGGTGGCATATTTGGTTTAGCCGTTGGGGAGGGGCTGCAGTACTTTGCTATCTCCAGGAACAAGCAGGAATGAGTCTTCACATATGGTACGTCGGTACCGACGGAGCCTGCATGGGAATGCTCCCCAGCATCCAATCAGAAAGCTTTTGGGAGCATCCCTCGTGCCTGCGCACTGCCTTCCCGCCTTTTCTACTGCCTCTCCTCAGTTTTCGTTTTTCCGCGGAGCCGGCAGGACGTCGTCCTGTCACCGCAGAAACTTTTTTCTTTAAATTCTTTATTTCTTGTTTTCTTGTGGTCGCGGCTGTTTTCCCGCCGCCACCAGTACCGCCGGTGGGTTTTTCTTTTCTTTTTCTTATACTCAGGGAGATTTTTCCCTCAGTTTCTGTCTTAAATTTTTTGGGCCTGCAAGGCCTCTCCATCATGGAGCCTTCTTCTCCTAAGAAGTGCCTTCACTGTGGAAGCACAGTTTTCTTTTTAGACTCCAATTCCTGGTGTCTAACCTGTTCGGGTCCTGACCCTTTTTCCCCTGAACAATCAGGCGGCAAAACTGTGAGAAGAACTTCCCTCTTTCGAGTTTCCCTCGATACCGTTTTCCCTCCAGGAGTGAGGGCACTGGCCTTTTCTTCTCTACAGAATCAGGTAACCCACAAACAGTCTGTTAAGACTAGCCAATCCTTGAGTGGTAGGTCTCATGCCAAGCATGATGACGGCTCTGGCCTTGCATCAAGACCCCATTGGCATTAAAACCCCGGCGGGAGTCTCCGGGCTCCAAAGCATTTCAGGGGTTTCAGGTTGTTCCTGGGGCTCACCCCTCACAGAACATACCTGAGCCATGCTCGGTGGTGGCATCCGCTTCGAGCGGTACCGATACCCCGGCATCGGCACCGGTGTTGAGTGATCCACTCTTCAGCAGGGATCATCATCTGGCGTCCTCGGTACCTTCGGGACCGATCGATACGACCCAGATTGACTTTCCTGTATCGACAGCATCGCCGATACCACCACCGACGTCGGTACCCTCTAGACATGCATCGATGGACTCGCTCCCTTCGATGCCGAGTCTGGAATCGATATCTAGTCTAGATGACTGGGTACCGACGCGTCTCGGAACCGACCCTTATCGTTTCCGGATACGCAGTACCGAGGATATTCCCCAAGCGTTTCTGGTTGCTTCAGTACCGCTTGAGCAGCCTCCGATGACTGCTTCGATGGCGTTACCATCTCCGATTCCAACTCAGCTACCGGTATCGGTATCGATGTTGGTTCCTGCAGTTACATCGGCACCATCAATCCTTTCTATGCCTAGTTTGGAATCGATACCTGGCATGGACGATGCAGTACTCTCTGCCTCAAATCCTGACTGCCAGTACCACTATCCATCTAGTGGGGTTCTTTTTCTGCACCAGACCAGTACATCCTCTGGTGCTCAGGCTGCTCCTTCAGCCTTAGCCTACCCATGGATAGTTCCCATTGGAGATGCCTCTTTTCAGAAATACTCGAGGCTCTCCTGCAGAAAAGGAAAATATAATGCTTCCTTTACATCATTCTTTGCAGGATCTTCTTCTGAGAATATGGGAAACACCTTTAAGGGTTCCCTCACCTTCTACAGCAACTGATGTTCTGTATCAGGTGCCCCCCTCTCCAGGGTTTCAAAAAACTCAACTTCCCCATCATTCCATTGTAGTGGAATCAGCAATGAGGAAGGTAAAAAGCAAGAAGAAGCATTCTTCTTATCCGCCAGGTCGTGCATCTAAAGCACTTGATGCCTTTGGACGTCAAACCTTCCAAACATCTATGCTGGCATCAAGGATTATCTCTTATATTTTTTATATGAGTCTATCTCTCCAGGAGGTCACAAAGAAATTATCTCTTTTGACTCCTTTTCTATCAGAGCCTAAGGCTGCAGACTATTCCTTACTTCTTAGTCATAGCCAGAATCTCTCTTGATTTCTTTCTCGTGCTTCTCTAGACTCTTCTGAGTCTGTTAGCAGATCCTCTGCTGTTGCCATAGGAGCACGTCGTAGAGCCTGGCTTCATGCTTCAGACTTGAGCACAACACACACTGGGTAATTTTCCTTGTACTGGAGAAAATCTCTTCAATAAGGAGGCTTTACGTCAGGTTGCTCATTGCTCCACTGACTTCCCTGGTTCTAGGAACCATCCTAAGCCGCCTTCTTCCCCAGGAGGTAGGAAATGTCCTAACAAACCTTCTTTCCCTAAGAAAAAAAGGTTTCACTCTTCTCCTGCCCATCATCCAAATGTACCCAAGCAGGGGACACCTCGTCCTGGTCTGAAGAATCTAAACTCTAACCAGTCTGAGCATACCCAGCAACCATAGGTTGCAACCTACAGTTAACCTCTTCTTAGCAGAAGTTTGTTCACTGTTTTTTTCTTTAAAGCTCTACACATGGCTTCCTTTCTTCAGGATGTACTGAGCTGTCAGGATATTCTTGTCTATGGGTTACAGATTTCTCCTCCTCTTCCTACCAAGAAGAGAAGTTAACTACTATCCCATGATAGTTTCTGTCCCAACATGAACATTTTTTTCTTCAGCTGACTCATCATATGGTAAGTCACCCTTCAGTTCCTGTTTTTCTACCCTCTCATCCAGGTTTTTCTCCTTTCATTCCAGTGTAGAGTTTTTTCTTTGAATAAATTCTCTGGACAGCTTATCATACAGGGACAGGACTATTCCTCTCCCTTTGTCTGTTCTCTCTGTGTTTCACAGGAAGATTCTCTCTGTCTCCTTCAGTTGCTGTTCATGCAGGAGTTCCAGTGATTGATCTACTGGTGCTTTCCCACAAGTTTCCAGTCTGTCTAGCCTTAGTAGTGATTCCAATATAGTCCTCATCTATCTTGGATAATCCTACTCACTTCAGGCTTCTCACATTATCTTCTTTCTGGCCATCACCATTTCCTTGGATTTGGCAACACAGCTGACCTGCAGGCAGTTTTATCTCCCAATTCTCCTCCATAATACTCTCTGCAATCTTCAGAGAAGCTTTCTACTATGGGCCCTTGCTAGAGAGCATTGAACTTTGTCTCTGATGGCTATTCTTTATAGTAGAAAAGGCTCATCAGTCATTTTCCATGACTGTGAGGGTTCTCCACACCCTCTTGTCTCCTGTTATAATACAGGATATAAGCTTTTTCTGCGTGAATGTCCAAGGAGTTTCCCAATCCTGCAGGAATATGCTCTTTTTTTTCCTTGCAGCTTGGCCTCATGCTATCCTACTCCTCATGGACAGCAAATATTCTACTACTAACGCATGATACCCCTGGGTCCCTCCAGTGGGTCATCCTGGTATCTCCTTCTATGCGCTTCTGTCCATTTTCCATGTCAGTTCTATAGAACTCACGACTTGCTCTTTACAGATTGATATTATCCTCTGTTTTTTCACGCAACCATCCTGGTTATTTCACTGGATAGCATTCCTGCACCCACTTAGCCCGGAGAAATAGATTCTCTATATATCTTTTCAAGCAGGTTCCACCTTCTTGTTATTAGATGAATCTTTCTCCTTCACATCTCTCATGTGAATGTTCTTATGGGGCTTAATGCAGGCATGTATCTTCAAACTTACATATTCATGTATGTATATATCTCTATATATTTCTATACATACATATGTCTGTAAGCTGTGTGTGCATAGGTTATGCATATATATATATATATATATATATATATATATATATATATATATATATATATATATACATATACAGACACACACACACATATATCTAATCTATCTAATCGCCTTTCATAGGTAGATATGTATTACATACTATCCCCCTAACTGTCTAGGCTATAAAGGTTTTTACCTTCTTAGAGGTTCATACAGTGGGCTTGCATATCTTCATTCTGTCCCTCGGTATGTGGGGGCTGTTATGCACACAACCACTACTGTGGTACTAACAGCTTCCACTTTACTCTAGGTCTCACTATCCCTGAAGCATCATGCTTCAATATCGTTCCTATCTCTCACCAGCTAGGAAAGACAGTCTAGATCTTCAGTAGTTCTGAGGTTTAAGCCCTTCACACATCTGTCCTCCTTGGGAATATGGGTTTTTCTCCATACCCCTTCTTCCCACCGGGACTGGGCTATTTGTCCAAATCGGTCAGTCTTCCTCTTTTACTCATCCATGTTAATGACTCTGTAGCTAAAAGAGTTTTCAGCTTTTTTCCATAAAGCTTTCCACTGAAGACCTGCCGTTCTTATACTACCCCAGTTGACACCTGGGTCACCTGCCCATTCCAGATTTGGACCTTCACCCTCACTGCTGTGAGGTCACCTTGAGGATCCTCTACTGAATCTCCAGTAGACTCCATCACGCTCTCTACTTCCTACAATTCAGTAGGTAAGATCCATTTTGTGATCATTAAATAATTTTAATGGTACTTATCATACATACCAGAAGAAAGGCCCGGCAATCTACTTCTGTATCTTGCCACGAAAACCCAATGGATAGTTACAACAAAACAAATTGTGCTATGGTGCTGGAAGATGAGACTCCCAGGTCAGAAGGCACTCTACTAGCTACTGGGTAAGAGCTGAAGACCTTTCAGAGTAAAGCCAGCATTTATGATGTGGTTGGATCAAAGCCCTCGAAGTCTGACTGCTGATGTAGCTGCGCATGAAATGAGAGTCAGAAGCTGTAAAGATGTCTTACGCATTGGAACATGGAACGTACGAAGCATGAACCAAGGGAAGTTGGAGGTGGTCAAGAATGAAATGGAACGTGTACAACTTGATCTGTTGGGTGTCAGCGAACTGAAATGGACTGGCATGGGGCACTTTGCATCAGATGATCACATGGTCTACTATGCTGGAAATGAAAGAGAAAGAAGAAATAGTGTTGCATTTATAATAAAGAAGAAACTTGCAAGAACTGTAATGAAATACAATGCAGTCAGCGAACGCTTAATCTCTATTCGTCTACGAGGATTGCCTATCAACACAACTATAATTCAAGTATATGCCCCAACAACAGCTGCTGAAGAGAATGAAATTGAAGAGTTCTATGAACAAGTACAAGCTGAAATTGACAGAACATGCAAACAGGATATCCTGATAGTCATGGGTGACTGGAACGCAAAAGTTGGCAACAAAGAAGAAGGCAAAGTAGTTGGAAAATATGGACTTGGCAACAGAAATGAAGCTGGAGAAAGACTGATAGAATTCTGCAAGACCAATGATCTATTCATCTCAAACACCTTCTTCCAGCAACACAAGCGGCGACTGTACACATGGACTTCACCCAATGGATTGTATAAAAATCAAATTGACTACATCTGTGGAAGTCAACGATGGAAAAGCTCTGTAACGTCAACAAAGACAAAACCTGGAGCTGACTGTGGTACAGATCATCAACTACTAGTATGCAAACTCAAGCTAAAGTTGAAAGAGCAAACCACTCATGAATGCAGCAAAATATGACCTTGAGTATATACCACTGGAATTTAAAGACTGCCTGCAAAATCGATTTGTTGCTTTAGATACAAATGACAGAGCTCCTGAAGAGTTATGGAATGACATCAAGAAAGTTGTGTTGGAAGAAAGCGAGACGTTTCTACAAAAGGTGAAAAAGCAAAAATGGCCAAAATGGATGACGGAAGAAACTCTGAAAATTGCCCAGAAACACAGAGAAGCTAAAGCCAGAGGAGAAAGAAAGACAATCGCAGAACTCAACAGATATTTCCAACGTGCAGCAAGACAGGACAAGGAAAAGTACTACAATGACACTTGCAAGGAAATAGAAGCAGAAACTATTAGAGGGAGAACAAGATCCGGTTTCCTAAAGCTAAGAGAGTTAAAGAAAAAGTTCCAGCCTCGAATTGGAATGTTACAAGATGCTCAAGGTTCTATGTTCAATGATGCTGAGAAGATCAAGAAAAGGTGGAAGGAATATACAGAGTTTTTATATGATAAAGATCAAATGGACCAACAGCCGTTTCAACCTATACCTTATGATCGGGAACCATTGGTGATGAAAGAAGTTGAAGCAGCATTGAAAGCCTTATCAAAGAACAAAGCACCAGGCATTGATAGCATTCCCATAGAAGTATTGCAGCAATCTGATGCAACTGTTACCGTACTCACAAGGCTCTGCCAAGAAATATGGAAGACAACATCATGGCCAACTGACTGGAAAAGATCTGTGTTTTATACCAATACTAAAGAAAGGTGATACAACTGACTGTGGAAATTATCACACAATCGCTCTGATCCCACATGCCAGCAAGATTCTACTGAAGATTATTCAAGAGACTACAACCATACCTGGAACAAGAACTACCTGAAGTGCAGGCAGGGTTCAGGAAAGGGCGAGGAACGAGAGACATCATTGCAGATGTGAGATGGATCTTTGAAAAGACTAAAGAATACCAAGAGGATATCTATTTGTGCTTTATCGACTATAGCAAGGCCTTTGACTGTGTAAACCATGAGAAACTCTGGACCACATTAAGAAGCATGGGTATACCAGAACACCTGATCGTTCTCTTGTGCAATCTGTACATTGATCAAGAAGCAGCAGTTCGAACGGAACAAGGAGAAACAGAATGGTTTAAAATAAGCAAAGGTGTAAGACAAGGCTGCATACTTTCCCCCTACCTGTTTAATTTATATGCAGAACAAATCATCAGAGAATCAGGATTGTATGAAGACAACAGAGGTATGAAGATTGGTGGAAGACTCATCAACAACCTTCGCTATGCTGATGATACCACATTACTGGCTGAAAGTGAAGATGATCTGAAACATTTGCTTCTCACAATCAAAGAACATAGTCTCAAAATGGGCCTGCACCTTAATGTAAAGAAGACAAAGATCATGACAACTGGCATAATCAACAGGTTCATCGTTGAAGGAGAAGAAATTGAAATTGTGAACAACTTTAACCTACTTGGATCAACTATCAATAAAGAAGCAACAAGCAGTCAAGAAATCAGACGACGCATTGCTCTTTGCAGAATGGCTATGAAAGACCTAGATAAGATTCTCAAGAGCAGAGATGTCTCTCTCCATACAAAGATTCGACTTGTTCAAGCCATGGTATTTTCAATAACAACATATGGATGTGAAAGCTGGACAGTGAAAAAGACAGACAGGAAGAAAATTGATGCCTTTGAATTATGGTGTTGGCGGCGAATACTGTGTATACCATGGACTGCCCGAAGAACAAACCAGTCGGTACTAGAGGAGATCAAACCTAAGCTTTCTTTAGAAGCTCAGATGACAAGACTTCGACTTTCATACTTTGGACACATCATGCGAAGAGAGAAATCATTAGAGAAAGACATTATGCTTGGCAAGATAGAAGGTCAACGCAAAAGAGGAAGGCCAGCAATGAGATGGATCGATACAATAACAGCAGCTATGGGTACTAGTCTGTCAACAATGAGCCACCTGACTGAAGACCGAACACAATTTAGGATAGCTATCCAGAGGGTCGCCATGAGTCGACTCCGACTCGACGGCACTTAACAACAACAACATCATACATACCAAGGACTCCTCTCCTCTCCTGTAGTCGTTAGCTTTGCTGTTTTTTCTTACAGCTCCTCTCCTTTCAACTCCTACCCACCATCCCTCATGGGATGCCGGAGATCCATGTGTGGGAACTGCAGTCCTGATCCAGGGACACACATTTTATGGGATCTCCCCCTGGCATCTATAGCTAGGGAGTCCCCATATGTGAAGACTCATTCCTGCTTGTTCCTGGAGATAGCACAGTTACTTACCTGTAACAGGTGATCTCTGGGAACAGCAGGAATAAGTCTTCACAACCCACCCACCTCCCCTAGGAGTTGTATCTATCTATCTATCTTCCTTTCCTCTTTCTCTCAGCTTTGAAACTCAACTGAGGAGAGGCAGTGGAAAAGGCGGGAAGGCAGTGCGCAGGCGCGAGGGATGCTCCCAAAAGCTTTCTGATTGGATGCTGGGGAGCATTCCCGTGCAGGCTCTGTCGGTACCGACGTACCCATATGTGAAGACTTATTCCTGCTGTTCCCAGAGATCACCTGTTACAGGTAAGTAACTGTGCTTTACTGACGGACTCCCCTCTCCTTCCTTGTGTTTGGCTTCGGGTCTGCGTTACTTTCATTTTCTAACCTTTGTGATGCCTTCGGGAAAGCAGTCCTGTGGGGCATGTGGCAACTGTTGAGGATCACTATCCCCAGCGAGGTTTTGCTGGGGATGCAAGCAGGAGGCTCACTCTGTTGAGGAGTCCCTCTTGCGGAGGATGGCGTCGGAACATTTTGGCACCAACATTGGAGCTGCACATGCCATTACAGACTTCTCCCTCACTCTTAGAGCCTGTGGTTTTGGCGGGAACAGCAGCCATTTCACAGAGCTCCAACCTGGCTATTTCTCCAACAGCAGCCAGACAGGACACTTTTTTTTTGTTTGTTTTTTCTTCAGCAAATGCCTCAGGGAGTCAAGAGGGGTTGGTTTCGCCTTGCCCCTAGACTTTATCCTTCTATATCAGGCTTATTGCCTTGAAGCAAGGGGGAGGAGATAAAGGCCCACTGCAGGCAGAGGCTGCTGGGATCCCAGAGTTTCAGCAGGATAGCAGGCTAAACTCAGGTGACCTGCCGCTTAAATGTAAGCGACAGACAGAGACAGAGGACCTCTGGTGGGAAGTTATTTGGAGGCATCTGAGGACCTGCTGAAGGGACCTTCAGAGCTATGGGGTGATCCTTCAGCAGGGGAGCTTGAAGAGGGTGAAATCCCTCCAGGGGATGACCCCAATATCGTTAGGGTCTTCCAGCAGGAAGAGCTGGCAGTCCTTATCTCGCATTCGGAGGCCATTAATATAGTCCAGAGTGCAGATATTGGGGAGGAGTCCTTGGAGGATCCGCTTTTATGGGGCATTAAAAAGTCTCAAACCGCTTATCTCCAGGAACAAGCAGGAATGAGTCTTCACATATGGGTACGTCTGTACCGACGGAACCTGCGCGGGAACGCTCCCCAGCGTCCAAAAAAGCTTTTGGGAGCATCCCACACGCTGTCTTCCCGCCTAAACACTTCCCTCTCATCAGTTTTTCCATTTTCCGCGGAGCCGGCAGGACGTATTCCTGTCACCGCAGAAAATTCTTCTTTTTATTCTTACTTTTTTGTGGTTGCGTCTGCCTTCCCTCGACATCACCAGTACCGTTGGTGCTTTTCTTTTGTTTGTTTTTTCTAAATAATTTCTTCTTTTTGACAGAAATTTTTTCCTGTTAGTGTCTGACAGTTTCTAGGCCACCAGGCCTCCATTTTTCCGCTATGGAAAAGCCAGCCACTACCCTTAAGAAATGCTCTAAGTGTGGCGGTACAAATATTTTTTCAGACACCCATACTTGGTGTCTAAAATGTTTGGGTCCTGACCATTGCTCACTGGAGTGTCTTTCCTGCTGGAGTTCAAACAGAAGAAATCTTCAGAATCCAGCACAGCTCAATACCTGGTTCACATCGCACTCGATGTCACCAGCTAGAATATCTCCACAGGATCAGGTAACCAAACAAAAGTCTGTAAAGACTAGCCAGTCCTCGAGTGGTAGATCTCCTTTCCAGTATCGAGATTGCTCCGCCTTGCCCTCGAGGACATTTTGGCAATAAAACCCCGGCGGGAGTCTTCGGGCTCCAAAGCATTTAACAGGGCTTCAGGTCATTCCCGGGGTTCCTACCTTGGTGAACATACCTGGGCCATGCTTGGTGGTTGTGGTCGCTTTGAGTGGTACCGACACCCCGGCATCGGCTATGGTGATGGATGAAACACTCCTCACCGATGAACGTAGTCTAGCGCTCTCGGTTACTTCGGTACCGCTAGAGTGGCTGCAGACCGTTCCTCCAGTATCGGTATCACTTTCGGTACCGGTATCGACATCGGCATCAGTGTCGGTACCATCCATGCTTGCTTCGACAGACTCGATGCTGAGCCTGGAATCGATCCCTAGCATGGATGATTCGGTGCCGACTCGTCTCTGTACCGACTTTGGGTGGTATCAAAGACATCGCTTTAAGGAAAATCCGATGCTTCATTCTTTCAAGTCTTCCGATACCGATGACTGGGATGAGTCCATCGGTACTAAGGCTGAGTCTTCAACAAGTCTAGCCTTTACCCCTCATTTTAGAGGGTCCTCCTCAGGGGAGATTTCTTTTCAAGCTTTTCTGCTTGATATGGCAAAGTTACTTGTCATTTCTATACCTGCTGAAGAATCCTTACCAGGGGATTCAGAGACCCTGCAATCCCCCTGGTTGACAAAGGAACTAATCATGCTTCCTTTGCATCAGATCTCACAAGATCTACTTTTAAGGATGTGGGAAACTCCTTTAACGGTATCACCACATTCTGAGACACTTGAAACTAGGTACAAAGTGCCACCTTCTCCAGGTTTTCAAAAGACTCAACTTCCTCATCATTCTATTGTTGTAGAATCAGCAATGAGGCATATTAAGAGTGCAAAGAAGCACTCCTCTTATCTGCCAGGTCGTGAGTCTAGGACTTTAGATGCCTTTGGACGTCGATGCTTCCAGGCATCCATGCTTTCAGCAAGAATTATCTCATATTTTCTATATGGGATTATCTCTTGAAGAGGTCACAAACAGCTTAAAGCTTTTGAACCCTTTTCTTCAAGAGCATAAAAGAGCAGACTATTTCTTACTAGTCAATCATGCTCAAAATATCTCTAGGTTCCTTAATCGTGCTTCCCTGGACTGTTTTGAGTCTATTAGCAGAACATCTGCTATAGCCATAGGAGCACGACGCATGGCCTGGCTCCAAGCTTCAGACTTGGACGGATGAATACAGGAAAGGCTGGGAAATACTCCTTGTACTGGTGAAAATCTCTTTAACAAGGATGCTTTATTTCAAGCTACTCAGTTAAACACTGATGCTGTTGCTGTCAGAGGATTGTCAAAACTTTCCTCTATCCCAGCTAATAAAAAATCTCCTAAAAAGCAATCTCCAGGAACAAGCAGGAATGAGTCTTCACATATGGGTACGTCGGTACCGACGGAGCCTGCGCGGGAACGCTCCCCAGCTTCCCAAAAAAGGAAAGCTTTTGGGAGCATCCCACATCGCCTGCGCGCTGCTTTCCCGCCTTTCCTAACCGCCTCTCCTCAGTTCTCCTTTGCCGCGGAGCCAGCAGGTCGAGCCCTGTCACTGCTGAAGAAGTTCTTTATTTTATTTCTTTGGTCGCGTGTCTGCCTTCCCCGACTCCGGACCGGTACCGCCGGTCTTTTCTTTCTTTCTTTTAAAAAAAATAAAAATATATATATATACTTTTCCTCACTTAGTGTACTTTTTCTCTTTGGGCCTTAGGGCCCACAAGAAAAGTTCCCTCATGGAAAAACCAGCCTCCGGCTTCAAGAAATGCACTAAGTGTAGCGATACTATTTCTGTTACAGACACTCATGAGTGGTGCCTTAAATGTTTGGGTCCTGAACACTCCATTCCGGATTGTCCGTCCTGCTCTCTAATGTCTAAACGGGGTTTACAGAACCGAGCAGCTAAGCTCCATGTGCTGTTTCCCGCTGAAGCAGCTTCGGTAGCATCAACATCTTCCAGGTCGTCTTCTCCTAATGGATCTCAGGTAACCAAACATAAATCTAGCAGGTCCTCGAAGGGTAGATCTCCCTCTAAGCATCGAGATGCCTCCGGGCTTGCCCTCGAGGATCCTGCACCAGCAAAACAACCCCGGCGGGAAGCTCCGGCTTCCAAAGCTCCTCCTATGGGGTTACAGGTTGACATCGATGGCACGGCCTCGACCGATCACCTGTTAGAATGCTCTGGGGTACCGGCACAATCGCCCGGTACCGAATTCCAGGCATTCATGGCGTCGATGGATCAGAATGTTCTGTCCATGCAGCGGGCTATTAATGCCTTCATTCAAGCCGCGACGCTGTTGATGCCACAACAAATTCCGTTGTCGGTATCGACTCGGGTACCTGCACCAGCGCCGATACCGGTACCGACTGCATCGGCATCGACCAGGATACCGACTGCAGCGGTTCCTTGTCCAGTGCTGCTTATCGGTACCGATCCGGTACCGATGACGCCCGATGTCGATACTGCTCGATACGCGTATCGAGCGTTAGAAGAGCACCCTGACAGACGGTACTTTGATTCCTCTGGTGATTCTGATACATCAGAGGAGTCTCCTGAAGTATCCATAGCCCTTCCTGAAGAGCCGCCTTCTCCAAAAAGAAGAATGTCTCCTCCAGAGGACTTGTCCTTTCAAGACTTCATAAGAGAAGTAGCTAAAGGTCTTTCTATTTCAGTAACCTCTGAATCAGAGCCTAGAGCAAAAAAATTAGATATTTTAGGTTATTCTAAGGCTCCTAGAGAGGCAGTCACCTTACCAATTCATGAGATTCTTTATGAACACATGATTGATTTATGGGAGACTCCTCTCACTCTCTCTCCTCATTCTCGCAGATTGGACACTATGTATCGTGTCCCTCCCTGTCCTGGGTTTCATAAAACACAGCTTCCTCACCATTCCATTGTGGTGCAGTCAGCTATGAAGAGGATAAAGAGTACAAAGAGACACTCTTCTGCTCCTCCAGGAAGAGAATGCAGGACCTTGGATGCTTTTGGTAGGAAAATCTTCCAAGCCAGTATGCTTATTGCCAGAATCAACTCATATAGTCTTTACATGGGTATGTTTCTAAAAGAAGTTGCAGATAAGCTGCACACTTTCCTCCCTTTTCTTCCAGAAGATAAAAGGGAAGAATTCCTCATTTGGCTTAAGCATACTCAAGACATTTCAAAGTTTTCCAACAGGGCAGCCTTTGACTCCTTTGAAGGTGCCAGCAGAGCTTCAGGCATTGCCATAGCTGCTCGCAGAATTGCTTGGCTCCAAGCTTCTGATTTAGAACCCTGGGTTCGAGATGGCTTAGGTTTTCACCTGTACAGGGAAGATTTCCTATTTGGCAAAGAATGGCAAATAAAAGCCACTCAAATGGATGCAGAAAACTCTCTGCTCTGGATAGACTTTCAAAGTCAACCTCCATTCCTGCCAAGAAAAAGCCCTTTAAAAAGTCTTTTTTCAAAAAGGGAAGATTTCCTTCCACTTCTGGCCAACAATCTTCTACAGGTCGCTTTGCCACTAAGCGTCAGCAACCTAAACAGGCCAGGCCTAAGACTACAGGGGCTGCTGCAACTCAGCAGACCCAACCTCCTCTGGGGTTTTGACTTGATGCTAGAGAACTTAGCCTTTCTGGCTCTAAAACAGCCAGAGCCTCTCACCATTCCAGGAAGGTTAGCTCATTTTGTTCCCAAATGGGAGCAAATTACATCAGAGCAATGGACCCTCTCCATCATAAGAGAGGGCTACAAGCTTCATTTCTTAGACCTTCCTCCCCACACCATGGTGAGACACTTCAATTCTCCCACATCTCTTCTCGACCTTCTAGGTCAGGAGGTGGCTACCCTTCTTGCCCAAGGGGCAATAGAAGAAGTTCCTCTTCTTCAACAAGGGTCAGGGTTCTACTCCCCCTATTTTCTCATTCCAAAGAAGACAGGGGGATACAGACCCATCTTAGATCTCAGAGAATTGAACACATTTCTATGCAAGGAGAAGTTCAAGATGCTTTCTCTGGGCACTATCCTTCCATACCTTCAGAGTCAGGATTGGCTTTGTTCTCTAGATCTCAAGGATGCGTACACACATGTCCTCATCCATCCATCCATCCATCTCACAGAAGATTCCTACGTTTTCTTTTCCAAGGAAAGCATTACCAATACAGGGTGCTTCCTTTTGGTCTGGCCTCTGCTCCAAGAATGTTCACCAAATGCATTGCAATAGTTGCTGCATTTCTACGCACTCTGGGAATATTCGTACTCCCATACCTGGACGACTGGCTCATCCGAGCTCCATCTCAGTCAGAGGCCCAGATTTCTCTGGACCGCACAAGGCGCATTCTGCAGTATCTGGGACTTGTGGTAAACCTCCCAAAGTCTCAGCTCACCCCTACTCAGTCCCTAGAATTCATAGGGGCCTGGTTGGATACCACCACTGCAAGGGCCTACCTTCCTCAGGCCCGTTGCCAACGTCTAGTGCAGTTAGCCTCCCAGATTCAGTCAAAGAACCACTTAACTGTCCGGGAGATGCTACAACTGCTAGGCCACATGGCTTCCACAGTGCATGTGGTACCCTATGCTCGCCTACACATGAGAGCAGCTCAGTGGACTTTGTCCACCCAGTGGACTCAAGCATCAGGAGCTCTCTCAGACCAAATAGCAACCTCCAAACGTCTCTTTTGGTCTCTCCAATGGTGGATGTCCACTCAAAATCTGTTGCTGGGGTCCCCCTTCCAACAGTTGTTGCCCCAAGCAACCCTCACAACAGATGCCTCCCAAACAGGTTGGGGAGCTCATCTACAAGACCTCTCCACTCAAGGCACTTGGTCCCCACAGGAGACCTCTCTTCATATCAACCACTTGGAGCTTCGAGCAGTTTTTCTAGCTCTCAAGGTCTTTCATACCCTCCTCAGCTACAAGACAGTCCTCATTCATACGGACAATCAAGTAGCCATGTTTTACATAAACAAGCAAGGAGGAACTGGCTCTGTCGCTTTGCAACGAAGCTTTAAGATTGTGGGCCTTCGCCAGAGAGCATCAAATTCATCTCCTGGCAGTATACCTCCCAGGAATCCAAAGCTCTTGGGCAGACAGACTCAGTCGAGTTCTGCTTCCACACGAATGGTCCCTGCACATGGATCAGGTACTCAGAATCTTCCAAGAATGGGGAACCCTGGACATAGACCTCTTTGCAAGTCCGTGGAATGCCAAACTTCCCCGGTTCTGTTCCAGAATTCCGTGTCAGGGAGTTCAGGCCAAGGATGCCTTCCTCCATTGGGGTCAGGGCTTCCTGTATGCCTTTCCGCCCATTCTCTTGATTCCCAAGACTCTGTTCAAACTCCAGAGGGGGATCAAGGATCTATGATCCTCATAGCTCCACGCTGGCCACGCCAAGTGTGGTACCCTCTACTTCTGCATCTCTTCCAAGCCCCCTCCCTGGACTTGGGAGCTGCTCCAGACCTTCTGTCCCAGGAGGAAGGGACTTTGTGGCACCCAAACCCCAAGTCCCTTCACCTCAGAGCTTGGTTACTGAAGGCCTAGACCTTCAAGGCTTAAATCTTTCTCAGCAAGTGAAGGATATCCTCCATGCTTCCAGAAAACCTTCCACTAGGCGTTCCTATGCTTTTAAATGGAAAAGATTTTCCATTTGGTGTGCTGAAAAGGGTCTTGACCCTCTAGCACTACCTTTAAATTCTCTATTAGACTATCTCCTGCATCTTTCCAATGCAGGACTTAAGACGAATTCTGTAAGAGTCCATTTGAGTGCTATTGCAGCATCCCTTAAGCCTATCAATGGACAACCTATTTCCTCTCATCCTCTCATTGCAAGATTCATGAGAGGCCTAACTTTAAATAAACCTCCCATTAGGCCTCCTCCGGTGGCATGGGACTTAAATCTGGTTCTTGGTCAGCTTATGAAGCCACCTTTTGAACCCTTAGCCACTGCCTCCTTGAAATTTCTTTCCTGGAAGGTTATTTTCCTCATTGCAGTCACTTCAGCTCGCCGCATCAGTGAACTGCAGGCCTTAGTGGTTAATCCACCTTATACAAGGTTCCATCATGATAAGGTAGTCCTTAGGACCAATCCACACTTTATAGCTAAAGTGGTCTCACCTTTTCATCGTAATCAAGAGGTATATTTACCTGTCTTTTTTCCAGCTCCTCATGCATCCAGTGTAGAGAAGAATCTTCATACTCTGGATTGTAAAAGAGCTCTTGCCTTTTACTTACAAAGGACACAGCAACATAGAAAGTCTTCCCAGCTTTTTGTTGCTTTTGATCCTTCTCATTTGGGACTTGCAGTCTCTAAGAGGACACTGTCCAATTGGATTGCTCAGTGTATTTCTTTCACCTACCAGAGTAAGAACCTTTCTCTGGAGAGCCATGTCACAGCTCATAATGTGAGGGCCATGGCCACCTCTATGGCTCATCTAAATTCTGTGTCCATCGACCAGATCTGTCGAGCAGCCACATGGGCCTTGGTTCATACCTTCACAGCCCATTACTGCTTGGACAAGGACTTCCGCCGGGATGCCTTGTTTGGTCAGGCTGTCCTCAAACACCTGTTCCATTCTTAAGCAACTCCTACCCTCCTTCCCTGGATGGATGCCTGAGATCCATAGGAGGATGTAGAACCCTTCCCAGGGTCTCATATCCTTGGGGATCTCCCAGGCATCTTAGCTAGGCAGTCCCCATATGTGAAGACTCATTCCTCCTTGTTCCTGGAGATAGCACAGTTACTTACCTGTAACAGGTGATCTCTGGGAACAGCAGGAATAAGTCTTCACAACCCTCCCACCTCCCCTAGGAGTTGTATCTCTCTCTCTATTTTTCTTTCCTCTCTCTCTATTGTCTCAGCTTTAAACTCAAACTGAGGAGAGGCGGTTAGGAAAGGCGGGAAGGCAGCGTGCAGGCGCTGTGGGATGCTCCCAAAAGCTTTCCTTTTTTGGAAAGCTGGGGAGCGTTCCCGCGCAGGCTCCGTCGGTACCGACGTACCCATATGTGAAGACTTATTCCTGCTGTTCCCAGAGATCACCTGTTACAGGTAAGTAACTGTGCTTTATCCCCCTAAGGGAAAAATGTTTTATCCATATCTCCAGGAACAAGCAGGAATGAGTCTTCACATATGGGTACGTCGGTACCAACGGAGCCTGCACGGGAATGCTCCCCAGCATCCAATCAGAAAGCTTTTGGGAGCATCCCTCGCGCCTGCGCACTGCCTTCCCGCCTTTCCACTGCCTCTCCTCAGTTTTCGTTTTTCCGCGGAGCCGGCAGGACGTCCTCCTGTCACCGCAGAAACTTTTTTCTTTAAATTCTTTATTTCTTGTTTTCTTGTATTCGCGGCTGTTTTTCCCGCCGCCACCGGTACCGCCGGTGGGTTTTTCTTTTCTTTTTCTTAAACTCAGGGAGATTTTTCCCTCAGTTTCTGTCTTAAATTTTTTGGGCCTGCAAGGCCTCTCCATCATGGAGCCGCCTTCTCCTAAGAAGTGCCTTCACTGTGGAAGCACAGTTTTTTCTTTTTAGACTCCAATGCCTAGTGTCTAACCTGTTTGGGTCCTGACCCTTTTTCCCCTGAACAATCAGGCTGCAAAACTGTGAGAAGAACTTCCCTCTTTCGAGTTTCCCTCGATACCGTTTTCCCTCCCGGAGTGAGGGCACCGGCCTTTTCTTCTCTACAGGATCAGGTAACCCACAAACAGTCTGTTAAGACTAGCCAATCCTTGAGTGGTAGGTCTCATGCCAAGCATGATGACGGCTCCGGCCTTGCATCAAGACCCCATTGGCATTAAAACCCCGGCGGGAGTCTCCGGGCTCCAGAGCATTTCAGGGGTTTTAGGTTGTTCCTGGGGCTCACCCCTCACAGAACATACCTGAGCCATGCTCGGTGGTGGCATCCGCTTCGAGCGTTACCGATACCCCGGCATCGGCACCGGTGTTGAGTGATCCACTCTTCACCAGGGATCGTCATCTGGCGTTCTTGGTACCTTCGGGACCGATCGATACGACCCAGATTGACTTTCCTCTATCGACAACATCGCCGATACCACCACCGACGTCTGTACCCTCTAGACATGCATCGATGGACTCGCTCCCTTCGATGCCGAGTCTGGAATCGATATCTAGTCTAGATGACTGGGTACCAACGCGTCTCGGAACCGACCCTTATCATTTCCGGATACGCAGTACCGAGGATATTCACCAAGCGTTTCTGGTTGCCTCGGTACCGCTTGAGCAGCCTCCGATGACTGCTTCGATGGTGTTACCGTCTCCGATTCCGACTCAGCTACCGGTATCGTTATCGATGTCAGTTCCTGCAGTTACATCGGCACCATCGATCCTTTCTATGCCTAGTTTGGAATCGATACCTGGCATGGACGATGCAGTACTGACTGCCTCAAATCGTTACTGCCAGTACTACTATCCATCTAGTGGGGTTCTTTTTCTGCACCAGACCAGTATACCCTCTGGTGCTCAGGCTGCTCCTTCAACCTTAGCCTACCCAGGGATAGTTCCCATTGGAGATCCCTCTTTTCAAAAATTTCTCCTTGACATGGCAACATTTCTTGCTATTCCTATCCCTGGCTGTGATCCTACTCGAGGCTCTCCTGCAGAAAAGGAAAATATAATGCTTCCTTTACATCATTCTTTGCAGGATCTTCTTCTGAGAATATGGGGAACACCTTTAAGGGTTCCCTCACCTTCTACTGCAACTGATGTTCTGTATCAGGTGCCCCCCTCTCCAGGGTTTCAAAAAACTCAACTTCCCCATCATTCCATTGTAGTGGAATCAGCAATGAGGAAGGTAAAAAGCAAGAAGAAGCATTCTTCTTATCCGCCAGGTCGTGCATCTAAAGCACTTGATGCCTTTGGACGTCAAACCTTCCAAACATCTATGCTGGCATCAAGGATTCTCTTATATTTTATATATGAGTCTCTCTCTCCAGGAGGTCACAAAGAAATTATCTCTTTTGACTCCTTTTCTATCAGAGCCTAAGGCTGCAGACTATTCCTTACTTCTTAGTCATAGCCAGAATCTCTCTTGGTTTCTTTCTCGTGCTTCTCTAGACTCTTTTTTGAGTCTGTTAGCAGATCCTGTGCTGTTGCCATAGGAGCATGTCGTAGAGCCTGGCTCCAGGCTTCAAACTTGAGCAGATGGGCACAACACACACTGGGTAATTCTCCTTGTACTGGAGAAAATCTCTTCAATAAGGAGGCTTTACGTCAGGTTGCTCATTGCTCCACTGACTTCCCTGGTTCTAGGGACCATCCTAAGCCGCCTTCTTCCCCAGGAGGTAGGAAATGTCCTACCAAACCTTCTTTCCCTAAGAAAAGAAGGTTTCACTCTTCTCCTGCCCATCATTCAGATGTACCCAAGCAGGGGACACCTCGTCCTGGTCTGAAGAATTTAAACTCTAACCAGTCTGAGCATACCCAGCAACCATAGGTTCCTGAAAGTTGCAACCTACAGTTAACCTCTTCTTAGCAGAAGTTTGTTCACTGTTTTTTTCTTTAAAGCTCTACACATGGCTTCCTTTCTTCAGTATGTACTGAGCTGTCAGGATATTCTTGTCTATGGGTTACAAATTTCTCCTCTTCTTCCTACCAAGAAAAGTTAACTACTATCCCATGATAGTTTCTGTCCCAACAAGAACATTTTTTTCTTCAGCTGACTCACCATATGGTAAGTCATCCTTCAGTTCCTGTTTTTCTACCCTCTCATCCAGGTTTTCTCCTGAATGAGTGGTACCATACTGTACACCTTTCATTCCAGTGTAGAGTTTTTTCTTTGAATAAATTCTTTGGACAGCTTATCAGACAGGGACAGGACTGCTTCCTCTCCCTTTGTCTGTTCTCTCTGTGTTTCACAAGAAGATTCTCTCTGCTGTCTCCTTCAGTTGCTGTTCATGCAGGAGTTCCAGTGATTGATCTACTGGTACTTTCCCACAAGTTTCCAGTCTGTCCAGCCTTAGTGATTCCAAGATAGTCCTCATCTATCTTGGATAATCCTACTCACTTCAGGCTTCTCACATTATCTTCTTTCTGGCCATCTCCATTTCCTTGGATTTGGCAGCACAGCTGACCTACAGTCAGTTTTATCTCCTAATTCTCCTGCATAATGCTCTCTGCAATCTTCAGAGAAGCTTTCTACTATGGGCCCTTGCTAGAGAGCATTGAACTTTGTCTCTGATGGCTATTCTATATAGTAGAAAAGGCTTATCAGTCATTTTCCATGACTGTGAGGGTTCTCCACACCCTCTTGTCTCCTGTTATAATACAGGATATAAGCTTTTTCTGCGTGAATGTCCAAGGAGTTTCCCAATCCTGCAGGAATATGCTCTTTTTTCCTTACAGCTTGGCCTCATCTATCCTACTCCTCATGGACAGCACATATTCTACTAGTAATGCATGATACCCCTGTGTCCCTCCAGTGGGTCATCCTGGTATCTCCTTCTATGCGTTTTCTGTCCATTTACCATGTCAGAGTTCTACAGAACTCACGACTTGCTCTCTACAGACTGATATTATCCTCTGTTTTTTCACGCAACCATCCTGGGTATTTTCACTGGATAGCATTCCTGCACCCTCTTAGCCCGGAGGAATAGATTCTCTATATATCTTTTCAAGTAGGTTCCACCTTCTTGTTATTAGATGAATCTTTCTCCTTCACTTCTCTCATGTGAATATTCTTATGGGGCTTAGTTGCAGACATATATCTTCAGACGTACATATTCATGTCTGTATATATCTCTATATATTTCTATACATACATATGTCTGTAAGCTGCCTATATATGTATATATATATATCTCACTTGGTTTGCAGCTTGTCGTGCTATGAGGGCTTGCGTGCATCAGTGATGCTGAGAGCTAAACTATCGGTAGTTTAACTACTGGCAGGGTCTCCCAAGATGGACAGGTCTCAGCTGAGGTGCCAGACCAAGACAAACCACCCATCTGGGCAGCAGCAGAATGGGACAGTGACGGCGGAGGATCAATTTTTGTGACAACGGCAACAACACCAAACTTAAACTGCGCGGAAGAAAGGCCCGGCAATCTACTTCTGTATCTTGCCATGAAAACCCAATGGCTAGTTACAACAAAACAAATTGTGCTATGGTGCTGGAAGATGAGACCCCCAGGTCAGAAGGCACTCAACTAGCTACTGGGAAAGAGCTGAAGACTTTTCAGAGTAAAGCCAGCATTTATGATGTGGTTGGATCAAAGCCCTCGGGAAGTCTGACTGCTGATGTAGCTGTGCATGAAATGATAGTCAGAAGCTGTAAAGATGTCTTACACATTGGAACATGGAACGTACGAAGCATGAACCAAGGGAAGTTGGAGGTGGTCAAGAATGAAATGGAACGTGTACAACTTGATCTGTTGGGTGTCAGCGAACTGAAATGGACTGGCATGGGGCACTTTGCATCAGATGATCACATGGTCTACTATGCTGGAAATGAAAGACAAAGAAGAAATGGTGTTGCATTTATAATAAAGAAGAAACTTGCAAGAACTGTAATGAAATACAGTGCAGTCAGCGAACGCTTAATCTCTATTCGTCTACGAGGATTGCCTATCAACACAACTATAATTCAAGTATATGCCCTAACAACAGCTGCAGAAGAGAATGAAATTGAAGAGTTCTATGAACAAGTACAAGCTGAAATTGACAGAACATGCAAACAGGATATCCTGATAGTCATGGGTGACTGGAACGCAAAAGTTGGCAACAAAGAAGAAGGCAGAGTAGTTGGAAAATATGGACTTGGCAACAGAAATGAAGCTGGAGAAAGACTGATAGAATTCTGAAAGACTAATGATCTATTCATCTCAAACACCTTCCAGCAACACAAGCGGCGACTGTACACATGGACTTCACCGAATGGATTATATAAAAATCAAATTGACTACATATGTGGAAGTCAACGATGGAAAAGCTCTGTAACATCAACAAAGACAAAACCTGGAGCTGACTGTGGTACACATCAACTACTAGTATGCAAACTCAAGCTAAAGTTGAAAAAGAGCAAACCACTCATGAATGCAGCAAAATAGGACCTTGAGAATATACCACTGGAATTTAAAGACTGCCTGCAAAATCGATTTGCTGCTTTAGATACAAATGACAGAGCTCCGGAAGAGTTATGGAATGACATCAAGAAGGTTGTGTTGGAAGAAAGCGAGAAGTCTCTACAAAAGGTGAAAAAGCAAAAACGGCCAAAATGGATGACTGAAGAAACTCTGAAAATTGCCCAGAAACGCAGAGAAGCTAAAGCCAGAGGAGAAAGAAAGACAATCGCAGAACTCAACAGAGATTTCCAACGTGCAGCAAGACAGGACAAGGAAAAGTACTACAATGACACTTGCAAGGAAATAGAAGCAGAAACTATTAGAGGAAGAACAAGATCGGCTTTCCTAAAGCTATGAGAGTTAAAGAAAAAGTTCCAGCCTCGAATTGGAATGTTACAAGATGCTCAAGGTTCTATGTTGAATGATGCTGAGACGATCAAGAAAAGGTGGAAGGAATATACAGAGTTTTTATATGATAAAGATCAAGTGGACCAACAGACGTTTCAACCTGTATCTTATGATCGGGAACCATTGGTGATGAAAGAAGAAGTTGAAGCAGCATTGAAAGCCTTATCAAAGAACAAAGCACCAGGCATTGATAGCATTCCCATAGAAGTATTGCAGCAATCCGATGCAGCTGTTACTGTACTCACAAGGCTCTGCCAAGAAATATGGAAGACAACATCATGGCCAACTGACTGGAAAAGATCTGTGTTTATACCAATACTAAAGAAAGGTGATCCAACTGACTGTGGAAATTATCGCACAATCGCTCTGATCCCACATGCCAGCAAGATTCTACTGAAGATTATTCAAAAGAGACTACAACCATACCTGGAACAAGAACTACCTGAAGTGCAAGCAGGGTTCAGGAAAGGGCGAGGAACGAGAGACATCATTGCGGATGTGAGACGGACCCTTGAAAAGACTAAACAATACCAAAAGGATATCTATTTGTGCTTTATCGACTATAGCAAGGCTTTTGACTGTGTAAACCATGAGAAACTCTGGGCCACATTAAGAAGCATGGGTATACCAGAACACCTGATCGTTCTCTTGCGCAATCTGTACATTGATCAAGAAGCAACAGTTCGAACGGAACAAAGAGAAACAGAATGGTTTAAAATAAGCAAAGGTGTAAGACAAGGCTGCATACTTTCCCCCTACCTGTTTAATTTATATGCAGAACAAATCATCAGAGAAGCAGGATTGTATGAAGACAACAGAGGTGTGAAGATTGGTGGAAGACTCATCAACAACCTTCGCTATGCTGATGATACTACATTACTGGCTGAAAGTGAAGATGATCTGAAACATTTGCTTCTCACAATCAAAGAACATAATCTCAAAATGGGCCTGCACCTTAATGTAAAGAAGACAAAGATCATGACAACTGGCATAATCATCAGGTTCATCGTTGAAGGAGAAGAAATTGAAATTGTGCACAACTTTAACCTACTTGGATCAACTATCAATAAAGAAGCAACAAGCAGTCAAGAAATCAGACGACGCATTGCTCTTCGCAGAATGGCTATGAAAGACCTAGATAAGATTCTCAAGAGCAGAGATGTCTCTTTCCATACAAAGATTCGACTTGTTCAAGCCATGGTATTTTCAATAACATCATATGGATGTGAAAGCTGGACAGTGAAAAAGGTAGACAGGAAGAAAATTGATGCCTTTGAATTATGGTGCTGGCGGCGAATACTGTGTATACCATGGACTGCCCGAAGAACAAACCAGTCGGTACTAGAGGAGATCAAACCTAAGCTTTCTTTAGAAGCTCAGATGACAAGACTTCGACTTTCATACTTTGGACACATCATGCGGAGAGAGAGATCATTAGAGAAAGACATTATGCTTGGCAAGATAGAAGGTCAACGCAAAAGAGGAAGACCAGCAATGAGATGGATCGATACAATAACAGCAGCTACGGGTACCAGTCTGTCAACAATGAGCCGCCTGACTGAAGACTGAACACAATTTAGGATAGCTATCCAGAGGGTCGCCATGAGTCGACTCCGACTCGACGGCACTTAACAACAACAACTATATATATATATATCTATATCTGTCGAGATGGTTTTTATAGGTAGATATGTATTACATACTATCTCCCTAACTGTCTATGCTATAAAGGTTTTTACCTCCTTAGAGGTTCCAGACAGTGGGCTTGCATATCTTCATACTGTCCCTCGGTATGTGGGGGTTGTTATGCACACAACCACTACTGTGGTACTAACAGCTTCCACTTTACTCTAGGTCTCGCTATCCCTGAAGCATCATGCTTCAATATCTTTCCTATCTCTCACCAGCTAGGAAAGACAGTCTAGATCTTCAGTAGTTCTGAGGTTTCAGCCCTTCACACATATGTCCTCCTTGGGAATACGGGCTTTTTTCCATACCCCTTTTTCCCTCCAGGACTGGGCTACTTGTCCAAATCGGTCAGTCTTCCTCTTTTACTCCTCAATGTTAATGACTCTGTAGCTAAAAGAGTGTTCAGCTTTTTTCCATAAAGCTTTCCACTGAAGACCTGCCGTTCTTATACTACCCCAGTTGACACCTGGGTCACCTGCCAATTCCAGATTTGGACCTTCACCCTCACTGCTGTGAGGTCACCTTGAGGATCCTCTACTGAATCTCCAGTAGACTCCATCACGCTCTCTACTTCCTACAATCCAGTAGGTAAGATACATTTTGTGATTGTTCATTAAATAATTTTAATGGTACTTATCATACATATTTTATTTATTTATTTATTTAACGTCTCTTATATACCGCACTATTGTCATCAGCGCGGTTCACATGGAACAAAAACATATACATACAGGATAACTGTAGTACATTTTACATTTAACAGGGTTTTGAAAACTTGGAAGAAACAGGGGAGTTTGTATAAATCATATACATATACAGTAAACTATATACATTAAACGCAGTCAAAATTCACTGGAACTGAACATGAAGTGACTATTTCTCTTGGAGCATTTATACTGGAAAATAACTTAGGAATAGGTAGTGCTTAAGACTTTTCCTGAATTGTGTTAGACTGGTTATGGCTCTCAATTCTGGTTGGAGGGTATTCCATGCTACTGGGGCATGAATGCTGAAGGCTCTTTTAGATGTTTCCTTGGTGTATTTGACTGTTATTTTCGGGATGATTAGGGTATTTATTGCTGATGTTCTTCTGGCTCTGTAGAGGGCTTGGGTGTGTAGTAGGTTAGTGATGGTTGAGGGTGCTTGGTTGTTTAAGGGTTTAAAGGTGGTGATTATGATTTTGTATTGGATTCTTGCATTGATTGGTAGCCAGTGAAGTTTTATCAGGATTGGAGTTATGTGGTCTGACTTAGATATTCCTTCAAGCACTCTGGCGGCGGTATTCATCGCTAATTGGAGAGGATTTAAAGTAGATTGAGGGAGCCCATAAAGGATTGCATTTGCAAAATCTAGATGTAGCATCACTAAGGCTTGGAAGATGGACTCCTCTCCTGTAGTCCTTAGCTTTGCTGTTTTTTCTTACAGCTCCTCTCCTTTCAACTCCTACCCACCATCCCTCATGGGATGCCGGAGATCCATGTGTGGGAACTGCAGTCCTGATCCAGGGACACACATTTTATGGGATCTCCCCCTGGCATCTATAGCTAGGGAGTCTCCATATGTGAAGACTCATTCCTGCTTGTTCCTGGAGATAGCACAGTTGATCTCTGGGAACAGCAGGAATAAGTCTTCACAACCCACCCACCTCCCCTAGGAGTTGTATCTATCTATCTATCTATCTTCCTTTCCTCTTTCTCTCCTTTTGTCTCAGCTATGAAACTCAACTGAGGAGAGGCAGTGGAAAAGGCGGGAAGGCAGTGCGCAGGCGTGAGGGATGCTCCCAAAAGCTTTCTGATTGGATGCTGGGGAGCATTCCCGTGCAGGCTCCGTCGGTACCGACGTACCCATATGTGAAGACTTATTTCTGCTGTTCCCAGAGATCACCTGTTACAGGTAAGTAACTGTGCTTTCCTACCCATTATGCAGATGTTTCCAAAAACAGGCAACATCAAACCAGGCTAAGAAAATCAAGACCTCCACAGCCTCAGCAAACCCAGCAGTTGCAGGGTTTCTGATATTTCTATTCTCTTTTTTCTGTGTGAGGTTTAGAACCTCTGAGCCTACTTCTTTTTAACAGAAACATCTAAGGTTCATCTCATCCATGCTGAGATACCAGTCATACATTGACTCAATCCTCGACTCTGGGCATGAATCTCTTGCTGCAAGGGAAATCCATCCTTTTAGCTCCAAGAGCTATTGAGGACCATTATACCCTAGAGATAACAGGTTTCTCCTTTTAAAAGAAAGGGAGAAGTAACAACTAACAACAAGGTGAGTTATACCCTTCACCTTGACAGTTTTTCTGTACGAGGATATCTTATACTTTTAACCGCAAGGGGACCCTACCTCTTCAAGGACTTACCAAATTGTAAGTCCTTTCAACTCTGTATTACTTTCTATCCCTCTTAGTCCAGACTTTCAGTCTCTAAGAGTACTACTAATCAACTGGAGGGCTTATTCTCTAAGCCCATATGATTTTTCTTCAATACCTACTCCAGTAAGTAGTTTCCATACAGAGTTTTCGTCCCCTTTGTGGTTCATCTTCTTCTCTATGTATCTCAGATACTTCAAGGCAGCTTATCAGATAGAAATTGAGTATTACCACTCCAATTTATGTCTGTCGGTCCTCTCCAACTTATAGGACCTAATTTTTTCCTCCTGCCTTAACAGATAACTCCAAGAGGTTCCAAAACCCATTTGGACAATTTATTGTTGCAGGCATCAGGCCTGTCTACTATTCTTAGCCATCTTCATTTCTTTTTGGCCCCAACAGAATAGATTAGGTTGCACACTGGCAATTAAACAGCCAGATCTAACCAACCTACAACATGCTCTCTGCAATTATATAAGGAAGCTCTGCAACTATGGGCCTTGCCAGAGAGCCTCAGAGCTACTCCTAGCAGGTAGCTTCCAGATGGTTTAAAGAGCTTCAGCTGGTAGACTCTGCTCAGTCATGCTCCTACATGACTGTTTTTTTTCCTACTCTTACCGTCTTCCTTAAAAATTTCCTTTTAAGGAACACTATCCAGGGCTTAGACCACGCGAAGGCGTAGGAAATTACACAATTCCCTGGGTTGTTCCACATTTCACTGGAACTCCTACAACAGGGATGCATTCTTTTCACTGCAGTCGGTCCTTAATTATTACTTTCCTTCTAATTCCCTATACTCCATTGTAGCTTATAATGGATAAAAAGATGCATGATACTCATATTGCCCTCATGGAAGGGCAAACATGGTATCTCCTTATATTGCGTCTCTTTCTCCAGCTACTACCTGAAGTTATAGAAGGATCCAGACTTGCTGTCTTAAGACTAAGGATCTCCTCTGCACTCCTTCACGTATGTCTCCAGACCTGGTTATTCAGGAGCTAGATCTTTTAAAGAAATCTAGTCCTCTCCTTGTAAGTGAAGAACATAATACCAGTTTCAGCGAAACTTTCCCTATAGTTCTTCCATTTTTAACCAGGCAGAGATTCTTCATCAATATTCTCAAGTAGGTCTTAATCCTTCTTGTTATTGGGTCAATCTCTATACAATATCTGACTTTGAAAGATTTGTTTACTGTACATATTAACGCTGTCCCAGCATATCATAAAACTTAATGGACAACCAATTTCTCTGGTAAATTAGGAAATACCTTCTTTACCGTAACCTTTTCGGTTACATCACATCTGAAACTCTCCATGTAAAGTCATTATCATAAGTGACATCACTTATGGAAAGATTTTTACTGATCTTCAAGAAGTGGGAGGCCCAATGCCTAATACAAATAACTTCTTCTTTCTTTTGGATAAAGGGGGTCTTAAAGACCTACCCCCTTTTTTCTGCAAAGGGTATTTCTACCTTTTCATACAAACCAGTCAGATTTATCTCCACTCTTTCTTAGGGCCTTATTCTGCTCCAAGGACAAAGAGTTCAAACTTGGACTTTACAGAAGCTTTACCTATTTCTCCAATTTCCAACCCCATTAAACTCTCCCACTTTTTATTCTGGGGTTAGTTCTAGCCATTAAGGCTTCTTATCTCTTCCTGTATTGCAAAATTTATTTTTCCTCTACTTCACAGTGAGGGAATTTCTTTGAGGATACTATACTGGCTCTCAATTACAGACCCATATTAGCCTCATCAAATGCTTTTGCACTATTTTGAGTAAGATCCACATTAGAAAATTGGGATTCAATTTTTTCTAACAATTATGATCTACACAAGGGCTCCCCTCTGGATACCATGTTTAGTCAAGCTGTTCCACAGCACCCTTTTTTCTTTTCTAATTCAATTCCTACCCTCCATCCCTTAGATGCCTGGGGTTCTAAAGGATAAGCATTGCCCATCCATCGGATTTGCAACATGCTGGGGCCTCCTCCAGGCATCATAGCTTGGGAGTCCCCATATGTGAAGACTCATTCCTGCTTGTTCCTGGAGATAGCACAGTTACTTACCTGTAACAGGTAATCTCTGGGAACAGCAGGAATAAGTCTTCACAACACACCCACCTCCCCTAGGAGTTGCTCTCTCTCTTTCTAATTTGTCTACTTTCCTCCTTCGGTCTCAGCTACAAACCCAACTGATGAGAGGTAAGTGTTTAGGCGGGAAGGCAGCGTGCATGTATGTGGGATGCTCCCAAAAGCTTTCTTTTTGGATGCTGGGGAGCGTTCCCACACAGGCTCCGTCGGTACCGACGTACCCTTATGTGAAGACTTATTCCTGCTGTTCCCAGAGATCACCTGTTACAGGTAAGTAACTGTGCTTTCCCATCCACAGAGTGATCAAGCAGATGATTATGGACAAATGGAAAGTGTCGGAGGCTGGGCCGGGGAGGGTGAGCAATGAGTTGCCTTTACCTGCTGCCTGAGCAGGAAAAGGACCTACTTAAGTCCCATGAGTGGAGGCGTTGGGGTCAGCAGTCACTAAGAAGATGACTGTTCTGGTGGAAGGCAGCACAGCTTTGAGGAACATCCAAGGCAGAAAGCTAGAGGCCTTATTAAAACGGGCCTTTAATATTATCAGGCTTTCTCTGCAAGTTTCCATCTGCAGGGCCTATGTGTCGGGGCCTGTCTATGGTGGGCACAAGGCCTATTGGATACCAAGTTGTGACTGCAGCAATCCTTGGCAGAGGCCTCCAAGCTGGAGTCAGGGGCAGCCTATCTAGCTGATGCCTTTTATGACCTCATCTGGGTGTCAGCCAAGAGTATGACCTCTGTGATCACAGCAAGGCGTTTTTTGTGGTTGTGAAACTGGTCCGCCATTGTTTCCTCTAAAACATGCCTCAGCAAGCTCCCCTTTAAGGGGAAGCTCTTGTTTGGGACACTCTAGACAAATTGTTTGAAGACTTGGGAGCATCCAAGGGGGATAGGCTCCTGGATAATAAACCCAAGCCAGTCAGGGTGACCACTTCGGCTCTGGATCGGTCTCAGGATTTGTAGTAGTTTCGAGCAATCCGGTTTGCCCCTTATCAAAGGGCTCACTACCCCACACGGGGTCAGTCCTTTTGCGGTGGTAAAGGATGTTACTCTGCCGCCGCGCCTAATACTAAGAAGACAAAATGAAGTGAGGGGGAATCAGGAGGGATTGGTGCCAGTAGGGGAACATCTTCAGAAGTTTTTTATTCCTTCTGGGTCCAGTCATCCGTGCAGGCTGTGCCCTGGAGTTGGCACGATCCCTGGTGGATGCCTTTCTGTTGTCCCTTTGAAAGGCTCTGGCTAAGGTGTAGGTGGTGCGTAAGACCCTGCAGTAGCTTCAGTAGTTGGAGGCCATGGTAGAGGTACCACCTAACCAATTTGGGTTCAGTTAATACGCCATCAATTTGGGTTCAGTTAATACGCCAGTTAATACGCCATCTCGAACATCTTCTTCCAGCAACACAAGCGGCGACTGTACACATGGACTTCACCCAATGGATTGTATAAAAATCTAATTGACTACATCTGTGGAAGTCAACGATGGAAAAGTTCTATAACATCAACAAAGACAAAACCTGGAGCTGACTGTGGTACAGATCATCAACTACTAGTATGCAAGCTAAAGCTGAAAAAGAGCAAACCACTCATGAATGCAGCAAAATATGACCTTGAGAATATACCACTGGAATTTAAAAACTGCCTGCAAAATCGATTTGTTGCTTTAGATACAAATGATAGAGTTCCAGAAGAGTTATGGAATGACATCAAGAAGGTTGTGTTGGAAGAAAGCGAGAAGTCTCTACAAAAGGTAAAAAAGAAAAAACGGCCAAAATGGATGACGGAAGAAACTCTGAAAATTGCCCAGAAACACAGAGAAGCTAAAGCCAGAGGAGAAAGAAAGACAATCACAGAACTCAACAGAGATTTCCAACGTGCAGCAAGACAGGACAAGGAAAAGTACTACAATGACACTTGCAAGGAAATAGAAGCAGAAACTATTAGAGGAAGAACAAGATCAGCTTTCATAAAGCTACGAGAGTTAAAGAAAAGTTCCAGCCTCGAATTGGAATGTTACAAGATGCTCAAGGTTCTATGTTGAATGATGCTGAGAAGATCAAGAAAAGATGGAAGGAATATACAGTGTTTTTATATGATAAAGATCAAGTGGACCAACAGCCGTTTCAACCTGTACCTTATGATCTGGAACCATTGGTGATGAAAGAAGAAGTTGAAGCAGCATTGAAAGCCTTATCAAAGAACAAAGCACCAGGCATTGATTGCATTCCCATAGAAGTATTGCAGCAATCTGATGCAGCTGTTACCATACTTACAAGGCTCTGCCAAGAAATATGGAAGACAGCATCATGGCCAACTGACTGGAAAAGATCTGTGTTTATATCAATACTAAAGAAAGGTGATCCAACTGACTGTGGAAATTATCGCACAATCGCTCTGATCCCACATGCCAGCAAGATTCTACTGAAGATTATTCAAAAGACACTACAATCATACCTGGAACAAGAACTACCTGAAGTGCAAGCAGGGTTCAGAAAAGGGCGAGGAACGAGAGACATCATTGCGGATGTGAGATGGATCCTTGAAAAGACTAAAGAATACCAAAAGGATATCTATTTGTGCTTTATCGACTATAGCAAAGCTTTTGACTGTGTAAACCATGAGAAACTCTGGGCCACATTAAGAAGCATGGGTATACCAGAACACCTGATCGTTCTCTTGCACAATCTGTACATTGATCAAGAAGCAACAGTTCGAACAGAACAAGGAGAAACAGAATGGTTTAAAATAAGCAAAGGTGTAAGACAAGGCTGCATACTTTCCCCCTACCTGTTTAATTTATATGCAGAACAAATCATCAGAGAAGCAGGATTGTATGAAGACAACAGAGGTGTGAAGATTGGTGGAAGACTCATCAACAACCTTCGCTATGCTGATGATACCACATTACTGGCGGAAAGTGAAGATGATCTGAAACATTTGCTTCTCACAATCAAAGAACATAGTCTCAAAATGGGCCTGCACCTTAATGTAAAGAAGACAAAGATCATGACAAACTGGCATAATCAACAGGTTCATCGTCGAAGGAGAAGAAATTGAAATTGTGAATAACTTTAACCTACTTGGATCAACTATCAATAAAGAAGCAACAAGCAGTCAAGAAATCAGACGACGCATTGCTCTTGACAGAATGGCTATGAAAGACCTAGATAAGATTCTCAAGAGCAGAGATGTCTCTCTCCATACAAAAATCCGACTTGTTCAAGCCATGGTATTTTCAATAACATCATATGAATGTGAAAGCTGGACAGTGAAAAAGATAGACAGGAAGAAAACTGATGCCTTTGAATTATGGTGCTGGCGGCGAATATTGTGTATACCATGGACTGCCTGAAGAACAAACCAGTCTGTGCTAGAGGAGATCAAACCTAAGCTTTCTTTAGAAGCTCAGATGACAAGACTTCGACTTTCATACTTTGGACACATCATGCGGAGAGAGAGATCATTAGAGAAAGACATCATGCTTGGCAAGATAAAAGGTCAACGCAAAAGAGGAAGGCCAGCAATGAGATGGATCGATACAATAACAGCAGCTACGGGTACCAGTCTGTCAACAATAAGCCGCCTGACTGAAGACTGAACACAATTTAGGATAGCTATCCAGAGGGTCGCCATGAGTCGACTCCGACTCGACGGCACTTAACAACAACAACAACAACACAATACGCCATCTATTTTGTGGTTCCCAAAAAGGAAGATACTTTCTGCCCCTTCTTGTATCTAAAACATGTAAATAGTGTTGCGGGTACCGCATTTCCTTATGTAAACTGTTCCATGATTGTAGCGGCTGCCAGGAAAGTAGAGTTCCTTTTGGCTCTTGACCTCAGAAGTGTATCTGCATATGCCAATCTGCCTGGAACATCTACTGTTTCTACACTTCGCAGTTCCCATGGGCTATTTTCAATTCAGGGCATTGCCTTTTGGGTTGACCACTGCTCCATGCACGTTCACCAAAGTCATGGTGGTTGTGGTAATGGCTTTGCGACACAAAGGAGTTCTGGTCCATCCCTACCTTGACAGCTGATTGATACGTGCAGAGTCGGCCGAAGAAAGCCACAAAGTGATCCAATGGGTGGTCAACTGCCTCCAAACCTTAGGTTGGGTGGTCAATTTTGACGTGAGCAGTTTGACTCTGATCCAGGATCTCGTTTATCTGGGGGCTCCCTGCCCAGCAACAAGTTGCTGAGCCAGATACATCGCTTTCTGCGATTGATAATGCCATGCAGTAGGGACCATCTTCAGCTCTTGGGCTGCATGGCTGCCACGATTGAGCTGGTCCCTTGGGCAAGAGACATGTGACCCTCGTAGAGAGCACTCGCTATCATGTTGGTTTCCACAGAGGTACAAATTATCGAGGTGGCTTGTCTGCTCGCAGATCACCAGAGTAGTACTGCAGTGGTGGCTAGTGTCTCAGAACCTCTTAGCAGGCATGCTGCTGGAACTGTCTTTGTGGATGCCACTGATGGTGGATGTCAGCCTTACTGGGTAGGGAGTGCTCTATGAGTCTCAGGTCATATAGAATTGTTGGAATCGGGAGGAGAGTGCATGTTCCATCAACCACTTGGAGATGAGGGCAGTGTTTTTAGCCCTATAGTATTTTGGCTGCTCCTGCAAGGGAGAGCAGTGTGAGTATTCTTGACAATGCCACCACGATGATGTACATAAATTGCCAGGGAGGCAGCTGCAGTGTTATCCTTGTCTGAGTGGAGGCAAATCTCCTGACCCTCTTGGCGGCCCACGTGGCCACAAAGGAAAATGTGCAGGCCGATTTTCAGTCATTACCGGCTGGACCTGGGGGAGTGGTCCCTCAATCCAGCAATCTTTGACTGCAGTGTCTGATGCTGGGATGTGCCAATCATAGGCCTGATGGCGACCAACCGCAATGTCAAGGTGTCCTGTTTCTTCAGTAGGAGGAGAGTGGATGTCTGAGAATCTGAATGCCGTGGTCCAACCTTGGCCCACTGAGGGACTTCTGTATGTTCTCTGGGAACAAGCAGGAAGTCAGTCCTCAAATATGGGTAACATTGGCGCTGACGGAGCCCACGTGGTAATCTCTCCCCAGCTTTCAAAGAAAACCTTTGGGAGATGCAACATGCATGCATTGTCCACTTCCTGCTTAAGGGTGCCATCTTGCCTCAGTCTCTTCCCCCCCCCCCCCCCCGCAGAGCCCATCGGATGTCTGTTCCACCCCCCCCCCCCCCCGGAAAAATTTGATTTTTTTTTTCTTCCTTTTTTTTTAAAATCTTGAATTGACTCCTCCTCTGGTTTGTGTACCAGTGCCCTTCTTGCCACCTGGATCTACTTACCTCGGCTTCACGGTTTTTCTCTGGTTCCTTTTTTCTTTTTCCTTGGGTTGTTTCTCTGGTGCATGGGTTTTCATGCCCTTTCTGGTCAGACCATGACTTCGGTCATTGGCACATATGTTGCGCATGGATCTGCATGATTGTTGCCTTCAGTGCCTCAGGGTGGATCATGATGCCTTGGCGTGTGGTCTCTGCCAGCAGATGACCCCCAAGGCCCTCCAAGGCTGTAAGAAGCAGCACAAGTCAATTTTTCATAAGGCTGATTCGTCCCCAGAGTCATCCGCAGGAGCAGTGCCCTTGAAGGCTGCCGCGGAGTACTTGGCTTCATGTTGACAACCATGCTTCCTGAAAGCCTCGGTCATGGGGCCCCCGGCCTTTGAGCCCTCGATGCGAGGCCGAGGGCAGCCCTTGAAGCTGCCCCGACAGGAGATGTCATCAGTGTCTGGAGATCGGTCTTGGTCCTCTGAAGCTATCCTTGTTGAGGACACCCCCTCGACGATGCTGGAGTTGAGCCAGAGGTCCTCTGTGCCTGTGCTGGTGACTGTGGAGCCTTCTGGCCTCGAGATCAGGATGGCAGCCTTGGAATGCAGCTTGTCTGCCTTTATGGCCCAACAGCGGGCTCCGATTCCTGATTCCTACAGGTCATCGCTCCTAACCACTGGCCCCTCCACAGTGAGGGAGTCCCTGGAGGTGGAGCTGGTCCATGAGTGCCACCGGCCTCGAGAGACCCCCCCCCCCCCGCCCCTGTCCTGGTCCCGTTTAGTGCCGAGGACTTTCCTGCACAGAGCATTCGACTCGGAGAGCAGGGGGCATCGGGTCCAGGGCTGTCCGGACTGGGACACAAACTCAAGGCCCAGAGGACCCTCTATCTCCTCCGACTCTGGAGTGGGAGACCGAGGATGATTCCCCGGACACTCTGTTCCACAGGGACTGACACTCGGACCCTCTCCCCCTCCTGAAGCCCGGTACTGGCCTCCACAGAGGACCTGGCCTTTCTGGACTTTATCCGGAATATGACTAAGGCCCTTGCCTTCACTACAGAGTCTGAGAAGGAGTCTCAGGCAGAGGACCTCGAGATCCTTTAGTATGAGTCTCCCCCTAAGGAGGTATTCATGGTGCCCATTCCCCCCCCATCCTGGAATGGCTGCTCTTCCATATGTGTGAGATCCTGGCCTCCATGCCCATTGTGAGCAGGTGTATGGACTCAATGTACTGAGTCCACTGGAGCCCTGGCTTCCAAAAAGGTCAGCTGCCTCACAACTCCATGGTGGTGGAGTTTGCCATGCATAGGCTCGAGCCAGAAATCACACTCCTCGGTGCCCCTGGGCAGGGAGGCCCACGCCATGAATGCTCTGGGCAGGAAATTCTTCCAGAGTTTAATGCTCATCAGCTGGATCCAGGCATACCAGTTGTACATGGGCATGTACTTGCAGGACAATGCGAGGGAGCTTGTTGGGTTCTTGGCTGGTTTCTCAGAGGAACCTATCCAGCGATTCAGGACCCTGACTCCACAATCAGAGTGCTCCAAATTTATGACTTGGGTGGCCTTTGTCTTTGAGTTGACAACTAGAGTTGCCGCGATGGGCATTTGGGGCCACCGCCAGGCCTGGCTACAGTCTTCCGACTTGAAGCAATGGGTGCAGGACAAGTTGGTCGATGTCCTTTGCAGGGGAGAGAAGCTCTTCGGCAAGGCCGCCGAGCTGGAGTCTGAGTTCATGACCAGGACTAGAAGACTGCTGATCCTTACCAAAGGAAGGCATTGGGTAAAAAGACCCTATACCCAAAGAAGAGGAAGGCTTACAGAAGTTACCTTTAGTACCCAGCCTTCCCAGCTCTCCAACAGGGTCAGCAGGCCAAGGAACAAGGGCACAGCCCTCGTAAGCCTAAGACTCCCAAGTCCCAGACCATGCCTCTGGTGCAACCTGGAGGTGGCTTTTGACTTCTTTGGCATAGCCTCTCTTGCTCAGTGAGGTCCTGCCCTGCAGCATATGGGGGGAGGCATCTGGTATTTATGCCAACCGGTGGTCCCTCATCACCACAGACACATGGGCCGTACAGGTGGTGAAGGAGGATTATATTCTCCACCTCGAACAATGCCCCTGCCATTTTTTCCGGAAGAGCCATTTTATGACTCTCCTTCACTGGGGCCTGCTTCAGCAGGAACTCGCCTGTCTTCTGGCAAACAGGGCAGTGGAACCTGCCCCCCTCCATCTCAGGGGCAAGAGGTTCTACTCCCGCTACTTTCTGTTACCCAAAAGGATCGAAGGGTTTCAACCCATCCTAGACCTGTGGGACCTCAACTGGTTCCTGGTGAGGGAGAAGTTCAAGATGCTCTCCCTTGGAACATTGCTGCAAACTTTGGAACATTGTGCAAACCAATGTCTTAAGCTTGGCAGTTAAGATTTAATGCAAAGAAGTGCAGTGTCATGCACTTGGGAAGCAGAAATCCAAGTGAAATGTATGCGATAGGGGGAGAGAGATTGGTGTGCAAGGACCAGGAGAAGGACCTTGGTGTGATTATTTCTGCGGATCTCAAGTTGGCAAAACAGTGCAACAAGGCGGTGGCAAAGACCTGGAGGATGCTGGGTTGCATACAAAGACAAATTACCAGCAGAAAGGAAGAGGTACTAATGCTACTGTATAAGTCACTGAGGCCTCACTTGGAATACTCTGTTCAGTTTTGGAGACCACATCTTACAAAGGATATAAAAAGACTGGAAACTGTTCAGAGGCAGGCAACCAAAATGATTTGGAGCCTGTGTCAGAAGCCTTATGAGAAGAGACTTGAAGACCTAAATATGTATACTCTGGAGGAGAGGAGCGACAGTGGAGATATGATTCAGACCTTTAAATACTTAAAGAGAACTAATGAACAAACAAACCTCTTCCAAAGACAGGGAAGCTGTAAAACTAGAGGGCAAAACATGAAGCTGCAAGGGGGTAAATTGAAAGGCAATGTCAGGAAATACTTTTTCACTGAAAGGATGGTGGATGCTTGGAATGCCCTCCCGATGGAAGTGGTGGGGGCAAATACAGCAACAGAATTCAAAATGGCATGGGACAGACACAGTGGATCCCTTTACAGCAACAGGATAAAATAAAAATAACCTTAACTAATTTCTCAACATACAGGGGTGTCCTACAGGGAGCAGTGGGTTCACCCCTAAAACAAAGACATGGGAGGGGTGGCCTGCACGGAGCGGCAGGTGTACCTAATCTTGCCATTTTACTGGGCAGACTAGATGGACCATACTGGTCTTTATCTGCCGTCATTTACTATGTTACTATACCTCCAGTAGAGAGACTGGCTATGCTCCTTGGATCTAAAGGATGTGTATACCATCCCCTTCACATGGATGTGCTCAACCATCCCCTTCACAGGCAGTACCTCCACTTCATGGTAGGAGGCTGCCACTACCAGTACAGGGTTCTACCCTTCGGTCTGGCCTCTATCCTGAGGGTATTCACCAAGAGCCTGGCGGCGATTGCCGCGTTCCTGCGTCTCCAAGGGAGGTTTGTCTTCCCCTTTCTGGATGACCTTTTTTAAACCCAGCTACACTAACAGCTTTTACTACATCCTCCGGTAACCAATTCCAGAGTTTGATTACACATTGACTGAAAAAATATTTTCTGTTATTAGTCTTAAATAGATTACCCTGTAGCTTCATTGCATGTCCCCTAGTCTTTCTATATTCTGATAACGTAAACAATTGATCTACGTTTACCCGTTCCACTCCATTCATTAATCTATAGACTTCTATCATATCTCCCCTCAGCCGTCTCTTTTCCAGGTTAAAGAGCCCTAACCTTTTTAGCCTTTCTTCATAGGAGTATCCTTCCATCCCCTTTACCATTTTGGTGGCTCTTCTCTGAACCTTTTCTAATAATGCTATATCCTTTTTAAGATACGGTGACCAGAATTGCACACAATATTCAAGGTGTGCTCTCACCATGGAACGATATAGAGGCATTATAATATCTTTTGTTTTATTTTCCATTCCTTTCCTTATGATACCTAGCATTCTATTTGCTCTCTTGGCTGCCGCTGCACACTGGGCCGTGGGTTTTAACATGTTATCCACAAGGACGCCTAAATCTCTTTCCTGGGTGGTGATTCCTAATGTGGAACCTTGCATTGTGTAACCATAGTTTGGGTTGTTCTTCCCTAGGTGCATAACTTTGCACTTGTCCACATTAAATTTCATCTGCCATTTTGATGCCCAATCTTGCAATTTTCCACTATCCTCTTGGGTTTTGTGTCATCTGCAAATTTGATAACCTCACTCGTTATTCCACTTTCCAGGTCATTTATGAAAATGTCAAAAAGCAGCGGACCCTGCACTGATCCCTGGGGTGTACACCACTATTCAACATTCTCCATTGGGAAAATTGGCCATTTAGCCCTACCCTCTGCTTTCTATCTTTTAACCAGTTCCTGATCCACAATAGTACACTGCCTCCTATCCCATGACTCTTTAGTTTTGCCAAAAGTCTCTGATGAGGGACCTTGTCAAAGGCTTTCTGAAAGTCCAGATACACTATATCAACCAACTCACCTTTGTCCACCTGTTTATTCACACCTTCACAAATAATATAACAGATTAGTAAGACAAGATATTCCTTGTCTAAAGCCATGACTATCTACATGCTGAGTAATTTTATTCCTTATGATGGTTTCTACCATTTTTCCTGGTACTGACGTTAGGCTCACCGGTCTGTAGTTTCCCGGATCACCCCTGGAACCCTTTTTAAAAATTAGTGTTACATTGGCGATCCTCCAATCTTCAGGTATTAGAGATTTTTTTAATGATAGTTCACAGATTACCAATAGCAGGTATGCAGTCTCATATTTCAGTTCTTTCAACACCCTTGGCTGTATACCATCCGGCCCAGGTGATTTGCTACTCTTCAGTTTATCTAATAGTTTTAATACATCTTCCCGATGTATCAATATTTCCTTCAATTCTCCCGCACCTTTAAATACCACTTCAGTCATGGGTAACATCCCTACATCTTCCTCAGTAAAGCCCGAAGCAAAGAATTCATTCAGTCTCTACGCTATCGCCTTTTCGCCTCTTAGTGCCCCTTTAACCTCTCTATCATCTAATGGACCAACTGACTCTCTCACAGGTTTTTTGCTACAAATGTACTTGAAAAAGGCTTTATTTCACGTTTTTGCTTCCGTAGCAAGCTTCTTCTCAAATTCTGCCTTTGCCTGCCTTATTAATGCCTTGCATTTGACTTGCCAGTGCTTGTGCTGTTTCCAGGTTTCGTCGTTTGGCTCTTTTTTCCATTTCCTGAAAGATGCTTTTTTGGCAACAGCCTCTCTGACCTCACCTTTAAACCATGCTGGCAGTTTTTTGGACGTTCTTCCACTTTTCTTAAAACGTGGAATATAGCTGGTCTGGGCTTCCAAGATAGTATTTTTCAACAACACCCAAGCTTTAACCTTTGCAACTGCTCCTTTTAGTTTTTTCTTAACTATTTCCCCCAGAGGATCCTTACCACGGATGCTTCCAAACTGGGCTGGGGAGCCCATTGAGACAGTCTCTGCATTCAAGGCAGTTGGTTGCAGGCGGAGAGCCTCCAACAGATCTGTCTCCTGGAGCTTCAAGACATAGCCGACTGTTCTGTCTCTGAGGTCTCCCGCAGATGGACCTCTTTGCCAACCAGTTAATACTTAGCTGCCCCACTTCTGCTCGAGGCAGCCACATCCCTTGTGGGTGGTGGTTGTGGATGCATTCCTCATTTTGTGGATGAGATAGAGGAGGTCCTGGCCGCCTGCAAAACTTCCTTCCACTGGTCCTATGCCTTCAAGTGGTGGAGATTCTCTGTGTGATGCACGGAGACATGGCTCAACCTCTTCACCTGTTCAGCGCTGCCTAGGACAAGTGAAGCAGGTACTGCAGCACCAGCTGGACAGAAGTCCAACTCTGTTAGAGTACCACTTAGCACATCCTTGGTGCACCACCATCTTGTCGAGGGTAAGCCTCTCTCTGCTCGTCCCCTTGTGACTTGCTTCCTGAGGGACCTACCACTCTCAAGGCCACCCCTCCACCCCCCCCCCCCCCAGTGCCAAAGTGGGATCTCAATGTGGTTTTATCAAAACTTACAGCGCCATCTTTCAAGCCTCTCATCCCTTGTCACCTCAAGTATCTCTCCTGGAAGGTGGTCTTCCTCGTGGTGCTCACCTCTGCTCACAGGGTTAGCGGGCTCCAGACTCTGGTGGCCCATCCACCTTTATAAGAGGTTCCACAAAAACAGGGTCATGCTCCACACGCACCCCAAGTTCCTGCCTAAGGTAGTGTTTCCATTCCACCTCAACCAAGAGGTGGTGCTCCCCACCTTCTTCCTGTGGCCTCACGCTAACAGAGTGGAGACCGCTTTCCACATTCTGGACTGTAAGCAGGCCCTGGCCTACTATCTGGAGCGTTCCCATCGTTCCTCACAGCTCTTTATATCTTACAACCCAAATCAGCTGGGGACAGTGGTCTTTAAGCAGACCATGTCCATTTCTGTGGTGGACTGCATCGCTTTTGCTTACGAGCAAGCCGGTCTCTTGCTGGAGCACTGTCATGACGTGCAACATCTGGTTCATGGTGGCCTCTGTGGCAAACCTGCATTCTGTTCCCTTGTTGGAAATCTGCCAGGCCGTCACCTGGTCCTCAGTCCATACCTTCACAGCTCATTACTGCCTAGAGAGAGAGTCACATTAGGAGTTGTGTTTTTTGTCATTATTTTCCTTTTGAACTTTGTCATCATACTGAGGCAAGATGGCACCCTTAGGCGGGAAGGGGACTATGCATGTGTAGTGCATCTCCCAAAGGCTTTTTTTGAAAGCTGGGGAGAGGTTACGGCATGGGCTCCATCGGCGCCAATGCCACCCATAGGTGAGGACTGATTCCTGCTGTCCCCAAAGAACACCCTGTTACAGGTGAGTAACTACACTTTTTCCCACATTGGGCCCTCATTGGACACCTTCTTCAGAAGACAAATTCTCATTCTGCATAGGTCATTCTGATCACACCAGTCTAGCCATGTAGACCATGGTATGCAGATCTGATTCGTCTAATAGTAGACACTCCTTGGTGCCTACTGGTGTGAGCAACTCTCCTGTCCCAAGGGCCCATTCTCATGCCTTAGGTGGATTGATTCTTGCTTACAGCCTGGCTCTTGAATGGGCTCGGCTGAGGAAGAAGGGTTATTTACCTTTGGTGATTGCAACCTTATTGAAAGCGTGTTGGTGCTCCACTTCATTGTCTTTTATATACGGGTCTGGGGAGTTTTTGAAGACTGTTGTTCAGAGAGAGACTGGTGGCCATTGGCGGCATCTTTACCAGAGATCCTTGCTTTTTTGCAAGCTGGAGAGAAGAAAGCCCTGGCTTTACAATTTGTTGTGGGCCAAATGGTAGTTCTCATCTGATGGGGGGGGGGAGGGGGGAGGGCAGGGGCGAGTGAATGGCGCGTTGCTAGCTACCCGTCCGGATGTCATCGTTCGCTTCCTCCGGGCAGTCAATCAACTTAAACCGCAAGTGCATGCCTTGGTTCGGCCATGGGACCTCAACCTGGTGCTATCTGCTCTGACTGAGCTGCCTTTTGAGCCGTTGGGTGCTTCTACGTTGAAGGATTTGACACTAAAGACAGTTTTTCTGGTGGCCATTTGTTCCACAGACAGATTTCAGAGCTACAGACCTTATCCTGTTGAGAACCCTTTTTGGTGGTGTTGCAGGAAAGTGTTTTTGAGGCCTGTCCTGTCTTTTCTGCCAAGGGTGGTTTCCATCTTTATCAGCTGATCACACTTCCTGTTTTTCTCAACCGTGGGCTACTGTCAAGGAATGTCTGCTACACTTGCTGTACGTCTGGAGGGTGCTTTGCAGGTATCTGAAGCGAACCAATCCTTTCTGTAAGTTGGACTCATTTGTTTGTCTTGTTCGGCAGGGCTCGAAAGGGTGAGTCAGCATCCAAAGCCTCAGTGGCCCACTGGCTTCGGGAGGCCTTTACTTCCGCTTACCTGCTTAGCCACAGGCCCCTGCCCAATAGCTTGCAGGCCCATTCCTCTTGAGTGCAAGCAACTTCCTGGGTGGCTTGTGTGCTTATGCCTCCCGTGAACATTTTTAGGGCGGCGACATGGTCCTCCCGGCATATATTTGTGTGCCATTATCTCCTGGACGTTCAGGCTGTGGGTGTTACGAAGTTTGGTTCCATGATAGCACTAGCCGGGCTCGCGGGACCCTCGCGTGTTAGTATTGCTATGGTACATCCCGCGCGTCTGGACCAGACTGAAGGGACTCGAGAAAAGCAAATTAGCAGGTAATATTTAACTTCATCTTCCACATTGTCCCTCCAGTCTAGACCAGGACCCTCCCTTTTGCTTAAGCGCTTTTTTCATCTCAAGCCTGGGTGAAAAATAGTTTGTTTTGGTCGTACCGGGGTGTGCTTGTTGCGGTTCTGGGATTTTCAGCGCTCAAGCTTTTCAAGGCGGTCATTCACAAGAATGGGGCATGTCAAGCAACTATTTAAAAAAAAAAAAAAAAAAAAGACAAATATAAGAATGAGAAAATAGTTGTGCTAAGAGTAAATAGCAGGTTACATGTTTGAATGTTTGCTGATTACCTATTTTTTAACTGCTGCTCTTGGAGTCTGCTTTGTCAATAGTAAACTGGTCTTGATGGATGAGCAGAATGCCTATGTAATGTGACATTATCAAGACCCAACACGCTCAGTCTCCAGCTGCTGGTGGAGGGGGAAGGAGATAACCCATGTGTCTAGGCTGGCCTGGAAGAATTCAAGGAAAGCAAATTAGTAGGTACAGTCTAATTTCACCTTTTTGTTCTTTCTAGCCCAGTGGAAAGAATTATACAAAAGGGATCACAAATGTCTATCTACAGGCAAAATAACTCTGAAAATGTAATAGAATGGGATGAAACTTATATTGGGAAAACTGGTAAAAAGAAATAGTTTGAAAATGGGCTAGATTGAACCTAAGCTTGCCCGCCCTTCCCCCCACCCCCCACAAAAAATGGCCTATGTTAATATTATATCAGTATTAAGGCATTCTTAGTTTCCTGTTCTACATTCTTTGCAGCTGATATACCATTGTTTACTTTTGAGCCTTCAGGAAAGTATTGCACTTCATGCATTTTACAACTAGTAAGAGCAAGGATGGCGGTCACACTTGTTTAATTTTGGGTCTTTCCATGCTACTTTTTTTATCACTTCTCCCTAATGAAAATACATTTTGGTAACCATTTTGAAGCACACTGGTCCCAGCCCTTCCCAAACATACTGCTGATGCTCATCAACTATCCATTTATCTCTTGAATTAGAGAAGAACACCTTTTAAGAGCATGAAATTTGTAAAATACAGCAGATCATGTTGAGCTCACTCTCGTCCAATCTTCTTGGGTAGGAGTTCTTCAGACATGGTTGCCCGTTCTGATGATTTTCAACCAACACCGATCATGGTTCCCAGCTCTCCCACAGAGCAGGAAGCAGAAGGGGCAGGAGGAGGTAAAATCTCTCTTTTTAACTCTTATATGCTTCAGAAATTTATTTGCTCTTCCTTATATTTTCTCATTCTCTGCCCACTTTTATAACTTATTTCTCTGTTTTACTCGAGGCTTTCTCTTCCTTCCCACTTGTGTTTATCCTCTACTTTTTTATAATTCATCTGCTCACTTGTTAGAATTTAGGATGATATTTAAGGGGAGCATGGACCAGAAATACTCATGGAGTGGTGGAGGGTCTGACTGTTTTAGTGCATGGTCTGGTCTATGTTAAAAAGTGGAATTCAGATTCATTGTCTCTCTTAGATCTAACTTTTTTATTTTATTTTTTTTAAAATTTTTACTGCAGTGGTTGTCCTGGCTATACTTTGGTCACCAGAGCATGTGTTTATCCTTTTGCGCACTGTAGCATTGAGATTCAGGGTTTTCACATGGGAGGAAGAAATAGGGATCTAAATTTGTTCTCTGAATAAACAGACCTAATGCCTTCAGAAAGAAGAGAATTACTGAACTAGATCTTGGGATTGCTTTACAATATGAACTTAGCTTTAGAATGTCAGACCTTCTTAAAAAGGCTTCCTTGTCATCCCTCCAGTCCAGTCCACTGCGTGGGTTATACTAGTCTGCCAGCAGATGGATACCGAAACACATTGATGTGAGAAGGCAGTAGCCAAAGCCAGAAGGAAGCTGGGTTGATTAGAGAGAGAAATAACCAGAAGAAAGGTAGTCTCACTTGGAGTAATGTGTTCCGTTTTGGAGACTATATCTCACAAAAGATATAAAAAGACTTGAAACAGTTCAGAGGAAGATGACCAAAATGATTTGGAGCCTGCAACAGAAGACACATGAGAAGAGACTTGGAGACCTAAATATGTTTACCCTAGAGGAGAGGAGGGATAGGGGAGATATGATACAGACCTTAAAATACTTAAAGGGTATTAATGAACAAACAAACCTTTTTTCAGAGAAGGGGAGACTGTAAATCTAGAGGGCATAAAATGAAGCTTCAAGAAGGTAAACTTAAAAGCAATGTCAGAAAATACTTTTTCACCGAAAGGGGTGGTGTATACTTGGGATGCCCGTCCGATGGAGGTGGTGGGGCCAACACAGTGACAGAATACAAAATGTCTTGGGACAAACACAGTGGATCCCTTTTGTAGCAAGAGGATGAAATCAAAAGAAACTTAAATTTCCTTTATACTTTAACAAATAGAGGGGGTGACCTGCGTGGAGCAATGGTTGACTCTAGCCCCACCATACTGGGTAGACTAGATAGACCATACTGGTCTTGATCTGCCATTATATATTGTATTACTATGTATATAAGGCATATGTGGCCTGGGACTGCTTGAGGAGATTGCAGAAATTTCCAGAGGGGTTATGGTTAACTTTTATTTGTTATACCAGAATGAAGGGGAGGGAGGGTAGGTTTGTGAAGTAGAGAGGAGCAAGGACGGTATGGGGAGATTGCTTCAACTAAGCACACAATACCGGGCGGACTCCTCAGAATCATGCTGAGTTCAAGGCATTCTTGAATTTTTTTTTGGTTCAGTGTGAATAAACACGTGTGTGGTGTTTTGTTTTTATGTCTGCCATCAGGTCTGTGCTGACTCCTGGTGACCCAGCTGTCTCTGTGTTTTTCTTGGCAATGTATCACCGGAAATAGATTGCCAGGCCTTTTTCTTTTGAGGTAATGGAGGGTAAAGTGACTTGCCCAAGATCACAAGGAGTGCTAGTGGGAATTGAACCCTTGATCTTCTGGGTATTAGGCAATTGCTCTAACCACTAGGCTACTCTTCCACTGGTAGGCTAGTCCAAAGGGCAGGAGCTGCTGCAGAAAAGGCAGCCTTGAGAGTAAAGTCGTACCTAATTACAGCAGGGGAAGGAAAGTGCTTGCGAAAATCATGTAATGATTGCAGAGCTTTGGTGCTGGTAGAGGTGGCTTGCCTTGCGTCTGGCTTGACCTTTTTGACTGATACCCTGTATGATTTACTCTGGGCATATGCTAAGAATATGATCACAACTATGACAGCGCAACAGTTTTTGTGGCTACGTAACCGGTCTGTGGATGTGGCCTCCAAAATGCACCTTAGCAGGATTCCCTTTTGAGGAGGTTGCTGTTTGGGGATGATCTGGAGAGGTTGGTGAAGGATGTTGAACACCAAGGTGTAGCCTGCCTTCCTGAAGATAGATCCAAGGAGTATGGTCTCTTGGCCTCCTCTCCGGGTCATTTTCAGGACATACATTGGTTCCATTTGTCCAGGGACAGTTCTTCGCAGAGATCCAGATGCCTACACTGAGGTCATCTCTTTTGTGGAGGACGTTGGGGGAGAGAGGGGGGGATTGGGGGGCAGAGATGATGCCTCTGAAAGCATGGGCACCTCCAGGTCTTCCCAATGAAGGTTTGGCACCCCAGGCAGGGGAACAGCCGGTGGGTGGTTGGTTGAAATATTTTTTACCACTGTGTAGCCTCTGATCACAAATGGGTAGAAGTGATCTGAGAAGTCTGTCCTCGAGTTGGTATGGCTCTTCAACACTTTTATGGTGTTGCTATGCACCTCCCAAGGCACAGGCAGTTTGAGTCACTCAATTTACTTGGTCATTCCCAAAAAGGAGGGAACTGATGACTGATCCTGGACTTGAAGGGTGTGAACAGAGCTCCGAGTGCCCTGCTTTCAAATGAAGACTCTGCATTCCTATTATAGTGGCAGTTCAGAAGGGGGAAGTACTTAATATCCTTGGACCTCCTTGAAGGCTTATCTTCATATCCTCTTTCATCCTGAACACCAGGCTACCTGTATTTTGTAGTCCCAATGGGTCATTTCCAGTTCCAGGCCTTCTCATTTGGTTTCACAATGGCCTGTCACGTGCACAAACAAACCAATGCATATGGACAGACAAACTAGCAAACAAAAAAGAAATGATTGAAGCCTTCCCAATAAGTGCTATCACTTATGCAAAATGCACCTAAAAAGGAATCCAGGGATGATCCAGGAAACTACAGACTAGGGAGCAAAATACTAGAAACTAGTAAAAAGGTAATTACTGAATGCATAGTGATACAGCGGAAGGGCTGTCGGGTAAGGTTTGCCTCTTTGCAGATGATACCAAAATCTGCAATAGAGTTAGACACCCAGGAAGGTGTAGATAATGTGAGGAGGGATTTAGCTAAGCTTGAAGACTGGTCTAGAATTTTGCAGCTGGGATTTAATGTTAAAAAATGCAAGGTCATGCATTTGGGCTGCAGCAATCCATGGGAGCAATATAGTATAGGGGTGAAGTACTTTTGTCCACTAAAGAAAGGGACCTTGGCGTGGTGGTGTCTGATGATCTTAAAGTAGCTAAACAGGTAGAAAAGGTGACAGCAAAAGCTAGAAGGATGCTTGGGTGCATAGGGAGAGGAATAGCTAGCAGAAAAAAGGAGGTGATAGTGCCTCTGTATAAGTCTTTGGTGCGACCTCATTTGGGGTATTGTGTGCAATTCTGGAGACCGCACCTTCAAAAGGATATAAACAGGATGGAGTCAGTACAGAGGGTGGCTACTAAAATAGTTAGTAGTCTTTGTTATAAAGCATATGAGGACAGACTTAAGGATCTTAATATCTACACCTAGTTCTGCTGTGAAGGGGACATGGGATGAGGGTGAAAGGGGATAGATTCAGGAGTGATATGTGGAAATATTTCTTTACGGAAAGAGTTGTGGATCCGTGGAATAGTCTCCAAGTGGAGGTGATACAGATGAGGACAATATCTGAATGCAAAAAAGCATGGGACAAACACAGAGGATCTCTAAAGGAAAAAAGGGGACTGTTGTAGTTGTTGATATGGAAGGACAGACCAGATAGGCCATGTTTTCTTTTTCTGTCATTTTTCTGTGTTTCTATGCTTCTAAAATCGATATGGATTTAACCAAGGGAAACTTTGCTTTACCAATCTTTCATTATTTATGCCTTTAAAAAAATGTGGATAAATGTGAGCCAGTGGATATAGTGTCTTTATTTTCAGAAAGACTTTGACAAAGTATCTCATGAAAGACTTCCTGAGGAAATTAAAAAAAAAAAAACCTGTGATAGGAGGCAATATTCATGAACAGATTTAAGAGTGAGAAAAGAGAGTAGGGTTAAACGGCTAGTTTTCTCAATGGAAGAAAGTGAATCTCCAGGAACAAGCAGGAATGTAGTCTTCACATATGGGTATCGTCGGTACCGATGGAGCCTGCGTGGGAACGCTCCCCAGCATCCAAAAGGAAAGCTTTTGGGAGCATCCAACAGTGCATGCGTGCTGCCTTCCTGCCTCACTGCCTCTCTCAATTCAGTTCTTCATTTTCTGCGGAGCCGACCGGACATCTCTCCTGTCACCGCAGAAAACTATCTCCAGGAACAAGCAGGAATGAGTCCTCACATATGGGTACGTCGGAACCGACGGAGCCTGCGCGGGAAAGCTCCCCAGCTTCCCAGAAAGGAAGCTTTTGGGGCCTCCCACAGCGCATGCGCGCTGCCTTCCTGCCTTCCTGACCAACTCTCCTCAGTTCTTCTTTTTCCGCGGAGCCAGCAGGTCGTGTTCCTGTCACCGCTGAAGAAATTGTTATTTTAATTTGTTTCTTTGACTGTGTGTCTGCCTTCCCTGATTCCGGACTGGTACCGCCGGTCTTTTTTCATTTATTTCTTAAAAAATAAAAAATAATTACTTTTTCCTCACTTGGTGTGTTTTTTCTGTGAGGCCTCTAGGCCTTCTCAGATTCTCCCTCATGGAGAAACCAGCCTCTGGTTTTAAAAAATGCACCAAGTGTACCAGTACTATTTCAGTCACAGATACCCATGAGTGGTGTCTTAAATGTTTGGGGCCTGACCATTCCATTCCGGATTGTCCATCCTGCTCTCTGATGTCCAAACGGGGCTTACAGAACAGAGCAGCCAAGTTTCATATGCTGTTTTCTGCGGATACTCCAGCATCAACATCCTCCAGGTCTTCCTCTCCTGATGGATCTCAGGTAACCAAACATTCTTCAGGCAGGTCCTCAAAGGGCAAATCTCCCTCTAAGCAGCGAGAGGCCCTTGGGTTTGACCCTGAGGACCCTGCCCTAGCCAAACAACCCCGGCGGGAAGCTCCGGCTTCCAAAGCTCCTCCTATGGGGTTACAGGTAGACATCGATGGCACGGCCTCGACCGATCTCCTGTTAGACTGCTCTGGGGTACTGGCTAACACCGGTACCGACATCCAGGCAGTTGTGGCGTCTATGGGTACTACGGTACAATCCATGCAGCAGGCCATACTGGCTTTCATTAACGCTGCAACACCCTCGGTACCGCGACAATCTGTTCCGGTTCCGGTACCGCTACCGGTACCCAGAGCATCTACTTCCAGTAGTATGCCGGTTCCGGTCTCCGGTTCCGGAGATTTTCTCGATACCGCTCTGATTCCCGGTACGCCCGATGTTGATACCGGTCGGTACGCGTATCGATCTCTGGAAGCTAATAGGCGGTACTTTGAATCATCTGAAGATTCTGATACCTCAGATGATTCTACTGATGTCTCTTTTACTCTTCCTGAGGAGCCCTCTTCTCCAAAAAGGAGAATGTCTCCTCCAGAGGATTTGTCCTTTCAAGACTTCATTATTGAAGTAGCTAAAGGACTCTCCATATCTGTAACCTCTGAAAAGGAACCTAGAGCAAAAAAATTGGATATTTTAGGATACTCTAAGGTTCCCAAAGAGGCAGCCACCTTACCCATACGTGAAATTCTTCAAGAACACATGATGGACTTGTGGGAGGCTCCTCTCACCCTATCTCCACATTCTCGACGTTTGGACACCATGTATCGGGTTCCTCCTTCTCCTGGTTTTCAAAAAACACAGCTCCCTCACCACTCTATTGTGGTGAAGTCTGCTATGAAAAAGATAAAGAGTACCAAAAGGCACTCTTCTACTCCTCCAGGAAGAGAATGTAGGACTCTGGATGCTTTTGGTAGAAAAATCTTCCAAGCCAGCATGCTTATTGCCAGAATCAATTCATACAGCCTCTATATGGGCATCTTTTTGAAAGAGATTGCACTGAAGATACGTCATTTTCTCCCCTTTATCCCAGAGGATAAAAAGGAGGAGTTCCTCCTTTTGCTAAAGCAAACTCAAGATGTTTCAAAGTTCTCCAATAGAGCAGCCTTTGACTCTTTTGAGGGAGCTAGCAGAGCCTCCGGCATTGCCATAGCTGCTCGCAGACTTGCTTGGCTCCAGGCCTCTGATTTGGAACCCTGGGTACAAGAAGGCTTGGGCAATCTGCCCTGTACAGGTGAAAATCTGTTTGGCAAGGAGTGGCAAATCAAAGCCACTCAAATGGATGTAGAGAATGCTGCTTTAGATAGACTTTCTAAGTCTACCTCTACCCCTGCCAAGAAAAAACCTTTTAAGAAGCCTTTCTATAAAAAGACCAGATTTTCCACAAATACTGGCCAGCAATCTTCCCAAGTTTGCTTTGCTCCTAAGCGTCAGCAATCTAAACAGGCCAGAACAAAGTCTACAGGGGCTGCTACAGTCCAGCAGTCCCAACCTCCTCAGAGTTTTTGACTTGATTCTAGAGAACTTAACCTTTCTGGCTCTGCAACAACCAGAGCCTCTCACCATTCCAGGAAGGTTAACTCACTTTGCTCCCAGATGGGAACAAATCACATCAGAACAGTGGACCCTCTCTATCATCAGAGAGGGAGAGGGCTACAAACTACATTTCTCCAGCCTTCCTCCCCATACCATGGTGAGACAATTCAATTCTCCCCCATGTCTCCTGTACCTGTTGGGCCAGGAGGTGACCACTCTTCTCGCCCAAAAGGCAATAGAAGAGGTTCCTCTTCCTCAACAAGGGTCAGGATTTTACTCCCCTTATTTTCTCATCCCCAAGAAAACAGGGGGGTACAGACCCATTCTGGATCTCAGAGAATTGAACAAATTTCTATACAAGGAGAAATTCAAGATGCTTTCTCTAGGCACTCTCCTTCCATACCTACAGAGTCAGGACTGGCTTTGTTCTCTAGATCTCAAGGATGCGTACACACATGTACTCATCCATCCATCCCACAGAAAATTCCTACGGTTTCTGTTCCAGGGAAAACATTTCCAATACAGAGTACTTCCCTTCGGTCTAGCCTCTGCTCCAAGGGTATTTACCAAATGCATGGCAATAGTAGCTACGCACTCTGGGAATCTTTGTCTTCCCATACCTGGACGACTGGCTCATCCGAGCTCCATCTCGGTCCGAGGCTCAAACTTCCCTGGACCACACCAGACGCATACTGCAGTATCTGGGACTTGTCATCAATCTGCCAAAGTCTCAACTCACCCCTACTCAGTCCCTAGAATTCATAGGGGCCTGGCTAGATACCACCACTGCAAGGGCCTATCTTCCTCAGGCCTGTTGCCACCGTCTAGTGCAGTTGGCCTCTCAAATTCAGTCCAGAAGCCACTTGACTGCCAGGGAGATGCTACAACTGCTAGGCCACATGGCATCCACAGTTCATGTGGTGCCTTATGCTCGCCTACATATGAGAGCAGCTCAATGGACTTTGTCCACCCAGTGGACCCAAGCATCAGGAGCTCTCTCAGACCAAATAGCAACCTCAAAACGTCTTTTTTGGTCTCTCCAATGGTGGATATCCACTCAAAATCTGTTGTTGGGGGGCCCCCTTCCAACCTTTGTTACCCCAAGCGACTCTCACTACAGATGCCTCCCAAACAGGTTGGGGAGCTCATCTCCAAGACCTCTCCACTCAGGGCACTTGGTCTCCACAGGAGACCACCCTTCATATCAACCTTTTGGAGCTCCGAGCAATTTTCCTTGCTCTCAAGGTCTTTGATACCCTCCTCATCAACATGACAGTCCTTGTTCATACCGACAATCAAGTAGCCATGTTCTACATAAACAAACAAGGAGGGACTGGCTCTCTGTCGCTTTGCAACGAAGCTCTAAAATTGTGGGCCTTCGCCAGAGAGCATCAAATCCATCTCCTGGCAGTATACCTCCCAGGAATCCAAAACTCTTGGGCAGACAGACTCAGTCGAGTTCTGCTTCCACACGAATGGTCCCTGCACATGGATCAGGTACTCAGAATCTTTCAGAAATGGGGAACCCCGGACATAGACCTGTTTGCAAGTCTGTGCAATGCCAGACTTCCCCGGTTCTGTTCCAGAATTCCGTGTCAGGGAGCTCAGGCCAAGGATGCCTTCCTCCTTCATTGGGGCCAGGCCTTCCTATATGCCTTTCCACCCATTCCTTTGATTCCCAAGACTCTATTCAAACTTCAGAGGGATCAAGGATCTATGATCCTCATAGCTCCACGCTGGCCACGCCAAGTGTGGTACCCTCTACTTCTGCATCTCTCCCAGGCACCCTCCATTTTCCATTTGGTGTGCTGAAAAGGGTCTTAAACCTCTAGCACTACCTTTAAATTCTTTACTCGAATATCTCCTGCATCTTTCCAATGCAGGACTTAAAACCAATTCTGTAAGGGTCCATTTGAGTGCTATTGCAGCATCTCTTCAGCCTATCAATGGACAATCTGTTTCCTCTCATCCTCTTATTGCAAGATTCATGAGAGGTCTAACTTTAACTAAGCCTCCCATTCGGCCTCCTCCGGTGGCATGGGACTTAAACGTGGTTCTTGGTCAGCTTATGAAGCCACCCTTTGAACCCTTAGCCACTACCTCCTTGAAATTCCTTTCCTGGAAAGTCATTTTCCTTATTGCAATCACTTCTGCTTGCCGCATCAGTGAACTGCAGGCTTTAGTGGCTAATCCACCTTATACAAGGTTCCATTATGATAAGGTAGTCCTTAGGACAAATCCTCACTTTATGCCTAAAGTGGTCTCACCTTTTCATCTTAATCAAGAGGTATATTTACCTGTCTTTTTTCCAGCTCCTCATGCATCCAATGCAGAGAGGAACCTTCATACTCTAGACTGTAAAAGAGCTCTTGCCTTTTACCTCCACAGGACACAGCAACATCGAAAGTCTTCTCAACTTTTTGTTGCTTTTGATCCTTCTCATTTAGGACTTCCAGTCTCAAAAAGAACACTGTCCAATTGGATTGCTCAGTGTATTTCTTTTGCTTACCAGAGTAAGAACCTTTCTCTGGAAGGCCATGTCACAGCTCACAATGTGAGAGCCATGGCCACATCTATGGCTCATCTTCATTCTGTATCCATCGATCAGATCTGTCGAGCAGCCACCTGGGCCTCGGTTCATACCTTCACAGCCCATTACTGCTTGGACATGGACTCCCGCCGGGATGCCTTGTTTGGTCAGGCTGTCCTCAGACACCTGTTCCATTCCTAAACAACTCCTGCCCACCTTCCCTGAATGGATGCCTGAGATCCATAGGAAGATGAGGAACCCTTGGAGGGGGATCTCCCCGGCATCTTAGCTAGGGAGTCCCATATGTGAGGACTCATTCCTGCTTGTTCCTGGAGATAGCACAGTTACTTACCTGTAACAGGTGATCTCTGGGAACAGCAGGAATTAGTCCTCACAACCCACCCACCTCCCCTAGGAGTTGTATCTCTCTCTCTCTCTTTCCTTTCCTCTCTCTATTGTCTCAGCTTTAAACTCGAACTGAGGAGAGTTGGTCAGGAAGGCGGGAAGGCAGCGCGCATGTGCTGTGGGAGGCCCCAAAAGCTTCCTTTCTGGGAAGCTGGGGAGCTTTCCCGCGCAGGCTCCGTCGGTTCCGACGTACCCATATGTGAGGACTAATTCCTGCTGTTCCCAGAGATCACCTGTTACAGGTAAGTAACTGTGCTTTATCTTCTTTCTTGTTTTTTGTGGTCGCGTCTGCCTTCATTCAACACCTACCGGTACCGCCGGTTCTCTTTTCTTATTTTCTTCTAAAAAAAACAAACAAAGCCTTTTTCTTTTCTTTGGTGCCTCACCCCTCCTCCGGTTAGGTGACATTTTGGGCACTAGGCCCAAAAATCTCCAGACATGGAGAAACCAACTAGTGGTTTAAAAAAAAAAAATGTTCAAACTGTGGTGGTACTATTTCCGTCACAGACACCCACGAATGGTGTCTCAAATGTTTGGATCCTGAACATTGTCCAGCAGAGTGTCTCTCCTGTAGAAAGATGCCCAAAAGGGGCCTGCAGAACATAGCTGCAAAGGCCGGTTCTGTTTTCACTGTTGATATGTCAGTTGCATTGACGTCCTCCAGGGCTTCATCTTCCCCTCATGGATCTTGGGTAACTAAACAAAAGTCTGTAAAGACTAGCCGGTCCTTGAAGGGTAAATCTCTTGCAAAGCATCGAGATACCACTGGCACTGCCCTCGAGGAAAGTACACCGGCAAAATTGCCCCAGCGGGAGCCTTCGGTCTCCAAAGCACAAACGGGGTCTCAGAATGTTCCAGAGGCCTCCATCTCTGCAGAACATCTTTTGCCATGTTCTGGGGTCGTAACCGCTTCCACCTGTATCGACCAGGCATCGGCATTAGCAATGGATAAAAGAATCCTTGCTATTGAACGCAGTCTAGTGTCCCTCTTAGCTGCCTCGGTACCGCTAAGACCGCTACAGACAGTTCAAATGAGCTTTGTACTGGCTCCAGTGGCACCCACTCAGGTGGGACCGCTTCCTCCCATGCCAAGCCTCGAGAGTTTCTCTGGCATCGAGGGGTTGGAACCAAAACGCCACTGTACCGATATTCATCGGTTCCAGCATCGATCGATGCAAAGCTCTGATGAGTCTTCCGATGACTCTACCGATACAAAAGCAGTTCTGTTGAAGGATCCATCTCCTTCTCCTGAGCGCAGAATGTCTCCTCCAGAAGACATGTCTTTTCATGATTTCATACGTGATGTAGCTAAAGGGCTTTCAATCACGGTTACTCCTGAGAAGGAACCTAGGGTAGAAGAACTAAGAATTCTGCAATACCCTATGGCTCCCAAAGAGGCAGCGATGCTGCCCATTCATCAGATCCTTCAAGATCTTATGTTCAGAATGTCGGAAACTCCCTTAACGGTGTCACCGCATTCTCGACGCCTCGATACCATGTGCCGACTCCCACTTTCTCCAGGGTTTCAGAAGACTCAGTTACCACACCATTCCATGGTAGTGGAATCAGCCATGCGGAGAATAAGGAGTGCTAAAATGCATTCTTCCAACCCGCCAGGCTGTTAATCGAGAACACTCGATGCCTTTGGGCATTGATGCTTTCAATCCTTCATGCTAGCAGCTAGGATTAGCTCATATTCCCTTTACATGGGAATTCTTCTAGAGGAGGTTACAGCGGATCTGGAATGCATGAGCCCTCTTCTTCCCGAAGATAAACGGGTTCAGTACCTCACTCTGCTCAAGCATGCTCAAAATGTCTCCAAATGTGTGAACCGTGCAGCTTTTGACTGCTTTGAAGCTATTAGCAGCACCTCTGCTATTGCTATCGGAGCACGGCGCATTGCCTGGCTCCAAGCATCAGATTTAGAGGAGTGGGTGTAAGAGAAGTTAGGAAACATCCCTTGCACAGGTGAAAACTTATTTGGTAAGGATTGGCAGACCAAGGCTAATCAGATTTGAATCTGACAATACCACCTTGAATAGACTGTCTACAGCCAACCCATCAAAGAAAAAAACAGGCAAGAAGTTTTTTCTTTAACAAAGAAAAAATCTTAACATTCTTATTCACATCCAATCCACTGTCCAGTTCATGTTCCCCAGAAAGGGCAGCAACCTAGACAACAAAGAAAGCCGCAAGCTCAAAGAGCTCAACCGGCTGAGCAAGTACAGCCTCCGCAGAGGCTTTGACTTCTACCTAGAGAACTTAACCATTTTGCCTCCGAAGGGTCCAGAGCCCTTGACCATTCCAGTCAGATTATGCCATTTTGCCAAAAGATGGCAACAAATAACAGAAAACTGGACTCTGTATCCATTTTAGGACAGGGGTACAAACTTAATTTTCTCAGCATGCCCCTGCCTAAAGTCATAAAACAATTCAATTCTCAAGGCCCTGTCACTTACATCCTGCGTCAGGAGGTCTCTTCACTTCTTGCTCAAGGAGCAATAGAAGAGGTACCCATATCCCAACGGGAGAGGGGGTTCTTCTACCCCTATTTTCTTATCCCAAAGATGACAGGGGGATAGAGATCTATCCTGGACCTCAGAGAATTGAACAAATATCTGTTCTGAGAAAGTTCAAGATCTCCCTCGGAACACTTTTACCATACCTTCAGAATCAGGATTGGTTATGTTCTCTAGATCTAAGAGATGCGTACACGCATATCCTCATCCATGTAGATCACAGGAAGTACCTTCAATTTCTCTTTCGAGGAAGTCACTTCCAATACAGAGTCCTTCCATTCGGGCTGGCCTCTGCCCCAAGATTCTTCACAAAATGCATGGCTGTAGTAGCAGCATTCCTGAGAACTCTGGGGATATTCATCTTCCCCTACTTAGACGACTGACTCATCAGAGCACCATCAGCTCCAGAAACAGAACGAGCTGTTTTTCATGCCATGAGAATTCTCCAATATTTGGGTCTGGTAATCAACCACCCAAAGTCTCACCTCACCCCTTCTCAATCCCTAGAGTTCATAGGGGCTCGCTTAGACACGCAGCAATCAAAGGCATTCCTGCCACAGCCGCGCTGTCTACAAATAATAGAATTGGCTTGCCAAGCAGTAAAGAAAACCCTCCTAACTGCTCGGAAAATGCTTCAACTACTGGGGCATATGGCATCCACTGTACATGTGGTCCCTTATGCCCGCCTACACATGCAAGCGGCTCAGTGGACCCTCTCTTCGCAGTGGACACAAGCCACAGGTTGCTTAACAGACAAAATCAAGAATTCCACACGTCTCGTTTTGTCCTTACAGTGGTGGCAGTCCCTCAAACCTCCTGGTAGGTTCCCCCTTCCAGCAACTACTACCCCAAATCACCCTGACAACAGATGCGTCCAAGCTGGGTTGGGGAGCCCACTTGCACGATCTTTCCACTCAGGGTCTCTGGACCTCACAAGAGGCCTCGCTTCAAATAAACCTCTTAGAGCTAAGAGCCATTTACAATGCTATAATAGCATTTCAGGCCCAGCTCAGTCCAAAGACAGTTCTGGTCCAAACCGACAATCAGGTTGCCATGTTTTACATAAACAAACAAGGTGGAATGGGCTCTCTGTCGCTATGCAACGAAGCTGTGCAACTATGGATCCTCGGCAGAGAGCTCCAAATTCACCTTCTAGCGGTATACCTTCCAGGCATTCAAAACTTGTGGGCAGACAAGCTCAGTCGAATATTGCTGCCACACGAGTAGTCTCTCCAGTCAGACAAACTGGCTCGAGTGTTCCAAACCTGGGGAACACTAGATATAGACCTCTTTGCAAGTCCACAGAATGCTAAACTTCCCCGGTTCTGTTCCAAAATTTCGGCTCAATACTGTCTTGAAAACGATGCTTTCCAGCTCCATTGGGGTCAGGACTTCCTCTATGCCTTCCCACCCTTTCCCCTAATTCCCAAAACTCTTTTCAAGCTTCAGAGAGACGGGGTATATGGTCCTCATAGCTCCACGTTGGCCAAGGCAGTCGTGGTACCCTCTGCTTCTGCGTCTCTCTCAAGCAACTCCTCTAGAGTTGGGATAAGCTCCAGATCTCCTTTCTCAGGAGAACGGGAAGCTTCTGCATCCCAATCCTCAGTCCCTGCACCTCTGGGCCTGGCTGCTGAAGGCATAGAACGTTTAGATATCCACCTCTCAGCAAGTGAAGGATATCTTTCAGGCTTTGAGAAAACCTTCCACAAAGCATTCCTATGCTTTCAAATGGAAAAGGTTTCCTATATGGTGTTCGTAAAGGGGGCTTAACCCCCTTTCCTTGCCCATGGAGTCGCTTCTGGAGTATCTCCTCCATCTTTCAAATTCTGGTCTTAAGACAAATTCAGTGCGAGTCCATCTCAGTGCCATTGCGGCTTTTCACAAGCCCCAAGATGGACAATCAATCTCTTCTCATTCACTTGTGTCAAGATTCATGAGAGGTCTGCTATTGACAAAGCCTCCCATAAAGCCACCACCAATGGCATGGGATCTGAATCTTGTTCTTGGGCAGCCTATGAAGCCACCTTTTGAACCTTTAGCCACTGCAACTTTAAAATTCCTTTTCTGGAAGGTCATTTTCCTAATTGCAATAACTTCTGCTAGGCGCATTAGTGAACTGCAAGCTTTAGGGGCCTGCCCTCCTTATACAAGGTTCCACCATGATAAAGTAGTCCTCAGAACTCAACCACACTTTATGCCAAAGGTGGTTTCGTCTTTTCATTTAAACCAGTCGGTTTACCTTTCTGTATTCTTCCCTAGGCCTCAAGCCTCCAGTGCAGAAAGGAACCTTCATACCTTAGATTGTAAAAGAGCTTTAGCCTTTTACCTTCAAAGAACTGAACAATATAAGAATTCTTCTCAACTTTTTGTTGCTTTTGATTCTAGTCATTTGGGACTTCCAGTTTTCAAACGAACCCTATCTAAGTGGATTGCAAACTGCATATCCTTCACTTACGATAGTGAAGGTCTTTCCCTCGAGGGAAGTGTTACAGCTCATAATGTCAGAGCAATGGCTGCCTCGGTTGCTAATCTCTGCTCTGTGTCTATAGATGATATCTGTAGAGTGGCTACTTGGGCTTCAGTGTATACCTTCACAGCCCACTACTGTCTGGACAAGGACTCCCGTCGGGATGCCTCATTTGGCCAGGCTATCCTACAGCATCTCTTTCAGACTTAATGCAACCCCTACCCTCCATCCCGGTAGGATGCCAGGGATCTATGGGAGGAAGTATGACCCTGTGCACACGGTTTCACAGCTCGCTGGGGTCATTCCTCTGTCATCTTTCAGCTGGGGAGTCCCCATATGTGAAGACTACATTCCTGCTTGTTCCTGGAGATAGCGTAGTTACTCACCTGTAACAGGTGATCTCCGGGAACAGCAGGAATTAAGTCTTCACAACCCACCCACCTCCCTTAGGAGGAGTTGTCTCTGGATGCTCCCAAAAGCTTTCCTTTTGGACGCTGGGGAGTGTTCCCGCGCAGGCTCCGTCGGTACCAACGATACCCATATGTGAAGACTTAATTCCTGCTGTTCCCGGAGATCACTTGTTACAGGTGAGTAACTACCAGTCCCAGGGATCTTTACTGGGACTGGTGCTTTTCAACATATTTTTATTACATGACTTGGCCGTGGGAATGAGTGAGATCACTTAAATTTGCAGCTTACAGCACCTATTCAGAGTTAAATCCCATGCATATTGTGAGAACTTGCAGGAGGACCTTGCAAGACTGGGAGAGTTGACATCCAAATGGAGATGAAATTTAATATGGACAAGTGCAAAATGATGCACAGAGGGAAGAATAACCTAAATTATAGCTACACAATGCTAGGCTCCATATTGAGTAGTTGCCACTCAGGAAAAGACTCCTAGGGGTCATCGTGGACAATGTTGGTCTTCTGCCCAGTAATGCATCAGCAGCTATTTATTTATTTTAACAGGTTTTTATACTGCGCTTTCATTTTAGTCAAAGTTGTTTACATTGTAAATTAAACTAGGTAATGTACATTAAACAGGGGCATTGATATCTTGGCTTTTTCTGAGATAATGGAGGGTAAAGTGACTTGCCTAAGGCCACAAGACGTGCTCAAACCTTAGTCTCTTGGTTCCCAAGCCAGTGCTCTGACCATTAGGTGGCTACTCCACTCCATTTGCTAAAAAGCAAACTGAATGTTAGGAATTATTCTTTATTTTATTCTCTGTTCCTTTCCTAATATCTAAGTATTGCCTTTGTATCACTCCATGGTGTGACTGCATCTTGAGTATTGTGTGCAATTCTGTTTGCTGCATCTTAAAAAAAAAAAAAAAAAAAAAAAAGAAGAATATAGTAGAATTAGAAAAGAGAAAGAGAAGGGTAGCCAAAATGATAAGGAGATGGAACAAATGATCCGACTGAGGGGAGATATGATAGAAAGTCTATAAAATCCTGAGTGAAGTGGAACGGGAAAGCGCATATCAATTGACCCTTTCAGAAAAGGCTAGAGGACACACAATGAAGTTACAAAGTAGTATTCTTAGAATAAATAGAAAATCTTTTTTTCTCTGAATGCATATTTATGCTTTGGGACTTGTTGTAGGATGGTTTATGGTTTATTTAGACTTGATATACTGCTGTTCAGGTACAACCAGAATGGTTTACAAATTTTAAAAATAAAGGGAAAAGTTGGTACAAAATGGACAGTAATAACAATACAGAAAAACAAAGGATAACTGGGGGGAACTCCATTAAGAACAGGAGAGCAGGCTGGATTAAAACAGAAAAGTAAGATTTAGGCTAATGCCAGCAACCAAGCCATCCTTCTCGGTAGGGGCTCAGAAAAATCACTCGAAGAGATGCATCTTGAGGTCAGATTTAAAACGTTTTTATATGTGCGGGCTAGATATAAATGCGGAGGTAAATTGTTCCAAAGAGAGAGGGTGTTGAAGAAAGACGAGTGTCTGGTGGATTCGTAGCATGCTTTGGATGCAGGTGGTAAAAGCAGTTAGACTACCTGGCTTTCAAGATTTGGACAAATTCTGGAGGAAAAAATCCATAAACCATAATTAACCATAAGGCCTGGGGAAAGCCACTGCTTATTCTTGGGGATAATTAATATGTAACCTGGCTACTTTTGAGGTTATGCCAGGTACTTATAACATGGATTGGCCACTGTAGGAAACAGAATACTAGATTTGATAGATGTTTGGTCTAACCCAGTATGGCAATTCTGATATTCTTAGCTTCTGGCCTAATTATAGATACTGTATGGCTTGCATTATGGATGGATGTGAGGAAATGGAGTTATGAAGTAATCTAAAGTGTGTGTGTGTGTGTGTGTGTGTGTGTGTGTGTAAGTGCAATGTTTAATGTTATCTCCAGGAACAAGCAGGAATGTAGTCTTCACATATGGGTACCGTCGACACCGATGGAGCCTGCGTGGGAACGCTCCCCAGCATCCAAAAGGAAAGCCTTTGGGGGCATCCCACCACGCATGCGTGCTGCCTTCCCGCCCAACTACCTCTCTCACTTCAGTTCCTAGTTTTCCACGGAGCCGACAGGACGTGTCCCCTGTCACCACTGAAAATCTTCTCTTATTTTTATATTTTTTGTGGTCGCGTCTGCCTTCCGTCGACGCCTACCGGTACCACCGGTGCTTTTATTTCTTTTCTTCTAAAAATAATTCAATTTTAGTGCTTTTTCTCAGGGGTTTCTTCCCTGCTCTGGTGCTTGGCGCCATTTTGGGCATTAGGCTTCTCTTCCCTTACCATGGAAAAACCAGCCACTGGTTTTAAAAAATGTTCAAAATGTGGCAGTACAATTTCTGTTACCGACATCCATGACTGGTGTCTTAAATGTTTAGGTCCTGACCATTGCCCTGCAGAGTGTCTCTCCTGCAGGAAGTTGACTAAAATAAGTCTTCAGAATCGAGCAAATCAACTCGGTGCCCTATTTGCTTCAGACACAATGTCTGTAGCATCGATGTCTTCCAGGGCTTCTACTTCTTCTCAGGGATCTCAGGTAACTAAACACAAGTCTTCTAAGACTAGCCGGTCCTCGAAGGGTAGATCTCCCTCTAAACATCGAGATGCCACTGGTGTTGCCCTCAAGGACATTTCACCGGCAAAACGGCCCCGGCGGGAGTCTTCAGGCTCCAAAGCTTTATCGGGGCTCCAGGATGTTCCCGACGCCTCGACCTTGATGGAACTACTGGTGCCATGCTCGGGGGTTGTGGCCGCTTCCACCTGGTACCGACACCCTGGCATCAGCAGTAGTGATGGACAAAAGACTCCTCGCTATCGAATGCAGTCTAGCGACTTTTAGCTACTTCGGTACCACTAAAGTTGCTGCAGACAGTTCCGCAGGCTTCAACAGGCATGCTTCCCCCAATGCCGAGCTTTGGAATCACTCTCCAGCATGGGGGATCAGGTACTGACTCGTTTCGGTACCGACGCCATCTGCTTCGGGAGAACCCGGTGCTTCCTCTTTGAGTCTTCCGATTCTGATGACTCAGATGATTCCACCGGTACCAGAGCTGAACTTTTACAAGATTCAACTCCTTCTCCTCAACGCAGAATGTCCCCTCCTGAGGATATGTCTTTTCATGATTTTCTACGTGATATGGCAAAGGGTCTTGCCATTACAGTAGTACCAGAAAAGGAGCCTAGGGCAGAAGAATTGAGAATTCTTCAATATCCTTTAGCTCCAAAGGAGGCAGCTATGCTTTCTGTACACCAGATCTTACATGATCTAATGTTAAGAATGTGGGAAGCTCCTTTAACAGTATCTCTTGACACTATGTATCGAGTACCACCTTGTCCAGGGTTTCAGAAGACTCGGTTACCACATCATTCTATGGTGGTAGAGTCCGCCATGAGGCGGATTAAGAGTGCTAAAAGACACCCTTCCGATCCACCAGGTCGTGAGTCTAGAACACTGGATGCCTTTGGTCGTCAATGCTTTCAGTCCTACATGCTATCAGCAAGAATCAGTTCCTATATATTATACATGGGAATGTTTCTTGAAGAGGTTACAAAAGACTTGGAACTTTTGAACCCTTTTCTTCAAGAGGATAAATGGACAGATCATTTGACTTTCGTCAAACATGCTCAAAATGTCTCTAAGTTTATGAATCATGCTACCTTTTGACTGTTTTGAATGTATTAGCAGAACTTCTGCTATATCCATAGGAGCATGTCGTATTGCCTGGCTCCAAGCTGGCATTGCCTGGCAGCTGGGATTTAATGTTAAAAAATGTAAGTTCATGCATTTGGGCTGCAGCAATCCAAGGGAGCAATATAGTATAGGGGGTGAAGTACTTTTGTCCACTAAAGAAGAGCGGGACCTAGGCGTGGTTGTGTCTGATGATCTTAAAGTAGCTAAACAGGTAGAAAAGGTAACGGCAAAAGCTAGAAGGATGCTTGGGTGCATATGGAGAGGAATGGCTAGCAGAAAAAAGGAGGTGATATGCCTCTGTATAAGTCCTTGGTGCAGCCTCATTTGGAGTATAGTGTGCAGTTCTGGAGACCGCACCTTCAAAAGGATGTGAACAGGATGGAGTCGGTGCAGAGGGTGGCTACTAAAATGATTAGTGGTCTTCATTATAAAGCATATGAGGACAGACTGAAGGATCTTAATATGTACACCTTAGAGGAAAGGCGAGATAGAGGTGATATGATTGAGATGTTTAAATACCTCCGTGGCATAAATGTTCAGGGAGAGAGCCTCTTTCAATTGAAAGCAAGTTCTGCTACGAGGGGACATGGGATGAGGGTGAAGGGAGATTCAGGAGTGATATGCGGAAATATTTCTTTACAGAAAGAGTAGTGGATCCGTGGAATAGTCTCCCAGTGGAGGTGGTAGAGATGAGGACAGTAACTGAATTCAAAAAAGCATGGGACAAACACAGAGGATCTCTAAAGGTAAAAAGGGGACTGTTGTAGTTCTTATGGAAGGACAGACTAGATAGGCCATGTGGTCTTTTTCTGTCGTCATATTTCTATGTTTCTATGTTTCAGACTTGGAGGAATGGGTGCAAGATAAGCTGTGAAACATTCCTTGCACAGGAGAAAATCTCTTTGGCAAGGATTGTCAGCTCAAAGCTAATGAAATTGACACTGATAATACAACTTTAGGCAGATTGTCAAAATCTACAGCTAACCCAACCAAGAAAAGGTTTTTCAAAAATCCTTTTTTCTCTAAAAAGAAAAATTTCTATCCATCTTCCACCCAGCAAACACATGTTCCCCAGAAGGGGCAACAACAAACTAGACAAAGACAGACACAAGCTCAGCAGGCTCAACAGACTCAGCCTCCTCAGGGTCTTTGACTGTTTTCTAGAGAACTTAGCCATTCTTCCTGTTCTAAGCCCAGAACCTTTAAATATTCCAGGCCGTATATGCCATTTTGCCAAAAGATGGCAACAAATCACATCAGAAAATTGGACTCTATCTATTGTGAGTCTGGGATACAAGCTTCATTTCCTCAGCTTGCCCCCATCCACGCTAATAAAACAGTTGAAATCTCAACCACCGGTCTCAGACCTGTTGTGGCAAGAGAGGTCACCATTCTTCTGGCTCAAGGGGCTATAGAAGAGGTTCCAATGTCCCAGCAGGGCACAGGATTCTATTCCCCCTATTTTCTCATTCCAAAGAAGTCAGGGGGACTAAGACCAATCCTGGACCTCCAGAGAACTGAACAAATATTTAGTCCGAGAAAGGTTCAAGATCTCCCTCGGCACACTTCTTCCATACCTTCACAAGCAAGATTGGCTATGTTCTCTAGATTTAAGGGATGCTTACATGCATATCCTTATTCATGCAGATCACAGAAAATTCCTTCGATTCCTAGTCAAGGGAAGACATTTTCAATACAGGGTCCTTCCTTTCGGACTGGCCTCTACTCCAAGGGTCTTCACAAAATGCATAGCAGTAGTAGCAGCATTTATGAGGACTCTAGGAATTTTTGTCTTCCCTTACTTAGACGATTGGCTCATTCGAGCACCCTCAGCTCTAGAGGCAAGTCATGCTCTTTCCTGAGCAATGCAAATACTGCAGTACTTGGGATGGATCATAAACCTTTCAAAGTCCTAGCTCACCCCATCTCAATCCCTCGAGTTTATAGGGGCTCGCTTGGACACACAGCAGTCAAAGGCTTTCCTGCCTCAGCCTTGCTGTCTGCACATCATCGAACTAGCTTCTCAAGCAGTACTACAAACCTTCCTCACTGCTTCGACTTCTAGGACACATGGCATCTACAGTCCATGTGTTTCCTTATGCACGCCTTCACATGCGAGCGGCCCAGTGGACCTTAGCTTCCCAATGGTCCCAGGTCTCAGGATGCCTGTCAGACAAGATCAGAGTTACCACATGCCTGATTGCATCTCTGCATTGGTGGCAATCTCTGGAAAACCTTACAGTAGGCTCTCCTTTTCAGCAACCCCTACCTCAGGCTGTTCTGATGACATATGCATCCAGGTTGGGTTGGGGAGCCCACTTGGGCGATCTGTCTACCCAGGGTCTCTGGACCCCACAGGATGCTTCTCTTCAAATAAACCACCTAGAACTAAGAGCCATTTCCAGTGCTATTCGAGTCTTTTGCTTCTATCTCTTAAACAAAACAGTTCTGGTGCAAACCCACAATCAAGTGGCCATGTTTTACCTAAACAAACAAGGCGGAACAGGCTCTCTGCAATTATGCAACGAAGCTTTGCAACTGTGGGCCTTTGCCAGAGAGCATTACATTCATTTGTTGGCAGTATACCTTCCAGGCATTCAAAATGTTTGGGCGGACAGGCTCAGCCGAGTCCTGTTGCCACACAAGTGGTCTCTCCACTCATATCAACTTGCTCGAGTATTTCAAGCTTGGGGAACACCAGACATAGACCTCTTTGCAAGTCCACAGAATGCCAAACTTCCCCGGTTCTGTTCTAGACTTCAGCTCAAAATCCTCAGGCGAGGGATGCATTCCTACTCCATTGGGGGCAGGATTTTCTCTATGCCTTCCCACCAATTCCCCTAATTCCCAAAACCTTATTCAAACTCCAGAGAGACAGAGGTCGCATAATATTCATAGCTACCTGTTGGCCAAGGCAAACATGGTATCCTCTTCTCTTAGGTCTCTCTCGAGCCACTCCTCTGGAGTTGGGGAGTGCTCTGGATCTTCTGTCCCAGAACAACGGATCCCTACTACACCCCAATCCCCAGTCCCTTCATCTCAAGGCCTGGCTACTCAAGGCATAGAATTTCAAGATGTAGGCCTTTCACAACAAGTGAAGGCTATTCTAGCTTCCAGAAAACCTTCCCAAGGCATTCTTACACTTTTAAGTGGAAAAGGTTCTCGGTCTGGTGTTCCCAGAGGGGACTTAATCCCCTCTTAGCCCAGAAGGGACTCTACTGGTACCATCTCCTTCACTTATCAGCTTCTGGTCTCAAGACCAATTCTGTTAGAGTCCATCTTAGTGCTATTGCTGCATCTCATAAACCCTTCGATGGACAACCAATTTCCTCTCATCCTTTTGTTTCAAGATTTATGAGGGGTCTCCTTTTAACAAAACCTCCCATCAAACCACCTCCGGTGGCATGGGATCTTAATCTTGTTCTGGGTCAACTCATGAAGCCATCCTTTGAACCTTTAGCTACTTCGGAGCTAAAGTTTCTTTCATGGAAAGTCATTTTCCTAATTGCTATCACTTCTGCAAGACGCATTAGTGAACTGCAGGCTTTAGTGGCTGACCCGCCTTATACAAGGTTTCATCATGACAAAGTAGTCTTGAGGACTTATCCTCATTTTATGCCAAAGGTGGTATCTCGTATTACCTTTTCATTTAAACCATTCGGTTTATCTCCCAGTCTTCTTTCCTAGGCCTCATGCCTCCAGCACGGAAAGAAATCTTCATACCTTAGATTGTAAACGGGCTCTGGCTTTTTATCGTCACAGAACTCAGCCATTTAGAAAGTCTTCTCAGCTTTTTCTGGCTTTTGACTCTAGTCATTTAGGACTTCCAGTCACTAAGAGAACTCTCTCTAAGTGGATTGCAGACTGTATTTCCTTTACCTATCAAAGTAAAGGAATCCCTCTTGAAGGCCATGTCACGGCTCATGATGTTAGAGCCATGGCAGTCTTAACAGCTAATCTTCGTTCAGTTACTATGGATGAGATCTGCAAAGCTCCAAATTTCAACCAGAGAATTCAAATTGTTTTCGTTCCCAATATTGCAAACTTCTTTACCTTATGCAATGCTCTACCTGATACAACTTGATCATGTGTTAATAGCAGTACCGTTAAGCAACTGATCTCAGACTCAGACGGAGCAACTGTTCGAATTTTCATCAAATTTATGCTCCCTTTAGCATCAATGACCACTTAAGTTGCTTAACTGAGACTTGAAATTTTACAATATGTCCAAAGATACATGCTTATCTTAACTATATTCAAAGATTTGTGCTTATCTTAATTGCATTACTTGATATATACTCAATAGTTGATTTGCTCTGTTAAGAGACCATTTAGTCAATATTGTTGAGATCTGCAAAGCAGCAACTTGGGCTTCTGTACATACTTTCACTGCCCACTATTGTTTAGACAAGGACTCCCATCGGGATGCCTTGTTCGGTCAGGCTGTTCTACAGCATCTCTTCCATTCCTAGATCAACTCCTTCCCACCATCCACTCTTGGATGCCTGAGGTCCCTGATGGCCCATCTTACATAGATCCGTAACATGCTGGGGTCATCCCTAGGCATTTTTAGCTGGGGAGTCCCTATATGTGAAGACTACATTCCTGCTTGTTCCTGGAGATAGCGTAGTTACTCGCCTGTAACAGGTGATCTCCGGGAACAGCAGAAATAAGTCTTCACAACCCACCCACCTCCCCTAGGAGTTGTCTTTCTGTCTCTTTCTATTTTTCTTCTACTTCTCTCCTTTGGTCTCAGCTTTTAACTCAACTGAAGTGAGAGAGGTAGTTGGGCGGGAAGGCAGCACGCATGCGTGGTGGGATGCTCCCAAAGGCTTTCCTTTTGGACACTGGGGAGCGTTCCCGCGCAGGCTCCGTTGGTGTCGACGGTACCCATATGTGAAGACTTATTCCTGCTGTTCCCGGAGATCACTTGTTACAGGTGAGTAACTACACTTTACTGCTCATTATGGACAGGTGCTTGCCTTCATTGATTGATCATATGTATTTGGGGAAGAGGGGGAAGTAGGGAAATACTAATTATTGGTTCTTTGAAATCTTGGTGATCATTCCAGAATATAACTACACCTAAAAAAGTCAAACGTCTGTTTTTTAACAATGCAGTGACTTGCATTTCTTTTTTTTTTAAGGGATTGAACCAATGGATACATCTTCACCCTCAGAAGATGCTGATCAGATAAAAGAAAAGCAGAAAGAAGAGGAACCAATGGAAACTGACCATCTTCCTGTTACTGCTGGATCTAAAGCCTTCCCACAGGCTTCAACTCCAGTGTGTCAGAATGCACCAGCTTTCATCCCTGTCGCTTTGCATGTTCCATCACAACCAGAGTTCTCCCATGTAGGCATTCACATGAAAACTGAACGAGTTTCTTTTCATGGTGGCTTTGCATTTTTGTGTGTGTATGTGTGGCTAATGTTCTTTAGTGTAGCATGAATGAGTGCTGCATGGTGACAGTTGATACCACTGAGGGAGGAGAAAGTGTCTTTAGTTGAGTTTATACTTTGATCCCTATGGATATAGGTTTCATAGTAGCTGCCTGTGCATCACCATGACGGAATTGCTGGTTAGAATCTGTAATTTCTTCTATTTTACATAATATAGTAGGTCAGTGTGCCTAAAGTGCTTTCTGTTGTTAATACATATGTCTAGATATGCTGTATAGATTCATGTAGTTAAGTCATGCAATGTTTTATTCTTCCTTTTTCTTTTTACTATATTTCAGGATATATTTGTTCCAACGCCAAGCATGGAGGAGAGTTTCAATAAAGAAGAAAAGGCTGTTGATCTGGAATGCATCTCAACTCCATCAGCAAGTTCTAAAGATGTGAAAGTCCAAACTGAGTCCTCAACATTACATCAGAAGCAGACCCTTGGAGCAGGAGATTCTTGTAAATGGCAACTCTCAGTAAATGAGCACAATGAGTCCTCTGAGGCAGAAGAGGGAAATGTACAAAAAGGAAATGACAGTGAAGCCACCCAGGTAGAAGAGATGGAACAAATATGTGAAACTTTGGAGGCTGAACAGGACTCCACTGCTAATCAAAGCCTAAACCTAAGGCTAACAGAAGATAGCGAGTCTGTGTTGTGTGAAAACTCTGTAACACCAGAGGATACTGGTGATGCCCACAGAGTGACGAATCAATCTGCGACTGACTGTGATGTAGAGAAAACTTCAGTATCAGAAGTTTGCATTGATTTTACAAGTGATTCTAAAAGGCAAGCAGTTCCAGCTTCATCCTCACAATCTGTGTCCTCCTTGAGTATTTTGAATGTGGATATTCCCAAAGAGGTTAGGCAGAATCCTCTTGTGGAAAACTTGTCAGACGAAGGGTCATCTGTTGAGGAAGTTCCTGAAACGCCATGTGAGAAACAGGGGGTAGCAGAAGAAGAGAAGCCTGCTCAGGAGAAACTGATGGAAGAGAATGCTGTTCTTCATCTCAGCCTATCTCCAACTCCATCTCAGGGTGTGTTTCTCACAGCACACATTCAAACACAGGAAAACATGGAAGTGGACAGTAGAACACCTAAAGATTCATCAACAAATAAACTGCCAGGAAAGAACCAGGGGTTGGAGAGATCAGAGTGTTGCTTAGCTAGTGATTCAGGATCTGACAACATTAAAAGCAGAGAAAATATACCCAAAGTGACAGCACTAGAAGATGTGCCAATACTTACCAGTATTCAAGAACAGCATATTGTGGTGGGATCTGTTGAAAAACCAGAGGACTCAAAGATCCAGGATATAGTAGAGACTGATTCTGGGAATAAGACATGTGTCAAAATAAATTCAGAGACCTCAAAAAGACAGAGGGATCAAGAGAGCAAAGGTCATTTAATGTTGGTACCAACAATTGCTTCAGAGCTACAGCCTTTGAATGCAAGACAAATGAATGATGTGCAGATTTACATAGAAAGAAAAGAAAAGCAGAATGTAGATGATATGTTGGTGAATTCACAGGAAAACAAACAGCAATGTGAGATGCTTGAAGAGAGAGAGAGTGACTCGCCAATGCCACTGCAAGAAAATCTCCTAGAACACCAACAGCAAGAGGGTCCGTTACCTTTAGAAAGGGCACCTGATGTGCTGGAGATGTGCCAGGAGAACCAACAGCATTCATTGTCCACAGAAAACATGGATGATGTGCCAATGCCATGTCTTGAGAATCAAAAGCATCTGCCACCTTTGGAGAACTTTGATGCCCCAGTTTCGTATCAGGAGAACCAGCAATATCTAGGGCATGTGAGCAAATTAGTTAGAGAGGAAAAGCAAGAGCAATATTTTGTGCCTAAAGAGAAACACTGGATGCTCCAGGAGAACCAAAAGAAAAATGTGTCAGACTTGTTAATAATGCCACAAGTGAAAAAGCAGCATCTAGTATCCGCTGAGAAGTTGAAAGATTCTCCAGACGCATTCAGGGAGAATCAACAGCATCTGTCTGCAGGGAAAGTATTGAATGTGCCAAGTGAACTGCAGGAAAAGGAATGGCAAGAGGTTCCTGTAGGGCATGTATTAAATGTGCCAATAATATCACAAGAGAACCTATGGCAAAAGAATATACTAGTGACTCCACTGGGCAATGCAGAAAGATTGGGAGTTATGCCGGTAAAACCTCAAGAGAATGAGTGGTTGCATCAGACATCTACTGGAAAATTAACCGATTCGCCTGCGATACTACAGGAAAGTAAACAGGTACATCAGGTATCTCTAGGGAAAGCAGATGATACACTAATGATATCACAGGAAAACCAGCTTCAGGCGACTATGAAGAGCGAAGATGATCTGCAAGTAAAAGCCAAAGACAGTGAGCTACTTGGAATGGAAGCACAGTCTCAGGACAGGACAACTGATCAGTCATCTACCCGGAGCTTGTGTGAGAGTTCCAGTGGTGAGTAGGATTAGATTTTCCTCCTCCTCTCCTACTTTAAATCCTCAGTCTTTGCCACCCCCAGATTCTAGCATAGGTGACATAGATGACCTTGCCTAGTCCTTGCTAGGGTGGAAGGATAACTTTAATAGCATACTATACAGGACTGCCAGTTTACCTCTGTTCTTTGGTGATTCCATATGTCTCCGAGATCCTTACGTTCGTCTCAAGCTAATTATCTAGTATTACCCTCAAAATCTAGGCTGAGGCCCTTCCCCAAAACTTTTAGCTATCTAGTTCCTTGACTTTGGAATTCTTTGCCTCAGGAACTCCAATGGGAGAGTTCCTACAAATAATTTAAGAAAGGGTTAAAAATTTATGTTCTCCGGGAACAAGCAGGAAGTCAGTCCTCGCATATGGATGACGTTGGTGTCGATGGAGCCCTCGTGGAAGCACCTCCCCAGCTTTCAAAGAAAGCCTTTGGGAGATGCCACCACACATGCATGGTGTTCTTCCTGCCCAAGGGTGCCATCTTGCTCAGTCTCCTTTTTTCCGCGGAGCGACGTCTGTCTGCTTTCCCCCGGAAAAAGTTGATTTTCTTGTGTCTGAGTTTCATACTCCACTCCGGTTGTGCACCGGTACTCTTTCCGCCACCAGAGCCCACTGCCCCGGCATTGAGTATATAATTTTTTCTTCTGGGCACCTTTGCGCCTTTTTTCCAACTGGCAGCACTGCGGATCTTCAACCTCGCTGGTGTACTTTTTTCCCACATGGCTACCAGTGGCTTTAAGAAGTGTGATCGGTGTACAAAAATCATGTCCCTTACAGATGCACACAATTGCTGCCTAGGGCCGGACCATAACCCCACAGCCTGTGATCTCTGTAAAAAGATGTCTACTAAGACCCTCAAGAGCCGCCAACAGCAGCACGATATGTTTTTCCCAGAATCCCTGGTGCCTCCAAAGGCCAAAGCCTCTTCTGAAGCCATGGGACTCCCGTGTTGCCCTTGCAGACCTCTGTTGATGCCGCAGATCTTCAGAAAGGGGATCTCCCTCAAGGGAACACAAGAAGAAAAAACTCTTGAAGGCAGCATCCCTGGATGATTCCGGCAGGTTGGTTAAGCCCCAAGTCAGCTCCCAATGCTTGTCCACGATGCTTGTCCGAGGGCTCAGAGCAGGAGCGGCCCACCAAGGTCGCCTGGAAGGAATTGTCCGAAGATCGGCCTTAGATGCCGATCCTTATTGAGGACTCCCCCTCAGGGGAACTGGTGCCGGGCTAGAGTTCTTTGGTGCCCACACTGATAGATGCGGAGCCTTCTGGACTGGAAACAGAATGGTGGCCCTGGAGCGCAGCCTGTCTGCCTTCATGGACCAGCAACGGGCATTGCTGTCCAGCACAGCTGGTTTCTCTGCCCAGACCACAGGGCCCTCGACGTCAAGGACTTCCTGGAGGCTGATCTGATCCTCAAGACCATACGGCCTTGCGTCTATTATCAGCCGAGGTAGAGATCTGGATCTTGTTCTATGGGACAGAGTTCTTCCCCAGCTAGTGCACATGGCACCAGCTGCGGGTCTTCCAAGGGATGCAGGCTGGGCTCAGGCCTGGAGCTTGTGAGCCACCCCTCCCTCAAGTCTTCGACTGACTACTCGGAATGGGAGACAGAGAGCGAGAAGTCCCCGGACACCCGTCGCCACCATGAAGTCCCCTTCGACTCGCCACCTTCCGAGCCCCAGCATTGGTCCCCGCCCGAGGACATGGCATTCCGTGACCATGCGGGACATGTCAAAGGTGCTAGCATTCCCAGCAGAATCAGAGAAGGATTCTTGGACAGAGGAACTAGAAATTCTGCAATACGAGGTCTCACTGAGGGAATTGCTCAAGGTATCCATTTCACCATCCTGAAACGGCTAATGCTCCATGTGTGGGGAAACACTGGCATCTGTGCCTTTTGTGAGCAAGTGGCTCAACTCGATGTATCAGGTCTGCCGGTACCCTGGCTTCTAGAAAGCACAGCTGCTGCATAACTCCATGGTGCCAGAACATGCACTCCTCGGTGCCCCCCCTCCCCCTGGGTAGGGAGGCCCACATCTTGGATACCCTTGGCAGAAAGTGCTACTAGGGCTCTGCTCATCGACCGGATCCAGGCCTACCAGCTTTACATGAGCATGTACTTCAGAGACCTGGCGAAGGAGCTCGCCGGGTTCTCAGCTGGTCTCTCCGAGGAACCCCTGCAGTGGTTCAAGAACCTGGCCAAAGCCATCTGTGAGTGCTCCAAATTCATGACTCCGAGCAGCCTATAATGGCTTTGAATCGGCGACTAAAGTAGCTGCGGCAAGCTTCGGTGCCTGATGCCAGGCTTGGCTACAGTCTTCTGACCTCAAGCAATGGGTTCAGGACAAATTGGTTGATATATGCCAAGAGGAGATCCTCTTTGGCAAACTCAAGACCGCCGAGTTGGAGACAGAGTTCATGACGAGGACCAAGCTCTCCAAAAAGACCGTAGGCCTGCCCCGATGAAAGGGCTTGGGTAAAAAGCCCTTTTACCCGAGGAAAGGGGCTACCTACAAAAATTACCCACATTTTCAGGCCTCCCCAGCAGGGTCAGTAGGCCAAGGGACATGGGCAAGATCCTCGTAAGCAGAAGGCTCCCAAGCTCCAGGCGTCGGCTGTGGCCCAGCTGGGGGGGGGGGGAGTTTTTGACTCCGTGGGCATAGCCTCTCTACCCTAAAGAGGACAGCAGCCCACAGGGGGACATCGGATCCACTACGCCCACAGGTGGTCAGCCATCACCACCGATTCCTGAGCACGACAGGCATCTCGCCCCTTCTTTCTGGGAGAGCCCCCCCCCCCAGGTCTTCCCTTCACCGGGACCTTCTACTGCAGGAACTTGCAGACCTTCTCGAGGGCAAGGCAGTGGAACCAGTACCCCAACATCTCGGGAGCAAAGGGTTCTACTCCAGGTATTTCCTCGTACCAAAAAGGACAAGGGGCCTAAGGCCCATTCTAGACCTGCGAAACCTGAACAAGTTTCTGGTGATGGAGAAGTTCATTATGCTCTCTCTTAGAACATTGCTGCCTTACCTCCTATGCTTTGCTCCTTGGATCTGAAGGATGCCTATACAGACATCCTCATTCACCCCAGCCACATGCAGTACTTTCATTTCATGGTGGGGGGAGGCCACTACCACTATAGGGTACTGCCCTTTGGCCTGGTGTCCCCCCACAGAGTCTTCACCAAATGTCTGGCATGCCTTTCTCCTCCTCCAGGGATATTCCTCTTTCCCTACCTGGATGACTGGCTCATAAAAGGAGGCATGACCACAGAGGTGTAGCAAGCTATGGCATGCACCATCCACGTCCTGCATCTGGGTTTTGTGATAAACCATCCCAAGTCCCACCTCCTCCCGACGCAATGTCTGGAGTTCATAGGGGCAAAACTGGACACTGTTCAGGCAAAGGCCTTCTTCCCCTTAGTCCAGGCCTTTCGTCTCAGGACACTAGCTGCAGACATACATCACCCCTCGGTGTCAGCTCAGATTCTACTGCACCTACTTGGGCACATGGCCTCTACAGCCATGTCACCTCATAAGCCTGTCTGCACATGAGAGCTGCTCAATGTTGCCTTTGAGACCAGTGGACACAAGCCATGGGCCGCCTCCAAGACAGTCTGTGACTCACCAGTTGGCAGAATATCTGACTTGGTGGCAAAATCTGCAATACCTTCAAGCAGGGATGCCCTTCCAAACTCAAGTCCCTGAAGTATCCTCACACTGGACGCCTCCCTGCTGAGATGGGGAGCCCACTGTGAGGAACTTCACATCCAGGGCAGCTTTTGCCACCACCTAAGGCACCGGTCGGTGCTGGTCTAAATGGACAATCAAGTGGCAATGTTCCATGTGAACAAACGGGGGCATGGGGTCTTGTACCCTCTGCCACAAAGCGATAATACTCTGCTCCTATGCAGTTTGTCAGAGAATACTCCTATGGCTATATACCTACCAGGCTAGGACCACATCCTGGCGGACAAGCTGAGCAGGATCCTCCAACTGCACAAGTGGCCCCATTTCTGCTCCTGTCAGCCCCACCCGTCCCGGGTGGTGGCAGATGCGTTCCTCATTCTGTGGTCATGTATGCCTTCTCACCCCCCTCGTTGATTGCCAAGACTCTCTTCAAGGCTCTTTGCGACAAAGCGTCACTGATCTTGGTGGCTCCATGGTGGTCCAGGCAGCCGTGGTTCCTGCTGTTCCTCAGATTGTCATTGGAGGCTCCTATCCCCCAGTGTGGCTGCTGAAAGGGCAACCCTAGCCCCTTTCAACCTCTCAGGAAAAGTGGAAAAGATCCTGCTGGCCTCCTGTAAGACCTCCACAAGGAGAGCTTATGCTTTCAAATGGCACCGATTCTCGGTGTGGTGTGTGGAGCAGCAGATAAACCAATTCTACTGCTCGGTACAGATGGTGCTGCAGTACCACCTTCATCTCTTGCAATTCGGGCTCAAATCGAACTCCATCAGGGTACACCTCGGTGCCCTAGCGGCGCACTACCACCCTATTGAGGATAAGTCCCTCGGTTCATTCTCTGGTTACTCGCTCCCTGAGGGGGACTCCTGCTGTCCAAACCCCTGTCCATCCTCCGGTGACAGAGTGGGATCTCAACATAGTGTTGGCGCAGCTCACCCACCTGCCATTTGAGCCTCTGGCTACTTGCCACCTGAGGTATCTCTCCGTAAGGTTGTGTTCTGGTGGCGCTCACCTGCACTCGCAGGGTCAGCGAGACCTAAGCCCTAGTGGCAGAGATGCTGTACCCCAAATTCTACAAATCAGGATCATGTTACACATGCACCCCATATTCCTTCTGAAAGTGGTATCTTCCTTTCACCTTAACCAGGAGGTAGTGCTACCTACCTTCTTCCCAAGGCCTCACTCCAGCAGAGCAGAGACAGTCCTTCACACCTTGGACTGTAAGAGGGCTCTGTCCTTCTACATTCAACGTATGCAGGGCCACCCCAAAGCTGCTCAGCTTTTTGTTTCCTACGACCCCAGTCGGCTTGGGGAAGTGGTGACCAAGTGAACACCTGGGTGGCGGACTGCATAATCCTAGCCTATGAACAAGTTGGCCTCACATTGGATGCTTGGGTCACGGTACACAGTGTCAGGGCCATGGCGGCCTCTATGGCAAATCTGCGCTCTGTCCCAGTTGGACATATACTGGGTCGCCACCTGGTCTTCAGTCCATACCTTCACAGCTCACTACTGTCTGGAGAGGGAGTCCCAATGGGACAGCGCCTTTGGCAAGGCCATGCTCTGTAATCTTTTTGGGTCTAGGCAACTCCTACCCTCCGACTCTTCTGTGTTCAGGCTACCGGAGCATTGGTTCCCATTGAACACATGGGCCCCACTGCAGTCTGTTTCTGTGGACTCAATTGCTGCTGCTCACAGCTCGTCCTGAGAGTGACTGTGTGTTTTCTCTATGGGCTTTCGGTAACTTGTAGCTAGAGAGTCCATATGTGAGGACTGACTTCCTGCTTATTCCTGGAGAAAGCATAGTTACCTGTAACAGGTGTTCTCTGAGACAGCAGGAATCTGTCCTCACAACCCTCCTCCCTTCCTTTGGAGTTGCTGCCTTACCATTTTCTTCTTGCTGTCTTTTAGCTATGTCATCTGACTGAACAAGATGGCACCCTTGGGCAGGAAGGGCACCATGCATGCATGGTGGCATCTCCCAAAGGCTTTCTTTGAAACTGGGGAGATGCTTCTATGAGGGCTCCATCGGTGCTGACATCACTCATATGAGAGGACTGATTCCTGCTGTCCCAGGAGAACACCTGTTACAGGTGCATAACTACACTTTTTCATATTGTCCCTCCAGTCCAGTCCAGACTCCTGGGTTATATCCCACTTCCAGCAGATGGAGACTGGGAATGTTAAACTTCTATGATGTAGTATAAAGGAGCTGAACTCCACTCCGTAAGCTGGTATTCTCAGTTTCCAGCACATGGAATGAGCTCCGTGCAATCTGGGCTGCACTGAAGGGTTTATTGGCGAAGGACTGGGAAAAAATCAGCTTTAGATTACAATTAGAGTACAGGGAAGTTGGAAGAGGCTATTTTTGGTGGAAAAGAGCTGACCTTCAGAGGACCAGAGCCATTCAATTGGTTGAGTTCTCCAGGAACAAGCAGGAAGTCAGTCCTTACGTATGGGTGACGTTTATGCCGATGGAGCCCACGCGGAGCATTTCCCCAGCTTTCAAAGAAAGCCTTTGGGAGATGCCACCATGCATGCATGGTCCCCTTCCCACCCAAGGGTGCCATCTTGTTCAGTCTTTTTTTTTTTCCGCGGAGCCCAACTGACGTAGTCCTCTACTTCCCCCAGAAAAAGTTCTTAAAATCCTTCAAAATCTCTGGTTTGCATACTGGTTTCCTTCCCACCTCAAGCCAGCACCTTTGGTGCCATCTTCTGCTCTTCTTTCCTTTTTTTTTCCTTGAGGTTCCTCCTCAACCGGCCTTCATGCCATTTTTCGCCTGGGGGTCATTGACCTCGGCCGGGTGTTCTCCCACCATGATTCCCGGTGGGTTCAAGAAATGTGACCACTGCAGTCAGACAATTTCAGTTACCGATACCCATGACTGCTTCTCTGCTGCCTGGGCCCGGACTATGACAGCTCGACCTGTGACCGGTGCCAGGCCATGACCCCCAAAACAAACAAAAAAACGGTTGGATTTGCAGTGGAAGCTCTTTCCGAGATCTGACTCTGCCCCAGCTTCCCCATCACCGAGCCTCAAAGCCGGCACTTCCTGTGAGGTCCGGGTGTCCTTGGAATCTCGCAGTGACGGCTCCTCTGGCGTGGCCCCAGACCCATCCAAGACAAAGAAAAAGGCACCGAAGTCTGCTGAGGTAACTCCGATGAAACTTGGCAAAGTCCCGCGACGGGACTCTGGCAACTCCAAGCAGTGCCCTCAGAAAGTCTCGAGACAAGAGTCCTTGACCGGTGGAGACCGCGCTAGGACCCATGAGCCCGTAGTCCTCCTCGAGGATGCACACTCTGGTGTGCTGGCATCGGACCCGAGCCCTCGGTCCACACCAGCCCCCACCCAACTGGAGGGAAGCTTTAGCCTCCCTGGGCAGGGTCTCCCCTCCCTCCGGAGTCCCGCCACAGCCCACAGAGGGTCAGCTGGCCTCATTTGCCCACAACTGGTCCAGCATCACCATGGACAAGTGGATCTTGCAGGTGGTGAGAGAGGGTTACCACCTCCATCTACAGCAGAACCCTCCAGACTTCTTCCCAGGAGAACCATCACGGCCTTTCCTCCACCAGGCCTTGCTCATTGCAGAACTCGCAGGCTTACTCAGGGACAGTGCAGTGGAGCCTATACCCCTAAACACCTCTAGGGAAAGAGGTTCTATTCAAGGTATTTCCTTGTCCCAAAAAGGACAGGGAGCCTCCGGCCCATCCTGGACCTGCGCAATTTGAACAAGTTCTTGGTGTGCGAGAAGTTCAAGATGTTCTCCCTTGGAACACTGCTGCCCTACCTCCGCCAGGGAGACTGGCTCTGCTCCTTGGACCTCAAGGATGCGTACACTCAAATCCTAGTCCATCCCTACCACAGACAGTACCTGAGATTCGTGGTGGGGGGGCAGCATTACCAGTGCAGGGTTCTGCCATTCGCCTCACCTCCTTGCCAAGGGTCTTCACAAAATGCCTGGTGATCGTGGCTGCCCATTTGCGCCTCCAGGGGGCCCACATCTTCCTCTGCCTGGACAACTACTCATCAGAGGCAGCACAGCCATTGAGGCCAGCCAAGCCGTAAGGCTTAGAAGTTGGGCTTCGTCATCAACTACCCCAAGTCCAGCTTCTCCCCAGTTCAAGACCTGGAGTTCATAGGAGCCCAGCTTGACACTCTGCAGGTCAAGGCCTTCCTCCCAATAGAGAGGACCTGTCGCCTGATGCACTTAGTGGAGAAGGTTCAAAGCTGCAGGGCTGTGCAGGTCTGTGCCAGCCCGCCTGCTCCTCAGTTTGTTAGGCCACATTGCCTCAATGGTTCATCATGCCCTGGGCTTGCCTGCACATGTGAGCAGCCCAGTGGTGCCTTAGATCCCAATGGACTCAGGCCACAGGCAAGCTGAGAGATAAGGTAAGGAGCACCCACAAACTGGCAGCCTCCCTCAACTGGTGGCAGTCCCGCAACACCTCAGGATGGGGATGCCTTTCCAAGCACCAGCACCACAAAAGATCCTGACAATGGATGCCTCTGGCGGGTTGGGACACGCATTGCGAGGGCCATTGCACTCAGGGCAGCTGGTCCCTAGAAGAGTCTCTGTTACAAATCAACCTACTTGCGCTCAGGGCCATCTTTCTGGCCCTACAGGCCTTCCGCTTCCTCCTGAGCAACCTCTCAGTCTTCATACAGACAGACAATCAGGTTGCCATGTTCTTTGTGAACAAGCAGGAAGGCACAGGTTCCTACTCCCTTTGTCAGGAGGTAGTAGCCCTCCACTCCTTCACAGTGCACAACAGCATGCTCCTCAGAGCGGTATATGTGCTGGGCCAGGACAACCTCGTGGCAGACAGGATCCTCTGCCTACACGAGTGGCATCTGGATCCCAAGGTGGCACAGAGGCTTTTCCGCCTCTGGGGCAGACCTTGACTGGACCTGTTTGCTTCCCTGGACAATACACATCTGCCCAGATTCTGCTCACCTGAGCCACACCACAGCAGGGTGGCAGCAGGTGCCTTCTGCTTATGCATTGCCACTGACTCTTCTAATAGCCAAGTGCCTTTTCAAGATCCAGAGCAACCATGCCACAGTAATCCTGATTGCTCCCAGGTGGCCCAGACAGCCCTGGTTCCCCCTGCTACTCTCCCTTTCAGCTGGATCTTCTTTTGCAGGAGGGGACTCCCTTCTCCACCTCAACCTGGCATCCCTGACGTTAACTGCATGGATGCTGAAAGGGTAGCAGTGACCCCTTTCAGTCTCACAGAAAAAGTGCAAGAGATCCTCCTGGCTTCCCAGAAACCCTCCACCAGGAGGGTATGTGCTTTCAAGTGGAGTAGATTCTCTCTGTGGTGTGCAGAGCAGAATGAGAATCCCTTCTCCTGCCATCTGCATTTCATCCTGCAGTACCTGCTGCACCTCTCCCGCTCAGGGTTGAAATCTAATTTGGTGAGGGTGCATCTTAGCGCCATAGCAGCTAAACATCAACCCTGTGGAGGGGAGGCCCCTCTCCAGCCAGCCTCTGGTCTCCAGGTTCCTCAGAGGCCTTCTGCTCTCGAAGCCCCCCCTCCGCCCACCTTCACCAGGGTGGGATCCCAATGTAGTGTTCTCACAGCTCACCAGACCGCCATTTGAGCCCTTAGCGACTTGCCACCTGTCGTATCTCTCCTAGAAGGTAGCTTTCCTGATGGCCTTTACATCCGCCCGGAGAGTTAGTGAGCCTTATACCAGGTTCTATACGAACAGGGTTGTGCTTCACACGCACCACAAGATCCTCCTGAAGGTGGTGTTAGCTTTCAACCTCAATCAGGAGGTTGTCCTCCCCACGATCTCATGACTATAAGGCAGAGTCAGTTCTGCATACGTTGGATTGTAAGAGGGTCCTATCATTTCTATCTACAGAGGACACAGGTCCACTGCAAAGCTCCTCAACTCCTTGTCTTTTATGACTCCAGCAGGCTGGGGCTACCTGTGATCAAGCGAACCCTGTCCACTTGGGTGGTGGACTGTATTGCCCTTGCTTATGAGTGAGCTGACCTCTCCCTAGAGCACCGGATCACTGCTTATCGTGTGAGGGCTATGGCCACGTCAGTGGCCAACCTACACTCGGTGCCAGTGACACAAATTTGTAAAGCTGCCATATGGTCTTCAGTGCATATGTTTGCAGCTCACTACTGCCTTGAGAGTGAGTCCCGTAGGGACAGTGCCTTTGGCCAGGCAGTAATCTGAAGCATTCTCAGTGTATAGGCAACTCCTGCCCTCCAACCCTTCTGTGTTCAGGCTACCGGAGCAATGGTGATGCTGGACACTGGGGTCTGCAAAATCTCTTTGTAGGGACTCATCCTTTGTAACTCATGGCCTTCCTATTGGTAGCCATTGGTGCTTTCGTGGTTCAGTCCCCGGCAGCCTGGAGCTATGGAGTCCCATATGTGAGGAATGAATTCCTGCTTGTTCCTGGAAAAAGCGTAGTTACTCACCTGTAACAGGTGTTCTCCAGGGGAATCGGTCCTCACAACCCTCCTCTAGGAGTTTCCTCCTTTACCTTTTCACAGTTAGCCTAAGCTATGTCATCTGACTGAACAAGATGGCACCCTTGGGCGGGAAGGGGACCACGCATGCGTGGTAGCATTGCCAAAGGATTTCTTTGAAACTGGGGAAATACTCTGCGTGTACACCATCGGAGCTGATGTCGCCCATATGTGAGGACTGATTCCTGCTATCCCTGGAGAACACCTGTTACAGGTGAGTAAGTATGCTATCTCCAGGAACAAGCAGGAATGTAGTCTTCACATATGGGTATCGTCAGTGCCGATGGAGCATGTGCGGGAACGCTCCCCACCGTCCAATAGGAAAGCTTTTGGGAGCATCCCACAGCACCTGCGTGCTGCCTTCCCGCCTTTCCCAACTGTCCCTCTCCAGTTTTTTGTTTTCCATGGAGCCGACAGGTCGCACATCCTGTCACCGCAGAAAATTCCATTCTTATACTTCTTTTTTGTGATCGCGTCTGCCTTCCCTCGATGCTATACCGGTACTGCTGGTTCTTCTTTTCTTCTTCTTCAAAAAAGCTTCATTTCTGGAGTCTTTCCTTCAGTAACTTTCTTCTGTGGTGCTACCTGCTATTTTGGGCACTAGGCCCAATTTTTTCCTTAACATGGAAAAACCTGCTTCGGGTTTTAAAAAATGTTCTAAGTGTGGCGCTACCATCTCCGTCACCGACACCCATGAGTGGTGCCTCAAACGTTTAGGTCCTGACCACTCTATTTCAGAGTGCCTCGCCTATGGAATGATGTCAAAAAGGGGCCGGCAAAACCGGGCTGCTAAACTTACCACCCTTTTTCTCTCCGATGCAGCGTCCGTGGCATCAACGTCCTCCAAGGCTTCATCTTCCTCCCATGGATCTCAGGTAACTAAACATAAATCTAGCCAGTCCTCAAAGGGTAGATCTTTCTAAGCATCAAGATGCCTCTGGCGTTGCCCTTGAGGGATTTTCACCGGCAAAATTGCCCCAGTGGGAGGCTTTGGCTTCCAAAGCACTAACAGGGCTTCAGGATGTTCTCAAGGCTTCAACCTCGACAGAGGTACTGGTGCCATGCTCTGGGGTTCCGGCCACTTCATCCGGCACCGATGCCCAAGCATCGGCAGCGTCGATAGACCAGAGATTCTTGGCTATTGAACGCAGTCTGGTGGCTCTTCTCACGGCCTCAGTGCCCCAAAAACCGCTTCAGACACTTCAACTGGTACCGGTACCAGCACCGACTGCATCGACATCGGCAGGTATACCACCGGGACAGAGTCATGCATCTCTATCCGGCATCGACAAGTCGGTACCGGACCACTCCGATACCGACTGCAATCGGTAGTGGTACCGTTCTTTGCACGATCACCGGGATCGGAGATACTTCGAATCCTCGGATGAGTCTGAAGACTCCGAAGACTCTGCCGATACCAGAGTACTTCTTCCCGAGGATTCCTCTTCTCCTCAGCGTAGGATGTCTCTTGTCAGAGGATATGTCCTTTCAGGATTTTATCCGAGATGGTGGCCAGAGGTCTTTCCATCACAGTGACTGAAAAAGAGCCTAGGGCAAAGGAATTAGAAATCCTACAGTACCCTAAAGCTCCCAAGGAGGCAGCTACCTTGCCTATCCATGAGATCTTGTATGGTCTTATGTTAAGGATGTGGGAAACACCTCTAACCACATCTCCTCATTCTCGAAGACTCGACACCATGTATCGAGTTCCTCCTTGTCCTGGGTTTCAAAAGACTCAATTACCACACCATTCCATGGTGGTGGAATCAGCCATGAGACGGATAAAAAGTGCAAAAAGGCATTCATCTAATCCTCCAGGACGTGAGTGTAGAACTCTTGACGCCTTTCGACGACGATCCTTCCAGGCTTCCATGCTTTCTGCTAGGATCATTTCCTATATCTTGTATATGGGGATGTTCCTTAAGGAAATCACAGGAGACTTAGAGCTTATGAGCCCTCTTCTTCCTGATGATAAAAGGCAAGACTATCTTGCTCCTGTTAAACATGCTCGGGATACTTCCAAGTTTGTGAATCGTGCAGCCTTTGACTGCTTTGAATGCATAAGCAGAACCTCTGCTATTGCCATAGATGCACGTAGGATTGCCTGGCTCCAGGCATCTGACTTGGAAATCTGGGTACAGGACAAATTGGGAAATATACCTTGCACAGGAGAGAATCTCTTTGGCAAGAATTGGCAGGAAAAAGCTAATGAGATAGATTCTGACAATATCACTTTGGATAGATTGTCCAAATCTACAGCTGATCCTGCGAGGAAAAGATCTTCTAAGAAGCCCTTCATCAGCAAGAAGCCCTTCAGCAAGAAGAAGTTTTATCCCTCCTATACCCAGCAGGGACATCGTTCAGGTCAGTCTGCCCAAAAGGGACAGCAACAGCAACCTAGGCAACAAAGGAAGCCAAAAGCTGCTAAGCCTCAACCGGCTCAGCAGACTCAGCCTTCACAGGGGCTTTGACTCCTGTCTAGAGAACTTGGCCTTTCTGGCCCTGAACGGACCAGAATCCTCCACCATCCCGGGAAGGTTATGTCATTTTGCCCCAGATGGTGTCAGATAACAGCAGAAAATTGTACTCTGTCCATTGTACGAGACAGGTACAAGCTTCATTTCTCAGCATGCCCCCTCCTACAATAGTAAGACAGTTCAATCCTCAGACCTCTCTCAACGACCGGTTAGGTCAAGAAGTCACAATGCTCCATGCTCAAGGAGCAATAGAGGAGGTACCCATTCCTCAACAGGGTACAGGGTTCTACTCCCCCTATTTCCTTATTCCAAAGAAAAGGAGGACACAGACCCACTCTAGACCTCCGAGAATTGAACAAATTCCTGTTCAGAGAGAAGTTCAAAATGATTTCTCTAGGAACTCTGCTGCCATACCTTCGGAGTCCGGATTGGCTTAGTTCTCTAGATCTCAAGGATGTATACACTCATGTTCTCATTCATCAAAGTCACAGGAAGTTCCTTTGATTCCTGTTTCAAGGATAGTACTACCAATACAGGGTTCTTCCTTTTGGCCTGGCTTCTGCACCAAGAGTGTTCACAAAATGCATGGCTGTGGTAGCAGCATTTTTCCGCACCCTGGGAATATTCATCTTCCCTTACTTAGACAACTGGCTCATTCGAGCCCCTTAAGGTCCAGCAGCCAGTTTTGCTCTATCTCGCACAATACACATCCTTCAGTATTTGGGACTTGTTATAAACTTCCCAAAATCCAACCTTGCTCCCACTCAATCCCTAGAGTTTATAGGAGCTCATCTGGATACCAGACAGACAAGGGCCTTCCACAGCCCCTCTGCCTTCGCATTGTACAGTTAGCTTACCAAGCAGTGCTCAAACCTCATCTCACTGCTCGGGAAATGTTAGTTACTAGGCCACATGGCATACACCGTGCATGTGGTTCCATATGCTCGCCTCCATATGAGGGCAGCCCAGTGGACCTTATCCACTCGTTGGACTCAGGCGTCAGGTTGCCTGTCAGACAAAATAGCAAACTCAGATTGTCTTACTTTGTCCCTCCAATGGTGGCAGTCACCCAGAAACCTTCTGGTGGGGTCTCCTTTCCAGCAACCCCTACCCCACGCCACTCTAACAACAGATGCTTCACAGGTGGGTTGGGGAGCCCACCTGCACGACCTCTCTACCCAGGGTACCTGGACTCCACAGGAGGCCTTTCTTCATATCAACCTCCTGAGCTCAGAGCAGTCTTCCTTGCTCTGAGTGTTTCACGCCCAGCTCAGCTGCAAGACAGTCCTACAAACGGACAATCAGGTAGCCATGTTCTATGTGAACAAGCAGGGCGTAACAGGCTCTCTGTCGCTATGCAACGAAGCTTTGCGACTGTGGGCCCTCGCCAGAGAGCATCAGATTCATCTCCTTGCAGTGTACCTTCCAGGCATTCAAAACGCTTGGGCAGACAAACTCAGTCGAGTTCTGCTTCCACACGAATGATCTCTCCATGCAGACCAAGTGGCCAAAATTTTTCAAATCTGGGGAACCCCGGACATAGACCTCTTTGCAAGTCCGCTGAATGCCAAACTTCCCCGGTTCTGTTCCAGAATTCCGGCTCGATGTTGTTAGGCCAGGGATGCTTTCCTCCTTCACTGGGGTCAGGACTTCCTGTATGCCTTCCCACCCATTCCCAAAACACTGTTCAAGCTTCAGAGAGACAGAGGCCATATGATTCTCATAGCTCCACGTTGGCCACGGCAATCGTGGTACCCTCTGCTCCTAGATCTCTCTCAATTTCCGCCTCTGGAATTAGGATCTGCTCCAGATCTTCTCTCACAAGAGGACGGGATGCTGTGGCATCCCAATCCCCAGTCTCTCTGCATCTCAGGGCCTGGTTGCTGAAAGCCTAGAACTTCAGCATCTTAACCTTTCCCAGCAGGTAAAGGATATCCTTCATGCTTCCATGAAACCCTCCACAAGACGCTCTTATGCATTTAAGCGGAAGAGGTTTACCATATGGTGCTCGCAAAAGGGTCTTAACCTTGCAATACCTCTGGAATCATTACTGGAGTATCTTCTTCATTTATCAAATGCAGGGCTTAAGACCAATTCAGTGAGAGTCCATTTGAGTGCTATTGCAGCTTCTTTCAATCCTCTAAATGAACAACCTATTTCCTCTCATCCTATCATAGCGAGATTTATGAGAGGCCTTCTTTTAACAAAGCCTCCCATTAAGCCACCACCGGTGGCATGGGACTTGATTCTGGTACTTGGGCATCTCATGAAACCACCCTTTGAACCATTAGCCACTACCTCTTTGAAATTCCTTTGCTGGAAGATTATCTTCCTTATTGCAATCACATCAGCACGTTGCATCAGTGAATTGCAAGCGTTGGTGGCTGAACCTCCTTATACAAGGTTCCACCATAAGGTAGTTTTTAGAACTCATCCACACTTTATGCCAAAGGTTGTTTCGCCTTTTCATTTAAACCAAGCTGTTTACCTTCCTGTATTCTTTCCGAGCCCTCACGCCTCCAGTGCAGAAAGGAACCTTCATACTTTGGACTGTAAAAGAGCTTTGGCCTTTTACTTGCAAAGGACAAAGCAACATAGAAAATCCTCTCAACTCTTTGTTGCTTTTGATCCTAGTCATTTGGGACTTCCAGTCTCCAAAAGGACACTGTCCAACTGGATTGCACAGTGTATATCTTTTGCCTATGAGAGTAAGAACCTTCCTCTTGAAGGCCATGTCACAATGTGAGAGCCATGGCAACCTCAATGGCTCATCTTCACTCTGTGTCTATCGACGACATCTGTCGAGCAGCTACTTGGGCTTTGGTACATACCTTCACAGCCCATTACTGCTTAGATAAGGACTCCCGCCGGGATGCCTTGTTTGGTCAGGCTGTTCTTCACCACCTGTTCCAGACTTAATCAACTCCTACCTACCATCCCTGGTAGGATGCTAGAGATCCATGGGAGGAAGTAGAGCCCTTTCACAAGGGCACACAACTTTCTGGGGCCTTCTCCCTGGCATCTGCAGCTAGGGAGTCCCCATATGTGAAGACTACATTCCTACTTGTTCCTGGAGATAGCATAGTTACTCACCTGTAACAGGTGATCTCTGGGAACAGCAGGAATTTAGTCTTCACAACCCACCCACCTCCCCTAGGAGTTGTATTTCCCTCTCTCTCTCTTTCTCACTCTCTCACAGCTATAAACCCAACTGGAGAGGGACATTTGAGGAAGGCAGCATGCAGGCGTGTGGGATGCTCCCAAAAGCTTTCCTATTGGATGCTGGGGAGTGTTCCCACACAGGCTCCGTCGGTACCAACAATACCCATATGTGAAGACTAAATTCGTGCTGTTCCCGGAGATCACCTGTTACAGGTGAGTAACTATGCTTTCTTTGGTGGGGGAAGTGGGGAAAGGCAATACCCGTTTCATTGGGTTCCTCTATCTTCCTCCAGATCCACCGTGTTTTCTCTGGTTTGGTTGAAGTGCACCTGGCTCTATAACTAGCCGAGCCAAGAGTGTTCATTCACTCGGGGCCAGCGCAGGCATGGTAGGAGCCTCTGGAGTCTGGTGCAGGCTTTGCTAAGTGTAGGCTCATGAGAATGAGGTGATTGTGGGTTTTTTCGACATACATACTTTTGGTCCATGGCCTCTCCAGTTTGTCCTTGAATTCTTTATTTTTTTTTTTGTTTATTTTTTGCGGCATCTGTGCTTAGATAGGCATTAGCATGCCTGCTTCGTCCAAAGTGGTGTGCGTGGCTTGCGGCCTAAAAAGGGGGCTGACTTTCTCTTTTGGGCTTTTGCCGCGGAAGAGGGCCATCAGGGGACACATTTTTCAGCAGGAGACTCTCCAGAGGTGGCAGGATTGGGCTTGCAGCATGGTTTGGATTCAGCCTCTCAAACCGCTGTCTGCAGCCCCGCCATTTCAGTCTGCTATGGGGAGTCAGGATTCAGTTGCTGCTTCTCCCCACAAGCATATGGGACAGCATGTTGTGCAGCTCTCAAGCATAGAAGCCCTTCCCTTCTCTTTGGAATTTGTGCTTCTCCTACATCTGGCCTACTGCAGGAAACAGGACCTGGGAGAGCGCAGGATGGCCATATTTCTCCCCCCATCCCCTCAATTATCAGAGCAGAGCTCTGTCACCCCATTGTTGGAGCCTTCTGGTGTAGACCGGGCTCTGTTGCTGGAGGTGTTGGCAGAGGATCAGGTCTCGTTGGGGGTCGACAGCCTCCAAGAAATTGTTGGAGTGGCCATCGGGCCTTGGTATGGATAAGGCCACCACAGATCTGGAAAAGGAGGGGATACCTGCGGGGGAAGATCCCAGTATTGTCGGGGTATTCCGGTGAGAGGAATGTTTGGCACTAATTGCACATTCTTTTGCCGTGCTTAAAATCCTACCGGGTTCTCAGGAGCCAGAGATACCACTGGAAGACCCTCTGCTACAAAGCATTTGAATGTCTGAAACAGCTTTCCCCGGTGCACAGAGCTCTCAAGTAGATGATGGAATGGGAGGTGCCCAAAGCAGGTTTGCGGAGCGGACGAGTGAGCAATGGCCCACTTGTATCCTATCCCAGCAGGGGAGAGAGAGCTGCTGAAAGTGCATAAGATTGATGCCCTGGTCTTGACAGTTACAAAAAGACCTTCATCCCCGTGGAGGGTGGTGTAGCACTTAAGGATGTGCAGGATAAAAAAAAAAAATTGGAGACATTGCTGAAGCAGGCCTTTGAGGTGAATACTTTGGCTTTCCAGGCCTCTGTGTGCGGCACATACATGGCCAGGGCCTGTTTGCGATGATCAAAGGGGCTGCTGGAATCCAGCTGGCAAGGTCAACGGCCTCTGCTGGAGGCAGTCAAGCTGGAGTCCAGATCTTTGTATTTGGCTGATGCTTTCAGTGATCTTCTTAGAGCTTCTACTAAGAGAATGGCATCCATGGTTGCACAGCTGGTCTACCAATGTTTCATCTAATTCCCAACTTAGCAGGCTGCCCTTTAAGGGTAAGCTCCTCTTTGGAGAGGCATTGGAAAAGCTGGTAAAGTACTTGGGGGAATCCAAGCTGGCCAGGCTTCCAGAGGATAAGCCTAAGAGCGCTAAGGGGGCCTCCTCAATGAGGGGCTACTCAAAGGATTTTCGTCTTTTCTGGGTTGTTTGGTTTGCTCCCCAACAGCGAGGGTGTTATCCCTCCAGGGGACAGCCCTTTCGTAGTGGAAGAGGAAGTGGAAGGGGCTATTTCATGAGAGTAGGTGTCAATTATTAGAAATCCCAATGAGATGAAGGGGACTCAGGCGGAGGTAGTTCAATTGGCGGGAGACTCCATCAGTTTTATCCCACCTGGGTCCACATCACCTCCGACCAGTGAGTGCTGGAGGTCCTCTGTGAGGGCTACACTGTGGAATTAATGAGGCCCTTTGCCGATGCCTTTCTGTTGTTGCCTTGGAAAGCCCCTATCAAGCTGCAGGCTGTGAAGGACACTCTCTAGAAAGTCTCCTGCGGCGGGAGGCAGTGGGATGGGTTCCCGCAGACCAGTTAGGGTTATGTCGCTACTCCATTTACTTTGTGATCCCCAAGAAAGAAGGATCCTTTCATCCTATTCTCAGTCTAAAGTACATCAAAAGAGCATTGCGAGTGCCCCACTTTTGGATGGAAACATTGAGGTCCATTTATAGTTGCCATGCGGCAAGGCAAGTTCTTGACTGTGCTGGATCTTAGAGGTTTATCTCCATGTCCCTGTTCGAGCAGAGCGTCAGTGTTTCTTGAGGTTCACTGTGCCAATGGGGCATTTTCAGTTTCAGGCCCCTCTCTTTGCTCCTCTGAGGAGGGAGTTCTTTTTTTCCAAGTCTCCTCGGGGCTGAATTTAGCCTATATATAGTTGGCTGTAGCTTCATTTCAAGTCAGTTTCCTGTCCTTGTTAACAGGTCCAGCCTGTCTGTTGAGCAAGAATGTTGTTTGCACAGGGCCCCGCATTTCAGGGGGCCCCGCACCAACAACATCCTGCATTGAAGACCGGCAGGCAGGGCAGCTTTAGAAGGAGCCGGAGAGGCCCCGGCTCCCTCTTAGCTAGCTGCGGGACTGTTTGGGAGGGGGGGGGGCTTGGACTGAAAATGGGCTGTGGGGGTTTGCTAGGACTGAAAATGGGCTGGGGGGGGTTACTAGGACTAGAAATGGGCTGGATGGAGGTTGCTAGGACTGGAAATGGGCTGAGTGGAGGGGGGGCTTGAACTGCAAATAGCTGATGGGGAGGGGGGCTCGGAATGGAAATGGGCTGTGAGGGGAGGGAGCTAGGACTGGAAATGGACCGTGGAGGTAAGGCTTGAACTGGAAATAGCTGATGAGGAGGGGGGCTTGGACTGGAAATGGGCTGTTGGAAGGGCTAGGATAGGACTGGACATGGGCTGTTGGAGGGGCTAGGAAAGGCTGGACATGGGCTGTTGGGTGGGCTAGGATTGGAAATGGGCTGTGGTGGGGACTTGGATTGAAATGGACTTGTGGGGGGGAGCTAGAACTGGAAATAGGTTCATAGAGGGGCTTGGATTAGAAATGGGCTGAGTGAGGGGGGTGGAGCTAGGACTGGAAATGGGCTGATGGGCGTCTGGGATTGGAAATGGGCTGATGGAGGGGATAGCATAGGACTGGAAATGGGCTGTGGTGGGGGCTTGGATTGGAAATGGACTGACGGGGGGCTGGGATTGGAAATGAGCTGGGAGGGGCTCTGATAGAACTGGAAATGGATGGGGGTGCTAGGACTGGAAATGGGCTCATGGGGCTAGGATAGGATTGGAAATGGGCTGATGGGGGGCTAGGACTGGAAATGGGCTGATGCAGGGACTAGAAGGGAATGGATGCTGGGTGGGGCTGGAGCTAGAAGGGAGCTGATGGGGGAGAATTAGAATGGGATGGGGCTGGGAGAGTGAAATGGAGAGGGGAAAAATATTTTGTGTGGGAGGGAAGAAAAATCTATAATTGGCTGGGTATTGGGAGGAGTGGGGATTGAGGATGGAGGGGTAAAATTTGAGTGGATGAAAAAGGAATAAAGAAAGAGATGGAGGAAAGAGCAAAAGGAGAAAGATTAGTATGTTAAAGCAGATGTAGAGAAAGAATGGAAAAAAACTAGGAGAGAAGAAAGGAAAAATGGACAGCAGACGATGGAGAGTCAGCAGAAGACACGAAGAAACCAGAAGAAAGTGGCTGGAGCAATTGCAACTGAAAGAAATGCACAAAAGGTAGAAAGATATCTCTTTATTTTGAATTTATTAACTGGAATATGTCAGCTCTGGGAAATGTGCATCATTAACGTCTGCGTTTTGTTTAGTAGAAGAGAAAATTATAGTTTTATTTCTACAGTGTTGTACATTCCAGGTTTGGCTTTTGGGGTTCCCATTTTAATTATTGTCTTCCTATTTCTAAATTGATTCCTTGTTCTTTGTTTGGTGATGGTCTATGTTCTGCATGTGTAACTGAGCTGAGGTATTTTGTTTATGTAGTTTCTATTTGACATTGCCACTTGTTCTCTTCCCCCCCAGTAGGTCATGTATTGTTGTTCTCTGAAATGTATTGGTTTAATATTTGCAGTGTTGCATTTTGATAGGTAGAGTATGGTGCTTTGTGAGTCCTGGTAGTGCTGTTACAGCGTGTTTGCTATGGGTTCTAAATGGGCAGTGTTTGTAGTAGTTCCCAATGTGCCTGGCGGTTGGCACTGGATTATAGTAATGTAGAAATCTTTGTCTTTCTTTATCCATAGTCATTAAGAGACATGTTTACTAAAAGTTAATGTATGTTAACATTATCCAAATATTTATGCAAATGAGGCTCCACACTGAGTCTCTGCACATGGCCCTGCAGCCCCCTTTGGGCTGCCCCTGCTTGTTAGTCTTCTTTGTTAAAGGTATACTGGCTTAAGGGATGGAGTTTAGCTCTCTTATACCGTGACATCATGGAAGTTTAGAATTCTCTATCTGCTAGAAGTGGGATATAATTCTGGAGTCTGGACTGGATGGACTCGAGGAAAGAAAATTAGCAGGTAAGGCCTAATTTCACCTTTTGGTTGGACCTTCAGTTGACGGGCTCTTATTTTTCTGTTCTTTTTTCCCCCCATGATACAGTTAGTATAGTTTTTTGGCCATCTAAAAACCTTAGCACGTCCAACATTTTTTTTTGAGTAGGGTACCCATACCTATCGTATTGTCTAAGATGATGATTATTCTAATTACCTTCCTATTGATGATCTGCTTTTTGTTTTCCAGAATTTTTGTACACTGCTATGCTTTATAATTTGAATGACTGTGTATTAAATCATTTAAAATAAATAAAATAAATCATTGGTCAATTGGTAGCTGCTCTCCTTCTCTTCCTAGACCTTTGCATACTAAGTGATTAGCATTGGGCAGGGGGTCTGAATCTGAGTCCTTTGTTTCAGCACAGAAGATATGACTAACCTAGTGACTGGATATCCGTTGTCCATTTATAACATTTCTCCAGAAAAAGAGTGAATGTTAATGGAGGTACTGAGTGAGGCAATTTCCACCTGATTAGGAGTACAAGTGCATGTATTCTCTGCTTCCCTTTATTTAGTTTCTATACCTTATAGTATTACCTGAGACCTTTTTTGAAGGAAGAAGGTAAGAGGAGGGAGGATAAAGTGTGTAATTATTTTTTGTCTCTGTAATGCTGCCTTGTATCTCCTTGGATATTAGTAATGATGTATGTATCACTCTGCAGAAATGCCATTTCATTTTACTTTACCAAAAGAAGGGGAAATCATTCAGCCGCTGGCTGGAGTCACTCCACCTCTTATTGGCCAGCTGAAGTTGGGGCCCAGAAGACACAGTACTCCCATCAGTGAGTTTCTCGATAGCTGCTTGGTATTATTTTACTTCATTCTGGGCAGACTAGATGGACCATGCTGGTCTTTATCTGCCGTCATCTACTATGTTACTATGTTAAGGTCAGAATGTAGGTGATCTCCTTTTTATTGGACCAATAGTAAATTTGTGATTCTTCTTAGTTAAGTACCCTTCAGGTCAGTACAAAATAGTCTGAAGAAATTGTGTGACTCTGTATTTAGCTCATGCCTTTTCAGTAGCAACTCAAGGCAAGTTGCATTCAGGTACAGTAGGTATTTCTGTCTCCAGAGGGCTTAGATTCTAATTTTATACCCGAGGGGTTAGACTGTTAAGGAAGCTGCCAAAGGCCACACAAGTGGCAGTGGGATATAAACCTTTTGTTGTCAAGATGGTACTTCTAACCACTAGATCAGAGGTTCTGAACTCCAGTCCTGGAGGGCCAAACACCATTCAGGTTTTCAGGCTGTCCCTAATAAATATGCATTAGATTCATTTGCATGCACTGCCCCCATTGTATTCAAATGTATCTCATGCATATTCATTAGGGACAGCTTGAAAACCTGAATGGTGTTTGGCCCTCCAGGACTGTTGTTGGGAACCTCTGCACTAGATTATTGATTGTTGATTATGAGATTAAATATGTCCCCACGCTCTGTCTTTTAACTTTATATACAGTTGTCCTATGGTGCTGGAGCCAGAAGGAAATTTTCTAACTAGCGGGTCTCAGACTTACAATGGCATGAGTTTTTAGAGTTTGTTTCTGCCCTTAATAACATGCCTGTTAGTCTGAGACCCGCTAGTTAGAAAATTTCCTTCTGGCTCCAGCACCATAGGACAACTGTATATAAAGTTAAAAGACAGAGCGCGGGGACATATTTAATCTCATAGTTGTATAATCGCTCTGAGACAAGACCAACCTGATTTGTATTGATTGTTGATGACATTGCATCTTTTAAGCATTGGTTATTAGACAGAAAATTGAATAAAAGGGAGGGCATTTATTTTTGCTTAACGATTTAGTAGCTGTACTGTTAGTATGCTTTTTGAAACTCTGGAGGCATTTGGAAAGTATGCAGTTGAGGCAAGCTAAAATGAGAGGGAAATATGACTTGTACTATGTTGCACATAATGTTGGGACTTCAAGAAAAATTACGTTCTTCCAATGGCGAGAAGGGAAGAATCTTCCCCCCCCCCTCAGTTTTGTTACTGTAGTGCCTTTCAGAAATTCTTGTCTTCATTTTAGTGACTGGAAATTGTCCAAAAAGCTCTTTGGCAACTAGCGATGTGTCACCTGAGACTACAATGGCGCCCAGTGATGTCACCGTGGAAAGTGCCATGGCAACAAGTGATGTATCTGAGGAAAGTGGAAAAATAGATTCTGGAATGGCTTCAGAAGCTGATGGGAAATTATGTCTAAGAATGAAACTTGTTACACCTGTAAATGAAGAAAGTGAAGAATCTTCACAGTTTAGCTTGGAAAGTAAGAACAATTATTTAAACAGTAAAAATCTAGGGCATGTGTGTATAGTGTTTTGGGGTGCATTAAGGGTGAGGGGTTTATACAAGAAGTTTGAAGACATTCCTATGGCTCATGGAGGAGATATAGTAAGGTTTGACATGGAGAATATTTTGTCAGATGCCGAAAAATGTAGGAGGTGCTGCTGAAAAGGGCAGGATAACAATGTGTGCCCCCCCCCCCCAATGGAACACTGGTTTAAATTTTTTGTTGGGTACCTAGCTAAAGCAGTAAAGAAATGCCATATTAAATTTAATTTCTGATCATGAAGAGCACTCTGTAGAATTTTTTTTATTTAACATTTCTTTTATTCTGCCTTTCAGATTATCAAATCATTTTACATACAACATTAAACTTGATCTCCAGGAACAAGCAGGAATGAGTCTTCGCATATGGGTACGTCGGTACCGACGGAGCCTGCGCGGGAACGCTCCCCAGCTTCCCAAAAAAAGAAAGCTTTTGGGAGCATCCCACAGCGCCTGCGCGCTGCCTTTCCGCCTTTCCTAACCGCCTCTCCTCAGTTCTTCTTTGCCGCGGAGCCAGCAGGTCGAGCCTTGTCACCGCTGAAGAAGTTCTTTATTTTATTTTATTTCTTTGGTCGCGTGTCTGCCTCCCCCGACTCCGGACCGGTACCGCCGGTCTTTTCTTTCTTTCTTTAAAAAAAAATATATATATGTATATCTGTGTGTGTGTGTATATATATATATATATATATATAATATAATATAATTTTTTTTTTTTCCCTCACTTAGTGTACTTTTCTCTTTGGGCCTTAGGGCCCACAAGAAAATTTCCCTCATGGAAAAACCAGCCTCCGGGTTCAAGAAATGCACTAAGTGTAGCAGTACTATTTCTGTTACAGACACCCATGAATGGTGCCTTAAATGTTTGGGTCCTGAACACTCCATTCCGGATTGTCCGTCCTCTCTAATGTCTAAACGGGGTTTACAGAACCGAGCAGCTAAGCTCCATGTGCTGTTTCCCGCTGATGCAGCTTCGGTAGCATCGACATCTTCCAGGTCGTCTTCTCCCAATGGATCTCAGGTAACCAAACATAAATCTAGCAGGTCCTCGAAGGGTAAATCTCCCTCTAAGCATCGAGATGCCTCCGGGCTTGCTCTCGAGGATCCTGCACCAGCAAAACAACCCCGGCGGGAAGCTCCGGCTTCCAAAGTTCCTCCTATGGGGTTACAGGTTGACATCGATGGCACGGCCTCGACCGATCACCTGTTAGAATGCTCTGGGGTACCAGCACAATCTTCCGGTACCGAATTCCAGGCATTCATGGCATCGATGGATCAGAATGTTCTGTCCATGCAGCGGGCTATCAATGCCTTCATTCAAGCTGCGACACCGTTGATACCACAACAAACTCCGTTGTCGGTATCGACTCGGGTACCGGCACCAGCGCCGATACCGGTACCAGCTGCATGAGCATTGACCAGGATACCGACTGCAGCGGTTCCTTGTCCAGGGCTGCTTATCGGTACCGATCCGGTACCGATGACGCCCGATGTCGATACTGCTCGATACGCGTACCGAGCGTTAGAAGAGCACCCTGACAGACGGTACTTTGATTCCTCTGGTGATTCTGATACATCAGAGGAGTCTGCTGAAGTATCCATAGCCCTTCCTGAAGAGCCTTCTTCTCCAAAAAGAAGAATGTCTCCTCCAGAGGACTTGTCCTTTCAAGACTTCATAAGAGAAGTAGCTAAAGGAATTTCTATTTTAGTAGCCTCTGAATCAGAGCCTAGAGCAAAAAAATCAGATATTTTGGGTTATTCTAAGGCTCCTAAAGAGGCAGTCACCTTACCAATTCATGAGATTCTTTATGAACACATGATTGATTTATGGGAGACTCCTCTCACTATCTCTCCTCATTCTCGCAGATTGGACACTATGTATTGTGTCCCTCCCTGTCCTGGTTTTCATAAAACACAGCTTCCTCACCATTCCATTGTGGTGCAGTCAGCTATGAAGAGGATAAAGAGTACGAATAGACACTCTTCTGCTCCTCCAGGAAGAGAATGCAGGACCTTGGATGCTTTAGGTAGGAAAATCTTCCAAGCCAGTATGCTCATTGCCAGAATCAACTCCTATAGTCTTTACATGGGTATGTTTCTAAAGGAAGTTGCAGATAAGCTGCACACTTTCCTCCCTTTTCTTCCAGAGGATAAAAGGGATGAATTCCTCATTTGGCTTAAGCATACTCAAGACATTTCAAAGTTTTCCAACAGGGCAGCCTTTGACTCTTTTGAAGGTGCCAGCAGAGCTTCTGGCATTGCCATAGCTGCTCGCAGTATTGCTTGGCTCCAAGCTTCTGACTTAGAACCCTGGGTCCAAGATGGCTTAGGAAATCTTCCCTGTACAGGTGAAAACCTGTTTGGCAAAGAATGGCAAATAAAAGCCACTGAAATGGATGCAGAGAATTCTGCTCTAGATAGACTTTCAAAGTCAACCTCCATTCCTGCCAAGAAAAAACCCTTCAAGAAGTCTTTTTTTCAAAAAGAGCAGATTCCCTTCTGCATCTGGCCAACAATCCTCTACAGGTCGCTTTGCTACTAAGCGTCAGCAACCTAAACAGGCCAGGCCTAAGACTACAGGGGCTGCTGCAACTCAGCAGACCCAACCTCCTCAGGGTTTTTGACTTGATGCTAGAGAACTTAGCCTTTCTGGCTTTAAAACAGCTAGAACTTCTCACCATTCCAGGAAGGTTAGCTCATTTTGCTCCCAGATGGGAGCAGATTACATTAGAGCAGTGGACCCTCTCCCATCATAAGAGAGGGCTACAAACTTCATTTCTCAGACCTTCCTCCCCACACCATGGTGAGACACTTCAATTCTCCCACATCTCTTCTCGACCTTCTAGGTCAAGAGGTGGCTACCCTTCTTGCCCAAGGGGCAATAGAAGAAGTTCCCCTCCTTCAACAAGGGTCAGGGTTTTACTCCCCCTATTTTCTCATTCCAAAGAAGACAGGGGGATACAGACCCATATTAGACCTCAGGGAATTGAACAAATTTCTATGCAAGGAGAAGTTCAAAATGCTTTCTCTGGGCACTCTCCTTCCATACCTTCAAAGTCAGGATTGGCTTTGTTCTCTAGATCTCAAGGATGCGTACACACATGTCCTCATCCATCCATCTCACAGAAGATTCCTCCGTTTTCTTTTCCAAGGAAAACATTATCAATACAGGGTGCTTCCTTTTGGTCTGGCCTCTGCTCCAAGAGTGTTCACCAAATGCATGGCAACAGTAGCTGCATTTCTACGCACTCTGGGAATATTTGTATTCCCATACCTGGACGATTGGCTCATCCGAGCTCCATCTCAGTCAGAGGCCCAGATTTCCCTGGACCGCACAAGACGCATTCTGCAGTATCTGGTATTTGTGGTAAACCTCCCAAAGTCTCAGCTCACCCCTACTCAGTCCCTAGAATTCATAGGGGCCTGGTTGGATACTACCACTGCAAGGGCCTACCTTCCCCAGGCCCGTTGCCAACGTCTAGTGCAGTTAGCCTCCCAGATTCAGTCAAAGAGCCACTTAACTGCCCGGGAGATGCTACAACTGCTAGGCCACATGGCTTCCACAGTGCATGTGGTACCCTATGCTCGCCTACACATGAGAGCAGCCCAATGGACTTTGTCCACCCAGTGGACTCAAGCATCAGGAGCTCTCTCAGACCAAATAGCAACCTCCAAACGTCTCTTTTGGTCTCTCCAATGGTGGATGTCCACTCAAAATCTGTTGCTGGGGTCCCCCTTCCAACAGTTGTTGCCCCAAGCAACCCTCACAACAGATGCCTCCCAAACAGGTTGGGGAGCTCATCTACAAGACCTCTCCATTCAAGGCACTTGGTCCCCACAGGAGACCTTTCTTCATATCAACCACTTGGAGCTTCGAGCAGTCTTTCTAGCTCTCAAGGTCTTTCATACCCTGCTCAGCTACAAGACAGTCCTCATTCATACGGACAATCAAGTAGCCATGTTTTACATAAACAAGCAAGGAGGAACTGGCTCACTGTCACTTTGCAATAAAGCTTTAAGATTGTGGGCCTTCGCCAGAGAGCATCAGATCCATCTCCTGGCAGTATACCTCCCAGGAATCCAAAACTCTTGGGCAGACAGACTCAGTCTAGTTCTTCTCCCACATGAATGGTCCCTGCACATGGATCAGGTACTCAGAATCTTCCAAGAGTGGGGAACCCCGGACATAGACCTCTTTGCAAGTCCGTGGAATGCCAAACTTCCCCGGTTCTGTTCCAGAATTCTGTGTCAGGGAGTTCAGGCCAAGGATGCCTTCCTCCTTCATTGGGGTCAGGGCTTACTGTATGCCTTTCCACCCATTCCCTTGATTCCCAAGACTCTGTTCAAACTCCAAAGGGATCAAGGATCTATGATCCTCATAGCTCCACGCTGGCCACGCCAAGTGTGGTACCCTCTACTTCTGCATCTTTCCCAAGCCTCCTCCCTGGACTTGGGAGCTGCTCCAGACCTTCTGTCCCAGGAGGAAGGGACTTTGTGGCACCCAAACCCCAAGTCCCTTCACCTCAGAGCTTGGTTACTCTGAAGGCCTAGACCTTCAAGGCTTGAATCTTTCTCAGCAAGTGAAGGATATCCTCCATGCTTCCAGAAAACCTTCCACTAGGCGTTCCTATGCTTTTAAATGGAAAAGATTTTCCATTTGGTGTGCTGAAAAGGCTCTTGACCCTCTAGCACTACCTTTAAATTCTCTATTAGACTATCTCCTGCATCTTTCCAATGCAGGCCTTAAGACAAATTCAGTAAGAATCCATTTGAGTGCTATTGCAGCATCCCTTAAGTCCATCAATGGACAACCTATTTCCCCTCATCCTCTCGTTGCAAGATTCATGAGAGGCCTAACTTTAACTAAACCTCCCATTAGGCCTCCTCCGGTGGCATGGGATTTAAATCTGGTTTTTGGTCAGCTTATGAAGCCTCCTTTTGAACCCTTAGCCACCACCTCTTTGAAATTCCTTTCTTGGAAAGTTATTTTCCTTATTGTAGTCAACTCGGCTCGCCGCATCAGTGAGCTACAGGCCTTAGTGGCTAATCCACCTTATACCAGGTTCCATCATGATAAGGTAGTCCTTCGGACCAATCTACACTTTATGCCTAAAGTGGTCTCACCTTTTCATCTTAATCAAGAGGTATACTTACCTGTCTTTTTTCCAGCTCCTTATGCATCCAGTGCAGAGAAGAATCTTCATACTCTGGATTGTAAAAGAGCTCTTGCCTTTTACTTACAAAGGACACAGCAACATAGAAAGTCTTCCCAGCTTTTTGTTGCTTTTGATCCTTCTCATTTGGGACTTCCAGTTTCTAAGAGAAAATTGTCCAATTGGATTGCTCAGTGTATTTCTTTCGCCTGCCAGAGTAAGAACCTTTCTCTGGAGAGCCATGTCACAGCTCATAATGTGAGTGCCATGGCCACCTCTATGGCTCATCTAAATTCTGTGTCCATCCACCAGATCTGTCGAGCAGCCACCTGGGCCTCGGTTCATACCTTCACAGCCGATTACTGCTTGGACAAGGACTCCCGCCGGGATGCCTTGTTTGGTCAGGCTGTCCTCAAACACCTGTTCCATTCTTAAACAACTCCTACCCTCTTTCCCTGGATGGATGCCTGAGATCCATAGGAGGACATAGAACCCTTCCCAGGGTCTCATATCCTTGGAGATCTCCCAGGCATCTTAGCTAGGGAGTCCCCATATGTGTAGACTCATTCCTGCTTGTTCCTGGAGATAGCACAGTTACTTACCTGTAACAGGTGATCTCTGGGAACAGCAGGAATAAGTCTTCACAACCCTCCCACCTCCCCTAGGAGTTGTATCTCTCTATCTATCTTTCCTTTCTTCTCTCTCTCTATTGTCTCAGGTTTAAACTCGAACTGAGGAGAGGCGGTTAGGAAAGGCGGGAAGGCAGCGCGCAGGCGCTGTGGGATGCTCCCAAAAGCTTTTCTTTTTGGGAAGCTGGGGAGCGTTCCCGCCCAGGCTCCGTTGGTACCGACGTACCCATATGTGAAGACTTATTCCTGCTGTTCCCAGAGATCACCTGTTACAGGTAAGTAACTGTGCTTTATATATGGACAGTGAGTATAGAACGTAGTACAAGGACTAGTGGAGTAGGGGTTAGGGGGTGAACATATTAGGGGGTGGTATGGTAGAAATAAGTACAGGGGGACGATATTTACATAGAGCTAAATACAGGGGTTACCAGAGACCTGAAAGCATATTGGGAACGGGAGGGGAAGAGCGTTTTACCTTGTGTTGGGGCCGTATTCTTGGAATATGAAGTTTGTTACGGAAATCAGTATAGTCTCTTAGAGTGGTTGGGAGAGAGTTCCAAAGTGTGCGACCATATATAGAGAAGGATCTCAGGCAGGTTGCTTGTGTGCTAGTTATCTTGAATGTTAGTTGTCCTGAATGTTGGAATGTTGAGCAGGTTCTGGTTGTGCGGTCTTCTTGATCTTGTACTAGTTGGTTTTTGAATGAGGTCACAAAGGCAGCCTGGAGCTTGGTCGTGGATAGATTTTTAGGTGAGCATGATTTGTAGGTCAGTTTGATCAATAGTTTTATAAGGAGCCAGTGAAGTGTTTTTAGCACTGGCATGATGTGTGTGTGTCTAGGTATCCCTGTTATAAGTCTTGCTGCAGTGTTCTAAGCCAGCTGAAGTGGATGGAGTGCATGTTTTGGGAGGCCTTGAAGGATGGAATTGCAGCAGTCCAGTTGCAGGGTGATTATAGCTTGCATACTGTCTGGAAGTGGCTTGGGTCCAGGCGAGTGTGAAGGTTGTGCAGGTAGGGTCTTCATCTTAATATAGGCAGTAGATGTGATATTCTTTGTGATCCTGCATGTTCAGTTGCTGATCCAGGGTGACTCTGAGGTATTTGACTTTGTTTGACTGGGAGGGTTATCTTGAGTGTGATTGTTTTTGGAGGGGTGAAAGAGGGATCTCTTGAGATGACATGGCTTCCGACTTTACATAGTTTATTAGGAGGTGGTTGTTTTTTAGCCATTCTGCCACAGCGTTGAAACAGGATTTTTGTAGGGATAAAGTCTGGGTTGGTTGTAGACCATCAGGTTGTCAGCGTAGATGTGGTACAGTATTTTATGTTTGAAGATTTTGCATACTGGTTGGATGAACAGGTTGAAAAGTAAGAATGATAGGGGTGACACTTAGGGTACTCCCTTCTGGAGTTTGAAGGGTTTTGACATTGTGTGTGTCGTTCTTACTTGTGTTGTAGCAGCTGAACTGCATGCAATAAATAAAACCAGGAGTCAGTTCAAGGATCCAAGCCAATTTATTTGTGCACAAGTCTCAGGCAATGTCACAATTAAAATGGTCTGAGCAATGGAGTTCAGCAAAACAACATCTTTTATACCTTTCTTCTTCAGTTCTATACAGACAAACTTTCTATTGGTCCCGGTGACCCCCTGTGCCCTTTCTATTGGTCCCGGTGACCCCCTACACCCATCCAATGGAGATCTCTGACTGGGCTTAGCAGCTGTTCCCCCTGTTCAGACCTCTCTAACAATGGCACAGTTTTTAAACTCTTGATACATTTCTCCTCCAAGGTCACTTCTGGCTTAGAAAATGTGTGAAAGCAGAACACTGGAACATATCTGTCATCAGCATAAATGAACTCAATAGAAGATTCATACATCCTTATCAAAAGCAGTTTAAAGCAGTTTTCTAACTTCTACTGACTTTGGTTTCTCTTAGCTATAATATTCTCAAGTGGGGGTTGGGACTCAGGCCTAACTTACAGGTCTCTCTGACATGTTCACACTCTTGCAGGCTATGCTAGGCCATAGCCTACCACATTCCCCCCTTTGATTATTCTCACCCGCAAGTGAGAGAGGGCGAGAATCAAATCACATATTATACTTGCGTAGTAAAAGCATCATTTTGGGGTATAGGGTAATATTGCCACATAGCTAATACTTTTCATAGCTGCCTTCCGTTCTTCAGTGCTATCAATGGCTGCTGACTTTACTCGACTGTGATGAATCCAGGGTTAGAGTTCTGTAACTTTAACTGCTTTAGGGATTAATATGGTGACAACATAAGGTCCCCTCCAATGCGGTGCCAATGGTGTCTTTCTCCACTCTTTGATCCACACCGAGACTCCAGGCTTGAGAGGATGCAGGGGTTCTGTTAGATGGATGGGCAGCTGATCTTGTACCCAGGTATGAAGACTCTGCAAAACAGAACTTAAAACCAATAGTTCTTGTCTAGTAATTTCAGATCTAATCTGTTCCATATCTCCCTTTATTCCTTATACAATAGGCGGGGGTTGCCCATACAGAATCTCAAAAGGGGAAACTCCTAGAGACTTAGGGGCTAAGTATATCCTAAGAAGGACTATAGGAAGAACCCGGGGCCACTACAGGTGAACTTCTTGGCAAAGTATGGACAACTTGAGATTTCAGGGTTCTATTCATACATTCTACTTTTCCTAAATTCTGAGATCTATAGGCAGTATGTATCTGATAATGTCAATATCTCTGGACCATACTTAATGGACTTGCTTCCTGAGATTATCAACCCTCATTCTTTGTACAGGGCTCCATGTGCATGCAAGGTTGTAAGAGCATACTTAGAATTTGTGTACACATTTAGACAGAGCCCTTTTCCTATTGTCAGTGCTCTAGTAAGAGCTATCAGTTCAGCTTTCTGTGCTGAAGTTCCTGGGGCCAGAGCTGAGGACTCAACTACCAGATCAAGGGTCACCACTGCATATCCAGCACAACAATGTCCATTGATGATGAGACTGCTTCCATCCACAAAACGTCTGTTCAGGGTTCTCCAAAGGAACATCAGTCAACTCCGGGCGGCTTGAGAATATAGTGTCCATAATTTCTAGGCAGTCATCAGGGGGGTCAAGACCAACTGGTAACAACGTAGCAGGATTCAAAGCTTGACTGACCTTCAATTGTATCTGGGGGTTTTCACACAACATACTCCGATACTTCAACATTCGTGAATTTGTTAGCCAGAAGTTTCCTTTGTGTTCCATAAGGATCAGAACAGAGTGTGGTACAGTAACTTGAAGATTCTGTCGCAAAGTGAGCTTGTCTCCTTTGCTCACTAGGAGGGCTGTAGCTGCAACAGTTCTCAAACAAGGGGGGCCAGCCTTTTGCAACTACATCCAATTGTTTTGACAGATAGGCTACTGGCCGTTGCCAAGATCCAAGAGATTGAGTCAACATTCCTAGAACATTTCCTTGTGACTCATGGACATAGAGACTAACAGGTTTTCTGGACATCTGGTAGACCCAGAGCTGGTGATGACATCAGAGCGGTTTTCAAAGACTGGAATGCTGCATCCTGTTCAGGTTCCTACTCCAGTGGAGTCTTTTCCATTCCTTTGGTAACTTGATACAATGGTTTTTCCAGCAGCACAAAATTGGGGATCCATATATGACAGTATCCTGCAGCACCCAAGAAGGCTCTCACTTGCCTCCCAGTGGTTGGAGTAGGAATACTGCATACAGCTTCTTTGTGTTCTGGTTCCAAGCGTCGAATTCTGCTGGACAACTGGAATCCTAGGTATTTAACTTGTTTGACATAATTGCACCTTGGCTCTTGAGACTTTGTATCCAGCCTCATTAAAAAGGTGCAGGAGTTCACTGGTGGCTTGTAGGCATTTACTTTCTGAATTGGTGGCTATGAGCAAGTTGTCCACATACTGAAGAAGAACCCTTTCTCCTGGGTTCACATAGTAGGTTGAAAGATCCTGATTCAGGGCAGCACTGGAGAGAGTAGGTGAATTCTTGAATCCTTGAGGTAATCTAGTCCAGGTATGTTGGCCCCACCTTCCTGTTGTGGGATCTTGCCATTCAAAAGCGAACAAAAGTTGACTGGTGGGGGTTAAGCGTATGCAGGAAAAAAAAAAACATCTTTCAGGTTCAGGACAGTGAAATGAGTAGCCTCAGTGGGGATCAGTCCCAGGAGAGTATAAGGATTTGGTACCACTGGGTGTATGTTTTCAGTTGCGTCATTTACCCGCCTTAGATCTTGCACTGGGTGGTAATCCCCTGTCCCAAGTTTCTTGACTGGGAGAAAGGGGTTTCCAAGGTGACTGACACTCCTTGAGAAGTCCATACTTCAATAGTTTCATTAGCTGGTCGGGGAAGAGGATACTGCTTCACATGCACTGGTTCCGCTCTTGGCTTGAGGGTAACAATGACAGGAGCTATGTTTTTCGCTAGGCCAGTTGGATTATCTTCTGCCCATACTTTGCAAAAAATGCAATGTGTGCCTTTGAGTCAGTCCTGACTCCTGGCGACCCAGAAGCTCCTGGGTTTTCTTGGCAGTGTCACCGGAAGTAGATTGCCAGGCCTTTCTTCCGAGGCAATAGAGGGTTAAGTGACTTGCCCAAGGCCACAAGGAGTGCTAGTGGGAATCGAACCCTGGTTGCTTGGTTACCAAGCCAGTGTTCTAACCACTAGGCTACTCCTCCACTCCGCCCATACTTTAGGTGGGGCTATAAGGTTAGGAGGTATACAGGAACTAGCTGGCTTGATTGGAGATGCACTATAGAACCGCTACTCTTCTTCTTCTCGGGAAACAGTCAGCACCATCAGTCCAGCAGGCTTTGGGTTCACAGTCATTTGCATTTTTCCCCCTTCAGCAAAGGATATCTGTGCCTGGAGCTTTGCAAGCAGATCTCGGCCCAAAAGTGGAATAGGGCACTCAGGCATATACAAGAACTGGTGCATTATTCCCTGTCTCCCTAGTTCACACACACGGTTCTGCAGGAAAGGCTTTGTGGTCTTAGCCCCAGTAGCTCTGACAATGGTGATGCATCGAGAAAACAAAGGGGCTACTGGCTTTAGTATTCTGCTCCTGAATCCCCCATAAAGTCCATATATTGGTCCCCTATTTTCAGACTGACCATGGGCTCCTGGGGGCCCAGGGAAACTTGGAGTCCGGTCTGGCCTAGTCTTCATCCATGTCATAGCCTGTTGCAACTGCCACTCCCTCAATAGCTTCTTCCCTCTCTTGCTGGAACACTGTGCTCGGTTTATTCTTCCATGACTCTGAAGTCAAGTATTCCCTCCTCCCCTCCTGGGGGTGGAGTCAAGATGCGGACACTCACTTCTCTAATGTCCTCCTCTGCAATCATTCATTTTCACATTCACAAACACTTTTTTTTTTTTTTTTTTTTTGAGCAACTTCTATTAACTGTCATGCCCGCAAATTCATCCAGTTTCTACAATTTCCGTTTTATATCTCTCTGGGACTGACTGACAAAAACTGCTTTTACCATACACAAATTCTCCTGGGCTGCTGGATCGCATGGGGTATATAGTGAGGGCTGCCTGCACTATTTGGATCCCACTTGGGGTTATCAAGGCTGATGGGTCTGCATAATACTGTTTCTCAGTGTAGGAGGCATAATGCATTTTTCAGTTCAGTAAATCAGTGGCAGACTTCTGAAGGTATACAGCAATCGGGACTGTCTGGGTTCCACTTCATGTTCTCGGGTGCTGGCTGTGAGTGACCCTGAACTGGCAAATGAATCCCTGCTTGTAGTGTCATCGGTGGACTGCGGGGACTGGCCTATAAAGATACTGGGACAGACAGAGTGAAATGTCTGGAGATTCTGGGGCAGAATAAACAAACAGTTTTTTCCTCACAAACATTTAACCAGGAGTCTATGTAGAGAACTGATCAGGGAACATTTTTTGCACAATCTGATGACCACGGGAAACTACATTAAAGCTAACACTGGCCACTTCCTTTCACAGAGCATTTCTAATAGGGACGAAGACATTTGAATCCCGTAGTCTCCAGCCAGTCCCTTGCTAAAATTCTTAGTCATACATTTCAACAAAATCTGCATGGATTCTGACCCCCCCCCCCATTGATGACGTACTTGACAGCAGACAGAGGGGGCAGGCAGTCAGGCTGCATTTTCCTATGGACTAAACATAATGGATGTGTGTGCTCATTCTAAATAGGAACAATTTAGATAAAGTCCTTAAAATATAAAACTATTATTTTGCAACATGTTATAACAACAATTCCAATAGAAAGAAGTATGGCTCCTAACATGACGATCACATATCTGTTATGTATGACTGGAATGATAATACTCGGCATAGAAACTAACTGCCAGCCGTAATCTGCACTTAAGCTGAACAGTGTCTCTGCAAAAGAAAGTACTTTAAATCTTACAGTTCAGAAGCAGACATTCAAAGGACATGTACATTCCCTCAGGATTTAAATCAGTTTCAAGTCGTGATCTAATAACTACTGGCTCAGGATGCTTCATAGTCCTGTCAGGGTTCTTAACCTCTACTTCGTAGGTCATAGGGAAAACAAAGGCAGTTTCTTTAATTTCTCTATTTCTGTTTGAACCATAAAATCTGCCTATCTGATCGGAATAAAGTATTTATTTTCAAGTAACATGCCGTAACACGTAATACTAGCTTTACAAAATCCTCCTCACTTGGTCCGTACCACAAAGCAGGGCTAACAAGAACAGCTGAGGAGCTCGAGAGGGGTTAATAAGAACTTAACCCTTTCCAGCCTAAGCCCAAAACTGTCGGGATCCACAATCCTGACTAAACATTCTTATTAAATGATATATAATACATGACCATAGCAGAAAGAACATCACTATCAGAACATATTGAATAAAACAGGTACAATTTTCCTGAAATAAGCACAAATTAGCCCAGCTGTAGAATGTTGAAAACAAGCCCTCACAGGGTTAACAGCTACTATATATTCCTTTCTCCAGACACGCCCCGTCTCTCTCGCTTGCCAGTCTCAGCTGTGCTGAAGGAAAACTGAAATGAGTGAGACAGCTTCTTGATTTTACAGTGACTCTGGCATAGGTGTTTTGCGTCTTCTTTCTTCTTTTCTTAATACTATTTCTTAATTGGTTTCACAAATCACCCAACAGAATAATCTTACATTATACCGGAAGGGAAACTCGTGATTTCAACAGATAACAAAAATCAGAGACAAACAACAAACAGTAAGAACAGGCGAACACCAAACTCTTCCTCCTTTTCACGACCTGGGTGCAGTCGCCTGGCCAGGAACTGCGCTACTCAGGAGTCCGCTCTCGCTCGGTCTGTATTGCAAGACCTCTCAAGCACACTTCACACAAACATGCTAGCATTTCCCAAATTCCAAATTCCCGGGCTGACTGACTAAACCAAAATTAACCAAACCAAAAGGGTCAGTGGGTTCGCCCTGCGCACACTCATGCAGGGGTACTAGGACCCCCTGGAAGTTGATCAGACTCCCTTCACCTTTTACCAAACCGTATTAGTCTCGAGACTCTCCCAAAGCTAACTAAGAACCAGAAAAATTACTACTCACCGGATCTGGTAGCTAATACGCTGCGCAACCAATCCCTCCTTGGGTTGAATCCTGGACTCCCCTTGGGTTTGAGAGGTGTTGGCCAGCTGGACCCGGTGATCTGCCGAGGCCAGGCAGAACCCTCTCTGATACAATAGGATCAGTGGCGCCAGAGAATTCGCCCGCATCGGACAGACATGGTTCCAACTGGGCCAAACTGGAGGCGAGAAGTCGTGGTATATTTACTTGCATACCATCCCCTGCTCACACATTCCGGCCCAATGCACCAGAATATGTAGCAGCTGAACTGCATGCAATAAATAAAACCAGGAGTCAGTTCAAGGATCCAAGCCAATTTATTTGTGCACAAGTCTCAGGCAATGTCACAATTAAAATGGTCTGAGCAATGGAGTTCAGCAAAACATATTTTTATACCTTTCTTCTTCAGTTTTATACAGACAAACTTTCTATTGGTCCCGGTAACCCCCTGTGCCCTTTCTATTGGTCCCGGTGACCCCCTACACCCATCCAATGGAGATCTCTGACTCACCTGTTCCCCCTGTTCAGACCTCTCTAACAATGGCACAGTTTTTAAACTCTTGATACATTTCTCCTCCAAGGTCACTTCTGGCTTAGAAAATGTGTGAAAGCAGAACACTGGAACATATCTGTCATCAGCATAAATGAACTCAATAGAAGATTCATACATCCTTATCAAAAGCAGTTTAAAGCAGTTTTCTAACTTCTACTGACTTTGGTTTCTCTTAGCTATAATATTCTCAAGTGGGGGTTGGGACTCAGGCCTAACTTACAGGCCTCTCTGACGTGTTCACACTCTTGCAGGCTATGCTAGGCCATAACCTACCACAGTGTAAGAAGGTCAGTAAGGTATGAGTGGAACCAGGACAAGGGGATGCTGCTTATGCCAAGGTCTATTAGGCATTCAGGAGTTTCTTGTGGTTTGAGGCAGAAATATTAAGGAATATCAGTAGAAACCCTTGTCTGGTGTGACTCCCTTGAAAGGATGTTTGAGTGAGGTGAGCAACGTTTCAACGCCATGATTGGGTCTAAACCCATACTGTTGGGAGTTAATTGGGGCTACTGTGTTGATAAAGTCCTGGGCTGGAGTTGCATGGTCTTTTGAATTATTTTGGCTAGGAGGGGGATGCTATAGATTGGTCTGTACAAGGAGATTAGCTTAGTGTCAGCTGTGGGTCCTTTTAGGATGGGTCTGATGGAGGTGGTTTTTAGATTGGTAGGTATGTGCCCTTGTGTCAGCAATAGATTTATTCTCTTAGTTAGGATATGAGAGAATTTTGTTCGGGTCATCCTTAATCCATGACACCGGGCATGGGTCGAGTTGGGAGGTAGTTGTGTTGATCATGTTGAGGATCTCATCTAGGTGCTGTGTTGAGATTTGTTGGAATGACGTCCATCTGTGTGTGACACTTATGGTGTTGTGGATTAGATGGTTTGTGGTTGTGCTAGATGGGCAGGGCGTGAGCTTATTCTGTAGGTAGTTGGCAAATTCTTGTGAGGGGGCAGTCTTGGTTTGAGTGGATGGGACCCTTGTGAAGGATCTGACAATGTTGAATAATTCTCTGGGTCGATTTAGGAATTTAAGGAGAAGGTTGGTGTTGTACTCATTTTATTTATTTATTTATTTAAAGTTTCTTATATACCGCGCTATTTAGCATCAGCGCGGTTTACATGGAACAAAACAATCTCAGTACATTTGAAAACACGTATGAGTTACAGATAACAGGGCAATAAACTTGGGTAACAAGGGTAACTATCTACAATAATGATTGAACTATTTACATAAAATCAACTAGCAGCGAGATTTTAGTGTACAGAGTAATTACATCAAATTTTTTTAGTTCTAGAAGGTATGTCTTATGGAGTGGTTATGCATATGAATCTGTCTTATGACATATTAGAATAGCATTACGGTGGCTGGAAGTACTCAGTGAATAGGTAGTGCTTGATAGCCTTCCTGAACTGCTTCATGTCTCGTATTGCTGTGATATCTGGATGAAGTTTATTCCAGCATCTAGGCGCATAAGATTTAAATGCTCTGTTAATTGTTGATTGGGACCAATTATGTTTTGATATCAGATTATTGTACTCGCTCAATCAAGAGAAGTACAATAATTTGCTCAGTATTCGGTAGCTTCCTTAAGTCATTTAATTTGTCTTAGTTTGAGCTTCACTTCTTTTATTTCCCAGGAGTACCAAGGTGTGCATTGAATTTGAGTTGAAGGAGCTTTCAGTGAGGTCTGAGCGTAGGTTGAAATGATGATCCAGTTATCTACTCTTCCTGAGAGATCAGGCATGGATGCATTGAGTCATTGGATAATATGGTTTTAGTAAGTCCTCTTTGTTGAACTCTGAACCTGCGAGGCTCTGGCAATTGCTTCAAAGTCATAGTTCCAGTAGGTGTCAGGGTTATGTCAAATGATATGACATGGTGATCTGACAAGGGGATAGCAGTGACTTGGGGAGAAATCTTTGGGTTGCCGTTGCAGAGTGAAGATTGAGGATATTTCCTCCCTTGTGAGTGGATGCTGTTATGATTTGGATGAAGTCCAAGTCGTTTATGGCTTCTAGGAATGCAGATGCATGGATAGTAGGAACAGAGTTGAGGAATGGCGGTATAGCAGCTCAGGCAAGAAGTAGTATGAAGAAACAGAATGAGTGCTGTATAATGCATGTTCATCACTCCCTAGCAGCCCTCAGAGGTGCTGCTGTTGTGGCAGCATATCACTCTCCAGCAGCTGGGTTCCATCTTGCCCTGGGCACAGTTATGGCCCATAAGCTATTTCCCTTTCTAGGTATGCTGAGATCTCAGAGTTCAAGAGTTCTCAGCAAGAAAACTATTCAGAGTGGTCTGTTTAAAAAGTTCTGAGCTCTATAGTCTCTCACCTGGCCCACTAATCAGTCTCAGAGACAGAGCTAATAAACTAATAAGCTTTATTAAAAAGGATGAGCAATGAAGATACAAAAGATCAAAAGATGCAATAACAATCTAAAGAAAGAATGTCACGCACATACTAACTAATACTTTAACTTGTTTCCAGAGTTAAACCCTGTGCCCTCTTTGAATCAAATCTGAATATCATGGCAATTTACCATAGTGTCTTCCTTTTCCTAGTAAGGTTTTGTTGCACTTAAAATATCCCCTTTCAGTTTTGCCCACTGCTTTTCTACATCTTCCAAACTAACAAAATATCCACATTGAGATAATTGTTGCAATACTAGATACAATTGCCAGTTCCACAGCTATCAGAGCTTCTTTAACTGTCGTTAAAACCTGCTCTAGAAGCAAAGAAGGGGGAATACAACCAGCAAACTTACTACCAAAAATGCTGCCCACGTTCTCTTCTTTGACTTGCACTTGAACATCAGACTTCAAAAAAACGTCGCGCATGCGGACTACCTCTGATTACCAAACTTTATGCTGAACAAATGCTGATGTTTACTCTCTGCTAGTGTCCCCGAAAAATCACCCTTTTTAAAGACATACTCCCCAATCCACTGTAGAACTGAGGCCATGTGGCATCAAAGTATTTAGGTTAAAAATCCAACGCTGCTCGCGTATTAGTAGCGTCTGTTCTTGGGTCTTCCCTCTCATCGCTGATCTCACTTGCTCAATACAAAAACATTGTAAATATTGAAACTCATGTCCTAAATTGAGACAGTGTTGGACTATGGGTGCCGTGATTATTTTGCAATGTAACCGACTTTTATGTTCCAAAATCCGGATCTTGAACCGATTGTTTTTCCTATATATAAAAGATTGCAGGGATATCTAATAGCATAGACTACTGAAATGGTATCACATGATGTCGCATGTTGCAATAGATATGTTTTCCCATGGTAAGTAAAATACTTCACTTCTGCAGTGATTGGGCATATCCCACATCTTCCACTGCTCCTGTGTCCTTTCTCAAAACCCTCTCCTTCATTTGTTTGGAGAGGCCGCAAAACGGCAGGACTAAGTTGTTCTTTCAAGTTGGCATTCCGTTGCCAAACGCACCTGATATATTTATCCTCCAAACCAGGACATTGCTTAAAACATTCTTATGCTTTGAAATAATACATTGAATCTTATAACTCAACGGTGAATATCTGGTAACCATATTAATGTGATCAGCATCTGCCTTGCTGGTACTAACCTTAGAGGATCCAATCAGCCAGGCCTTATCATTAAATAGCGCCCTTCGATAAGCACATTTGGAAATCCGAAGGGGATAACCCCGATCACGGAAGTCTCCCAATAATTTCTGTGACTGTCTCGTATAATCTGTCACTTCTGTACAATTCCGCCAAAACCGTAGAAACTGAGAAAAAGGCAAACTATTTTTTAACCGGACAGGATGAGCCCTGCTATAATGCAGAAATGTATTGCGAGCAACAGGTTTTATGTAAACCGATGAAATCCAGCCCTGGGACCCGCGCCTAATCACCAGATCTAAATAAGTATTGCTATTCAAATCTATAGTGTAAGTAAATTGTATCGCTGTATTTATGCCATTAAGCCATTCAACAAACTGGATCGCTGAATCGTAGGAGCCCTTCCATAAAAGAAAAATATCATCTATGAAACGACTCCACATCTTAGATGTGGAGCCGTTTCATAGATGAACGTGGGCAGCATTTTTGGTAGTAAGTTTGCTGGTTGTATGCCCCCTTCTTTGCTTTTAGAACAGGTTTTAACGACGGTTAAAAAAGCTCTGATAGCTGTGGAACTGGCAATTGTATCTAATATTGCAACAATTATCTCAATGTGGATATTTTGTTAGTTTGGAGCTATTTTCTATGTAGTGAGATTTTATTTTGCTGTTAAGGACCACGCTCTATTTTTGTATTTCTACATCTTCCAGCTGTTCCCATCCCGCTAATACCTGCTTGAGGTATTGTCCCACCTTGGCAAAGTTAGCTTTCCTAAAGTCTAGGACCCTCACTTTTGACTGGATGTTATCAGCTCTAGTGGTAATACTGAACCACACAATCTGATGTGGTGCATTGGATGCGAGATGATCACCCACTATAATGTCCCCATTCTTTAGCACCAGGTCCAATATGTGGGTTCTGTTATCAGTTGTTGGAATAAGTCTCCCTGTAAATAATCCAGGATCTCTCTACTTCTAAATGATGCTGCAGCAGGGATGCCCCATTCAATATCAGGCAATTTCAATATGCCAATCGGCAATACCTCTTCTTTCATAGCAGTACTGCTAATGTCTTTAATTAAATCTCTGTCCACTACTTCTGCCTGTGAAGGAGCTCTTATATAACACCAAAGCAAATGGATTCTCTATTCCCTCTTTCCAGTTTAGCTAACAATGCCTCCCCCTTCTCTTGTAAGCCCTACAGTTCTGTAGCTTTAAAATGATCTTTTACAAATAGTGCCACTCCTCCTCCCTTTCTTCCTAGCCTGTCCTTCCTGAATATTATAGCCTGGTATAATTACATCCCAGTCATGGTTCTCTGTGAACCATGTTTCTGTAACTGCCACTAAATCCAAGTCGGTCTCTTCCATTAAAGCTTCAACGTCCGCAATCTTATTTCCCATACTACGGGCATTCATACACAACGCTTTCCAGATGTTGCCTTTTTACCCATGTCTACAGAAATATTTAATGTTTTACTTACCTGAGGGCTTTCACTTACCTGGGGTTTTCTTTACCCATCCCCAACAAATCTAGTTTAAAGCCCTCTTCAGTAGGTTAGGCAGTCTGCTACAGAAGACACTTTGACCTTTCTTGGATAGGTGCATATTATCTCTCCAGCCCTTGGAGGATCATCCCATGGTCCAGGAAACCAAAACGCTTTCGATAACACCATTCATGCAACCATACATGGTCTGTAGGATGCAAGCTTCTCTGCCTTGGCCTTTGCCCTCAACAGGGAGTATTGAGGAGAATACTACCTGAGCACCTATCTGTTTCATCCTCTCTCCAAGAGCCATGAAGTCACTCCTGATATGCTCAGAGGGGTACCTAGCAGTATCATTTGTGCCAACATGGATGAGCAGCATCAGATAATATCAGTAGGCTTGATGAGTCTCAGCAAACTTTGTAACATCTTGGATTATGGCACCTGGCAGACAGCACACCTCCCAGAAATCAAGTCTGGTTGGCAGATGAATGTCTTAGTTCCCCTCAGAAGAGAGTTGCCAACCCTTTGCTTCCTTGTGGTCACTGATTCTGCAACTTTGGGGTGCTTAAACTGTGGCTCTTCCTGTTCTTGGGATGTTTCTGTCTCCGCTACTTCCTGGACCGCATACTGGCTCTTCAATTTGAGGGATGATAGAATTGGAGATTGAGCATCGATTCTGCAGCCTCTGACTCGTGCCCAGCTCTCTTCTTTCTGAGGCATATCATCTTATCTCTGTTGGAGAACTTGGATGCCTCAAGAAGCATCTCATCAACGTACTTCTTGCTGTCATGGATGCTTTTCAGCCTCTCCACCTCTTCTCTCAGTTCCTCCACTTTTTTCATGAGAGAGTAAGCTTGTAGGCATCATGCACATGGAACCAATCACTTGCCTGGGATAGATTTTTCTTTTTTCTCCCCCTTCCCCTCCCCCCACCATAACTGTTCTTGGAGCTTTGGTACCTGTTAAGCGAAATGAGAGACTTACCAGCGTCCCTAACTGTTCCTCCGCTGTCTTTTAAACAAAGAGCAGCTAGCCTCTTTCATCTGAGATCTAACAACTCTGTACTATATATCCTTATGTGTAATACTGCTTGTTTGCTAAACAATTATTTGGATATGGACCAGTTTCTTATCACTTTATGCTATGGAAATCTAATATTTGTGTCTGAGATGTGTAGTCCAATCAAAGAGTCTTCTACGATATCAACTTGTTTACTTTATAGCAGATATCCAGTTGTGGAACTATGTGCTTCTTAGCTTTTTCTTTCCAAACAATAACAAAATCTGTTTTCTTTAACAAGCTAATTGGTGAATTGCCCTATATAGCAAGATCACTCACGGAGGATGGTTGGGATCTAACACCTGGGACTTCAAAAGAGCCTGCCTTCCACTTTGAACCTAAAGGTTAGAGGAGAGAGAGAAAAATAGCAGCAAAAAAACCCCTTTCAGTAATACAACTACAAAAATAAATCTGTTGGCAGAACAGCAGAGAAAAGTGATTAAAATAAAAGTAAACCCTTTTAAGAACTCTAAGGCAGAGAAGTTATATCTAGAGCCACAGATTTATCTTCCTTGCAGTGGAGACCCTTTAGCATGAGCTAATTTTAAAAAGAAAATGTTCTAGCCCTCAAGACACAAAATTATGAAAACAAGAGCATTGTAAAAAATTGCAAGAGTACCTTAAGGGTAGGGCTCTTCAACTTGGAAAAGAGGTGGATGAGGGGAGATATGATAGAGGTCTATAAAATGATGAATGGAGCGGAATGGATAAAAGTTGATCGGTTGTTTACCTCTTCAAAAAACAGAGATATGGAACACACAGTGAAGCTACAATGTAGCCCATTCAGACTAATCAGAGAAACAAGCAGGAAATCAGTCCTCACATATGGGTGACTTTGCCAATGGAACCCGCGCTGAAGCTTCTCCCCAGCTTTCAAAGAAAGCCTTTGGGAGATGCACCACGGGTGTGTGGTCCCCTTCCTGCCCAAGAGTGCCGTTGTGCCTCAGTCTCCATTTTTTCTGTGGAGGCCACTGGACGTGTCTGATTTCCCTGGAAAACCTGTTTTTTCTTTTTTTTTAATTTTCTTTCTTCGGTTTTCTTTCTCCGGTTGCTTACCGGTTCCCTTTCCCTCCCCTAAGCTTGCTTGCCTCGGCATTGTGTGTCTGGTTCGTTCCCTTTTTTCACTTGAGAATTTCTCAACCAGCTTCGCACCCTTTTTTGTTGCTGGCCAGGCCCGAGGCTTTTGACCTCATGTGGGCAGTTTTCCCCACCATGGCCTTGGCCAGTGTCTTTCAAATTTTTGACTGATGTGCTAAAACCATGTCACGCAGTGACCCATGCAACTGCTGCCTCCAATGCCTAGGGCCTGACCATGACCCTTGGACTGTGGTCTCTGCAAAAGGATGACCTCCAAGGCTATGAAGAGCCATCATCAGCAGGCAGCAGGAATCCTTCTTTCACAAGATGGACTCTGCACTGGAGTTTCTGGCAACACTGCGCTCCAGGGCATCCTCTGGAACCCTGGGGAGATTGGACAGCCTTGGAACCCTGAGGCAGCGAATCTTCCAGCCGGACCCCAGAGAAAGAGCTCAAGAAGAGCTGGAAACCCTTGAAGACCACACAAGAGGACACTTTTGGGGAAAGTGGGCAAGTCCAACAGACCCTGGTCCCGCAGTCCTCGCTGCAAGTTAGAGGGAAAGGATTGGGAGCAGCCGACCAAAATACCCTGATGGGAATTGTCGGCATCAGGTGACCAACCTCGGACACCTGAGGCCATCCTGGTCGAAGACACTCCCTGGACGGAACTGGCATCTGGCCTGAGTCCCTCTGTCTATGCCAAAGACTGCAGAGACCAGGATGGCGGCCTTTAATCACAGTTTATCTGCCTTCATAACCCAGCAGCGGGCTCTGATGCCCGGTTCCACTGGGTTATCAATCCCAACTACTGGGCCCTTGACCTCTAGGAACTCCCTGGACTTTGAGCTGATCCTCAAGCACCATCTGCTTCAAGAGATCCCTCTGTTTCAAGAGATCCCTCTGCATCGGGCCTGGTCCTGTTCCTGTTCCTCAGGACTGAGGTCATCCCGATGAGCACCCACAGCTCCAACTGCAGGACCCCAGGGGCCGTCTGGCTTGGGGTGTGATGCCTGGGCCGCCCTCAACATCTCCACCAACTTTGAGTTGGACTGGGAGACAGAGGACGAAGAGTCCCAGACACTTGCCAGCACCAGGATGTGCCCTCCTACTCATCCCCCCCCCCCCCCCCAGATCTGGCATCTGTCCCTGCCTGAGGACACAATCTTCCTCGACTTGGTGTGGATATGGCAAAGGCACTGGACTTAGAGGAGAATCCTTGGACCAAGGAGTTCGCTTGAGATCCTCCAATTTGAGGCTGCACTGAAGGAGGCACTTAGGCACTTAAGGTGCCTTTTCCTCTGATCCTGGAACGGCTGCTCCTCCACATGTGGAAGACCATGCCGGTTTATATAGTGAGCCCATGCCGGTTTATATAGTGAGCAGACGGCTGGACTCTATGTACTGGGTCCGTCGGCGCCCTGGCTTCCAGAAAACACAGCTGCCGCACAACTCCATGGTGGTGGAGTTGGCAGTGCGTTGCCATAAGAGCCAAAAGACACACTCTTGTGTGCCCTTGGGTAGGGAAGCCCACGCCTTGGACACCCTTAGCAGGAAGCACTACCAGGGCTCAGTGCTTATTGGCTGGATCCAGGCTTAACAGCTATACATAGGCATGTACCTGAGAGACCCGGTGAAGAAACTTGCTGGGTTCTTGGCTGGGCGCTCTGAGGAACCTCTCCTGTGGTTCCAGACCCTATCCTCGGCTGTCGGTGATCCAAATTCATGACCTGGGCAGTCTGACAGCTTTGCGTTGGTGGCTAGAGCAGCTGCGGTAGGCTTTGTTACGTGATGCCAGGCATGGCTACAGTCTCTGACTTGAAGCAATGGGTTCAGGATAAGTTGTTCGATATCCCTTGTCAAGGAGAGAATCTCTAAGGCAAACCCATGACGGATAAGGTCGCAGAATTGAAGACCAAATTTCTGACTAGTACCAGGCTGTCCAGGAAGACCACTACTCTCCTCAACGGAAGGTCTCTAGTAAAAAGACGCCTTACTCAAGGAAGGGCAAGGCTTATGGAAACTTCCTTCGAGGTCAGCAGGCCAGGGAACAAGGACATGGCCCTCATAAGCCCAAGACTCCCAAAAACCAGGCACCGGCTCCAGCCCAACCTGGTGGGAGCTTTTGACTCCTTGGGCATAGCTTTTCTCTGGGAACAAGCAGGAAGTCGGTCCTCACATGGGTGTGACGTCTGCGCTGAAGGAGCTCGCACGGCAGCATCTCCCCAGCTTTCAAAGAGAGCCTTTGGGAGATGTACCACGCATGCGTGATCCACTTCCTACTCAAGGGTACCATCTTGCCTTAAGTCTCCTCTTTTTTTTCCATGGAGCCCATCGGATACTGTCCAGTTTCCCCTGGAAAAAGTTGATTTTTGTTGCTAAATTTTGTCCTCTGGTTCCTCCATTCATTTTTTCATTGAGGTGTCCTTGACTGGTGTTCGCACCTTTTTCAGCCGAAGGCCTCGGACCCCCTACCGGAGGCTTTTTGATGGCCTCCAGTGGCTTCAAAAAGTGACCAGTGTGAAAAATATCACTGACTGACCCACATGATTACTTCCTCTGCCGGCCTGGAGCATAACACTGACTGCAAACCCTGCAGAACCATGACCTCAAAGGCCTTAAGGAGTCGCCATCAGCAGTAGGACACCTCTGTGCTCCACAAAGCCAGAGCCTCTTCAGAGTCCCGCAGCTGTGGTTCCTCTGAGTGTGGAGATCCCCAGAGGTGGAGCACAAGAAGAAATAACCCTCGAAGACCACCTCTGAGGACTGATCCTGGAAGACTCTGAAATCTCACCTCAAGGCCTGCAGTCCCCAGTGTGAGTTGGAGGAGTCCGGGCAAGAGCGTCTTTTCAAGCAGCCCTGTAAGGAGTTGTCGGCACCTACCAACTGGCCTCGGATCTCCGAGGCCATCCTCATTAAGGACTTCCCTTCGACAGTACTGATGCCAGGCCCAAAGTCCTCTGTGCCCATGTTGAAGGCTGCGGAGCCAACCTGTATGGAGACCAGAATGACAGCCCTAGATAGAAGTATATCTGCCCTGGTGGCCATGCAACAGGCATTCATATCCAGTTCATCCGCCCCGACAATGGGACACACTACATCGAGGGCTTCCCTGGACGACAAACCGGTCCTTGAGCGCCACAGGCCTCGAGAGAGCTCCCTGCACCGGACAAGGTCCCAGTCCCGTTCCTCGGGACACCAGTCCTCCCTAGTAAGCACCTGTGGCTCAGACCACAGATCCTCCGCAGGTCATGGACTGCCCGGAGTGGCTCCCAACCAAGGCAACCGCACAGCATCAGATTCTTACTCTGACTTCGAGTCCGAATGGGAGACTGAGGACAAGAAGTCCCTGGACACGAGGCGACAGACATGTACCCTTGGACCAGTCTTCCCCGATGACCAGGTGCCATTCCCTGCTTGAGGACGTCGCTTTTCTCCGATTTTGTGCAGGACATGGCCAAAGCTCTCACTATCGAGACAGAGGCTGAGGAGGATCCACTCACCAAGGAACTGGAAATACTCCAATACGAGGCACCTCCAGTACTCCCAATCCTCAACCGCCGCCACTGCCACCAAAACTTCCTCCGAATGTGGGAAACACCGGCGTCGGTACCAGTCATTAGCAGGCACCTCAAATCCATGTACTGGGTATGCCGAAGCCATGGGTTCCAAAGGACCCAGCTTCTTCACAACTCCATGGTCATGGAGTTGGCTATGCACTAGCTCAGAGCCAAAAAACTCAATCGGTCCCACTTGGCAGGGAGGCCCATATCCTCGACCACAAGGCTTTTCAGGGCTTCATGCTAATGTGCCAGATCAAGTCCTACCAGCTGTATATTGGCATGTGCCTGAAGGAACTGTCGAAGGAGCTTGGTGGATTCTCGGCAGGCCTCGATGGGGAACCCTTACAGAGGTTCAAGACCCTGACCTCGGCTGTAAAAGAATGCTTGAAGTTCTTATCCCGAGCAGCCTATGATGGCTTTGAGTCATCGGCTAGGATGGTTGCCGCGGGCATCGGGGCATGATGCCAAGCATGGCTGTAGTCATCTGACCTGGAACAATGGGTGCAGGACAAACTGATCGATGTCCCCTGCATAGGAGAGAACCTATTCAGGGAAACTCATGGCGGATAAGGCAGCGTAGATAGAGAGTTCATGATGAGGACCAGGCTCTCAAAGAAGACCTTGGTGCAGCCCTGAAAGAAAGCCTCTTTGGGGGGGAAAAACTCTTCTTCCAGAGGAAGAAAGGGGGCTTTAGTGGTACACCATACTTCCAGGCCTTCCTGGCCCCACAGCAGGACCAGCAACAAAAAAACCAAGGACATGGTCCCAGAAAACAAAAAAACCCCAAAGTCTTAGGCACTGGCCCCAGCCCAGCCTGGGGGGAGCTTTTGACTGCCTGTGCATGACCTCCCCAACCCTGGGAGGTCCCCTGCTGCCCACAAGGGGGAGCCTAGTCCTATTTGCCCAAAGGTAGATAGCCATCACCACGGACACCTGGGTGCTGCAAATAGTCAGGGAGGGCTACCTCCCCACCTACAACAGGCACCACCCTCTTACTTCCCAGGAGAGCCCACCCGACCTCTGGTTCACCAGACCCTGCTTTTCACTGAGCTAGCAGGCCTAATCCAGGACAAGGCAGTGGAGCCAGTCATAAGAACATAAGAGATGCCATACTGGGTCAGACCAAGGTCCATCAAGCCCAGTATCCTGTTTCCAACAGTGGCCAATCTAGGTCATAAGTACCTAGCAGTTTCCCCAAAAGACACAGGTTCCACAATGCTTGTATTGGGTCAAGCATTGATATCCTGGGTCCCTTCTTAATAATGGTTTATGGACCTTTCCTCCAGGAACTTGTCCAGACCTTTTTTAAACCCAGCCACACTAACATCCTCCGGTAACAAATTCCAGAGTTTGATTACACGTTGAGTGAAAAAATATTTTCTTTTATTAGTCTTAAATAGTTTACCCAAAACATCTCTGGGGCACAAGCTTCTACTCCAGGTATTTCCTCGTCCAAGAGGACAGGGGATCTCAGGCCCATCCTGGACCTGTGAGAACTCAACAGATTTCTGGTCCGGGAGAAGTTCAAGATGCTCTCCTTTGGAACACTGCTGCCATTTCTCCAGCAGGGAGATTAGCTTTGCTTCTTAGACCTAAATGATGCCTACACACACACAATCCATTCCAGCCACAGAAAATACCTCCAGTTCGTGGTGGGGGACAGCACTACCAATACAGAGTGCTGCCCTTTGGTCTGCCTTCGTCACCAAAGCTCTTCACAAAATGCCTCTTGGTGGTCACAACCCACTTCCAGCTCCAAGGGGCCTTCATCTTCCCTTACCTGGACGACTGACTTGTAAAAGGGGACATGGCTGTAGAGGCAGAATGCACCACTGCGTGCACCATAAACACCCTATAGCACCTGGGATCCATCATAAACTGCTCCAAGTCCCACCTCATCTTGGCCTAGTACCTAGAGTTCATCAGAACGCAACTAGATACTCTCCAGGCAAAGCCTTCCTCCCTCAGAAGAGGTCAGTATGCCTCAGAGAATTTGCCATAGAGGTACACAGACACTGGACACTACCTGCTTGGCTTCTACTCCGCCTCTTGAGGCACATGGCCTCCACGGTCCATGTGACCCCATATGTATGCCTGCACATGAGGGCAACCCAGTGGTGCCTCCACTCTTGGTGGACACAAGTCACAGGCAGACTCAAGGACTGAGTCAAGGCGACACATCAGCTGGAGGACTCCCTCAGATGATGGCAGATCCCGTGTCACCTTCAGGCGGAAATGCCTTTCCAGGCACCCACCCCCCAGAGGGTCTTCATCACGGACGCCTCCCTACTGGGCTGGGGAGCCATTGCAAAGGCCTCCAGATGCAAAGCTGCTTGTCCTAGGAGGAATCCCAGCTGCAGATCAACCTGCTGGAACTTTGGGTGATATTTCTGGCTCTCCAAGTCTTCTGCCACCAGCTACAGCACCTCCTGTGCTGATCCAGACTGACAACCAGGTCGCAATGTTTTGTGTGAACAAACAAGGTGAAACAGGGTTGTACCCCCTCTGCCAGGAGGCAGTAGCCCTCTGCGCCTACGTGGTACGCAGGGGTATGCTCCTAAGGGCAGTTTGCCTCCCGGGCCAGGACAGTGCCCTGACAGACAAACTGAGCAGAGTCCTCCAGCTTGCATGAGTGGCACCTGGATCCAGTAGTAGCCTCCCCACTGTTACGCCTCTGGGCATCCCCTTGATGGACCTTTTCGCCAGCCTATGCAGTTGCCCCCATTCTGCTCCCTCCAGCCACACCCTTCTCAGGTGGCAGCAGATGCATTCCTTATCCTGTGAATGGAAGGCCTCCTATATGCTTTCCCACCGACACCACTGGTCGCCAAGACCGTATTCAAGATCCAGTGCAACAGAGCATCTCTAATGCTGATAGTTCCTCAGGTGGCCCAGGCAGCCCTGGTTCCCACTGCTCCTCTCCCTATCGACGGTGTCGCCGATAGCCCTGGGGCTCAGCCCAGTGGAACTCACAAGAGCAGGGCTACACACCAACCTGGGGTCCCTGTTACGCACAGTTTGGCTTCTGAAAGGGTAGCATAGCTTCCTTCAACCTCCCACAGGACGCGGAGGAGGTCCTTTTGGCCTCGCATAAGGCCTTCACAAGAAGGGCGTATGCCTTCAAGTGGCACCTTTCTCGGTGTGGTGCACAGAAAGATGGGAAAACCTGTTTTTCTGCTCGGTACAAGTAGTACAGAGAAGTCCAAATGGAGAGAAATGAGCACCGAGGGTACACACAAGAAAACAAAAGTAGGTGCACCAAACAGAGTGGTCAGGTTACCAACTTTATTCCAGCCCCAATGCGTTTTGGCAACGCCTTTGTCAGGAGGCGCACACCTCAAAGATAAAAACAAAAAACATCTTCATTACATAAAAACATACACAGGAATGAGTAAAAAAATATATATATCATAAAAATGAACATATGTAAATATCCGTAAAGAATAATAATGATGCAATAAAATTTAAAAAACAAAGCAAAAACAGAACAACATTAAAAACCAATATTGAAGCTGGACATTATAAATTAAGGTATGTGACAATTTAAAAAATGTGACAGTTAAAACCAAATACGAATGTGGTACATACAACATATGCCAAGAAGGCACGATTAAAAAGTCATAATCCAATCAGACCACAAATTGAAATTAAATCACATAATCATTGCTTACTGCCAAATGTTAAGTACACACATTATAAAAAAAAAGGTTAAAACACCTGTACAAGGGGACAAGGAGGATATAAACCTTTGTACAAAGTGGGGGGGGGGGGGGAACAACCCCACCCCACCCCACCCCACCCCACCCCACTATACTGATGCCCTAAGAAATCTTACAGATAAAGCCAATAAAAACAATAAAACAAAAAATAAAACCAAGGGGAAAGGAATGGGAAGGGAGAAAAGGGAAGAGAAAAAGACAGAAAAAGAGGGGAAGGGTAGGGGAGTTGAGAATGAAAAAGAGGGGAAAAAAGGGAGGAGGGGAAAGGGGGGAGAAAAAAAACTCACTGTGATACTGTATGCAATGTGTAATATGTTGAAACACTTGAGTCCTACAATTGAAAGCAGAAAATTAACATGGGTAACCCCCCCCCCCCGCCCCATCAATTGTAGGACTCAAGTGTTTCAACATATTATGCATTGCATACAGTATCACAGTGAGTTTTTTCTTTCTTTTTCCCCCTTTCCCCTCCTCTTTCCCTCTTTTTCTGCCTTTTCTCCCTTCCATTCCTCCTCCCCTTCCCCCTCCTTTTTTTGGTTTTATTTTTTTCTTTGTTTTTATTATTTTTATCTGTAGGATTTGTTATGACATCAGTATAGTGGGGTTGGTCCTCCCCCCCCCCCCTGCCTTTTTTTGTACAAAGGTTTATGTCCTCTTCATCCCCTTGTTCAGGTGTTTTTGCCCTTTCTTCTTTTTATTTATTTTTTTAATTTTATCTTTATGCAATTTTACAACACTCAACCAAGAATACAATTCTTGTATCGAAATCGGGTTATGAGTATCACAAGAATATTAATGAAAATTATAAAACAATCATTCCCACTCGAGCCCACAACAAAGGGAGATCCAAGAACAAGGAAATAAACCAGATTACATATTTGCAGATTATCAATACAGGAGAACAACCAGTATATCTAAATAATCAAGGTGGATCAGTTGAAGGCCCAGCCAGGTCAACCAGTAGGTGGGAGTCAAAGAAGGACAACAGCTGGGAGGACTCATAAAAAAACAAGAAAAAGTCTGATACTTAAATCAGACATTTGCAGGGGTACTTGAGGAAAAAGAGCCCTCCAAGGTGCTGTACACCCGGGCAAAGGAGTAGAAACTCTCGTCTCCTCTGAGTATCACGAGCCAAATTGGGGTACATACGAACTAATAACCCTTTAAATCGCAAATTCCATTTCTTAAATATCTTCAACCATTCCTTATCTGATAATAAAGCTAAGGTAATCAACAGAGTAGCAGATGTTGCTACTTCTTCCTGACATTTTTCCAAAATATCAGTAATATTATATCCACATGCTCTAAACCTAGGGCACCCCCAGGCACAACTGATTTTTTTGAAGAAGGAATATAGTATACCTTAACCATAGGTGGATGTGATTCAGGAGGAATCTCTAATATATCAGTTAAATAACTTTGAAACATATCTATAGCAGAAACAAGAAAGACTCATGGAAAATTCACCAGCCTCAGATAGCAGCCCTAACTGAGTTCTCAAGTTTAGTTGTCTCAAGTTTAGTTTTAATTGTAGAAGATTCTTTAACATGAAAATCCGAACGCTGCTCCAAGTCCACCTTAATTTGTACAGTAGTTAGCAAACTCTGAAATAAAAGTACCTTGGTTGTAGTTTCTGCCATGTCCACTAAATACTGTTGAATCTTCTAAAACAAAGAGGTAATCTGGGACACCAATGCTTCCCGAAGCTGAACAATGGCATTCCAAATCGTTTCTGACGTGAAGATCTCAGGATGGTGACTCCTCCATTGCTACAGAGCCGCCTGCTGAAGCTTCCAACAGCTGTGCCCAGCTCTGTAAGGCAGTCACCTCTGCTGCCCACTCTCCTACTTGCCTGCACTGGAGAGACTCTGAGAAAACGCTGACCCTGGGAGAACACTACTCTCTCAGTTGGAGACTCGAGCTGCCCTTCTGCCACCGGCAAGGTCGAAAACGCTTCTGCGCCCACCTGCTGTAGCGCATCCAGAGAATCCTGCACACAGAGCATCTTGATAGCATGCTGCAAATCAGGGGAGACAGAATCACTGCCTGAGATTGGCGTCCAGCCTACCAAGTCTGACGCTGACATAACCGGGCTAAACTCCCCCGACTGAACTGATTGTTGAGCAGGCCGGAGAAAGAAGGCATCAAGTTGCCCAATGACCGAAGGTAATGGGGTAGAGGTCGAGGGAACCAAGGAGGGACAACTAGCCCCCTTAACCTTCCGCTTCCTATCCATTAGGAAAAACCTGGCCTGTAATAAATTCCTGCAATCTGCCATCTTGGATCCTTGTGCAAAGCTTGCTCTTCTTTATAATATGTGTGTACTTCACATCTTCATTGCTTACTGCCAGTGTTATTTAATTTCAATTTGTGGTTCTGATTGCATTATAACTTTTTAATCAGCCCTTCTTGGCACATGTTATACGTTACACATTTGTATTTGGTTTTAACTGTCACATTTTTTAAATTGTCACATACCTTGATTTGTATATATTTTTTAAATATTTTATTTGTTTTTTCTTGAACAATACATATTATTAAGGAAACATTATCACAATAAACACATCCAATAATATACAAGGAAAGAATAACTCAGCAAAACCCACATCAAGAGAGAGCAATTTCAAAATTAGACTCATTACAATAAAGCAGGAAAACAGGAGCAAAAGCTCCACAATGGGGAACACTTATCATACCACCCTAACCCTCAGCAACTTCCTTTTCTGTCAAAAAAGACTGCAATTGAGTAACATCAGTGTAAACAAAAGTTTGTCCCTCAAAAGTAAGTATACAATGACAGGGAAATTTTAAGAAAAAGGAGGCCCCCAAAGCCACTATTCGATCTTTCAATGCCAGAAAATGCTTAGCCTAATCAGGGTAACCCTGCCTACGTCCGGAAAAACTTGAATTTTTTGACCACAAAATAAGATTTCCCGGTGTTTGAAATAAGCCTGCAAGACAATTGACTTAGTGTACTCAGAACCAAAGGTCACCACAAGGGCACTACGTTTGGAAATGACTTCCGCAGAGTCTTCAAGAAAAGCAGTAAGTTCCTGTCCAACCGAGAAATCGGATAAAGAAGATAGATCCTTATCCTTATCAGAAGGAGAGAATCTAGGAGAAAGGTAATACATATGGATAATGTCTACATTCCCATCTAATTTTAACACTTCAGTAAAATACTTCTTTAGCAATATATCAGAAGATAGCAAATGTGACGACTTAGCCCGAGACTGATTCTCAAGTACCTCCAGCCAATAGGAAAAGGCCAAGGAATTACGCATTAAAGCTATATCATTATCAGAACATGACTGGAGCTGAGAATCAGTGCGGGCCAAGACCTTAGCAAAGGAACTTAGTTGCTTATCCATGAATTGCATTTTACCTACAACGACATGGGTAAACTGACACAGGGAAGATACAGTAGAAGATAATCGCATATCAATATTATGAATAGCAGACCAAAAATATCCATAAGAGTTACTTCCCCAACTTGAGGGGTAGAGGCCAAACCATCAGATATAACTGGAGAGACAGGTTTAGGGATTGGAGGGCAAACTTCAGGAGACAACTCCAACAAGGTAAAAGAAAAAGGAGGCTGAGGAAACGATGGTGGTGACCGAGAATGAGAGCTCAATGAAGTCCCTTCCAGTGACGATACGGCAGGCAACAGGGAAGTCAAATGTTTGTCTATGGGGCCCACCACCTTACCTCCTTGCTCTTTGGCTCCAGATTTCACAGTCAACTTCGCTTTCCGCTTACCCATGGAAGACAAACACAGACCTCTCAGCTCCTCAGCTGCGTCGAAGGGGCGTCAAAGGGGCGTAGCCTGCCCCTTAGGATGCGCCATGCTGGCCGTGACACGCGGCCGTGTACGGGGGCTGCTGGGTTATGCAGAGGGAGGGGTCCTCCACACTGGAACTGTCCTCCGTGTGCCTGCCCGATCTCAGCAGGACCTCTGGACACCTATTGCACTGCTCCCACAGCTTCCAAAAAACATCTACATCTGTTCCCCCGATCAAAAACACTCTCCACACTCCTAAAACAGTCGGGTTATGTAGAGGCAGAGGGAGGGGTCCTCCACACAGGAACTGTCCTCCGTGTGCCTGCCCGAACTCAGCAGGACCTCTGGACACCTGTTGCACTGTTCCCGCAGCTTTCATAAACAACTGTGTCTGCTCCCCCAATCAGAAACACTTTCCCACATACCTTGATTTATAATGTCCAGCTTTTAATAATGTGTTTAATAATTTGAATGTTCTGTTTTTTAATTCTATTGCGTCATTACGTCATGCTGCATTTCCCAAAGGCTTTGTTTTGAAAGCTGGGGAGATGCTTCTGTGTGGGCTCCATCGGCACCAACGTCATCCATATGTGAGGACTGATTATGGCTGTCCCCGGAGAACACTTGATACAGGTGAGTAACTGCTCCCCCCCCCCCAGGAGGCCCATCCCAGGAGCCCACAGGGGGTTGTCTAATCTTGTTTGCCCACAGGTGGCCATCCATCACTACAGACATCTGGGTGCTGAAGGTGGTCAAGGAGGGTTATCTCCACCTTCTGCAGACACCACCTCCATTCTTCCTGGGAGAGCCCTCCAAGACTCCCCTCCACTAGACCTTGCTACTGCAGGAACTCATGGGTCTTCTGGAAGACAGGGCAGTGGAACCAGTGCCTCTATTCCTGTGGGGCAAAGGGTTCTACTCAAGGTACTAACTCATACCCAAAAGGCCCATCCTAGACATATGGGACCTAAACAGGTTCCTAGTGAGGGAGATGTTCAAAATGCTCTCCCTTGGAACATTGCTGCCATACCTCCAGCAGGGAGACTGGCTATGCTCTTTGGACTTAAAGGATGTGTATGCTCACATCCTCATCCACCCAAGCCACAGGCAGTACCTCAGGTTCATGGTGGGGGGCGGCCACTATCAGTACAGGGTGCTACCCTTTGGCCTAGCATCCATCCCCAAAGTTTTCAACAAGTGCCTAGCGGTTGTCATAGCCCACCTTCACCTCCAAGGAACCTTCATCTTTCCCTACCTGGATGACTGGTTAATAAGAGGGACTTGGCCGATGAGGTGCAACAAGCCACGGCCCGCACCATCCACGTCCTTCAGTATCTGGGGTTTCTCATAAACCACCTCAGATCCCATCTCCTCCCGGCACAGTGCCTGGAGTTCATAGGGGCATGACTGGACACCATTCAGACCAGAATCTTCCTGTCCCTGGACAGGGCTGGCTGACTTAGGGCATTGGCCGCAGATGTCAGCACCAATGCTCGGTATCCGCTTGCCTTCTGCTCAGACTGCTGGGCCACATGGCATCCATGGTCCATGTTACCCCAGATACCTGCCTCCACATGGGGATGGCCCAGTGGTGCCTCCGCTCCCAGTGGACCCAGGCCATGGGCTTGACTATAAGACTGGGTGTTGGTGACCCACAGGCCGGTGGACTCTCTCTGCTGGTGCTAGGTGCCTTAGCATCTTCAGGCCAGGATCCCTTTTCAGGCCCGTCCCTCAGAACATCATCACCATGGATGCCTCCCTTCTGGGCTGGGGGGCTCATTGCGAGGACCTCTGCACTCAAGGCAGCTGATCACAGGCGAAAAGCCAACAGCAGATCAGCTTCCTAGAGATTCGGTCCATATCCCTGGCCCTCTGAGCCTTCTGCCACCGTCTGCAGCATCAGCTGGTGCTGATCCAAATGGACAACCAGGTCGTAATGTTCTATATCGTCAAGAATGGGGGCACGGAGTCCTATATCCTCTGGGAGGCAGTAGCCCTCTGCTTGTATGCGAACCACAATGGCATACACCTGAGGGTGGTATATCTGCTGGGCCAGGACAATACCCTGGCAGACGGGCTGAGCAGGGACCTCCAGCCACACATGTGGCAGCTGGACCCCAGAGTGGCCTCTCGGCTCTTCCAACTCTGAGGAACTCCATGGCTGGACCTTTTCGCCGGCCTGGCCAACTCTGTTGCCCCACTTTTGCTCTCAACAACCACACCCATTCCAGATGGCAGTGGGTGCCTTCCTCATCCCTTGGATGGAGGCTCTCCTGTATGCCTTTCTGCCCACGCCGCTGATAGCCAAGACTCTTTTCAAGGCTCAGCGGGACGGTGCATTGCTGATATTGGTGGGCTCCCGGTGGTCTGGGCAACCGTGGTTCCCACCTCTCCTTCGCATGCCCATAGTGCCCCTAATCCCCCTGGTGAGTGACCCGGCACTGTCACAAGGAGGAAGGCTCCCTCCTGCACCCCAATCTGTTATCTCTGGCGCTAACAGCTTGGCTGCTGAAAGGGTAGTTTTGGCCCCTTTCAACCTTTCAGGGGAGGTTGAGGAGGTCCTCCTGGCCTCCCACAAGACCTCTACAAGATGGACTTATGCTTTCAATGGCACAGATTCTCTGTGTGGTGTGCGGAACAGCTAGTAAACCTGTTCTTGTGCTCTGTGTAGCTTATGGTGCAATATTTGCTTCACCTGTCCCAGGTAGGACTAAAGTCTAACTTGGTCAGGGTTCACCTGAGTGCTTTTGCAGTACATCACCACCTCATTGATGGCAAGCCTCTCACTGTCCGGCTCCTCATAACCTGCCTCCTGCGCATCCCCTCTACCAATTTGATCAGCTCTATCTTTGATATAATTTGTACTCTGGTATCTCAGAGACATGGTGGAAGGACAACCAGTGGGACATTGATACCCATCATATCTAACTTCTCATTTAGTGCTATATATTCTAACTATCCCATCGTATTTTTTAGACTTCCAGCATTTGCATACAAGCATTTTAAGGACTGTATTTGTTTCATATTAATCTGGTTATCGGTAGGCAGGGGTAATTTGGAATCTTTAAGCTCTGTCTGTCTGCTGTGTACTCAAGGGCATTTGGGTTACCTTTGTCTTTATTGGAACCTCTCTGCTGATGTGCCCTAACTTCATTTTTTTGGTAGTATCCTCCAAGGATACATTGTTCCGAAGCATGCACCCTTGGGCGACTGTCGGCTTTCCCCTATTATCTAGTTTAAAAGCTGCTCTATCACCTTTTTAAAGGTTAATGCCAGCAGCCTGGTTCCATCCCAGTTAAGGTTAAGCACATTCCTTCGGAAGAGTTCCTCCTTTCTCCAGAATGTTCCCCAGTTTCTAACAAATCCAAAACCCTCATCCTTGCACCATTGTCTCAACCACACATTGAGACTCCGGAGCTCTGCCTGCCTTTTGGGTCCTGCACATGGAACGCAAAGCATTTCGTAGAAACCTACCCTGGACGTTTTGGATTTCAACTTCCTACCTAAAAGCCTAAATTTAACCTCCAGAACCTCCCTATCGCATTTTCCTATGTCATTGGTACAGACATGTACCAAGACAGCAAACTCCTCCCCAGCACTATCTAAGACCTTGTCTAAGTGGCACGTGAGGTCCACTACCTTCACACCAGTCAGGCATGTTACCAGGCGATCCTCATGGCCACCAGCCACCCAGCTATCTAATTGCATAATGATCGAATCACCAACTATAATGGCTGTCCTAACCCTTCCCTTATGGGCACATGGCCCTGGAGAAAATTCCTCAGTGCGAGAGGGTGTTACATCACCTGGAGGACAGGTCCTAGCTACAGGATCACTTCCTACCACACCAGGGTGATGGTCTCCTGTCATGTGACCTCCATGGTAACAGGGATGCTGCCAGACTGGAGGTGGGACTTCAGGACTATATACCTGTAGGTCTCATCTATGTACCTCTCTGTCTTCCTTATGTCTTCCAAGTCTGCTACTCTTGCCTCCAGAGATCGGACTCGTTCTCTAATAGCAAAGAGTTCCTTGCACCTTGTGCACACGTAAGACCCTTCACCACCTAGGAGAAAATCATACATGTGACACTCAATGCAAAAGACTGGAAAGCCCCTATCTTGTTGCTGAACTGCTGTCTGCATCTTTGTTTTAAGGTTGTGTTTAGATATTTAAGTTCTTTACTTACTAAGGATTGCTGGAGATACTTATACTAATAAAACTATATCTAATACGTTTAATGTACTTTGTTCACCTGAAGTTTAATTAATCTCAGGTCCTTAATGTATGCTGATGAGAATAAACAGCTGCACCTGAGAGTGAATATGGCACCTCCTTTCGTTTAAGAGCTTTATAGGTGCTTAAACCTATGATTATCCCAGGGGTGGGTGGGTATCAGGGAGGGAGGAAGGGAAAGAAGACTTATTAAAAGCTGGCTGCTACACAGTACCCTGTCCTGTGCTTCTAAGCTAATCTGTGACCAATCTCCAGGGGGAATCCCACAGCCCTTGCTTGGATAGAGGGAGTCTTGGGTTCTAAATTTAAGCAGAAAGCTCTCTGCTGTGTTTCAAATTTAAACTGTAAACTCTTTGCTGCTACTAGTCCTTGATTGATTTCTGGGTTCAAGATTAATCAGCTTTAATCTAAAGAATTCCTTTTTTCCCAAGATTCAGAAAAATTCCCAGAAGTAAATACAATTGCAGATCTCTCTCCATAAGTAGCAGTCTCCTTTTGTAGTCCTTCAAGACACTCATGGGACAAACATTATGGAATCGGCATACCTTTTGGGAACCTGACAGGAATTTGTGAGCTGGATGGGCCACTGCTGGAAAGAGGATACTGGGCTTGATGGACCCTTGGTCTGACCCAGTATGGCATATCTCATGTTCTTATGTAAGTTGAAGCGAGAGGCAGAGACAGACCAGTTCGATTTCCCTGTCTGATTTGTTCCTAGCTGTAGTAGTGACTCTGGTTTTACATTTTCTTAATTCAATATTTTATTTCAATAAAACAAAGTATACAGCATGAGAAATTAACAAAGAAAAGCAACACGGGACTTCTTTAAAGCATGGTTGAATTTATAAATTAGTCCTAACAATGTCCAAAAATATTAGAAAACAACAACAAAAAAAACCCTATTGTACTTAGTGACCTGCTATAACACTGTTGCCAAAAGAAAACGAAAAAAAGAGAACTGGAGAATTAAGAGTGTCATTAGTTTAGTATGCAGTAGTAGCCTAGTGGTTAAAGCAACAGCCTAGCACCCAGGAGATTGGGGGGTTCGATACCTTGCCAAGAAAATCCAGGAGCTACTAGGTCGCCAGTAGTCAGCATATACAAATATTATCAAAAACTATGAACACGGGTTAAAAAAAATAAGGTAAGAATAGGAGGAAAAGCAGTAATGCAACAATGTCATCCAAAAACAAGACAAATAGCTGAGACATAATAAGGACAAATAGAACTATTTAGAAAAGGAAAATGCAACATACACCACTAGCTGGCCAAGTTGGAAAAGACCTGCCTAAACACTAGGCCTTAAACTAGCAAAAATAACTCTCCATGGGTATATGAATGGGAAGGGAGTGGGAGCAGGGTGCTTGATGGAGTGGAGGAGTGGCCTAGTGGTTGGGGCAAGGTACTTCAGGCCGGAAGGTCAGGGGTTCAAATCCCACTAGAGGACAGCAACCTTGGGCCGGAAGGACTGGGGTTTCTAGTCCCACAGGTGCTCCTTGTGGTCTTGGGCAAGCCACTTAACCCTCCATAGCCCATGTTCCCTGTAAAATAGTTATCTCCAAGTTATAATGCCCTGTTCAATGTAATTTCAGTTTGTTCAATGTAAACCGCACTGATGCAGAATAGCGCGGTATATAAGAGAATGTAAATAAATAAACACTGCCCTTTGAGTGTTTTATAATCTTAGTTTAGAGAGGAGAAATGAGAAGCAGGTTGGCCTGAAAGGATCTCGGAGAATGTGAAGGGCAGTAAGGACTAGTGAATGAGTTCATATACTATGACCATTTTGGGTAGAAGGCAATGTGGGCAAGGATTAATATTTTAAACTTTATTCTACAATTGATAGGGAACCATTGTTAAACATAAAGGGACAGCATGGTCAAAGAGCTTGGCATTGTATAATAATTTTACGGCAGTGTTCCAAGTCAAATGTAGTCTTAAAAGAAGGAATAGTTCTCAAAAAAAAAACATAAGTTCAAAAACCTCAGTATTAGATATAAATCATTGTGATCTGTTAGGGGTTTTTTTGTTGGTAAATTACATCAGCAACTGTAACTTAACTGCCTTTTCCAGATCATCCCACTAAAACAGTCCAGACTAGTGGGTTATCACCCTCTGCCAGCAGATGATGGGAGACTGTTTAAAAAAACAAACAAACAAAAAAACAAAACAAAACAAAACCCAGAGGAATGCAATGATGACCACTGGTATAAAAGGCAGTGCAGCTAAGAGCACTCTCCAGTATTTTCTTTGTCTCGAGCAGATGGTGGTTGCTTTGTTCATGCAACCTTGAGCTCCTGGTGGCCATCTCGGGGATACCTGTCAGTCGAGCTTGGTTCTTGGGGACCCCAGGGCATATTTGAGATACCCCTCTTGGGGGGTGTTCTTTTTTGGGGGGCTACCTATCATGAGGACCAGTTTGAGTTGTATGGAGATTCTTCTCTGGGGGTGCCTATGCTTCTGTTTTGCCTATTTGTTTTATTTAGCCTTTATTTTGCCTAACTGAAAAATAAAACCCTAAGTTAGTTTTATTTTTATTTCTTGAGCTGTCCTTTTAAGGCACTGGGCTCCCACCCCACCAACACCCGTGGTGACATACGCAGTGAGAGTCTTCACCTGGGAGGGTTTTCTGGTGTAATTGAGTGCCCCCTCTGTGTTACTGCATCAAGGGCTGCTACTCTACTTTGTTGGCGGGCTGGTTTGTTCGTTGTCCTGTTTTCCCACCTGATTTCCGTCTTTGTGAGGCTGTTTGTGCATTTGCATGCCCTGAAACACAAGGCAGGTCATCTGCTCTTCTGTGTTTTTTTTTGGCTGCGGCAAGCGGTATTTGTTGGACTGGTTTTGTACTGCTTGTGCAACTGATCCCAGAGACACTTCACAGATCTCCATAGTAGTTTCTCCCGGAGGATAGGCAGTTTTTCAGGCAAGGCTCACTCTCCTCCAGCAGATTCACACCATCTTCCTGTGGTTCCCATGTTGAGCCCCGTGGCTGTACAGGCACCCCTGTTGGTTTCTCAGTCGCTTCTAAGAGTGGAATGCCCTCCCCCTCTGTTTGTTCCTCAGCAGCAGTTTATTTTTTCATTTCAGGGTGCAGCAAGCTCAGCAGCTGAGCTTGCTGCTTTATTTCATCATGCCTGGGCCCTATGGAGAGGGGGTCAGGGGGGTTTGTGCGTCTGAAGTTCCTTCCATAACAGATCCATTTAAGGCTACTCATTCAGACCGAGAGCACTCCCAGTCTGTGTATTCGCCTCACGCTGATGCTCAGATTTGTAAAGATTTGATTTAGGGGCTGGAGGTTTCAGAGTCTTTGGATGGTGATGCCTCTGATTCTGATCTGGATGATCCTGCTGGCAGTGGGTCTAGTCTTAAAGAAAGCGAGGTATACCCTCTGCCAGACGTTAGTGAATCCTGCATGATTCATCTTTTCGCCGGAAAGAGATTCCTTCTGTGACAGTCCAGATTGTTTTTGAGTTGCATATCCCTAATCCCTTCTGCTGACAGCTAGGCTCCATCAACTTACGACACTATTTTGGCAGGCATCTGAAAGCCGCCTAGGGCCTTTCCCTTTCCTCCCGAGTGGGACTGTCCAGAAGTGCCTTTTGACCATTGCTCGGCGCCTGGGTAGGATCTACTCCTAGTCCTAGAAGGACTTTGATAAGTGGTTTCGTTACTCTATGGTAGACACACTGATCATCGCAGTCACTAAGCGCACCACTATCAAAGTTGAGGGTGGTGCAGCTTTGCAGGATCAACAGGACCAGAAGGTGGAGGGTCTTCTGAAGACTGCTTTTTCTGCTGTCTCCTTGGCAGTCCAGGTTCCAGTGTGTGGAGACCTAGTGGCTTGAGCCCTTTTGTGTTCGCTCCAGTTGTTGCTGGAAGATTCTAATTTAGCTTGTCTGCAGTAGGTGCCTGCTTTTCTAGCTGATGCCATATACATTCTTTTGCACTTAGCTTCCCAGGGGTTTGCTGCATCCATGGTGGCTCACCGCTGACTATGGCTTTGAAACTGGTCTGTGGGTGCGGCTTCTAAGGTGCACTTAGCCAAGTTGCTATTTAAGGGCAGGCTGCTTTTTGAGGAGGACCTGGAGAAACTTGTGAAGGATCTTGGAGGTCAGCGATTGCCAGAGGATATAGCCCAAGGCTTCCTCCAAGTGTTCTTTGTCTTTGGGCACTGGTTCTTCTCACTCTAGTTTCTGGGATATTAGTCCTCCTTGTTCTGAGATACAAGTTATTTCCTTTTCTGGATCCAAGTCTCAGCCCTTTCAAGGTTTCCACAAGTCCAATGCCTCCGGCTGCAAATTCTCTTCATCTTCCTCCCGGCACTCCATTCCATTCAGTAAGGCAAGTTCCTTGCTTATTTGGATCTAGCAAATGCTTACTTCCATACTCCCATCAGGGAGGATCAACTTTTCCAGTTTTGCGCTCTTACGTTTGGTTTAGTGACAGCACCTCAAACATTTTCAAAGGTCAGGATGGTGGTTGCTGCAAGCCTTTGGCATCAGAGCATTTGTGTGCATCCTTATCTGGATGACTGGCTCATCCAGGCCAAATCTTATGTATTTTTTTTATTTAACTGGCTTTTTTTATGCTTCTTTATCATTTCACTCAGTGGTTTGCATTGTAACTTAGATTTGGTAATGTACTTTAGACAGGGACATTGATAACTTGGATTTTTCTGAAGCAATGGAGGGTTAAGTGACTTGCCCAAGGCCACAAGAAGTGATATTGGGAATTGAACCCTGGTCTCTTTTTGTTCCCAAGCCAGTGCTCTAACCATTAGGCTGCTCCTCTTCTGAAGCTGTCTGGTCCATAGAATGGGTGATACAGCTCCTTGAGAGTCTGTTGGGTAGTCAATCACAAGAAGAGCTGTTTGCCCTCTCAGACCTTGGAATTCCTTGGGGCTTGTTTTGATACTTGTTTAGGACGAGTTTTTCTGACCACAAAATCTTGGGAGAAGTTCAGCAGGCAACTGAGTTCCGGAACAATCCCCTCCAAGAGTGTGGGATTATTGGAAGCTGTTGGGAACAATGGCTGCAACTCTGGACTTGGTGCCCTGGGCTCGGGCTCATTTGTGTCCTTTGCAGCGGGTCTTGCTCTCCTAATGGTCCTCTTGTTTGCAGGACTGTGAAATGCATCTTCCACTGCCTTCCAGCTTGCGGAACAGTCTCATTTGGTGGATGTCTTCCCCGCAAGATGCTCTTGGGTGCGCCGCTTGAGACACCAGCCTGGCGTAATGGTTACTACAGATCCCAGCCTGCGGGGATGGGGAGCTCATTGTCAAGGTCAGTACACACAGGGATACTAGTCCTGGGCAGAGGCCAGATGGGCTATAAACCATCCTGAAATGAGTCTTCACTTAGCTATTATGCACTTTTATTTTGTCTTGATTTGGGGTCATGTGGTTAAAGTCCTCTTGGGCAGTGCCACTGCAGTGTCACATGTCATTTGTCAGGGAGGCACCAAGTGCTTGGGTGTGGCACGGAAGATGCATCTTCCATTTCCTTGGGCGGAATGTCATCTGCTAACCCTCTCAGCTCAACACATCATGCGGGAGATGATGGTGTGGAGGCTGATTCTCAGTCATCTCCTAGACACTGGTGATTGGGAGCAGGAACAGTGGGCCTACAATTGCATAGTGGAGCACTGGGGACTTCCAAGTGTGGACATCATGGCGATGGCATCTAACACCAAGGTTACCACCTTTTTTTCAGCTGTCAGAAGGATGCCAAGGCAAAGGGCATGAATGCCCTTCAGCAGTGGCCCCAGTCTCCCCTGCTGTATGTGTTTCCTCCTTGGGCCCTCATTCCCCATGCCCTCCAAAGACATCCCTGCTTGGTGATCCTAGTGGCTCCGGATTGGCTATATCGCCCTTGGTATGCAGACCTGGTATGGCTTCTGGTATCACAGCCTCTGTGTTTGCAGAATGTTGCTACAACAGGACCCATCCTTGTGGACGACCTGACTCCCTTTTCGCTTATGACTTGGCCCTTGAGAGGTTCCACCTAAGGCGTAAAGGATATTCGGCAGCAGTGTTTGGCACTCTCTTGAAAGTCTGTCACTGGTCTACTTTTTTGCCTTATGTATGTGTGGTGTCTGAGAACTGGTGTTGCCGTCACAACATCTTACCATCAAAGGTACTGGTATCATCTGTCCTCACCTTCTTGCAGGATGGTCTAGAAAAGGATTTGTCCTGGAATTCCCTTAGGGTGCAAATTGCTGTGCTTTCCTCCTCCTAGGGTCTGGCTGCTCCCTGGCTTCTTACCAAGATGTGGCCCTTTTCTTAAGGGAGTTCGAGCACTGCATCCTCCAATCCATCCAGTGGTTCCTCCTTGGGATCTGTCGCTTGTTCATTGGGCGCTCATGAATTTGCCCTTTGAACCTCTGAAAAAAGCTATGCTTAAGAATTTGTCTCTGATTACTGTTACTTCAGCGCATCACATTTCCAAGTTATGGGCTTTTTTGTGTCTGGATTATTTCTTATCCTTAGAGAACACAGTCCAAAGACCTGATAGGTGGAAAAACACTTTATGATAGGGTTGGCTATAGGTTTGAATTAATAAAGTGTTTTTCCACCTATCACGTCTTTGGACTGTGTTCTCTACAGATACGTGCGTTTTTGCCTACCTTGTGGTGCATGTTATTTCTTATCCTTTTCAGCTGAAGGGTGTTACCTTGTATTAGATACCTTCTTTTCTCCCTAAAGTCTTAACGCTTTTTCATTTGGGCCAGGTTCTGCCTTTCTCCGTGGATCAGCAGTCGAAGAATAAAGGCCTCAGTTCCATAGATGTGCGCAGGGTTTTACTGCGCTACCTTGATGTGTTGAATCCTTTTCACCTCTCTGATTATCTTTTTGTGCTTTTTGCGGGTTTGCGTAAGGGTCAGGCAGTCTCCAAGGCCACCCTTGCACGATGGATTAAAGAAACTATTGCTTCAGCCTAGTTGTTAGCCAGCAAGACTGTTCCTGATGGTTTATGAATCCATTCTACCCATGCCCAGGTGACTTCCTGGGTGGAGTTCTCCTGTTTTTGGCCTCTAGATACCTGTAGAATGGCTTTGTGGTCCTCTTTGTCCACCTTTTGTAAAGCATTATCGTTTGGACATGCAAGCTAGAGCTGCGGCACATTTTGCACCAGAGTGCTCACAGCTGTTGTGTCCTCCCATCTGCACATGACATAGCTTTGGTTCTTCCCTCTAGTCTCAACTGGTCTAGTGGGATAATCTGGAAGGTGAAATTTTCTTTATCAATAATTTCCTTTCCTGGAATCCCGCTAGACCAGTCCAGGACCTGTCCACTTTTTCAGCTTTGTGTCTTTCTATGTGGCAGTCAGTTTAGGCAGAAAATTCTTCTGTCACGAAGATTCTTTTATATATTATTCTTGGTATGACTCTATTTCTTTCTTTATTTGCAAAACTTTTATATACCGCCAATTCCCAGGATCAGTGGCGGTTTACATCAAACAGTGTTAAAGTACATGGAACGAGAATGGGTTTAAGGTGTTGAGTCGGTGGTATCTTACACCGGAGAGGCTGTTTAGGGCGGGGGTAATGAAGACGGATGTCTGCTGGCGGCTGTGTGGTGAGCGGGGAACCTGGATGCATATGTGGTGGTCCTGCCCAGTGGTTAAAGGGTATTGGAGGGAAATAGGGGAGGACATTAATAAAATAGTGGGCTCCAAGATAGGGCTTACGCCTGAAATGTGTCTCCTGCATAAACAGGATGGAAAGTGGGAGGGTGATTGGAGAATCATTTGGTATTGTGTCACTGCGGCCAGGTGTGAAATAGCTTGGCATTGGAATAGACAGAATCTACCATCCATGGACAATTATGCACGAAGAGTGTCAAACATATATTCAATGTACAGGCTGACGGGGGGAAAGGAAGGGAAAAGGGGAACAAATGGTAAAAAGGTGGGAGGGGGTATGGAAATGGTTAAGGGAAGGTTCGTGGAATGAGCGGGAAGGGGAGGGGGTGGAGATCAGTAAGCTGGCAGGGGGTTGGTGGGTGGGTGGGGGGTGGGAAGGAGGGGGTAGGGGGGAGTTAGGATAAGATAAGGGAATATAAGGGCTGGGGGGGGGAAGGAATATGCTCAGTAAGTGGAGGGTAGTGATACTGGGGGTAATGAGGAGGGGGAGAACTTCATTATAGTGGCAGCTGGAAAAGAAATGTTGACTCCAGCGGGGCAAAAGGGGGGGCGTTAAGGGGGCAGTTTGGGGTAGGGGCTGGAAAATTATGGAGGGGCAGTGCAGTCCAATGTGGGTATAGCGTAAATAAATATATAAAACACAAGCATGGTGCTGTTACATTGTTATGCAAACTCAAATGGGGAAGGGTACATGGTTAACATAAGGAACAAAGGTCAATCTCCAGGAACAAGCAGGAATGAGTCTTCACATATGGGTACGTCGGTACCGACAGAGCCTGCTCGGGAACGCTCCCCAGTTTCCCAAAAAGGAAAGCTTTTGGGAGCATCCCACTGCGCCTGCGCGCTGCCTTCCCGCCTTTCCTAACCAGCTCTCCTCAGTTCTTCTTTGCCGCGGAGCCAGCAGGTCGAGCCCTGTCACCGCTGAAGAAGTTCTTTATTTTATTTTATTTCTTTGGTCGCGTGTCTGCCTTCCCCGACTCCGGACCGGTACCGCCGGTCTTTTCTTTCTTTAAAAAAAAAATCTATACTTTTCCTCACTTAGTGTAATTTACTTCTAGGCCTCAGGGCCTACGAAAAAATTTCCCTCATGGAAAAAACAGCCTCTAGGTTCAAGAAATGCACTAAGTGTAGCGGTACTATTTCTGTTACAGATACCCATGAATGGTGCCTTAAATGTTTGGGTCCTGAACACTCCATTCCGGATTGTCCGTCCTGCTCTCTAATGTCTAAAAGGGGGTTTACAGAACCGAGCAGCTAAGCTCCATGTGCTGTTTCCCGCTGATGCAGCGTCGGTAGCATCGACCTCTTCCCGGTCTTCTTCTCCTGATGGATCTCAGGTAACCAAACATAAGTCTAGCAGGTCCTCGAAGGGTAGATCTCCCTCTAAGCATCGAGATGCCTCCGGGCTTGCCCTCGAGGATCCTGCCCCAGCCAAACAACCCCGGCGGGAAGCTCCGGCTTCCAAAGCTCCTCCTATGGGGTTACAGGTTGACATCGATGGCACGGCCTCGACCGATCACCTGTTAGATTGCTCTGGGGTACCGGCACAATCTCCCGGTACCGAACTCAAGGCTTTCATGGCGTCGATGGATCAGAATGTTCTGTCCATGCAGCAGGCTATTACAGCCTACATTCAAGCTGCGACGCCAACGGTACCGCAACAAGCTCTGTTGGTATCGGCTCCGGTACCGGCACCAGCGCCGATACCGGTACCGACTGCATCGACATTGACCAGGATACCAGCAGCAGCGGTTCCTTGTCCAGGGCTATTTCTCGGTACCGATCCGGGTTCCGAGGACGCCCGATGTCGATACCGCTCGATACGCATATCGAGCGTGGGAAGAGCACCCTGACAGACGGTACTTCAATTCCTCTGGTGATTCTGATTCATCGGATGAATCTCCTGAAGTATCCATAGCCCTTCCTGAAGAGCCTTCTCCAAAAAGAAGAATGTCTCCTCCAGAAGACTTGTCCTTTCAAGACTTTATAAGAGACGTAGCTAAAGGACTTTCTATTTCAGTCACCTCTGAATCAGAGCCTAGAGCAAAAAAATTAGATATTTTAGGATACTCTAAGGCTCCTAGAGAAGCAGTCACCTTACCAATTCATGAGATTCTTTATGAACACATGATTGATTTATGGGAGACTCCTCTCACTCTCTCTCCTCATTCTCGCAGGTTGGACACTATGTATCGTGTCCCTCCCTGTCCTGGATTTCAAAAAACTCAGCTTCCTCACCATTCCATTGTGGTGCATTCAGCTATGAAGAGGATAAAGAGTACAAAGAGACACTCTTCTGCTCCTCCAGGAAGAGAATGCGGGACCTTGGATGCTTTTGGTAGGAAAATCTTCCAAGCCAGTATGCTTATTGCCAGAATCAACTCATATAGTCTTTACATGGGTATGTTTCTAAGAGAAGTTGCAGAAAAGCTGCACACTTTCCTCCCTTTTCTTCCAGAGGATAAAAGGGAGGAATTTCTCCTTTGGTTTAAGCATACTCAAGACATTTCAAAGTTTTCCAACAGGGCAGCCTTTGACTCCTTTGAAGGTGCCAGCAGAGCCTCAGGCATAGCCATAGCTTTACGCAGAATTGCTTGCCTCCAGGCTTCTGATTTAGAACCCTGGGTTCAAGATGGCTTAGGAAATCTGCCCTGTACAGGTGAAAATCTATTTGGCAAGGAGTGGCAAATAAAAGCCACTCAAATGGATGCAGAGAACTCTGCTCTGGATAGACTTTCAAAGTCAACCTCCATTCCTGCCAAGAAAAAGACTTTTAAAAAGTCATTTTTTCAAAAAGGGCAGATTCCCTTCCACTTCTGGCCAACAATCTTCTACAGGTCGCTTTACCACTAAGCGTCAGCAACCTAAGCAGGCCAGGACTAAGTCTACAGGAGCTGCTGCAACTCAGCAGTCTCAACCCCCTCAGGGTTTTTGACTTGATGCTAGAGAACCTAGCCTTTCTGGCTTTGAAACAGCCAGAACCTCTCACCATTCCAGGAAGGTTAGCTCATTTTGCTCCCAGATGGGAGCAAATCACATCAGAGCAGTGGACCCTCTCCATCATAAGAGACGGCTACAAACTTCATTTCTCAGACCTTCCTCCCCACACCATGGTGAAACACTTCAATTCTCCCACATCTCTTCTCGACCTTCTAGGTCAGGAGATAACTACCCTTCTTGCCCAAGGGGCAATAGAAGAAGTTCCTCTTCTTCAACAAGGGTCAGGGTTCTACTCCCCCTATTTTCTCATTCCAAAGAAGACAGGGGGATACAGACCTATTCTAGATCTCAGAGAATTGAACACATTTCTATGCAAGGAGAAGTTCAAGATGCTTTCTCTGGGCACTCTCCTTCCATACCTTCAAAGTCAGGATTGGCTTTGTTCTCTAGATCTCAAGGATGCGTACACACATGTCCTCATCCATCCATTTCACAGAAGATTCCTACGTTTTCTTTTCCAAGGAAAACATTACCAATACAGAGTGCTTCCTTTCGGTCTGGCCTCTGCCCTAAGAGTGTTCACCAAATGCATGGCAGTAGTTGCTGCATTTCTACGCACTCTGGGACTATTTGTCTTCCCATACCTGGACGACTGGCTCATCCGAGCCCCATCTCAGTCAGTGGCCCAGATTTCCTTGGACCGCACAAGGCGCATTCTGCAGTATCTGGGTCTTGTGGTAAACCTACCAAAGTCTCAGCTCACCCCTACTCAGTCCCTAGAATTCATAGGGGCCTGGTTGGATACCACCACTGCAAGGGCCTACCTTCCTCAGGCCTGTTGCCAGCGTCTAGTGCAGTTAGCCTCCCAGATTCAGTCACAGAGCCACTTAACTGCCCGGGAGATGCTACAACTGCTAGGCCACATGGCTTCCACAGTGCATGTGGTACCCTATGCTCGCCTACACATGAGAGCAGCTCAATGGACTTTGTCCACCCAGTGGACTCAAGCATCAGGAGCTCTCTCAGACCAAATAGCAACCTCCAAACGTCTCTTTTGGTCTCTCCAGTGGTGGATGTCCACCCAAAATCTGTTGCTGGGGTCCCCCTTCCAACAGTTGTTGCCCCAAGCAACCCTCACAACAGATGCCTCCCAAACAGGTTGGGGAGCTCATCTACAGGACCTCTCCACTCAAGGCACTTGGTCCCCTCAGGAGACCTCTCTTCATATCAACCATTTGGAGCTTCGAGCAGTTTTTCTAGCTCTCAAGGTCTTCCATACCCTCCTCAGCTACAAGACAGTCCTCATTCATACGGACAATCAAGTAGCTATGTTTTACATAAACAAGCAAGGAGGAACTGGCTCTCTGTCGCTTTGCAACGAAGCTCTAAGATTGTGGGCCTTCGCCAGAGAGCATCAAATCCATCTCCTGGCAGTATACCTCCCAGGAGTCCAAAGGTCTTGGGCAGACAGACTCAGTCGAGTTCTGCTTCCACACGAATGGTCCCTGCACATGGATCAGGTACTCAGAATCTTCCAAGAATGGGGAACCCCGGACATAGACCTCTTTGCAAGTCCGTGTAATGCCAAACTTCCCTGGTTCTGTTCCAGAATTCCGTGTCAGGGAATTCAGGCCAAGGATGCCTTCCTCCTTCATTGGGGTCAGGGCTTCCTGTATGCCTTTCCACCCATTCCCTTGATTCCCAAGACTCTGTTCAAATTCCAGAGGGATCAAGGATCTATGATCCATATAGCTCCACGCTGGCCACGCCAAGTGTGGTACCCTCTACTTCTGCATCTCTCCCAAGCCCCCTCCCTGGATTTGGGAGCTGCTCCAGACCTTCTGTCCCAGGAGGAAGGGACTTTGTGGCACCCAAACCCCAAGTCCCTTCACCTCAGAGCTTGGTTACTGAAGGCCTAGACCTTCAAGGCTTCAATCTTTCTCAGCAAGTGAAGGATATTCTCCATGCTTCCAGAAATCCTTCCACCAGGCGTTCCTATGCTTTTAAATGGAAAAGATTTTCCATTTGATGTGCTGGAAAGGGTCTTGACCCTCTAGCACTACCTTTAAATTCTCTGTTAGACTATCTCCTGCATCTTTCTGATGCAGGACTTAAGACAAATTCAGTAAGAGTCCATTTGAGTGCTATAGCAGCATCCCTTAAGCCCATCAATGGACAACCTATTTCCTCTCATCCTCTCATTGCAAGATTCATGAGAGGCCTAACTTTAACTAAACCTCCCATTAGGCCTCCTCCGGTGGCATGGGACTTAAATTTGGTTCTTGGCCAGCTTATGAAGCCACCTTTCGAACCCTTAGCTTCTACCTCCTTGAAATTCCTTTCCTGGAAGGTTATTTTCCTCATTGCAGTCACTTCAGCTTGCCGCATCAGTGAACTGCAGGCCTTAGTGGCTAATCCACCTTATACAAGGTTCCATCATGACAAGGTGGTCCTTAGGGCAAATCCACACTTTATGTCTAAAGTGGTCTCACCTTTCCATCTTAATCAGGAGGTATATTTACCTGTCTTTTTCCAGCTCCTCATGCATCCAGTGCAGAGAAGAGTCTTCATACTCTGGATTGTAAAAGAGCTCTTGCTTTTTATTTACAAAGGACACAGCAACATAGAAAGTCTTCCCAGCTTTTTGTTGCTTTTGATCCTTCTCATTTAGGACTTCCAGTCTCTAAGAGAACACTGTCCAATTGGATTGCTCAGTGTATTTCTTTCGCCTACCAGAGTAAGAACCTTTCTCTGGAGAGCCATGTCACAGCTCATAATGTGAGGGCCATGGCCACCTCTATGGCTCATCTAAACTCTGTGTCCATCGACCAGATCTGTCAAGCAGCCACCTGGGCCTCGGTTCATACCTTCACAGCCCATTACTGCTTGGACAAGGACTCCCGCCGGGATGCCTTGTTTGGTCAGGCTGTCCTCAAACACCTGTTCCATTCTTAAACAACTCCTACCCTCCTTCCCTGGATGGATGCCTGAAATCCATAGGAGGACGTAGGACCCTTCCCAGGGTCTCATATTCTTGGGGAACTCCCAGGCTTCTTAGCTAGGGAGTCCCCATATGTGAAGACTCATTCCTGCTTGTTCCTGGAGATAGCACAGTGAGTTACCTGTAACAGGTGATCTCTGGGAACAGCAGGAATAAGTCTTCACAACCCTCCCACCTCCCCTAGGAGTTGTACCTCTTTTCTGTCTTTCCTTTCCTCTCTCTCTCTATTGTCTCAGCTTTAAACTCGAACTGAGGAGAGCTGGTCAGGAAAGGCGGGAAGGCAGCGCACAGGCGCAGTGGGATGCTCCCAAAAGCTTTCCTTTCTCCAGGACCAAGCAGGAAGTCAGTCCTCACTTATGGGTGACGTCGGCGCCGACGGAGCCCTCGCGGAGCAATTTTCCCCAGCTTTCAAAGAAAGCCTTTGGGAATTGCAGCGCGCATGCGCGGTCGTCTTCCCGCCCGAGGGTGCCATCTTAGCCAGTCTTCTTTTTTCCGCGGAGCCCTACAGACGTCCCCGTCTTGTCCCCGCGAAAAAGTCGATTTTTCTTCATTATTTTCTCCTTTTTCCTTCGGTTCGACGCCGATCTTTTTCCCGCCCGGACTCGCGACGCCGGTCACGAGTCCTCTCACTTTTTTTCGGTTTTTCTGACTTTGTCAGCTTTCGTTTTCGATTTTTCCCTGGCAGCCCGGTCCTTTGACCTCGCAGGGGCCCTTTTTCCCCCGATGGCTGCCAGTGGCTTTAAGCGGTGTGGTCAGTGTGACCGAAATATGTCACTCACTGACACACACGACTTTTGCCTCCGCTGCCTGGGCCCGGATCATGAGGAACTGATCTGTGGGCCCTGCGGCAAAATGTCCTCAAAAGCGTTGAGGAGTCGGCGGCATCAGCGTGATCGAATCTTCGCTGACCCCAGCCGTACCCGGACCTCGTCGGAGGCCTCCGCGTCAAAAGGCTCCAGCTCGGACCGTCGCCGGAGTTCCTCCGACCGGGGTTCTCCCTCCGGGGACCATCGTCGGACGGTGAAACCCGCGAGGGCGGCGTCGGTGGACGCTCCTGGTTCCGCGAGGGCCAGGTTGCATAGCCCCGCTAGCCGCCCCGGGTCCTTGGAGAAGGAACACCTCCCGAAGCGACCTCGCCTGGAGTCGGAGATGCCTGCTCGGGTAAGTCCTGTGGTCCTTCTGGACTCGCCTCCGCGACAGCCGACGTCGGGCCCGACGCCGTCGGGGCCCGAGTCGGGGGCTGCTGGGTCACCTGAGCTCGGACTCAGGTTGACGGCCTTGGAGAGCAGACTGTCTGCCTTCATGGACCAGCAGCGGGCACTGCTCGCTGGCCTCGCTGGCGCCGCTGCCCCGACCGCCGGGACGTCGACGTCCAAGTCGACCCCGGAGACCGAGCCGATCCTCGAGTCGATGAGAACTCGAGTCGATCCTCGGTCGAGGTCACCCTCGGCCTCCCGTTCGGGACCGAGGTCGCCGACGCCGACTCCCTCGGCGTCGGGGCGGCAGGCGCCGCGCCCTGCCCGGGCCGACCCCACCGATTCCTCGTCGGAGTCGGTCTGGGAGTCTGAAGAGGAAGAGTCACCTGATTCTTTTCGGACTCGGTGTGTCCCCTCGGACTCACCTGAGTCCGAACCTCGGAAGCAGTCCCCCCCGGAGGATGCCCGGTTCTCGGACTTCGTTAGGGATATGGCCAAGGCTTTGGCCTTCCCTGCGGATCCCGAGGAGGAGCCTCGAGCCGAAGAGCTCGACGCCCTCCAGTATGACTCTCCCGCGAGGGAACACTTTACTGTACCGGTTCCTCCTATGCTGGAACGACTACTCTTCCGCATGTGGGAGAGTCCGGCCTCCTCGCCGGTCCTGAGCAAGCGGGTCGATTCTATCTATCGGGTCCGCAAGAGCCCTGGCTTCCAAAAGGCACAGCTACCACACCATTCCATGGTAGTGGAATCGGCCATGCATCGTCTTAAGAGCCAGAAGATGCACTCCTCGGTGCCCCCTGGCAGGGAGGCCCGTAACCTGGATGGCCTTGGTAAGAAGTGTTTCCAGGGCTCTATGCTCGCATGTCGTGTCCAGACTTACCAGCTGTACATGGGCATGTATCTCCGGGATCTGGCTAAAGAGCTAGCCGGATTCTCCGCTGGTCTGTCCGAGGAACCCTTGCGGAGGTTCCTGGCCTTGTCCACTGGCATTCGGGAATGCTCAAAGTTCATGTCCCGGGCAGCCTATGATGGCTTTGAAGCATCGGCTCGAGTGGCTGCAGCCGGCATCGGTGCCCGCCGACAGGCTTGGCTTCAGTCGTCAGACCTTGAGCCCTGGGTGCAGGACAAGTTGGTCGATGTCCCCTGCCGAGGCGAGAACCTCTTTGGCAAGCCCATGGCGGAAAAGGCTGCACAAATTGAGACTGAGACTCTCACCAGGACCAGGCTTTCTAGGAAGACCTCCGCCCCTTCTCAGAAAAAGAAGGGCTCGGGGAAAAAGTCCTTTTACCCGAGGAAGGCGGCTGCCTACAAACAATACCCCCATTATCAGGCCCCTGCAGCTCCCCAACAGGGCCAGCAGGCCAAGGGACGGGGTAACGGGTCCCGTAGGCAGCAAGCTCCCAAGCCTGCACCACCAGCCCCTGCTCAGCAGGGTGGGGGTTTTTGACTCGCAAAGCATAGCCTCTCCCCCCCCGCTGGTTCCTCCCAGCACCGGAGGCCGGCTGGTTCACTTCGCCCACAGGTGGTCCAGCATCACCGCAGATGCCTGGGTGCTTCAAGTCGTGCGAGAAGGCTATCTTCTCCTCTTCCACCAGGTCCCTCCCTCCTATTTTCCGGGAGAACCTCCGCGACCCCCTCTGCACAGGGAATTGCTCCTTCAGGAGTTAGCAGGTCTTCTGCAGGATCAGGCGGTGGAACCGGTGCCACACCACCTGAGAGGTCAAGGCTTTTATTCCAGGTATTTTCTGATACCAAAGAGAACAGGGGGCCTCAGACCCATCCTGGACTTGCGCAACCTCAACAAGTTCCTTGTGCGGGAGAAGTTCAAAATGCTTACCCTTGGAATCCTTCTGCCCTACCTCCAGCAGGGAGATTGGCTATGCTCCTTGGATCTAAAGGATGCCTACACGCACATCCTCATCCACCCAAGCCACCGCCAATACCTAAGGTTTGTGGTGGCGGGAAATCATTACCAGTACAGAGTACTGCCCTTTGGCCTGTCCTCCGCACCGCGAGTCTTCACAAAATGTCTCGCGGTCGTGGCGGCCCATCTCCGGCTTCACGGCCTCTATGTCTTTCCGTACCTCGACGACTGGCTCATCAGAGCAGCGTCCGCTCGGGAGGTCACCAACGCCACGCGCCGCACGGTGACTCTTCTGCAGCACTTGGGCTTTGTTATAAACTTCGCAAAGTCCACTTTGCTCCCCTCACAGGATCTCGAGTTCATCAGCGCAAGGCTGCACACTCCTCAGGCGCGAGCATACCTACCGCTCGACAGGGCTCAACGGCTCATGGACCTAGCCGACCGCTTTCGCAGCCAGCCCCTGGTCTCCGCCAGGCGCTTCCTGAGACTACTCGGCCATATGGCTTCCACCGTCCATGTGACCCCCAATGCCCGCCTGAATATGCGGTCTGCTCAATGGTGTCTCCGCCAGCAGTGGCGTCAAGCCACAGGCGGCCTAGCAGACCTAGTGCGCGTCTCCGAGCCGCTGATCTCGTCTCTCCGGTGGTGGCTCCGGCAGCCGAACCTCCTATTCGGAATGCCTTTCCAGTCACCTCAGCCGACCCGGGTGCTGACCACCGATGCATCCCTCCTGGGCTGGGGAGCACATTGCCAAGAGGCACGTACTCAGGGCCTCTGGACCACGTGGGAGTCTGCTCAGCAGATCAACTTCCTGGAGCTCAGGGCGATCCGCCTGGCTCTCAAGGCCTTCTCCCACCTGACTTCCCACCAGTCCGTCCTTGTCCAGACGGACAATCAAGTTGCCATGTTCTACGTGAACAAGCAGGGGGGCACGGGCTCCTTCCTCCTCTGCCGGGAGGCACAGAAGCTCTGCTCTTGGGCCGTCAGTCACGGCATTCTCCTCAAGGCAGTTTATCTCCCGGGCCAAGAAAATTGCCTTGCGGACAAACTCAGCAGGGTCCTCCAGCCGCATGAGTGGCGTCTGGATCCCTTGGTAGTTCAGAAGCTCTTCCTCAAGTGGGGCCTCCCCACGGTGGATCTCTTTGCCAGTCCTCACAACCGGCAGCTTCCTCGCTTCTGCTCTCGTCAGCCACACCCCCTCCGGGTTGCGGCGGATGCTTTTCTGATCTCATGGTCGGGGAGCCTCCTGTACGCTTTCCCTCCCATCCCGCTAGTCTCTCGAACTCTCTTCAAGGTTCTCCGAGACAAAACCTTCATGATCCTGGTGGCCCCTCGCTGGCCCAGGCAGCCGTGGTTTCCGCTCCTACTGCAACTGGCGGTGGAGGATCCATTCCCTCTGGGGGTACAACCGGATCTCCTCACTCAGGATCAGGGGTCCCTACTGCACCCCAACCTCAGGTCTCTCAACCTCATGGCCTGGCTGCTGAGAGGGTAGTCCTTGCTCCCCTTCTCCTGCCGGCGGAGGTGGAGGAGGTCGTCTTGGCTTCGCGACGGCCTTCTACCCGCAAATGCTACGCCCTTAAATGGCGTCGCTTTGCAGTCTGGTGTACCCAACAGTCTCAGGATCCCTTCTCCTGCCCGGTGTCGGTGATCTTGCAGTACTTGCTACACCTCTCTAATCTGGGACTTAAGTCCAACTCCGTCAAAGTTCACCTCAGTGCTCTTTCGGCACATCATGTGCCGGTGGACGGTAGACCTCTCTCCAGCGACCCTCTCGTAGCGAGGTTTCTCAGAGGTCTCCTTCTACTTAAACCACCTCTGCGCCCGCCAGCGCCTGACTGGGACCTGAATGTGGTTTTGCAGCGGATCACCTGTCCGCCTTTTGAACCTATGGCTACCTGTTCTCTCCGTTTTCTGTCTTGGAAAACACTGTTCTTGATAGCCCTCACTTCCGCTAGACGCGTAAGTGAATTGCAGGCCCTCGTGTCTGATCCCCCTTACACTAGGTTCTACAAGAATAGGGTAGTCCTACGGACTCACCCAAAATTTCTGCCTAAAGTGGTCTCCCCTTTTCACATCAATCAGGAGGTGGTACTTCCAACCTTCTTTCCCAGACCACACTCCAGCCGAGCTGAAACGGTCCTCCATACCCTGGACTGTAGAAGGGCATTGAACTTCTACCTTGACCGTACGCGGGAGCACCGTAAAGCTGCTCAGCTTTTTGTGTCTTTTGACCCCAATAAATTGGGGCTCCCGGTCTCCAAGCGTACTCTGTCCATCTGGGTTGCGGACTGTATCTCTTGGGCTTATGGGGCAGCCGGACTCTCCTTAGAAAGTCGAGTCACGGCTCATTGCGTTCGGGCAAAGGCTACGTCAGTGGCTTACCTCCGCTCTGTTCCGCTGGCAGACATCTGCCGGGCCGCTACTTGGTCTTCGAGCCAGACTTTTGCGGTCCATTACTGTCTCGAGAGGGAGTCCCGTAGGGACAGTGCTTTCGGACAGGCAGTCCTCCGTAATCTCTTTGAGGTCTGAGCAACTCCTACCCTCCATCCCGGATGTGGGCTACCGGTGGGTGATAATTCAGCGAAGATTCTATCCTTCTGTGCTGCTGAGCTAGAGGGAGCTCATTTTTGTGCTTAGGGTCTCCGGTAGCCTTGAGCTTGGGAGTCCCATAAGTGAGGACTGACTTCCTGCTTGGTCCTGGAGAAAGCGTAGTTACTCACCTGTAACAGGTGTTCTCCAGGAGCAGCAGGAATCAGTCCTCACTACCCTCCCTCCTCCTCTTGGAGTTGCAATCGTCTGCTTATGTTCTTTTTGCAAATTTTTATGCTGTCTTTTTTAGCTATGTCATCTGACTGGCTAAGATGGCACCCTCGGGCGGGAAGACGACCGCGCATGCGCGCTGCAATTCCCAAAGGCTTTCTTTGAAAGCTGGGGAAAATTGCTCCGCGAGGGCTCCGTCGGCGCCGACGTCACCCATAAGTGAGGACTGATTCCTGCTGCTCCTGGAGAACACCTGTTATAGGTGAGTAACTACGCTTTTTGTGAAGCTGGGGAGCGTTCCCGCGCAGGCTCCGTCTGTACCGACGTACCCATATGTGAAGACTTATTCCTGCTGTTCCCAGAGATCACCTGTTACAGGTAAGTAACTGTGCTATATGCGATATGGAGTGTTTTGTTGTATAGAATTTAGGATGCTAGTTGCCCATTGTATAGAAGATGTACTGGGCTTTGTTGTCTGTATGTGGTGATTTTCATGAAAATGTTGACAATAAAAATTTATATAATAAAAAAAAAAAGTACACGGAACAATGTGCAACTATATAACAGATACATGGAACTGTAAACAACTATATACAAGTATTATGACAGATTTAGAACTATTTACAAGTTACTACATAGTTTTTACATATATACATATTTAAAGAATCGTCTTAAGTTCAGTTATCGAAATTGTAGTGAATCAATTTAAATGGGTGTATTCATGCCGAGTTATGGAGGTTGGGAGGCCATACCCAAGTCACAAACTGTGTTGGAGTAGTGTTGAGTGAACAGATATGTTTCTAGGTCCTTTCGGAATTTTTGTAGATCTCTTATCTCTCTTAATTGATCTGGGAGGTTGTTCCATAAGGTTGGTGCTACAAATGAGAAGGCACTGTTGCTTGTTGTATGTTTTGTCTTCCTTAAGTCAGGCACTATGATGGTATTAAGGTTCCTTCTTCGTCTTATTTTCATGTTATCCATCCTATCATTGGTTTTTATTCTGAAGGGTCCCTGGGGTTCTTCTCCGAACCATCACCACTCCACCAAAACTGGGACAAGTTCAACATCCCATCGACAAAACAGATCTCCCAAACAATCACCAACCTCAACACCAGCACTGCTCCGACAAACCCATGTCCAGTAACATGGATCAAATCAGCAAAGGACAAACTCAACCACTTCATCCATAACATAGTGAAAGATTCCCTCACACTCGAGAAAATGCCAGATGCCTTAAAATGAGCAGCCATCCGCCCCATCCCAAAGAACACTACACTGAGTAAGGAAAATCTGGCAGCCTTCAGACCTATATCTAGCCTTCCGTTCCTGGCGAAGACAGACAGCTACAAGTCAAATGTGGCCCAGTAACATCCCGAGCATTCTTAGCCAAACAAGGAGTGCCACAAGGCTCAGCCCTTTCTGCGCTGTTGTTCAACCTCTACATACACCCCATCTGTGCAATCATCAGAAAACACAATATCCAATACGCTATCTATGCTGACGACATTATGATATACACCCCAATCAACATTGACAACCCAGATTACTCAAAAATAGCAGACTGCCTACAACAAATGACGAGTTGGCTCACACAAAACAACTTGACCATAAACTACAACAAAACAGAAGCACTACTCATAACAAGAAACCCCACATTCATCTTACCACCCAACATTGAACTCAACAACATTACAATTCCCATAAAACCAGAAGTGAAATACCTCTGAGTCACCCTCGACAGAGAGCTGAACCTCCAAGCCCACATCAGCAAAACCACCAGGAACGCCTATCTAAAGATGAGAATCATCAGACGCCTCAAGCCTATCCTCTCCCAAGACCACTTCCGGACTGTTTGTCAAGCCATCAACACACCATTATTGGATTACTGCAATCACATCTTCCTAGGACTCCCAAAACAAACACTCCGACCCTTGCAGTTAGCACAGAACACCGCTGTCCACATAACTGTTTCCTCAAAGCAGGATCACATCACCCCCATCATGAGCAGCCTGCACTGACTTCCAGTTGACTCCCGCATCCGATACAAAACCATATTGAACATTTACAAAATCAAACAGAGCCTCTCAGCGAACAGTCTACTATTCATCATCAAATTCGACATAAGCAACAGGCCGAGGAGGAAAGGCACCTCCGACATCGTAACCCCCAAGGACTTCACCAAAACATAGCAAACCATGTCAGAGAGCAACATCCCTCGCGGCACCAGCCTTGTGGAACTCCCTCCTCGCCAGCCTATGATCAACTGAAGGAATTCAGAAAATTACTCAAGACCACACTTTACATAGAACACTACGGCGACATCACGTAAACTGTCCATAGACCCTGCTCCATTCACCACCATCCCCCTCCCTTCAAAGTCCCCCCCCTTTTTTCTCTCCACCCCCCTCCCCAGAACTGTATAGTACATTGTAAATAGCACACGCTGTATATATTGCATGTATTGATTAAACTCTACAGGTTCTCCCCCTCACAAACACGTCTACTCAACCACTGCATGCCCACACCCCCACCCTACCACAAATCTAAATAATTTGATGTGAAAGCCGCCTTGATTTTAGGATAAGGCAGGATACAAATCCATTTAAATAAATAAATACATTTGCTTTGTTATCAAAATACTGAAGAGTGCCCTTGCTGCACTGTCTCTTATACCAGTGATGATGCAGTCTTCTGGGTTTTTTTTTTTTTTCTGTCTCCATCATCTAATGGCAAGGGTGATAGCCCATTAGTCTGGATTTATCTAACAGGATTCCAGGAAAGGAAATTATCGGTGAGTAAAATTTTACCACTTCAGCTGCCAGGTAGTCTCACTACCTTAGACCATCAGGAGTTATCCTTTTTTACTTCTGATGCCCAGTGACTTAGAGTTCAGCACTTTTAAGCTCACCAGAAGGTTGCAGCACAGTGTTTAAACGGAACAGGTTTTGACTTAAAAATAGATAAAACTGCAGATGAACAATAGCACATGTAAGGAACCCTTGTTTTGCAACAGGGTTCAGTAAGACCAAGAAGAACTTGAAGCTTTCAGAGTATGGTTATTGTTGGACAAAAGAGGTTTGGAAATCATCCCTGATGTTGCTTTAATGTACTGTGTAAGTATGATAGACTACTCCAAATGGGGAAGGAGGATGAGCTACAGTATTTGAATGGAATTCCTGTCTGAAGAATAGTGATGTTTATCTCAGGATTAATGGCCTTTAATAGAGCACTCACAGTTGGAACTAAATATGGTCTAAATGAGGTCTAAATATTTAGGGGTGTATTTGAAGACATTTATACGGTTTCAAACTTGCAAAGCGTGTAAATGCTACTCAGCAGGATATTCAGTGGTGATAATCATGGCTAGTGCCGCTGAATATCTGTGGGTGCCGGGGATGTTCTGCGGAGGCACCCATCTATAACTGGGCAGTGGCTATATTGAGCTGGTTCCTAGCAATCTAGCCAACCCAAATAGTCCATGCTGGGGCCCAGATATGCCCCTGCATTGAATATCTGAGTGTTGAGCTCAGCGGCAATGGCTAACCATGTTAGATCAGCTAGCTGCCCTTTGCTGAATATCCCCCCCCCCTTAGAATACAGTTTTGTTCTGAAAATTGTCGTCTTTGCACTGTGGTCATCTGTACAAGTTTCCTGACCAAATATAGTATAATTCCCCTAGCTGTTTTAGAAACCCTAAGGCTACAAAAAATGGGGCCCAGGTAGTTTAATTTGGTAAGGAACTATTTATTTTTATGGATCGTGATATTTATTATCTTGCCCATATAGCAGTGACCATGGCTAACACCCGTGTTACATGGAAGTCTGCAGCATATACAACTTTGACCACATCCATTTAGAGTTACTGGAGGAAATAGGGATTCTAATTTTAATATCTGTAACCAGGAGCTACTATATAGAATAGTAGCTGTGATGGAGCTCTCCACTCTTCTTGATTCAGCCTCTGTTCACAGGAGCGGCCATGCAGAATGACAGACATTTGCATGATTGTTAAACCTATAGTGTAGCTAAGCCTAGACAGGAGCAGGGAGATTGTCAAGATCTCAGAGCTGATCACTGAACAAATTAGTGTCAAGTATTAGTATGTGCATGAAATCTATTTTCCTATACTTGTCTCTTACAGTTTTTTTTTTTTTTAATTCTTTATTTTCGTTTTACAACAACAAAGGAAAGGAAGACATACAGCAAAAGACAAATACATACATGGAATATGATACATACACCAAAGTAAACCCCTGCCACCCCCCTCCCCCCTGCTTCTTCTCTAAAAAACTGAATCATTCTCGAAGCGGGCGTGTACTGACATTATTGTGTTACAAAACCTAACAGCGATCTGAAACATGATGAGTGTACATTAAACAGACATATCGAAGCAATGAGCAGATTGTACATGATCTTTGAGCATCTGCCATTTAGACAAGCGAGAATGAATTTGGGTATGGAAAATAGCTCTCCGAGATATCTGCTCATATTTACTATATAAGCAGACAAGGTTCCACTATTCATTGACAGTAAGTCGAGAGCTATCCTTCCAAGTCCTCGTGATTAAACATATGGCTATACCCAGCATGAAATCAGGAGAAAGCGACCCTTCTTAGGAAGAGAGGGGACCTCCGCCACTGAGCGGAGTCCCACAGTCTTCCAAGAAAGAGGCTCGTGAAGGTGTAAGATAAATGGAATACGACCCCAGACCCGCCCCCAGTAAACCTGTAGTTAAGGACATTCATAAAGAACATGAGCGAGGGTCCCACATCAGTATGGCAAGACCTACACTGATCCCTGGCAGTTGTGTTCCATTTGGCTATTTTCCTGGAATATAAGAACATCTATGTGCAAAAAGGAAGAGAGTTTGGGTAACTGAGGCAGACCGGGAAACCCGCACTATTTTGCTCCAGAAAACGCTCTAATGCACAGGGGTTAAAGTGGTTTGCGGTTAGCGATCCCAGGCTTGTTGGACTCTACAAGTGGCAGTATCTGTTCCCTGACATAATAGTTATAAAAGTTAGAGGCTACCCCCTGTGTACTACTAATAGAGTGAATTAGTTCTAATAGCCCGTCCTTAGTAGGGACAGAGGGCGGCATGATTGGAGCACTTTTGAGGCAGCATGGAAGCTGCATCAATTGAAAGTAATGTTTTGCTGATAACGCAAATTCCCTGTATAAATCAGAAAAGGTTTTCCAACGAGCTGCAGAGAAGAGCTGTTGGGGTGTCCAGATCCCCCTGGAGTACCAGGGTCTGGAAGTAATCATACATGGTTGCTCGAATTTCTAACCGGAACTCTGGCTGAGTTAATAGGGCTCTATCAAAGAACCAGGCCCCCGGATTCCCTTGGAGTGCAGTAGTACGTTATTGAAAAGAAATAGCAGCGTGATCTGAAATATGCTGAGAGTGAATCTTTGCAGCGTCCACCTGAGGAACCAACAGTTTTGATATCAGAAAGAAATCTATGCGAAACTGGGATTTGTGAGGGGAAGTGAAGAAGGTAAAGTCAAGCTCATTGGGGTGTAGTAACCTCCATAGATCGACTAGAACAATATCTGTGTTCACAGAGATTAGCGCGATGTGACTCTTGGGGGGACCACTTGTCCTAGGCGGCTATTTGTCAATCAGGGGATCAAGAACTAAATTGAAATCCCCCCCAATATCAGTGAAGTATTAGCAGAGGCCTGCGCAACCTGAGCAATAGTAGCAAAAGGGCAGGGTCATCCACATTAGGAGCATAAAGGCATATACATGTAACTTTAAAGTTACCTATCTTGAGGTGAACTCGGGACCATCTACCCGCTGTATCTGAGCAAGTCGCAATAATAGTAGCATGCTGAGAGTTCCTATCCAATATGGCAACCCCACATTCCCTAGAAACGGCTGGGGAATAGGCGGCCACCATGTAAGGTTTAATATTGAGTTTGAGAGTTTCCTTCGAATTGAAATGTGTTTCTTGGAGGAAAATCAGGTCCGCAGCGTCATGACTTAAATAGCTTAGGATTTTCCTCCGTTTTATCGGATTATTGATTCCTTGTACGTTCAATGAGAAAATCTTACATGGTGCCATCAATCAATAACAGACATTTTAGGTAAGAGCGCTTGAAAACTTACAACATAATCAGAATCTGTACAATAATGACATAAGCACCAAGTATGCTGGCCAATACACCCATATTGAAAAGTATGTACCAAAGTAACTTAGAGAAGAAGCAAAACCCCCAATGAATATGGCGACCAGATGTCTGCGGGAGGAGGCCCTAGAGAGGAAGATAGAGACATAATAAAAGAAAAGAAACACCAGAGTCCATAAGTAACACTGTCTCTGATACTCGTCGAGGCTACTATGGGTAGATGGAGGCGGGTCCCAGATATCTTCAAAATAAGGCAACAAACCACCCTCGACAGACTCTTCGCTGAGCCGCGGTAAATCCAATATGGCAGGCACAGCGGATATGAGAGTACTGGCAGGAATATTCTGGAAGTCAGCGCATCAAGTTGGCTTCTTTAGAGTCCAAAAACTCCGCTAGTAGATCAGGGTCCTCAAATGTTCTTGTCTGATTGTGAAGCGTGACTCGGAGCTTGGCCGGGTACATCAGGCCATAGCGTGCTTGTAGTTGTTGAAGCCTCGGCCGAAATTCCAGAAAGCGCTTTCGGCGGTCGACCGTGGGTTTAGCCAAGTCAGGATAGAAGGAGACCTTGTGGCTCTCAAACTCCATATGGCCCTTTGCCCGGGAGGCACTGAGAATTTGTTCCACATGTTGATATCTCAAAAGTCGAAAGATGATAGGCCGCGGGGTCTTCCTGTTTGTGGGTACACGATGAGCGCGATCGATCTCCAATTCTTTGGTAAAGGTGATTTGGAGCAGGGAAGGGAGGATTTTACCTAAAAACTCCTTCATGTCTCCCAATTCCGCTCCCTCTGGTATGCCCACGAGTCGTAGATTGTTGCGGCGCGCTCTATTATTGCCATCTTCCACTTCTTTCTGCAAGGCCCGCACCTGACGTTCAACTTTGTCGAGTTTGGACAACCGGACCGCATGGGAGTCTAATATACTCTCCATTTTGTCCTGACGCGAAGAGAGCCCCTCCAGCCTGCCTTGCAGTACACCAAGATCTTCCCTCAGCGCTCGAAGTGCTTCACCGTTTGACTGCACGAGGTCCTTAACCCCTCTAATTTCTGCGAGGATTTCCTGCTGCATTTCGGGGCCCTCGCGCAAAGCCAGCCCCTTCTGCGGGGACGGGGGTTCAGTTTTGGAGCGTTTACCGTGAGAAGCCGCTGGAGATCCAAATTCCAGGCGCGTGGGTTTGGTCCCCGCCATCTCACCAATGTGCCCCAGCAAGATCAGAGCAGAAATTCAAGTATGTCCGGTGTTAATTCAGGATTCTGAGTCGTCTCTTACAGTTTTTAATCTTTTTGCCTTCTATGGAAATTTGACTCATTGTCAGAAAATGGTGGCCTGAGAGAGAGAACCAGTTTAGTGACTGCAACTTTTCTATCCACTTCCTTGTTTCCTTTTGGTTGGGTGATGAAGTTAAGAATTAGTAGTTCTTTCATTGTTGTCCTTTCTGGCTTTTGTTTTATTTTCTGCTGTTAGTTTCTGAGCTTTCTCCTAAATTTTAATGTAACCCACTTTGATGCATTGTGAAGGACAGTATAGAAAGTGATCTAGAAAACATAATACTTTTTAATATCTGACCATGGACCATACAAATTGTAATGCGTTTTTGAATGTATTTGTATTAATCATTGATTTGTACCATTGCTAGAATCTTTTGCATTTTATTGTTCAGATTGTTTCTTATTCCTAATCTCCCTTTCACCTTGTGAGAATGAATTGACTTTTTTTTAAACCTGTCTCTCTCCTTATTTGTTCAGAGCCTGAAGCTGCTGAAAGGAAAAATGGAACGGCTATTGCTGGACCTGTTGCCAGGTAACAATGTTTGTTTCAATGCAGAACAATTTAACACAAAATCATTCCTAATGAAGATTCATGATCTCTATTTGAATAAGTAGAAATACTGTCTCCCCAACCCCTCCCCCCCCAAAAAAAATGGTAAAATTAAAAGAAAATGAAGAAAGAGGAAACAACTTCAGAGAGTTAGTCCAAATATGTTTAATTTGTGACTCAAAGAATAAAAGATTTATATTTAATTAGCATGCAATGCAGAAGTCCTAATGTGCCATTGCTGTCAAAAAACAAAAGCTCATTAGAGTGTTGTTTCTATCAATTTAAAAAGAGAAAACTAGTGAGGAAGTGACATCACTCACCAATGCAAACGTGTAAGTGATTGGCTCTCCTGTCAAAGCTCACCAAAGGCAGTCTTTGAGAGCCCTGAAAGTGGAAACAGACAACCGCTGATAGAGAAACTGGTACTGATTTGAGTGGGGTAAGTATGGTTATGAGAAGGAAAATGGCGGATCTGTGGGAGTTTGTGTACCCGGGCTCATGTGCCGAACAGGAGAGTGCCAAAATGGTGGAGGTTGTGGCGGCAGTGCAAGAGGACGACGAGCAACCCAGCATCAGCGATTTGCTAGCAGGGAAAGGAGCCGTCATCCAGATCATGAAGGCGGAACTCTTCTCGTGGTTTGGGGAGATTAAAACTGAGATCGACAACATTCGGGGGGAGTTCAAAGGACTTTTGGCAGAGTTGAGAGCTGATATCAGGGATGTGGGTCGCCGCGTGGAAGATGGTGAGATGCAGCTTGAGGAGGTGCAGAAAACGGTAGGAATACTCTGCAAGTCATTGAAAGAATTGGAGGCTGCCAATTATCTGCTAGCATTAAAACTCGAGGACTTAGAAAATAGGATAAGAAGAAATAAACTCCGAATTATAGGAGTTCCTCAGGGGGGCAAGAACATAAGATATGACATAATGGGTCAGACCAAGGTCCATCAAGCCCAGTATCCTGTTTCCAACAGTGGCCAGTCTAGGTCATACGTACCTAGCAGTTTCCCCAAAAGACACAGGCTCCACAATGCTTGTATTGGGTCAAGCATTGATATCCTGGGTCCCTTTTTAATAATGGTTTATGGACCTTTCCTCCAGGAACTTGTCCAAACCTTTTTCAAACCCAGCTACACTAACAGCCTTTACTACATCCTCCGGTAACAAATTCCAGAGATTGATTACACATTGAGTGAAAAAATATTTTCTCTTGTTTGTCTTAAATAGTTTACCCCATAGCTTCATTGCATGTCCCCTAGTCTTTCTATATTCTGATAACGTAAACAATCGATCTACGTTTACCTGTTCCACTCCATTCATCAATTTATAGACTTCTATCATATCTTCCCTCAGCTGTCTCTTTTCCAGGTTAAAGAGCCCTAACCTTTTTAGCCTTTCTTCATACGGGTATCCTTCCATCCCCTTTACCATTTTGGTGGCTCTTCTCTGAACCTTTTCTAATAATGCTATATCCTTTTTAAGATACGACGACCAGAATTGCACACAATATTCAAGGTGCGGTCTCAACATGAAAGGATACAGAGGTATTATAATATCTTTTGTTTTATTTTCCATTCCTTTCCTTATGATACCTAGCATTCTATTTGCTCTCTTGGCTGCCACCGCAAACTGGGCCAAGGGTTTTAACATGTTATCCACAATGACACCTAAATCTTTTTCCTGGGTGGTGGTTCCTTATGTGGAACCTTGCATCGTGTAACCATAGTTTGGGTTGTTCTTCCCTAGGTGCCATAACTTTGCACTTATCCACATTAAATTTCATCTGCCATTTTGATGCCCAGTCTTCCAATTTATCAAGATCCTCTTGCAATGAAGATGGCGGTTGCAGTTGTGTTCGGGTGAGCATGTCTTTCCTTTCTCATGGAGAAGAAGCATAAGGGAAAGGCTGGGCAGGTGCCTTCGCAGCCCACTCGTACCTCAACGCCGCTTGCTTCTGTTTCTGGGCCATTGGATACTTATTTTGTTCGTGCTCCTCGGGATCCAGGCAGTGCTGGTGGAGAAATCTGATTGGCGGGATCATCGGAGTTGGAATGCTCGGTGGTAGCCTCCGTGTCAACTTCCTCCCCAGTTGTGAGTCCAGCGCCTAAGGTTCTCCATAGCGGTTCACTGCCGGAAGGCTTCCTTGAGTTTTCCTCTCCTGTTTTGTCAGGGGAGGTTTTAATCTTGCGAGGGCCGGGGAAAAGTGAGCCGGAGAAGCCTGTGAGTGGAGCCGGTAGTGCCTTTCACCTTTTTTCATCGTCGGCGCTAGTTGGAGGTGAGACCACAGGGAAGTCTGTTTTCCCTGTGCAACGAGAAGCTTCTTTGGTGCCTGAGGAGATGGAGAATGCTGTAGCGTCTACTCCAGATGGGGCTTTTGCTCTTCAACGCCCTGCAAACTTTACTTTAGAATCGATTTGGAATGCCATTGTTTCTCTTGGAGAAGTTCTGCTCCCGCAGATTACAGCTTTATCCTCCAAAGTAAAGACTGCGATGGAAACATTAACAGACTTTGAGAAGAAGGTATCTGGTATCTCCATGGAATCTGCAGTTGAACGGGGGAGAATTACGAACTTGGAAGATCAAGCAGACGGCTTTAAAAAGAACTTTGTCGGTACAATTAAAATTAGAACAGTTAGATAATTTTACTCGTGGTGTTAACTTGAGTTGTTAACTTTCCTAAGGTGATATCCGTTTCTGCTAAAGATATGTTTAAGCTGTTACCGTACTCACAAGGCTCTGCCAAGAAATATGGAAAACAACATCATGGCCAACTGACTGGAAAAGATCTGTGTTTATACCAATACTAAAGAAAGGTGATCCAACTGACTGTGAAAATTATCGCACAATCGCTCTGATCCCACATGCCAGCAAGATTCTACTGAAGATTATTCAAAAGAGACTACAACCATACCTGGAACAAGAACTACCTGAAGTGCAAGCAGGGTTCAGGAAAGGGCGAGGAACGAGAGACATCATTGCGGATGTGAGATGGATCCTTGAAAAGACTAAAGAATACCAAAAGGATATCTATTTGTGCTTTATCGACTATAGCAAGGCTTTTGACTGTGTAAACCATGAGAAACTCTGGGCCACATTAAGAAGCATGGGTATACCAGAACACCTGATTGTTCTTTTGCGCAATCTGTACATTGATCAAGAAGCAACAGTTCGAATGGAACAAGGAGAAACAGAATGGTTTAAAATAAGCAAAGGTGTAAGACAAGGCTGCATACTTTCCCCCTACCTGTTTAATTTATATGCAGAACAAATCATCAGAGAAGCAGGATTGTATGAAGACAACAGAGGTGTGAGGATTGGTGGAAGACTCATCAACAACCTTCGCTATGCTGATGATACCACACTACTGGCTGAAAGTGAAGATGATCTGAAACATTTGCTTCTCACAATCAAAGAACATAGTCTCAAAATGGGCCTGCACCTTAATGTAAAGAAGACAAAGATCATGACAACTGGCATAATCAACAGGTTCATCGTTGAAGGAGAAGAAATTGAAATTGTGAACAACTTTAACCTACTTGGATCAACTATCAATAAAGAAGCAACAAGCAGTCAAGAAATCAGACGATGCATTGCTCTTGGCAGAATGGCTATGAAAGACCTAGATAAGATTCTCAAGAGCAGAGATGTCTCTCTCCATACAAAGATTCGACTTGTTCCAGCCATGGTATTTTCAATAACATCATATGGTTGTGAAAGCTGGACAGTGAAAAAGATAGACAGGAAGAAAATTGATGCCTTTGAATTATGGTGCTGGCGGCGAATACTGTGTATACCATGGACTGCCCGAAGAACAAACCAGTCGGTACTAGAGGAGATCAAACCTAAGCTTTCTTTAGAAGCTCAGATGACAAGACTTTGACTTTCATACTTTGGACACATCATGCGAAAAGAGAGATCATTAGAGAACGACATTATGCTTGGCAAGATAGAAGGTCAACGCAAAAGAGGAAGGCCAGCAATGAGATGGATCGATACAATAACAGCAGCCACGGGTACCAGTCTGTCAACAATGAGCCGCCTGACTGAAGACCGAACACAATTTAGGATAGCTATCCAGAGGGTCGCCATGAGTCGACTCCGACTCGACGGCACTTATTTATTTATTTTATTTTTATTTATTTAACAAACTTTTATATACCGCAGCCTTCGCTGATCAGGTGCGGTTTACAAATAACAGTTGAGGAGACAGAATGGCATTTCTGTTTACATTGAACATTATATGAACTATATACATGAACAATTTAACTTTTAAATTTTTAAACTTTGGAGACTATGTACAATTTACAATTTAAACTATGTACAATTAACTATGTACAGTAAGTTCAACAGTATCAACATCATTAGGCAGTGTCAAAGTCAAGCTATCGTAAAGCAGTGTTAGTTTCAGTGAGTTATATAGATCATCCCTTTTCGTTTAGGAATTGAGAATTTGCTAGTGGGCCGTAGTGTGAGATAAAGAGGTGAGTTTTTAAGGTTTTACATAGTACTTTAAGGTCAGTTAAGGCTCTGATTTCGTCTGGTAGTGAGTTCCAGAGTATAGGGGCAGCATGGGAAAATGCTTTTTTATTGGTTGTTTTTGTGGTCTTTGTGAATTCTTTTGGAATCTTTATTTTGTTGGCATTGCCTCTTCTATGTGCGGATTGGGGTGTGTCTTTAGATAGTAGTTTATTTAGTGTGGCTGGGGCAGTGTTATTTAATGCTTTGAAGGTGGTTATTAGTTTATAGTTTATTCTGCATTGGATAGGGAGCCAGTGTAGTTTGGCTAGATAGGGTGATATGTGCTCAAAAGGGTGTACCTTCATTATGGTTCTGGCTGCAGCATTTTGAGCCAATTGGACCCTTTTAATGTTTTGGATGTTTGTGCCTAGTAGGGAGAGGTTGGCGAAGTCAAAATGTGGTGTGATTATGGCTTGAATGATGCTTAGGAAGTCTTGTAGGTGGACTAGAGGGCGTAATTGTTTTAATACTTTGAGTTTGAAGTATACTTTTTTAGTTGTATTTCTTATATGGGTGTTCATGCTAAGGTGTGTATCAAGTATCACCCCTAGATATTTTATTTTGTTTTTTATATGAATGTCATGATTCTGAAGTGTAATGTGGGTGGGGGGGTATAAGATTTGTTTTTTGTTACAATCAGTATGTCGGTTTTGGAATGGTTAATAAAGAGGTTGTGGGCTTCTAGCCAAGTTGCTAATTCATTAAAACAATCTGTTAAAAGTTGGAGTGGAAGCATGGGGATAGTGAAAGGAATGTACAACATGATATCGTCCGCGTATATGTGGTAATGGATTTTGAATTTTTTAAAGATATTGCAGACTGGTTGTATGTATATATTAAATAGGAGGGCAGAGAGAGCAGATCCTTGGGGGAGGCCTATTTCCTGTTTGTATGTATTGGAGGTTTGAGTGTTGATCTTGACAGTTTGAGTTCTGTTGGATAGGTACGATGTGAACCATTTATGAACTATTGAGTTGGCACCTATTTGACTGAGCCTATTAAGCATTAGGGTATGGTGAACACTATCAAAAGCAGCAGATATATCTAGAAAGAGTAGCAGGAATGCATTCTTAGGGTTGTCTATTCCTCTGACTAGTGTGTCTAGGAGTACAGTTAAGAGTGTCTACCCCATGACCGGGGCGAAAGCCATATAGTTGGTCATCAAGGTGAGCTGATGTATCAATGTGTTCCTGTGTTTGGGTTTGAACTACTTTTTCTATGAGTTTGGCCATAAAAGGTATGCTAGAGATGGGTCTATATGAATTCGGTGAGGTTTTGTCCATGGTATTGTTTTTTAATATGGGTCTGATTTGTGCATGCTTTAGCATGGGCGGGAGGTAGCCTTGAGTTAGTGAGAGGTTAATTAGTGGTAGAATGAAAGGGGATAATGTTGGAAGGGTATTTTTTATCCAAGATATGGGGCAGGGATCGAGGTGAGAGGTTGTGGTATTTAGGTTTGACATTATATTCTTAAGGGTCTCTCTAGTTATGGTGTAGAATTTATTCCAAGAATCTGGTAGAGATTGGTAGGATATGGCTTGTGGAATTGGTAGGATATTTGTTTTTGATTTGTTTATGTAGTGATTTGCTAAGGTTTGGGGAGAAATGTCATTGGCTTCATGGCTTGAGTTGTATGTGTTTTTAGTTAAGTTTTGGACAATGGAGAAAAGTTCCCTTGGTCTGTTGATGGACTTGTTTAGGACGGTTGAGTGGAAGGTTTTTTTAGCACTGTCTGTGGCGTCTTTATAATTTTTAAGATGGGTGTGATATAGTTCATTGTATAATGTGGATTTGGTTTTGCGCCACTTTAATTCAATTTTTCTGAGTGTTCTTTTCATAGCTTTTAACGTATTGTTGAACCAAGGGGCATCGCTGGTTCTGGGGCGAATGTTCCTCTTGTTTGGTTGATTATATGTAGTTGCTTTTGCGATTGTTTTATGCCAATTTGTGATTGCCTCATCAAGGTTGGAGGGTGATGAGGAGAGGTTAGGGATTGTTAAATCTAGGAAATCTTCTGCATTAAAGTTCTTAAATCTAGGGGGTGTGGGTTTTTGCTGACTGTTTTTGTTATTGGGGTCAGTGTGAATAAGGTTAAATTTAATCAGGTAGTGATCTGACCATGGGATTGGTATGCACTGTAAGGATTCTTGATTGAAAGGTTTATGGAATACTTCCGGGAGAAAGATAAGGTCTAAGGTTCCTCCTTTGTTATGAGTTTTTGTGTTAATGATTTGGTGGAAGCCTATGTCGTATATCGATTCAAGAAAGAGGGTTGAATATGTGGTGGGTAGTGATGGGAGATTAAAATCTCCTAGCATTATTATTGGGCTTAGGTCTGTGGAGGAACTGAGTAGCTCAGTAGCACTTAACAACAACAACCCGGACATTGGGGGTCTCTCCTGACCTAATGCCACCATTGGTAAAAATTTATTATCTTCCTAAGGCTAAGCGTGTTTTTTGTGGGGGCATGTTAGGGGGTGGCACGGTTTCAGGAGACGCTCTCAATGTCACAGACTTAGTGGAAAATTCTGGCCTTGACTCTCAGGGACCCTTCTACATTATTAGTAACATTTGCTTTATCGGATAAGGAGTGGTTATTGAAACTTTTTTTCGAAAAAGGAAGCTTCTGTTTCGGGGTTTAGCTGTATGCATTTATCCGGATTTGTCAAGGGAGACCCAGAAATGGCGCAGGGAGTTTTTACTGCTCCGTCCTGGAATTTTACAACTGGGCAGGCTCTTTTTTTCTTAAACATCCTTGCAAATGTCTGATTAAGTATCATTCTATTTATGTATTTTTTGAGCCCTCCCAGTTGGTTGCCTTTATAAATGCCAGGCGCCTAGAATATTCTGTTGATCCCTCCTAGAGCTCATAATTAGAAATTGGTCTGGATTTCGACTGCCTCCTTTCTTTCAATGTTTCGTAATTAGTATGGTGAATGTTTCCCCCCTCATAGTGGACTAGTTAGGGTCAGCACTTTTTGGTTTCTTTTGTATTCTTTCTTGACAAGTTATTATGTATTTTGATCTATGTTTTCTTGTGCTGCCCTGTTTCTTTGAGAAGGGTTTTTGTTTAAATCTTCTTGAATTTATTGTAAAATTGCATAAATATAAAATAAAAAAAAAAGATCCTCTTGCAATTTTTCACAATCCTCATGGGTTTTAACAACTTTAAATAGTTTTGTGTCATCTGCAAATTTGATAACCTCACTCGTTATTCCCTTTTCCAAGTCATTTATGAATATGTCAAAAAGCAGTGGACCCAGCACAGATCCTTGGGGTACACCACTATTCACCTTTCTCCATTGGGAAACTTGGCCATTTAGACCTACCCTCTGCTTTCTATCTTTTAACTAGTTCCTGATCCACAATAGTACACTGCCTCCTATCCCATGACTCTAGTTTTGCCAAAAGTCTCTGAGGGACCTTGTCAAAGGCTTTCTGAAAGTCCAAATACACTATATTAACCGACTCACCTTTGTCTTCCTGTTTATTCACACCTTCAAAAAAAACCATAACAGATTAGTAAGACAAGATCTTCCTTGTCTAAAGCCATGTTGGCTGTCTCCCATTAAGCCATGACTACATGTTCAACAATTTTGTTCTTTATAATGGTTTCTACCATTTTTCCCGGTACTGACGTCAGGCTCACCGGTCTGTAGTTTCCGGGATCACCCCTGGAACCCTTTTTAAAAATTGGCGTTACGTTAGCCATCCTCCAATCTTCAGGTATTACAGATGATTTTACTGATAGTTCACAGATTACTGATAGCAGGTCTGCAATCTCATATTTCAATTCTTTCAACACCCTTGGATGTATATCATTCAGTCCAGGTGATTATCTACTCTTCAGTTTATCAAATAGTTGTAATACATCTTCCCGATGTATCGATATTTCCTTCAATTCTTCCGCACCTTTAAATACAACTTCAGTCATGGGTAACATCCCTACATCTTCCTCAGTAAAGACCGAAGCAAAGAATTCATTCAGTCTCTCCGCTATCGCCTTGTCGCCTCTTAGTGCCCCTTTAACCCCTCTATCATTTAATGGACCAACTGACTCTCTCACAGGTTTTTTTGCTGTGAATGTACTTGAAAAAGTCTTTATTACACATTTTTGCTTTGGCAGCAAGCTTCTTCTCAAATTCTCCCTTTGCCTGCCTTATCAATGCCTTGCATTTAACTTGCCAGTGCTTGTGCTGTTTCCATTTTTCGTCATTTGGCTCTTTTTTCCATTTCCTGAAAGATGCTTTTTTGGCAACAGCCTCTCTTACCTCACCTTTAAACCATGCTGGCAGTTTTTTGGACTTCCTTCCTTCCACTTTTCTTAAAGTGTGGAATACAGCTGGTCTGGGCTTCCAAGATAGTATTTTTCAACACCACCCAAGCTTGATGTAAGTCTTTAACCTTTTGCAACTGCTCCTTTTAGTTTTTTCTTAACTATTTTCCTCATTTTATCATAGTCTCCCTTTCGAAAGTTAAAAAGTAGTACTGTGAATTTCCTTACCATCCTTCCTCCACTAATTAAATCAAATGCGATCATGCTATGATCACTATTGCCAAGTGGCTCCAACACCCTTATCTCTTGCACCAGATCTGGTGTTCCACTAAGGACTAGGTCCATTATGGCTTCCCCTCTGGTTGGTTCATGAACCAGCTGCTCCAAGAAGCAGTCATTTATTTCATCTAGGAACTTTATAGTGGCTGTTCTTGAGTGGCACAGGAGAACTGCAAAGCTGTTTTGGCAGCCAGTGACGGGAAAGACGGAGCACTGAAAATTAAAACTTGATAGGGCACATCGGGTGCTGGGACAAGTGTAGGGTGATCAACCTGTGTTTCCATGATTGTGATAAAAGAGAAATTACTGCTAAGATGAGGGCAGCCAGGAGCTTTGAGTGGCAGGGCCATAAAGTGGCCATCTTTGCAGATCTAGCCAGGGCCACTTTACAGCGCAGGAAGGCCTAGAGACAATTTACCTTTAAGTTGAGGGACAACAACTATCACTATAACTGGATTTGCCTGGCAAGCCTGGCCTGTATGGCTAACGGTGTCACAGAGGGCTATGACGCTGTGAATGGCAGTGGCCATGAAAGAGGCAGGAATGACGAATGGTCCTATTCCTAGCAGAGTCAAGAAAGACGGTGCTCCCTCCACCAATATCTGGCAGTGGATAAGTAAGAGGGAAAAAAACCCAGAAGGCTGAAGTGAGACAGCAGTCAAACAACTGAATGCCTGTATTGGACTGGGGAGGACTGCCACTGTATGGGAGGAAGAAGGGGACTTCATGGTTGGTGGTAGCACAAGCAGCCTGGCTGCGCTTGCTGGTTCGGGACTGAAGAAACAGCAGTTTATCTGCAACTTTATAGGGGGTGGGGTGATGAAGGTGGAAGAGGGTAGTTGTTTGAGGGACATTGAGCATTGAGACTGGAGGTGTAAATGGCAAGGATGTTGGGATGAACAGATAAGAGGCCAAAGGGAATGAATGGGAAAGGGGGTGAGGGCATGGGGTGAGATGATGTGATGTTCTGTCTGGGAGGGAGAACAGGGTGTGCTCAGCCATTGGGGAGGAGGCAGGGGAGAGAGATAGGGGATTGTGAGGGGGGGGGGGGTTAAGCCTATATAGTGGGCTACAGTCAGGATGGGTATGCCGGTTATGAGTACTAAAGGGGGTGTGTATTTATTTTATTTACATTTTTATACTGCGATTTATTTATTTTTATTTATTTATTTACATTCTCCTATATACCGCGCTATTCTGCATCAGTGCGGTTTACTATAGATCAATTGTGGTTTACAATGAACAATATGAATTGTACAAGACAGTACGTATTAAAATTACATGGAACAGTTTCAACTATATACATTAACAATATAACAAAATTATATAATAAAATTGTTAGCTATATACTTGATGATCTTGCGTTGGCCATGGTGACACATTCTGGGGGGGAGGCTCTTAGATTAGTTATGTAGGGTGTCTAGGCTATGTGCAGTGATTGTTATAGAACCAAAGTGTTGAGTGAACAGATGTGTGTTAAGTTTTCTTTTTTTTTTCTTTTTTTCGAAAAGAGATCTTTTATCCCTCTTAAGAAGTTATCTGGGAGCTTGTTCCAGAGAGTGGGAGCGCAGTGGGAAAATGCCCTGTTTGTGATTTTTTTTTTTAAGCTTTCCTGTAGTCTGTTGCTGTTGTAAATTTGTTTTTATTGCAGTCCCCTTGGGTACGGGTGGTGTTTTTTTTGTTGGTGATGAGGGAGGAGAGGTAGGATGGGGCAATGTCGTTAATTAGTTTGAAAGTGGTTACAATTATTTTGTACTGGGTATGACATTGTATTGGGAGCCAGTGCAAGCTGCATAGGATAGTTGTGATATGATCTATTGGATTGGCATTTGATGATGATCTTGCCGCAATATATTGTGCAATTTGAAGTGGTCTTAATGTCTGTTTAGGTAGCCCTTGAAGTAATGAGTTGGCATAGTCTAAGTGTGGGGTGATAATGGCATTGAGTACTGATTTGAAGTTGTTGAGGTTTAAGAGTGGGTGAAGTTGTTTTAGTAGCCTAAGTTTATAATAGATCTTTCTTGTTTGTTTTATAAATGAGGACATGTTCAGTGTGCGGTCTAAGATGACTCCAAGGTATTTTTATCTCATCTTTGACGAATATACTGTAGTTGTGTCATGAATTTTCATAGTTGGTGGAGCAGAGAAGTGGAGGACTAAAGGTCATGACCCTAAATGTAAAAGGCCTGAATACATGGCAAAAGTGGCAGTCTTGCAGAAAGAGAGGATAGCTGTATGTATGCAGACATTATACTGATAAAAGAAACACATCTCAAGAGAACGCAGGAACAGTGGTTAAAAGGGAGTAAATATGATCATGTGTACTTGGCGCCCAATAGAACAATCCAAAGAAAGAGGGGCAGGGTGGGGATGATGTGTGCTAAGAGGTTAATGATTGACGAGAGGGTGGTGATCATCAGAGACCCTGCAGTCCGTTTCATCCTGTGAAGAGAATGGTGGATAATAAACAATTTGTGGTGGATAGTATGAATATTTATGCCCCTAATGTACATCAAGGGGAGTTCTTTGAAACCCTAGGGGATCAATTGCAATAGCATCTGGAGGACTCGATTACACTGTGTAACACAATTGTTGTTCCTGGGTAGTGACTGTTATTTCCTAATTGCTTATAACTTAAAAGTATGGAAAATGGTGGTTATTCTCATTAAACTTTGCTTTTGTTAATAGGAGATTGATATTTGTGAAATTTACGTATTCCCATTCTTAAAGCAGACTGACTTGTGCTTTTTTGTTCATATAAAATAAAAAAAACACAGCATATAATATTTACATATACTTGTTGTTCAAGAAAGACCATAAAACATTTAGAAGTTAGTAGATTTTCGACATTTACAATTATATTGTAAATCACTTTCACGAATAAGCCCCCAGATGTAGTCTCCCATGCTGTCCTTGGTAGAAGTGTTCAAATTCCAGTATATCCTGGTAGAAATATTCGCCTTGCTCCTCTGAATACGCTCCCATGTTCTCCCTGAATTTATCAAGATGAGCATCAAGGATATGGACTTTGAGAGACATCCTGCAGCCCATTTTGTTGTAATTCTTAGCCAGTCTCAACCAGCTCTACATAATTTTTGGCCTTGTGATTTTCCCAAAAAGCCACGAACCACTGCAACAAAGCTGTTCCAAGCAGCTTTCTCCTTCCTAGTAAGCAGCTTGGGAAATTCCATGCACTCAAGAATCTTTTCTTATTAGTGGTCCAACAAAGACACAAGCTTTGAACTTTGCCAAAGACAGTTTAGGGAAAAAGTCTTAAAGATACTTGAAGGCTGTCGAGACTCGCTCTTAAGCTGTGACAAATTTCATATGGCCCAATTTGATGTGCAGTGGTGGCATCAGCACCTTCTGTGGTTCCTCCAGTGACTCCCACTTCACATTCTTTGTCCCAACAGAAAATTCAGTTCGCTGTGGCCATTCCCGCCTGTGGTGCGCTGTGGTGTCCCTGCTATCCCAAAGACAAAGATGGCAGGGAAACTTGGTAAACCCGCTTTGGAGACACATCAAAAATGCCACCATTTTAAAGTCTCCGATAACCTCCCAGCCATATTTGGCATACTTCAAGGCTTCTAGCAAGGTCTTGACGCTGCTGTAATCTTCTTTGAGACTCACTGAGTGAGCTAGGGGGTACTTGCTCCCGTTATGTAGCAGCACGGCTTTGAGGCTCCTGGAAGAGCTGTCAATGAATAGGTGCCACTCCTTCAGGTTACATGCAATTCCGATAGTGATGAACAGATCGGTCACATTGTGGCAAAAGCAGAGTCCAACTTGACTAGTGAAGAAACTAGAAAAAGTATGGTGACGCTTCCTCTGACCTGTGACTTGCACACTTTCATCCAACAAGTTCCATTGCTTGAACCTGGATGTCAAAAGCTTGGCATTGGACTTGGTGAGACCAAGATCTCTGACCAAGTCGTTGATGTCATTTTGGTTCAGGTAGTAAGAGTTTCTCTCTTTGGCTCCACTTCTGATATTGTAATCTAGATCTGCAAAGTTGTCTTTGTTTTGTGAATTGCTGCTTTCTTCTGAAGACAACTGTTTTCTCTGCAGAGGAGTGGCTACAGGGAGCTCCGGGCAGTGTGGCATTGGAGCAGTGGATGAAGGAATGCTCGGATACATGACAAAAAGCGCATTCTTGTCATTCCGATGTACCTTCCAGAATTTTCTTGCAGTGGTCGCAAGTGAAATGAGGCGCTCAGGGTTTGTCCTGATCCCCAACAAGCATGCCAAAATATGCCTTGTAAGCTTCGCACATCTTTGCAGATGCTGCCACGGAGTACATTTTCACTCTTATCTTCATAAAATCACCATAGACATAGCAAAATACATCTGCTGGATGCATACAGCCTCTTGAAGCCTTGTCAGTCCACTTAAGAAGCTAGAATGAAAATAAAATAAACTGGTGAGCTTAACACACTTGGTGTTGCTCGCTCCTTGGTTTCCAATCGGTAAGGAGGGTGATGAATGACTGTGCTCACGCTGCGCAGATCTGTTATTTATATAGACGTGAGACAGGAAGTGACAGTATAATGGTCATCAAAAGGCTTTTATTAAAAGTTCTCAAAAGTTATACAAAGTTCTAAAAGTTTTGCAAAGTTCTGGAAAGCCCTAGAAAGTTCTAGAATTTTCCAAAAGGTTCTCCGTTTATTTTGCACTAAATCTATCTAGAATGTCCTGCAAAATAGGTAATTTTCAAAAATATTAGTCTTGATCCCAAAAGCAATGTTTGTGGGCCATAATTACCATTTCCTATGTTTTTGAGACATAAAAGATATCAGAAAATAACACTTATTACCCAGGAACAAGAAAAAAATAAGAATTTGTTACACAGTGTTATTGGAGGGGACTTCAAAGCAACCTTGAATCCTAGAGTTGATACGTCCAGAGGGGCGGGAGGAGGAAGTAAAGGAATGAGAGCTAAACTCTAGAATCTGATGAAGAAACTGGGAACCAGGGACGCATGGAGACACCTGATGGGTAATAGGCGGGAATGTACCTTCTACTCTCATCCACATGGTACATATAGTAGAACTGATATGGAGTGGCCAGGTGGGGTCGTGGTGAAGTGCCTGAAACAGGTGGAACATAGAAACATAGAAACATGATGACAGAAAAAGACCACAAGGCCCATCTAGTCTGTCCTTCCATAACAACTACAACAGTCCACTTTTTACCTTTAGAGATCCTCTGTGTTGGTCCCATGCTTTTTTGAATTCAGTTACTGTCCTCATCTCTACCACCTCCACTGGGAGACTATTCCACGGATCCACTACTCTTTCCGTAAAGAAATATTTCCGCATATCACTCCTGAATCTATCTCCCTTCACCCTCATCCCATGTCCCCTCGTAGCAGAACTTGCTTTCAATTGAAAGAGGCTCTCTCCCTGAACATTTATGCCACGGAGGTATTTGAACATCTCAATCATATCACCTCTATCCCCGCCTTTCCTCTAAGGTGTACATATTAAGATCCTTAAGTCTGTCCTCATATGCTTTATAATGAAGCCCATTAATCATTTTAGTAGCAACCCTCTGCACCGACTCCATCCTGTTCACATCCTTTTGAAGGTGCGGTCTCCAGAATTGCACACCATACTCCAAATGAGGTCGCACCAAAGACTTATACAGAGGCATTATCACCTCCTTTTTTCTGCTAGCCATTCCTCTCCGTATGCACCCAAGCATCCTTCTAGCTTTTGCCGTCACCTTTTCTACCTGTTTAGCTACTTTAAGATCATCAGACACAACCACGCCTAGGTCCCGCTCTTCATTAGTGGACAAAAGTACTTCACCTCCTATACTGTATTGCTCCCTTGGATTGCTGCAGCCCAAATGCATGACCTTACATTTTTTAACATTAAATCCCAGCTTCCAAATTCTAGACCATTCTTCAAGCTTAGCTAGATCCCCCCTCATGTTATCTACACCTTCCTGAGTGTCTACTCTATTGCAGATTTTGGTATCATCCGCAAAGAGGCAAACCTTACCCGACAGCCCTTCCGCTATATCACTAACAAAGATGTTAAAAAGAATCGGACCAAGGACAGATCCCTGGGGCACACCACTGGTAACATCCTTCTCCTCAGAGTGAGCTCCATTTACTTGTACTCTTTGTCGCCTCCCACCCAACCAATTTCTAACCCAAGCAGTAACTTTAGGGTCCATCCCTAGGGTGCTCAGTTTGTTTATAAGTTGCCTGTGAGGAACAGTGTCAAAGGCTTTACTGAAATCTAAATACACCACATCTAGAGCTCTCCCTCGGTCCAACTCCCTGGTCACCCAGTCAAAGAAATCAATCAGATTTGTCTGACAAGACCTGACTCTGGCGAATCCATGCTGCCTCGGATCCTGTAATCCGCCGGACTCCAGAAACCTCACTATTTTCTCTTTCAGCAGCGTTTCCAATAATTTACTCACCACCGAAGTTAAACTAACCGGCCTGTAGTTTTCAACCACATCCTTACTTCCGCTTTTGTGTAAAGGCACCACATGAGCCTCTCTCCAGTCCTTTGGCACCACTCCCGACTCCAACGAGGCATTGAAAAGGTCAGTCAGTGGAGATGCTAGAACGTACCCAAGTTCCCTCAGTATTCTAGGGTGTATCCCATCCGGTCCCATCGCTTTGTCTACTTTAAGTTGAGCTAGTTTCTCACGAACACAGTCTTCTGAAAATTGTTCAAGATGTCCCTCGCTTCTGTTCTTATTTGTGGGTGTTTTCTGAGGTCCTGCTCCTGGTTCTTCATCTGTGAACACAGAACAAAAATATTTGTTAAGCAATTCCGCTTTATCCTTATCAGCTTCTACATATTCCCCCCCTGCACCCTTGAGTCTGACAATACCACTTTTGCCCTTCCTCTTCTCACTAATATATCTGAAAAATGTCTTATCCCCCCATTTTATTGCATTGGCTATTTCCTCCTCCTTTTGAATCTTTGCCTTCTTGACTACTTTGCTAGCTTCTCTAAGTTTTTCCAAATACAGATGCCTGTCTTCCTCTCTCTGTGATCTCTTGTATTTCATGAAGGCCTCCCTCTTTTTCTTCACTTTTTCAGCTACTTCCTTCGAAAACCATAGCGGTCTCCTGTTCCTTTTGCCTTTATTTACCATTTTAACAAAAAGGTTGGTTGCCTTTAAAATACCCCCTTTCAGTTTTGCCCACTGTTTTTCTACATCCCCCAGCTGTTCCCATCCCACTAACGACTCCCTGAGGTATTGGCCCATCTTCGCAAAGTTAGTCTTCCTAAAGTCTAAGATCTTCACCTTGGAATGGATTCTAACAGCCCTAGTCCTAATAGTGAACCACACCATCTGGTGATCACTGGATGCAAAATGATCTCCCACTACAACATCAGAAACACTTTCACCATTGGTAAGCACCAAGTCCAGTATGGCCCCTTCACGTGTGGGGTCTGTTACCAATTGCCTGAATAGTTCTCCCTGTAGAGAATCCAGGATCTCCTTACTTCTAGATGATACTGCAGCAGGAATGTGCCAATCAACATCTGGCATATTGAAATTTCCTAGCAGTAGCACTTCCCCTATCCTAGCAATGCTGCGTATGTCTTCAATTAACTCTCTGTCCACCTCTTCCTCTTGTGAGGGAGGTCTGTATATCACACCAATGCAAATAGATTTCTCTTTCCCTCTTTCTAGTTTAACCCACAATGCCTCCTCTCTCCCTTTTAAGCTCTGTAATTCCAAAGCTTTAATAGTAGTTTTTACATATAGTGCCACTCCTCCTCCCCTTCTTCCTACCCTATCCTTTCTGAATAAAGTATAGCCAGGTATAGTTACATCCCAGTCATGGTTTTCTGTGAACCATGTTTCTGTAACTGCCACTAAATCCAAGTCAGCCACTCCCACCAAAGCTTCAACTTCAGGGATCTTATTTCCCATGCTACGGGCATTAATACACACTGCTTTCCATATGTTACCCCTGTTACCCATTTCCATAAAGGTATTTAATGTATCACCTACCTGGGGGCTTTCACTTACCTGGGGGCTTTCTTCACCCATCCCCAACGAATCTAGTTTAAAGCCTTCTTCAGTAAATTAGCCAGTCTACTACCAAAGATGCGTTGACCTTTCTTGGACAGATGGATGCCATCTCTGCTCTGCAACCCTTGGAACAGCATCCCATGGTCTAGGAAACCAAAACGCTCTCGAAGACACCATCCACGCAGCCATGCATTCATCTCCAGGATGCAAGCCTCTCTGCCTTGGCCTTTACCCTCAACAGGGAGGATTGAAGAGAACACCACCTGTGCACCTACCTGCTTCACCCTCTGTCCCAGAGCCATGAAGTCACTTTTGATACGTTCCGAGGTATACCTGGCAGTATCATTTGTTCCAACATGGATTAGCAACATTGGGTAATAGTCAGTGGGCTTGATGAGTCTCGGCAAACTCTCCGTAACATCTTGGATCTTGGCACCAGGCAGACAGCATACCTCTCTGGACATCAAGTCTGGTCGGCAGATGGACGCCTCAGTACCCCTCAGAAGAGAGTCTCCAACCACCACTACCCTTTGTTTCCTTCTGGTCACTGATTCCGCAACTATGGGGTACTTGAACTCTGGTTCTTCCCTTTCCAGGGATGCTTTCACCTCCTCCACTTCCAGAGCTGCATAATGGTTCTTCAATTCAAGGGCTGGAGAAGTTGGATTGGTGATTTTGCAGGCTCTGGTGACTTTTGTCCAACCATTGACATTCTGTTGGCACCCATCTTCTCCTGTGCTCGAGAGCCTGGTTGCTGCAAGAAGCATCTCATCAATGTACTTCTCACTGTCTTGAATGCTCCTCAGCCTCGCCACCTCCTCTCTGAGTTCCTCCACTTGTTTCCTCAGAGCTTCAGCATGCAGGTACCCTGCACATGGAACCGGTTCCTCAACTGGCATTAGGACCTCTGTCTGGACCGAGGCAGAAGCTGTAATGGGGGCAGCAGCTTTAGCAATACGATTTTTCCCAGCCATTGTCCTGTTTGTGGAGCTTAGGTATTGTTTGATGTGTGGAGCCCTGGTTAGGAAAGCCTCAAAAGGGCAGGGCACAGGAGCTTTTTATGCAGGCTTCAACTGCACTCAGGAAACAGGCCCACTAACTCTTGATTAGGTGTTAGCAGTTTCTGAACCTGAGGAGGTTACAGAGTTCAGCAACCTACTGTGCTCAAGTAAAAGTTCCCCTAAAACAGCAAAAATGAAAGTAACCTTGCTTTAAAAAATATACACAAAACCCTTTTTAAGAGCTCCCAGTCAGAGAGCTAGCAATGTAATAAAAAAAAAAAACCCAAACAAAGAAACCCTCAAATCCTTACTTACTGTTTACTGTTTGATGTGTGGAGCCCTGGTTAGGAAAGCCTCAAAAGGGCAGGGCACAGGAGCTTTTTATGCAGGCTTCAACTGCACTCAGGAAACAGGCCCACTAACTCTTGATTAGGTGTTAGCAGTTTCTGAACCTGAGGAGGTTACAGAGTTCAGCAACCTACTGTGCTCAAGTAAAAGTTCCCCTAAAACAGCAAAAATGAAAGTAACCTTGCTTTAAAAAATATACACAAAACCCTTTTTAAGAGCTCCCAGTCAGAGAGCTAGCAATGTATTAAAAAAAAAAACCCCAAACAAAGAAACCCTCAAATCCTTACTTACTGTTTACTGTTTGATGTGTGGAGCCCTGGTTAGGAAAGCCTCAAAAGGGCAGGGCACAGGAGCTTTTTATGCAGGCTTCAACTGCACTCAGGAAACAGGCCCACTAACTCTTGATTAGGTGTTAGCAGTTTCTGAACCTGAGGAGGTTACAGAGTTCAGCAACCAACTGTGCTCAAGTAAAAGTTCCCTGTTTGATGTGTGGAGCCCTGGTTAGGAAAATAGGACCCATAACTTGGCTGGACCACGCTCCAGTGCTGATAACATTGGACCTGCAATAATCAACTAGTGGGCTAAAATTCTGGAGGCTTAATAATTCCCTACCGAGTAACCTGAGGGGAGTAGAGAGTACCAGGGAAGTGATTAAAGAATACTTGAAGATGAATAAACAAGGTGACACTGTCCCGGCAGTGGTGTGGGACAGGCTGAAGGAGGTTCTCCAGGGCCAATTTTTTTTTAAATTTAATTTTATTTTATTTTCAAAATCAAAACTACTTACAAAGCAAGTATACAAGAAACATAACCAAAATAAATTCAAATAGGACATATAAAAAGAAAACCAACAAGTCAAAAAGCCCACATCTCTGGGAGAAACAATACCCAGTAATACTATAAAGGTACAATAATGAGAAACACTCCACAGCCTACATCAGTTATCCACCCACACTACATCCTATCTCAGGTTTTTCTTTACTAGACAGAAAAGCATCCAGCTGAAGAGAGTCCGGAAATATATACCTAGATCCCTGCAGCGTAATCAAACATTTGCAGGGATATCTAACAAGTGGCGCCCCCCCCCCCCGAGTTAAAGACTCTGTTTCAGAGCCAAAAAGGCCTTCCTCCAGAGCTGCGTAGCCCTGGAGACATCTGGAAATAACTATTCATTTCTGTTTTGCTTTGATATAGTTTTTTCTTAAAATAGCTCTTAAACACCAAGATTTTTTCTTGGTCACGAACAAAAGTTACAATCAAAGTTGATCTGGTAGGGAGAATGCCCCTGGTAGACTGCAAAACATTAAATCCTCCAATAAACTCCTCAAACACCCCCTGCCAGTGAGGTAAAACACTTTTGAAAAGGTAATCACATCAGCATTAGACAGTCCTAACCCCTCTCAAAAATATTTCCATAGTAAAATCTCTGGTAATAACGGACACAAGGGAAAATTCAAAAATCAAATATTTTTAGATTTAGCAATATTTTCTAAAGCGTCTAATTTACAATGGGATTATAAGACTATCTTTCACTGCAGATGCACTGCCTGCCTGCAAAGAATTACACTGAGATTCACATTTAAGAATCTGAGAGCCAAAGGGATCCACTCGCTTTTCTGCTTGGCCCATCCTTGCCACTGTTTCCTGGGAAAAGGTGCAAAATTGGGACACCATGGAGACCAAAGTACATTCTGTCCGAGTCATCACCCTCCATATATCGGCCAGAGAGACCTGAGAATCAGGTACCTCTCTGTTCTCAACTGGGGGAGGCATACATAATACAGGTTTAAAAGTTCTCATAAGTAATTCAGGAGTACTCTGTTCCATCGGTGAACTCCTAGCAGTGCCTGGTGGAGTAACTACTACAGGAGAAGGGGGGATGGTGTGCGGTCCAGAGAGCTCAGTGATGCTGCCCCTAAACTCACCAAGGAGGAATCAATGCCTGCAGGAAAGGGATAACCAACTTTCTTGGCCACAGTGTGCTTGTCCATTGGTCCACTCAGTTTCCAATGATATTAAAAAAAAAATTTCTTAACGTTTCCCCATGGACAGCAGACGATAGCCAGAAGAATTAAGGTGTTCCCTCAGTGCTCCTAGGGGCCAGACATGTCCCTTGTATTGCGCCCCTTAGTTCGTGCCACAGCTGGAGTTTTAAAGCAAGGAAGCCCCCAATGATGTCAGGGCTGGTTCTGCCCACAGCCTGCTTCTCTAAACACCTGTGGCTGCCCAAAAGCACTCCTACCCCTCTGGGGCCATTTTATCTCCATGTGTTCCAGGAAGAAGAGAGTGAGAGAACAGTAGGAAAGGGACATCCGGGAAGAATTGCAGATGTTGATCTCACAGCATTCGCTCTGGTGGGGAGGGGAAGTGACTCTTGGGTAAGATCAGTACCCTCCGGGGAGAACTGGAGACCCTACGGGCAGAAGATTGGGTGTTTGGCCTAAGTTGCAACACTCATTCTTTGTGGCTGGGAATAAACAGGGGACGTTTCTTGCCAGGAAGTTGTAGGAAAGGAGACTGCAAAACAAAATTATAAAGATCTGGAACGCAGCAGGGGAACGGATGTACAGGGCAGCTGGGATTCAGCAGGTTTTTAGGGAATTCTATCATAAGCGTTATTAGTCGGAATATCAGGGGGGAAGTGGAAAGATACAAGATTACTTAGCCGGAGGTCAGCCTGCCAAGGTTAGGGGACAAGAGAATATGGTTGGAAAAGGAAATAGAGGGTGCAGAATTGCTCCAGGCTATAAAAGGCCTGAAAGAGGAAGGCTCCAGGGCTTGATGGGTTGACAGCCACTCTGTACAAGAAATTTACAGGAGAATTAGTCTCCGAACTTGTGGAGCTCTTTAATGGGGTGACAATGGGGGATGCGCTTCCAGAATCAATGGGGATAGCTGGGTTTACTGACCTGCCAAAGCCAGGTAAAGATGTGGGTGTCTGCGGGTCCTACAGGCCCGTTTCTCTGAATAATTTGGACTCCAAAATGTTGGCTAAGGTCTTGGCTAACAGGGTACAGAAATTCTTGCCCCAACTTGTAGGGGAGGATCAGGTGGGCTTTATTCCAGGTGGCCAGGCCTGTTGTGGTGATATCAAAATCTTGCAGCTGGCGTGGGTAGCTCAAATAGAGAACACTGTCCCTAGTGTCAAATAAGAGTTTGATTGCTGTGCTGGATCATATGGGATTTGGGGAGCGCTTCAGAGGATGGCTTCAGATGCTTTATAGGAAACCCCAGGCAAGGATAAGAGTTAATGGGGCTTATTCGGGGGCATTCTCCCTGGAAAGGGGCACGCGTCAGGGGGTGCCCCTTGATCTCCAGGAACAAGCAGGAATGAGTCCTCACATATGGGTACGTCGGTACCGACGGAGCCTGCGCGGGAAAGCTCCCCAGCTTCCCAGAAGGAAAGCTTTTGGGGCTTCCCACAGCGCATGCGCGCTGCCTTCACGCCTTCCTGACCAACTCTCCTCAGTTCTTCTTTTTCCGCGGAGCCAGCAGGTCGTGTTCCTGTCACCACTGAAGAAGTTCTTATTTTAATTTGTTTCTTTGGCCGCGTGTCTGCCTTCCCCGATTCCGGACCGGTACCGCCGGTTTTTTTCTTTACTTTTCTTTAAAAAAAAAAAAAAAAAAATCTTATTTTTCCCCACTTGGTGTATTTTCCTGTTAGGCCTCTAGGCCTTCACAAAATTCTCCCTCATGGAGAAACCAGCCTCTGGTTTTAAAAAATGCACCAAGTGTAGCGGTACTATCTCGGTTACAGACACCCATGAATGGTGTTTAAAATGTTTGGGACCTGACCACTCCATTCCTGATTGCCCATCCTGCTCTCTGATGTCTAAACGTGGCTTACAGAACCGAGCAGCCAAGTTTCATATGCTGTTTTCCACAGATACTCCAGCATCGACATCATCCAGGTCTTCCTCTCCTGATGGATCTCAGGTAACCAAACATTCTTCTGGCAGGTCCTCAAAGGGCAAATCTCCCTCTAAGTATCAAGATGCCCCTGGGCTTGACCCTGAGGACCCTGCCCCAGCCAAACAACCCCGGCGGGAAGCTCCGGCTTCCAAACCTCCTCCTATGGGGTTACAGGTTGACATCGATGGCACAGCCTCGACCGATCACCTGTTAGACTGCTCTGGGGTACCGGCTCAATCTTCCGGTACCGACATCCAGGCAGCCGTGGCGTCTATGGATCATACAGTTCAATCCATGCAGCAGGCCATAATGGCTTTTATTAGAGCTGCGACGCCCTCAGTACCGCAGCTAGCGGTACTGACCCCGGTTCCGGTACCACAACCGATACCGGTACCCAGGGCATCCACATCAACCAGGATTCCGGTTCCCGGTTCCGGGGTTTTTCCCGATACCGATCCGGTTCCGGGTACCCCCGATGTGGATACCGGTCGATACACTTATCGATCCCTGGAAGCCAACAGACGATACTTCGAGTCTTCTGATGATTCTGATCCATCAGATGACTCTGCTGAAGTATCTCTTACTCTTCCTGAGGAGCCCTCTTCTCCAAAGAGGAGAATGTCTCCTCCAGAGGATTTGTCCTTTCAAGACTTCATCATTGAAGTAGCTAAAGGTCTCTATTTCAGTAACCTCTGAAAAAGAACCTAGAGCAAAAAAATTAGATATTTTGGGATACTCTAAGGTTCCCAAAGAGGCAGTCACCTTGCCCATTCATGAAATTCTTCAAGAACACATGATGGACTTATGGGAGACTCCTCTCACCCTATCTCCACATTCTCGTCGTTTGGACACCATGTATCGTGTCCCTCCTTCTCCTGGTTTTCAAAAACTCCGCTCCCTCACCACTCTATTGTGGTGCAGTCAGCTATGAAAAGGATAAAGAGTACCAAAAGACACTCTTCTACTCCTCCAGGAAGAGAATGTAGGACTTTGGATGCTTTTGGTAGAAAAATCTTCCAAGCCAGTATGCTTATTGCCAGAATCAATTCATACAGCCTCTATATGGACATGTTTCTGAAGGAGATTGCACTAAAGATATGCCATTTTCTCCCCTTTATCCCAGAGGATAGGAAGGAGGAGTTCCTTCTTTTGCTAAAGCATACCCAAGATGTTTCAAAGTTCTCCAACAGAGCAGCCTTTGACTCCTTTGAGGGTGCTAGCAGAGCCTCAGGCATTGCCATAGCTGCTCGCAGAATTGCTTGGCTCCAGGCCTCTGACCTAGAACCCTGGGTCCAGGATGGGTTGGGAAATCTGCCCTGTACAGGTGAAAATCTGTTTGGTAAGGAGTGGCAAATCAAAGCCACTCAAATGGACGCAGAAAATGCTGCTTTAGATAGACTTTCTAAGTCTACCTCTACCCCTGCCAAGAAAAAATCTTTTAAGAAGCCTTTCTACAAGAAGGCCAGATTTTCTACAAATACTGGCCAACAATCTTCTACAGTTCGCTTTGCTCCTAAGCGTCAGCAATCTAAACAGGCCAGGGCAAAACCTGCAGGGACTGCTACAGTCCAGCAGTCCCAACCCCCTCAGGGTTTTTGACTTAATACTAGAGAACTTAACCTTTCTGGCTCTACATCAACCAGAGCCTCTCACCATTCCAGGAAGGTTAACTCATTTTGCTCCCAGATGGGAGCAAATCACATCAGAACAGTGGACCCTCTCTATCATCAGAGAGGGCTACAAACTACATTTCTCCAGCCTTCCTCCCCATACCATGGTGAGACGTTTCAATTCTCCCCCATCTCTCCTGCACCTGTTGGGTCAGGAGGTGACCACCCTTCTCGCCCAAAGGGCAATAGAAGAGGTTCCTCTTCTTCAGCAGGGGTCAGGGTTTTACTCCCCTTATTTTCTCATTCCAAAGAAAACAGGGGGGTACAGACCCATTCTAGATCTGAGAGAATTGAACAAATTCCTATGCAAGGAGAAATTCAAGATGCTTTCTCTAGGCACTCTCCTTCCATACCTGCAGAGTCAGGATTGGCTTTGTTCTCTAGATCTCAAGGATGCGTACACACATATACTCATCCATCCATCCCACAGAAAATTCCTACGGTTTCTGTTCCAGGGAAAACATTTCCAATACAGATTACTTCCCTTCGGTCTAGCCTCTGCTCCAAGAGTGTTCACCAAATGCATGGCAATAGTGGCTGCATTTCTACGCGCCCTGGGAATTTTTGTCTTCCCATACCTGGACGACTGGCTCATCCGAGCTCCATCTCAGTCCGAGGCTCAGACTTCCCTAGACCGCACCAGACGCATTCTGCAGTATCTGGGACTTGTGATCAATCTGCCAAAGTCTCAACTCGCCTCTACTCAGTCCCTGGAATTCATAGGGGCCTGGTTAGATACCACCACTGCAAGGGCCTACCTTCCTCAGGCCCGTTGCCAACGTCTAGTGCACTTAGCCTCCCAGGCTCAGTCCAGAACTTTGTCCACCCAGTGGACTCAAGCATCAGGAGCTCTCTCAGACCAAATAGCAACCTCCAAACATCTTTTTTTGGTCTCTCCAATGGTGGATGTCCACTCAAAATCTGTTGTTGGGGGCTCCCTTCCAACCACTGTTGCCCCAAGCAACCCTTACAACAGATGCCTCCCAAACAGGTTGGGGAGCTCATCTTCAGGATCTCTCCACTCAGGGCACTTGGTCTCCACAGGAGACCACCCTTCATATCAACCTTTTGGAACTTCGAGCGATCTTTCTAGCTCTGAAAGTTTTTCATACCCTCCTCAACAACATTACAGTCCTTATTCATACGGACAATCAAGTAGCCATGTTTTACATAAACAAGCAAGGAGGAACTGGCTCTCTGTCGCTTTGCAACGAAGCTCTAAGATTATGGGCCTTCGCCAGAGAGCATCAAATCCATCTCCTGGCAGTATACCTCCCAGGAGTCCAAATCTCTTGGGCAGACAGACTCAGTCGAGTTCTGCTTCCACACGAATGGTCCCTGCACAGGGATCAGGTACTCAGAAGCTTTCAGAAATGGGGAACCCCGGACATAGACCACTTTGCAAGTCCGTGGAATGCCAAACTTCCCCGGTTCTGTTCCAGAATTCCGTGCCAGGGGGCTCAGGCCAAGGATGCCTTCCTCCTTCATTGGGGTCAGGGCTTCCTGTATGTCTTTCCACCCATTCCTTTGATTCCCAAGATTCTGTTCAAACTTCAGAGGGATCAAGGATCTATGATCCTCATAGCTCCACGCTGGCCACGCCAAGTGTGGTACCCTCTACTTCTGCACCTCTCCCAAGCCCCCTCCCTGGACCTGGGAGCTGCTCCAGACCTTCTGTCTCAAGAGGAGGGGACTTTGTGGCACCCAAACCCCAAGTCCCTTCACCTCAGAGCTTTGTTACTGAAGGCCTAGACCTTCAAGACTTCAATCTTTCTCAGCAAGTGAAGGATATCCTCCATGCCTCTAGGAAACCTTCCACTAGGTGTTCTTACGCTTTTAAATGGAAAAGATTTTCCATTTGGTGTGCTCAAAAGGGTCTTGACCCTCGAGCACTCCCCTTGAATTCTCTATTAGAATATCTCCTGCATCTCTCCAATGCAGGCCTCAAAACGAATTCAGTGCGGGTCCATTTGAGTGCTATCTCAGCATCTCTTAAACCTCTCAATGGACAACCTATCTCCTCTCATCCTCTTATCGCAAGATTCATGAGAGGCTTAACTTTAACTAAACCTCCCATTAGACCTCCTCCGGTTGCATGGGACTTAAACTTGGTTCTTGGTCAGCTTATGAAGCCACCCTTTGAACCATTAGCCACCACCTCCTTGAAATTTCTTTCCTGGAAGGTTATTTTCCTTATTGCAGTCACCTCAGCTCGCCGTATCAGTGAACTGCAAGCCCTAGTGGCTAATCCACCTTATACAAGGTTCCATCATGATAAGGTGGTCCTTAGGACCAATCCCCACTTTATGCCTAAAGTGGTTTCCTCTTTTCATCTTAATCAAGAGGTATATTTACCTGTCTTTTTTCCAGCTCCTCATGCATCCAGTGCAGAGAGGAACCTTCATACTCTAGATTGTAAAAGAGCTCTTGCCTTTTACCTCCACAGGACACAGCAACATCGAAAGTCTTCTCAGCTTTTTGTTGCTTTTGATCCTTCCCATTTAGGACTTCCAGTCTCTAAAAGAACACTGTCCAATTGGATTGCTCAGTGTATCTTTTGCTTACCAGAGTAAGAACCTTTCTCTGGAGGGCCATGTCACAGCTCACAACGTGAGAGCCATGGCCACCTCTATGGCTCATCTTCATTCTGTATCCATCGATCAGATCTGTCGAGCAGCCACCTGGGCCTCGGTCCATACCTTTACAGCCCATTATTGTTTGGACAAGGACTCCCGCCGGGATGCCTTGTTTGGTCAGGCTGTCCTCAGACACCTGTTCCATTCTTGAACAACTCCTGCCCATCTTCCCTTAATGGATGCCTGAGATCCATAGGAAGATGAGGAACCCTTCAGGGTCTCATACCCTTGGGGGGATCTCCCGGGCATCTTAGCTAGGGAGTCCCCATATGTGAGGACTCATTCGTGCTTGTTCCTGGAGATAGCACAGTTACTTACCTGTAACAGGTGATCTCTGGGAACAGCAGGAATTAGTCCTCACAACCCACCCACCTCCCCTAGGAGTTGTATCTCTCTCTCTTTCCTTTCCTCTCTCTATTGTCTCAGCTTTAAACTCGAACTGAGGAGAGTTGGTCAGGAAGGCGGGAAGGCAGCGCGCATGCGCTGTGGGAAGCCCCAAAAGCTTTCCTTCTGGGAAGCTGGGGAGCTTTCCCGCGCAGGCTCCGTCGGTACCGATGTACCCTTATGTGAGGACTAATTCCTGCTGTTCCCAGAGATCACCTGTTACAGGTAAGTAACTGTGCTTTATCGCTGTTTGCCCTGGTTATAGAGCCATTGGCAGAAAGGGCCTGCAAGCAGAGGGACATAATGGGCATTGAGGTAGGACCTCAGGAACACAAAATCTCCCTTTTCACCGATGACGTAGTATATTATCTCCAGGAACAAGCAGGAATCCAGTCTTCACATATGGGTGACGTCAGCATCGACAAAGTCCCATTCTTCAAATGCTTTACCTGTTTTTCTACAAGAATGTATTATGGATTGTAGTTATGGCTGAACATGTTAATTTTCGTAAACAGTCCAGAGCGCTTTCTTCCAGAAAATTTCAAACTTAAGGGATTTTGTATCCTGTAGACAATGACGTATTTCTAATTGGCTCTAGAAAAGGTTCCTGTTTCAGAACTTTGCTATGCAGATCATTGTTGTGTAAGCAATGCTGTATGATGAATTTGTGGACAACTACTGCAATGACTGCTAAATTTTTAAACAGGGTGATTACAATCTTCTGTGAGTGTTTTGCAAATCTTACCAGTTTTTAGATCCATTAGAGAGATTTCAATAACGTCATATGGATGCGAAAGTTGGATAGTGAAAAAGATAGAAGAAAATTGATGCCTTTGAATTATGGTGCTGGTGACAAATACTGCGTATACCATGGACTGCCCGAAGAACAAACCAGTTAGTACTAGAGGAGATCAAACCTAAGCTTTCTTTAGAAGCTCAGATGACAAGACTTTGACTTTCATACTTGGACACATCATGCGAAGAGAGAGGTCATTAGAGAAAGAGAAAGACATCATGGCAAGATAGAAGGTCAACGCAAAAGAGGAAGGCCAGCAATGAGATGGATTGATTCAATAACAGCAGCTACGGGTACCAGCCTGTCAACAATGAGCTGCCTGACTGAAGACTGAACACAATTTAGGACAACTATCCAGAGGGTTGTCACAAGTCGACGACGACGACGTGTGGAGAAGACCTGGAGGAAAGGTCCATAAACCGTTATTAAAGAGGATCCAGGAAATCCACAGCGTTACCACAGGATGAGCATTGTGGCACTTGTAGCCTTTGGGAACCTGCCAGGTACCTGTGACCTGGACTGGCACTGTTGGAAACAGGCTGCTGGGCTTGATGGACCTTGGTCTGACCCAGTATGGCATTTCTTATGTTCTTATGTTCTTATGTACGGGAACACTCCTCAGCATCCAATAGGAATGCTTTTGGGAGCATCCCTCCATGCATGCATGCCTTCCCAACAGTTCTTCTCAGTTTTCTTTTTTTCTGTGGAGCCATCAGAACCTTGTCCTAATCCCACCGTGAAGAGATTTCTTTAACTTTTTTTGGTGCCTTCTCAGTACACTCTGCTTGCCTTCCTGACATTTGGAGCGGTACAGCATCATTCCGAACCCTTTTTTTCTTTTCTTTCCATTTTTTCAAATATATTTTTTTCTTTCGTATGTTTTGGTTGTTTGGGCCATCATTGCCCAATTTGATTTTGCTTCTATCATTTTTTAGATAATGGAAAAACCACACAGTGGTGTTAAAAAAAAGTGCCACAGTACCATCTCGGCAACCGACCAGCACGACTGGTGTCTGAAGTGTTTAGGCCATGACCACGACGTTTCCTCGTGCCTACTGTAAACATATGATGGCACGAGAGCTTAAGAATCAAGAGCTGCAGCGGATTAAACCGTTTCAGTCAGACTCAGCTGCTTCAGCACACTCCTTGGAGTCCTCCATGCCATCGAGGACTTTGCATGCTTCCCATACTTTTAAGTCCAAACATAGCAAGAAGCATCGATCAGTGTCACTGATAAGGTATCGAAGACATTGGCATTGAAGGCGTCCCGATCTCGGCGTCTGCATCGACCTCAAACTCCAATACTCTATTCTGCATCGGCACAGATGCTCGCCTTCCATGGACCCAGAGGTAGGCGGACCAGCTAAACAGCCCAGGTGGGAGGATACCATCTCCAAAGCCTCAGAGGGGCTCGGGGATGCCCTTAGAACCTCGTCCTCTGTGGACCCCCCCCCCCCGATACCTTGCACTGGGACGGTAGCTCAGACCTCCATGCCAGAAGCAACTTGGTCCTCTCCAGTCTCCCTTGATGAGCACGTTTAAGCCATTGAACAGAGTCTGGCCACGATCCTAGTGGCTATTGTGCCAGGGCCTTAGAGGCCCCTCAGGGTCTACCTCAGATTCTACTGCTCCAGTGCAATCCCTCAAGCTTGGGGCGGGCACCCAGTGCTTCTGCAGGGTTGCTCGGGGTATCTGTGCTGACAGTCTTGGAACCCAGATCTACTTCAGTTCATTCTGGGGCATCGTGCACTGGACACTCGGGTTCTGATACTGCACACCATGAACATTGGGCTTTGATGTCTGTATCAGAGCATCATTGATACCAGTGTACCGACTGTCATTACTTTGATTTTCTTCCAGAATCAGGATGAGCTTCGTCTGATTCTGAGCCAGAGTCGATAGTCTGAGCCCCTTCGAGACATTCCATCGGATCCATCTTCAACTCATGAGAGGTGTCTGCTTTCCCCCCAGGGCATGTCCTTTCAGGATTTTATCAGGGACATGGCGGCAGCCCCCTCAGTCTCGGTGATCATGGAAGCAGAACCGAGAGCAGAGGAGTTGGACATCCTGCAGTATCCCTCTGCCCCGAAGGAGGCAGCTACCCTTCCCATCCATAATTTCCTACAGAACTTAGTGCTTCAGATGTGGGAAGCACCACACTCAACTCCTGCCTTCAGCAAGAGACTGGATATGCTGCATTGGGTTCCTCCTTGCCTAGGCTTCCAAAAACCACAACTACCACACCACTCTGTGGTAGTGGAGTCAGCCATGAGGAGAATTAGAAGCGCCAAGAACCATTCATCTGTTCCTCTGGCCAGGGAGGCCAGAACTCTCAGTGCTTTTGGCAAGAAAGCTTTTCAGTCTGCCATGCTGGGGTCCAGGATCAACTCTTACATGCTCTATATGGGCATGTTTTTTAAGAGAGATCTCAAGGGACTTATCTGAATTCAGCTCTCTTCGGTTAGCAGATAAGCAGGCCCCTCATGAGACTCTTATAGGTCATGCTCAAAACACTTCCAAGTTCCTCACTAGGGCAGCCTTTGATGCTTTTGAGGCTACAAGCAGAACAGCAGCAGCCTGTATTGGACCAAGGAGGACAGCATGGCTTATAGGCCTCTGATCTCGAACAGTGGGTGCAGGACAAGCTTTCCAACATTCCTTGTAATGGAGAGAATCTCTTTGGGAAGGCTGGTGTGAAAAAGCAGGTGAGATAGAAACTGTTGATCTCACCATGAAGTGCTTGTCCAGGAAGACAGCTGATCTTGCACAGAAGGTTTCTGGCAAGAAGTCTTTCTATCCCAAAAAGAGAAGGTATTAGCCGCCTTACCCCTCGTATCCTTCCTATCAGGTTCAGCAGCCCCATCCAAAACAACAGGGCGCTAGTCAGCCCAGAAAGCCTAAGGCCCAGCCAGCCCCACAGCCAGAACCTCAGGCTAGCTTTTGACTGCTTCCTGCAGGGCATTGCCAGTCTACCTCCGAGATCCCCCTTCCCTCCCACATTCCTGGAAGATTGACACACTTTGCCCACAAATGGTTCATCATAACCTCAGAACCCTGGACTTTGCAGCTGGTCAGCAGGGGCCATCAACTAAATTTCAGGGCTCTGCCCTCCACTTTCTTTGTGGCTGGGTTCCCCATGAATCTCCTACACTCCACTTTGCTACAACAAGAGATCATAAATCTTACAATTCAAGAGGCCATCAAGGAAGACCCACTCCCTCAGCAAAGCCTAGGGTTCTATTCCCATTACTTCCTTATTCCAAAGAAGACGAGGGGTTTCAGACCTATTCTCGACCTGCAAAATCTCAACAAATTTCTAGTCTGAGAAAAGTTCAAGATGATCTCATTAGGGACACTTCTCCCTGTTTTCAGGAAAAAGACTGGCTCTGCTCTCTGAATCTTAAGGATGCCTACACATACCTCCTGATCCACCCCCTGTACCGAAAATATCTCAGGTTTGTCTTCCAGGGGTATAACTATCAATATTGCATTCTTTTTGGACTAGCTTGGGCTCCAAGGGTCTTCACGAAGTGTTTCGTGGTTATAGCAGCCTACCTGTGCACCTTTGGAATCTTTGTCATCCCTTATTTAGATGACTAGCTCATCAAGGGAGGTTCTCCTCACGTGGTCTCCACATATTTTCATCATACCATACTGCAACATCTGGGCTTTATCGTCAGCTATCCAAAATTACACCTACTGTAGCTCCTACTCAGACTCTGGAGTTCATAGGGGCTCATCTAGATACAGCAAGGGCTTGGGCATTCTTGCCAGAGGACCACTTTCACAATCTCATCTCCCTGGCAACTCAATTGTCAACATCGGGCCACACTCACTGCTCGAGACATGCTGTGTCTCCTTGGCCACATGGCCTCCACAGGCCATGTTGTTCCATATGCCAGTCTTCACATGCGCCCGGGACAGTGGGCCCTTTCAGAACAGTGGATGCAGTCCACAGGTCGCCTCTCGACAGGATCACCATCTCTTCTCTACTGGTGAACTCCCTCCAGTGGTGGTGCATTGCCCAAAATCTTCTCGTTTGGGCTACCTTTTGAAAGGTCTGCATCGCAGTGTACTCTACCCACTGATGCATCCAAGCATGGTTGGGGAGCACTTCTTCACGGTCTTACCACACAGGGTCAGTGGACCCCCTCTCATCACATCAGTTTCCTGGAGCTCAGAGCAATCACCAATGCCTTCTGGGTCTTCTGTGCCCAACTGTCGGTTGCACGTTCTGTGTCAACAAGCAGGGTGGGTATAGGCTCTCGCCTTCTCTGCAAGGAGGCAGTTCATCTTTGGACTTTCGCGATAGCTCATCAGATTCTTCCTCAAACTGTTTATCTCCTGGGGAGGAGAATCAGCTAGCCGACAAGCTCAGCTGGGTTCTTTGTCCACACGAGTGGATGCTCCATCACCGGACAGCGCAATGCTTATTCCACTTAAGGGGGAGGCCCATAATCTACCTCTTTGCTGCTCCAGTGAATGCCCAGCTTTCTCGTTTCTGTTAATCCCCTCACCACACAGAGAGAACTCTGATGCTTTCCTCCTTCACTGGGGCTAAGGTCTGCTATGTGCATTCCCACCAATTCCACTCATCCCGAAAACACTCTTCAAATTACAGTTGAACAGGTGAAAGATGATTCTTATTGCCCTGTTCTGGCCCAGTCAGCCATGGTTTCCCCTACTACTTTGTCTGAAACAGGGACAACCTCTCCAGCTAGGGTACGCACCCAACCTGCTCTCACAGGACCACAGGACACTGCTTCATCCTAACCTCAGAGCTTTGCGCTTGATGGCATGGCTGTTGAATGCTTCTTCCTCTCTGATCTTGGGCTCCCAGAAGACGTGACACAACTCTTACAGACTTCTCGAAGGATTCTACTAGGGGTACATACACCTTTAAATGAGACAGATTTTTCCCTCTGGTTTTTCCAGAGAACTCTCAATCCATTTACTTGTCCGATAGAGTACTTAACTGCAGTATTTTCATCTTTCCTCATCTGGATTGAAAACTAATTCCGTCCAAGTCCACTTGAGTACGATCTTGGCCTCTCACCGCCTGATTGTGGATCACCCAGTTTCTTCCCATCCGCTTGTGGTGCAGTTCATGCAAGGACTCCTTTTAACAAAGCCACCCATCCGCCCCGCTGCCATAGCATGGGACATAAGATATCCCATACCGAGTCAGACCAAGGTCCATCAAGCCCAATATTCTGTTTCCAACAGTGGCCAATCTAGGTCACAAGTACCTAGCAGTTTCCACAAAAGACACGGATTCCATAATGTTTGTATTGGGTCAAACAGTGATATCCTGGGTCCCTTTTAATAATGGTTTATGGACCTCGTCCAAACCTTTTTTAAAGCCAGCTACACTAACAGCTTTTACTACATCCTCCGGTAACAAATTCCAGAGTTCGATTACACGTTGATTAAAAAAAATACTTTCTCTTAGTAGTCTTAAATAGGTTACCCTGTAGCTTCATTGCATGTCCCCTAGTCTTTCTATATTCTGATGACGTAAACAATTAATCTACATTTACCCGTTCCACTCCATTCATTAATTTATAGACCTCTATCTTATCTCCCCTCAGCTGTCTCTTTTCCAAGTTGAAGAGCCCTAACGTTTTTAGCCTTTCTTCATAGGGGTATCCTTCCATCCCCTTTACCATTTTGGTGTCTCTTCTCTGTACCTTTTCTAATAACGCTATATCCTTTTTAAGATATGGTGACCAGAATAGTCCTCGCACAGTTGCTGAGACCTCCCTTTGAGCCTTTGGCAATGGCCTCCCTCAAGTTTCTAACCTGGAAAGTCGTTTTCCTCATTGCTCTAAACTCTGCCCGTAGGGTTTGTGAGGTACAGGCTTTGGACTATGCTCCATACACTCGCTTCCATCATAATAAAGTAGTCCTACGGGCTCATCCTAAATTCCTTCCAAAGGTGGTTACCCACTTCTGCCTTAACCAACCATCTCTCTTCCGACCTTTTTTTCCTAGGCCTCACGCTTCTAAAGCGGAAGCAAGATTGCATACTCTTGATTGCAAGAGAGCACTTGTGTTCTGTCTTGATAGGACTAAGGGTCATTGCCAGTCTTCACATCTCTTTGTATCTTTTGATCCTAGTCACCTTGGTCTCTCAGTTTCCAAAAAGACGTTTTCCAACTGGATCGCTGACTGCATATCCTTTGCTTACACACAAGCCGGCCTTTCCATACAGGGACATGTTATGGCCTACAATGTCCAAACTATGGCCACTACAGTGGCCAACCTCCATTCTGTGTCCATCTCTGAGATTTGCCAGGCTGTCATATGGTGTTCTATACATAACTTTGCTGACCATTATTACCTTGATAAAGACTCCAGTCGAGATGCACAATTTGGACAAGCCATCTTAAGACACCATTTTCAGGTTTAAAACAACTTCGTCCATTTCAGACTATCCAGGAGGGGTGTGCCCAAGAGGCTGAGTCTGATGGATCCCCTGCTTTACCATGCTTATAGTTCCGGTCTCCTCCCTCCTTCGAGGTAATCGTGGGCTAGGAAATATGTGAAGACTGCATACCTACTTGTTCTTGGAGATAGCCCTAGGTGACCACTAGTCTTGCCTAATAGTTGGACCAGCTCTGTTTCAGTGATACATGAATTGGGAAAGGATCAGAATATAGGCCTGAAGTTAGAAGCTTTCCCTTCTGATTTCTGGTGACAAAACAGGATTTTTAGGGCAGGATGTGGAAAAAGTAATGTAAACATGTTAACTTGGGCTTTTCCCTCTTTTGATTAGAATGGCTCCCTAAGGGCTGCATAGTGTCCCAGTGGAGCAATTTTTGGTCTTGCACAGTTCAAGACAATTTGGCCAAAGGTCTACCCTTCTAAATTCCTCCTCATCAAAAGCTTCTTGTGACAGATGCATGTAAACTGGGATGGGGATCATGTCTCGATGGGTTCCCCACTCAGGGGAACTTGTCCCTGCAAGAAATTCTCCATAAGATCAGCTTCTTGGAACTAAGAGCAATAGTAAATGGTCTAAGGCTTTCAGAGATTGGCTGTCAAATCATTTGAATCCAGACCAACCACCAGGTCACTATGGTTAACATAAACAAGCAGGGAGGAATGGGATCGTACCTCCCATGTTGAGAAAATGGTCAGACACTGGAATTTTACCCTCTCTCACGAGATGCAGCTAAGAGCCACTTACCTGCCTGGTGAACAGAATGCCCTGGTAGACAGACTGAGCAGAGTCCTTCAGACCTCACGAATGGACCTAAAACTGGGAGATGGTGCTCCATATCTTTTGGGAGTGGGGTATCCTCTTGATCGCCTCACTGTTCTTCAGAATGCTCAGGTGCCTCATTTCTGCTCCAAGGTGGTGGGGCCACACAGCAAACTAGCCTCAAATGCTTTCCTCCTCCGACTGGGGGGAGGGCTTGCTGTACATGTATCTTCCAAAACACCTCATTGCCAAGACCCTCCTGAAACTCACAGCAAGGGTGCTATGATTCCTATTGTTCCTTAATAGCCCCAGCAACCATGGTTTCCTCTACTTCTGGAACTCTCTCCATCCTGGATCTGATACTTCTAAGGCAAGCACCAAAGCTAATCTCTCAGGAGAACAGTGCAATGTTGCATCCCAGCATCAAGTTCTATACCCTCACAGCTTGCATGTTGAGAGGATAACAGAATCCTCTCTCAACCTGCCTGTCTGTATTACAAGTTGTGGTGAAGACTCACCTCCAGAGGAAATGGAGATAGGGGAAAATCCTGATAGAAGGGATGACACACACAGGATTTCCAAAACTGACTTGGAAAAAACACAGTTATCTTCTGAGCTTAAGGCAAGCCCCAGCCCAGGGGTGGAGTTAGGCTTCAGCACTGATTGGGCACGCCCAGGGGAACGACAGGGAGTGCCGGGAAATGAAGCCCTTTTTAAATCCTCAGATAGGATTGACAAAGGAGGCAGCAAGGCTGACAGGGAGAGCAGCAAGAAATGAAGCAGACGAGAAGCAGCTTCCAGTGCACGTTGGTCTTCAGGAGGAACTTGGAATCAAAGGGGAAAAAACGCTAGAACCCTGGGAGAAGGCAGAACCCTGGTGCAGTAAGCCTTGGAGCCCAATATACTCTAAAGGAGATCCTTACTACACGGTAGAGCCTAGACGTGGGAAGGCTAGCAAACTCAGCTCTTGGAGAAAAGGTATTTTGTCTGGTGGCGAGCAATGCTATAAAAGCCAGGAACCAAAGCAGGAAAGAAGTTTTTCTGAAAGAAATTCCCCTAGCAGAAGAACTAGCCATAAGGCTCCTGAGTTTCTAAACAGGAGAGAGCTCTGGAAGCCTGTTCTTATGCCAACTTCTCTGATAAAGGTAAAGCTGAATTTCCTAATTTTAATGCCTTGCTGGAGAAGCCCTTTTATTGTGCTGACCTCCCTAAGCCAAACTCTGCAACAGGAGCAGATAGTGAGTGGGGGAAGGGCATGACCCTTACCGGAGACTATCAAACAGCTAAAGAGCCCCTACAGGCTGAATTGCTTCTAAAAGAGTTTCAGCAATTTCTGGAGCTAAAGTCAGGGAAACATAAGAAACCTGATGAAGAGAACAATTGCCTTAGCTCAGATGAATGTATGCAGATAGATAATAATGTGCCTACCTTGAGTTATGATCCTTGTGCAATGGATTGCTCTTTATGTTTTAGAGAGTAGCAGTGTAAAGAAGCATCTCGATTTTATATGTAGGAGCTCGACATCCTCCAGTACGAGGCACCACCAAAAAACACCCTGATGGTCCCTGTCACCTCCATTCTCAGCTGGCTTCTTCTCAGGATGTGGGAAACCCTGGCATTTGTGTCGATCGTCAGCCAACACCTGGATACGATGTACTGGGTCCAGCGAGGCCTAGGCTTCTGTAAAGTGCAGCTCCCCCACACCTCCATGGTGGTCAAGTCGGCCATGCGCTGGCGGAAGAACCCAAGGATGCACAAATTTGTGTCCCTGGGCAGGGAGTCTCACATCCTTGATGCCCTCAGGCGGAAATGCTACCAAGGCTTGATGTTAGCTTGCCGTATACAGACTTGCCAACTTTACATTGGCATGTTCCTCAGAGACCCGGCCAAGGAACTCAAAGGTTTTGCAGCTGGCCTCGATGGAGATCGCCTCCAGTGCTTCCAGACTCTTACAAAATCTGTCAGAGTATCTGTCCCGAGCCGCCTAGGATTGCTTTGAATCCAGCATGAGGGTTGCTGCCACCGGCATCGTCAGTCGTCACCAGGCCTGGCTCCAATCATTGTACCTCAAGCAATGGGTACAAGAGAAGCTCCTTTGATGTTCCTTGTCTCAGGGAGCAACTCTTAGGCAAATCGATGGAGGACAAGGTGACCAAAATCGAGACAGTTTGTTACCCGGACTCTGCCCTTGAGGAAGACCTCCACCCTCTTGAGGAAGAAGCCACAAGGAAAGAAGCCTCCTTTCCTCAGGAAGGGACAACCGTATCGTTACCCTCCATACCTGGCTACCCAGACCCCTCAGCAGGGTCACCAGGGCAAGGGAGCGAGCCAGGACCCATTCAAGCCCAAGGGTCCCAAGCCCCAGCCACCAGCTCCAGCCCAACCTGGTTCGGGGTTTTGACGCCCCCTGCATAGCCTCTCTTCCACTGGAGGGTCAGCTCCCAACAGGGGTGCGCCTGGTCCATTTCGCCCACCAGTGGGCCTCCATCCCCACCATCTCATGGGCACTTCAGGTTGTCAGGGAGGGCTGTCTCCTCCACCTGGACCAGTTACCTCCACCCTTCTTCCCTGGGGAACCTCCTCAGTCTCCCCTGGACCAGGCTCTGCTAAAGCAAGAACGCACAGGCCTTCTCGGGCAGGGCCGTGGAGTCCTTACCACATCATCTGAAGAGGACAGGGGTTTTACTCCAAGTACTTTCCCAAAAAGAACAGAGGGGCTAAGCGTTTTTTTGGGAGAAGCGCGGCGTTTTTTTGGGAGAAGCCGGGTGGCGGCAACTGCAAAGCTCTTGTTTTAAGAGTTCCAACGCGGGCAGCATCAAGATTCATAAAAACATTTGAGCAGCATTAGTATTGTGATCCCCTGAGGAAACCGGAAACGGTGAAACGTCTCAGTGGTGCCCTGCACGAACGTCGGGATTGTGACAATGAGTGCTTTGAGCGTGAATTGAGCGTGAATTTTTTGAAAGCTAAGTACCTGGACAAGTTATTGTTTCTTTGCGCTGGATTCATTGAGCACTTCATTTTTTGGTTCTGTATTGAGAACAGTGCACTACAGATTTTGTTTAGAAAGAAGAAAATACTGCACTACAGATTTCTTTATGTAAAGGTCGTTGATGCAATATCAGCAATCTCTAGCTAGGCTTGCCTGCTGGGATGCGAAGAAGTCTGAGACCTAAAGAAATCAGTAGTTGCAGTTGGTCTATAATGTGAAGTCCACATAAGAATATTAAGTAAAGATCATGTGTATTGTTGAGATTGGATGCACCTTTGAAGCATAGTCACCTTTTCAACCACATGGCCTATACAGTACATGTGGTACCCAACACCTGCCTCCACATGTAGGCTGCTCAGTGGTGCCTCCACTCACAATGGACCCAGGCCATGGGCCAGCTCCAGAACAGAGTCTCTGCATCTTGACACCTGGCAGAGTCACTTGGTTGATGGCAGGTTGCTCAGAACCTGCAGCAGGGGATTCCCTTCCAACTCCTGAGTCCCCAGAAGGCACTCATGATGGATGCCTCCCTCTGGGCTGGGGTGCCCACTGCAAGGGGCTGCGGTGACCCGAGGAAAATCAGCAGCAGATCAACCTGCTGGAGCTCAGGGTGCTAAAAACTTTCCTGCACTGCCTGCAGCACAAGTCAGTGCTTATCCAAACAATCAGGTCACAGTCAATGTTCCCTCTAATTTTCTGTAGGCTGTGTGCGCATAAAATATCAGCTGTGCAGCTTTTGAAGGAAGGTTAAATTTTTGTGCGCCACATAAAGACACTCGGAGTTATATACTTTAAAATTTGACTACACATCAGAATACTGTATGTACACCACATTGATTGCACTAGAAAACATTGTAGAACTTGTGAAAACCGTAAATACTTAACAACTTTTAAATTTTAAGACGTCTGTGTTGTTTTCTACCAGAATCAGAACCGTAATTTTTGTGCGCTCTGTTGTAAAGTATGTGCGCTCGTTCGGTGAGGTGTGTGCGCACGCACACATGCACAGCTTAGAGGGAACAGTGGTCACAGTGTTCTACCTGAACAAGCAGGGGGGCACAGGCTCCTACTGCCTCTGCCAGGAGGCAGTTGCCCTCTGCTCATATGCGATCAGACAGGGTATTCTCCTTCGGGCGACATGCCTCCCAGGCCAGGACAACACCCTGGCGGACAGACAGCAGAGTCCTCCAGCCACACAAATGGGAGTTGGACCCAGGGGTGGCACAGCAGCTGTTCAGAATACGGGGCACCATGATCTTCGACCTCTTTGCCAGCACAGTCAATGCTCAGCTACTGTGTTTCTGCTGTCCGCATTCGCACCCAGACTGGGTAGCAGCGGATGCCTTCCTCATCTTGTGGTCAGGTGTCTACTGTATGCCTTTCCTCCCACACCACTGATAGCACAGACCCTCTTCAAGGTCCAGCGAGACACGGCTTCCGTGATTCTGGTGGCACCGAGTTGGCCCAGACAGCCTTGATTTCCCCTATTGCTCCGTCTCTCGATGGAGCCTCCAGTCCCTCTCGGGAGCTCCCCTGGACCTTTGACCCAGAAGGAGGGCTTGTGCCTCCATCCCAACCTGGGATCCTTGTCTCTTACAGAATGGGTCCTGAACGGGTCGCTTTAGCACCCCTCAACCTCTCCAGAGAGGTAGAGGAGATCCTTCTGGCCTCCTGCAAGGGCTCCACAAGATTGGGCCTATGTCTTCAAGTGGCGCAGATTCTTCTTATGGTGTGCGGAACACTAGGTAAATCCATTCTCCTGTCTAGTGCACACGGTGTTGCAATACTTGCTCCACCTCTCGCAGTCCGGGTTCAAGTTCAACTCTGTCTGGGTGGACCTGAGCACACTTTCCACAAACCATCACTCCATAGAGGGCAGGCCTCTCTCCATGCAGCCCCTGGTTACTTGATTCATGTGGGACTTACTGCTCTCTAAGCCTCCCATTTGTCTGTCCCCGGCAAAAGGGATCTCACTGTGGTTCTGGTGCAGATTACCAGGCCACCCTTTGAGTCATTGGCTACCTGCCATCTGCGCTGCTTGTCCTGGAAGGTGTCCTTTCTGGTGGCTCTCACCTCTGTCCGCAGAGTCAGCGAACTCCAAGCCTTGGTGGCCGAGCCACCCTACACCAGGTTCTACAAGAACAGGGTTGTACTCCATACCCACCCAAAATTCCTACCGAAGATGGTATCTGATTTCCACCTCAACCAGGAGGTGGTACTTCCCACCTTCTTTCCTCGACCCCACACTGACAAGACGTCAGCCATTTTCTACACTCTGGATTGCAAAAGGGCCCTGTCCTACCTGCAGCATACCCGGGACCACCGCAAAGCCTCCCAGCTTTTCATTTCATACAACTCCATTCGCCTGGGGGAGGCTGTCACCAAGATGACTCTGTCCATCTGGGTGGCAGACTGCATCGCCTTTGCGCACAACCAGGCTGGGCTGCTGCTAGAGCACCGACCCGGCACACAGTGTCAGGGCTATGACAACCTCGATTGCTAGTCTACGCTCTGTACCTATGGCAGACATCTGCCAGTCCACCATCTGGTCCTCCATTCACACTTTTTTTTGCAGCCCATTACTGCCTGGAGAGGGAGTCCTGACAGGACAGTACCTTCAGCCAGGCTGTCCTCTGGAATCTGCTCGAGGTTTAGGCAAATCCTGCCTTCTGACCCTTCATCAGGCTACCGGAGCCATGGATCTCCCTGGACACTGGGGTCCTCAGATTCGCTTGCGGCTGCTTACGGCTGGGTAGTGCTTTTTCTACAGGTTCTCGGTAGTCTGTAGCTTGGGAGTCCCATATGTGAGGACTGACTTCCTGCTTGGAGAAAGCATAGTTACTCACCTGTAACAGGTGTTCTCCAGGGACAGCAGGAATCACTTCACAACCCTCCCTCCTCCCCTTGGAGTTGCAGTTTTTTGACATCATCTTTTGTCGGCTCTAGCTATGTCATCTGACTGAGCAAGATGGCACCCTTGGGCGGGAAGGGAACCACGTATGTGTGGTGGCATCTCCCAAAGACTTTCTTTGAAAGCTGGGGAGATGCTCCGCACAGGGCTGCATCAACATCACCCATATGTGAGGACTGATTCCTGCTGTCCCTGGAGGACACCTGTTACAGGTGAGTAACTATGCTTTCTTTCCGAGGAAGAAAGAGGGTTTCAGTACTACTCCGCAGTTCCAAGTCTTCTTGGGCCCTCAGCAGACCCAGAAACAAAAAGGCCAGGGACATGTTCCCAGAAAGCAGGAAGCCCCAGGCACCGGCTCAGGCCCAGCCCGGGGGAGGCTTTTGACTGCCTGGACGCGACCCCCACACTCCCAGGGGGTCCTTTGCTGTCCACAGGGGGGTGCCTAGCCCTGTTTGTTCACAGGTGGACAGCCATCACCACCGATGCCTGGGTATTAAAGGTGGTCAAAAAGGGTTACCTCCTCCATGTACATCAGGCACCACCCCTGTTCTTCCCAGGAGAGCTCACCAGACCCTGCTGCTCACTGAGCTAGCAGGACTACTCTGAGACAAAGCAGCAGAGCCAGTCCAAAACACCTCTGGGGCACCGGCTTCTAGTCCAGGTACTTCCTCATCTCCAAGAGGACTAGGGGCCTCGGGCCCATTCTAGACCTGCGAGAGCTCAAGTTTCTGGTCAGGGAGAAGTTCAAGATGTTTTCCCTTGGAACACTGCTGCCATTCCTCTAGCAGGGAGTTTGGCTTTGCTCCTTGGACCTAAAGGATTCTTACACTCGCATCCTAATCCACCCCAGCCACAGAAAATACCTCCGGTTTGGGGGGGACGACAACATTACCAATACAGGGTACTGTCCTTCGGGTTAGACTCATCTCCAAGGGTCTTTACAAAGTGCCTCGCAGTGTTCGCAGCCCATCTCAGGCTTCAAAGGGCCTTTGTCTTCCCCTTCCTGGACAACTGGCTCATAAAGGGGGTACATCTGTAGAGGCATTGTGCACCACCAGATGCACCTTAAATTCCCTGAGGCAGCTGGGGTTTGTCATAAACTACCCCAAGTCCCACCTCACTCCTGCTCAGAGCCTAGAGTTCATAGGGGCACAGCAGACAGCCTTCAGGCAAAACCTCCCTCAGGAGAGGTTAGTATTCTTTAAGGAACTAGCCGCAGAGGTGCAATGGTGCAGGACCCTACCTGCCTGGCTTCTCTTCCGCCTGCTCAGACACATGACCTCCACAGTCCACGTGACCCCAGATACCCATCTATACATGAGAGCAGTGCCTGTACTCCCAGTGGACCCAAACTACAGGCAGGCTCAGGGACAGGGTGCACGTGACCCACCAGCTGGCTGACTTGGATGGTGGCAAAATCCAGGTCACCTATAGGCTGGGATGCCCTTCTAGGCACCATCTCCTCTCCCCCCCCCAAAGGTCCTCACAGCAGATGTCTCTCTAATGGGCTGGGGAGCGCATTGTGACAGCCTCCAGACACAAGCTGCTGGTCCCAGAGGGAATCCGAAATGCAGACCAACCTGCTGGAAATCAGGGCCATATTCCTGGCCTTCAAAGCCGCCTGCCACCAGCTACAGCACCATGCGGTGCTGATCCAGACCGACAATCAGGTCACGATGTTCTTCGTGAATGAACAGGGGGCAGCGGGGTCATACCTCCTCTGCCAAGAGGCGGTAGCCCTCTATTCTTATGCCAGACACAGCAGGATGCTCCTGAAGGCGGTCTACCTCCTGCGCCAGGACAATATCTTGGCAAACAAGCTGAACAGGGTACTCCAGTTGCACGAGTGGCGCCTGGACCCAGCAAGTGGCCTCAAGGCTTTTCCGGCTCTGGGATGTCCCAGTGATGGACCTGTTCGCCAGCCTGGACAACACGCAGTAGCCCCTTTTCTGTTCCCGCTGACTGCACCCATCTCTGGTAATGGCGTATGCATTCCTCATTCTGTGATCAGAAGGCTTCCTGTATGCCTTCCCCTCAACATCGCTGATAGCCAAGATCCTGTTAAAGACTCAGTGCGACAGTGTGTCACTAGTGCTGATAGCCCCTTGGTGGCCCAGGCAGCCCTGGTTCCCACTTCTTCTCTCCTTATTGATGGTATTGCTGAGCCCCAGAACTACTCTCGCAGGAGCAGGGCACTCTCCTACACCCCAACCTGGGGTCCCTCTTGCTCATGGCTTGGCTGCTGAAAAGGTGGCACTAGCCCCCTTCAACTTGCACTAGCCCCCTTCAACTTTCTATGGGACGTGGAAGACATCCTCTTGGCCTCTCGGAAGGCCTCCATGAGAAGGGCGTATGCCTTCATGTGGCGACATTTCTCACTGTGGTGCATGGGGAAACAGATGAACCATTCTTCTGCTCAGTGCATATGGTACTCCAATACCTGCTCCACCTATTGCAGGTGGGACTGAAGTCCAACTCAGAGTACACCTAAGCGCCATTGTGGTGCATCACCATTCTGTCTGCTTAACCCCTTGTGTCTCTGTTCTACAGGGCCTCATGTTGTCCAAACCCCCCCCATCCACCCTTCAGTGGCGGAGTGGGACCTTAATGTGGTGCTCTCACAACTCACTAAACCTCGGTTTGAGCCTTTAGCTCCCTGCCAGTGTGGTACCTCTCCTGGAAGCTTGCCTTCCTGGTAGCACTCATCAGCTCGCAGAATTAGTGAGCTCCAGGCTCTGATGGTAGAGCCTCCTTACACGAGGTTCTACAAAAACACAGTGGTGCTCTGCACACACTCTTACATTTCTGCCGAAGGTAGTGTCCTCATTCCACCTCAGTCAGGAGGTTGTGCTCCCCATCTTTTTTCTTAGGCCTCTCGCTGGCTGGGCAGAGACTGTTCTCCATAATCTGGATTGCAAGAGAGCCTTGTCCTCCTACCTGCAGCGGACCCAGGGCCTTGGTGTTTTGAGTTTCTCCCTCTGGACTCAACAGCTGCTGGTCACAGCCCTCCCTTTGCAGGTTGCCATGGCATTTTTCTTTTGACTACAGGTTCCTGGTAACCTGTAGCTGGGGAGTCCCATATGTGAGGACTGACTTCCTGCTTGTTCCCAGAGAAAGTGTAATTATTCACCTGTAACAGGTGTTCTTCGGGGACAGCAGGAATCAGTCCTCCAATCCTCCTTCCTCCCCTTGGAGTTGCTTCTTTATCTTATATTTTTGTCGTCTTAGCTATGTCATTAGACTAAGGCAAATGGCACCCTTAGGCAGGAAATGGACCACGCATGTGTGGTGCCTCTCACAGGCTTTCCTTGAAAGCTGGGGAGATGCTTCCATATGGGCTCCATCGGTGCTGACGTCACCCATATGTGAAGACTGATTCCTGCTGTCCCCGGAGAACACCTGTTACAGGTGAGTAACTATGCTGTTTCACCAAGGCCCTGATTCTGTAACACACATAACGGGGCTGCATGTCCTGCCATCTGCCTTTGCTGTATTCCGCCTCATGTCCCCCCTGCACACACATAGCATTAGGCATGGTGAGTCGCTGCTGCCCGATCTAGACCCTGGCTTATCTTGTTGGGCATTGGGCACCGGGGGTAAAGGGGACAGCAATGCAGTGGGCTCGCTGGGAGGCAGTGAGGACGTCCCCTGACCGATTGCAGGGGCATGCCATGCTGTCTCTGGGCCTGATCCTGCACCTGTGGGAACGTCTTGTTCTTGTGGTACAGAATTGGGTCCTAACAGGCCCATCCTGCTCGGGGCTATCCAGATGGCCCAGATGTGCCCCTTGCTGAATCGGGCTCTAGGTGTCTCTCAGGAGGGACCTTGTCAAAGACTTTCTGAAAATCCAGATACAGTATCAACAGACTCACCTTTGTCATTATAACAGATTAGTAAAACAAGACTTTCCTTGGCTAAATCCATGTTGGCTTTCTCCTATTAAACTGTGACTATCTACATGTTCAGTAATTTTATTCTTTATAATTGTTTCTACCATTTTGCCCAGTACTGACGTCAGGCTCACAGATCTGTAGTTTCTTGGATCACCCCTAGAAAATTGGCATTACATTGGCCATTCTCCAGTATTCAGTATTACAGATGATTTTAAATAGTTCACAGATCACTAATAGTAGGTCTGCAAGCTCATATTTCAGTTCTATCAGCACCGTCTGATGTGTACTATCCAGTCCAGGTGATTTACTACTCTTCAATTTATCAAATAGTTGTAATAAATCTTCTGGTTTATCGATATTTCTTTCAGTTCTTCTGACACATCACCTTTAAATACCATTTCAGGCATGGGTAACTTCCTTCACCTTCAGTAAAGACCGAAGCAAAGAATTCATTTGGTGTCTGCTATGACTTTGTCTTCCCTTAGCACCCCTTTTACCCCTCTATCATCAAATGATCCAACTGATTCTCACAGGTTTTTTGCTATGAATGTACTTGAAAAAGTTTTTATTATGCGTTTTTACTCCCATGGCAATCTTTTTTTCAAATTCTTTCTTTGCCTGCCTCATCAATGCCTTGCAGCTAACTTGCCAATGCTTATGTTTCTTGTTTTCGTCACTTGGCTCCTTTTTCCATTTCCTGAAAGATGCATTTTTGGCTACAACATCCTCTCTGACTTCGCCTTCAAACCATGCTGACAGGTTTTTTTTTTGCCTGCCTTCCACTTTTCTTAGAGCATAGAATACATCTGGTCTGAGCTTCCAAAATAGTATTTTTAACAACACTCATGCTTGATGTAGATCTTTAATCTTTGCACCTGCTCATTTTAGTTTTAGCCTTCAGCTAGGGAGCCCCATATGTAAGGACTTCATTCCTGCTGGTCCACAGAGAAAGGGTAGTTACTCACCTTTAGCAGATGTTCTCCATGGACAGCAGGAATAAGTCCTCATAAACCTCCCATCTCCCCTGGGAGTTGCATTCTACTATAGTTATAACAGACTAATCCAAGATGGTGGCAAGTGGAAAGAGGGTGCGCAGGTGCAATAGAACCTCCCAAAAGCTTCCAATAGTAGCTGGGGAGCATTCCCGTGTGTGCTCAGTTCGATGACATCACCCATATGTGAGGACTTATTCTTGCTGTCCTGGGGTATCGCCCGCTACAGGTGAGTAACTACCTTATAGTCAGAATAATTTTAAGTGGTACGGATTACACCTATTCAGTCTACATCCAAATTGCCCACTGAGGGTACTTTGGCAAAGTTTATTCAATAAACATTGGACTTCTTATTGCCAAATACAATCTGCTAGCCATTAGATAATGTGCATTTATTTTGCCAATAGCCAGGCATGCCTAAATCTGCTTGAGGTCAGCCTTCATGGAGGAGACTCACAAGACTGTATCATAGACTTTAGTTTAGTGGCATAGCCAGAACTAAATTTTTTTGGGTGGGGCCTGAAGTTGGCTTGGCACAGGCAGTGCAGATGTTGACCCTAGTTCTTCTCTCATTGGCCTCTGCTGCTGAGGTTGGCTTGACCCCCAAAGTGGGTGGGAAGATAGCCTACCCTTCCACACCCATGGCTATACTCCTACTGTTGTCTATACATTCATGTCACATTGTTTTAGAAAGGGATTCCTGGCGAGAAACTGTAGGTTTAGCCAGCTTGTCCTGTAGAATCTCTTGTTGAGGTTTACAGTAACTTTATTCCCTGTAGGGCCCATTCTTCTATCTTTTTAAAAAATATTTTTAAGACAAATTGAAAAAGGCCTCTTTGCAACAAAAATATATGTTGGCTGTCCATTGGCAGTCTTTTTTTTTTTTCATGTTTCATATTTTAAAAGAAAAATAAAGGCAACCTGTAGCTAGGCTTTCTACTTGTGAGGACTTGCTATTCTGCTTGACCTCTGAAAAAGCGGAGTTGCTGTCTTTATACTAATGTCCATAAAGAACAGCTGTTAGTTCTCATGGTGCCCATCTGCCTCCCCTGGGATTTGTATTCAATTAATAAATTACATATGGAAATGAGATGGCCTTGTGTGTTGCTGCAGTATGGGAAGTACCATGCATAGACATTCCACATGAAAACTCTATTGGGTTTTTAAAGTTAGGGTAAACCTTTTCGCATTGGGCTCGTTTGAATGATGCCACTGACTTGCATCGACGTCTGTTCTGCTCTCCAAGGAAAACACCTGTGTACATAGGTAACTTTAGTAAAATTCTCTTTAGTAAACTGCAACTGCTTATTTAATAGTAGAAAACACTGAGAGATGGAGGGTATTTATATAATAAAAGGGAAACTTGCAGGCAGCTAAATTACTTTTGTATCTACATACTACAGTATTAACCAAATTAGTTTTACCACTCTCTGTATTTAACCAAACTCATTTTTTTCTAAAAGAGGCAGTAAAATATAGCATCTCATTTATTTTTTGGCAAATTTTACATACCGCTAGTGAGTTCCTACTCTCGGTGGTTAACAATAAAAGGTTCAAAATATTGAAAAAAACAGTCATTATCTAAAATAAATCAAGAACTCTTCCTATGATCAGTCACTCTAAACAAATGCAAGAAGACCATCTATTTTGGAATACTAGTCTCAGCTCTTAAATCTGAGTGAAGATGGGACCTAAGTTCTGGAACTGTCCCTAAAAGAGCAAACAAATGCCTTCATCAGTCTTTGATCTTAATGATGGTAACATAAAAACTGACTGGCTGAACGAAGTGACATCTGAGGCAGACATTCCTGCAAAAGGTCTGTAAGCATTATCTGGCATATTTGCAAACTGCCTGGAAAACCAGCGTAGTAAGTTTTACTTGGAATATGACAGACAACCAATACAGATTCTGCAAGGGAGGAGTTATATGCTCACCATTCCTCTACCCCGTAAGGAATGTGGCCACCATATTTTGAAACAATTGTTGAACTTTCAAAGAAATGATTGGCAAGCCAATAAATGCAGCTTTATAGTAGTCTAGCTCTGATTAATGCCAGGGCCTGGATCACAGACCTTAACTCTAAAAACCTACAGATTTAGGGGAGAGTATGAAACAGCCATAGGGGCCATCAAGACAGTGTGTGCCTTAAAAGATGATCAGGAGTCAAATACGACTCCTTAACCTCTTTCTGAAGGCAAAATTAGTTTGCTTCAGTGCACGCTTCATATATAGTTTTCACCTTACCCCTAAAAACCTAAGGCCAATGCAGAAAGCCAGCGCTAGATCCGCGCTGGATGGATTGGTTAACGTTCCTGATGACACACTCGTTTTAACATGCAATGCAGTACGATTACACTATGCAAATGCCCACCGCAGTAAACCTGCCCATGCAAATGCCCACCGCAGTAAACCTGCCCATGCAAATAAGCCACTGCAGCGTTAAACAGGGAGAGCAAGTCAAACACACGTGCACAAGAAGTCTGCGATAGTTTGGCTTGCTCTGTCCAAGCACCAGTGGCTAATTTGCATTTTTCCCTCTGTTATCCCTCTGCTTCCTGGCAAATTAAAAACAGAGTTATTTGCACACAGCAGCTTCTTATGACAGACTGATGAACGGCACTATACAGAACACCAGAAAACCGGTTTCACTTTGGCTTTATCTTTTTTTTTTTGTCTGCACGGCCCATCACTGTTTTGATGGCATTGGGGGCTTTGCCTGATGCCTGATCATCTGGGGAGCAGATGATCTAGGCATCGGGGAAAGCACCTGGTGCCATCAAAATATTGTTGGGGGGGGGCAGCATTAGAGGTTTACTTCTGCTCAGACCCTGCAGTTAAAAATGTTGCTATGGCTGGTTGTGAAATCATCTACGCCCGTCTCTGCATCAGGCGTAGCCATGATTTGCATACCAGTCCAGCAGATTTAAATAATAAGTAGATATTTAAATACACGTGGTGTTAATTGGTCGCTAGTTTTTCCACCGGCGTTTGTCTATTTCCTACATGGAGAGGATCATAAAAATGTGTTTAAACATGCTTAAACGTGGCATTATGGATTCCTAAAGCCCACGCTAGCTTTCTGCATTGGCCTGTAAGAGTCTAATTATTGGTGACCACCAGATAAACGTTTACTTACATACAGTGGTGCTGGACATTTAAGTAGTGCTCTGAATATATATGTTAAGGGGTGACACTCATCACTTCAACACCTAAGTTAGGCCTGAAAAAAACAAACAGACCTAACTTAGTTATTTAGAGTGGCTGAATTTCATCACTGGAAATAGTTTGTGAAAATTCACCGTCTGCCCCAACTCTACCCCTTTTTATATATGGATGAAATGGCATTTATTTGTATAACTGCTGGTGATTTAAAAAACATAACCATGGCCAGCATTGTCACTGGCTGCATAAGCAGCTTTGAATATCCAAACCTGTAATTCTCTCCAGGTTAAGCACTAACCCAGTAATTCTTGACACCCTCCTGGAGGCACACCCAGCCAGTTAGGTGTTCAGGACTGCCATGATGAATATGTATGACATGGAGAGAATTGTATACAAATCTATCTCATGCATATCCATCATAGTAATCCTGAAAACCTGACTGGATAAGTGCTTCCAAAAGAGGGCTGAGGCACTGCACAAAAAGATTCTTCAGCCAAAATTTAATGGGCACTAGATGCCTGCAAATGACAGAGCAGAGCGCCACACCAGCATACTGTGCTGGAATTGCCAACTGTATATTATGTATTTCAAAAAGCACCTGGACTGACCATCCTTTTTAATGGATCTGAGATGATAGTGTCTGTCATGAGAATTAGGGGTGTACACAGGCAAAATATTTTCAGTTTATTTAGCTTGTTTTTCCCCAGGCATTTTTCAGTTCATTTCAGACATTTTAATAAGTTAATGGCATTAGAACTTGATGAGCAGATTGATTGTATGCACATTAACCTAAAAATGTAATGCCCATTAAATCAATTGTGTGCATTAAATTAGAGATTTGAGCGTAGATGCCTGTGGCGAACACATTTTTAATGTGACTGTGTTGGACTGGCACCCTGAAGGATTTAACATTTATATGTACCTAATTTCAATGAGAGCTAAATTTTACTTTGATGGTTATGCCTCTGAAACAGGGCAACTAGTGTGTACTGTTATTTGAAACAATGATGTGTCAGACGCTGGCAGGGATATGGTGTATTGAAGATATTGATGGATATTTTATTGCTTTAGAATGAGATGATTATGAAACGAGCAGTTTTGGATAAAGATATTAAAGTAAATGGACAATTAAATTTTGTGAAGATGAACTGTTTTTCTTTAAAGTTTTGGATTCAGTGAAAAAAAAGGGACCTTGACGAGAGACCTAGTAAACATATATATGGAGTTATTGCTACTAGGTGTTTTGGAAAGTGACAATTAACTTTTTGAAAGAAATTTTCTCCTAAGTCTTTATTGGGCTCCAACTAAATTTATATTTATATCACTAAACTGTTAAGGCATACTAACAAGTGCCTATCCCTAACAGGTGACATACTGAAATCTTATGGTGAGGCTAAATTGAAATTGATGACTGGTGCCAAAATTTGTGTAGATTCTAATCTTGACGTTGCCTCTCCTTTTTCTGCATTCTGCTCTTTCCACCTTAATCTATTCTCTGCCACCTGTGGTTCACACAGTTTTGGTTCTTTCATTTACAGGACCAGTATTGTATTTATTTGATTTCTTCTGTTATTTCTCCTAATGTGTGTGTTCTATGCTTCATTCAGAGTAAATCCTGAATTAACAATCATTTAAATTTAGAATCTTTTAATCAATCCTACTCCTTTTCTCTTAACCTATGGTATAGGAGAAAAATAGAAAATATCTTATTACTAATAAACTCAATTGTTACTGGATCAGTGTACAAACCAGGAAGAAAAAGACCTCAGTATAGCTGGTACACCCCCTCTATGCAGCAAACTCTTTTCCTGTGCAAGTATTGATATCTAATATAATCAGGATTTCTCTTTTCCTTCACTCTGTGCTAGTATCTCGAAAACTCAATCTGTGTTCAGTCGTGTCTGTGAAGTCCGACGGGAAGAAGAGGCCAGAGGTTATGATCTTCCTACTACTCCAGTCCGGTAATACCTCAAAGCTTTTACTCTTGTTTCTTCTTCACCTGCTACTGATGCCCATGAAACTGATAAGAGACCATCTTTCAAGGTGTGAGATTTATGAGAGCAAAGACTTTCATGGCAAGTAGACTCTGTCAACTAGATTGTCACGTGGCTCCAAGTCATAAGAAACAGGCGAAATCCAGTCCTGGTTTTACCTTATTGTATGTAAGCATGACATTGATCAGCCTGTTTTTATGACCTGGAGCCAGGTGATGACACTTGATTTTGCATAAAAGTATGCTAATAATTTAATATGGTTATCGGTGCATCTGCTTCAATGTTCTGATTTATTTGAGTGATCAATAGTTGTCAACCTTGGTAGCGAAGGTAGCTCCTGATAAGAGAGCAGCCTTTGCTACATAATATTCTCTCAATAAAACTGCTATTTAATCTTTACTGCTTGCTGAAAATGTTTAGCAGCATATTGTGTCCCAAACAATGCGCCATATCCATACCTTTTTACTTAAAAGTTTAGCTCCACTTCATTCTTCCTTTTTTAAAAATTTGGTTTAAGTCTATCATTGAGAGTTCTGCAGATTTGCATGCCACTCCCAGATAGCCAAGTAATAATGTTGCAGCAGGAAGTTGTGAAGATATCCTGGAAGTGGAAATTTTTAATTTAATTTCCAGATTGTGTGTGTTGCTAAAGATTTTTGGGAGGAAAAATTCTTGCAGTGGATGCAAATACCCAATCAGACTGTTTCTCCTTGCTTTTCTGAACTTCTCTCTCAACTATGGAAATCACACATTCTGGAAGGCATTTGTGTGAGATGGATATTGTCTTTCACATGCATGGAATCCTAAATCTGTTTGGGCTGGGTTAATATTGAAATGATATAGGGAATTCTCCGGGAACAAGCAGGAAGTCAGCACTCACATATGGGTGATGTTGGCACTGATGGAGCCCGCATGGATTCACTCCCTGGACTTTCAAAGAAAGCCTTTGGGAGTTAGACCACGCATGCGCGGTCACCTTCCCACCCAAGGGTGTCATCTTACCTCAATCGTCTTTTTTTTCGCAGAACCCTGCAGACATCCTTTCTGTTGTCCTTGGTAAAAGGTGTTTTTTTTCTAACTTTCTACTTAGTGTTTTTTTGCTTCTCTTTTTGCCAGTTGGTTCCCGATCACACTGCCCAAATCCGCTCTCGCCTTGGCATCACATTTTTCTCAGGTCTTTTTCTTCCACAGCACTGGTATTTTTATTCACGCCCTCCCTGACCGAGCCGTGAGTTTGATCTCACGGGTTCCATTTTCCCTGTAATTTCTTTGGTCAGTGGATTTAAACAATGTGACAAATGCCCCCACACCATGTCCATCACGGCCCACCACAGTTGCTGCATCTGGTGGCTTGGTGCAGACTATGACGACTCGTCTTGCCCGCTCTGCCTGCAGATGTCAGCCGAGAGCTGGAAGAATTGTGGACAGCAGCAGAAGGAGCTGTTTGGCTTGAAGGACTCAGCCGTGGGGACAGCATAGAGTATGGAATTGCTGCCATCGGGGACTGCGTCTGACTTGGCATCACATGGGCATGCTGAATCCGAGCCCAGAGGTTGTGGAGCATCGGACTGGGGATCATCCTTCGAGGACTTCCCCCGCAGGCTCAAGACATCATCCAAGTCTGTCTGATACTGGAGCCAGAGGTAAACCCTTGGGTACCTGGGCTCAGAGCCCATGGCCCTTGAAGCTGCCCCAGCAGAAGGAGAGTACCACTGCATTGGAGGATCAGACTGTGTCTCCTGGCACAATCACCATCTGTGATTCCCCTTTGAGGGACCTGGTTCCAGGCTCGATGTCCTCGAGACCCAAACTGGTCACTGCAGAGCCTACTGGCATTGAAGCCAGGATGGCAGCCTTGGAACGCAGCCTGGCAGTTTTCCTCGAGGCGCAGCGGGGCCTGACAACTGGAGCCTCCGGGTCATCTGTGCCAACCACGGAACGCTCCACTGAAAGGACCTCCAGCCTGTGCTGGAGCATTTCACCTATTCAGAGCTGTCTCGGTCAGCCTCCTGCTCGATGTGCGACTTGCCCCTCAGTACCTCAGAGCCTGTGCTTCGGGCACTGCGCTCCCCTCCGGAGCTGATGATTCATCGACTCGATGACCACCTGGGACTCTGTCTCCTCCACCTTAGGTTGGGAGGCTGAGGACGAGTTGCCTGACACCATGCTGCATAGGGATGTGCCCTCCGAGCCATCTCTCCCACAGGAGGCCGGAGGTTCCTCCCTGAGGACCTCACATTCCTTGACTTTGTCTGTGGGATGTTGAAGGCCCTGGCCTTCATGGCAGAAGATGAGCCTCACGCCGAGGACTTAGAGATCCTCCAGTATGAAGCCCATCCGAAAGAGGCACTGATGGTGCCAATTCCCCCCCATTCTGGAGCGCTTGCTGTTCCGGATGTGGAAGAGCCTGGTGATTATGCCCATAGTGAGCCAGCAGCTCAATTCTCAGTATCGAGTTGACAGGAGTCCCGGTTTTCAGAAAAAACAGCTGCCTCGCAGCTCCATGGTGGTGGAGTCTGCCATGCATCGGATAAAAAGTCAGAAGATGCACTCCTAGGTGTTAACTGGTAGGGAAGTCCACACCATGGATTGGTTTGGCAGATGGTGCTTCCAAGGCTCGATGCTCACTGCCTGTACATGGGCATGTATCTGAGGGACCTGGCGAAGGAGCTCGCTGTGTTCTCAGCCAGGCTGGCAGGTGAATCCTTCAAGCACTTCCGGCCCTCATTTCCTCTGTCAATGAATGCTCCAAGTTCAAACTTGAGCAGCTTTCGGCTTCAAGTTTGTGGTTCATGTGACAACAGTGGGTATTAGTGCCCGAAGCCTGGCTTGGCTACAGTTCTCAGATTTGGAACAGTGGGTACAGGACAAACTGGCTGATGTCACCAGCCAAGGAGAGAACCTCTTCGGCAAACCCATAACCAACAAGGCGGCCGAGTTGGAGTCAGAGTTCATGACTAGGACTAGGCTGTCCAGGAAGACAGCTAACCCTTCTTGTCGGAAAGCTTTGGGGGGAAAAGCCCTTCCACCTGAAGGTGAAGGAGGGTTATGGGAAATACCCCACTTTTCGGCCTATCAAGCTCCCCAACAGGGTCAGCAGGCCAGGGGCACAGACCCTGTAAGCAGAAAGTCCCCAGCACCCCAGCCGCAGTCGGGGCAGAAGGGGTTTGACTCCCTGGGCATAGCCTGTCTTCCACCTGAAGGTCAAGGCCCAAGGCACACGAGAGGACGTCTGCTCCACTTTGCTTACCTCTAACCGGGCATTACCACTGATGCCTGGATATCGCAGGTAGTGTGGGAGGGTTACCTTCTGCACTTCAACCAGACGACACCTCCCTTCTTTCCAGGGGAACTTCCCATGACCTCCCTTCACAGAGAGCTCCTGCAGAAGGAACTAGAATCTCTACTTGACGATTGGGCGGTACAACTAGTACATCAGCCCCTCTGGAGCACAGGGTTCTACTCCTGGTACTTCCTCGTCCCAAAAAAAAGTGGCTTTTGGCCCATCCTGGAACTGCAGGACCTAAACTGCTTTCTGGTCAAAGAAGTTCAAGACGCTATCCCTTGCAACATTGCTGCCCTACCTCCTCCAGAGAGATTGGCTATGCTTCTTGGATCTCAAAGATGCCTATACCCACATCCTGATCCACCCTCGGCACCATCAATACCCTTCGCTTCATCATCAGAGGCTGCCACTACCAATACACGGTACTTCCCTTCAGCCTCTCTTTGGCCCCCGGGGTGTTCACCAACTGTCTGGCTGGCCTACCCTTCCAGGCCCCACCGGCATGACACATCCTCACCATGGACACCTCCAAGCTCGGCTGGGGAGCCCACTATGACTGTCTGTGGTCACAGGGCGCCTTAACGGGAGGAGAGCGCCCTCCAAATCAACCTCCTGGAACTCCGAGCTGTGATGAACGCCCTTTATGTGTTTGAGGCCGACCTGGTGGGTCAGGTTGTACTCATACAGACAGACAACCAAGTAGCGATGTTCTACATCAGAGGTTGCCAACTCCAGTCCTGGAGGGCCAAACACCATTCAGGTTTTCAGGCTGTCCCTAATAAATATGCATGAGATGCATTTGCATGCACTGCCCCATTGTATTTAAATGTATCTCATGCATATTCATTAGGGACAGCCTGAAAACCTGAATGGTGTTTGGCCCTCCAGGACTGGAGTTGGGAACCTCTGTTCTGCATCAACAAACGGGGGAATGGGCTCATACCTCCTCTGTTGGGAGGCAGTTTGCCTTTGGAACTTCGCCGCAGAGAATGGCATGGCCCTCCTGGCAGTCTACCTGTCAGGCCAGGACAGTCTGCTTGCGGATCGGCTTAGCAGAGTTCCTCAGCCTCATGAGTGGTGACTCAACCCAGTGGTAGCTACCTCCATATTCCAACATTGGGGGACCCCGAAGTTGGACCTCTTTGCCAGCCCTGAGAACATGCAACTGCTGTAATCCTGCTCATGGAGGCCAGCCCCAAACCAAGTGGTGGCGGATGCCTTTCTCCTGCCTTGGTCCAGGAGCCTATTGTATGCCTACCCCCCTGGTTCTCAAGACTTTGCTCAAGGTTCAGTCGGACAGGGTTTCTGTAATTATCATTGCCCCTCGGTGGCCCCAACAGCCCTGGTTCCCTCTGCTCATGCAGCTGTCCCGAACTTCCCCAATACCTCTGGGCCAGGACCTGGACTTGCTCTCACAGGAGGATGGGACCCTTCTCCATTCCAGCCTCCAGTCCCTCACACTGATGGTGTGGATGCTGAATGATTAGCCATAGCGCATGTCCACCTTTCCCAAGAGGTGGAGGACATTCTATTGGTATTGTGCAAGGATTCCACGTATGCCTTCAAGTGATGTAGATTCTCAGTCGTCTGCTCTAATGGGGATCTCAACCCTCTCTCTTGCTCGGTGCAGGATATCTTGCAATATCTTCTGCACCTGTGCTGGTCTGAAGCCCAATTCTGTCGGGGTATACCTCAGCACCCTAGCAACACATCTTCTCATCAATGACCAGCCTATCTCTGTGCACCCTCTGGTGGGCTGCTTCATGAGGGTGCTTCTCCTCTCATAGCCCTCCGTATGCCCATGCTAGTGGCGTGGGACCTGAATGTTCTTGGGAAGATGATGGCTCCCCCCTTTGAGCCTCTGGCTACGTGCCATCTCAAGTATTTGTCATGGAAAGTGGTGTTCCTGGTAGTGCTTATTTCAGCCAGAAGAGTTAGTGAGCTGCAGGCATTGGTGGCCCATGCCCCCTATACCAGGTTCCATAAAAACAGGGTCGTTCTCTGGACACACCCAAAATTCCTGCCTAAGGTGGTGTCGTGCATAATGTGCGTTCCTTGTTGGCCCACCTGTGCTCTGTCCCTCGATTGGACAATTGCCAAGCTGCCACACGGTCTTTGGTCCATACCTTTACAGCACACTACTACTAGGAGAGAAGCTCACAGCGTGCGTGACAACACTTTGGAAAATAGTGCAACTCCTTCCCTCCAGCCCGTTGTATCCAGCCTACCTGTGAGGTGATTCCATGTTCAATATTGAAGCTGTGTCTCTGGACTTCAGGCCTTTCAGCGTTCCTAGCTGCCCTGCACAGTTTGCTTTTTTTGAGTCGTCCATGGCTCGTACAAGTATCTTCGGTAGCCTGTAGCTGGGGATTCGCATATGTGAGGACTGACTTCCTGCTTGTTCCCAGAGAAAGCATAGTTACCTGTAACAGGTGTTCTCTGGGGACAGCAGGAATCAGTCCTCACAATCCTCCCTCCTCCCCATGGAGTTGTTTCCTTTTTTTATGCTTGATTATCTATGTCGTCATACTGAGTTAAGATGGCACCTTTGGGCGGGAAGGTGACCATACATGTGCGGTCTAACTCACAAAGGCTTTCTTTGAAAGCTGGGTAGTGAATCCGTGCAGGTTCAGTTGGTGCAGACATCATCCATATGTGAGGACTGATTCCTGCTGTCCCTAGAGAACACCTGTTACAGGTGAGTAACTATGCTTTCTTTGACACAGGATTGAATCGAGCACAGAAGTGGGCGATGTTGGTGCTGCCCCAGAGCTCAAAATTGGTACAAAGTACTGAGCATGCATGGCCTTTTCCTGCATGCACGTTCCCCTTTGCCGCCTCAGTTTTTTTTTTTCCTGTACTGCTGAATAGACATGGCAACAGAACTCTCCAGAATAAGTTTGTGAAGCCTTCTCTTGTTCTGCGGGCACTCTTTCATCATCCTTTTTTAGAGCTTTATTTGCATTAGTTCTTCAAAAAAGTTCATTTGTTAGTGTTCATACTAGTTTGTCAATGCACAAGCTAAACCAGGCATCAGGCCTGTCTGTCTTGAGCTAGTAAAATAGCCATTAAAGATGCCTACGATGTGTCTTCTGCTTGGGGTCTCCTACTCACCAGCATGAAACTGCTATGAGTATGGCAGAATGTTACCAAGGGCCAGGAAACTGACTTTCTAGGCTCTGCGAATAATATGAGGTGGAAAAAAGATTCCTGAAGATTGAGTCTTCACTGTGGAAGTTGTCTATGCATAGTCCAACAAATTCTGATCTCCAGGAGCAAGCAAAAATGCAGTCTTCACATATGAGTGACGTCGGCATCAACTGAGCCCACGCGAGAACACTCCCCAGCATCCAATAGGAAAACCTTTTGGAGCACTCCCCTGTGCCTGCCTTCCTGCCTTCTTAACTCCTCTCCTTAGTTCTTTATTTTCCACGGAGCCAGCAGGATGTTTTGTCCTATTACTACCAAAAAAACTCTCCTTTTTGTGTGGAGCATCGTGCTTCTGACGTCCCGTTGACGCAGATCTGTCAAATTCGACACTGCTCCTGATTCTTTTTTTTTTTCAATTTTCAATTTCTTTTTTCTTCATCTTTAACACAGTTTTCACCACTAAACTAGGCCTCCCATAGCCTTATCTTCAATCTCGAAGACAATGTTTTTGAGGCATAGAAAAGGTACATTTTTTTAAAACCACTAGTTGGCAAGTGTGCCAGTAACACATCTGTCATTGATAAACATGACTGGTGTGTAAAATGTTTGGGCCCTGAACATCAACCCAGATCTTGTCCTTTGTACCAGCAAATGACAGAGAGGCCTAAAGAACCAAGTTGTTCGCCTCGGACTCTTTCAGTGCTTATCAGTGCATGTCATCGAGAAGATAATTCAACAGCAGCTCTAAGACCACCTGGATACCAACAACATACTGGACCCACAACAACACGGATTCCGCCCACTACATGGAGTCGAGACACTCATGACATCACTAATGAACACTCTCATCAAAGGTATGCAGACCAAACACTCTGGATATGCTATGCTTTTCCTAGACATATCCGCAGCCTTTGGCACCATCTCCCACAACACCCTCCTACACAGACTCCAGGAAATTGGCATCAAGGACGTTGTACTTCAGTGGTTCCGCTTCTACCTGACCAATAAACAGCTGATCCGCACAAGCATGGCAACCTTCTCCCCCCCCCTTTCGTCAGCACCAAGGAGTACCCCAAGGCTCCACACTATCTGCCATACTCTTCAGTATCTACCTGCAGCCACTCTTCTCGATAATACGTGCTCATAACATCAACTACCTTATCTACACAGACGACATAATGCTATATGGTCCCATCACAACCACCAACCCAACAAATAGTCACCTGTCAGACTGCTTCATTGAGATCTCCAGCTGGCTACAAGAGAACAACCTATCCATCAACATAAAAAAAAACAAAAAAACAAAAAAAAACCAGAAGCCCTCATGGTGACCAAGGACCCTAACTTCACCCCGCCACCACACCTCATATTGGGAACCACCCAAATACAAATTCAACCCCACATAAAATATCTGGGAATCATCATCGATCAAGCGCTTACATTTAACTAACAGATAAAGACTACCAGAACAATATTCCACAAAACAAAGATGGTACAACGGCTCAGACCACTCATCAGCCCAAAGGACTTCAGAACAGTCATGCAGGCTATGACGCTCCCCCACCTGGACTACTGTAATACAATTTATCACGGACTACCCGCCACCCACATCAACCCCCTACGAACTGCCTTAAACACCACAGCAAGAATCATCCAGAAAGCGTAAAAACATGATCCCATCACTCCAGTCCTAAGAGAACTTCACATCCTTCCTCTCGAAGCAAGGATTAAATACAAATCTATCCTGCTCATCCACAAAGCCCTTCATCAAACGAAGACTTCTCAACTCTGGACTCTACTACCCCAGCCTACCCTCAACAGACCAACCCGTCAGAGCACCAGCAACACACTCACTATCCCCCATGAACGAACTAAGTTCAATCAACAGACCTGCAACAGGGCATTCGAACTGTATGCACCCTCCCTCTGGAACTCCCTCCCGAGCCAGATCCGAAGCAACAGAGACCTCTCCATATTCCGGAAACAACTAAAAACCATCCTATTTCAAGAATATCTTGGACCAGAAAAAGACTTCTCACTGACTGTACTTCCAGCCCCCCTGACCTACCCCCTCTACCACCAACCAAGAGACTTACGTCTTCTGTCTAATTTGTTACTTTCTGTTCGGATCATCAATGTTGGCCCCCTTGGTGACGCCCCCCCTTTTTTTCTCTGTCAACGTGATTACTGTCTCCCCCCCCCCCCTTTTTTTGTTAAACTGCTTTGACCCGGTGAAAAGCGGGATATAAATGCAGCTAAATAAATAAATACATATACTTCATCGAGGACATAGACTTCCTCTCATGGGTCTCAGATTTCTTTGAAGTTCAAGCATAAAAGTAAGTCACTCTGGCCTCTCCCAGGTCATCTGCATCGAAGACTGATACCAAGACCAGGAAGAAATCCCTGCATAAGAATCGTGACTCCCCTAGAGGTGCTTCCGATGCAGGCCAACTAAACAGCCCCGGCGGGAGGATTTGTCCTCCAAAGCACAAGAGGGGCTCCAGGATGCTGCCGAGGAATCAACTACCAGAGAGCTACTGGTACCATGTTCTGGGACAGTGGCTCAGAGCCCTATGGGTGATTCCACCCAGACATCGGCCATCTCCCTTGACCAGCGCATGCTGGCTCTCTAGAGCAATTTGGCGGCACTCCTGGCAGCCTCAGTACTGATAACATCGAGAGCTCCAGGAGTGCAGGCTTTGGCACCGAGCCTACAGCCAGGTTTATCGGCCCAATGCCGGCCCTCGAACCAGCATCGATGGAACACCCAAGGGTGATACCTTTGTTGAAACAAACCGAGAACCCCAATATCCAACAGACTCAAACTGACACGGCTCTCTGCAGATACTGGTGTTTAGATGTATTAGAACATCGACCTTCGCCATCTGTAAAGCATCAGTCGAACTCAAGACCGTCGATACTTGGACTTCTTACCAGACTCTGAATCCAGCTCTTCCGAATCTAAAGATGGATCACTCGATTCTCATGGGAAAGAAGGTGGGAAGGACCATCTCCTGGCTCATGTGAAAAGCAAACACCACCTTAGGCAGGAATTTTGGGTGTGTCTGGAGAACGACCCTGTTTTTGTGGAACCTGGTGTAGGGGGCATGGGCCACCAATGCCTGCAGCTCATTAACTCTTCTAGCTGCAGTAAGCACTACCAGGAACACCACTTTCCATGGCAATTACTTGAGATGGCACGTAGCCAGAGGTTCAAAAGGGGGAGCCATCATCTTCCCAAGAACATTCAGGTCACATGCAACCAGAGGGCTATGAGAGGAGGAGCACCCTCATGAAGCAGCCCACCAGAGGGTGCACAGAGATATCTTCTCGTCAATGACCAGCCTGTGTTGCTAGGGTGCTGATGTGTACCCCGACAGAATTGGGCTTCAGACCAGCGTGGGAGAGGTGTAGAACATATTGCAGATATTGCTTCAGACCCTTCGCCGCCTCTGGAACTACGTTTGTCCCCACCAGAGGATATGTTCTTTCAGGGCTTCATCCATGACATGGCAGCAGGGCTCACCATCAAAGGAACCGAGAGCAGAGGAATTGCAGATACTCCAATACCCTCCCACACCCAAGGATCCATCAAATCGTATGGGGTTTTATGCTCCACATGTGGGAGGCTGCCACTCATGGTTCCGCCTGTTAGCAAGAGGCTCGATACCATGTACAGAGTACCAGAGTGTCCAAGCTTCCAAAAACCTCAGGTTCCACACTACTCAATGTTGGTGGAATCGGTGATGCACTGAATAAAGAGCTCTAAGAACCATTCATCCATGCCACTTGGCAGAGACTCCAGGATACTATGCCTTTGGGCATCAATGCTTCCAAGCATGCATGTTGGCCTCCAGAATAAACTCTTACATGCTGTACATGGGCATGTTTCTGAAGGATATCACTAGGGATCTAGAAACTTTCACTCCCCTGCTTCCTGAAGATAAGAGGAGTGCATTCCAGACACTTATTAAACAGGGCCAGAACACGTCTAAGTTTTAACAGGCCCTCTTTTGATGCCTTCGAATCAACAAGCAGGGCTTCAGCAGTCTGCATTGGGGCTCACAGAATGGCCTGGTTACAGGCATCAGATCTCAAGCATTAGGTCCAGGATAAACTGGCCAATATCTCATGTACTGGAAAAAAACGTTTTGGCAAGGATTGGATGGAATAAACAGGGGAGATTGAGACAGATGATCTCGCCTTAAAACACCTTTCCAGGAAAACAGCTGACCCATCGAAGAGGAAGTCTGTTCCTAAGAAATCTTTCTATTCTAAAAAGAAAAGATACTATTCTTGCCCGCCTTCTGCTGCCAATCAGCCTCAACATCCTCAGCAGAGACAGCAGGGCCCTTGCCAATCAAGAAGCCCAAGGCTCCTAAACCTCAACGAGCCACATAGCCACAATCTGCGCCTGGTTTTTTACTTTCCTAGAGAGCATTGCCAATCTGCCCCTGGAGGGTCCCCAGCCCCTCCATGTAGCCGGCAGACTTTCTCACTATGCCCACAGGTGGCACCTCATAACAGCAGAGAGTGGACACTTCAGATTGTCCAAAGGGGTTATCAGCTTCACTTCAAAACCTTGCCCCCCCACCAGCTTCACAGGGGATTATCCCACGCAACCCCTTCAAAGCATTCTCTTTAGAGAAAAGCTGACCATCCTATTGACCCAGGATGCCATAAAAAGAGTTCCTCCTCAAGAAAATGTGGGCTTCTGCTCTCCATATTTTCTCATGCCAAAGAAAACAGGAGGATTCAGGCCCATCTTGGATCTCAGAGACCTAAAGTTCATGGTCAGAGAAAAATTCAAAATGATTTCTCTAGGAACTCTACCATACCTCCAGAGACCAGATTGGCTATGTTCTCTAGACCTAAAAGAGGCGTACACATATTTACTGATCCATCCCTCGCACAGACAGTATCTGTGCTTCATGTTTCAAGGAAACTATTATCAATATCGGGTTCTCATCTTCGGTCTAGCCTCTGCCTCAAGAGTCTTCACAAAGTGCATGGCAGTAGTCGCTGTAAGTGCCTACCTACACACCTTGGGGGTATTCATCTTCCCTTACTTAGATGACTGGCTGATCAGGGGACACTCCCCTCAAGAGGTGAGACTCTCCTTTCACCACACCATCATGGTACTCCAACACCTGAGCTTTGTCATAAACTTTCCAAAGTCTCACCTCTCTCCATTCCAGTGACTAGAGTTCATTGTGGCACTCTTAGACACTCAGTAGGCCTGAGCTTTCCTTCCAGAGGATCGCTGTGCCTGCCTCATCGAGCTGGCAAAGGGGGTGCAAAAGCAAATCCAAGTAACAGCTAGCAAGATGCTAAGGCTATTAGGACACATGGCCTCCATGGTTCATGTCGCCCCCTATGCTTGATTACACATGTGACAAGCACAATGGACGCTGTCTTCTCAATGGACGCAAGCCAAGGGGTGTCTCAACTGCAACTGATCAGGTCCCTTCAGTGGTGGTGTTCTCCACAAAACCTACTCGTCAGGTCAACTTTTCTGACTCCTCCACCTTGATGCATCCTAACAATGGGTGCCTCCAAGCTGGGTTGGGGGGCACATCCGAATAACCTTACCATACAGGGGCTCTGGATACCATAGGAATCTGTCCTGCAGATCAGCCTGTTAGAACTATGACCACCGAAAAACGCTCTTCGAATTTTTAAACCCTGACTTTCATGGCAACCTGTTCTAGTCAGGACGGTCCTTTGCCATGTCACACCGCATTCACCTCAGAGTGGTGTACCTTCCTGGCAAACTCAGTGTCCTTGTGGACAAGCCAAGCTGTATCCTTTGTTCACACGAATGGACCTTGCATCTGGAGATGGCTGCTTGGATCTTCCAGACATGGGGAACCCCACTCAGAGATTCTTTTGCCACTCTGTAAAACACACAGCATCCACTCTTCTGCTCCGGGATTCCATCACTGCACTGATAGGTCCTAGAAGCCTTTCTTCTACATTGGGGACAGGGACTGTTCTACACATTCCCACTCATCCTCTTGATATTGAAAATGCTTTTCAAGCTACAGGCCAACAAGGGCTTGATGATTCTCATAGCCCCCTGTTGGCCCCATCAACCATGGTTTCCTCTGCTGCTTCACCTTGCACAGATTCAATCTCTCAGCCTGGGATGTGCACCTGAGCTCCTCTCTCAGGACCAGAGGATGCTCCTCCATCCCAATCTTCACTCTCTATGCCTGACAGAATGACTGCTGAAGGGCTAGTGATCACTGACCTCAATCTGCTACAAGCGGTCAAAGATGTCCTTGCATCACATAAAGATTCCACCAGGTGATCTTATGCCTTCAAGTGGCATAGGTTTGCCCTGTGGTGCTTCCCAAAAGACATGGACTCTCTTGCTCAGTGGAATCCCTTCTATAATATCTACTCCACTTATTCTTATCAGGTCGTAAAACTAGCTCAGTGAGTGTTCACCTTAGTGCCATTGCAGCCTCTCAGGCTGTCCATCCAGTGGTCTGTATCTCCTCACACCCCTTAGTAGCATGCTTCTTGCAGGACCTCCTGCTGTCCAAGCCACCCATTAAGCCACCACCGGTGGCCTGGGATCTGAATATGGTTCTCGCTCAACTTCTAAAGCCTCCTTTTGAGCCTTTAGCCACCATTTCACTGAAGCTTCTTTCTTGTAAGATAATCTTTCTCATTGCTCTCACTTCAGCTCACCGCATCAGTGAACTGCAGGCTCTAGTGGCAGATCTGCCCTTTACTCTGTTCCACCATGACAGGGTGGTTATGCGTACCCATCCACATTTCCTTCTGAAGGTAGTCTCCTCCTTCTATCTAATCCAGTTTGTAATCCTCTATTTTCTTCCCTAGACCACATGCTTCTCGGGCTGAAGCAGCGCCACACACCTTAAACTGCAAGTTAGTGATGGCTTACTACTTGGATAGAATTAAAGATCACAGAAGATCCTCTCAATTATTCATCTCCTTTGACCTTTGATCCTAGTCACCTAGTTCTACTGGTGACAAAACATACTCTATCCATATAGATAGCAGATTACATTTCTTTTGCTTATGAACAAGCAGGACTCTCAGAGGGTCATGTCACTTCTCATAATGTGCGGGCTATGGCAACCTCCGTAGCCAATCTTTGTTCGGTATCCATTGAAGAGCTATGTCGGGCAGCTACCTGGTCCTCCAGTCATACTTTGCCGCACACTACTGTCTAGACAGAGAATCCCATCGGGACGCTGTCCTTGATCAAGCTGCACTTCAGCACCTCTTTGGGACTTAAACTCAACTCCTACCCTCTGTCCCAGACTTCTACAAGCAACCAGACTACCATTGGGGGAGTGTTGCCTTCTGGAATCGAGTCGAATGGCCCACAACTCTTTCAAACTCTTTGGCTACAAGCTTTTTGACCTTGGGGATTATTGCTCTTCCCCCATACTAGTCTGGTACCTGGGAGCTAGTGGGTCCCATATGTGAAGACTGTATTCCTGCTTGTAATCTTCTGAGGCTTCTCAACCAAAAATGTAGAGAACCATGATTCTGGCACCACTATGAAGCACAGAAAGATAAATGACTCTTCAACTCAGTGGTAGTAAGTCTCATCATAATTTTGGTGCTTAAACTCCTTGTGCCATCTTAGTCACCTTATCCCTCATAGATCAGTACAGTTCATCCAACTTCAGTACAGACATCCTAGCACAGTTGTCTGGCACGGACATTTATTTAATTTTTATTTAACAGTTTTTATATACCGCACTATTCATCATCGGTGCGGTTTACATTAAACAACAAGTACCTATCAATATAAAACTGACATAGGTTTACAGATAACAGGGAAGGTAACTGGGGGTAAACCGGGGATAACTATATACATTCTCTTCATCTCCTTTGCCTGCTCAAGACTTTTATGCTTTCACACCATCTCAGCTCAGTGACCCTTCACAGGTCCTTGCTTCCAATAAAAAGCCACTATCCTCAACTTCAGTTTTTATAATGGTGGTAGATAAGTGGAGTTCTTCAGTATCCTTGCCAGTGTCTGACTAGCTCATTTTTGAAAAAGGATATAGCAAGGACATTCTGAGAATTCCTTATCGAGGTCCATCCCATCCTGCATTGCAAGACCCTCGGTCCATATGGATTACTCTTGTGCAAAGAACAACAGTCACCTTGAGATCCAATAGTTCTACTTTTATTTTTATCAGATTCTGAGTTGCAGGAAGGCTATTTCTTTCTAGCATGTCTTCTCTAAACACACTCCCAGACTGTTCTGGAAGATTTCACAGAACCACAGTTGCAAGAATAACTTCTCCCTGTGAGGACCTACCAAGTAGCATCCCTTTTAGACCCATCTCCACCTACTGCAAGAAACTGTTCACCATATGAGGATATTTTTTATCCCATATTTGTGCAAAAATAATGGCAAAGGAAGTTATTTTTCCACTGCAACAGGAGGCTAAGCCAAGATGCGACGTTGAGTTACTGAAATGTATTGAAGCTCCCAAAGCTATAGTAACAGTTCAGTCCACAGCCTACTAAAAAGGTTGTAAACCTGCTGGGGTAAAATGCAGCCTCTGTAGAGCTGGTGTATAAATACAAATTTAGACCTTCCCATTCCTGGGTTTGGCAAAATAGAACTATCTCATAGTTGAGTAGTGGTTAAATCAGCCATGAACAAAGGTAAGAAATGCAGAAATCACTCCAGACCATACCTGGAAAAAAAACAAGACACTCCTGGACTGTTTAGGAAATAATATTTTTCTCATGCTTTAGGATTTCTGCAAGAAACATTTCCCACCAACTTTATATGGTTCAAGGAATATCTAGCACCCTTTCTACACAAGCTCAAAGCTGAGCTAGTTTCAGTACCATTATCAATCTGCATATGATTTGAAACAGCCTCAAAAATCTGTCTCTGCAATCAAGACCAGAAGACTTGGACAACTTGGGATGGTTATCCTCTCTAATTGTATTGATCTATAAAAGGGGCATCAGGTGGTGGTGTAGGACCTGATATCTCTCTGCTCTGATTCGAGAGCTCACATGTTCTAGACAAAGGAACATGACCTAGTCTGAAAAGTTTTTTTTTAATCTCCAGGAACAAGCAGGAATGAGTCTTCACATATGGGTACATCGGTACCGACAGAGTCTGCGCGGGAACGCTTCCCAGCGTCCAATCAAAGAGCTTTTGAAAGCATCCCACCACGCCTGCGCGCTGCCTTCCCGCCTTTCCCAACTGCCTCTCCTCAGTTTTCATTTTTCCGCGGAGCCGGCAGGACGTCCTCCTGTCACCGCAGAAAATTCTTGTTTTTATTTTTTAGTCTTCTTGTGGTCACGGCTGTCTTTCCGACGCCACCGGTACCGCCAGTGTTTTTCTTTTCTTGAAAAATTTAAACTTTTCCACGGGATATTTTTTCTTCATAGTGTCCCACGGTCTCTTAGGCCTTTTAAGCCGCCTCTTTTTCCTTCATGGAACCGCCAGGCACTTTCTCCAAGAAATGTTCACACTGTGGCGGTACAACTTTATTTTTAGACCCTCAAAGTCTGTGTCTAACCTGCTTGGGTCCTGACAACAGTTTGGTGAGAAGAGGTTTTCAACATCGAGATTCCCTCGATACACGGTTGCCCTCCAACTTCGGGACACTGTCCCCTTCTTCCACACAGGATCAGGTAACCCACAAACAGTCTGTTAAGACTAGCCAGTCCTCGAGTGGTAGGTCTCATGCACAGCATGAAGACGGCTCCAGCCTTGCCCTCGAGGGCCCACTGGCTTCAAAACCCCGGCGGGAGTCTTCGGTCTCCAAAGCAAATAAGGGGTTTCAGGTTATTCCTGGGGTTCACCCCTCACAGAACATACCTCAGCCGTGTCCGGTGGTGGCATCCGCTTCGAGTGGTACCGGTACCCCGGCATCGGCACTGGTGTTGGATGAAATACTCCTCACCAGGGATCGTCATCTGGCGTCCTCGGTACCTTCGGGACCGGTGGATACACCCCAGACTGACTTTCCATTATCGGTACCAGCACCGATACCACTGCCGTCGGTACCCTCAAGACGTGCATCGATAGACTCGCTTCCTTCGATGCCGAGTCTGGAATCGATCTCCAGTCTGGAGGACTGGGTACCGACTCGCCTTGGTACTGGCTCTGGGCGGTACTGAAGGACCGGTTCCGATGATTCGGATCCACAACTTTCGGTTCCTTTGAGGCCGATTGAGTTGCCACTGGTTGACCTTCCTTCACCGGTGTCAGACACGGTACCGAAATCGGTACCGACGACCTCATTACCTTTGCAGTCGGTGCCTTCCATGCTTCGCTTATCAGGCTCTCTGCCCTCGATGCCGAGTTTGGAATCGATCTCTAGTCTAGCAGACTCGGTACCAATAGCTTTTGGTACCGACATCGATCGATACCGGTGCTTCGGTACCGAGGATAGTGGCCGGATGGGTTCGGTCACCTCGGTACCGATTGAACTGTCACCGATGACTATTCCGATGTCTTTGTCGGGCTCGACTCCGACATCGGTACCGGTATTGACATCGGTACCAGTATCCACAGTAGCATCGTGGCCAACTCCTACCATGCTTTTTTCAACAGGATCGCTCTATTCTATACCAAGCTTGGAGTCGATACCTGGCATGGACAATGTGGTAAGGACGGTTGCTGCTCATGATACCCAGTACCAGCAACCATCTCTTAAGCATTCCACACTGCACTGTGCAGGATCTTCTATTCCTATATGTTTGGATAACTCTGTGGATGCTCAGGCTAGTTCTGTAAATCTAACCTGTCCAAGAGAGATTCCTGTTAGGGATCCTGCTTTTCAGAGTCTCCTCGGATATAGCAAGATCTCTTGCCATTCCTATCCCAGGACATGATCCTGCACAAGGCTCTCTTTCTACCAAAGCAAAGGGGAACATAATGCTTCCTTTGCATCATTCCTTGCAGGATCTCCTTCTAGGAATGTGGGAAACACCTTTCAGGGTGCTCCCACCTCCCAGGGCAACTGATCTGTTATATCAGGTGCCCCCCTCTCCAGGGTTTCAAAAGACTCAACTTCCTCATCATTCCCTAGTAGTGGAATCAGCAATGAGGCGGGTAAAGAGTAAGAAAAAGCACTCTTCCTATCCGCCAGGTCGTGAGTCTAAAACACTAGATGACTTTGGACGTCAAACCTTCCAGACATCTATGCTTTCTGCAAGAATTCTCTCATATATATTTTATATGAGTCTTTCTCTTGAGGAGGTCACAAAGCAATTACATCTTTTGTCTCCTTTCCTTTCAGATTCCAGGAGTACAGACTATTCCTCACTGCTTAAGCATATCCAGAATATCTCTTGGTTTCTTTCTCGTGCTTCCCTAGACTCTTTTGAGTCTGTTAGCAGGACTTCTGCTATAGCTATAGGGGCACGACGTACAGCCTGGCTCCAAGCTTCAGACTTGGACAAATGGGCACAACAAAGGCTGGGACATACTCCTTGCACTGGAGAAAATCTTTTCAACAAGGAGTCTTTACGTCAGGTTACTCAGTTGTCCACTGATTTACCTGTTCTTAAGGGTTCTTCTACCCCTTCCTCTGTCCCAGTACGTAGGAAATGTCCTACCAAACTTTCTTCCCACAGGAGAAGGTTTTATTCATCACTTGCCTATCATACAGATGTTCCCCAACAGGGAAAGCATCATCCTGGTCTAAAGAATCCAACCTCTCACCAGGCTCAGCAAACCCAGCTCCTGCAGGGTTTCTGATCATTCATCAGATGCTTGTGACTCTTGGGGTTAGAATCTACAGTTGCTTCTTCTCAATAGAGGCAATCCACCGCTTTATTGTAACCCCTACACAGGGATCTCTTTCCAAAAGATATCCATTTTTTCTATATTTCTATGAGCTGTCAGGATGTTCATGCCTATAAATCACAGGTTTCTCCTCTTTTTCCTGCTAGGGAAAGAGATCTAACTACTATCAGATGATAGTTCCTGTGCCAGCATGCATTTTTCCTTTTTATAGACTTACTACTTCGTAAGTCTTCTTCAGCTCCATTCTCTTCACCCTCTTACCAAGTTTTTTTTTCCTCTGTAAGAGCGGAATTACTTACTGGGAGGCTTTCTCTTCAGCCTCTCTAGTTTTCTCACTTTCCAGTGCGAAGTTTTCCTCTCTGAGTTATACCTCCTCTGTTTTAATCTTGCTTTATGGCAGCTTATCAGACATGTCCAGAGTTCCTACTCCTGTTCTGTCTGTTCTTTCTGTTTTTGAACGGTAAGATTCTTCTGCTGTCTTGCCAACAGCTGCCCATGCAGGAGCTTTAATGTTTGGACCACTGGTTCTTATCCACAAACTACCAGATTGTCCTCCACTAACATTCTGTCTAGTCTTTGTAGTGGCTCCAAGTCTGTACTTCATCTCTCTTGGAGATCATCTCACTACAAGCTTTCTAGATTGTCTTCTATTCTGCCATCTTCATTTCCTGAGTTGGGCAGCATAGTTGACTGAGAGATACTGGCTCTCTACCAGCCAGTTCTATCCCCTCATTCTCCTGCATCATGCTCTCTGCAATCTACAGAGAAGCTTTCCACTATGGGCCCTTGCTAGAGAGCATGGGGGGGGGGTTTCTCCAGCAGCTATCCTAGCTGGTTAGAAAAGGCTTTTCAGTCATGTCTCCCATGACTAGAAGGGTCCCCCTTCTTTCTATCTCCTTTTTTTGATATAAAGGACATAGGCCTTCTCTTACGTGAAGACTCAAGGACTTGCCAGTTCCCTGCTTTGGTCCATAGTATTCCCAATCGGGGATATGCTCGTCCTCATGGTAAGAACGCATGATACCTTTGCCCTTAAGCAGGTCAACATGGTATCTCATCTCTAGGCGTCTTCTGTCAGCTTACCATGCCAGAGTCCTGGAAGACTCGGGACTTGCTGGCTGCACATTGACATTGTCCTTGTTTTTTTTCACGTAACAATCCTGGTTATTTTGCACTAACTAGCATTCTTGCAGATCATGACCAGGAGGAATAGATTCTCTATATGTCTTCTCAAGTAGGTTCCACCTCCTTGTTGTTAGATGAATCTTTCCTCTCCACATATCCTATGTGATCACTGTGCTGTAGGCATATCTCTGTTTATTGCAGACACCCATATGTAGGCCTACATATCCATATTTATTTTTTGTGTGTATTTTATGCCCTGCCATATCTCACTATAGATATATTCTTATATGTTTGTTTATCTATCTATATATCTTTATCTGTATCTCTATATCTATCTCTATATCTCTATCTCTCTCTCTCTATATATATATATATATATATATATCTGTTGAGATATTTTCTTATAGATAGATAAGTATGTGGATACATATCTCACTGTCTATCCTCATGTAGCTATATGATTCTGACAGAGGGGCTTTACCCATACCTATGCTATCCAGCAGGTTTGGGGTTCTACACACACAACCACTCCTGTGGTAGTCAACAATTTTTATACCATAACCTAACGGTTTAGGTACCTCTGAAGCTTTCCGTGCCCAATATCTCTCCAAGCTTACCCCAGTTAGGAGAGACATTGTGGATCTTCAGTTAATCACAGGCTTCAACGCCTCAGGCATTTGTCCTCGCTTTTTGGGATACAAGGAGCTCCCACACCCTTTCTCCCCACAAGGACTGTGCCTGTTTGTCCAAATCGGTTAGCCTTCTCTTTTTGCTCATAAGAGTGACTCACTCTGCCTCCAAAAGAGCTAGGGTTTTTCTCATAAAGCCTTCCGCTGAAGGCCCACTGTTTTGGACTACACCAGTTTTCCCTACTGGGGTTACCTGTTATCTTTCAAGATTCTGTCCTCCACTGGTTTTCCTACAGGATTATTACCTCCACTTACAGTGAGATCCTCTTCACGGTTCCTCTACTAGGTTTCCCAGTAGATCCATGAACCTCCATACTTCTGTGAAATCCTGTCAAGGGAGGTCGATATTGCAATATCCTTTGCAATATTATTGACCACCATCATTATCCACACATGGACTCCATCCCTGCAGTCCTATGCTAGGTTAGCTGTTCCACAGCATCCTTCTTTCTTCAACTCCTACCCTCCATTCTCAGGATGCCTGGTGTTCTGGGAGATAGCATGTTCCAGCCTATGACATGCTGGGACTCCAGGCATCTCAGCTTGGGAGTCCCCATATGTGAAGAGTCATTCCTGCTTGTTCCTGGAGATAGCACAGTTACTTACCTGTAACAGGTGATCTCTGGGAACAGCAGGAATAAGTCTTCACAACCCACCCACCTCCCCAGGAGTTGTATCTCTATCTATCTTTCCTTTCCTCTCATTCTCTCTTTGTCTCAGCTTTAAAACTTAACTGAGGAGAATCAGTTGGGAAAGGCGGGAAGGCAGCACGCAGGCGTGGTGGGGTGCTTCCAAAAGCTCTTTGATTGGACGCTGGGAAGCATTCCCGCGCAGACTCCGTCGGTACCGACGTACCCATATGTGAAGACTTATTCCTGCTGTTCCCAGAGATCACCTGTTACAGGTAAGTAACTGTGCTTTATTTTAGGATAAAATGCTTCATTCCATTGGCAAGGCACACTTAGCAATCATCAATGTTTCCCTAGACTTTGTTAGAGAAGGAAGTCTAAATGGGTGACTGTCAGTCCAAGCAACTTGTGTCTTTCTGATTTGCAATATCTTAACGGCATTAGTTGCTCTACCATTCTAACACTGCCCTATCTCGAGGAGAGGTACAATTCTTTCTCAAAAAATGGAAGAAAATAAGATTTGATGGGTGCATGGTACAAATAAGCTTACCTAAGGTTTCTTCTTAAAAGCCCATTCAGCTCGGTTCAGCAATTTCAGTCTTGTATTCAGCTTCTCCAAGATGAAGTTGAGCTATTTCTCCAATTCAACACAGTAAATCCTGTTCAGTCTCAAGAATTACATCAAGAATTCTATTCCAGGTACTTCGTATCAAAGAAATCAGGACTGTGACCCATTCTGGATCTCAGAGTTCAGTCTTTTTTTCTTAAAAGAATTTCAAAATGAACACCTTGCCTACCATTGTCTTCTACATAACCCAAGGGGGACTGGCTGTGTTCGTTATAATGCAAGGATGCTTAACACTCATACCAGTTAATCCAAGTTACAGGTAATATATTTTTAACCATGCAGGCCACCCATTATCCAGTATAAAGTCCTTCTCTAGGAACAAGCAGGAAGTCAGTCCTCACTTATGGGTGACATTGGCACTGACGGAGCCCGCGCGGAGCAATTCCCCAGCTTTCAAAGAAAGCCTTTGGGATTGCTGCCACACATGCGTGGTCCTCTTCCTGCCCAAGGGTGCCATCTTGCTCAGTCTCCATTTTTCCGCGGAGCCCATCGGATGCATGTCCTCGTCCCTCGGAAAAAGTTTAGTTTTTTTGCCTTACAGGCTTCTCTATTTCCCGGTTGCACCGGTCCTCTACCCGTCCTTCCCCTGCTCTATTTTTTTTAGAACTATTCGGGATACTCGTTGTTCTCATTTTTTCGTTATGGGCTTCGCGCACTTTCTTCTCTAACCGCTGGCCGCATGGGTCTTCGAATTTGCAGGGGCCATTTTTGCCCCTATGGCCACCGGATTCAAAAAATGCGATAGATGCTCTAGGTACATGTTGCTTACAGACACTCATGACTGTTGTCTGCGGTGTCTCGGAGCCGACCATGATCCGGAGTTCTGTTCGCTCTGCAAAAAATGTCCTCTAAGGCCCTGCTCAGCCATAAGCAGATGTCAGAGGACATTTTCCGAAAAGCCACCTCTGAGTCCCCGGTGGTACCCTTGGTTGTCTCCCCCCCCCCCCCCCCCCCCGTGGCCCCGCACTCTCGGCAGCACTCCGACCAGGGGTCCCCCGAGGTGGAGCGCCACAAAAAGGTGGTGGCACTGCCGCGCCCGGTCGCTTAGCCCCCTTCGGTGTTCCTGAGAGTCGGACAGGGAGCAGCCCCGCAAGGTACCCCGCACGGAAGCGGAGGCCTCTGATGAAGACGCCCAGTCTACTGAGGGTCGTCCCGGTGAAGACCCCGCCTCTTCTCCTCGATGCCCGCCCCGGTGACCCTGGGTTCAGCATTGCAGGGCCCCACGCCAATGTGGCAGTTCTGCATGCTGGCACTAGAACGCAGCGTTTCTGTGTTCATTGCTTCCCAGCAAGCGTTTACGGCCAGCTTTGCTGACTCGCGCCCAGAGACCATGGGTCCCTCACGTGGGACACCAAAATCCGTCCAGGAAATCCCCGAGAGCTGCGGGCCTCGTGAGGGTCCTTGACGTTGGTCTCTCTTGCCCTCCCGTTCCTCGGAGGCGAGATCGTCCAGGGCCTCTGGCACCAAGCGGGCACTGGCCATTGGACACTGCGATCTTCCCGGCTTGGACTCCTTGACCGATTTCTCAGAGTTGGAGTCCGATGGGGACACCTCCCCAGAAACCCATACCCATCGGGATCTTCCGTTGGACCCCTCACCGCCCGCATTCCAGCAGTGCTCACCACCTGAAGACACCTCTTTCCTAGTGTTCATTCGGGACATGGCACGGGCTCTTAACCTGGTCACCCAGGCTGAGGAGGACCCTCGTGCTGAAGAACTCGACATTCTACAGTATGAGTCCCCACCCAGGAAATCCCTCACTGTGCCTGTACCTCCTATTCTCTCGGCAGCTGCTCCTCATGTGGGAGGCCTCGGCCCCGGACCCGGTCCCCATCATATGCAAGCGCCTTGACACGATGTACAACGTGAGCCAGGCTTCTGAAAGACCCAACTCCCACACACCTCGATGGTGGTGGAATTGGCCATGAGGAAGCAAAAGAGCCCGAAATCGCACTCATCGGTACCACTCGGCTGAGAGTCGAGAGCCTTTGATCCCCTGGGCCGCAAAGCCTACCAAGGCTCCCTGCTCTTGTCGCATTCAGGCATATCAACTGTACATCGGTATGTTCTGTGCAATTTTGCTAAGGAATTCGGGGGTTTCTCCAGGAACAAGCAGGAAGTCAGTCCTCACATATGGGTGACATCAGCGCAGACGGAGCCCCCATGCAGAGCATTTCCCCAGCTTTCAAAGAAAGCCTTTGGGACTGCAGCACACATGCACGGTCCCCTTCTCGCCCAAGGGTGCCATCTTGCTCAGTCTTTTCCCACGGAGCCCGACGGACGTGTTTCGTGTTCACCTGAGAAAAAAGTTGATTTTGGTAGTGGAACTGTTTTTTTCTTCGGTTAAACGCCGGTTCCCTTTCCCGCCTGGGCCTGGTACACCGATATCGAGCCCGGACTTCTTTTTTCGTTTTTTGTCCTTTGACTAGCGTTCGCGCCATTTTTCTGTTTTTCACTGGCAGCCCTGTCTTTTGACCTCGCAGGGGCCCTTTTTCCCCCGATGGCTGCCAGCGGGTTCAAAAAGTGTGATCGGTGTAAGAAACGTATGTCTCTCACTGACACACATGACATGACTGCTGCCTCGGGCCCGATCATGACCCGATGATCTGTGGCCCGTGTGGGAAAATGTCCTCGAAGGCATTGAGGAGTCGGCAGCACCAGAACGAAAGAATCTTCTCTGACTCCGCATCCGGCCAGGCCTGGACTTCGTCAGAGGCCTCGACATCTCAGGATTCCGATCCCGAGCATCGCCGGGGCTCCTCTGAGAGGGAGTCTCCCTCGCGGGAGCATCGCAGGAAGAAGAAACCTGCGAGGGTGGCGTCGGTGGACGCACTTGGCTCCTCAAGGGCCAGGTCGCATAGCCCCGACCGCCGTCCCGGGTCTTCGGAGTCTGAGAGGCCTGCAAAACAACCTTGTGTGGAGACGGAGTCCTTGGGTCACGTGAGTACTGTAGTCCTCGTGGACTCTCCTCTGGGGGAGCCGACGTCGGGGCCCGACACCGTCGGGGCCCGAGTCGGGGGCTGCTGAGTCTCCTGAGCTCGGACTCAGGTTGACGGCCTTGGAGACCAGTTTGGCTGCCTTCATGGAACAGCAGCGGGCATTGATCGCCGGTCTCACCGGTGCATCTGCTCTGACCACCGGGACATCGACGTCCAAGTCAACCCCGGAGGCTGAGCCAATCCTCGAGTCCATGCGCTCTCGAGTCGATCCTTGGCCGAGGTCTCCCTCAGCCTCCCGTTCGGGACTGAGGTCATCGATGCCGGTACCCTCGGCGTCTTGGCGGATGGCATCGGTGCCTGCCCGACCGGAGCCACTCGATTCCTCCTCCGAGGGGTCGGGCTGGGAAACAGAGGACGAGGAGTCCCTGGACACCTTTTGGACCCGGTGTGTCCCTTCGGATTCACCAGAGTCCGAACCTCGGAGATGGTCCCCCCCCCCCCCGGAGGACACCCGGTTCTCCGACTTCGTGCGGGACATGGCCAAGGCTTTGGCCTTCCCCGCGGACCCCAAGGAGGAGCCTCGAGCCGAGGAGCTCGAGGCCCTGCAGTATGACTCTCCTCCCAAGGAGGCCTTTACTGTACCGGTTCCTCTGATGCTGGAACGGTTGCTCTTCCGCATGTGGGAGGTGCCGGCCTCGACGCCGGTTCTGAGCAAGTGGGTCGATTCCATCTATCGAGTCTGCAAGAGCCCCGGGTTCCAAAAGGCACAGCTACCGCACCACTCCATGGTTGTGGAATTGGCCATGCATCGTCTGAAGAGTTAGAAGATGCATTCCTCGATGCCTCCTCGCCTGGAGGCCCAGAACCTGGATGCCCTCAGTAGAAAGTGCTTCCAGGGTTCTATGCTTGCTTGCCGCGTCCAGACCTACCAGCTGTACATGGGCATGTACCTTCGAGACCTGGCAAAGGAGATTGCCGGGTTCTCTGCTGTTCTCTCCGAAGAACCTTTGCAGAGGTTCAATGCCCTGTCATCGGGGATCCGAGAGTGCTCGAAGTTTATTTCTCGAGCAGCCTATGATGGCTTCGAGGCTTCGGCCCGAGTAGCCGGGGCCGGCATCGGTGCATGCCGTCAGGCCTGGCTACAGTCATCGGACCTCGAGCCATGGGTGCAGGACAAGTTGGTCAATGTCCGCTGCCGAGGTGAAAATCTCTTTGGCAAACCTATGGCTGTAAAGGCTGCAGAACTTGAGTCTGAGACTCTCACCCGGACAAGGCTGTCCAGGAAAACCTCTGCCCCTTCTCAGAAGAAGAAGGGCTCGGGAAAAAAGACCTTTTACCTGAGGAAGTCATCTGCCTGCAAATCATACCCTCACTTTCAGGCCTCTGTAGCTCCCCAACAGGGTCAGCAGGCCAAGGGGCAGGGGACATGGGCCCCGTAGGCAGAAAACCCCCAAGCCACCAGCTCCGGCTCCTGCACAGCAGGGAGCGGGGTTTTGACTCCAGTGGCATAGCCTCTCCTCCTCAGCTGGCCCCCCTAAGCACAGGAGGCCGGCTGACCCTGTATTGCCCACAGGTGGTCAGCCATAACAAGGAATACCTGGGTGCTCAGCATAGTCCAAAGGGGCTATCTTCTCCACTTCCACCAGGTACCTCCCTCCTACTTTGCAGGGGAGCCTCCAAGACTCCCTCTGCACAGGGACTTACTCCTGCAGGAGTTAGCAAGTCTTCTAAAGGAACAGGCGATGGAACCAGTGCCCCACCACCTGAGAGGTCAAGGCTTCTATTCCAGGTACTTTCTAGTACCAAAAAGGCCTAAGACCCATCCTAGACTTGTGGAATCTCAACAAGTTCCTGGAGAAGGAAAAGTTCAAGATGTTTACCCTTGGAATCCTGCTGCCCTACCTCCAGCAGGTATATTGGCTATGCTTCTTAGACCTAAAGGATGCTTATACTCACATCCTTATTCATCCAGACCACAGACAATATCTTTGATTTGTCGTGGGAGGAAACCATTACCAGTACAGGGTACTCCCTTTTGTCCCCCAGGGTTTTCACCAAGTGCCTGGCGGTGGTGGTGGCCTATCTCAGGGTTCAAGGACTCTTTGTGTTCCCCTACCTGGACGACTGGCTCATCAGAGGTCAGTCTCCACAGGAGACAAATCAAGCCACCCTCTGTACTGTCTCTCTTCTCCAGCATCTGGGCTTTGTCATAAACTTCGCAAAGTCCGCTTTGCGCCCCTCACAGAACATGGAGTTCATCGGAGCAAGACTAGACACCCTTCAGGCAAAGGCCTTTTTACCTGTGGACAGGGCCCACAGACTGATGGATCTGGCCAGACAATTCCACAGCAATACTCTGGTCTCTGCCAGACAATTCCTGAGGCTCTTAGGCCACATGGCATCCACGGTCCATGTAACTCCAAATGCTCGTCTGCACATGAGGCCAGCCCAGTGGGGCCTGAGAACTCAGTGGCTGCAGGCCACAGGAAACCTGATGGACAAGGTCAGGGTGTCCAAACTACTAGCCTCTTCTCTACAGTGGTGGCTACATCTTCCGAATCTGGTGAAAGGGGTGCCTTTTCAAGCACCTCCACACTCTCAAGTGCTGACAACCGATGCTTCTCTTCAAGGTTGGGGTGCACATTGCCAGGGAGCATGCACTCAGGGCCTCTGGTCTCCTTGGGAGGCCACACAGCAGATCAATTTTCTAGAGTTCAGAGCGATCCGCTTAGCCCTCCGGACTTTCACTCATGTCCTCTCTCATCAGTCCATCTTAGTTCAGATGGACAATCAAGTTACTATGTTCTATGTGAACAAGCAGGGAGGCACAGGGTCCCGACCTCTCTGTCAGGAAGTACAGGACCTGTGCTCCTGGGCAGTCAATCATGGCATACTTCTCAGGGCAGTCTACCTCCCTGGACAAGAGAATTACCTGGCAGACAGGTTGAGCGGGATTCTACAGCCACACGAGTGGCAGTTGAATCCTCTGGTGGTTCAACAGATCTTCCTAAGATGGGGTCTTCCCACCATAGATCTCTTTGCCAGTCCACTGAACCGTCAACTGCCCAGGTTCTACTCCAGACAACCACATCCTCTCAGAGTAGCAGCGGATGCGTTTCTCATTCCATGGTCTACAGGCCCTCCTATATGTGTTTCCTTCCATGCCTCTGGTGCCCAAGACACTGTTCAAAGTGATCCGGGACAAGGCCTCGGTGATTCTGGTGACCCCCAGGTGGCCAAGGCAACCCTGGTTCCCGCTTCTTTTGCAACTGGCGGTGGACACTCCTCTTCCTTTGGGGATGCAACCCGATCTCCTGTCTCAGGAGCAGGGGTCTGTCTTACACCCCAACCTCCAGTCCCTCAATCTGATGGCCTGGCTGCTGAGAGGGTAGTTCTAGCACCCTTAATGCTGCCTAGGGAAGTGGAGGACGTGGTCTTGGCCTCTAGGAGGCAGTCCACCCAGAAGTCTTATGCCCTCAAGTGGCGTAGGTTCTCCACCTGGTGTGCTCAACACAAGCAGGATCCTTTCTCCTGCCTGGTACCAGTGGTGCTGCAATATTTGCTTCACCTGTCCAATCTGGGCCTTAAATCCAACTCTGTTAGGGTCCATCTCAGTGCTCTCTGCGCACCATTCACCGGTGGAAGGTCAGTCTCTCTCTAGCCACCCTTTGGTGGCTCGCTTCCTCAGAGGCCTACTTTTGCTTAAGTCTCCAGTTCGTCCACCTGCCCCTGAGTGGGATTTGAATGTGGTCTTGCAGCGGCTTTCTTGCCCACCATTTGAGCCTATGGCTACTTGTCCTTTGCGCTTTCTCTATTGGAAAGCGTTGTTTTTGGTGGCTCTTACCTCAGCAAGGTGAGTGAGCGAGCTTCAAGCCCTGGTGTCAGAGGCACCATACACTAGGTTCTATAGGAACAGGGTAGTCTTACGGACTCACCCTAAGTTCCTTCCCAAGGTTATCTGCTCCTTTCACCTCAATCAGGAGGTGGTTCTTCTGACTTTCTTTCCCAGGTCGCATGCCAGCCGGGCTGAGATGGTCCTGCATACCCTGGACTGTAGGAAGGCGTTGTCTTTCTACCTTGACCATACGTGGAAGCATTGAAGGGCTGTTCAGCTCTTCGTCTCTTTTGACCCTAATAAGTTGGGGTTACCTGTCTCCAAGCATACCCTGTCCATTTGGATAGCAGACTGTATCGCCTGGGCGTACAGGGCAGCCGTGTCTCATTGCAGGGTCGAGTCACGGCTCACCGTGTCAGGGCGAAGGCTGCGTCGGTGGCTCATCTCCGCTCTGTTCCGTTGGCAGACATCTGCCGGGCCGCTACTTGGTCTTCAAGCCAAGACTTTTGTGGCCCACTACTGCCTCGAGAGGGAGTCCCGCAGGGACAGTGCTTTCGGACAGGCGGTACTCCGTAATTTCTTTGAGGTATAGGCAACTCCTGCCCTCCGGCCCTGGTGTTGGGCTACCATACGGGGGCGTTCTCAGAGGAGATTCTTTTCATACATGCTGAGGCTCTAGAGGGAGCTTAATTTTTCAGCTTTGGGTCCCCGGTAGCCTTAAGCTGGGGAGTCCCATATGTGAGGACTGACTTCCTGCTTGGTCCTGGAGAAAGAGTAGTTACTCACTTGTAACAGGTGTTCTCCAGGAGCAGCAGGAATCAGTCCTCACAACCCTCCCTCCTCCCCTTGGAGTTGCAGTCATATGATTTATTTTTGTTTTTTGCTGTCTTTTAGCTATGTCATCTGACTGAGCAAAATGGCACCCTTGGGCGGGAAGGGGACCGCGCATGCGTGCTGCAGTCCCAAAGGCTTTCTTTGAAAGCTGGGGAAATGCTCCGCATTGGGGCTCCGTCGGCGCCGACGTCACCCATATGTGAGGACTGATTCCTGCTGCTCCTGGAGAACACCTGTTACAGGTGAGTAACTACTCTTTCTCCGCGGGCCTGGAGGGAGAGCCCCTCAATAGGTTCGGCACCCTGCTAAAGTCAGTCGCTGACTGCTCTAAGTACGTCTCCTGAGCCTCCTATGATGGCTTCGAGACATTGGCTCGGGTGGCGGCTGCAGGTTTTGGGGCCCACCGCCAGGTGTGGCTCCAATCCTCGGATTTGGAGCAGTGGGTGCAGGAGAAACTCCTGGACATGCCCTGCCTTGATGAGCAGCTCTTCAGCAAGCCGATGGAGAAGGCCGCGGAAATAGAGACTGAGTTTGTCACCAGAAACTGTCTCTCCCACAAAACCTCCGCCCTGCCTCGGAAGAAGCAGCCAACCAAGAAGCCCTTCTTCCCTATTAAGCACCTCCAGTATTGGGGCTATCTGCCATATCTGGCTACCCCCACGCCGACCACTCCGGCACAGGGAAAATCTGGCCAGTGGCATCATAAGCCGAAAGGACCGAAGGTCCAGATGCCTGCTCCCCCACAACCCACTCAGGGGTTTTGACGCCATCGGCATAGCCCCTCGCCCTCCAGCGACGCAGCAGTCAGTGGGGGACGCCTGTCCCACTTCGCCCCATTGTGGGCTTCCATCACCTCAGACACTTGGGTTCTCCAAGTCCTATTGCCTTCACTTCAACAGACTTCCACCTCCTTTCTCCCTGGTGGCGCCTCCTCGACTCCCCGTGCACCAGCTTCTGCTGCAGTGGGAATTATACTCTCTCCTCGCCCAACGGGCAGTCGAGAAGGTCCCTCTGCACCTTCGAGGTCAGGGCTTCTATTCCCGATACTTCCTTTTCCCAAAAAAGACAGGGAGTCTTCAGCCCATCCTCTATCTCCACAGTTTAGACAAGTTTCTGGTGCGGGAGAAATTCAAGATGTTATCCCTTGGTGTTCTGCTGCCCTTCCTCTGGCAGGGCGACTGGCTGTGCTCCTTGGATCTAAAGGACGCTTATGCCCACATCTTAATCCACCCCCAACACAGGCAGTATCTGCGTTTCAGGGTGCAGGGAGAGCACTTCCAGTATAAGGTGCTCCCCTTCGGCCTCGCGTCTGCCCCACGAGTTTTCACAAAGTGCCTTGTCATAGTCGCCGCTTACCTTCGGTGTTAGGGCGTGCCGGTCTTTCCCTACCTTGACAACTGGCTCCTTACGGGCTCCTCAGTCGAGGAGACTCAGCGAGCGATGTCGATTGGAGAGCTTAGGGTTCTTGGTCAACTACCCGAAGTCTCACCTCGAGTCTGTGCAGGCTCTCGAGTTTATCGGGGCACATCTCGATACTCAGCAGGTGACCACCTTTACCGGTGGATCGTGCCACCCACCTCAGAGCTCTGGTGGCTCGTGTCTAAAGGGCCCCCCAGGTCATTGCTCAGACCATGCTGCATCTCCTGGGCCACATGGCCTCCACCATGCCTGTGGTTCCCCACACCCGCCTGCACATGCGGACGACTCAGTGGTGTCTCAGTGCCCAATGGAGCCAATCCCTCAGACACCTCAGGGACCCCGTCAGGGTTCTTCCCGACCTCCGCTTTTCCCTGAGCTGTTGACAAAATCCCTGCAACCTTCTGTGGGGATTGCCCTTTCAGGCCCCGCAGCATGATGCAGTATTGGCGACAGACGCTTCCCTGTTAGGGTGGGGAGCCTACTGTGAACCACTCTGCACGCAGGGGCAATGGTCACCAGGGAAGTCTCAGCAACAAATAAACCTGCTCGAACTCCGGGCAATTCTGTGGGCCCTGAGGGCCTTCGAGGAACATCTCAGCAGGAGGTCGGTTCTCATGCAGACCGACAACAGTGTGGCGATGTTCTACATCAACAAGGAGGGAGGCACGGGATCGCGCTCCCTCTGCCGGGAAGTGGTCCTTATCTGCTCTTTTGCTGTCAGATGGAGGATGTCCGTCAAGGCGATGTACCTCCCGGGTCAGGAGAATGGCCTGTCAGACACTCAGCAGAATCCTTCGCCCCCACGAATGGTGGCTGGATCCCATAGTAGCAGACTGGCTGTTTCTCCGCTGTGGGACGCCGGTGATAGACCTCTTCAGCAGTCCCCAGAACGCACAGCTCCCCCGCTTTTGCGGGCTGGTGCCACACCCGAGCAGGGAGGGCCCCGATGCATTTCTCATGGACTGGTCATCCAGCCTTCTCTATGCATTCCCTCTCTTCCCCCTCATTGCGAGGACCCTTTTCAAGACTCAGCGGGACGGGGCATCGTTGATTCTTGTGGCCTCAGCAGCCTTGGTTCCCTATCCTGCTCTGGCTATCGACGGAACCTCTGGTTCCCCTGGGCTCTGCCTGGGGTCTGCTGATGCAGGAGGAGGGTCAGGTACTGCACCTGAACCTAAGCCTCCCTATCCCTCATAGCCTGGTGGTTGAACGGGTAACCCTAGCCTCTCTGGCCCTTCCGGAGGAGGTTGAGGAAGTTCTCCTCGCCTCGAGAAAGGACTCCACTAGGCAAGCCTACGCCTTTAAGTGGAGATGCTTCTCCGTCTGGTGCTCAGAGCGCCAGATCGACCGCTTCTCGTATCCCATTCGATGGGTTCTTCAGTACCTCCTCCGTCTCTTGAGAAGTGCTGAAGTCAAACTCTGTTAGGGTTCATTTGAGTGCCATCTCAGCGAATCTCCCCATAGAAGGAAAACCCCTCTCGGGGCAGCCGTTAGTCTCCCGCTTCATGCGGGGTCTTTTGCTTTCCAAGCCGCCCATCCGTCGTCCTCTGGCGGAATGGGACCTGAATGTGGTACTCACGCACCTCACCCATGCACCCTTTGAGCCAATGGAGATGTGTTCGCTCCAGCACCTGTCCTGGAAGGTAGCCTTATTGGTGGCGCTGACCTCGGCCCGTGAAGTCAGTGGGCTCCAGGCTCTCATGGCTGATGCCCCTTACACCAGGTATTATCAGAACAGGGTGGTCCATACCCACCCTAAATTCCTGCCTAAAGTCGTTTCGGATCTCCATCTCATCCAGGAGATAGTCCTGCCTACGTTCTTCCCGAGGCCCCACGCCAACCAGGCATCAACGGCTCTCCACACCCTCGACTGCAAACGGGCCCTCGCCTTTTACTTGCAGCGTACCCAGACTCATCGCAAGTCTGGCCGACTTTTCGTGACCTATGATCCCAATAGACTGGAGCAGACAGTCACCAAGCACGCACTCTAGGTTTGGGTGGTGGACTGCATCGCTTTCACTCATGCGAAGGCAGGCGCCCCGCTAGATTGTTGATTCACCACACACGGGGTCCGGGCTAAAGTGACCTTGGTGGCCTTGCTGCGTTCCGTGCCACTGATCGACATCTGCCAGGCGGCGACCTGGTCTTCAAAACAATACCTTCGCTGCCCACTACTACCTGGAGAGGGCATCCTGCCAGGACAGCGCCTTCGGCTAGGCTGTACTCCGTAATCTGTTCGGGTATAAGCAACTCCTGCCCTCTGACCCTTCTTCATGGCTACAGAGGGCTTTGCCCCAAGAACTCGGGCTCCTTCGGGCTTCGGCTTCTGCTTAAGGCTGCGTGGAAGCATTTTTTGGTTACAGGTTCAGTAGCCTGTAGCTAGGGAGTCCCATAAGTGAGGATGACTTCCTGCTTGTTCCTGGAGAAAGCGTAGATCTCCAGGAACAAGCAGAAATGTCTTCATATATGGGTATTGTCGGTACCGACGGAGCCTGCGCGGGAACGCACCCCAGCGTCCAAAAGGAAAGCTTTTGGGAGCATCCCACAGCTGCCTTCCTGCCGTGCTGCCTCTCACTTCAGTTCTTCGTTTTCCGCGGAGCCGACAGGACGTCTCTCCTGTCACCGCAGAAAACTTTACCTTCTTTCTCCAGGACCAAGCAGGAAGTCAGTCCTCACATATGGGTGACGTCGGCGCCGACGGAGCCCTCGCGGAGCAATTTTCCCCAGCTTTCAAAGAAAGCCTTTGGGAATTGCAGCGCGCATGCGCGGTCTCCTTCCCGCCCAAGGGTGCCATCTTAGCCAGTCTTCTTTTTTCCGCGGAGCCCTACAGACGTACCCGTCGTGTCCCCGCTGAAAAAGTTGATTTTAGTGATTTATTTCTCTTTTTTCCTTCGGTTCGACGCCGGTCTTTTTCCTGCCCGGACTCGCGACGCCGTTGCGAGTCCTTCTCTTATTTTTCGGTTTTTCTGAGTTTTGGTCAGTTTCGTTTTCGGTTTTTTCGCTGGCAGCCCGGTCCTTTGACCTTGCAGGGGCCCTTTTTCCCCCGATGGCTGCCAGTGGTTTCAAGCGGTGTGTTCAGTGTGACAGAAATATGTCACTCACTGACACACACGATAATTGCCTCCGCTGCCTGGGCCCGGATCACGAAGAACTGATCTGTGGGGCCTGTGGCAAAATGTCCTCCAAAGCGTTAAGGAGTCGGCGGCACCAGCGGGAAAGAATCTTCGCTGACCCCGGCCGTACCCGGACCTCGTCGGAGGCCTCGGCGTCCAGAGGTTCCAGCTCTGACCATCGCCGAAGCTCCTCCGACAGGGGTTCTCCCTCCGGGGACCATCGACGGAAGGTAAAACCCGCGAGGGCGGCGTCGGTGGACGCTCCTGGCTCTGCAAGGGCCAGGTCGCATAGCCCCGATAGCCGTCCCGGGTCTTTGGAGAAGGAGCACCTCCCGAAGCGACCTCGTCTGGAGTCGGAGTTGCCTGCTCGGGTAAGTCCTGTAGTCCTCCTGGACTCGCCTCCGAGAGGTCCGACGTCGGGGCCCGAGTCGGGGGCTGCTGGGTCACCTGAGGTCGGACTCAGGTTGACGGCCTTGGAGAGCAGACTATCTGCCTTCATGGACCAGCAGCGGGCACTGATCGCTAGCCTCGCTGGCGCCACTGCCCCGACCGCCGGGACGTCGACGTCTAAGTCGACCCCGGAGACCGAGCCGATCCTCGAGTCCATGCGATCTCGAGTCGATCCTTGGTCGAGGTCACCCTCGGCCTCCCGTTCGGGACCGAGGTCGTCGACGCCGACTCCCTCGGTGTCGGGACGGCCAACGCCTCCGCCTGCCCGAGCCGACCCCACCGATTCCTCCTCGGAGTCGGCCTGGGAGTCTGAAGAGGAAGAGTCACCTGATTCGTTTCGGACTCGGTGTGTCCCCTCGGACTCACCTGAGTCCGAACCTCGGAAGCAGTCCCCTCCGGAGGATGCCCGGTTCTCGGACTTCGTCAGGGATATGGCCAAGGCTTTGGCCTTCCCTGCGGATCCCGAGGAGGAGCCTTGAGCCGAAGAGCTCGACGCCCTTCAGTATGACTCTCCCGCCAGGGAACACTTTACTGTACCGGTTCCTCCCATGCTGGAACGACTACTCTTCCACATGTGGGAGAGTCCGGCTTCGTCGCCGGTATTAAGCAAGCAGGTCGATTCCATCTATCGAGTCCGCAAGAGTCCTGGCTTCCAAAAAGCACAGCTGCCGCACCATTCCATGGTAGTGGAATCGGCCATGCATAGGCTTAAGAGCCAAAAGATGCACTCCTCGGTGCCTCCTGGCAGGGAGGCCCGTAACCTGGATGGCCTTGGTAAGAAGTGTTTCCAGGGCTCTATGCTTGCTTGTCGTGTCCAGACCTACCAGCTATACATGGGCATGTATCTCCGAGACCTGGCTAAAGAGATAGCCGGATTCTCCGCTGGACTGTCCGAGGAACCTTTGCGGAGGTTCCTGGCCTTGACAACTGGTATTCGGGAATGCTCCAAATTCATGTCCCGAGCAGCCTATGATGGCTTTGAAGCATCGGCTCGAGTGGCCGCAGCCAGCATCGGTGCCCGCCGGCAGGCTTGGCTTCAGTCGTCTGACCTCGAACCCTGGGTGCAGGACAAGTTGGTCGATGTCCCCTGCCGAAGTGAAAACCTCTTTGGCAAGCCCATGGCTGAAAAGGCTGCACAAATCGAGACGGAGACTCTCACCAGGACTAGGCTTTCTAGGAAGACCTCCGCCCCTTCCCAGAAAAAGAAGGGCTCGGGAAAGAAGTCCTTTTACCCGAGAAAGGCGGCTGCCTATAAACACTACCCTCAATATCAGGCCTCCGCAGCTCCCCAACAGGGCCAGCAGGCCAAGGGACGGGGTAACGGGTCCCGTAGGCAGCAAGCCCCCAAGCCTGCACCACCAGCCCCTGCTCAGCAGGGTGGGGGTTTTTGACTTCATCAGCATAGCCTCTCCCCCTCACCTGGCTCCTCCCAGCACCGGAGGCCGGCTGGTTCACTTCGCCCACAGGTGGTCCAACATCACTTCAGATGCCTGGGTGCTTCAAGTCGTAAGAGAAGGCTATCTTCTCCACTTCCACCAGGTCCCGCCCTCTTATTTCCCGGGAGAACCTCCACGACTCCCTCTGCACAGGGACTTACTCCTTCAGGAGTTAGCAAGTCTTCTTCAGGAACAGGCTGTGGAACCGGTGCCCCACCACCTGAGAGGTCAAGGCTTTTATTCCAGGTATTTCCTAATACCAAAAAGGACAGGAGGCCTCAGACCCATCCTGGACTTGCGCAATCTCAACAAGTTCCTCGTGCGGGAAAAGTTCAAGATGCTTACCCTTGGAATCCTTCTGTCCTACCTCCAGCAGGGAGATTGGCTATGCTCCTTGGATCTAAAGGATGCCTACACGCACATCCTCATCCACCCAAGCCACCGCCAATACCTAAGGTTTGTGGTGGCAGGAAATCATTACCAGTACAGAGTACTGCCCTTTGGCCTATCCTCAGCACCGGGAGTCTTCACAAAATGTCTCGCGGTGGTGGCGGCCTATCTCCGGCTTCACGGCCTCTGTCTTTCCGTACCTCGACGACTGGCTCATCAGAGCATCGTCCTCTCCGGAAGTCACCAATGCCACACACCGCACGGTGACTCTTCTGCAGTACTTGGGCTTTGTCATAAACTTAGCAAAGTCCACTTTGCTCCCCTCACAGGATCTCGAGTTCATCGGCGCAAGACTGCACACTCCTCAGGCGCGAGCTTTCCTGCCTCTCGACAGGGCTCAACGGCTCATGGACTTAGCCGGCCGTTTTCGCAGCCAGTCCCTGGTCTCCGCCAGGCGCTTCCTGAGACTACTCGGCCATATGGCTTCCACCGTCCACGTGACCCCCAATGCCCGCCTGAATATGCGGCCTGCTCAATGGTGCCTTCGCAAGCAGTGGCAACAAGCCACCGGCGGACTAGCCGACTTAGTACGCATCTCCGGGCCGCTGGCCTCTTCTCTACAGTGGTGGCTTCATCGGCCGAACCTGGTGCTCGGAATGCCTTTTCAGTCACCTCAGCCGGCTCAAGTGCTGACGACCGATGCTTCCCTCCTGGGTTGGGAGCACATTGTCAAGGGGCATGTACTCAAGGTCTCTGGACCGCGTGGGAGTCTGCTCAGCAGATCAACTTCCTGGAGCTCAGAGCAATCCGTCTGGCGCTCAAGGCTTTCTCCCACCTGACTTCTCACCAGTCCGTCCTTGTCCAGACGGACAATCAAGTTGCCATGTTCTACGTGAACAAACGGGGGGCACGGGCTCCTTCCTTCTCTGCCGAGAAGCTCAGAAGCTCTGCTCTTGGGCCGTCAGTCACGGCATTCTTCTCAAGGCAGTTTATCTCCCAGGTCAAGAAAATTGCCTGGCGGACAAACTCAGCAGGATACTCCAGCCGCACGAGTGGCGTCTGGATCCCTTGGTAGTTCAAAAACTTTTTCTGAAGTGGGGACTCCCCACGATGGATCTCTTTGCCAGTCCTCTCAACCGGCAACTTCCTCGCTTCTGCTCTCGTCAGCCGCATCCCCTTCGAGTAGCGGCAGATGCGTTTCTACTCTCATGGTCGGAGAGCCTCCTGTATGCTTTTCCTCCCATCCCGCTAGTCTCTCGAACTCTTTTCAAGGTTCTCCGAGACAAAGCTTCCATGATCCTGGTGGCTCCTCGCTGGCCCAGACAGCTGTGGTTTCCACTCCTGCTGCAATTAGCGGTAGCGGATCCGTTCCCTCTGGGGTTTCAACCGGATCTCCTAACACAGGATCAGGGATCCCTGCTACACCCCAACCTCAGATCTCTCAATCTAATGGCCTGGCTGCTGAAAGGGTAGTCCTTGCTCCCCTTCTCCTGCCGGCTGAGGTGGAAGAGGTCGTCCTAGCTTCGCGGCGACCTTCTACCCGCAAATGCTACGCCCTTAAATGGCGTCGCTTTTCCGTTTGGTGTGCCCAGCAGTCTCAGGATCCCTTCTCCTGCTCTGTGTCGGTGATCTTGCAGTACTTGCTCTACCTCTCTAATCTGGGACTTAAGTCCAACTCCATCAAAGTTCACCTCAGTGCTCTTTCATTACATCATGTGCCGGTGGATGGCACACCTCTTTCCAGCGACCCTCTCGTAGCTAGGTTTCTCCGAGGTCTCCTTCTACTTAAACCACCTCTGCGCCCGCCAGCTCCTGACTGGGATCTGAATGTGGTTTTACAGCAGATCACCTGTCCGCCTTTTGAACCTATGGCTACCTGTTCTCTCCGTTTCCTTTCTTGGAAAACTTTATTCCTGATAGCCCTCACTTCCGCTAGACGCGTAAGTGAATTGCAGGCCCTCGTGTCTGATCCTCCTTACACTCGGTTCTACAAAAATAGAGTAGTCCTACGGACTCACCCTAAATTTCTTCCGAAAGTGGTCTCCCCTTTTCACATCAATCAGGAGGTGGTACTTCCGACCTTCTTTCCCAGGCCTCACTCCAGCCGAGCTGAAATGGTCCTGCATACCCTGGACTGTAGAAGGGCATTGAACTTCTACCTTGACCGTACGTGGGAGCACCGTAAAGCTGCTCAGCTTTTTGTGTCTTTTGACCCCAATAAATTGGGGCTCCCGGTCTCCAAGCGTACTCTGTCCATCTGGGTTGCTGACTGTATCGCTTGGGCTTATGGGGCAGCCGGACTCTCGTTAGAAAGTCGAGTCACGGCTCATTGTGTTCGGGCGAAGGCTACGTCAGTGGCTTACCTCCGCTCTGTTCCGCTGGCAGACATCTGCCGGGCCGCTACTTGGTCTTCGAGCCAGACTTTTGCGGTCCATTACTGTCTCGAGAGGGAGTCCCGCAGGGACAGTGCTTTCGGACAGGCAGTCCTCCGAAATCTCTTTGAGGTTTGAGCAACTCCTACCCTCCATCCCGGATAGGGGCTACCGGTGGGTAATAATTCAGTGAAGATTCCTTCCTTCGGTGCTGCTGAGCTAGAGGTAGCTCATTTTTGTGCTTAGGGTCTCCGGTAGCCTTAAGCTTGGGAGTCCCATATGTGAGGACTGACTTCCTGCTTGGTCCTGGAGAAAGCGTAGTTACTCACCTGTAACAGGTGTTCTCCAGGAGCAGCAGGAATCAGTCCTCACAACCCTCCCTCCTCCCCTTGGAGTTGCGATTATCTGCTTTAGTTTTTTTGCAAATTTTTACGCTGTCTTTTAGCTATGTCATCTGACTGGCTAAGATGGCACCCTTGGGCGGGAAGGAGACCGCGCATGCGCGCTGCAATTCCCAAAGGCTTTCTTTGAAAGCTGGGGAAAATTGCTCCGCGAGGGCTCCGTCGGCGCCGACGTCACCCATATGTGAGGACTGATTCCTGCTGCTCCTGGAGAACACCTGTTACAGGTGAGTAACTACGCTTTCTTGTTTTTTGTGGTCGCGTCTGCCTTCATTCGACGCCTACCGGTACCGCCGGTTCTCTTTTCTTATTTTCTTCTTAACAAAAAAAAAAAAAGGAAACTTTTCTTCTTTTGTTCGGTGCCTCACCTCTCCTGGGGTTAGGCGCCATTTTGGGCACTAGGCCTAAAAAAATCTCCAGATATGGAGAAGCCAACTAGTGGTTTAAAAAAAAAAATGTTCAAAGTGTGGTGGTACTATTTTTGTCACAGACACCCATGAATGGTGACTCAAATGTTTAGGTCCTGAACATTGTCCAGCGGAGTGTCTCTCCTGTAGAAAGATGACCAAAAGGGGCCTGCAGAATAGAGCTGAAAAGGCCGGTTCCCTTTTCACGGTTGATACAATGTCAGTTGCATCGACGTCCTCCAGGGCTTCATCTTCCTCTCATGGATCTCAGGTAACTAAACAAAAATGTCTGTAAAGACTAGCCAGTCCTTGAAGGGTAAATCTCTTGCAAAGCATTGAGATGCCACTGGCACTACCCTCGAGGAAAGTACACCGGCAAAATTGCACCGGCGGGAGTCTTTGGTCTCCAAAGCACAAACGGGGTCCCAGAATGTTCCAGAGGCCTCCATCTCTGCAGAACTTCTGTTGCCATGTTCTGGGGTCGTAGCCGCTTCCACTGGTACCGACCAGGCATCGCCATTAGCAATGGATAGCTATCAACCCTGTTTTATGTAAGTCCAGTGGGGGCCCCACCCGTGTCTGGACAAAACTGATGTTATTTGTAAACCGAGCTGATTTTGAAGAGCGCGGTAGAGAAAAGACCTTAAATAAATAAAATAAATAAAATATTGAACGCAGTCTAGCGTTCCTCTTAGCTGCCTTGGTACCGCTAAGACCGCCACAGACGGTTCAAATGAGCTCGGTACCGACACCGGTACCGGCTCCAGTGGCACCCACTCAGGTGGGAAGGCTTCCTCCCATGCCGAGCCTCGAGAGTTTCTCCAGCATCGAAGGGTTGGAACCAAAACGCCACTGTACCGATATTCATCGGTACCAGCATAGATCGATGCAAAGCTCTGATGAGTCTTCCGATTCCGATGACTCTACCGATAGAAGAGCAGTTCTGTTGAAGGATCCATCTCCTTCTCCTGAGCGCAGAATGTCTCCTCCAGAAGACATGTCCTTTTCAGGATTTCATACGTGATGTAGCTAAAGGGCTTTCAATCACGGTTACTCCTGAGAAGGAACCTAGGGCAGAAGAGCTAAGAATTCTTCAATATCCTTTGGCTCCCAAAGAGGCCCATTCATCAGATCCTTCAAGATCTTATGTTCAGAATGTGGGAAACTCCCTTAACGGTGTCACCGCATTCTCGACGCCTCGATACCATGTACTTACTCCCACTTTCTCCAGGGTTTCAGAAGACTGTTACCACACCATTCCATGGTAGTGGAATCAACCATGCGGAGAATAAAGAGTGCTAAAACTCATTCTTCCAACCCGCCAGGTTGTGAATCGAGGACACTCGATGCCTTTGGGCGTCGATGCTTTCAATCCTCCATGCTAGCAGCTAGGATTAGCTCATATTCCCTTTACATGGGAATGTTTCTAGAGGAGGTTACAGCGGATTTAGAATGCATGAGCCCTCTTCTTCCCGAACATAAACGGGTTCAATAGCTCACTCTGCTCAAGCATGCTCAGAATGTCTCCAAATTCGTGAACTGTGCAGCTTTTGACTGCTTTGAGGCTATTAGCAGAACTTCTGCTATTGCTATCAGAGCATGGCGCATTGCCTGACTTAGAGGAGTGGGTGCAGGAGAAGTTAGGCAACATTCCTTGCACAGGAGAAAACTTATTTGTGAAGGATTGGCAGAGCAAGGCTAATCAGATTGAATCTGACAATACCACCTTGAATAGATTATCAAAGTCTACAGCCAACCTACAAAGAAAAAGGCAAGAAGTTTTTCTTTAATAAAAAAAAATCTTACCACTCTTATTCCCATCCAATCCACTGTCCAGTTCATGCTCTCCAGAAAGAGAAGCAACCTAGACAACAAAGAAAGCCGCAAGCTCAAAGAGCCCAACTGGCTCAGCAAGTACAGCCTCCGCAGGGGCTTTGACTTCTACCTAGAGTACTTAACCATTTTGCCTCTGTAGAGTCCAGAGCCCTTGACCATTCCAGGCAGATTGTGCCATTTTGCCAAAAGATGGCAGCAAATAACATCAGAAAACTGGACTCTGTCCTTTGTAGGACAGGGGTACAAACTTCACTTCCTCAGTATGCCCCCGCCTACAGTCATAAAACAATTCAATTCTCAAGGCCCTGTCACCGACATCCTGTGTGAGGAGGTCCCTTCACTTCTTGCTCAAGGAGCAATAGAAGAGGTACCCATATCCCAACGGGGGAAGGGGTTCTACTCCCCCTATTTTCTTATCCCAAAGATGACAGGGAGATACAGACCTATCCTGGACCTCAGAGAATTGAACAAATTTCTGTTCCGAATAAAGTTCAAGATGATCTCCCTCAAACACTTTTACCATACCTTCAGAATCAGGATTGGTTATGTTCTCTAGATCTAAGAGATGCGTACACGCATATCCTCATCCATGTAGATATCACAGGAAGTACCTTTGATTTCTCTTTCAAGGAAGCCACTTCCAATACAGAGTCCTTCCATTCGGGCTGGCCTCTGCCCCAAGAGTCTTCACAAAATGCATGGCTGTAGTAGCAGCATTCCTGAGAACTCGGGGGATATTCGTCTTCCACTACTTAGACGACTGGCTCATCAGAGCACCAACAGCTCCAGAAACAGAACGAGCTGTTTCTCGTGCCATGAGAATTCTCTAATATTTGGGTCTGGTAATCAACCACCCAAAGTCTCCATCTCACCCCTTCTTGGTCCCTAGAGTTCATAGGGGCTCGCTTAGACACGCAGCAATCAAGGGCATTCCTGCCACAGCCGTGCTGTCTACGAATAATTGAATTGGCTTCCAAAGCAGTAAATAAAACCCTCCTAACTGCTAGGGAAATGCTTCAACTGCTGGGGCATATGGCATCCACTGTGCATGTGGTCCCTTATGCCCGCCTACACATGCGAGCGGCTCAGTGGACCCAAGGCACAAGTCGCTTAACGGACAAAATCAAGAATTCCACGCATATCATTTTGTCCCTACAGTGGTGGCAGTCCCTCAAACTTCCTGGTAGGTTCCCCCTTCCAGCAACCACTGCCCCAAATCACCCTGACAACGGATGCGTTCAAGCTGGGTTGGGGAGCCCACGTGCACAATCTTTCCACTTAGGGTCTCTGGACCTCACAAGAGGCCTCGCTTCAAATAAACCTCTTAGAGCTAAGAGCCATTTACAATGCTATAATAGCATTTCAGGCCCAGCTCAGTCAAAAGACAGTTCTGGTCCTAACCGACAATCAGGTTACCATGTTTTACATAAACAAACAAGGCGGAAAGGGCTCTCTGTTGCTATGCAACAAAGCTTTGCGACTATGGACCCTCGCCAGAGAGTTCCATATTCACCTTCTAGTGGTATACCTTCCAGGCATTCGAAACTTGTGGGCAGACAAGCTCAGTCGAATACTGCTGCCACACGAGTGGTCTCTCCAGTCAGACCAACTGGCTCGAGTGTTTCAAACCTGAGGAACACCAGATACAGACCTCGTTGCAAGTCCACAGAATGCCAAACATCCCCAGTTCTGTTCCAGAATTCCGGCTCAATACTGTCTAGCAAACGATGCTTTCCAGCTCCATTGGGGTCAGGACTTCCTCTGTGCCTTCCCACCCTTTCCCCTAATTTCCAAAACTCTGTTCAAGCTTCAGAGAGACAGGGGGTATATGATCCTCATAGCTCCACGTTGGCCAAGGTAATCGTGGTACTCTCTGCTTCTGCGTCTCTCTCAAGCAACTCCTCTAGAGTTGGGATATGCTCCAGATCTCCCCTCTCAGAACGGGAAGCTTCTGCATCCCAATCCTCAGTCCCTGCACCTTTGGGCCTGGCTGCTGAAGGCATAGAACTTTTAGATATCCACCTCTCTCAGCAAGTGAAGGATATCCTTCAGGCTTCGAGAGAACTTTCCACAAGGCGTTCCTATGCTTTCAAATGGTAAAGGTTTTCTATATGGTGTTCGAAAAGGGGGCTTAACCCCCTTTCCGTGCCTATGGAGTCGCTTCTGGAGTATCTCCTCCATCTTTCAAATTTTGGTCTTAAGACAAATTCTGTGTGAGTCCATCTCAGTGCTATTGCAGCTTTTCACAAGCCCCAAGATGGACAACCAATCTCTTCTCATTCTTTTGTGTCAAGATTCATGAGAGGTCTACTATTGACAAAGCCCCCCATAAAATGGCCACCGTTGGCATGGGACCTGAATATGAAGCCGCCTTTTGAACCTTTAGCCACTACAACTTTTAAAATTCCTTTCCTGGAAGGTCATTTTCTTAATTGCAATAACTTCTGCTAGGCGCATTAGTGAACTGCTGCAGTATCATCTAGAAGTAAGAAGATCCTGGATTCTCTACAGGGAGAACTATTCAGGCAATTGTTAAGACCCCACACGTGAAGGGGCCATACTGGACTTGGTGCTTACCAATGGTGAAAGTGTTTCTGATGTTGTAGTGGGAGATCATTTTGCATCCAGTAATCACCAGATGGTGTGGTTCAGTATTAGGACTAGGGCTGTTAGAATCCATTCAAAGGCGAGGATCTTAGACTTTAGGAAGACTAACTTTGCGAAGATGGGCCAATACCTCAAGGAGTCGTTAGTTGGATGGGAACAGCTGAGGGATGTAGAAAAACAGTGGGAAAAACTGAAAGGGAATATTTTAAGGGCAACAAGCCTTTTTGTTAAAATGGTAAATAAAGGTAAAAGGAAAAGGAGACCGCTATGGTTTTCGAAAGAAGTAGCTGAAAAAGTAAAGAAAGAGGGAGGCCTTCATCAAATACAAGAGATCACAGAGAGAGGAAGACAGGCATCTGTATTTGGAAAAACTTAGAGAAGCTAGCAAAGTAGTCAAGAGGGCAAAGATTCAAAAGGAGGAGGAAATAGCCAATGCAATAAAATGGGGGGATAAGACATATCTCCAGGAACAAGCAGGAATGAGTCTTCACATATGGGTATCGTCGGTACCGACGGAGCCTGCGCGGGAACGCTCCCCAGCGTCCAAAAGGATAGCTTTTGGGAGCATCCCACAGCGCCTGTGCGCTGCCTTCCCGCCTTTCCTAACTGCCTCTCTCCAGTTCTTCTTTTCCGCGGAGCCAGCAGGTCGTGTTTCCTGTCACCGCTGAAGAATATCTTATTTTCTTTTATTTTTCTTTAGTCACGTGTCTGCCTTCTCGATTCCGGACCGGTACCACCGGTCTTTTTTCTTTCTTTTAAAAAAACAAAACAAAAACTACTGTGCATTTTTTCTTTTGGGGCCTTAGGCCTACAGATATATTTTTCCTCATGGAAAAACCCGCCTCCGGGTTTAAAAAGTGCACTAAGTGCAGCAGCACTATTTCTGTCACAGACACCCATGACTGGTGTCTAAAATGTTTAGGTCCTGACCACTCCATAGCGGATTGTGAGTCCTGTTCTATGATGTCTAAGAGAGGGTTACAAAATCGGGCAGCCAAGCTCAGTACCCTGTTTCCCTCCGATGCAGCTTCTGTGGCATCGACGTCTTCCAGGGCTTCTTCATCCCATGGATCTCGGGTAACCAAACTTAAATCTGGCCGGTCCTCAAAGAGTTCATCTCCCTCTAAGTATCGAGATGCCCCCGGGCTTACTCTTGAGGAATCCACACCGGCAAAATTACCCCGGCGGGAGGCTCCGGCTTCCAAAGCTCTACCTATGGGGTCACAGGTTGACATTGATGGCTCGGCCTCGACCGATCACCTGTTACAATGTTCTGGGGTACCGGCGGTTAACACCGGTACAGACATCCAGACATTGGTGGCGTCGATGGATCAGAATATTCTGACCATGCAGCGTGCCATCACAGCATTCATACAAGCTGCGACGCCTCCGGTACCGCAACAAACCCCGTTGTCGGTACCGGTACCGATCCTGGTACCGGATCCGAAATCGGTTCCGATACCTGTACCGCTTGCATCAACATCAGCATCGACGGCAGCGGTACGTTATCCAGTGATGCCTATCAGTACCGACTCGGTACCGATTACTCCCGATGTCGATACCTCCCGGTACGCGTATCGGGCTCTGCGGGAGCATCCAGTCGATACTTCGATTCCTTTGAAGACTCTGATACATCAGAGGCCTCAATTGAAGCATCGGGGATCCTCCCTCAGGAACCCTCTTCTCCAAAAAGGAGAATGTCTCTTCCTGAAGACGTGTCTTTTCAGGACTTCATTAGGGAGGTGGCCAAAGGCCTGTCCATCTCAGTGACCTCTGAAACTGAACCTAGAGCCAAAAAATTAGATATCCTACAATATCCTAAGGCTCCTAAAGAGGCAGCCACCTTACCAGTACATGAGATTCTTTATGATCACATGTTGGGCATATGGGAGACTCCTCTTTCCACCTCCCCTCATTCCAGAAGGTTGGACACCATGTATCGTGTTCCTCCTTGTCCTGGGTTTCATAAGACTCAGCTTCCTCACCACTCCATTGTGGTAGAGTCTGCTATGAAAAAGATCAAGAGTACAAAAAGGCACTCCTCAGCTCCTCCAGGAAGAGAATGCAGAACCCTAGATGCCTTTGGCAAGAAAATCTTCCAGGCCAGTATGCTTGTAGCCAGAATCAACTCCTATAGTCTCTATATGGGGATGTTTCTAAAAGAAGTTACAGATCATCTACAAACCTTATCTCCTTTTATGTCAGAAGATAAGAGAGAAGAATATATCACCTGGCTTAAACATGCACAGGATGTATCCAAGTTTTCCAACCGTGCAGCTGACTCTTTTGAGGGGGCCAGTAGAGCCTCGGCTATTGCCATAGGTGCACGCAGAGTTGCTTGGTTGCAAGCCTCTGATTTGGAATCCTGGGTACAGGATGGTTTAGGTAACCTTCCCTGTACAGGCGAAAACCTGTTTGGCAAAGATTGGCAAGCAAAGGCCAACCAGATGGATGCTGAAAATTCTGCTTTAGATAGACTTTCAAAGTCTACTACTGCTCCTTTTAAGAAGAGGTTGTTCAAAAAGGGATCTTTCCCAAAGAAAGGGAAATTTTCTTCTTATGGTCAGGCCTCTTCTCAAGGTCGTTTTGGTACAAAGAGACAGCAACAACCAAAACAGGCCAAAACCCAGGCTGCGAGGACTACTACGGCCCAACAGCCTCAGCCTCCTCAGGGCCTTTGACTTTCCACTACTTAGCCTTTCTGGCTCTAGAACATCCAGAGCCTCTCACCATCCCAGGAAGGTTAGCTCACTTTGCTCCCAGATGGGAACAAATCACAGCAGAGCAGTGGACCCTCTCCATTATAAGGGAAGGGTACAAACTTCATTTCTTAAACCTTCCTCCTCACACCATGGTGAAACAGTTCAATTCTCCAACATCTCTCCTCAACCTTCTAGGTCAAGAGATTGCTACCCTTCTTGCCCAAGGGGCAATAGAAGAAGTACCCCTTCTTCAACAGGGCTCAGGGTTCTACTCCCCCTATTTTCTCATTCCAAAGAAAACAGGGGGCTACAGACCCATATTAGATCTGAGAATTGAACAAGTTTCTATGCAAGGAGAAATTCAAGATGACTTCTCTCGGAACTCTCCTTCCATACTTCCAGAGTCAGGACTGGCTTTGTTCTCTAGATCTCAAGGATGCGTACCCCCATGTTCTCATCCATCCAACACACAGAAGATTCCTTCGGTTCTTTTACCAAGGAAAGCACTACTAATACAAAGTGCTTCCTTTCGGTCTGGCCTCTGCTCCAAGAGTGTTCACAAAATGCATGGCAGTAGTAGCTGCATTCCTGCGCACTCTAGGAATATTCGTATTCCCATATCTGGACGACTGGCTCATCCGAGCTCCATCCCAGTCAGAGTCCCAGACTTCCCTGGCCTGCACAAGGCGTGTTCTTCAGTATCTGGGACTGGTAATCAACATTCCAAAATCCCATCTCACCCCTACTCAGTCTCTAGAGTTCATAGGGGCCTTACTGGATACCACAACTGCAAGAGCCTATCTTCCCCAGGCCTGTTGCCTACGCTTGGTGCAGTTAGCCTCCCAGATTCAGTTAAAATCCCATTGAACTGCTCGAGAGATGTTGCAACTCTTAGGCCACATGGCATCCATGGTGCATGTGGTTCCCTATGCTCGCCTTCACATGAGAGCAGCTCAGTGGACCCTATCCACCCAATGGACCCAGGCATCAGGTTGCCTGTCAGACAAAATAGCAACCTCCAGTCGCCTATTTTGGTCCCTCCACTGGTGGAAGCCCACTCAGAATCTGTTGCTGGGGTCCCCCTTTCAACAGGTGTTACTCCAAGCAACCCTTACAACAGATGCCTCTCCAAAGGGTTGAGGGGCTCATCTACGAGATCTCTCGACCCAGGGCATCTGGTCTCCACAGGAGACATCTCTTTATATCAACCTCTTAGAGCTCAGAGCAATCTTTCTGGCTCTCAGAGTCTTCCACACCCTGCTCAGCTATAAGACAGTCCTCATCCACACAGAAAACCAGGTAGCCATGTTCTATGTGAACAAGCAGGGAGGGACTGGCTCTCTGTCGCTTTGCAACAAAGCTCTCAGATTGTGGGCCTTCGCCAGAGAGCATCAAATCTATCTCATGGCAGTGTATCTTCCAGGGGTTCAAAACTCTTGGGCAGACAGACTCAGTCGAGTTCTGCTTCCACACGAATGGTCCCTCCATGGGGACCAGATAGCCAGGATTTTTCGGATTTGGGGTACCCCAGATATAGACCTGTTTGCAAGTCCGTGGAATGCCAAACTTCCCCGGTTTTGTTCCAGGATTCCATGTCAGGGAGTTCAGGCCAGAGATGCCTTCCTCCTTCATTGGGGGTAAGACTTCCTCTATGCCTTTCCACCTATTCCCCTCATTCCCAAAACTCTGTTCAAGCTTCAGAGAGACAAGGGGTCTATGATCCTCATTGCACCACATTGGCCACAACAAGTGTGGTACCCTCTACTTCTACATCTCTCTCAAGCTCCCTCCCTGGACCTGGGGTCTGCTCCAGATCTCCTCTCCCAGGAGGAGGGATCCTTGTGGCACCCAAATCCTCAGTCTCTTCATCTCAGAGCCTGGTTGCTGAAGGCCTAGACCTTCAGGATTTACACCTTTCTCAGCAAGTGAAGGATATCCTTCATGCTTCCAGAAAGCCTTCCACCAGACGTTCATATGCTTTTAAATGGAAAAGGTTTTCCATTTGGTGTGCAGAGAAGGGTCTCAACCCTCTTGCAATACCTTTGAATTCTTTACTAGACTATTTGCTGCATTTATCTCATGCAGGCCTTAAAACAAATTCAATCAGAGTCCATTTGAGTGCTATTGCAGCATCCCTTAAGCCTCTCAATGGACAACCTATTTCCTCTCATCCTCTTATAGCAAGTTTCATGAGAGGCCTTCTTTTGACTAAACCTCCCATTAGACCACCTCCAGTGGCATGGGACTTGAATCTGGTTCTTGGCCAGCTTATGAAGCCACCCTTTGAACCCTTAGCCACTACCTCCTTGAAATTCCTTTCCTGGAAGGTTATTTTTCTCATTGCATTCACCTCAGCTCGCCGTATCAGTGAGTTGCAAGCTTTAGTGGCTAATCCTCCTTATACAAGGTTCCAGCATGACAAGGTAGTCCTCAGAACTAATCCACACTTTATGCCTAAAGTGGTCTCACCTTTTCATCTGAACCAGGAGGTGTATTTACCTGTCTTTTTTCCAGGACCTCATGCATCAAGTGCAGAGAGGAATCTTCATACACTGGATTGTAAAAGAGCACTTGCTTTCTACTTACAAAGGACACAGCAACATAGAAAGTCCTCTCAACTTTTTGTTGCTTTTGATCCTTCTCATTTAGGACTTCCAGTCTCCAAGAGAACTCTGTCTAATTGGATTGCTCAGTGTATTTCCTTCGCCTACCAGAGCAAGAATCTTTCTCTGGAGGGCCATTTCACAGCTCACAATGTGAGGGCCATGGCAGCCTCTATGGCTCATCTTAACTCTGTGTCTATCGACCAAATCTGTCGAGCAGCCACCTGGGCATCGGTTCATACCTTCACAGCCCATTACTGCTTTGAGAAGGTCTCCCGCCGGGATGCCTTGTTTGGTCAGGCTGTTCTCAAACACCTGTTCCATACCTAATCAACTCCTACCTTCCATCCCTGACTGGATGCCTGAGATTCATGGGTGCAGGTGCAGCCCTTCCCAGGGACTCACAATCTGGGTGATCACCCAGGCATCTCTAGCTGGGGAGTCCCCATATGTGAAGACTCATTCCTGCTTGTTCCTGGAGATAGCACAGTTACTTACCTGTAACAGGTGATCTCTGGGAACAGCAGGAATAAGTCTTCACAACCCACCCACCTCCCCTAGGAGTTGTATCTCTCTATCTTTCCTTTCCTCTCTCTCTCTGTCTCAGCTTTAAAACTTGAACTGGAGAGAGGCAGTTAGGAAAGGCGGGAAGGCAGGGCGCAGGTGCTGTGGGATGCTCCCAAAAGCTTTCCTTTTAGACGCTGGGGAGCGTTCCTGCTCAGGCTCCGTCGGTACCGACGATACACATATGTGAAGACTTATTCCTGCTGTTCCCAGAGATCACCTGTTACAGGTAAGTAACTGTGCTTTTTCAGATATATTAGTGAGACGACGAAGGGCAAGAGTGGTATTGTCAGACTTAAGGGTGCAGGGGAGGAATATGTAGAAGCTGATAAGGATAAAGCGGAATTGCTTAACAAATATTTTTGTTCTGTTCACAGATGAAGAACCAGGAGCAGGACCTCAGAAAACACCCACAAATAGGAACAGAAGCAAAGGACATCTTGAACAATTTTCAAAAGACTGTGTTCGTGAGAAACTAGCTCGACTTAAAGTAGACAAAGCGATGGGACTGGATGGGATACACCCTAGAATACTGAGGGAACTTGGGGACGTTCTAGCAGCTCCACTGACTGACCTTTTCAATGCCTCGTTGGAGTCGGGAGTGGTGCCAAAGGACTGGAGAGAGGCTCATGTGGTGCCTTTACACAAAAGCGGAAGTAAGGATGTGGTTGAAAACTACAGGCCGGTTAGTTTGACTGGGTGACCAGGGAGTTGGACCGAGAGAGAGCCCTAGATGTGGTGTATTTAGATTTCAGTAAAGCCTTCGACACTGTTCCTCACAGGCGACTTATAAACAAACTCAGCACCCTAGGGATGGACCCTAAAGTTACTGCTTGGGTTAGAAATTGGTTGGGTGGGAGGCGACAAAGAGTACAAGTAAATGGAGCTCACTCTGAGGAGAAGGATGTTATCAGTGGTGTGCCCCAGGGATCTGTCCTTGGTCCGATTCTTTTTAACATCTTTGTTAGTGATATAGCGTAAGGGCTTTCAGGTAAGGTTTATTTATTTATTTATTTATTACAGGCTCTTATATACCGCTCTATTCAGCATCAGCGCGGTTCACAATCTAACAACATACCAGAACAACAACTGTTTGGTTTTACATAGAACAGGTCAGCGAACTTGGACAAACATGGGGAAGATATTACTGCAACTATTTACATGAGTATTTACATGTATATACACAACAGGAATTGTTCTTAGTTTGGGTAGTGTTCAAAATTGGCTGGATGCCTCTTTGCGGATGATACCAAAATCTGCAATAGAGTAGACACCCAGGAAGGGGTAGATAACATGAGGAGGGATCTAGCTAAGCTTGAAGAATGGTCTAGAATTTGGCAGCTGGGATTTAATGTTAAAAAATGTAAGGTCATGCATTTGGGCTGCAGCAATCCAAGGGAGCAATATAGTATAGGGGGTGAAGTACTTTTGTCCACTAAAGAATAGCGGGACCTAGGCGTGGTTGTGTCTGATGATCTTAAAGTAGCTAAACAGGTAGAAAAGGCGACAGCAAAACCTAGAAGGATGCTTGGGTGCAAACGGAGAGGAATGGCTAGCAGAAAAAAGGAGGTGATAATGCCTCTGTATAAGTCTTTGGTGCGACCTCATTTGGAGTATAGTGTGCAATTCTGGAGACCGCACCTTCAAAAGGATGCGAACAGGATGGAGTCGGTGCAGAGGGTGGCTACGAAAATGATTAGTGGTCTTCATTATAAAGCATATGAGGACAGACTGAAGGATCTTAATATGTACACCTTAGAGGAAAGGCGGGATAGAGGTGATATGATTGAGATGTTTAAATACCTCCGTGGCATAAATGTTCAGGGAGAGAGCCTGTTTCAATTGAAAGCAAGTTCTGCTACAAGGGGACATGGGATGAGGGTGAAGGGAGATAGATTCAGGAGTGATTTGCGGAAATATTTCTTTACGGAAAGAGTAGTGGATCCGTGGAATAGTCTCCCAGTGGAGGTGGTAGAGATGAGGACAGTAACTGAATTCAAAAAAGCATGGGACAAACACAGAGGATCTCTAAAGGTAAAAAGTGGACTGTTGTAGTTGTTATGGAAGGACAGACTAGATAGGCCATGTGGTCTTTCTGTCGTCATATTTCTGTGTTTCTAAGCTTTAGTGGCTGACCCTCCTTATACAAGGTTCCACCATGATAAAGTAGTCCTCAGGACTCATCCACACTTTATACCAAAGGTAGTTTCTTCTTTTCATTTAAACCAGTCGGTTTACCTTCCTGTATTCTTCCCTAGGCCTCACGCCTCCAGTGCAGAAAGGAACCTTCATACCTTAGATTGTAAAAGAGCTTTAGCCTTTTACCTTCAAAGAACTGAACAAGATAAGAGGTCTTCTCAACTCTTGTTGCTTTTCATTCTAGTCATTTTGGACTTCCAGTTTTCAAACGAACCCTATGTAAGTGGATTGCAAACTGCATATCCTTCACTTACGTTAGTAAAGGTCTTTCCCTCGAGGGCCATGTTACAGCTCATAATGTCAGAGCAATGGCAGCCTCGGTTTCTAATCTCTGCTCTCTGTCTATAGATGATATCTGTAGAGCGGCTACTTGGGCTTCAGTGCATACCTTCACAGTCCACTACTGTCTGGAAAAGGACTCCCATCGGGATGCCTCGTTTGGCCAGGCTATTCTACAGCATCTCTTTCAGACTTAATGTAACTCCTACCCTCCATCCCGGTAGGATGCCGGGGATTTATGGGAGGAAATATGATCCTGTTCACATGGGTTCACAGCTTGCTGGGGTCATTCCTCTGGCATCTTTCAGCTGGGGAGTCCCCATATCTGAAGACTACATTCCTCCTTGTTCCTGGAACAGCAGGAATTAAGTCTTCACAATCCACCATCTCCCCTAGGAGTTGTCTCTTTCTCTATCTCTCTTTCTGTCTCTCACCTTGGCTCAGCTTTAAACTCAACTGAAGTGAGAGAGGCCGTGAGGCGGGAAGGCAGCACACATGCGCTGTGGGATGTTCCCAAAAGCTTTCCTTTTGGACGCTGGGGAGCGTTCCCGCACAGGCTCCGTTGGTACCGACGATACCCATATGTGAAGACTTAGTTCCTGCTGTTCCCGGAGTTCACCTGTTACAGGTGAGTAACTACGCTTTACTCACCTGTAACAGGTGTTCCTCAGGGACAGCAGGAATCAGTCCTCAGTACCCTCCCACCTCCCCTGATGAGTTGCTGGATTTTTGTCCTTCCCTTGCTATCTGCTTGGTAGGGCTCGAGCCAAGAGACCTGATTGAGCAAGATGGCACCCTTGGGCGGGAAAAGGACCACACATGCATGACAGCAATCCCAAAGGCTTTCTTTGACAGCTGGGGAATTGCCCCCACGCGGGCTCCATCAGGGCTGATGTCACCCATAAGTGAGGACTGATTCCTGCTGTCCCTGGAGAACACCTGTTACCGGTGAGTAATTATGCTTTCTTTTGGACTTTTCTCTGTTCCCAGGGTTTTCAGATACCTTGTGGTCATAGCAGCCTACTTGCACAGGAAAGGTCTACTGGTTCTGCCCTTTCTTGACTATTTCATTTCTAGCAGCTCCATTCATGGATGTGGTAAATTCCTTGAGAAACAAGTTTTAGCTCTTCAGTTACTGGGATTTCTCAGACTTCAACAAATCCATATTCCCTCATACTCAGGAAAGCTTTGTTGGGAAACTTCTAGACATAGATGTAGTATGTCATGTGCAAGAAAAGATGTTTCACTACGACTTACTTAGTCTGTTGAAATGGTGCAGTGTTTCACTTGGGAGAAAGCCAGAACCTACTTAGAAATGCTGGCCATATAGTTTCCACAGTTCATGTGGTCCCTTTTTGCTGCTCTGAAAATGAGTCCACAGTGAGACTTAATTTCATTGGAATCAAATGTTACAGCTCCCATTTTGCAAGATTTTTTCTTCTGCTCACCTGCAAACCATGCTACTTTGAGGGAATACAGAAGCTGGCCTGCTCGGGGATTCCTTTTACACAGCATCACTGTATACTTGGCACAGATGCTTTGAACATCAGGTGGAGAGCTCACCTCTGCCTTTGACATAAATAACCTCAAACTGAGATTCTGACAATAAAAGACCCGTTAATCTAAATTACTTTTTTTGTCGGAGATAACAAAGTGAGCGGGGAAACGACCGCTCACCACCGTGACTGCTCCTATTTTTTTGTTTTTAAAGAAGAGTATTGTACTTAGCTCATAAAACTTCTCCAAAAGAAGATGAGGATGCCAGACTTCTCAAGGTTGACGACGTGCCACACGTTTCGGGTTAAACAAACAAAGTTTAGAACCCTGCTTCAGGCCATCTCTTACTGGCAACACAATTCAAATTCTGCTCTAACGTCGTGAGCCGCTTTCAAAATGAATTAGAGATAAGGGGGAGTTACTCTTATACTTCGGCGTCTGACGTCATTTCTCACAGGTGCTCAGTAATACTCACAAATGCAAAATTGATTGCAATAACAAGGGAGATCTCATAGTCAAGAGAACCCCTTGTAAAAGTTAAATGATGGTGTACCAGTCAATTTGAATATTAAGACCCACAGGAGCAACTGTGTTCAAGCGAAAAATCAATTTCTGTTCCTGTAATTGTAATCGTTGTTCACGATTTCCTCCCCTAGGATCAAGTGGTTCAAAATCTATAACTCTCCATCGTAATGAGTCAAAATCATGTGAATGTTGTACACCATGTTCTACCATAGGGGCAGACAGATTTTTTGTTCGTAAATGGGAAGCATGTTCAGACAGCCTCAATTTAACAGGACGAACAGTATGTCCCACGTAATATTTTTCACAAGGACAGATGATCAAATAAACTACAAAAGTAGAAAGACAATTCGTATAGCCTTGTAGTGAATATGTCCGAGAGGTATGAAGATTCATTCAGGTCTCGCCAGATATTGTAGAACTGCAATATTTGCATTGATTGCAGTTCTACAATATGATCCACCGGGCAGACCGATTATATCTTACCGTGACTCTGCTTGAGCCACTATCTAAATTCTGCGATGTTTTTTTACAGCCTGCAGCAGCAAAAGTGGCTTCCTATATTAGAGACACGGGGAATTTTTTGGCTCAATTGTCGACATGTACCAATGTTTCTTCATATACTTATTTAGTAACTCTTGACGTGCAGTCATTATATACCAACATTAACCAAGATGAAGTCATGCATTATCTTCTGGATTATCCTCCTGATCTTCCGGATCGCATCCCCAGATCTTTTTTACTAGATCTTTTAGATCTAGTTTTAAACAACAATTTTTTTCTTTATCGGCAGCAATTTTATCTGCAGATAATGGGGATAGCAATGGGTGCCACGGTGGCCCCATCCATTGCAGCCATTTATATGGCTGTTTTTGAATCGATGTTTGTTTATTCTGATCCAGCATTCTGCTTCATACCCTTCTGGAGACGTTTCATTGATGTCTTTTTCTTGTGGACAGGCACTCGATTGGATTTGGAGCTTTTTATTCAGCATCTCAATGCTCACAAATTAAATGTCCAATTTTCAGCACAGATGGAGGTTTTTAGCATACAGTTCCTGGATGTTAGTGTTTTTAACACCATCAGGTTTGGAAACAACGTTGTATCGAAAGCCGGTACAGCGTAACACACTTCTTCGATATGACAGTTTTCATCCGCGAGCGCTGAAACGCGGATTGCCCTTTGGGCAGTACATGCGGCTTCGCCGTAACTGTTCTACAATAACTGAATTTCGTTTACATGCTGTTGATTTAAAGAATAGACTTCTTCATAGAGGTTATCCTCTTGATGTAATTATGAAAACTTACAAACGAGCTAAGCATCTTCACCGTGAATGGCTTTTGCTCCCGACTAATACTACATTGGAGGAGGATGTGGTTACAGGCATTCTACCTTATACTACTAAGATGCCACAGGTAGCACAGTTGCTGCATCAGTTCTGGCCGATATTAGGTCTTCATTCTTGTTTTTGCAATAAGACTCTTCGCATTGCCTATTCGAGAAAGGCAAATTTAAGAGATCTGATTATGAAAACCACACATATGATGGATCGTCCCTTACGTAGTTATGACATCAAAGGACACAATCCCTGCAATCAATGCAAATATTGCAGTTCTACAATATGGCGAGACCTGGATGGATCTTCAAACCTCTCGGACATATTCACTACAAGGCTATACGAATTGTCTTTCTACTTTTGTATTTTATTTGATCATCTGTCCTTGTGAAAAATATTACGTGGGACGTACTGTTCGTCCTGTTAAATTGAGGCTGTCTGAACATGCTTCCCGTTTACGAACAAAAAATCTGTCTGCCCCTATGGTAGAACATTGTCTACAACATTCACATGATTTTGACTCATTACGTTGGAGAGTTATAGATTTTGAACCACTTGACCCTAGGGGAGGAAATTGTGAACAACGATTACAATTACGGGAACAGAAATGGATTTTTCGCTTGAACACAGTTGCTCCTGTGGGTCTTAATATTCAAATTGACTGGTGCACCATCATTTAACTTTTACAAGGGGTTCTCTTGACTATGAGATCTCCCTTGTTATTGCAATCGATTTTGCATTTGTGAGTATTACTGAGCACCTGTGAGAAGTGACGTCAGACGCCGAAGTATAAGAGTAACTCCCTTATCTCTAATTCATTTTGAAAGCGGCTCACGACGTTAGAGCAGAATTTGAATTGTGTTGCCAGTAAGAGATGGCCTGAAGCAGGGTTCTAAACTTTGTTTGTTTAACCCGAAACGTGTGGCACGTCATCAGCCTTGAGAAGTCTGGCATCCTCATCTTCTTTTGGAGAAGTTTTATGAGCTAAGTACAATACTCTTCTTTAAAAACAAAAAATAGGAGCAGTCACGGTGGTGAGCGGTCGTTTCCCCGCTCACTTTGCTGACTATCTCCGACAAAAAAAGTAATTTAGATTAACGGGTCTTTTGTCAGAATCTGTTTATTGAGGTTATTTCTGATTTTTTATTCTGACTGGTTTTTGAATTGTTTGACATAAATAAAGCATCCGTTCAAAAGCCAGGAGATGATTACTTCAGTTTTCTGGAGCTGTGAGCAATATTTTACTCTTTGAATTGTTGCATCTCCAGGAACAAGCAGGAATGTATTCTTCACATATGGGTGACGTTGGCAGCGACGGAGCCTGCGCTGGAACGCTCCCCTGCATCCTGTTGGAAAGCTTTCGGGAGCATCCCATTGTGCCTGCGTAGTTGCCTTCCCAACTCTCCTTCCTCAGTTTTTCGTTTTCCGCGGAGCCGACGGAACAATTCCTGTCACCGCAGAAAATGTACTACTTTTGTGGTTGCGTCTGACTTTCTTTCGACGCTAGCACCGGCACCATTGGTGTTTCTTGTGTTTTCTCTTTCTATTTCCTTCTTTTAAAAAAATATATATAAAAGGAAAAACTTCTGTTTTTTCTCTGAGGGTACCTTGCCTTCTAGGTGTTTAGGCGCTGTTTTGGGTCTTAGGTCCCTTTTCCTTTTAAGATGGATAAACCAGCTAGTGGTTTTTAAAAAGTGTTCCAAATGTAGCAGTACATTCTCTGCTACCGACACCCATGACTGGTGTCTCAAATGTTTGGGACCAGACCATCTGCCGTCGGAATGCCTTCTCTGCAGGAAGATAACAAAGAGGGGCCTGCAGAATAGAGCTGCAAAACTTGGCACCCTCTTTGCCACCGATGCAGTGTCAGTTGCATCGACAACGTCGACAGCTTCATCTTCCTCCTATGGATCTCAGGTATCGAAACCCAGGTCTTTCTCGAAGGCTGGCCGGTCTTCCAAGGGTAGATCTCCTTCTAAGCATTGAGAGGCCTTAGGCATTGCCCTGGAGGGGGGAATACATCAGTCAAACAACCCTGGCGGGAGGTCCTTGCCCCTAAAGCATTAACGGGGTCCCAAGATGCTCCCGAGGTCTCCACCTCCAGAGAGCTCTTGGTGCCATGCTCTGGGGTCATGGCCCGCTGTTTGGATATCGATACCCAGGCATCGGTGGGCTCCATGGATCAACGTATCCTGGCCATTGAGTGGAGTTTAGCAGCCTTGCTAACAGCTTTCAGTACTGCTAAAGCCTCTGCAATCAGTTCCGTAGCCATCGGTACTGACACTGGTACGGAATGTGTCTGCATTGACCATTACACCGCTCTCCACGCTACCACGCATGCTTGCCCTAGAATGGGTGTCTGACATTGAGGGTCCAGTACCGAGGCATTCCGATGCCGATTTTGATCGGTACCATCGACGGGCTGGGTGGGAGCACTCGGCTTGCTGATACTTTGAGTCCTCCGATTCAGATTCGTCTGATGAATCGATCGGTACCAGGGGAATGGAGGCTCTTCTGGAAGATTCTTCTCCTTCCCTACAATGCCATATGTCTCCTCCGGAGGACATGTCTTTTCAAGACTTTATACGGGACATAGCTCGGGGCCTTTCCATTACGGTGACCTCTGAGAAAGAACTGAGAGATGAAGAAATTCTTCAGTATTCAGCAGGCTCGAAGGAGACTGCTACTCTACCTTTTCACTGGATATTGCATAACCTCATGCTTAGGATGTGGGAGACACCCTTAACTGTCTCTCCACATTCTCAGAGGCTCGATACCATGTACTGGGTATCGCAGTGTCTCGGTTTCCAGAAGACGCAGTTACCACACCACTCCATGATAGTGGAATTGGCAATGTGTCGAATTAAAAGTGCCAGGACACTTTCCTCAAATCCTCCAGGCCGGGAGGCTAGAACTCTCGATGTTTTTGGTCGTCGATGTTTTCAGGCCTCCATGTTATCGGCCAGAATAAGTTCTTACATACTCTACATGGGTATGTTCCTTCAGGAGGTTGCTAAGGATTTAGAACTAACGGCTCCTCTTCTCCCTGATGACAAGAGGGCTGATTACTTGTGAAACATGCCCAGAATGTTCCCAAATTTATGAACAGGGCAACCTTTGACTGCTTTGAGTGTATTAGCAGAACGTCTGCTATTTGCATCGGTGCATGTTGGATTGCTTGGTTACAAACATCCGATCTTGAACAGTGGGTGCAGGATAAGCTGTGGAACATTCCTTGCACAGGGGAAAACCTTTTTGGCAAGGATTGACAAGGATACCACTCTCAATAGTCTTTCTAGAACCACTGCCAACCAAGCTGAGAAAAAGACTATAAAGAAGCCTTTTTCAACAAGAAAAAACAGCTTTACCCTTCTTAGACTCACACTGTGCACTGTCTGGTCCATGCTTCCCAAAGGGACAGCAAGAACCGAAGCAACAAAGGAAGGCTCAGACCCCCCAGGGCTCAGCCAACTCAACAGACCCAGCCTCCTCAAGGTCTTTGACTCCTTTCTAGAGAACTTAGCTTTCCTACCTCTGGAGGTTCCAGAGCCAGTCAACATTCCAGGTAGATTGTTACTTTGCCCAAAGGTGGCATCAGATAACATAGAACATTGGACTCTCTCCATAGTGGCAGAGGGGTACAAACTTCACTTCCAAAGTATGCTCCCTCCTTCTACCCCAAGAGTCTTTACAAAATGCATGGCAATAGTGGCAGTATTCCTAAGATCTCTAGGAATATTTGTCTTCCCTTACTTAGACGACTGGCTCATCCGAGCAACGACAGCTCTAGAGGCCAGCTCTGCTCTCTCCCGCACAATGCAGGTTCTTCAACGTTTGGAATTTGTAATAAATCTTCCAAAATCCCAACTCGCCCCTTCTCAAACCTTAGAGTTCATAGGGGCTCTCCTAGACATGCAGCAGTCAAGGGCTTTTCTACCACAGGCCCGCTGCGCTCAAATCGTTCAGCTAGCTTCTCAGGCAAGTATGAAAACTTTCCTAACTACTCGAGAAATGCTTCAGTTGCTGGGCCATATGGCTTCCACTGTACCTGTGGTTCCCTATGCTTGTCTGCATATGCGTGCAGCTCAATGAACCCTGGTATTGCAGTGGACTCGAGTTTCAGGTCGTCTGTGCGACAATCATGATATCTGCACGTCTCATTTTATCTCTCCAATGGTGGCAATCACCAGAAAACCTTCTCGTAGGGTCACCTTTTCAAATGCCTTCACACCAATTTACCCTGAGGACGGATGCGACCAAATTGGGTTGGGGAGTTCATCTGGACAATTTCTCCACTCAGGATCTTTGGACTCAGCAAGAGGCACAACTTCACATAAATCTGTTGGAACTCAGAGCTATCCACAATGCTCAGGGTGTTCCAAGACCACCTTCGCTCCCAAACAGTTCTAGTCCAGACGGACAATCAGGTAGCCATGTTCTATGTGAACAAGCAAGGTGGAACAGGTTCTCAAGCATTGTGCAACGAAGCCCTACATCTATGGTCTTTCACCATACGCCATCAGATTCACCTATTAGCGGTATATCTTCCTGGCAAACAAAATCTACTGGCAGACAAACTCAGTCGAGTACTACTGCCACATGAGTGGTCTCTCCATGCGGATCAGATTGCTCAAATTTTTCAGATCTGGGGAGCCCCAGATATAGACCTGTTCGCAAGTCCTCAGAATGCCAAATTTCCCTGCTTCTGTTCCAGAATACCTGCTCAGAACAGTCAGGCAAAGGACGCTTTCCACCTCCACTGGGATTGGGACTTCCTATATGCCTACCCTCCCATTCCCCTTATCCCCAAGACTCTGTTCAAACTCGAGAGACTGGGGCTACATGATCTTCATAGCCCTATGTTGGCCATAACAAATGTGGTATCCGCTGCTTCTACGTTTCTCTGAAGCCAAACCTCTGGAGTTGGGATGTGCTCCGGATCTCTTATCCCAGGAGAACGAGGTGCTTCTTCATCCAAACCCACAGTTATTACATCTGACAGCATGGCTGCTGAGAGCTTAGAACTCCAAGACATCAACCTCTCTCAACAGGTTAGAGATATTCTTTTGGCTTCAAGGAATCCTTCCACAAGGCATTCTTACGCCTTCAAGTGGCGAAGGTTTTCAATCTGGTGTTCAAAATAGGATCTTAATCCTTTTTCCGTTCCTGTGGAAGCGTATCTCCACCTCTCATCCTCTGGTCTTAAAACCAATTTGGTAAGGGTCCACCTAAGTGCCATCACGGCATCTCACATGCCCTTTGATGGACAACCTGTCTCCTCTCAGCCGCTTGTAGCACGCTTCATGAGAGGTCTTTTATTAACTAAACCAACAATCAGGCCACCACCAGTGCCATGGGCCTCAATGTTGTTCTCAGACAGCTTATGAAGCCACCCTTCGCATCCCTAGCCACTACGTCTCTGAAGTTTCTTTTGGAAAGTCAACTTCCTAATTGCCATCATTTCTGCAAGACGCATCAGTGAGCTCCAGGCTTTTGTGGCTGACCCTCTTTATACACTGTTTCACCATGATAAAGTAGCCCTTAGGACTCATCCTCACTTTATGCCAAAGGTGGTTTCATCTTTTCATTTAAACCAGTCAGTTTATCTTCCTATTTTCTTCCCTAGACCTCATTCCTCTAGTGCAGAAAAAAGTCTACATACTCTGGTTTGCAAATGTGCCTTGGCCTTTTATCTACAGAGAACTAGGCAGCACAGAAAAGCTTCACAGCTTTTTTTTGCTTTTGATTCGTCACCTAGGTCTACCAGTTTCAAAGAGAACACTCTCCAAATGGATTGCAGACTGTATATCTTTTGCTTATGAGAGTGCGGGACTTTCCTTTGAAGGTCATGTCACAGCACTCAATGTGCGAGCTATGGCTGCCTCCAGAGCAAACCTAAGCTCAGTGGCGATTGATGAGATATGCAAAGCAGAAACTTGGTCCTCTGTCCACACTTTTGCGGCCCATTATTGTTTGGACAAGGATTCCCCCCGCCGGGATGCCTCGTTTGGCCAGGCTGTTCTCCAGCATCTCTTTCAGACTTAGATCAACTCCTACCCCCTGTCCCAGGTTTTGATACGAGACATCCTTTGAAGATACATGACCCACTCAGGCCTGTGTATTACAGCTTTCTCTGTGGTCATCTCTCTGGCATCTCCAAGCTACGGAGTCCCATATGTGAAAGCTACATTCCTGCTTGTTCCTGGGGATAGCAGTTACTCACCTGTAACAGGTGATCTCCGGGAACAGCAGGAATTGAGTCTTCACAACCCACCCTCCTCCCCTAGGAGTTGTATTTCTCTCTCTTTCTCTCGCTCTCTCTCTCCTTCCTTTTATCTCAGCTACAAACCCAACTGAGGGGGGAGAGTTTGGAAGGCAGCTTCGCAGGTGCAGTGGGATGCTCCCAAAAGCTTTCCTATAGGACGCTGGGGAGTGTTCCTGCATGGACTCCATCAGTGCCGACATCACCCATATATGAACACTCAATTCCTGCTGTTCCTGGAGATCACCTGTTACAGGTGAGTAATTACGCTATACCCTCTTCAGTCAATGCTGATCTTAATAATAAGGTAGCAATATTTTATATTAACAAACAAGGAGGAAGGGTGTCCCTACAGCCATGTGAAGAAATAGCATGAATATGTGATTTTGTGATCCTTAAAGATCTATGCAAGTCACTTACATTTCTGGGACGCAAAATCATCTGGCAAATGGACTTGAATTTCTTCAACTTCATGAGTATCACTGAAACCTTTATAAATTCTACAGTTTATTTTCCAGTATTAGAACTCCTCAGACTTGCTGGCCAGTAATATCGAATTACTTTTCTATTGCTTAAGGGAGATCTCTCTCAACCACCTTGCACAGGATTTATGCAATGGGTAGGATGTGTTCCGTCCTCTCTACATATCCTTCCATTATTCCTAATAACTAAAACTCTGCAGAAATTCCAAAAGAGGACAAGTGCAGTGGTTCTCATAGTTACCCACTATTCTCAACAATACAGGTTTCCCTTCTTTAAGAGACTTTTGATTTGATTTAACGTATATGTGCTCCAGGTATTTCCAACCATAATGCATAAAGTGCTTTTGCATCTGAATCTGCAATCCTTGGCTCTCATGGCCTGGAAATTGATCAGTGCCTAGTTGCTTCCTTGGGACTGCCACCTTTTTTGGCACAAAAGAGCAGAATTTGATATCCATTTCCAATTCAGGGCATTCTTGTGGCAGCAACAAGTCTTTCTATAAGAAGATTATGCCTTCACATGGAAGAGGGTTTTCCATTTGGTGTTCTATACAAAGCCATAATCCATTTGTGTTCACTAAATACCATACTAGAAAACCTCTATTAGCTGGGACTTCAGAAGTCCTCTGTCACATTGCACTTAGGCACCCAGTCAGGCTCTGGCTTCATTGTGCCCACTTCTCTCCAAAGGCATGAAAGGTCTTCATATCAAACCTCCATTGCAAATGTCACCAGCTACATGAGGCCTAATGTTGTGCTTTTTCCCCATCATGAAACTACCTTTTGAGCCAGTTGCATCCTCATTGCTAAAGTATTTCACATGGAAGTACTCTTCCTAGTTGCAGTCGTCTTAGCCACAAGCATCTGTGAATGTCAAGCCTTGGTCACATGAATAGTACACTCAATTTCATCACAATAAGGAAATCTTACTGGCACATCTTAAGTTTCTACCACTACTAAAGGTAGTCACACCTTTTCATGTTGCTTGCCTACCTTATATCCCAAGTCTGATATGAACCAATCTGAGAGAGAACTCCACACACTGGACTGTAAAAAGTTCTCATGCTCCCTGAAAAGTCCATCAGGAAATCTACACAACTTCTTGTCTCCTTTGACATTATTTCAATAGCAAAGCATACACTAGCTAAGTGGGTTGCTACTTGCATTCAGTTCTGTTTTGAACAAGCTGGTACTTCTCTGATCAGTAGAGTTCGAACCTCACCAGATCAGAGCCACTGCTAGCGCCTTAGTTCTCTTGACATCTGCATCTGTAAAACAACTGCCTAGTCATCACGCCATACTTTCACTTCCTACTATTGTGTTTACTAGTCCTCCGTGAGAGACAATACCTTTGATAAAGCAGTACAAAAAACTGTCCATATGAACTATTGTTGCATAAAGTTATAAGCAGGTTGCTCCTCAATAGTGAGACAGTTTTCTGACGCTGGAGCAATCCTAAGCTCGGGAATGGTCCACTTGAGTGCCTGATTCAATCCTGTTTGTTGACAGAAAAAGCAAAATAGTTTACTTGTAGCAAGTATTCTCCATAAATAGGATTAATCTGGCATCCAGTTTCACCCTCCTCTCTGAGAGTTGATTTTGAGCTTTAAACTGAGGAGAGTACTGCAGGAAGAGCCTCACATGTTCAGAACTTTAACAGCACTATGGGAGAGCTAGTCTGTCCCATTGCCGTCAGATGATGTCGCCCATTAGTGTGCCTGATTAACCCTGTCTACAGAGAACACATGTTTAGAAGTAAGCAACTTTGCTTTCCATGCAGACTGGATCACTGTTTGATAGCGCAGAGGTAAATGGGCTGGTGGAGACCAATTTTTTTCTATCCTTTGGTTACTAATGCTGCTTAGGACACTAATTCACATTAGTTGAATTACCTTGGAGTACTGCATGCTAAAAGTGTAATTAAGCTGTGTTTCTTCCTTTTGAGCCTTATGCATATGTGTAATTGATTGGCAGGGGAGACGTGCTCCGTTTCCCAGGCACACAGGAGGAACAGGAAGATCTGGGTGAAGATCGCAGGGCTTGGCAGCGCCAGCAGCGCTTGAAGCAGATTTCTCGTGGACAGATTATGGTTACTCAGCCAACACCAGAGGAGAACCAGGAGCAGCTTGGCCCTGGAGAGGAAGCCATGGAGGTTGAAGATGCACAGGGGCAAACAGAGAGACAGGATGGACAAGAGGATGGAAAGAGTAATCTTGAAAAGAACGACAAGGTGTCCACAGAGCAGGAGACTACATTATGGGAAATGCAGCAGGAAAGAAATAACAAGGCAGTCCAAACTGTGAAGAGCTCGATATCCACCCTGCCAGGAGTGTCTGCAGCAACCCAAACGGAGAAGGAAATAGACAGCCGGGTGGAGGTGGGCACCAGCATGGCCAGCCAAGAATATGGGAGGCAGGATGCCAGTGCCCAAACTGAGGGGGAGCCTGGGAGAATGGAGAGTGGGCAGAAACATGCTAATATCCAGGGAGATGATACGGACTCTATACACAGCCAGGTGAGAGCGCAATCCTGTGGTGCAGAACTCTGGCACATTCCAGCTGAACCTTCGGGAATGGGTTAAAGTTCTGGCCATTGACAAGGGATATGAGAAGATTTAGGGTGAAATGTGAACTTAGCTAATTTAGTGCCTGTCGCAGCAACACTAGAACAATTATGTGTGAGTGGCAAGATGTATGTGTTTTTGTGTTTTTTTTTATAAACTGCAAAATGTATAATTGACTTATTTACTATTTTATTTTTATTTGTCCCTTCTGCAGCAAAAATTGCTGTTCTTGATTTCATTTTCCTTTGTCCTCTATAACATTTTGATTTTTTTTTTCAGAAAATTAGTAATGCATGAAATACTGGCATTTGTGTGTGGTGCTTTTAAAGGAAGAAATTGGAGTCAGCAGGGAGCAAGATTGGGAGTTCCACCTTCCACTCCTGCTGGACTGCAGTGGAGGAAATCAAAGCAAGGGCAAAAGGGTTCCAGTCAGTACCCTGGCAGAAAATCACTACTGATTTTCATTGATAATGAAGAAGGGGAATTAGGGCTTGGGAATATGCCATATATTTATGGACACTCTGGTGAAAACATTGCTGTATAGGGTGATGGCATAATCAGAACTATAGTAGGGTGAAGGTTTAAGCTCATTTGGGAGTGTTTTTCCCTCATCAAATACTGTATAAAGTGACAAAATGAATGTACAATATGCTTACTAGAGAAAAAAAACTAACATTTTTATTGAATCTGGGCTTGCTTAGTTTATAATTGTATGTTTAGCTGCATTTTTAAAAATCTTTGAGAGAATGAAAATTTGCTGAACAGAGGTCATGGAGTGAGGAGGAAGCCATCACAGGTGGTGTGATCTAGTTTGTGCGAGCTCTGGGCTGTGATTCAGGGGACCTCTTGGGACATGACTTGCTTCTGCCACCAGCACTTTGGGGCATATTTACTAAAGTGTGGTAAGCACTTGGCCCTGGTTTTACTGTGCAGTAAAAACACTGCAGTGGGAAAAAAAACTTGCACCAAATTGCTCATCATTGGTTTGGTTGGGATTGGGGCATATTTGGGCAGAGTGGGTGTGGCTGCCACTGGCAGCTAGCATGTATTCCTGTACCGATCTACTAAATTTAAACAGTGACTAACAGATGCTGCCCATCTACAAAAACGAAACAGTATGATAGCATCCCAGCACAGAACCCCGCTGCCCCCTCTCCCTGGGTTTTACCTAGAAAATCTTTGGGGTAGGAGTGGTCCCCCCTCCAGTTCTTCTGTGCCTTCAAAAATGGTTGTGTTAATCCCTAGTAGTAGATCCCATGGTACTAGCATTAAGGTTTTGGTTTGATCCTTTGTGGGGGGGAGGGTTCTTCTCAGGGGTGAGAAGGTCCTGGGGGGTTCCTTAATGGTTGACATTTGCTTGTGGGGAGCTTGTGCTGGGAGGGAAGGGGGGATGACTCTGCTGTGGCAGGAAAGATTTTTTTTTTAATTTTATTTTATCAACTGGGGCCTATGTTACATGCTTCTACATCTGCTGGACCATGTAACGTAAGCCTGAACGATATGTCTTCCCTGTACGGTGAATCTATAGGGCAGATGCAGGACATGCCCCCTCTGCATTTACCATATAGGTTTTAATTTAGTGCACATTAATTTTTGCATGCAACATGCAGTAAGCGCAAGAAATTAATGCAGTTTAGTAAACATGCTCCTTGTGCAACCTCACACTCCAAGTTAATTTTTCTTTTTCTCTTTTTTTTCAATTAATTCCATCTGAATTGAAATCAAACTGTGGAGTAGATTTGAAAATTTTCTTTAAAATCTTTTGTTCTGTGAAACTCCCTTTCCATTTCCCTTGCCGAGATGACAGAAAGAAGAGACCTAGGAGGCATTTTCCAACTTCCTTTTTGTTTTTCTTTTAATGTTGGTTGTATTCACTATTTGACATTAAATGTTGAGACATTAATTTTAGTCTACTGGTGGACCTGAAAGAAAGAAAAAAAACCTTGCAGATGCTAGACAGGGATTCCCATTCCTGTTGTCTCATTAGTGGGGAAGAGAGGTGCTTTAAAAGTGATCAGTCCATTAATTAATCTGTGATTTGCAGCTATTGTGTACTATAGTGAGTCTTATTCACTATTGCATAGGTTTTGTGCCATTGAAATATTTGGAAGGAAGCAGCCTGTTTGCATTATCATGAAATTCCTTGTCACACAGTGCACGATAGGGTTGCACTGTAAAATATTGCAAGGCAAGAGAGAACAAGAAAGTCATTCGAGAGGGAGAACCAGAGCTATAAAAAATAGGAAAGCAGGAAATGTAGTGCTGCTGCTTATATACACAGTGAACAGGAATCCTTGTCTACATGTTGTGTACTGTCCAATATACCCACTCCATAAGTGAGGCTTTGACAGATTTTTCTTGGACTCAAGGAGCTAGCTTAAAAATTTAGCAGCCAGCTGCCGAGACCTTAGTCATAATACTTCCCCCCCCCCCCCCGCGCACACACAAAAGGTATATCGCAGTTCCTTTTTATTTTTATAATTTCAATTTTTATTTCATTGAAATAGTTTCATATCTATAACATCAACCAAGATGTCAATCTATTATAATATTTTAGAATATACAAAACCAACTCCCCCCCCCCCCCCATCCCTACCCCCCTTACCACCTTTACACTCAGCAGGTCAGTTACGCAAGAAGTCCACTAGTAGGTTCCATTGTTGTTGAACTGATCTGTCCTCTGATGTCTGGCTGCTGTCAGGCACTCCATCAGAACTACACGACGCAAGTGCATTTTCCACGCTTTTCCATTGTGATGGCACTTGAATTTTTCCAGTTCCAAGCAATCTTGCCTCTGGCCTCCTGAATGCACACCCGGAAAGGGCGAGCCCATCGTAGTTGTCTTTCCTGTGTCCATTTGCCCAACAGATAGAAGCCTGGATCCCCCCCCCCCCTGAATTAACCTCGAAGACGTCAATATGGAAATATTACCAGGCACTCTCACCATACTTGATATATAATGTCCCCCTTGCCCCACATAGTCGCCAATATTGATCTGAAGCCAGAGAGAATATAACATGTAGTTGACCAGGAATATAGTACCAGCGCATCATGAGTTTGAGTTTTCCCGAATTGGCACAGAGCGAGCACATTCTCCCATTATTTTCCATCCATTCTACCCCCAGATCCCGCTCCCATGCAATCATATAAGGTAGTTTGAGAGTTGGTACCTTGCAGGCTTTGATATAGCTGGTGAATTAAGCCCTGGCTTTTAAAGTGACTCACCCACAATGCTTCCAAATCATTAAATTCCTCCTCTAGGATCCCCCACTGCAGCTGCTGGCGTAAAAATGGGTTACCTTCATATGTGCAAAAAAATCCTTTGGGAGCTGGTACTGTTCCCTTACGTTGTCAAAAGACACAAGCTTACCCCATTCCAGTAGCTTAAAAAAAGTATCCAGGCCCACTCGCTCCCAACGTTGGAATGTTCCTTCAAGGACAAAGGAAGGGACCCCCCTAAAGGTGCCAGAGGGATAAAGTACACTTTTGGGGCAACCCTTCTCCAGTCCCTCTGCCACTGAGTCCAAAGGTGCATTAAATAGGGATTCTCTCTTTGCCTTCCCTCAGGAGTCCCTTTTAGTATCGAGGGAAGATAAGCCAATTTCATGCCATCTACCCAAGATTGCTCTAACCCCCAAAACCTCTCATTCCCTCCTCCCTCCAGTCCTTGACCTGGCGCATTTGTGAAGCTAAATAATAAAGGTTGAAATCTGGGATGCCCATGCCCCCTCTACGCCGTGGAAGATAAAGAACTCTTTGTGTCACCCGAGCAGGGCGTTTGTCATATAAAATCCAATATGCACCTCTGAAGCCTCTGGAGTGCAGCTGGGGGTACCACAACCGGAAACACCTGGAAAAGATGTAGTAAATGAGGCAGCACATTCATTTTTATGGTCGTTACTCTGCCCAGCCATGAAAGTTTCCCCTGACTGCAACTGGGCCAAATCTCTTTCCACTTCGCATAGTAGTGCCAGATAGTTGGCCTGATATAGATTTTCTGAAGATCGCGTAATGCATACCCCCGATAAGGCAGAGTTGTGGGCCCATCTAAAAGGATACTCTTGCCTAATCTGTAGCTCTTCTGCCTCCCCCAGTGAGATATTAAATACTTCGGTTTTATTCCAGTTTATCTGAAATCCTGACAAAGTCCCAAATTGAGCGAGTTCTTGCATTAAGTTAAGCAGCGAAAGCATTAGCTGTGGTCAGTGTGAAGAGAAGGTCATCTGCAAATAATGCTATTTTATGCTGGTCCCCATCCATGGGCACACCCACAGTGTTGGCATTTGTATGAATCAAACATGCTAGAGGCTTCATTACAAGGGCAAATAGCAAGAGGAAGCACCCTTGCCTAGTACCTCTCTGGAGGTCAAATGCTGACTGCCCTCCATTAGCCCTTACCAACGCCTGCGGGGCAGTATATAAGGCCTGGACCCAGGCTATAAATCGTGTGATCCCACCCCCACTCGATCGAGCAATACAAATAAAAAAAATCCCAATGTACGCGATTGAACACCTTCTTGACGTCAATGGCTAACAAGAGAGTTGCCAAATGCTCTTTATGAGCTCGTCAAACCATTTGGAGAACCTGCCGTATATTGTCCCCCGTCTGACACCCTTGAATAAAACTTGTCTGGTCCGGCAAGATCAATCGATTAGCCAAGATCTTAGCCAACAATCTGGCATCCGTGTTAATAAGAAATATGGGGCGATAGAACCCACACACTGTGGGGTCGCATCCTGGTTTGGGGTTCACTGTGTCACGGGGCTGCAGGCCTTCGCCTAGGGCCCCGAGGTTGCAGTTGCCTTGCTATCTTCCAATAACCAAAAATAGTCTCAAACAGAGTGTTTAAGGCAAAACAAAACAAGGGCTTTATTCCCCTTCCCCCAAGGATATCATGTGCATAAGAAAAAAACATGGAAAACAAAACCGTTTCTCTCAAAGAAAAAATCTTATTTTTCTTTGGTGTTTTACAGGGCTTCAGCACAAAGACTCAATATCATCCGCAAGACATAATGTACAATCCATAGGGGTATATTCTGAAACACTGGAGTTACTTTCCCATTGCATATCCTCACATTCACCGTGTGTTGAGTTTGGGTTTAAACCTTCACAGCTGACTTTGTGAAAACCCCTCTCTGAGGATTCAGATAACTTACAGGGACACAGTTCTGTGCAAGTGGGTTTAAAAATACCTGTAGCTGTGGTGTTTCCTCTCCAGCTCTCCTTTTCCACCCTTCAGTTGTTAGGGATTGTTTTATAGCTTCCTGCAGATATTTCTTGTCTTGTGCTCTGCTCTGATCCTCCGTTCCACACAGAGCTTCTAGCTTTCCCTCTCACAATGCTAGGCTCCCACTTGTATAAATGCTGAGGTCTTTCCTCTGGGAGTGAGGACTGGGGACTTTCCTGCTCTCTTGGCCTGGGCAACTTCCTAGCCTCAGTTTGTGCCTTCCTTCTCTCTGGAGCACTGGCTTCTCTCCCTGGGCTGTAAACAGTTTCCTCGTAGGACCTCCAGCCACCGGCCGTCTGAGCACTTCTCTTGCCACGTTCCTCTGAAGCCTTGCCTCTGCTGCTTCCTGTTCCAGTGACACGCCCACTGCTTCCTCTATTCAGCAGGCTTCTCTCCCTGTGACCTCTGCCTTCTGCTCTGAGCTCTCTGACTTCTGTTCTGAGCTCTCTGCTCTCTCTGCCCTCTGCTGGATCTACCAAGCAGCTTTTATCTCCCTGTTCTCTGCACGCTGACTCTGCTTTCTTGGACAGGTGATCATAATCAGTTTCCAAGCTTTCTGCTACGTCATAGCTTGGGTGTGGTAGTTCTACTCCTCTGTTCCTTTGCTTCTCCTGAGCTGCATATGCTGGCTGCCTAACAGATTCTAAGGTAAATTTCTCCTTTTTATCTATTTGCATATGCTCTGTGTGATCTTCTACGTCACAATTGATACTGCCGCATCTCCAAAGAGCTGTGGCAAACTGCTACCCTGAAGTACCCCATTAAATACCTGCAGGAGGACCGGGGCCAGCTTTTTATAAGAAAGACACGTGAAGAGGATCACGTGATGCGGTGAGAGCAGCAGGTTGTGTCTGCTAGCGCTCCGGTCTTCCCCGGCCCAAACCGAGCATTAAAAGCCTGCTTCATATCGTACCTGGGCTGATTCTGCAGTAGCAGGGGTCGGAAGGTGTCTGCCACTTGGTGCGACGGTCGGGATGGCCTCCGCGGCAAAAACATCGCGGCGGGAAAGAGAGAAGGAAAGGACTACGCCGGCGGCTAAAATGGCCGACAACCCAGCCATGCCGAAATCCCCTACCACACCGGCTTTCGTCGAGGAGGTCTCGGCAGCAGTAGCGGAGGCCCTGTCGGCGCAATTTACTGCTCTGCACGAGAAAATGGACAACCTTCAGATTTCGGTGGGGGCTCTGGGTACCAGACTTCAGGAGGCGGAGGACAGGCTGGGCAAGGCAGAGGACAGCCTGCAGACCATGGGGTCCGATCTTACCCAGCTGAAGGCCCAACTGCACGCCTATGAAGCTAAAATGGACGATTTGGAAAATCGCTCCAGAAGAAATAATCTGAGGGTACTGGGCCTTGACAACACCATTGCGGATAAAGAACTTGTACACTACCTGGAGACATTGCTGCCGCAGCTATTTGAAGGTATGACAGGGGTCGGTCCAGTGCAAATAGAGCGGGCTCACCGTGTGGGAGCTAGGCAGCCCCGGGATCAGCGACCGAGAGTAGTATTGGTGAAATTCCTTCAGTTTCCACAAAAGGAGGCCATACTTCGAGCTGCACGACAGAAGGGCGAAATCAAGCATGGCAACATGACATTGCGCTTTGCGCAGGACTACTCAGTAGCGCTTAGCCAAAAACGCCGGGCCTATGCCCCCCTTTGCCACAAATTGATAGCGCAGAATATCAAGTTTTCCGTGCAGTATCCTGCACGGCTGCACGTGTTTCACGCCGGCGGCCACCGCTCCTTTGAGTCAGCAGCAGAGGCTGGACCATATATTTCTTCATTGGACAGCGGACAGCAATAAGTACAGTACCAGGCCCTCTTGGGGAGGGCATGACTCGTCGATGCAGCGGGACCCTGCCCGGAGCTGCCTTTGAGAACTGCTTTGCAGAACCTGGAGCCCTGCCTGGAGAGATACAGGGACAGAGACCCGACTGTCTGGTATTGGTAAGGAATGAGCCAGTGGGGGATATGGTACCCGAAAGCCTCCGGACATTACTCCTAAAGGGGGCATCTGTGGCTCTGATACCTGCCTGTACTGCTGGGAGACAATTGGGCGTTCCGCTGGGGCCAGTTGGTTTATCTTATAATGTTGTAATTATTTTCATAATGTTATAATTATTATTTTTTTAAGTTTATTATGTACCCAGTTCTCAAAATGAAAGATTGTTTGCCGGTACAGGGGTTATTTTTAGAGCATAGCGGGGACGAGGTTTGTGGGGGGTGGCTTGTGAAGGCGGGGATAACTTTGTAGTCTACGGGCGGGGGGGGGGGGGGTGGGCGGGGCATCGGGCGGGATTCCTCATCTGGGGGGGCCGTCCATATCATTCTCCGGGTGCGTCCGTAAACGTCCCCTAGACTTTAGGTCAGAGGGGACCGGGGGGATTAGAGTGGTGGGCTCAGCTCCCCGAAAGTGGGGTCCCGGCACTAAGCCACGCGAACCGCAACCTCGAGGCTCATGAGCCGAGTGGTTATCCGGCCCATCGTCTAAATGTAGAGTGCCTAATTCCCAGACAAGAGGCCGGGGCAGACCATACGCCTCTCACGGATCCAACAGGGAGGTTCTCCGAGACCCAGTTGGGTCGACGGAAGAGCGGGAGAATGAGAGAGTGGGGTGGGAGGGCGGTAGGGGGGAAGGGGGGTGGATGGGGGGGGAGACAGGTGGGAGGGTGGGGAGGTGGGGGGGGGGTGTGGGGGGGTGTCACAAGCCCATCCGGGTATAACAGTCGATACCTTATGAGGGAATATAATGTAGGTGGGGGGGCGAGCCCCAGGCTGGGGGGGCTCTCTCCTAGATATTGGATACTTGTTTTGACAAAACTATTATTTCACATATTGTTAACCTGAAAATTATTTCCTGGAATGTATGCGGATTGGGGAGCCCCATTAAGCGATCTAAAATCTTGCAAGCATTGGCGCGGCTGCGGGCCGACATCGCCTTGCTCCAAGAAACCCACCAGACAGAAGACGAACATCGCAAACTCCAACGAGGCTGGGTGGGGCAGGTTTGGGGGGCCCCTGCCATAGGTAAGAAAGGAGGGGTGGTAGTGCTTATTCATAAAAACATTAGATTCGAAGTTCTCAAGCAGGTTCTGGATCCTACGGGGCGGTACATTTTACTGCATGGCCGACTGGGGGGGCAACCCATCATTCTTGGCAATCTTTACTGCCCTAATGTGTTGGATACTGCATTGTATTCCCGCATGGCATCACAAATCGAGCAGCTGCCAGATGTACCTCTGATTGTGGGTGGGGATTTTAATGGCGTAATGGACGTCGCGCTGGACACATCGAGGGGAGGGGGCCCAAGGGAACGCTTTCAGTCGGCCCGAGCACTCTTACGACTGTGCACCCGCTTGGGGTTGGTGGATCCGTGGCGGCTTCTCCATCCAGATGAACGGGACTACACTCATCAATCCCGGGCACATGGGACCAGCGCGTGGATTGATTACCTGTTGCTCGCTAAAAGTCTGTTTGCCAAAGTGGTAGAGGCACAGATCGGCCCGACGGAACTTTCCGACCACGCGCCAATCTGGCTTATGTTGCGGGGGGTGGGGGATACTCAGGGGGCGCGTATCTGGCGCTTCCCGCTGGAGCTTTATAGAGACGCCCAATTCCGGCAGTTCCTTGTTCGTCGATGGCAGGAATTCGAATCAGACCATGCCGGACATCAAGACGATCCCGAGCTAGTATGGGAGACGGCCAAAGTAGTTCTAAGGGGCGACATCATAGGCTATATGGCTAGAAGGCGGAGGCTCCGGGCGGAACAAATTATCCGCCTTGAGAAAACTGTCATGAAACTTCGCAGACGGCAGGCCAATTCCCCTAGTCCGGCCCTTAAGAAACAACTATGGGAAACACAGACGGCTCTGAACGAGCTCCTGCATCAGCGTGCAAAGAAATCGGCTACGTATTACAAGTACCAATTGTATTGTCAGGGGGATAGACCGGGCAAATTGCTGGCACGTTGCCTACGGGGCCCCCGTGGGTCACGCATGATAGCAGCGGTGAGGGACGATCAGGGGACCCTTCATAGGGATAATCAACAGATTGCCCGTGTTTTTCGTTCATTTTTTCAGACGCTCTATACGGCGGAAGCGGGCTCCCCAGAGCGGATGGTATCCTACCTCCAGGGGCTGGACTTGCCGAGGCTGAGTGAGGCTGAAAAGGCGCTGCTGGACCAGCCCCTGACACTAATAGAGGTGCAAAAGGTTATTGCCAGGGCGAGCTGTTACAAATCCCCGGGTCCGGACGGACTGGGGGCAGAGACCTACAAGATTCTCAATGAGTATATCTCCCCACTGTTGGTGGCCTTACACACTAAGAGAGCGGAGCAGGGCGGGTTCCGATGGGGGGGGGAACCAGGCCCATATCACCCTTTTTCCCAAGCCGGGGAAGGACCCTTTGCAGGCGGCGTCCTATCGTCCCATCTCACTGCTTAACTTTGATGTTAAGCTACTGGCCAAGATCTTAGCGGACCGCTTGGCGGGGGTGCTGGGTCAGCTGATTCATGAATCGCAGGTTGGTTTCGTCAGACAGCGCCACGCGGTCCGCAACCTCCGCAAAATCATCACTTCGCTGGAATGGGTTAATCGCTGTCGGATCCCCTCATTATTGGTGAGTTTCGATGCGGAGAAAGCATTTGATAGGGTCGATTGGCAATACCTTAAGTATCTCCTTCCGTGTTATGGCTTGGGACCGGCCTTTTGTAAGATGGTTCACAGTTTGTATGCGGACCCTACAGCTTCTATTTACTGTAATGGGGTGTTATCTGATTCCTTCCCCTTATACCGCGGCACCCGGCAAGGCTGCCCCCTGTCTCCGCTACTTTTTGTACTTTCCTTGGATCCACTCATACGTAGGGTGGAGCACTCCTCAGTGATCAAAGGCATTCGTATAGGCGCGCATGAATTCAAAATATCTGCCTTTGCAGACGACTTATTGGTTCATTTGACTTCTCCTCAGACCTCCTTACCTTCTTTGCTGCAGGAATTGCGCCTATTCGGATGCTTTGCGGGTTTAGCTATCAATATGGAGAAATCGGAGGCATTAGATGTGCTGGGCCTTTTACGCGATGGGTGGCGGGGAGTGTTCCCGCTTCGATGGGCCGCGGAGTTTTTCACGTACTTGGGCATCCGACTAACGGGTCAGCCGTCGCGGTTGTATGGCAGCAATCTCGAATGGACCTTGGGTAGGACGCGGGAACAATTGTTGACATGGAGATCCCTCCCCCTGTCCCTGTCGGGTAAGATATCGGCGCTCAAGGTGGTTATCTTGCCAAGGATCTTGTACTGGCTACAGACCCTTCCAGTTTGGCTGAAGCGGCGCGACCTCCGCCGGCTTGAGGCGGTATTCCGGGGGTTTCTGTGGAATGGTAAGAGGGCGCGGATCCCTTATGGTCGCTTGGTGGGGAACTGGAAGCAGGGGGGGTTGGGACTCCCGGACATAGAGGCGTACGCCCTGGCATGCCAGTCGCGCCACCTGGGCGACTGGTTGGGGGGCGCGAAAGTGTTTACTCCAAGGGCCATGGAAGAGGCGCTTGCGGCCCCAAATTCTTTGCTAGCGCTACTGCATTTGGAGAACCGGTTATGTTGGGGCAGAGTGGAGGACAGCGGGATACTGGGGTCGGTTCGGCAAACCTGGCGGCGGTTAAATGGATACTGGGGGGCAAACTGGCGAGTTTCGAGTTGGCTTCCGCTGCAGGGCAATGCGCAGTTTACCCCGGGGAGAGACACGGGGGCGTTTGCCGAATGGGCGAGGCAGGGCATCCGGAATATAGGACACGTGGTGGAGTTATCCGGGAAATGCAAACCCTTTCAAGCCCTACGGGAGGAATATGAGTTACGGTCAGGACATTATTTTGCGTATATACAGCTTGCTCACTACGTACACTCGTTGCCGGTTGTGGAGCTTCGGGCGGAACGTTCCACGCAAATTATCGAGTTCTTTGGGCTGGGGGGGGAGGCCATACCCACCATTCGTAGGCTGCGGAGTGGGGTGGCCCCCTTCCGGCCGGTAACTGATTACCGTCCGGTGGAACTTGCGTGGGAGGCAGAAATGTGTAGCGCGGTCCCTCCTGGTACAGTGTTGGAGGCCTTACAGCATATTGCGGAACTGGTGGCGGGGGTCCGCTGGAGAGAAGTACAATTTAAATGCATCACTCGGGTGCACTTTTCCCCCCGGCGGGCCTTCCGCAGTCATCTGGCCTCTGACGGGAGCTGTCCGCGCTGCTCCGTACCTCTTGCTACCCTGTTTCATGTGTGGTGGGGATGCCGCCTCATACGGCCTTACTGGGCCAAAATCTGTGCCTTTCTGGTGCGACTGCTGGGACAGCGGGTGTGCTGGGATGGACCCCTGGTAGTACTGGACCGATTGCGCCCCACCCAGCCTAAAGCGAAATGGGAGCGCTTGTTGGTGCGCAAAGCCTGTCTGGTGGGTAAGGGGCCCCTTTTGCGAGGGTGGCGGAATTCACAGCCGCCCTCTTTTTGGGAATGGCGTAATACCTTTCATCAATTAATGCTGTGGGAATGTCGCCGAGCTCGGGGCAGTACCCGGCGGTGGCCGGCCTTTCAGAGGCTTTGGGACCCCTATATCCGCGTGCTGAGCTCTGGTGTTCGTAATGAGGTATTGCAAATGGGCTGTTAGATTCCCTGGTACCGGTATCTCCCGAACGGGATTGGGACTGGGTGGGGAGGGGGGGTGGGGGGAGTGGGAGATATATGTAAACGGCACCTAATTGTTAATTCAGCTCGGAGGTGGGGATCAGAGTCCACCCCGCTCGGAGCTTGTGGTTTGCGGTTCTTTGTATTTTTTTGGTGTTTATAAATAAAGTTTATAAAAAAAAAAAAAAAAAAGAAAGACACGTGAAACCGTCTAAACCCGGTGCTTTACCTGGCTGGAGGCCTAACTCTTCAGCTCCATTGGCTCTGTCTAACCCTGCTTTAGCATCCTCCCCCAGGGTGGGTAGATCCACCACTCCCTGGAGATATGTATGTATCTAGTCCGTAGTAGTCCTCTCTTGCCGATATAGTTTTTGATAGTATTGTGGAAACCATTCCCGTATCTCTGAGTTCTTAAAGAGCAAACTATCATGCGCCCCCTTCAGTTTAGCTACCTGGATAACCTGCTCCCGGGCACGAAATTTACGTGCTAACAGCTTTCCAGATTTATTATCAAATTCATAGTACAGTTGGTGTAGTCATCGTAATTGAAGGAGACCCACATAGTTTGCTGCTCTTTATTTAACAGTTTTTTTATACCGCTTTATCATTTCAATCAAAGCAGTTTACATTGTAACTTAAACTTGGTAAACATACATTAAACAGGGACATTGATAACCCTCCATTGCTCAGAAAAATCCAAGTTAAGTGACTTGCCCAAGGCCACAAGGAGTGCTAGTAGGAATCAAACCCTGGTCTCTTGGTTCCCAAGCCAGAGCTCTAAGCACTAGGCTGCTACTCCACTCCACTCTAGTCTCACCACTTCTAATTGTGTTCTTATCTATCTCAAACCTGTTCTCTTGTACAGGCTTTCTAGCTCCTCCAGTCGTTGTTGCAGAATTTTTGTCCGCTCGATCCTCTCTTTTACAGTATATTTAGCACCCAGCTGTATCAGTTTACCCCGCACTACCGCTTTCAACCCATCCCATAATGTGCCAGTTCCCACCTCTCCTGTATCATTCAGCTTGAGATAGATCACACTATTAGAGACTATTACTTTGACCACCTCTGCTCGCTGCATCACGTTTTCATTAAGGCGTCAAAAGACCCTCTGTTCTTTCTTGGGACCATCGTCAAATTCCACCCAAATTGGTGCATGATCTAACCAGGTGATGGATTCAGTTTTCATTCCCACTTGCCTATTTGCCCATTGCTGGGTGCTCAGTAGGTAATCAGTTCAACTATAGCTATCACGTGGTGCCAAATAGAATGTTTAATCCTGGGCTGAGGGGTAGGCCAAGCACCATAGGTCCATAACCCCCAACTTTTTGCCCATTCCAAAGTCCCCGATCGTTATGAACTTGAGCTCCTCCCGTCAGTGGATGTCTCGATCGATCCTTTTGTGCGTCCATCACAGCGTTGCAATCCCCAGCTGCAATAAGATGGCCCCGCAACCAGCCATCTAGCTACCTGCCCAGAGCCTTCAAAAATTCCCGTCTATCCTCATTGGGGCCATAAATATTTAGTAGGGTGATCTCAACCCCCCATGGTTCCCTAAACTAAGAGAGCCCTTCCGTCATTCATCCATTCCAGCCCTCCCTGACTCAGAACCCACAAAGAAAATATGTGGGTATGCCCGTGGATAGACCAGCCTTTCATCTTTTTTAAATTTTATTTATTTATTTATTCGACATCAGCGCGGTTTACAGTGAACAGAAATTACACTTCACAAAATTGATCAGTGCTTACAATGAACAGGGCAATACATTAAACAGGTTTACATTAAACAAATGGGTTTCTTGTATAAAAGCTATCTGCCAGCCTGCCTGCTTCATATTGTTATACAAAAGTTTGCGTTTTTGTGGGGTATTAAGACCCTTGACATTCAAGGGCCCTATTTTAAGTTTCGGCGTACCTACTTAGGTGATAAGCACACCCCAAGCACCCTGCCTGTTGAGTGTATCCCTTATACCTCCCCCCATCCCCCTCCCCCCCATCCTCAACTGCAGAGTAAACCCCTGCTGTACCATGTGAGGAAGTGCCCCATTGGTGGTATACTGCCCAACCCAGCTGCCAGGTTCTTCCCCCTCCCCTTTCCCCTCGTCTATCATTCAGTCATGTTCATTCCCTTCCCTTAGTCCATATACCAATCACATCCATACATCCTACCTCCCTCCTCCCCCTCTCCCTCCCACAACAAGCAAAAACAATTAAAAAGGGGGGGGGGGAAGCTAGCTCACTAGCAAATTTTACCAACAATTCTTCATGAGATACAAAATATAGATGTCCAGCATGGGGGATCCTTGTTATGATCAGTCCCCCACGTCCATCTTATCACCACTGTCTGCTGCTGCTGTAACCCCATATCCATTCGCCTTTCTCCACAGATGCTGTCCTTTAGAAGTGGCTCTCACCCATTGTAGAGAGGATGGTGTTCTTTGTGCGGTGGGACTCGAGGGGGAGATCATTGGGCAAATTCACCGCTCCTTCCTCTTTTAAGCATGCCCCAGGCTTCCTTCACTGTACGGATTCTTTTTGCTCGCTCTTTGATCTCAAATTGCAGCATGAACGGGAAAAGCCACCGGTAGTAGATATTCTCCTTCTGCAGGTACTGAGTAATTACCCTCATCTCGTGGCAGCGCTGTAATGTAGCCGTCACTAAATCTTGAAAAATCTCCACGTTGTGTGAGTCCCAGACAAGTGTGCCCCTTTTTCTTGCCAGGCACTGCACTTTAGCTTCAATGGTTTATGAGCTCATACACACCACGATGTCCCGTGGTTTCATTCCCTGCGAGGGAGGCCCAGTTCTCGATGATTGTGCTCAATGCCAAATAGGCCCTCCTGAATGTCTTCCTCCTCCGCGCTACACAGAGTTTGACAAATTATCTGAATCACTTTGCTGGCATCCTTATATTTATCTGTTTCGGGGATGCCTCTAAAGCAAAGGTTGCATCATCTGGATCTATTTTCGAGATCTTCCACTTTGTCACACAGCAACTCTGGCTCTGATTCAAGTTGCTGTATGTGTGCCACGTGGGTTCGGGAGGCCTCTTTGTGGTGTTCATGCCTGAATTCCACTTCCTCAAGACGAGCACCAATGTCTTTGATTTCACCCTGTAGATCCCCCTAGGCCCTCCCACAGCTCCTCTTGTATCACAGTAAAGTATTTTCTCAATTCCCAGAGTCATTGCCATAGGTCTCCTCGGGTACATTGGTCTTTCTCTCTATCTCCTCCTTGGAGTCAGGACTCAGGACTATCTCGGACCTTTCTTGCTGCCGCTCTTGAGTGTGACTTCGCCACATAGGAGGACTGGAAATACTCTAATTCTTTGCGTACTGACATTTAGGCTGCTCCGAGAGATTGTTCTCCAGCTCTATTCACAGATTGTCGTCCTGGTGCTGTGTTGATTGCACTTATTACACCACCGCCGATGGAAGCCTCAGCTTTAGGCTGCCATTGCTGATTGTCACTTCCTCCGCAGTTCCTTTTTTAAGGGCCTGATTTATTTTCTTTTCCCATTTTCTATGGGAAAAGAAAGCTTAATAAATCTGATCCTTAACCTGCTATTACCCAGTGCCAACAGGAGGCAGCAGCCCTTCTTTCTCCCCCTCTCACCAACCCCAATGATTAGGTTGTCAGCAGCATCTTGCAGACCCTTTATAGCTGCATCTAAGGCAACTTCCTTTTTTGCTTCACATGCAGTTGTGGTCAATATTATTGGCACTCTTGCATTTTAGATATGTTGTGTGCAATATCTTGAGAAAGAATTGGAAATATTCCTAACTGTATGTCGTCATAATATTTTAATAGTATGTTCAAAGGTATACAGCAAAAGAAAGATGTCTGTGCAACCTAGACATAGTAATTTCTGAGAAAAAGCAAAGTATGACCTGGACAGGATTAATGGCACCCTGTACTAATATTTGCACAACTCTTGGCAGTGATGACAGCCTCCAAACATTTATTTGGTAAGTCACTGGTAAGTTTTGTACATCTGTCTGCTGGTAGTTTGTCCCACTCTTCAACTGCCATTTGTTCCAGCTCATCAATGTTTCCAATATTTCTTTTACCAATGGCAAATTTCAGCTCTTTCCAAAAGTTCTCGATTGGATTGAGATCAGGACTCATTGCTGGCCAGTTAAAAACAAAACAAAACAGCCCATTTGTTCCTTTTTAACCATTCTTTTGTACTTTTGGATGTATATTTTGGGTCATTGTCCTGCTGGAGGACCCATGACCTTCGACCCAGACCTAGCTTTCTGATATTAGGTAGCACATTTTGCTCAAAAATATCTTGGTAGTCCTCTGACTTCATGATTCCTTTGATACGTTCCAGGCCTGCAGTTCCTGAGGCAGCAAAACAGCACCACAATATTATAGAAACATAGAAACATGATGACAGAAAAAGACCGCATGGCCTATCTAGTCTGTCCTTCCATATCAACCACTACAACAGTCCCCTTTTTTCCTTTAGAGAACCTCTCTGTTTGTCCCATGCTTCTTTGAAGTCAGATACTGTCCTCATCTCTACCACCTCCACTGGGAGACTATTCCAAGAATCCACCACTCTTTCCGTAAAGAAATATTTCTGCATATCACTCCTGAATCTATCCCTTTTCACCGTCATCCCATGTCCCCTTGTAGCAGAGCTTGCTTTCATTCGAAAGAGGCTCTCCTCCTATGCATTTATGCCAAGGAGGTATTTAAACATCTCAATGATATCATCTCTATTCTGCCTTTCCTCTAAGGTGTGCATATTAAGATTTTTGTCTGTCCTCGTATGCTTTATAATGAAGACCACTACCCATTTTAGTAGCCACCCTCTGTACTGACTCCAGCCTGTTTATATCCTTTTGAAGGTGCGATCTCTGGAATTGTACACAATATTCCACATGAGGTCGCACCAAAGAAGTATACAGAGGCACCATCACCTCCTTTCTTCTGCTGGCCATTCCTTTCCCTATACACCCAAGCATCCTTCTAGCTTTTGCTGTCTCTCTTTCTACCTGTTTAGCTACTTTAAGATCATCAGACACAATCATACCTAGGTTCCACTCTTCTTAATGGACAAAAGTACTCCACCCCCTATACTGTATCGCTCCCTTGGATTGCTGCAGCCCAAATGCATGACCTTGCATTTCTTAACATTAAATCTCAGCTGCCAAATTCTAGACCATTCTTCAAGCTTAGCTAGATCCCTCATGTTATCTACACCTTCCTGGGTGTCTACTCTATTGCAGATTTTGGTATCATCCGCAAAGAGGCAAACCTTACCCAAAAGTCCTTTCACTATATCACTAACAAAGATGTTAAAAAGAATCGGACCAAGGACAGATCCCTGGGGCACACCACTGGTAACCACCTTCTCCTCAGAGTGAGCTCCATTTACCTGTACCCTTTGTTGCCTCCCACTCAACCAATTTCCAACCCAAGCAGTAACTTTAGGGTCCATCCCTAGGGTGCTCATTTTGTTTAAAAGTTGCCTATGAGGAACAGTGTCAAAGGCTTTACTGAAATCTAAATACACCACATCTAGGGCTCTCCCTCGGTCCAACTCCCTGGTAACCCAGTCAAAGAAGTCAATCAAATTTGTCTGACAAGACCTGCCTCTGGTGAATCCATGCTGCCTCAGATCCTGTATTCCGCTGGACTGCAGAAACCTCACTATTTTCTCTTTTCAGCAGCGTTTCCAATAATTTACTTACCACCGAAGTTAAACTAACTGGCCTGTAGTTTTCAACCACATCCTTACTTCCGCTTTTGTGTAAAGGGACCACATGAGCCTCTTTCCAGTCTTTTGGCACCACTCCTGACTCCGAGGCATTGAAAAGGTCAGTCAGTGTTGCTGCTGGAATGTCCCCAGGTTCCCTCAGTATTCTAGGGTGTATCCCATCCAGTCCCATCGCTTTGTTTACTTTAAGTTTAGCTAGCTTTACCTTCCTTATTGTCCTTCCAGTCCAGATGTATGGGTTATGTCTTATCACTAGCAGATGGAGACTAAAAATCACAGGCTTTGATGTAGTCACCCACATTCTCTCACTGCTGTATTTCTCAGTCTCCAGCAGATGGTGATGAGCTTCTGTGCAGTCTGTTCTCCACTCACACAAATTAAAAAAAAAAAGGTGGGGGTTGGGCTGGAAGTCCTTTGAGGAAGAGGAGTTTCTTTTCTGTGGAGAGCCAATGCTGTTACTTCAGTATTTGGTTCTTTTTGGGGTGTATATAACCTGGTGATCCAGTTCCTCCGTCATATAAGCCTTCTCGCTTTTCCATGGTATTGCAACTTCTGCTCAGTCCTCCATTGCATCTCTCTAATTTTTAAGCCTGTCTCATTTTTTTTTTTTTTTTTAACTTAAGTGCTATCAAGTTGGTGTCGACTCCTGGCGACCCTCTGGATAGTTGACCTAAACTTTGTTCGGTCTTTAGCCAAGCGGCTCTTGTTGATAGAGTGGTATCCATAACTGCTGTTATTTTATTGATCCATCTCATTGCTGGCCTTCCTCTTGTACGGTGATGTTTTCTACCTTGCCAAACATTGCTTTTCTCCAATGATCTCTCTCTTCGCATGATGTGTCCAAAGTATGAAAGTTGAAGTCTTGTCATCTGAGTTTCTAAGGAAAGCTTAGGTTTGATCTCCTCTAGTACTGACTGATTTGTTCTTCGTCGCCAGCACCATAATTCAGAGCCATCAGTTTTCTTCCTGTCTGTCTTTTTCACTGTTCAACTTTTGCATCCATATGACATTATTGAAAATACCATGGCCTGGACAATTCAAATCTTTGTATGGAGAGAGACATTTTTAAGCTACCGCCTAATAAATTAGATACAAGTCATGAGGTAACCTGCCTGCCTTTAGCCCCAGCATCTAGTAAGCACCAGATCGCTGACTGCTTTAATCTGTGCTTTACTTCTGTGAGGAGGTGAGAAAAATTTCTATATTTCTCTATTTTTATTCTTCCCGATTTGCTTTCGATGCCGGTGTTGTGCAACTGTAGCTTTTTGGTATGCCGATGGCTCGACTGGTTTGCATGCTCCATGGCCGTCCCCATGGGTAGTTGGCAGAGGTTTTTGCATAGATGAAGGCAGAGCCAAGGAGGATTTGATGAGGGGTATTAGAAACATGATGGCAGAAAAAGACCACAGGCTTATCTATTCTGCCCTTCCATATCAACTACAATAGTCCCCTTTTTACTTTTAGAGATTCTGTTTGCCCCATGCTTTTTTGAATTCAGATACTGTCTTCATGTCCACCATTTCCACTGGGAGACTATTCCATGCATCTACCACTCTTTCTGTAAAGAAATATTTTTCTGTATATTTCTCCTGAGTCTATCCCCTTTCTCTCTCATGCTGTGTCCCCTCTTAGCAGAGCTTGCCTTCAATTGAAAGAGAGCCTCCTGTGCATTTATGCCACGGAGGTATTTAAATGTCTCTATCATATTGCCCCTACCCTGCCTTTCCTCTAAAGTATACATATTAAGATCTTTAAGTCTGTCCTCATATGCTTCATAACAAAGATCACTAACCATTTTAGTAGCCACCCTCTGCACAGACTCTAACCTGCTTATATCCTTTTGAAGGTGTGGTCTCCAGAATTGAACGCAATACTCCAAATGAGGTCACACCAGAGACTTATACAGAGGCATTATTACCTCCTTTTTCCTTCTGGCCATTCCTCTCCCTATACACTCAAGCATCCTTCTGGCTTTCAATCCTCCTTTTCTACCTGTTTAGCTACTTTGATTGTCAGACATAATTACACCCAGGTCCTGCTCCTCTTTTGTGGACAGAAGTACCTCACCCCCTACACTGTACCCGCTACTTTGGATTTTTGTAACCCAAATGCATGACCTTGCATTTTTTAGCATTAAATTTCAGCTGCCAAATTATAGACCATTCTTCAAACTTAGATCCCTCCTCATGTTATCTACTCCTTCCTATGTCTACTCTATTGCAGATTTTGGTATCATCCGCAAACAAGCAAACCTTGCCTGACAACCCTTCTGCAGTATCACTAACAAAGATGTTGAAAAGAATCGGACTAAGGACAGATCCCTGCGACATACCACTGATAACCACCTCCTCCTCAGATTGAGCTCCATTTACTTGTACCCTTTGTCGCCTCCCACTCAACCAGTTTCTAATCCAATCAGTAACTTTATGGTTGATCCCTAGGGTGTTCAGTTTGTTTATAAGTCGCCTGTGCAGAACAGTGTCAAAGGCTTTACTAAAATCTAAATGCACCATATGTAGGGCTCTCCCTCTGTCCAACTCCCTGGTCACCCAGTCAAAGAAATCAATGAGATTTGTCTGACAAGACCTGCCTCTGGTGAATCCATGCTGCCTTGGATCCTGCAATCCATTGGACTCCAGAAACCTCACTATTTTCTTTTAGTAGCCTTTTCGATAATTTACTAATCACAGAGGTTAGACTAACTAGCCTGTAGTTCTCAATGTCATCCTTACATTCACTTTTGTGTAATGGGACCACATGTGCCTTTCTCCAGTCCTCTGGCACTATTCTAGACTCCAAAGAGGCATTGAAAAGGTCAGATACTGGAGCTGCTAGAACGTCCCCAAGTTCTCTCAGTATTCTTGGATGTATCCCATTCGGACCCATGGCTTTGTTTTACTTTTAGCTAGTTCCTCACAGACAGTCTTCTGAAAATCATTCGAGATCCATGTCACATTGTTCCTGTTTGTTGGTGTTTTTGGAGGTCCTGCTCCTGGCCCTTCATCTGTGAACACAGAACAGAAATATTTGTTAAGCAATTCTGCTTTATCTTCATCAGTTTCTGCATATGCCTCCCCTGCACCCTTGACTTTAGCATAGTCTGAGGTTGTAGTGCCTCATATTTTTTCAGGCCTCTCCTCAGCCATGGTTTCAGCGAGAACTGCTGTCTCTATTCAAACAGCTGAAAGAGACGTAGGAGAACTCCTGGGGATACAGGAGGCGGCTCCTAGTCCTGCTAAGGGATGCCAGTTAAAGCCTTTGGACCTGGGGAGGGTTGCTTGGCTCCTGCTTGTTCTCCTGATTTTGTGCTTCTGTTGCACAAGACATACTGCATGAAGCAGAGCCTAGTGCCAGCTTCTTCTCTGACTCACTTGAAATGTGTTGTGGGAGTCCTTTCCTTCGACTAAAGACCCTATTTGACCTTTCAGCTAAATGGCATAGGATGGATGAGGATGCTTGGGAGGAGCAGGTTTTACTCCATTCAGAAGCTTCCAAAGATCTATTGGAGGGTCCTTCTGTGCTTTGGGGAGATTCCCTGTCAACAGATCTTAAAGAGGGAGAAATCGCACCAGATGAAGACCCCACTATTAGGGTTGGTTTGGGGTTTTTTTTTTTTTTTGAGAGACGTTAGCTGTTCTATTTGCTCATTTCTTGGTGATGCTTAATATCCTTCATGGTTCTCTGGTGAAGGAGGGAGTACTGGAAGATCTGCTCTTACAAGAAAGCCTAGAAGATCTTTTCCTATTCATAGAAGTATATAGGAGATGATTGAGGCAGAATAGGAAGTGCCAGAGGTCGGATTAAAGGTGGCAGATGTCTCGTTTCTACCCAGAAAGGATCTTCTCAAATTACTGAAAGTGGATAGCAACATAGTAAATGACGGCAGATAAAGACCAGCATGGTCCATCCAGTCTGCCCAGCAATATGGCAAGAGTAGGTGCACCTGACGCTCTGTGCAGGTCACCCCTCCCCATGGATGTTCTGGTTTCTCCTGTTACCAAAAAAACTACCATTCTGGTAGAGGATGGTGCAGTCTTAAAGGATGCTCAGGTTGGGAAGCTTGAGATCCTGTTAAAACAATCTTTTGAAATCAATGTTTTGGCATTATAAACCTCTATTTGTGGAGCATATGTGGCTCGAGCATGTTTAAGATGGGCACAGAGTTTGCCTGAGTCTGACTCCCGGTCTTCAAGAAACTTATTGGTGGTTAAGTTGGAGTCGAGCGCCGCGTACCTTATGGATGTGGGGTATGATTTGATTTGGGCCTCTGCTAAGAGTATGGCTTCTGTGGTCCCAGCTTGTCATTTTTTCTTGCTTCGCAATTGATCAGCGGAAGTAGCTTCTAAGACACGTCTCAGTAAACCTCCTTTCAAAAGGAAGCTTCTTTTTGGTTAAGGATGGGTGAGTCCAAAGTTTCAAGACTACCAGAGTACTAGTCTAGGAGTGGAAAGTCTACAACCCCTGTGAGGGGCTATTTCAGGAATTTTCGTAAATTTTGTGCAGTCCACTTTGCTCCTTTTCAACGGTCTCGATATCCTTCTAGAGGGCAGCCTTTTTGAGGAGGTAGAGGAACAAATAGAGGCTATTATACTGGAGCCACAGATACCTCCAAGAAGCCCCATTGAAGTGAGGGGGGCGACCCAAGCAGAGTTAGCTCCGGTAGGAAGTTGACTTCAAGCATTTTACACTGCTTGGGTTCAGATTACTTTCAATCAGTGGGTTCTAGAAATTGTTTGGAACAGATATGCTCTGGAGTTGGCTCAGCCCTTCTCAGGCGCCTTTATGCTGTTTCCTTGCAGGGCTCCTATCAAAGCCAAGGCGGTAGTGGATATGCTCGAGAGGCTGATCCAGCTACAGGCAGTGGTTAAGGTTCCCTCAGACCAGCTTGGTCAAGGTCGATACTCCATTTATTTTGTGTTACCCAAAAAAGAAGGTTCCTTTCGTCCATTTCTCGATCTCAAGTCTGTCAATTGAGCCTTGCGGGTGCCTCATTTTTACATGGAAATGTTGCGATCAGTGATAGTGGCTGTGCAAAAGGGCGAATTTTTGACCTACCTGGATCCCGCCGAAGCATATTCCCAGTCATCCAGACAATCGGTGCTAACCTTCACTTTGCAGTTCTCATGGGGCATTTCCAGTTCTGAACCCTGCCGTTTGATCTCGCCACTGCTCCTTGCACCTTTACAAAGGTGATGGTGGTCCCCCTTCGGCGTGAGGGTATCTTGGTCCATCCATAACTAGACGATTGGTTGATTAGAGCGAAATCTGTGGAAGAAAGTCACGAAGCGATGTGATGAGTGATAATGTTCCTTCAGGAGCTAGGTTGGGTGATCAATTTCAGCAAGAGAAACTTGATTCCAACACAAAATCTAGCTTTCTGGGAGTTCACTTCGACACAAAGAGGGGAGGCTAATGTCTCTGCCAAAAGAGCATGCCTCAAAGGTTCAGAACCAGATCCAGAAGTTTTCTCTGGTGTGATCTCCTTCTGCATGACACGGCACTACCTACAGCTCCTGGAGTCCATGGTGGCGACATTAGATCATGTTCCATGGGCCAGAGCTCATATGCATCCTCTCCAAAGAGCCTTGTTGACTCAGTGGTCTCCACAAACAAAAGCCCTCTCACAAAGGTTACCATGTCCTCGAGAGGCAAGCGGAGCGTGCACTGGTGGTTGGACTCCACGAAACAAGCATCAGAAATGCCTCTGGAATTGCAAGAGTAGATAGTAATGATGCCAGCCTCTCCGGTTGGGGTGTGCATTTCTTTCCCAAATAGCGCAGGATCAGTGGTCTTCAGAGGAGAGTACTTGGTCCTTAAATTGACTGGAGATGTGGGCGGTCTTTCTGGCGATGCAGTCCTTCCCTTCCAGTGCTATAGCACAAAGCGATGAGAATCATCAGACAATGCAAGCACGGTAGCTTACATCAATTGTCAGGGTGGCACCAGAAGTGCAAGTCTGGTGGAGGAAATATCTCCGCTTTTCCATGTGGCAGAGATTTACCTTCTAGCGTTGTCAACAGCTCATGTAGCTTGAAAAGAAAACGTGCAAGCCGATTTTCTCAGCTGCCATCAGCTAGCTCTGAGGGAGTTGTCCCTGGAAGACTCAGTATTTTGTATGATAGTCTGGAGTGGGGTCTGCTTATTATGGATCTGATGGGTCTCTACCTCCAATGCCATAGTCAAGGGATTTGTCAGTTGCAGGTGGGAGAGAATGTCTGAAGGTCTAGATGCTCTGGCTCAGCTATGGCTAAAGAACGGACTTTTGTGTCTTTCCCCCATGGCCCCTGATCGGTCAGCTTCTTCAGAAGATAGAAATGCATTGGGGACTGATGATTCTGGTGGCACCGGATTCGCCCCTGAGGTCTTGGTATGTGGATCTAGTCTGTCTAACGGTAGGTGTTCTATGGCGTCTTCTTGTAGTGGACAGACTGCTATTGCAGGGTCCCATTCTTATACCAGAAGTGGCTCGATTCTCGCTTAGGCTTGGCTCCCGAGAGGGCTAGATTAAGAAAGAAAGGCAACTTCTTTATCATATATTAGAGTTTGGTATGTTTTTGAGAACTGGTGTGAGGAAAAAGGTCTACAGGCTCTCTGCCGGATATACTAGTCTTTCTGCAGGCTGGTTTAAGCAAAGGCCTTGTTTCAATTCTTTGCGTGTCTAGGTGGTTATCAAGGTTGTATTTGAGGTGTTTCTCTGGCCTCTGATCCACATGTGATTCTTTTTCTCAGAGCAGTAACAGCAGGTTCATCTGCCTTTTTGACAGCTTGTTCCACCATGGGACCTGAATTTGGTCTTAATGGGTCTGTCATCACCTCCATTTGTGGCATTGGGTACAGCCTCTCCTCACACTGAAAGTGTTTTTTTTTTCTGATAGCCATATGCTCTGCTCGGAGGGTCTCTGAGTTGCGTACTTTATATTGTCGCAAACCTTTCCTTGTGATCTCGAGAGAAAAGGTTGTCTTGCATCCGGTTCTTATTGATGAAGGTCATATCTATGTTCCATCTTAATCAATTGGTAACACTTCCTATGTTTTTTGGCTCAAAAGAGAACTCTGAATTCTCTGGGAACAAGCAGAAATCAGTCCTCACATATGGGTGACGTCGGCACAGACTGAGCCCTCGCAAAAGCATCCCCCGGCTTTCAAAGAAAGCCTTTGCGAGATGCCACCATGCATTCACGGTCCTCTTCCTGCCCAAAGGTGCCATCTTACTCGGTCTCCTTTTTTCCGCAGAGCCCTTCAGACGCTGTCTGACTTTCCCCCGGAAAAAGTTGATTTTTTTTGTGCCTGAGTTTTTATTTAGACTCCGGTCTTGCACCGTACTCTTCCCGCCTACCATCCTCAGTGCCTCAGCATCGAGTTCGGTTCATTTTATTTTCTGGCGCCTTTGCACCCTTTTTTCCCCGCTGGCAGCCCAGAGAGTCTTCGACCTTGCAGGAGTACTGTTTACCCCCATGGCTACTAGTGGCTTTAAAAAGTGTGACCTCCATTTCCTCGGGCCAGACCACTACCCGGTGGCCTGCGGTCTCTGCAAAAGGATATCCAGCAAGGCCCTGAAAAGCTGCCAGCAGCAGCATAAGTTCTTCCCCGATTCCCCGATGATTCTGAAGGCCAGGGCCTCATCTGAGGCCCCGACATCATGGAAGGAGCTTTCCGAACCCGAGCATCGTTGTGGGTATTCAGAGAGGGGGTCTCCCTCAAGGGAACACAGGAAGAAGAAACCCTCTAAGGTGGCATCCTTGGATGGTTCCGACCAGCTGGGAACCTCTCGGGCCCAGGCCTGCAGTCTGAGGCGCTTGTCCGAGGCATCGGAAAAGGAGAAACTTGCCAAGTCCTCCGGAAGGACCTGGCCGTGGACTGGCCTCGGCCTCCAGACACTATCCTCGACGAAGATTCCCTTTCAGGGAAGCCGGCATCGTGCCCAAGTTCCTCGGTGCCTGCGCTGAAGGCTGCAGAACCTTCTGGCCTGGAGTCCAGAATTGCGGCCCTGGAGCACAGTTTGTCTGCCTTCATCGGCCAGCAGCGGGTGCTGTTGTCCGGCACGTCTGGTTCATCCGTCCCGACCACCGGGCATTCGATCTCCAAGTTGTCCCTAGAGGCTGAGCCGATCCTTGACCGAGGTCAAGCTCAGCGTCCTGCTCGATGGAAGCTCGGTCATCCCCAGCCAGTCTACCGGGTGTCAACCACAGGGCTTCGAGGGCCTTGAATTCACAGAGCAGCCTGCCTACAAGTCATCCTCGGAGTACTCCGAATGGGAGACAGAGGATGAAGAGTCTCCTGATACATGTCGCCACCGTGACATCTCTTCCGATTCCCCAGTCTCAGAACCTCGGAGGCGGTCCCCGCCAGAGGGCATGGGCTTCTTGGACTTTATCAAGGACATACGTTCCCTACCGTGTCGGAGGAGGACCCTCAGGTGGATGGACTGCAGATCCTCCAGTACGAGTCCCCTCCTCGGGCATCTCTCATGGTGCCATTCCTCTCATCCTGGAACGGCTCATGCTCCACATGTAGGAGACACCAGCGTCGGTGCCAGTAGTGAGCAAATGGCTCGACTCAGTGTATTGGGTCTGCCGGAGCCCGGACTTCCAGAAGTCACAACTGCCGTACACCTCCATGATGGTGGAGTCGGCTGAAAAGGCAGAAGATGTACTCCTCGGTGCCCCCAGGCAGGGAGGCCTGCACCTTGGATGCCCTTGGCAGGAAGTGCTACCAGGGCTCGATGCTTATCTACCAGGTCCAAGCCTACCAGCTGTTCAAGGGCATGTACTTGAGAGACCTGGCGAAGGAACTTGCCGGGTTCTTGGCTGGTCCCTCTGAGGAACTTTTGCAGCAGTTCAAGAGCCTGTCCAAGGCCATCCGTGAGTGCTCCAAATTTATTTCTCAAGCAGCCTATGATGGGTTTGAGTCGACAGCCCGGGTAGCTGTGGGAGGCATCAGTGCATGCCACCAGGCTTGGCTTCAGTCGTCCAACCTCGAGCAGTGGGTTCAGGACAAATTGGTAGACGTTCCATGCCAAGGGGAGAACCTCTTCGGCAGACCCATGACCGACAAGTCTACCGAGCTGGAGACAAAGTCCATGATGAGACCAGGCTCTCCAAGAAGACCACTTCCCCTCCCTGACCGGAAGGGCTTGGGTAAAAAACCCTTTTACCCAAGGAAGGGGGCTGCTTACTGAAACTACGCACTCTATCAGGCCTCCCCGGCTCCCCAACAGGGTCAGCAGGCCAAGGGATATGGGCATGGCCTGCATAAGCAGAAGGCTCCCAAACCCCAGGCATCGGCCCCACCAAGCCAGGAGGGAGCTTTTGACTCCTTGAGTATAGCCTCTCTACCCCAAGGAGATTCCTGGGCACTGAGGGTAGTCGGGGAAGGTTACACCACCCCCTTATTTCCTGGGAGAGCCCCTCAGGTCTCCCCTCCACCCGGACCTTTTCCTGAAGGAGTTGGCAGGGCTTCTCGATGACAAAGCGGTGGAACCGGTACCCCACCACCACCTCAAGGGCAGGAGGGTTTTACTCCAGATACTTCCTCGTCCCAGAGAGGACGGGGTGGGGCCTAAGGCCCATCCTCGACCTGCGCAACCTCAAGATGGTCTCCTTTGGACCATTGCTGCCATACCTCCAGCAGGGAGACTGGCTATGCTCCTTAGATCTCAAAGATGCTTATACCCACATCCTTATCTACCCCAACCACAGGCAATACCTGCGGTTTGTGGTAGGGGCTAAACACATTCAATATCGGGTGCTTCCCTTCGGCCTAGCCTCTACCTCAAGGGTCTTCACGAAATGTCTGGCAGTCGTGACCGCCTTCCTCGGGCTCCAAGAGGTCTTCGTGTTTCCCTACCTGAACGACTGGCTCATAAGGAGAGGCACAGCCTCAGAGGTGCAGCAGGCCACTGCACGCACCATCCAGGTTCTGAAGCACTTGGGCTTCATCATAAATTACACCATCTCACCTTCTCCCGGCACAATTCCTGGAGTTCATCGGGGCAAAGCTCGACACACGCCAGGCCTAGGCCTTCCTGCCCAAGGACCGGGCCAATTGTTTCAGATCTCTGGCTCGAGACATATAACAGCATCCTTCGGTGCTTGCCCGGCACCATCTGTGTCTCCTCAGGCACAAGGCCTCCATAGTCCACGTTACCCCAGACGTCTCCACATGAGGGCAGCGCAGTTGTTTCTCCGGGGACCAGTGGTCTCGTGTCACAGGCCACCTCTGCGACAGGGTTGCAGTGATCCACCAGTTGGCAGATTTCCTGGTCTGGTGACAGCCACCCCAACACTTGGAAGTGGGCATGCCCTTCCAGATGCCCAGACACTCGAGTGTCCTCACCATGGATGCCTCCCTGCTCGGCTGGGGAGCCCACTGCAGAACCCTCCGCACTCAGGGCACCTGGTTGCCAGATGAGAGCGCCCAACAGATCAACCTTCTGGAGCTCCGAGCGATGCTCTGAGGGTTTTTGTCACCATCTGTGCCACTAGCCGGTCCTCGTCCAGATAGAACACTGTCACCTGGTTATCCATGTGAACAAACAAGGGGGCACGGGGTCCTGTGTCCTTTGCCAGGAGGCACTGAGTCTCTGTTCGTATGCAATCTAACAGGGTATCCTCCTGAGGGCAGTGTATCACCGTTGGTGAGCATTAAATCCAGCATTGAGCTGGTTGGTTCCATCACCATTTGTCTAAGTAACGTATCCTGGAAAGCATCCACAATTTCTTTGCTGCTTTCCATATTCGCAGAAGGAGTAATCCATTCCACATCGGGTAGATTAAAGTCACCCAATATGATCACGTCCCCCTTTGTGGCTGTCTTGGCAATATCTATAATCAATTTGTTATCTATTTCTTTGATTTGAGTCGGAGGTCTGTAGACTACAGCAGTATGGATGACAGTGCCATCTCCTCTTTCCAACACAATCCAGAGCGCTACGTCTTTTCCTCATGCCCCCTGCATTTCAGTAGCTTTAATATGGCTTTTGACATAAAAGGCTACTCCTCCTCCTTTTCCATTCTGTGTCTTCTGAATAGATTATAGTGTCCCTGGCCAGTAGGCCTTACATGAGCTGAGGGCACACTCAAGATATATGATTTAAGGGTTACACAAGGAATGTAGGTAGTTAGAATATTCCCAAAAATGAATGTATAACCAACAGTTAAATAAGAAAACATCCTTATCCCCAGGTCATCAGACACAATCACGCCTAAGTCCTGCTCTTCTTGTGTGGATGGAAATACTTCATCCCCTATGCAGTATCTCTCCCTTGGACAGTGCCGTACCGAGGTTGAATCGTGCTCTGTCGCACAATGGGGGCGTGTCCCCTCCCTCCCTCCCCCCCGGCGGGAGAGAAGAGGCGCACCTGCTTTAAGTTGCCAGTGCACTAAGCAAATCTGTCCCTCCCTTCTGACATTGCGTCAGAGCAGGGAGGGACAGATCTGCTTAGCATGCCGTGAGAAGGCTTAAGCGGTGCATTTCAGATGTCTGCCATTGCCTGCTTCCACTGAGTGAAGAAAAAGTGACGGCGGCAGGCAACAGCAGACAGTTGCTCGCACAGGGCTAGGTACAGTCCTGCCCTTGGATTGCTGCAGTCCAAATGCATGGCCCTCCATTTTTTAACATTAATGCTCAACTGCCAAATTCTAGATCACTCTTCAAGCTTAGCTAGATTGTTCCTCATGTTATCCACACCTTCCTGAATGTCTACTCTATTGCAAATTTTGGTATCATCTGTAAAGAGGCAAACCTTATCCACAATATCACTAACAAAGATGTTAAAAAGAATCGGACCAAGGACAGATCCCTGGGGCACACCACTGGGTAACCTCCTTCTCAGAGTGAGCTCCATTTACCTGTACCCTTTGTCGCATCCCACTCAACCAATTTCTAACCCAAGCAGTAACTTTAGGGTCCATTCCTAGGGTGCTCATTTTGTTTAAAAGTCACCTGTGAGGAACAGTGTCAAAGGCTTTACTGAAATCTAAATACACCACATCTAGGGCTCTCCCTCTGTCCAACTCCCTGGTCATCCAGTCAAAGAAATCAATGAGATTTGTCTGACGACCTGCCTTGCCTTTGGTGAGTCTATGCTGCCTTGGATCCGGTAATCCGTTGGATTCCAGAAACCTCACTATTTTCTCTTTCAGCAACGCTTCCAATAATTTACTCATCATGTTAAACTAACTGGCCTGTAATTTTCAATCACATCCTCACTCCCGCTTTTGTGTAAAGGGACCACATGTGCCTCTCTCCAGTCCTCTGGCACCACTCCCGACTCCAAAGAGGCATTAAAAAGGTCAGTCAGTGGAGCTGCTAGAATGTCCCCAGGTTCCCTCAGTATTCTCGGGTGTATCTCATCCGGTCCCATAACTTTGGCTACTTTTAGTTTAGCTAGTTCTTCATGAACAGTCATCTGAAAATCTTTTGAGATGTCCCTCGCTTCTTTTCCTGTTTGTGGGTGTTTTTGGATGTCCTGCTTCTGGTTCTTCTTAGTAACATTTATTTTTATTTATAATACATTTTTATGCCTCATTTTCTGGGCGATCAAATGTGGTTTACAGTGAAACAAACTTAGAATAGTACAATGGAAAGTACGTATTCATTTACAAAGAACGAATTATAACTATTTACATTAATACTGTTTTAAATGAAAACAGTCGTAAACGTAAAACTATATACAAGTTTGATTGACAAATGTGAAAGGATATTGGTTTGAGTAGCTCAGCTACGGGGGGATGAATTTTGATGGATGGGCTAATTAGTGGAGGGGGTGGGTTGTTACTATTAGGTTCATTTCCAAAGTGAAGGATAAAGAGGTGCACGTGTTAAGTTTTTTTTGAAATGTTGAGAGGTCTGTTATTTCTCTTAGGTAGTCTGGAAGGGAGTTCCAAAGGTTAGGGGCAATGTGGGAGAATGCTTTGTTTATTTTTCTTAATTTCCTGAAATCTGAATGGATTGTGATTTTATTTTTGTTAATCCCGCCGTATGCAAGTGTGGGTTTCCTTGGTAATAAGGGTGGACAGGTATGAAGGGGTGATATTGAGAAGTTTGAAAGTTTTAACTAGAATTTTATAGTTTATGCGGCTCTGTACAGGGTGCCAGTGCAAATCATACAATATCGTACATAGTAACATAGTATATGACGGCAGATAAAGACTGGTATGGTCCATCTAGTCTGCCCAGAAAGACGGAAAGAGTAGGTGTCCTGCCACTTCGTGCAGGTCACCCTTCCCTGTGCCTTTGTTCAGGGGTGGGGTGTATCCACCGCTCCGTGTAGGTCACCCCTGTTTACTGAGATATGAGAGTTTTATGTTTGTTTTTTCATTTTATCCTGTTGCTATAAAGGGATCCACTGGGTCTGTCCCAAGCCACTTTTTAATTCCATCACTGTATTTGCCTCTACTACTTCCATCGGGAGGGCATTCCAAACATCCACCACCCTTTCAGTGAAAAAATATTTCCTGACATTGCTTTTTTTTACCCCCTTGCAGCTTCATGTTATGCCCTCTAGTTTTACAGCTTCCCCGTCTTTGGAAGAGGTTTGTTTGTTCGTTAATGCTCTTTAAGTATTTAAAGGCCTGAATCATATCTCCCCTCTCCCTCCTCTCCTCCAGAGTGTACATATTTAGGTCTTCAAGTCTCTTCTCATACGTCTTCTGATGCAGGTTCCAAATCATTTTGGTCGCCTTCCTCTGAACCATTTCCAATCTTATATCCTTTGCAAGATACGGTCTCCAAAACTCAGCGGTTCTCAACCTGTGGGTCGTGACCCCCATGGGGGTCGCCACAGGATTTAGCAGGGGTTGCCTCTCTCCGCCAAGTTAAAAAAATAAATAAATAAATAAAAAAGCACACAAGTTGCTGCCGAGTCCGCTTCTCTGCACCGGCAAACTCTCTGCCTCCAATCTTCTGCAGCCGCAGCTCCCTGCCTCTTAGTGAACTGCGGCTGTGCCTGTGAAAACGTTGCAGAGCCTTCCCATCTCTCAACGGGCTCCATGCAGCATTGTCCCGCCTCCAAAGGAAGTGGTAAACAACTTTCTTTGGAGGCGGGACAATGCTGCATGGAGCCTGTCGAGACGAGAGACAGAAAAGCTCCGCAACGGCTTCCTGCAGCTGCAGAACAGAGCAGTAGCAGGCAGACAGAGGGAAAGGGGAGGAGGGGGTAGGGAACCTGCAACGGGGCTGACATGAAGGGATGGATGAAGGGCTGACATGGACGGAGGGGGGGCTGACAATGGATGGAGGGAGGGAGGGGGACTGACATGGACAAAGGGTAGAGACAGGGGGACATACTGGACAGACAGGGGATAAATGCTGGACAGAGGGGAGAGACAGTGCGGGTTAGGATTATAATGGGCTGATGGGGCTAGTACTGGTAATGGGCAGATCGGGGGGGGGGGTCTAGGACTGGTAATGGGTTGATTAGGGAAGGCTAGGACTGGGAATGGACTGATCAAGGGGGGGTTGGGACTGGTAATGGGATGATAGGGGGTAGGACTGGTAATGGACTGATGGTGGGCTGGCATTGGAAATGAACTGATCGGGGAGGTTAGGACTGGAAATGGGCTGATGGGGGGGGGGTAGGACTGGTAATGGGCTGATTAGGGGAGCCTAGCACTGGTAATGGGGTTGAGGGGGGACTAGCACTGGAAATGAGCTGATTAGGGGAGGCTAGGACTGGTAATGGGCTGATGGAAGGCAAACATTGGAAATGAGCTGATCGGGAGGGCTATGACTGGAAATGGGCTGATTAGTTGAGGCTAGCACTGGTAATGGGGTTGAACGGAGACTAGCACTGAAAGTGAGCTGATTGGGGGGCTTTGATTGGGAATGGTCTGATGGTGGGGAGGGGAGGATAGAGCTGCTGGCCCTGGAAGAAAACTGGGTGCTAAGGTTACAATTGGGCTGATACAAGGGGATGGGAGAATGGAACTGGAAGGGAGTGGATCTGAGAGGGGCTGCCATGGTATTTGTACTAGAAGGGACTGGTCAGTGGAGAAGGAGGGGGACTGGAAGGGAATGGACACCAGTGGCTGTCATGGGAATGCAAGTTGACATTGAAAGGTACTGGGAGTGAGGACTGGAAAGGGGCTGATACTGGGGAGGGTTACTGGGACTGGAAATAGGCTGATGGAAAGAAATGAAGAAAACGAAAGAAGAGATAAGAAATGGCAGATGGACCATAGACCACAGAAAGAGAGCTAAGAGAAGACAGGAAAGCGCAAATGCCTCAGATCGGGACCAGCATGATCAGAGAATAAATTGGTCAGACAACAAAGGTAGAAAAAATAATTTTATTTCATATTAATGATTTGACTACAAAATCATAATTTTGAAATCAAATCTTGTTACTTGTTATTGTGATTAATTATTGTGGTTTAAATAAGTAAATTTTATAAATAAAAACATATTGCAAAGGCCTATAATATATCGATAATTCAACAAACGATTACAGCGACAATGCGTTAACGGTAAAGGAAGAGACTCATTTGATTTTATCATTGGGGGTCATCACAAGTTGACCAATGGTAAAAGGGGTCACGGTATAAAAAAGGTTCAGAACCACTGCCAAAACTGAACACAATAAGAACATAAGAACATAAGATATGCCATACTGGGTCAGACCAAGGTCCATCAAGCCCAGTATTCTGTTTCCAACAGTGGCCAATCTAGGTCATATGTACCTAGCAGTTTCCCCAAGAGACACAAGTTCCACAATGCTTGTACTGTGTCAAGCATTGATATCTTTGGTCACTTCTTAATAATGGTTTATGAACCTTTCCTCCAGGAACTTGTCCAAACCTTTTTTAAACCCAGCTACACTAACAGCCTTTACTACATCCTCCGGTAACAAATTCCAGAGTTTGATTACACGTTGAGTGAAAAAATATTTTCTTGTATTAGTCTTAAATAGTTTACCCTGTAGCTTCATTGCATGTCCCCTAGTCTTTCTATATTCTGATAAGGTAAACAATCGATCTACGTTTACCCGTTCCACTCCGTTCATTAATTTATAGACTTCTATCATATCTCCCCTCAGCTGTCTCTTTTCCAGGTTAAAGAGCCCTAACCTTTTTAGCCTTTCTTCATAGGAGTATCCTTCCATCCCCTTTACCATTTTGGTGGCTCTTCTCTGTACCTTTTCTAAAATCGCTATATCCTTTTTAAGATACGGCGACCAGAATTGCACACAATATTCAAGGTGCGGTCTCACCATGGAACGATATAGAGGCATTATAATATCTTTTGTTTTATTTTCCATTCCTTTCCTTATCATACCTAGCATTCTATTTGCTCTCTTGGCCGCCACTGCACACTGGGCCGAGGGTTTTAACATGTTATCCACAATGACGCCTAAATCTTTTTCCTGGATGTTGGTTCCTAATGTGGAACCTTGCATCGTGTAACCATAGTTTGGGTTGTTCTTCCCTAGGTGCATAATCTTGCATTTGTCCACATTAAATTTCATCTGCCATTTTGATGCCCAGTCTTTCAATTTATCAAGATCCTCTTGCAATTTTTCACAATCCTCTTGGGTTTTAACAGCTTTAAATAGTTTTGTGTCATCTGCAAATTTGATAACCTCACTCGTTATTCCACTTTCCAGGTCATTTATGAATATGTCAAAAAGCAGCGGACCCAGCACAGATCCCTGGGGTACACCACTATTCACCTTTCTCCATTGGGAAAATTGGCCATTTAGCCCTACCCTCTGCTTTCTATCTTTTAACCAGTTCCTGATCCACAATAGTACACTGCCTCCTATTCCATGACTCTTTAGTTTTGCCAAAAGTCTCTGATGAGGGACCTCGTCAAAGGCTTTCTGAAAGTCCAGATACACAATATCAACCGACTCACCTTTGTCCACCTGTTTATTCACTCCTTCAAAAAAACATAACAGATTAGTAAGACAAGATCTTCCTTGTCTAAAGCCATGTTGGCTGTCTCTCATTAGTTTGTGACTATCTACATGCTGAGTAATTTTATTCTTTATGATGGTTTCTACCATTTTTCCTGGTACTGACGTCAGGCTGACCGGTCTGTAGTTTCCCGGATCACCCCTGGAACCCTTTTTAAAAATTGGTGTTACAATTGGCGATCCTCCAATCTTCAGGTATTAGAGATGATTTTAATGATAGTTCACAGATTACTGATAGCAGTTCTGTAATCTCATATTTCAGTTCTTTCAACACCCTTTGATGTATACCATCCGGCCCAGGTGATTTGCTACTCTTCAGTTTATCTAATAGTTGTAAGACATCTTCGCGATGTATCGATATTTCCTTCAATTCTTCTGCACCTTTAAATACCACTTCAGTCATGGGTAACATCCCTACATCTTCCTCAGTAAAGACCGAAGCAAAGAATTCATTCAGTCTCTCCGCTATCGCCTTGTCGCCTCTTAGTGCTCCTTTAACCCCTTTATCATCTAATGGACCAACTGACTCTCTCACAGGTTTTTTGCTACGAATGTACTTGAAAAGGTCTTTATTTCGCGTTTTTGCTTCCGCAGCAAGCTTCTTCTCAAATTCTCTCTTTGCCTGCCTTATCAATGCCTTGCATTTGACTTGCCAGTGTTTGTGCTGTTTCCAGGTTTCGTCGTTTGGCTCTTTTTTCCATTTCCTGAAAGATGCTTTTTTGGCAACAGCCTCTCTGACCTCACCTTTAAACCATGCTGGCAGTTTTTTGGACTTCCTTCCACTTCTTTTAAAGCGTGGGATACAGCTGGTCTGGGCTTCCAAGATAGTATTTTTCAACAACACACAAGCTTAATGTACGTCTTTAACCTTCGCAACTGCTCCTTTTAGTTTTTTCTTAACTGTTTTCCTCATTTTATCATAGTCTCCCTTTCGAAAGTTAAAAGGTAGTACTGTGGATTTCCTTACTATCCCTCCTCCACTAATTAAATCAAAGGCGATCATGGGGAGCGTGCGAGGAAAGAGGTTGGCTGGTTACCCTGTGCACCGCATTGGGATTCTTCTTGGCAGCCCGGAGCACTCGGTTCATCTGAGCGGCGCCTGCCCCTGACGTCATCCAGGGGCCTTAAAGCACGACCGCTACGCGGTACGCGGTAGCGGTCGCGTTCTCAAGGGGTTGGTAATGCTCCTTATGCGCTCCTTTGGCGCTCGAGGAGCTCGGGAGCTGGCTTGTGATTTGGTAGGATGGGCAAACGCAGGAAGCGTCATCAAACTGTGAGTATTGTGAACCCTACTAAAGTTGTCAAAGTTTCCGGTCCTATGGATAGACATTTGGTCGCCGTGGGAAATATGGAGGCTCAGGAAGTTGTTCCATCTGACTCTCAGCTCCCTAGTGATAGCTCCTCGACATCTCTGGGGGTTAGTATCTCTTCCCCTTCTGTTGGTAAAGGACCGACTGCCCCAGTTACCTCCTCACCAGTACAGGAGGTTTTGCTGCAGCAATTGGATTGTTTGCCATCTTCATCCCCTTCTGGGTCCTCTCTAGCCCTAGGGGTTGTCCCTTTACCCCGGGTTTTGCAGGTACCGGAGGGTTATGCTTCAGCACACCGGGACGGTTTATCGTCTTTACCTGCGGTTTCTCAGGAAATCTCCCTAGCGGATGTATGGCGGGTTCTATCTAGGATTGACTCTTCACTTGGCTCAATTGTATCTCAATTCTCAGATTTTTCAAGGGACTCTGTGGCGAAATTTACCCAGCATGATACTCAGATTGCTGTATTGGAACAAAAATGCCAGAAATTGGAAACTCAGTGTAATGTGTTACAAAATTCTTCGATGTCTTTTATAAAAGATAGTATTACCTTACATTTTCAGCAAGAAATGTTAGAAAATAGTTTGCGTGCTTCTAATGTGCGATGTTTAAATTTCCCGTATACTCGTTTTTTGTCTCCCCAAATTCTGTTTGACAAATACTTAGTCAAAGGTTTAGGTTATAGGGAAGACTCAAAACCACACATTGTAAAGTTGTTTTATATTTCTCGTAAAGGGACGGCACCAGAGGAGACGACCCCTGGAGCTGCCCCTGTAGTATCCCAGGATTCTCTGGACGTTTCTGCGTTCATTGAGTCCTCTCGGGATTTAATCTCAACACGAGCTACTCTTCTGGTATCATTTGCTTCTGAGGTTGAAAAGAATGCTGTGATGCGTTTATTTTTTACGAACAAAGAGGCTGCTTTCTGTGGGGAGAAAATTAATATGTTTCCAGACGTCTCCAGGACGACTCAGCTGCGTCGTCGGGGTTTTCTTATATTAAAGCCCCGCGTCCTAGCTATTGGTGCCACGTTTTTTTCTAAAATTTCCCTGCAAATGTCTAGTTACCTTTAAAGGCACCAAGTATGTCTTCTTGGAAACGTCAGCCTTGGAAACTTTTCTTTTGTCACATTCTACGCAGGTTAATAGTTAGTTTCTAGGTTGATTTTCTTTGTCACCAGATGGAAAAAAAGAGTAAAATGATTAGACCAGCTTCCCCTTTTCTTTCAGTTTTTCTTATGTAAAAAAAGTTTTTCCTTTCCTTGTTTTGATCAGTTTTCGCTCCCCATGATGTGGACTGTAATCTGTATGCCTATTATATGGTAATGTTTGTTTTGAAATGTTTGTATTCTTTGATTTTGCTCAATAAAATATTTTGAAACTTGAAAAAAAAAAAAAAAAAAAAATCAAAGGCGATCATGCTATGATCACTATTGCCAAGTGGCGCCAACACCCTTATCTCTTGCCCTAGATCTGGTGTTCCACTAAGGACTAGGTCTAATATGGCTTCCCCTCTGGTTGGTTCATGAACCAGCTGCTCCAAGAAGCAGTCATTTATTTCATCTAGGAACTTTATCTCCCTAGCATGTCCTGACGTGACACTGACCCAGTCGATACCGGGGTAATTGAAATCACCCATTATTATTACTGTGCTGTAACTTTTGTTAGCTTCCTTGATTTCTTTGAGCATTTCATCATCCATTTGGTCATTCTGGCCAGGTGCTCGATAGTACACCCCCACTGCCATTTACTTCCCCCTTTTATATGGAATTTCAATCCATATAGATTCTACAGCAGATTTTGTTTCCTGCAAAACTTTAATCCTTTCTGAGTCAATGCCCTCTCTAACATAGAGCGCAACCCCTCCACCAATTTTATCAGCTCTATCATTACGATATAGTTTGTACCCAGGTATCAGTGTCCCACTGGTTGTCCTCCTTCCACCATGTCTCTGATATTCCAATCATATCTAACCTTTCATTTAGTGCTATATATTCTAACTCTCCCATCTTATTCTTTAGACTTCTAGCATTTGCATACAAGCATTTTAGAGAATGTATTTTATTCATGTTAATTTGGCTATTGTTAGACATGGGTAAATTGGGATCTTTAAGCTCTGTCTGCTCCATACTTGAGGGCATTTGGGCTACTTTACACTTTTGTGGAACCTCTCTGCTTTTGGTAGTATCCTTCAAGGATACATTCTTCTGAACCATCCGCTCTTGGGTGACTGTCGGCTTTCCCCTAATATCTAGTTTAAAAGCTGCTCTATCTCCTTTTTAAAGGTTAATGCCAGCAGCCTGGTTCCATCCCGGTTAAGGTGAAGCCCATCCCTTCGGAAGAGCCCCTCCTTTCCACAGAATGTTCCCCAGTTCCTAACAAATCCAAAACCCTCATCTCTGCACCATTGTCTCATCCACGCATTGAGACTCCGGAGCTCTGCCTGCCTTTTGGGTCCTGCACGTGGAACAGGAAGCATTTCGGAGAATGCTACCCTGGAAGTTCTGGATTTCAACTTCCTACCTAAAAGCCTAAATTTTGCCTCCAGAACCTCCCTACCACATTTTCCTATGTCATTGGTACCGACATGTACCAAGACAGCAGACTCCTCCCCAGCACTATCTAAGACCTTAGCTAGGTGGCGCGTGAGGTCCGCTACCTTCGCACCAGGCAGGCATGTTACCAAGCGATCCTCACGTCCACCAGCCACCCAGCTTATCTACATGCCTAATGATCGAATCACCAACTATAACGGCTGTCCTAGCCCTTCCCTCATGGGCACATGGCCCTGGAGAAACTTCCTCGGTGCGAGAGGGTTTTACATCACCTGGAGGACAGGTCCTAGTTACAGGATCACTTCCTGCCACACCAGGGTGATGCTCTCCTGTCACGTGACCTCTCTCCTTCATGGCAACAGGGGTGCTGCCAGACTGGAGGTGGGACTTCAGGACTATATCCCTGTAGGTCTCGTCTATGTACCTTTCTGTCTGTCTTATGTTTTCCAAGTCTGCTACTTTAGCCTCTAGAGAACGGACTTGTTCCCTGAGAGCAAAGCGCTCCTTGCACCTAGTGCACACGTAAGACCTCTCACCAACTGGGAGAAAATCATACATGTGACACTCAATGCAAAAGACTGGAAAGCCCCCATCCCGCTGCTGGACTGCTGTCTGCATCTTAGTTTTAAGTTTGTGTCTAGATCTTTAAGTTCTTACTTACTAGGGATTGCTATGGGTATTTATACCAATAAAACTGTACCTAATACGTTTAATATACCTTGTTCACCTGAAGCTTAATTAATCTCAGGTCCTTAGTGTATGACTGATTTGGGTAATGAGCTTCACCTGAAAGCATCTCCTGTCTTTTAAGATGTGTAAGTACCTATAAAGCTATGATTATCCCAGGGGAGGGTGGGTGTGGGGAGGGAGGGAGGGAGGGAAATAACGCTTATTAAAAGAGGGCTGCTACACAGTACCCTGTCTTGTGCTGCTGAGGTAAGCTAAATTCTGATTTGATTTAAATTATAGCTCTTAGCTGCTGCTAGGCTCTAACTTCTTATGAAATGTAAACTACAAGCTCTCTGCTGGGTACTAAATTTAACCAGAAAGCTCTCTTCTGTGTGTTAAATTTAAACTAAAAGTACTTTGCTGTTACTTGGCCCTGAGTGACTATTAAATTTAAACTACAAGCTCTCTGCTGGGTATGAAATGTAACCAGAAAGCTCTCCTCTGTGTTTTAAATGCAAACTTTAATTGCTGTTACTAGGCCCTAACTGATCCAACAAAAACAGTGGGTTCACAGATTAAGTAGCTTTAATACAAAGAATTCTTTTTAGAAAATTACCCGAAGTATATTCTCACAGTTGCAGATTTCTCTCCAGAAGTAACAGGGCCCCCTTTCTGGTCCTTCAAGTGATCCTCATCGGTGACTTCTACAGTGGCATTAGTACCGCTTCCTTTCTGCTGGTAATTCTTTGTATGCAACCCAGCATCCTTTTGGCTCTTGCCACCGCATTGTCACATTGTTTTGCAACCTTGAGATCGTCAAAAACAATCACTCCAAGGTCCTTCTCCTGGTCTGTGCACAGCAACCTCTCACCCTTTATCGCATACAGTTACCTTGGGTTTCTGCTTCCCAAGTGTATGACACTGTACTAATTCACATTAAATCTTAACGGCCAAGCATTAAACCATTCTTCCAGCTTTTGTAGATCTTTCCTCATGTTATCCACTCCCTCAGGGTAGTCCACTCTGTTGCAAATTTTCGTGTCATCTGCAAAAAGAGACTTTCCCATTCCAGTCCTTCAGCAATATCACTTACAATATATTGAACAGTACTGGTCCCAGGACCGATCCTTGGGGCACATTGCTAATCAACTTCCTTTCATCCGAGTGAGTTCCATTTACCATCACCTTCTGTTGTCTGCCAGTTAACCAATTTCTGATCCAGTTCACTACCTTGGAACCCATCCCCAAGCTGTTTAGTGTATTGATAAGCTTCCTATGAGGAACAGTATCAAGGCTTTGCTGAAATCTAGTTAGATCACATCCATTGCATGCCCTTGATCTAATTCTCTGGTCACCCAGTCAAAGAACACAATCGGATTTGCTTGGCAAGATCGTCTTTTGGTAAAGTCATGTTGCCTTTGATCATGCAATTTGTTGGTTTTGAGAAAGTCCACTATTCGCTCTTTCAGGAGCGCCTCCATTACTTTTCCCGCCACCAAGGTAAGGCTTACTGGCCTGTAGTTAGTCACTTCTTCCCTATTACCACTTTTGTAAAGAGGTACCACATCAGCTCTTCTCCAGTCCTGTGGAACTTTTCCTGTCTCCAAGGATTTATTAAAAGCATCCTTTAATGGCCCTGCAAGAACCTCTCTGAGCTCTTTCAGTATCCTGGGATGTATCCCATCTGGTCCCATGGCCTTGTCCACTTTGAGTTTTGCAAGCTGTTCTGTGAATGGTGTGTTATCTACTCCATTCCCATTTGTATACTTGTCAATCACAGGTGGACCTTCTCCAGGATTTTCTTTAGTAAAAACAGAACAGAAATTTTTGTTTGGCATTTGCGCTTTTTCAATGTCACTTTTCACAAATCCAGCACTTGAGTCCTGCAATTCCACCTCAGATTTTCTTCCTCTTCCGAATATACTTGAAAAAAGTTTTGTCACCACACTTCACATCTTTAACCATCTTTTTTTCTGCATTGGATTTTGCTATCCTTATTTCTCTTTTTGTTTCTCTTAGTTTCATCCAGTATTCTTTTCTGTGTTCCTTTGTTTGCAAACTTCTGAATTTTGTGAAAGCTGTGTTTTGCCTTTATTTGTGCAGCCACTTCTTTGGAGAACCAAATAGGTTTCCTTTTCCTCTTGCTTTTATTTACTTTCCTTACATATGTATCTCTTGCCCCTTTTATTACCTCCTTTAGTTTAGCCCACTGCAATTTCATTTCTCTTATCCCCTCCCACCCTGCCAACTACTCCTGGCACTTGGCCTTTTTACTGAAGTCTGCATTTTTGTGAACACAGAACAGAAATATTAAGCAATTTTACTTTATCCACATCAGTTTCTACATATTCCTCCCCTTCACCCTTGAGTCTGACAATACCACTTTTGCCCTTCCTCCTCTCACTAACATATCTGAAAAATGGCTTATCCCCCCCCCCCCCCCATTTTATTGCATTGGCTATTTCCTCTTCTTTTTGTATCATTGTTTTCCTGACTACTTTGCTAGCCTCTCTAGGTTTTTCCAAATATAGATGCCTGTCTTCTCTCTGTGATCTCTTGTATTTCATGAAGACTCCCTCTTTTTCTTCACCTTTTCAGGTACTTCTTTTGAAACCCGTAGAGGTCTCCTTTTCCTTTTACCTTTATTTACCATTTTAACAAAAAGGTTGGTTGCCCTTAAAATATTCCCTTTCAGTTTTGCCCACTGTTTTTCTACATCCCCCAGCTGTTCCCATCCTGTTAGCGACTCCTTGAGGTATTGGTCCATCTTGGCAAAGTTATTTTTCCTAAAGTCAAAGACCCTTGCTTTTGAATGGATTTTATCAGCCCTAGTCCTCATACTGAACCACACCATCTGGTGATCACTGGATGCGAGATGATCTCCTACTATGACATCAGAAACACTTTCCCATTGGTAAACACCAAGTCCAGTATGGCCCCTTCATGTGTGAGTTCTGTTACCAGTTGCCTAACTAGTTCTTCCTGTAAAGAATCCAGGATCTCCTTACTTTTAGATGGCACTGCAGCAGGGATGCACCAATCAACATTCAGCATATTGAAATTCCCTATCAGTAGCACTTCCCCTTTCCTGGCAATGTTGTGAATGTCTTTTATTAAATCTCTGTCCACTTCTTCTCCTGTGAAGGAGGTCTATATATCACGCCAATGCAAATGGATTTCTCTTTACCTCTTTCTAGTTTAACCCACAGTGCCTCCTCTCTCCCTTTTAAGCCTTGTATTTCCATAGCTTTAATTTTATTTTTTTACATATAGTGCCACTCCTCTTCCCCTTCTTCCTACCCTGTCCTTTCTGAATTAAGTATAGCCTGGTATAGTTACATCGCAGTCATGGCTGTCCGTGAACTATGTCTCCGTAACCGCCACTAAATCAAAGTCAGCCTCTCCCATTAAAGCTTCAACATCTGTGATCTTATTTCCCATGCTATGGGCATTTACACACACCGCTTTCCAGATATTGCCCCTTTTACCTATTTCCATAAAGGTATTTAATGTTTCACTTACCTGGGGGCTTTCTTCATCCATCCCCAACGAATCTAGTTTAAAGCCCTCTTCAGTTGGTTAGCCAGTCTGCTACTGAAGACACGTTGACCCTTCTTGGACAGATGGATGCATTCTCTGCTCTGCAACCCTTGGAACAGCATCCCATGGTCCAGGAAACCAAAATGCTCATGATGACACCATCCATGCAGCCATGCATTCATCTCCAGGATGTGAGCTTCTCTGCCTTGCCCTTTACCCTCAACAGGGAGGATTGAAGAGAACACCACCTGCGCCCCTATCTGCTTCACTCTGTCCCAGAGCCATGAAGTCACTTTTGATACACTCAGAGGAATACCTGGCAGTATCATTTGTGTTGATATGAATGAGCAACATCAGGTAATAGTCAGTGGGCTTGATGAGTCTCGGCAAAATCTCCATAACATCTCTGATTTTGGTACCTGGCAGACAGCATACCTCTCTGGACATCAAGTGTAGTCAGTAGATGGATACCTCAGTTCTCTTCAGAAGAGAGTCACCAACCACCACTACCCTTCGCTTCCTTGTGGTCACTGATTTCTGCAACTTTGGGGTGCTTGAGCGTTGGTTCTTCCCTTTCCTGGGATGTTTTCACCTCCTCCACTTCCAGGGCTGCATAATGGTTCTTCAGTTCAAGGGCTGGAGGAATTGGATTAGTGATTCTGCAGGCCCTGGTGACTTGTGCCCAACTGTACAACAATCTAAGCCACTCAACTGTGAAATATGCGACGTGGTTATATGAGAACTGTTTAATCACATCCACAGTAATCCAACAACTGTAAAAGTAGCCCTATAAGATCTGTATTAGCCTGTTAGACGTATCAACTACTGTAATTTGTCATTGGTGCTACATTGTTACTCCACCTGCTCTCCAAACCTATTTATCCTAATCCTTCTGTTGCATGCCCATTGCTTAGAAGTACTACAGCCAAATACTAGCGTTTACACTCCTGTTACACACTAGCGCTACCCATTGCTATTGAATCCTCCTGCCCATCATATCCCCCCCTCTGCTCACATCACCTACAAACAGCAACGCATTAGCCACTGTCCCAAGTCTGTCATTTGACCTTCCCTCATTTTGTCAGTAGGTCCCTGGCCAATATTTATTTATTTAGCTGTATTTATATCCCGCTTTTCACCGGGTCAAAGCGGTCAATTGGGGGATACATTTAACACGAGGGGATATGAGACACATATGTTAATACTTACAGGGAACATGGGCAATGGAGGGTTAAGTGGCTTGCCCAAGACCACAAGGAGTGCCTATAGGACTAGAAATCCCAGACCCTCCGGCCTGAGATTGCTGTCCCCAGGTGGGACTTGAACCCCCGGCCCTCCGGCCTGAAGTACCTTGTCCTAACCACTAGACCACTCCTCCCTTAGGCCAACTTAGGCTCACCTCCCTTCAAGATGGCACCCTCCTTACTAGCCTTTACCAGCTGTTTCCTTGCCAACCTATTATGCAGTGCCTCCATTCTCACCACCAGCTACAGCCCCATTCCAGTCTTACAAGACTTAGGAAGGAGATGTTTTGATGGCCCCCATCATCCACCAATAGAGACTAAGCCTAACCTACACCCGCATTTTCTCTACATAGCCCTTCAGCATACCACAAAGTCCTGGGTAGAGAAGCACTTAGATCCTCGCAACTTGAAATGCACCCTCATAAATGCACGCTCGGTCCGCATGAAATGGACAGCTATCTCCGATCTTATATCCAATTACGACTTAGACATTCTCCTGGTCACAGAATCATGGTTGACCGACTCGGATTCAGTCCTCCTTCACCACCTCATCCCTCCCAACTTCTCAATCTACACCTGCCATAGAACTAACTGCAGAGGCGTAGGTGCCTTCATCCTTGTAAAGATGGATCTCCAATTCCAACTACTCTCTTCCACTAGTACCACACACCTCGACTCAATCATCATAACCAACGAATACATTTCCATCTGTCTTATTTACAGATCCCTGTCTTCTTCCCCTGAAGATCTCTCGACTATAATAGACCTTGCCTGCAACCCCATGAACCCACTCATACCAAACTGGATAATGGGTGACTTTAACTTGCCAGCTCTCCAAAGCACCCATGCCAAAGCTTTCCTCGAAGTACTCACTGAGTTGGGTTACAAACAGATAATCGACGCCCCTACCCACTCAAGAGGAAATAAACTGGACCTCGTCTTTGGGCTGGTAGCTGATAGCGGTGCAAACTACAACTGCTCTCTATCACCCCACTACCATGGTCTGACCACAGCTTAATTAAATTTCAGATGCCCATGTTTCAGGGGCACAACACTCCTCGGAAGGCCGCCGATGCTTCCTCAGCTCTCACAGGACGATTCCTGCTCTTCAACAAAGAGGAGATCATCGACAAAGTCCTACCAAACCCAGCATGGCATCACCTGGAACAGCCTTAGCTCCTTTGCACTTCTTCTTGCCTCAAATAAGCTACCAAGAAGAAGGCAAACAGCACGATGGTACTCTTCAGACCTACAAACTTCACTGCTCCTCCTCAGGAAGCTTGAAAGATGTTGGCGACACTCATGGTCCTCGGGCGATCATGCAGCCTACATCTCCCACCTTAAAGTACACCGCGAAGCAGTTTCCAAGAAAATGAAGGAATACCACTCCAATCTCCTGCTCTGCTCCCTAAACAAATCTTTTGACCTCTTTAACATCGTCAAGACCCTTACTAAAGAGCCTTCTCCACCCAACCAGGCTTGCTACACTCTCAGGAATTCGCTGACTACGTGCCAAAACCAGCCTAACCAGCACCTCCCTCCCCATTTCCACACCAAGTCACACGCCACACTCCCTAACACTGTTGACCTCCTTCACACCCCCTTCTGAGAGGTTCATCGAGGACACCATCCATTAACACCACCACATCTCCCAATGACCCTTGTCCAGCATTCTGGATAAGATCGCTGCATGCTGAATTCAGCCCAATCTTAGCTAAGATTATGGAGCTGTCCTTTTCAACAGGGGCATTCCCCCAGATTCTAAAGCAAACCTCCATCCGGCCCCTTCTAAAGAACAGCAAGCTGAACCTGCAGAAGGCAGAATCTTATCGACCAATCTCCAGCATCCCCCTGTTTGCCAAGATAATCGAGAAGGTCATTCAACTCCAAATCCAGCACCACATTGAGACTACCACTCCTCTTGACCCATGTCGGCATGGCTTTAGAGAATTCCATGGTGTCGAGACACTCCTCAGCACACTACTCACCGGGATTGATAACATTAGACAAGGCTATGCACTAATCTTCATAGACATTGTTTCCGCTTTCGACTCGGTCAACCACAAGATGCTCCTTACACGTCTTCAAGAGAAGGGAATCCATGGTTCAGCCTTGAGTTGGTGCAAGTCCTACCTGTCAGACAGATGGCAACAAGTACAAATTGACTCTACTACCTCTGAGCCTTTTCATCAAAAGCAAGGCGTCCCCTAAGGCTCCTCTCTCTCTCTGCCCTCCTTTTCAATGTCTATATGCAGCCCATCTGTTCAATCATCCGCTCCTTTAATATCTCCTGCCATGTGTATGCTGATGATGTACTGCTGTTCACACCATTCTCTGTTGACCAGCCTGACTTCTCGTCATTAGCGAGCTGCTTTGATGCTGTTACTGACTGGCTCTGCATGCAAAGCTTCAGAATCAACTTCAATAAGACGAACATCCTATTTATCACAAGGAATCAATCTTTCACCCCTCCTGCTTCGATTAAGGTGAGAGACACAGAGCTCCCGAGCAGGCCCACCATCCGCTACTTGGGTATCACCCTAAACCAGCAGCTCGACATGAAAGCACATATAAGCAACACCATCAAGGCAGTCTACCACAAGATACGTACAATTCGCCACCTATGTCCCCTACTGGAGCCTGCTGATTTCCGAATGATCTTTCAAGCTCTTGTAACCCCCCACTTCGACTACACCAACGCCATTCTGCATGGTCTCCCTAAGAGCACACTTAATCCACTACAACTGGCAATCAATGCTGCTGCCCGCATCCTGCATTGAGCCTCCAGAAGAAACCACATAATTCCTATTTTGCAACACCTCCATTGGCTTCCTATCCACTGCAGGCTCACCTTTAAAGTACTACTGCTTATCTTCAAAGCCCTTAACAACCTATCCTCCACCTCCCTCATGGACCTTGTCCACCCCACTCCTCAGAATAGATCCAGAAGATCGGTTGCTGCTAAAACACTCGCTGTCCCCAATGCAATTGCAAAATGCTCCCTCGCGACAAACAGAGCCTTTGTGTTTTACGCACCTATACTTTGGAATGCCCTCCCTACCACTAGCCAGTCTATTTCTGACCTCGCACAATTTAGGAAGGCTCTAAAGCACCACCTTTTCCTTCAGCATTACTCCCATACTGGTGACATGACTTAACCCAGCATACCCTCCCTATCTGTCATGACGGCATAACCCAGCACACCCTCTCTGTCATGTTGACATAACCATATCCGTTGGTACAATTACTCGACTTGTATATAGTTATCCCTGTTGAAACCCAAGTTGTATTACCTGTTCTTTGTAAAGTTCAATGTATGTTTCAGCCTGCATTGTACAAATTAATGTTATTTGTAAACCGCACTGATTCTAAAGAGTGTGGTATAAAAAAGATTTAAATAAATAAAACCTTCGTCATTCTGTAAGCTGCCATCTTCACCTCTGCTGGAGAGCTTGGATGTTTCAAGGAGCATCTCATCAATTCTCCTTAGCCTCGCCACCTCTTCTCTGAGCTCCTGCACATGGAACCGGTCCTCCAGCTGGCATTGGGGATCTCTGTCTGGACAACAGCTTTGGCAATACAATTTTTCTCAGTCATTGTTCAGTTGGTGGAGTTTTGGTACCTGTTGAAACAAGAGAGAGAGAGACCTATCAAAGTACCAGCCTATTTCTCAGCTGTCCTTTCAGAGAAAAAGCAGTTAACCTCTCTTAAGTGTGTTTTAAACATGCTGTTCTAATTTTCTGTGTGTAGCCAATTGGGGAGTTGCCCTGTAAAGCAAGAAGGCTCACATGGGGTAAGCAGGAACTGGGGTGAGTAGGGAGGGAATTAACACCTGATGAGGTGTCAGTGGCTTCAAAGAGCTGGGAAAGAGACGAAAAACAGAGTTTTAACCCTACACCACTAAAGAAAATATTTCCCCCTTTGAAATGAAGTACCAAAAAGAATGTAACTTTGTTTTAAAAATATGCCAAAACCCTTTAAAGAGCTCTCAGACAGAGAACTAGTAATTAAAAGCCACACACTCTCTTATGTTTGCTTGAAATGCAGAGCCCCTTTTAGGAATGTTTAAACCTTCAAGGTTCTGAAGACTTTTATGCAGTCCTCCGCTGCCCTCTGTTCTTTCACAGGCTAATCAGGCCCACTAACTCCTGATGAGCTGTCAGTAGCTTCAAAGAGCTGAGAAAGATTAAAAGCAGAATTTTAAATCTACACCTCTGAAGAAAATATTTCCCCTTTTGAAATCAAGCACCAAAAAGAATGTAACTTTGTTTTAAAAAATGTCAGAACCATGGCTGTGTCGGTGGTCAACTTGTGCTCGATCTCTGTGGAGGAGATCTTCAGGACTGCAACGTGGTCCTCTGTCCATACTTTCAGAAGTCATTACTGTCTGGATAGGGATTCCTGACATGACAGCAACTTCAGCCAAGATGTGCTCTGGCATCTCTTTGGGAATTAGGTTCAAACTCCTTCCCACCGGCCCCTCTGACCATTCAGGCTACCAAAAATGTGTATTCCTCAGGGATGCTGAACACTGAAGATGCTGAATCATTCGAGTCCCATAGAGGAACTACCCACACTGTTTTCTTATGTTGTTTGGTTCTGTTGCCCCTGTTGGGCTTTTTGGCCTCCTCTATTTCAGTAGTCTGTAGCTTGACAGTACTATCTGTGAGGACTTATTTCTACTTGTCCACAGAGAAAGAGTAGTTACTCACCTGTAGCATGTGATCTCCAGGAACAAGCAGGAATGAGTCTTCACATATGGGTATCGTCGGTACCGACGGAGCCTGTGCGGGAACGCTCCCCAGCGTCCAAAAGGAAAGCTTTTGGGAGCATCCCACAGCACCTGCGCGCTGCCTTCCCGCCTTTCCTAACCGCCTCTCTCCAGTTCTTCTTTTCCACAGAGCCAGCAGGTCGTGTTCCTGTCACCGCTGAAGAATTTCTTTTTTATTTTATTTCTTTGGTCGCGCGTCTGCCTTCTCAGCGCTGGACCGGTACCGCCGGTCTTTTCTTTCTTTATTAAAAAAAAAAAAACTACTACTGTTTTTCCTCACTTCAGTGCATTTTCTTCTTAGCCTTAGGCCTAGAACTTCCTCATGGAAAAGCCCGCTTCTGGGTTTAAAAAATGCACGAAGTGCAGCGGCACTATTTCTGTCACTGACACCCATGAATGGTGTCTAAAATGTTTAGGTCCTGACCACTCCATTGCGGATTGTGAGTCCTGCTCCATGATGTCTAAAAGAGGTCTACAGAATCGAGCAGCTAAGCTCAGTACCCTGTTTCCCTTAGATGCGGCTTCGGTTGCATCAACGTCTTCCAGGGCTGCTTCTTCCTCACATGGATCTCAGGTAACCAAACTTAAATCCAGCCGGTCCTCGAAGGGTAGATCTCCCTCTAAGTATCGAGGTGCCTCCGGGCTTGCCCTCGAGGAATCCGCACCGGCAAAATTACCCCGGTGGGAGGCTCCGGCTTCCAAAGCTTTATCTATGGGGTCACAGGTTGACATCAATGGCTCGGCCTCGACCGATCACCTGTTGCCATGTTCTGGGGTACCGGTGGTTCCCACTGGTACCGACATCCAGACATTGGTTGCGTCAATGGATCAGAATATCCTGACCATGCAGCGTGCCATAACAGCATTCATACAAGCTGCGACGCCTTCGGTACTGCAACAAACTCCGTTGCCAGTACCGACCCCGGCACCGTTATCGACATCGGTTCCGGTGCCAGTACCGATTGCATCGACATCCACTTCGGGGTCGACTGCAGCGGTACACTGTTCAGTGATGCCCATCGGTACCGATCCAGTACCGATCACTCCCTATGTCGATACCACCGGGTATGCGTATCGGGCTCTGCAGGAGCATCCAGACAGGCGATACTTCGATTCCTCTGAAGACTCTGATGAATCAGAAGTCTCTGTCGAAGCATCGGTGATTCATCCTCAGGAGCCCTCTTCTCCAAAAAGGAGAATGTCTCCTCCAGAGGACTTGTCTTTTCAAGACTTCATTAGGGAAGTGGCCAGGGGTCTTTCCATCTCAGTGACCTCTGAAACAGAGCCTAGAGCAAAAAAATTAGATTTTACAATATCCTAAGGCTCCTAAAGAGGCAGCCACTTTACCAATACATGAGATTCTTTATGATCACATGTTGGGCATATGGGAGACTCTTCTCACCACTTCCCCTCATTCTTGCAGGTTGGACTCCATGTATCGTGTTCCTCCTTGTCCTGGCTTTCATAAGACTCAGCTCCCCCACCACTCTATTGTGGTGGAGTCTGCTATGAAGAAGATAAAGAGTACAAAAAGGCACTCTTCTGCTCCTCCAGGTAGAGAATGCAGAACCTCAGATGCCTTTGGCAGGAGAATTTTCCAGGCCAGTATGCTTGTTGCCAGAATCAACTCCTATAGTCTCTATATGGGGATGTTTCTAAAAGAAGTTACAGATCACCTGCAAACTTTATCTCCTTTTATTGCAGAAGATAAAAAGGAAGAGTTCCTCACTTGACTCAAACATGCGCAGGATATTTCCAAGTTTTCCAACCGTGCAGCCTTTGACTCTTTTGAAGGTGCCAGCAGAGCCTCGGCCATTGCCATAGGTGCACGCAGAGTTGCTTGGTTACAAGCTTCTGATTTGGAACCTTGGGTTCAAGATGGACTAGGAAACCTTCCTTGTACAGGTGAAGATCTTTTTGGCAAAGATTGGCAAGCAAGGGCCACTCAAATGGATGCTGAAAATTCTGCTTTAGATAGACTTTCAAAGTCTACTTCTGCTCCTTTTAAGAAAAGGTTGTTCAAAAAAGGTTTTTTCCCAAAAAAGGGAAATATTATTCTGCTTATGGTCAGCAGTCTTCTACTGCAGGTCGTTTTGCTACAAGGAGACAGCAACAACTGAAACAGGCCAAGCCTAAGGCTGCTAGAACTGCTACGGCCCAACAGCCTCAGCCTCCTCAGGGCCTTTGACTTACCACTAGAGAGCTTAGCCTTTCTGGCTCTAGAACATCCAGAGCCTCTCACCATTCCAGGAAGGTTGGTTTACTTTGCTTCCAGATGGAACAAATCACACCAGAGCAGTGGACCCTCTCCATCATAAGGGAGGGGTACAAGCTTCATTTCTTAAACCTTCCTCCTCACACCATGGTGAGACAGTTCAATTCTCGGACATCTCGACCTTCTGGGTCAGGAGATTACTACCCTTCTTGCCCAAGGGGCAATAGAAGAGGTACCCCTCCTTCAACAGGGCTCAGGGTTCTACTCCCCCCTACTTTCTTATTCCAAAGAAAACAGGGGGCTACAGACCCATATTAGATCTCAGAGAATTGAACAAGTTTCTATACAAGGAGAAATTCAAGATGATTTCTCTAGGTACTCTCCTTCCATACCTTCAGAGTCAGGATTGGCTTTGCTCTCTAGACCTCAAGGATGCGTACACCCATGTCCTCATCCATCCAACACACAGAAGGTTCCTTCGGTTCCTTTATCAAGGAAAGCACTACCAATACAGAGTGCTTCCTTTTGGTCTGGCCTCTGCACCAAGGGTGTTCACAAAATGCATGGCAGTAGTAGCAGAATTTCTACGCACTCTAGGGATATTCGTATTCCCATATCTGGACGATTGGCTCATCCGAGCTGCATCCCAGTCAGAGGCCCAGACTTCTCTAACCTGCACAAGGCGTATTCTTCAGTATCTGGGACTTGTAATAAACATTCCAAAATCCCATCTCACCCCCACTCAGTCTCTAGAGTTCATAGGGGCCTTGCTGGATACCACACCGCAAGGGCCTATCTTCCCCAGGCCCGTTGCCTACGCTTGGTGCAGTTAGCCTCATAAATTCAGTTAAAATCCCATTTAACTGCTCGAGAGATGTTACAACTGTTAGGCCACATGGCATCCACTGTGCATGTGGTTCCTTACGCTCGCCTTCACATGAGGGCAGCTCAGTGGACTCTGTCCACCCAATAGACCCAGGCATCAGGTTGCCTGTCAGACAAAATAGCAACCTCCAGTCGCCTCTTTTGGTCCCTCCAGTGGTGGAAGTCCACTCAAAATCTGTTGCTGGGGTCCCCCTTTCAACAGGTGTTACCCCAAGCAACCCTTACAACAGATGCCTCCCCAAGAGGTTGGGGAGCTCATCTTCAAAATCTCTCCACTCAAGGCGTCTGGTCTTTACAGGAGACATCTCTACATATCAACCTCTTAGAGCTCAGAGCAATCTTTCTAGCTCTGAGTCTTTCACACCCTGCTCAGCTACAAGACAGTCCTCATCCACACGGACAACCAGGTAGCCATGTTCTACGTGAACAAGCAGGGTGGAACTGGCTCTCTGTCGCTTTGCAACAAAGCTCTGAGATTGTGGGCCTTTGCCAGAGAGCATCAGATTCATCTCATGGCAGTGTATCTTCCAGGGGTTCAAAACTCTTGGGCAGACAGACTCAGTCGAGTTCTGCTTCCACACGAATGGTCCCTCCATGGGGACCAGATAGCCAGGATCTTTCGAATATGGGGAACCCCAGACAGAGACTTGTTTGCAAGTCCGTGGAATGCCAAACTTCCCCGGTTCTGTTCCAGAATTCCGTGTCAGGGAGTTCAGGCCAGGTATGCCTTCCTCCTTCATTGGGGGCAAGACTTCCTTTATGCCTTTCCACCCATTCCCCTAATTCCCAAGACACTCTTCAAACTTCAGAGAGACAAGGGGTCTATGATCCTCATAGCACCACATTGGCCACGCCAAGTGTGGTACCCTCTACTTCTGCATCTCTCCCAAGCTCCCTCCCTGGACTTGGGTTCTGCTCCAGACCTCCTGTCCCAGTAGGAGGGAACATTTTGGCACCCAAATCCCCAGTCTTTTCACCTCAGAGCCTGGTTGCTGAAGGCCTAGACCTTCAAGATTTGCATCTTTCTCAGCAAGTAAAGGATATCCTTCATGCTTCCAGAAAGCCTTCCACCAGACGTTCCTATGCTTTTAAATGGAAAAGGTTTACCATTTGGTGTGCAGAGAAGGGTCTTAACCCTCTTGCAATACCTCTGAATTCTTTACTAGAGTATTTGCTGCATTTATCCCATGCAGGCCTTAAAACAAATTCAGTAAGAGTCCATTTGAGTTCTATTGCAGCGTTCCTTAAGCCTCTCAATGGACAACCTATTTCCTCTCATCCTCTTATAGCAAGATTCATGAGAGGCCTTCTTTTGACTAAACCTCCCATTAGACCACCTCCAGTGGCATGGGACTTGAATCTGGTTCTGGGCCAGCTTATGAAGCCACCCTTTGAACCCTTGGCCAATACCTCCTTGAAATTTCTTTCCTGGAAGGTTATTTTTCTCATTGCAGTCACTTCAGCTCGCCGCATCAGTGAGCTGCAAGCCTTGGTGGCTAATCCTCCTTACACAAGGTTCCATCATGACAAGGTGGTCCTTAGGACTAATCCACACTTTATGCCTAAAGTGTCTCACCTTTTCATCTGAACCAGGAGGTTTATTTACCTGTCTTTTTTCCAGGACCTCATGCATCAAGTGCTGAGAGGAATCTTCATACCCTAGATTGTAAAAGAGCTCTCGCTTTTTACTTACAAAGGACACAGCAACATAGAAAGTCCTCTCAACTCTTTGTTGCTTTTGATCCCTCTCATTTAGGACTTCCAGTCTCTAAGAGAACTCTGTCCAATTGGATTGCTCAGTGTATTTCTTTTGCCTACCAGAGTAAGAACCTTTCTCTGGAGGGCCATGTCACAGCTCACAATGTGAGGGCCATGGCAGCCTCTATGGCTCATCTCATTTCTGTTTCCATCGACCAGATCTGTCGAGCGGCCACCTGGGCCTCGGTTCATACCTTCACAGCCCATTACTGCTTGGACAAGGACTCCCGCCGGGATGCCTTGTTTGGTCAGGCTGTTCTCAAACACCTGTTCCATACCTAACCAACTCCTACCCTCCATCCCTGCCTGGATGCCTGAGATTCATGGGTGGAGGTAGAGCCCTTCACAGGGACTCACAACCTGGGTGATCTCCCAGGCATCTCTAGCTGGGGAGTCCCCATATGTGAAGACTCATTCCTGCTTGTTCCTGGAGATAGCACAGTTACTTACCTGTAACAGGTGATCTCTGGGAACAGCAGGAATAAGTCTTCACAACCCTCCCACCTCCCCTAGGAGTTGTATCTCTCTATCTTTCTTTCCTTTCCTCACTCTCTCTTTGTCTCAGCTTTAAAACTCGAACTGGAGAGAGGTGGTTAGGAAAGGCGGGAAGGCAGGGCGCAGGCGCTGTGGGATGCTCCCAAAAGCTTTCCTTTTGGACGCTGGGGAGCGTTCCCGCGCAGGCTCCGTCGGTACCGACGATACCCATATGTGAAGACTTATTCCTGCTGTTCCCAGAGATCACCTGTTACAGGTAAGTAACTGTGCTTTCTCCCTGGACAGCAGGAATAAGTCCTCACAACCCTCCCACCTCCCCAAGGGGTTGTTTTTCTGGATACTGCTTTGATATTCTACTGGAGAAGATGGTGCTATGGCAGGCAGGAAGGCCAGGTGCTCATGCGCAGTGGAGTCTCCCAAAAACTTTGAGTAAAAGTTGGGGAGTGTTTCCACGCAGGACTCTATCGTTGATGTCGCCCATATATGAGGACTTCTTCCTGCTGTCCATGAAGAACACCTGCTACAGGTGATTAACTGTGCTTTATTGGTATGCACATTACATTATCTTAGGGGAGATGGGGCTTAAACACTAAAGATAGTAATAAGGGCTTGGAATACGGAACTTTTATGCTTTTTTTTTTGAAATGTTGCATTTTGTTGTATGACTCTACCTTGTTGCTAGTAAGATATTAGATTTATTATGTGTTTGGATTTTTTTTATTTGTAATAAGATTTTGTTGTATTTTGAGGCGTTTGTGGGAAATAATCAATAATTGTAAAAAGAAACCAAACCTTTTCTTAAATTCAGATTTCATACAACTACTGTGTTTCCCCAAAAATAAGACCGGGTCTTATATTTTTGCTCCAAAAGATGCACTAGGGCTTATTTTCGGGGTAGGGCTTTTTTTTTTTCATATACAACAGCTGATTGGCTGTTACCTCATGACAGGCAGCCAATCAGTGTAGTGTTACCGTAGTATGCTGTTGCTGCTGCTGCTGCGGGCGGCGCGCACAGGGAAGCGGTGGATGCGGGCAGCGTGACAGCACAGAATGAGTGGCGCTGCAGCTCCCGCCCGCACAGATGATGGAAGTGGCCCGCAGCACAGCACCGGCACCAGATCGGCGTTGGGGAGTGGAGCAGGAGGAAATCTCCTCCCCAGTCCACCCGCCAAAGCCAATCAAGCCACAACAGCACCAACTACAGTACTTAAAAGAGAGCGCCCTGGGCGGGCGCGAAGGAAGTGGCCCGCAGCAGAGCACCGGCACCTGATTGACGTCAGGGAGTGGAGCAGGAGGAAAGCTCCTCCCCGGTGACGATCCCCCCCCCCCCCCACCAGGTACCAAATCTGTCAGACATGATGTGCACTAGGTCTTAGTTTCAGGGTAGGGCTTATATTATGGTAATCACAGAAAAACGTGCTAGGTCTTATTTTCAGGATAGGTCTTATTTTTGGGGAAACACGGTAGGAGAGTGACTTTAGAGAGGTCATTGTCTTTCATTCAGTGCTCTCTGCAACAGGAACTGTGGAAACATGTAACCGTTTCAAAGAGACTGATTCTTTTCTAGTTTTGCCTTATTCCATTTGTGGTGGTGTAGGATTTTTTTTTTGGCTAAAGAAATTAGAACTCCATGAATGCAATGGGGTAAAATAGACTAGTTGAGTCTTAGGGTTGATCTGGGCGAGTTGGTAAACCTACTTGCCACCTAGGGTTTTACAATCTGAATTCTGATGTTGGTATCTATATCAAATACCAAATAAGAATAGAAAATATTAGTAGCAATCCAAAATATGTTGGAATTTTTTCAGTGGGTGACAGGTGAAAATTTTATATTGTGGCTATCATGAGCTATAGTTTGGAAACTAGAATGTATAGATGAAAGATGCATGTGCGCTGAGGTTCTAGATTTTTGTTTTGCTCATTGCCTAACCAGGCTTTGTTTTCTAACTACCATATTTGGGAATTTGAAAACTGCATGTCCCTTGTGCCTACCCAGGCACTATGCTTTATCTATCACTGTATTAAATTCCTGATCGTGTCCCAGTCTAGTCCCGAGACCTCTGGGTTCCCCATCTTATCCAGCAGCTTGGAGACTGAGAAACTCCTCTTTTTATGACATCACCAGTATATCTCTCCGGTGCCCGCCTCATGCCAACCAGTTGCCTCAGTCTCCAAGCAGCTGGATAGATGGGAGCCCGGGGGTCTCGGGCTTATTTGAGAAACAAGGCCTAAGCTACTTTAAATTCCTTTATTTGGGGGTTATGAGCAGTATTTTCCTTTTGTTCTGTTGTTTTTCCTAGGGTCCTGGGACCTTAAGGATTACAGCACAATTTATTTCCCCCCTCCTCCTTCTGTGCCTGATTTAGAACGCAGCCTGCCTCAGACGTTTGCCTGTTCCGGCAGCGCTGCTGTTTAGCTGAGAGGCTTCTTTAATTTTCAGAGAGTGAGGGGAGGTCATCCGGCGCCATGCAGAGTGACCTGCCTGCTCGTGCGCCTGGCCTTTTCTCCCGCCGCGCGATCCTCTGCCCCAGGGGGTTGGCTTCAGCGGGCAGCGATTTCACTGCCTTCGGTCCCGGGTTTCTAATCCCTAAGGCAGTCTCCGGTGCACGAACAGGTGCGATTTCTTGAGAGGGCATCTCTTAAAGGTAAGAGCTTGGATCTGGCAGCTCGCTTTTGGGGCGGCGCGCGCTTTTCTTTCCCGGACCTAGCTGCGTGGCGGCGGCGTGGTCACACAGCCTTGGGCGGTTCGGTGCGTTGTGGAGATAGGGGGTCCCTTTCTCTAGAGCACGCCTGCGTGGTCCTAGGTTTATTTCTTTGCACCGGGAAGATCGGGCGTTAGTCGGGGGGACCTGTCGGTCCTCGGCGGTTTTTTGTTTTTATTTTGCTCAGTAAGCGCCAATCTGGGGTGGTGCCTCCTGCCACGTTATCCTCAGACTAAGCAATTATTTGGCCATAATGCCTTCCAAGCCCCTCTGCGTGGTGTGTGGGGCCAGGAAGGTTTCTGTAGCCGGGGTCTGTAAGACCTGTGTGGGAGAAGCTGGGGATTCTGAGCAGCCTTCTGCCCACACAGACCAGGCCTCAGGGACTGGACCTGAGGCTGCAGCTGCTCTTTCAGCAGTTTTGGAGCAGGACGAGCCTGTGGCTGGCCCTTCTTCCGGTACTAGTGGTCCATCCTCTCAGGTGGCCTTTCCCAGGGAACTGTCAGCCATTTTTTCGCAGCAGTTTGTGGCCCTGCTGCTGCAGCAGTCTGCGTTCACCAATGTGCTGCAGCAGCAGTTAGCAGGGACCAAGGGCGACAGAAAGCGCCCGGCGTCTCCACAAATTCCGCCTCCCGCGGCACACAGCAAGAAGCCCCGTGGTGACAGGAAGTTGACGGGTCCTGCGGGAGGTTCGGAGGATCCTTTCTCAGAGGAGGATAGTTCCAGTATGGATTTGGAAGATGAATTAGAGGGTGAGATCCAGGAGTGTGAAGATCAGGCCAGGGTGGTGCGAGTCTTCCGAAAAGAGGAGTTGCCAGCTCTCATTGCCGAGTCTCTTAAGGCGCTCAACATACCAGTGCCAGGGGATGCGGGAGATGAAACGCTAGAGGACCCCTTGCTTCAGGTGTTCAGACGGACTCAGAGAGCCTTTCCAGTCCATAGGGTTTTTACGGAAATGATTCAGGAAGAGTGGAACGTTCCGGAGGGTCCCTTGAAGGGCTCTAGGGCTATGAGCCGGTTGTATCCCTTATTGGACAAGGACAATCGCCCAAAGTGGACGCAGCCGTTTCGGCTGTGACCAAGAAGACGACCATCCCGGTTGAAGGGAGTGCTGCCCTCAAGGATGTTCAGGACAGGAAATTGGATGTGCTCCTGCGGCAGGTTTTTGATATTAATGCCATCTCTTTACAAGCGGCTATCTGCGGTGCTTGGGTGGTTAGAGCCTGCCTCTGTTGGGCTCAGCAGGTGCAGGAGGGGCACACAAGCCCTTTAGCGGCAGAGGCTTCGTGCCTAGAATCGGGGGCGGCCTATTTGGCAGACGTGCTATATGACCTTATGAGAGGGCTCTCCAAGAGTATGGCGGTGGCGGCCCGGCGATACTTGTGGTTGCGCAATTGGGCGGCAGATAGCTCATCTAAGACTAGGTTAAGTAAACTGCCTTTTAAGGGCCGTCTGCTGTTCGGTGAGGATTTAGACAAGCTCGTTAAAGATCTCAGAGAGTCCAAAGGCGGGCGACTACCGGAGGACAAGCCCAAGCCAGCTTGGGGGGTCCCAAGTGGTCGAGGACAGTTTCGGGACTTCCGCCGGTTTCGTTTGCAAAGGTTCGCATCAGGCCACAGGGGGCGTTTTCCCTATAGAAGCCAGGGGTTTCGAGGGTTCAGGGGAGCGGGAAGAGGTTTTGGTTCCGCTCCCGCCGCCTCCTCCCTTAACTTCAAGAAATCACAATGAGATGAGGAGGGCCCAGCAGCCCCTCGTTCCCGTGGGGGGGCGCTTGCAGGAATTCTTCTTGCCTGGGCCCACATTACTTCAGATCAATGGGTGCTCAAAGTCATTCGGGAGGGTTACGCCCTGGAGTTCTTGCATCCCGTACGAGAGGCTTTTGTGCGGTCCCCCGGGCGGTCTGTCGCAAAGTGTGCGGCGCTGCGGGAGACGGTTCAAAAGTTGTTGGACCTCAGGGCGATAGCTCCCCTTCCCCCAGACCAGTACGGCTGCGGTCGATACTCCATCTATTTCGTGGTGCCAAAGAAAGACGGGGGAGTTCGGCCCATCCTCGATCTCAAAGGGGTCAATCGGTGTCTCCGAGTGTCTCATTTTCACATGGAGACCCTCCGTTCCGTCATAGTAGTGGTGCGACAGGGGGAGTATCTCACCTCCCTGGACTTGACAGAGGCATATCTGCATATTCCGGTGAGACCGGATCACCACCAGTTTCTCAGGTTTGCAGTGCCCTTCGGTCATTTTCAGTTCCAAGCCTTGCCGTTCAGGCTAGCAACTGCCCCAAGAGTCTTCACCAAGGTCATGTTGGTGGTGGCCACGGCGCTACGCAAAGAGGGCATTCTCGTTCACCCTTATCTGGACGATTGGCTGATCAGGGCCAAGTCGCGGGTCGAGAGCGAGAGGGTCACGGCCAGAGTGGTGGAATTCTTACAAAGTCTCGGGTGGATTGTCAACATGACAAAAAGTCACCTGCAGCCTTCCCAGAATCTGGAGTACCTGGGAGCGCGCTTCGACACGGGCATTGGAAGGGTGTTCCTACCGGAGCAGCGCGCTCAGAACTTGCGGCGTATGGTAGAAAGGTTCCTACGGCTCAAGGTCCCCTCGGCGTGGCAGTACCTGCAGTTGCTGGGCACCATGGCGGCGTCAATAGAGACGGTGTCATGGGCCAGAGCTCACATGAGGCCCTTGCAGAGGGCGTTGCTTCGCCGCTGGTCGCCTCAGCTACATCCCCTGACCCGCAGACTAGTCTGCCCAGAGGAGACCCGTTGGGCTCTGCTCTGGTGGTTGGTTCCCGGCTCTCTGGAGCGGGGGAAGGCCCTGGAAGCGCCCGCGTGGGTGGCAGTGATGACAGACGCCAGCTTGCTGGGCTGGGGGGGCCCATTGTCAAGGCAGTTTTGCTCAGGGAGCTTGGAGTTTGCAGGAGAAGCAGTGGTCCATCAATCGCCTAGAATTGAGAGCGGTGCTCCTAGCTCTGAGGGAGTTTCAGCAGATGCTTGTGGGAAAGGCGGTGAGAGTGCTGTCGGACAACACGACAGCGGTGGCCTTTGTCAACCGACAGGGGGGCACCAGCAGCGTGGCCCTAGAAGCCGAAGCTGAGGTCCTGTGCGGCTGGGCGGAAGCAAATCTCTTAGATCTGTCGGTGGCTCATGTAGCAGGGGTAGACAATGTGGAAGCCTATTTTCTCAGTCGGGTGCGCGTAGATCCAGGGGAGTGGGTTCTACATCCCGAGGTGTTCGAAATGCTTGCCCGCCGCTGGGGGACGCCGGTCATGGATCTCATGGCGACTCTCGTCTCCACCAAGTGCAGCCGATTCTTCAGCAGGCGCAGGGAGCGGATGTCCGAAGGTTTGGACGCTCTCCTTCAGCCCTGGCCGGAGGGGCAGTTGTTTTGTCTTTCCCCCTTGGGTGCTGATAGGAAGGGTCCTGCAAAGGGTGGAAAGATACAACGGTCACGTGATTCTGATAGCGCCGGCCTGGCCCCGTCGGCCCTGGTATGCCGACCTGGTAAGGCTGCTGGTGGCAAAGCCCTGGCGCCTTCCCTGCCGGCCGGACTTGCTGTCTCAAGGTCCCCTCTTCATGCCTCATGTGGATCGGTACTCGCTTATGGCCTGGCTCTTGAGAGGGCGCTTCTGAGCTCTCGTGGGTACTCGTCGGCGATCATCTCTACCTTGTTGAGGTCCAGGAGGCGTTCTACTTCGGTGGCGTATGTGCGGGTCTGGAGAATCTTTGAGGCATGGTGCGCGGAGAGGGAGCTGGAGGCTTTGAGGGCTTCCCTTCCGCAGATCCTGGAGTTCTTACAGGATGGCTTCGATAAGGGCCTTGCGGCTGCTTCCTTGCATGTTCAAGTCGCCGCCTTGTCTTGTTACAGAGGCAGGATGGCTGGTCAGTCGATCGGCGAGCAGCAGGATGTGAAGCGGTTCCTGAGTGCGGTGACGCTTGCTCGGCCTCCGTCTCGTCCGGTTTTCCCCAAATGACATTTGCCCTTGGTATTGGAGGTGTTGGAGCGGGAACCGTTTGAACCTCTGACGCGTGCGTCGCTTAAGGACTTTACGTTGAAAGTGGTCTTTTTGGTGGCTGTCTGCTCGGCGAGACGAGTGTCGGAATTGCAAGCACTCTCCTGTAGAGAGCCATTCCTGTCTTTCCTGGCCTCTAAGGTCGTTTTGAGGCCGGTCCCGGCTTTTCTCCCGAAGGTGCTCTCGCCTTTTCATGTCAATCAAGAAATTTCTTTGCCGGTTTTTGGGGGGTCTCGGATTCCCCTTCTTCGAGGAAGCTGCATCTCCTGGATGTCCGGCGGGCATTGAAGTATCTCAAGCGGACGGTGAGTTTTCGACAGTCCGATAGGCTCTTTGTTCTCTTCGCGGGGCGACGGAAGGGCCACGCAGCGTCCAGGGCTTCTATTGCACGCTGGATTAAGGAAGCTATTGCGTCGGCTTATGTGCTTTCACGGTAAGGCAGTTCCGGAAGGCTTGAGGGCACATTCCACGAGGGCGCAGGCTGCTTCCTGGGCGGAAGTGCGTTTGGTATCGCCGGTGGAGATTTGTAGGGCGGCGACATGGTCGTCTTTTAACTCTTTCGTGAAGCACTATTGGCTGGATGTGCAAAGGGCGGAGGAGACTTCCTTTGGTTCCGGAGTTTTGCAAGCTGGTTTGCCGGGACCCTCCCGTATTTAACAGTTTTTACACTGCTCTGGTAAGGACCCAGAGGTCTCGGGACTAGACTGCGACACGATCAGGAAAATGAAATTAGACTTACCTGCTAATTGTTGTTCCTGGAGTGGAACCAGTCTAGTCCTGTATCCCTCCCAGCGTCCCTTGGCAAACGAGGGTCTGGACTTGGTCTGTAATGCACAGGTAAGACATTTCTCCTTAGAGGTGGTTCTTTTTTGGGCCATGTTAAAAAAAAAAATACAAGATAATGCTAACAGTACAGAAGACACCCTAGAAAGTGAAAGGGACTTTGAATGGGAGGGTGAGTAAGGCTATTGGCTACGGCTACTCGCAGCAGGTGTCTGGGTTGGCTGACCTCCCTTGGGGGTTGATGGGGGGCCTGGCCTGTTTCCATTTTTCTCTAGGCACAGTTAGGACGATGTTTTTTTCTCCTTTGTCACAGTTGCTATATTGTGTTAGGTCTTTCGTTTATTGGTTAGATACTTACTTGTTTCTCCGGTGAGTCTGCTTTGTCAATAGGTCACTGGTTGGCATGAGGCGGGCACCGGAGAGATATACTGGTGACGTCATAAAAAGAGGAGTTTCTCAGTCTCCAAGCTTCTGGATAAGATGGGGAACCCAGAGGTCTCGGGACTAGACTGGTTCCACTCCAGGAACAATTAGCAGGTAAGTCTAATTTCATTATAGAGTTCTACCTGTGTCCAAGTAGCATTATAATCCCATAAATGACTGACAGAAGTTCAAGTAACTGAGTTGAAAGGAACCTTGAATTCATCTGTTAGAGAAAGCAGCAGCAGAGGCAAAGAAAATCTCCCCTAGGCCTGTAAATGTGTTATCAGAAACTGCATATGCTATTTAGTTTTGTTTTGTAGACATAGAAACGTAGGTGAAGCCTGGAAGGCCTAGCTACTTATGCCCATTTTACAGTACTGTCTTCCCTGATTTATAGATCAAAACAAATCCAAAATAATTAATGATAAAAGCAACTAAAGAGACATCAGATGCTGTGATACAGACTCCATTCATTGTTCCCTGGAGCTGAAAGGTTATGCCAAGGTCATCTGGGCCTGATTCCATATTGTACATGGATGCAGCACCAGTATGATGAGCAATGCAGCTTGTGCATGTATGTTTGCTGTGTATGTGTGTACACGTATCTCTCCATGCACATGCCTCAGAGGGGAAAGGAGAACCTTCCCATTCTTAAGCAAGACAACTTTTAAAGTTGATGCCTTTGACAGCACAGTAAACAGGCAGCACAGATGGGCAAGCAAGATGAAGCAGGTGGTTCTTACCTGATGACTGCTTCGGTGTTTAAAGGATTTCTAGATATTGGAAAAAAGGATCTACTATATTGTGCACTTTTTTAAGTGGCCTTGCTGGATATTTTAATTGCAAAATATATCTTGAATTGAGACTTTTTTCCTTTCAACTCAGGGGGAAGAGGAGTTTGAACTGCGGCAGACCACTCCAAGACGTCTCCTGCACCGCCATGTGCGTACAGTTCGTGAGGTGCGCACAATAGTCACTCGAGTTATCACAGATGTCTACTATGTGGATGGAGCCGAAGTTGAGCGTAAGGTGGTAGAGGTAATGTTTTATAAGTTTCAAGCTTATCAATTTGGTATCTGTCTGCATATATTTAAAAAAACAAAATACAAAAAACCCAAAACACCTATCCCTTATCCTGCTGGACCAGCCCAGACGAGTGCTTTATGATCATTGCCAGCAGTTTAGCAGACTAGAGCAACTTTCAGTAAACCGTGGTGAACCAGCAGCTCCTGGGTTTTCCTGGCAGTGTAACTGGAAGTAGATTTTCTGGCCTTTCTTCAGAGGCAATAGAGGATTAAGTGACTTACCCAGGGCCACAAGGAGTGCTAGTGGAAATCGAACCATGATCTCTTGGTTACGAAGCCAGTGCTCTAACCACTAGGCTGCTACTCCTTCAGTGATGCACTCACTAGTATATGCACTGGTGCAGTATTGAGGGGAAGCCAATATTGTCTGCCTCCAGCAGATGACAAGGTGTGTGTGGACTAATGCAGATAAGCCTGAATCCCCTGGCCCATGTTATGATCTGGCTTGAAAGATTGAGACTTTTATAGGCCCAGTGTTTGCTTGGAGCTTTGGTAAGCCCTTATCTCTCTGAGCCAACAGTTTCCCTATGTCCAGAGCTGTTACCCATGGATTCCAGTACTGGTGGGCCAGAGAGCAGACAAGAGGACCCACAGGGCCCCTGGTGGGGATTGATAGGTCTAGGCCAAAGTCCCACCTTCCATCTTGCTGTCCTCTATCTGCATGGCTATTTTTTTTTGCCTTTTTCCTTTTGCTGTTTTGAATAAAGCAGCTTGGAGGTGGGGGATGGGGGGGACCTCCTGTGAAGCAGCCGGGCTTTCCCAGGCTTATGTTGGTGACTGAGCAGCCCTCCTTTGGTTTTGCCGGCTGGCCTGACAATTGCTGGGTCTCCTTTATTGATCAGGGGGTTCGTTTTTGCCACAGTTTAGCTTTTCCATCTTTTTTTTTCTTTCAGGTTTGTTTTTTTGTTTTTCTTGGGACTTTTTTTGTCTTTTTGACCACATTGATCTCTGCCACGATGCCGAGTGCACAGCAGTGTGCTTCTTGCAGCTTTTCTTGGTTGAGGTCCTCAGCTGGCTCTTTGACCCGATGTGCAGTGAATATACCGTGGGGCACATTTTTTCAGCAAAGTCAGACCCCTTCTCAGTGGGACCTGGGGTCTGATGCTGATTTTGCTGTGTGTGTCACAATTTTCCTGCCAGAAACTGTGGGCATCTTGGATGGCCACCTGGTCCTTGCAGGGAGGAGTATGGTGAGGAGGCTATAGGCTGAAGCTGCCAAGCCCCTGAGGGCTCTCTGGGCCTGTCTTTGCACTGCAGCTCCTTTTTCAGTTCATGGGTTATTTTCAGTCTGTTAGCTACATGGCAAGCCCCCCTTGTGGAGTTCAAGGTTCTGACCCCTGCTACGGGGTGGGGGCGCTTAAGGCCCTCTGGTGTCTTTTCCTGTTGGTAACAAGGAGGGTTAAACACCCTTGCCCTGCCTTTTTACTTTTCTGTTCATTTCTCCTGGAACTTAGCCCTGTTCCCTATGGGGAAGGCTGGGATAATGGATTCCCTAGGTCAGCAGAAGAAGGGGAGCTTTCCCTGACAGAGGATGAGGATCTGTCGGTGATGCATCCTTTTCACAGGGAGGATCTTTCCACCCCAATTCAAAACAGCATGATTACTTTACACATTTCAGTAAAGGTTTCATGGGGGATCCTATTTTAGAGGGTTTGTAGCATTCTTCCAAATTTTTCCCCTTCCTGAGCTATTGTGTAAACTCATGATCTTTCAATGGGAGACACCGGACCTGGGACTGAAGAGCCCTAGGATTCTGGCTTGGCTATATCCTTTGCTCCAAGGGGATATGGAACAACTCTTTGGGCTCCCTAAGGTGGATTACCTTGGTCATGGTAGTGACAAAACGCAAAACAATTCCTGTGGAAGTTGGTGCCACACTAAAGGAGAGACCTATGATAGGAAGGTGGAATCACTCCTCAATGCCTTCATGGCTTTAGTCTTGGGCACACAGCAATGTTTTGTATAGGTGTGGTGGCCTGAGCCCCTTACGTTGGATCCATCATTTTCTGAACAGCCCAGAGGTGTAGTGAGCTTGTAGTCTGGAGCATTGTTTCTGGTAGATGCCCTTTATGACTTGATTAGATTTTCTCCAAGTCCATGGCAGCAGTTGTAGTGGCCTGAATGTGGCTTCGGCACCAGAATTGGCCAACTGATGCCACCTCCAAGTTTTGGCTGAGCAGTTGCCCCTTTAAAAGCAGATTGCTCTTTGGGGAGAACCTGAAGAAACTGGTGAAAGACCTCTGGGAGGCTCACCACAGAGGAATCCTGGAATATAAGCCCAGAGGTACCAGGTGTTTCTTGCATAGGGCTCAAAGGGGGAGTATAGGGAAAGCCTAGGGCTGGTAAGATTTTGGGTGTGGCTTGTTTTCTTATGGTTCCAAATGCAAGAAGGATCAGCTGCCTTCAAGGAAGGATCCCGGTGTTCTCGCAGCTCAACTGCCCCCTTAAGAGCCAGTAAGTTCTTGCAATAGGTTTTGGCAGACCCTTTCCAAGGGACAGCTGGTAAGGAGTGACAATGGCTGTTTCACTTGGAATGGACCCATATCACATCAGACCAATGGGTCCTCAAAGTCCTAGAAAAGGAGTACACACTGGAGTTTTCAGAATTTATTTGAAAGATGGTTGCATGATTTGAGGCAACATGATTTTACCAAAGGATGATCATGCCAAACAAATCTGATTGAGTTCTTTGACTGGGTGACCAGAGAACTAGATCAGGGGCATGCGATGGATGTCATCTACCTAAATTTCAGCAAAGCCTTTGATACTGTTCCTCATATGAGGCTTATCAATAAACTCAATAGTTTGGGGATGGGTCCCAAGGTGGTGAACTGGATCAGAAATTGGTTGACTGACATGTCAGAAGGTGATGGTAAATGGAGCTCACTCGGATGAAAGGAGGATGATTAGCGGGGTGCCCCGGGGTTCGGTTCTGGGACCAGCACTGTTCGAGGTATTTGTGAGTGATATTGCTGAAGGACTGAATGGAAAAGTCTGCCGTTTTGCAGATGACACAAAAATTTGCAACAGAGTGGACTCCCCTGAGGGAGTGAATAACATGAGGAAAGATTTACAAAAGCTGGAAGAATGGACTAATGCTTGGCAGTTAAGATTTAATGCGAAAAAGACGTGCAATGTCATGCACTTGGGAAGCAGAAATCCTAGGGAAATGTGCATGTTAGTGGGCGAGAGGTTGGTGTGCAATAGGGGGCGAGAGGTTGGTGTGCACGGACCAGGAGAAGGACCTCGGTGTGATTATATCTGATGACCTCAAAGTGGCAAAACAGCGCGACAAGGCAGTGGCAAAAGCCAGAAGGATGTTGGGTTGCATATAAAGAGGAATTACCAGCAAAAAGGAAGAGATACTAATGCCACTGTATAAGTCACTGGTGAGGCCTCACTTGTAATACTGTGTTCAGTTCTGGAGACCATATCTCGCAAAGGATGTAAAAAGATTGGAAATGGTTCAGAGGAAGGCGATCAAAATGATTTGGAGCCTGCGTCAGAAGCCTTATGAGAAGAGACTTGAAGACCTAAATATGTACACTCTGGAGGAGAGGAGGAATAGGGGAGATATGTTTCAGACCTTTAAATACTTAGAGTATTAATGAACAAACAAATCTCTTCCAAAGACGGGGAAGCTGTAAAACTAGAGGGCATAACATGAAGCTGCAAGGGGGTAAAATGTCAGGAAATACTTTTTCACTGCAAGGGTGGTAGATGCTTAGAATGCCCTTTCGATGGAAGTGGTGGGGGCAAATACAGTGACAGAATTCAAAATGGCATGGGACAGACACAGTGGATCCCTTTATAGCAACAGGATAAAATCAAAATAAACTTAACTATCTCATTTCTCAACAAACAGGGGTGCCCTACACGGAATGGTGGGTTCAACCCTAAACAAAGACATGGGGCAGGGTGACCTGCAAGGAGCAGCAGGTGCACCTACTCTCGCCACCTTGCTGGGCAGACTAGATGGACCATACTGGTCTTTATCTGCCGTCATTTACTATGCTTCTATGAAATGCCTTTGTAGAGTCTCCCTGTGGCTCCTTAGCCAAGAAGATAGCCATAGAAAATAGTACTTCCATGCCGCCTTCAGTTGCAGGCTTTGTACCCATGCCTTCCACAGATCCAGGATCAGGGGCTGTATTCTGTTCACTTTATGGTGCAAAAAAGAAGGAAAATCTCTTTGACCCATTATGGACCTGAAAGTGATCACTGCCAAGCTACGAATGTCCCACTCTGATATATGGACACATGGTTTGTCATTGTGTTTGTCTAACAAGGGGAATTTCTTGCCTCCTTTGAACTTGCTGATGTGTGTGTCCACATTTCCATCTGGGAGCTGTGATGTAGAAGCCTCTCAAGAAGCTATGGAAACAGGTAGTGATCCGGTGGAGAGAACCGGTACTGCAGGAGAATGCAGGATTTTCTCTTCAGAGAGAAAAAAACACAGAGCTAATCAGGAAGCACACCTCACCTCAAGGAAGGAGAGAAGCCAAGTCCCTGATTTGGGCATGCCCAAGCAGGAGGCGGGCAGTGCCGTACACAGGCACCTTGTTAAGCACTCAGAAACAGAGAGAGAACAAGAAGGAGAGGAAGAGAACGGTTTGGTTTTGGAAGGACAGGACCAGGAAGAGTTGGAGAGAGAGCAGTTAAGCAGCTGTGATCCTCTAAGGAGAAGATTGGACTCACGGAGCAGATACCCGGGAGACTCAGAGGCAGGAAGAATCTTCTGTGACCAGAAGGATTCAGGGGCACTGAGAGACCCAAGGCTACAGCACAGGCTTCTAGAGGACCAAGTGGAACCTTGGAACCAAAGGCAGAGGGACAGAGAATTACCCTGGAGAAAGCCACAGCACAAGGTACACAGTGTGTTTGAAACTGCTAGCAAGTTTAACATTGGGAAGCCAGAAAGAGTAAAGGCTAACGTTAAGAGCCAGGACAGAGTCAGACAACATGGTAGCAATTGGTTGCAGTCTGAAAAGCATTTAAGCAGCCTAGGCTATATTCATAAGCCAGCAGAAACCTATGGTAGGAGAACAGCTGACTCCTATTATAGAGACGTGGGCCAAGAGAAGTCTGAAGGTTCTACTTTTAACACTCTGTTGAAAAGCTCTCCTCTCACAGCTGAAGTTTTAAACCCAGCACTAACGTTTAGTGATAAGTGGGGGAAGGATAATCCTAACACGTGGAGCTGTTCTAGTAATAGCAGCATTGCTAATTATCAAGAGATAAGCAGTTCAAACAAACAGTTACCTGAAGGAGGAAGACTTTATCAGCTTAGCCCAGAAAGAACGCAGGCTGAATTGCTTCTTAAAGACTTCAGAGAGTTCCTTGAAAGCAGGGCAATTTCTTCCTCTAATGTAGCACAGCCCTCAAAAAGCTGTGAAGAGGAAATGCCTTTAGTTTCTTCTCTACCGTTCACAGAGCCAGACATGCCAATGGACTGTTCAGCTTGTGTCATTGAGAAGGACATTTAATTGTAATGCTGTACAAAGTTATATGAAGAAATATAACAGAAGTTGCTGTATTGATTCCTATGCTGAAGAGCTTATCAGAGGGAATAAATTAAAGCATAATTGTCTGCATACCATGAGCATTGCTGTTTGCCAAAGTTTGTTTCATCCGTTAGAGAAAAGGGTCATATGACAACTGAATGTGATCACAGAAGATAATGGACATTTAGCCTAGCAGTGCAATACCTTGTTTTGGTTTCTCACTCTTGTTTTGTGCTATTATACTTTATTTGTGTCTGTTTGCACTTGAACTGCAATGCGGAAATAAACCTCATCAAAAAAATTTTCTTTGCCTGCCTTACTGCTTGAGCACATACACAACTACAACCTCAACCCTGAAGGGCATCCAAGGCCACCTCCTCCTGAAACCCCAAGGTCCAGGGAGTGGGTGTGTGGCAGAGCTCATCAGTGGTTCCTCTGCTTCTCTGGGAACAAGCAGGAAGTCAGTACTCACATATGGGTGAAATTGGCACCGACTGAGCCCTTGCGGAAGCATCCCTCCATCTTTCAAAGAAAGCCTTTGGGAGATGCCACCACGGCATGCATGGTCCCCTTCCTGCCCAAGGGTGCCACCTTGCTCAGTCTCCTTTTGTCCACGGAGCCCTTCAGATGTCTGTCTGGCTTGTCCCTGAAAATGTTTATTTTTCAGCCTGAGTTTCATACTCTTCTCCAGTACTGTACTGGTACTCTTCCCACCACCCGACCTCACTGTCTCGACATCGAGTTTGGGTCTTTTTTTTTTTTTTTGAAATATTTATTTATTAACGAGCACAAAGTACAGTACATAACAATACAAAGTATGTCACATTTCCAATATGCTGTCATAAAAAACCAACACACCTAGGGCAGGGCTGTGTCTTGTCCACTGCCCCAGGATATCACAACGGTATAAAACAAAATTATCAGCTACCTACCCAACCTCTCCCCCCTCCCCCCACCCATTCCACCCTCCCGAGACCTAGGGGACCTATCGAGTCTATTCTCAGAAAGTTGGCTAAGGGCACCCCACCAATCTACCCCAGGCATAGAATTTCACTACAGATTTTAGGCTGTAGTACTTGAATATAGGGTGTCCACACCAAGAGAAAAGAGGCCCAGCTCCGAGGGTGCCTCTGTGCACTCCTCCGTTCCAGGAGCATAAACTGGTGGAACCCATTACGCCACTCCCAAAAGGAGGGGGCCGCAGGCTCCAGCCATCATGTTTGGGTCTTTTTTATAGTTTTTTCCTCCTTGGCACCTTCGTGCCTTTTTTTTCTACTGGCAGTTTGGCGGGTCTTCGACCTCGCTGAGGTACTTTTTTCCCCCATGGTTACCAGTGGTTTTAAAAAGTGTGATCAGTGTGCCAAGATCATTTTTATTTATTTTATTTATTTAGACAGCTTTGTATACCACCTTATCCTTCAATCAAAGTGGTCACAACACAATTGGGGGATACATTTAACACGAGGGGATATGAGAGACTTACACTAATACTTACAGGGAACATGGGCAATGGAGGGTTAAGTGGCTTGCCCAAGACCACAAGGAACACATGTGGGACTAGAAACCCCAGTCCTTCCGGCCCAAGGTTGCTGTCCTCTAGTGGGATTTGAACCCCTGACCTTCCGGCCTGAGGTAACTTGTCCCAACCACTATGCCACGCTCCTCCCTTTAATCATGTCTTTTTTTTTTTTTTATTTATAAAGTTTTACATCAATATTACAAAGTAATACAGAAAGGAAAAACTTGCATACAAGCATACAAGAAAAACAGTACAAAAAATTAAGAGTACAAGCCCACATCATGGGAAAATGTGCCCAGATTACAAGATAAACACTTTAAAAAGAATACACCACAAAAGACCAAAAAAGCAAGACACTATCCTACAAGTTCAATCCCAATTAATCCTAACTAGCCAAGATGAAGCCCACATATCAATCCCCAGTACGGGACTTCAAAAACTCCTCTAACTGTAGAGGCTCATAAAACACATAGGAAGATTGTCCTGAGGTAATCAAACACTTGCAAGGGAATTTTAAAAAGAATGTTGCACCACTTGCAAGGACCCTAGATTTAAGGACCAAAAAGCCTTTCCTCCAGGTCTGAGTTTGCTTAGATACGTCAGGAAATATATTTATTTTCTGCCCACAAAACAACTCATTCTTTTATCATTTCTTTGACCAACACACACGACTGCTGTTGTCTTGGGCCGGACCACGACCCCAGAGAATGCAGTCTCTGCAAAAAGATATCCAAGGCCCTCACGAGCTGTCAGCAGCAGCACGATAAGTTTTTCCCCATGTCCCCCAGTACCTCTGAAGGCCAGGGCCTCATCTGAAGCCACGGCACCTCGGGGCGGCTCCATGGAACCCGAGTGACGCCAGGCTTTTCAGAGAAGGGGGGTCTCCATCCAAGGAAACTAAGAAGAAGACAACCTTGAAGGTGGTGTCCCTGGATGGATCAGACAGGCCGGGTGCATCCTGAGCCAGGTCCTGCAGTCCGAGTCGCTTGTTCCAAGGGATTGGAGATGAAGCAGCCTGCAAAGGTCCCCCCAAAAGGACTCAACCTCGGACCAGCCTCTGTCGCCAGACACCATCCTTGTCGAGGATTCCCCTTAGGGGGAACCAACGTCGGGCCCGATTCCTTCGGTGCCCACACCGATAGCCACGGAGCCTTCTGGTCTGGAGTCCAGAATGGTGGCCCTGCAGCGCATTTTGTCTGCCTTCTGGTTGCTCTGCCCCGACCATCGGGCCTTCAATGTCAAAGATGTCCCCAGAGGCTGAGCCGATCCTCTGCCGAGGTCTTGATCTGTTTCCCGCTCAACGGGGCCATGATCGTCCCAAGCCAGTGCGCTCGGTGCCAGTCACAGGGCCTTGGAAGGCTGCGGCTCGGGGTCCGCCTCGAGGCCCGCAGACCAGCCTTCCATCAAGTCCTCAGCGGACTACTCCGAGTGGGAAACTGAGAACGAGGAGTCGCCCGACACCCATCGCCATTGCAATGTCCCCTCAGATTCTCCCACTTCAGAGCCTCGGGGCCATCTCTGCCAGAGGACATGGCATTCCTTGACTTCATCAGGGACATGTCTGAGACTCTAGCGTTCCCGACGGAATCGAAGGAGGACCATCAGGTGGAGGAGCTAGAAATCCTCCAGTACAAGGCCCCTCAGAGGGAATCACTTACAGTGCCCATTTCTCCCATCCTAGAACGGCTAATGCTCTGTATGTGGAAGACACCGGTATCGGTACTGATGGTTAGCAAGCTGCTCGACTTGATATATCGAGTCTGCCGGAGCCCTAGCTTCCAGAAATCACAGCTGCCCCATAACTCCATGGTGGTGAAGTCAGCCATGCATCAACTGAAGAGTCAGAAGACGTATTCCTCGGTGCCTCCTGGCAGGGAAGCACGCACCTTAGACGCCTTCGGTAGAAAGTGTTACCAGTGTTCGATGCTCATCGGCCGCATCTAGGCCTACAAGCTGTATATGGGCATGTACCTGAGAGACTTGGCAAAGAAAATTGCCAGGTTCTTGGCTGGTCTGTCCAAGGAACCCCTGCAGTGGTTCAAGAACCTGGCAAAGACCATCTGTGAGTGCTTCAAGTTTGTCTTGAGCAGCTTATGACTGCTTCGAGTCGGCAGCTCAAGCAGCAGCAGCGGGCATCAATGCCTGATGCTAGGCTTGGCTACAGTTGTCTGATCTTGAGCAATAGGTTCAGGACAAATTGTTTGATGTCCCTTGCCAAGCAGAGAATCTCTTTGGCAACCCATGAGTGACGAGGCTGCCAAGCTGGAGACAGAGTTCATGGCGAGGACTACGCTCTCTAAAAAGACCGCTGCCCCTCGTCGACGAAAGGGCTCCGGTAAAAAGCCCTTCTACCCAAGAAAAGGGGCTGCTTACAGAAACTACCCATCTTTCCAGGCCTGGTCAGCAGGCCAAGGGACATGGGTATGGCCCTCATAAATGGAAGGTTCCCAAGCCCTAGGTGTCAGCCCCAGCCCAACCAGGGGGGAGTTTTTGACTCCTTGGGCATATGTTTGTTTATTTCGGTATTTGATATACCGCTCCCCATTACATCGGGGCGGTTTACAGCATTGCCAAAAACAAAAGGAAACAGAAAAAAAAAGGAACTACAATTCATATATAGGACAGAGGGGGAAAAGCAACAATCAGTCAAACATACTAAAGGGGGTAGAGCCTGGTGGAGGGTAGGAGAGTCAGGGGGGAAGGTTAAAGGCAGAGGCAAAGAGGTGAGTTTTCAGGAGGGAACGGAATTTATGGTAGCCTCTCCACCCCAAGGAGTTGAGCAGCCCACAGGGGGACATCTGATCCACTATGCCCAAAGGTGGCTAACTATCACCACCAATTCCTGGGCACTTCGAGTGGTTAAAGAAGGCTACCTCTTCCATCTGACTCAGACACCTCCTCCTTACTTTCCGGGAGAGCCCCTCCAGACTCCCCTTCGCTGGGATCTTCTACTGAAGGAGCTCACAGGTCTTCTCGAGGACAAGGAAGTGAAACCAGTGCCCCACCATCTCAAGGGCAAGGAGTTCTACTCCAGGTACCTCCTCGTGCCAAAAAGGACTGGAGGCCTAAGGCCCATCCTCGACCTGCACAACTTCAACAATTTCCTGGTGAGGGAGAAGTTCAGGATGCTCTCCCTTGGAGCATTGCTGCCTTATCTCCAGCAGGGAGATTGGCTATGTTCCTGGGATCTGAAGGATGCTTATACCCACATCCTCATTCACCCCAACCACAGACAGTACCTGCAGTTCATGGGGGGGCGGGCGGGCACTACCAACGCAGGGTGCTGCCTTTCGGCTTGGCCTCCACCCAACAGGTCTTCACAAATTCCTGGCAGTTGTAGCCACCTTCCTCCGTCTCCAGGGGGTCTTTGTCTTCTCCTATCTGGACAACTGGCTCATAAAGGGAGGTATCACAAAAATATTTAAAAAACACAAAATCAGTCATTTTATCTACGCCGACGACATCATGCTCGCCCTCCCTATAACCACGAAAAACCCTAATTATAACACTCTATCCGAATGCATGGCGGAAACCTCATCCTGGATGGAAACCAACTTCCTCAGCATCAATCTCAAAAAAACTGAGGCAATGTTTGTATCAAGAGCACCTATAGCTAAAGACACCTACCCAACAACTATCTCCATCAATAACACAATGATACCTGTTAAAACAGAGGTAAAATACCTAGGCGTTATAATCGATCACACACTCACCATGCTACCACACATAAAGCAGACGGTAAAAACTATATTCTACAAACTTAAAACTATTCAACACTTAAGGCTCCTTCTTGACACGCAAGACTTTAGATCAGTCGTAAATGCACTCATAACCCCTCACTTTGACTATTGTAATAGTCTCCTAACCGGCCTCCCACAAAAGAATATCTACCTATTACAAAGAGCACAAAACATTTGTGCAAAAGTAGTCACTAAAGCCCACCTAGCAGACCATGTAACCCCTATACTGCTAGAACTACACTGGCTCCCCATAAATAACCGAATCAAATACAAAATACTACTAACAACCTTCAAACTACTAAACGATATTGCCCCCTCCCATCTATCTACACTCCTCCACGCCCCAAATGATTCAAGAGCCCGCAGACTAAATGCAACCCTCTCACTAGAGCTGCCAAAAACATTCACGAAGACTAAAAAATCCACCAGTGCCAGAGCCTTCTCATTCACCGCTCCCACACTCTGGAATGACCTCCCAATAGACATCCGAATCATAAAAGACCTCTCCCAATTCAGGAAAGAACTCAAGACATACCTATTCTCTGAGCATTTTGAAATCCCCTACCCACCAAGTCCAGCCACACAGCGTCCACAGGCACACAAACAAAAAAACCTGCAGACACACAATTAACACACACAACCCCTTCTTCAAACAGCCCCAAAGACACCCCAAACAACCCACGAAAAAATGGAAATAAATTCCATCACACACACACACACCCACACACACACACACCCACACACACACACACACCCACACACACCCACACCCACACACACACACACACACACACCCACACACACACCCACACCCACACACACATACACCCACACTCACACACACAAACTTGAATAATAAATCATATATCCTAACATTTTTGTAAATAACATCTATAAATAACAATGTCAGCTCGCTGACATTCCCCTGTAAATCCAGTAGTATACAAAAGCATACACCCTGTAAATAGTTTTAACAACTTACTGTTCTGTTTTATGTAAAAAGTTAAAAAGTTATATGTAAAAAGTTAAAAAGTTCTTGTTCTATGTAATGTTATACGAATGTATACAATTGTTCCATGTAAACCGCCCCTGATCTCTGGAAGGGGCGGTATAGAAGAAATAGATAAATAAATAAATAAATAAATAAAATATAGCCTGAAAGGTGCAGCAGGCAATTGCATGCACCATCAAGGTCCTGCAACACTTGGGATTTGTGATAAACTACCCCAAGTCCCACCACCTCCCGATGCAGTGTCTGAAGTTCATAGGGGCAAGACTGGACACCCTCCAGGTAAAGGCCTTCCTGAGCCGACCGTCTCAGTGCCCTGGCCCTGAACAATACAGCACTGCTCCTCGGTATCCACCCGGCTCCTCCTGCACCTACTCGGGCATATGGCCTCCACGGTCCATGTCACCCCAGACATCCGCCTCCACATGAGGGCCACGCAGTGATGCCTTTGGGACCAGTGGACACAGGCCACGGGATGCCTCTGGGACAAAGTATCAGTGACCCACCAGTTGGCAGATTCCCTGACTTGGTGGCAGACTCCCCAGAGCCTCGAGGTGGGGATGCCCTTCTGAGCCCCTTGAGGGTCCTTACCACAGATGTATCCTTGCTCGACTGGGGAGCACACTTCGAGGAACTCCACACCCAGGGCAGCTGGTCACCGGACGAGAGCAACCAATAGATCAATCTCCTGGAGCTATGGGCCATATACTTAACCCTCTGAGCCTTTTGTCACCACCTACGGCATCAGCTGGTATTGGTCCAAACAGGGGAGCATAGGGTCTCATGTCCTCTGCCGAGAGGCAGTGGTCCTCTGCTCCTATGCACTCTGGTGGGTTTTACTCCTGCGGGCAGTATACCAGCCAGGCCAAGACAACTCTCTGGCCAACAGACTGAGCAGGGTCCTCCAGCTGCACGAGTGGCAGCTGGACCCCAGTGAGACCTACCTTCTCTTTAAACCCTGGGGGGAACCCGAGATAGACCTGTTCGCCAGCCCAGACAACTACCACTTCTGCTCCCGGTAGGCCCACTCCTTCAGGGTGGCGGCTGATGCGTTCCTCATCTCATGGTCAAGAGGCCTTTTGTATGCCTTCCCATTCACGCCACTAATTGCCAAGACATTATTTAGGATCCTCCGCAACAAAGCCTCGCTCATCCTGATATTCCCTTGATGGCCCAGGCAAACCATGTTTCCCGCTACTCCTCCAGCTGTCAGTGGAGACTCTCGTCCCATTGAGGAACTCTCCAGGGCTCCTGTTACAGGAGGGGGGCTCTCTTCTGCACCCCAATCTGGGGTCCCTGTTGCTAACAGCATGGCTGCTGAAAGGGTGACCCTAGCCACTTTCACTACCTGTGTGTCAGATTGTATTGCTCTCGCCTATGAGCAGGTGGGGCTCCTGCTGGAAGACAGAAATCATGGCGCGCACCGTGTCAGGGCCATGGCGTCCTCGGTGGCAAACCTGTGCTCCGTTCTGATGGATATCTGTCAGGCCACCTCCTGGTCTCTAGTCCATACATTCGCAGCCCAATATTGCTTGGAAAGAGTCCCAACGGGACAGTACCTTCAGCAAGGCCGTGCTCTGTAATCTTTTTTTTTGGTTTAGGCAACTCCTACCCTCTGACCCTTCTATGTTCAGGTTACCGGAGTTCTGGTTTCCTTCGGACACAGGGATCCTACTATAGTCTGTAGTTATGGACTGAATTGCTGCTGCTCACAGCTGCCCTTGAGGCTGACTGTTTTTCGCTGTGGGCTTTTGTTAGCCTATAGCTGGGAAGTCCTATATGTGAGGACTGACTTCCTCGTTCCCAGAGAAAGCATAGTTACTCACCTGTAACAGGTGTTCTCTGAGGACAGCAGGAATCGGTCTTCACAATCCTCCCTCCTCCCCTTGGAGTTGCTCCTTTCCATATTTTATTTATTTCTGTTGTCTTTTAGCTGTCATCTGACTGAGCAAGATGGCACCCTTGGGCGGAAAGGGGACCACACATGCGTAGTTGCATCTTCCAAAGACTTTCATTGACAGCTGGGGGGATGTTTTTGCAAGGGCTTCAACGTTGCCTACGTCACCCATATGTGAGGACTGATTCCTGCTGTCCCCGGAGAACATCTATTACAGGTGAGTAACTTTGCTTTCTTTGTCCTGAGTCGTCATTTCCAATTTAATGCCTTGCCATTTGTGCTGGTCATGGTGGTGGCGGCAGTGACAACATTCCTGCGCAAACAGGGAATTCTGGTGCACCTGCACTTAGACAACTGGCTGATTTCCATCGGATCAGAGCATATACAGCCCATATGTGATTTGCTAACTGGAAAAGCTGGATTTAATGATCAGTTGTCTTAAAAGCAGCCTTATCCTTTCCTAGGACTTTGAGTATCTCAGGACTTACTTAAACACTCACTTGGGGCAAGTATTTCTCACCCTGGAACAATTGCAGCTTCAGGGAGTTTTGTTCTCGGGCAGTTCCCCAGTGCTTGTGACTACCTGCAGTACTGAGATCCATAGTGTCTACACTGGAGCTGGTTCCCTGGGCCAGGGGGACACACATGTCCTCTATAGGGTCATTTTCTGGCTCATTGGTCTCCTTGCTCCCAGTTATTTGATTGGTACCTTCCTCTCCCTCAGAAGATCAAGGACTTATCTTCTAATGGGTGATATGCCTCTGGAGGCAGGAGTGGATAATAGTTACCACAGATGCTCGCCTGCAGGGATGAGGAGTGCACTATCCGAGTCAGTCTGTTCAGGGACATTGGTTCCCCCTGGAAGCCACCTGGTTGATCAACGGGCTGAAGGCCAGAGCAATCCACCTGGCCCTGGTGACATTTCAATCTGTCTTGGAGGGGAAAGCTCTTAGGGTGTTCTTGGACAATGTCATGGTGGTGGCTTACATCAACAAGACCATGCTCACAGTGTCGCAGTGGCTGACAAGGTGACTGAACTCTGTAGTTAGAGGTATCTCCAGGAACAAGCAGGAATGTAGTCTTCACATATGGGTATCGTCGGTACCGACGGAGCCTGTGCAGGAACTCTCCCCAGCGTTCAATAGGAACGCTTTTGGGAGCATCCCTCAGCACATGCACGCTGCCTTCCCACCTTTCCAACTGTCCCTATTCAGTTCTTCGTTTTCTGTGGAGCCGACAGGACACATAACCTGTCACCGCAGAAAATGTCTTCTTTAAACTTGCTTTCATGTGGTCGCGTCTGCCTCCGCACTACATCTACCGGTACTGCTGTTTCTTTTTTCTTTTCTAAAAATAACTCTTCAGAAACTTTTTCTTTCTGGTGCTAGGTGCCATTTTGGGCATTAGGCCCCATTTTTCCTAAAAGATGGAAAAACTAGCTAGTGGTTTTAAAAAAAATGTACTAAGTGTGGCGGTACCATCTCCGTCACTGACACCCATGACCGGTGTCTAAAATGTTTAGGCCCTGACCATTCTCCATCTGAGTGTCTTTCTTGTATGGGAATGACTAAAAGAGGAAGACAGAAACGGTACCCTCTTTTCTTCGGATGCCAGATCCATTGCATCGACGTCTTCAAGAGCCTCGTCTTCCTCCCATGGATCTCAAGTAACTAAACATAAGAGCCGGTCCTCAAAGGGTAGCTCTCCTTCAAAGCATCAAGAGGCCATTGGCATTGCTCTTGAGGAAACTACACCAGCAAAACAGCCCCGGCGGGAGGCTTAGGCCTCCAAAGCATCAGCGGGGTTCCAGGATGTTCTCGAGGCTTCGACCTCGGCAGAACTACTGGTGCCATGCTCAGGGATTCCGGCCGCTTTTATCGGTACCGATACCCAGGCATCGGCAGCATCAATAGACCAGAGATTCCTCGCTATCGAACACAGTCTTGCAGCTCTCCTTACAGCTGTGGTACCGTTGACACTGGCGGTTCAACGGGCACCAGTACAAACACCGGTACAGATACCGGTACCAGCACCAACAGTACCGGCCCCAGTGGGAATTCTTCCCATGCTGACTTTTTCTGGCATCGACAAATCGGTACTGGACCAACTCGGTACCGACTTCGATCGATACCGAGACTGTGCTTTGCATGAACATTGGGATCAGAGATACTTCGAATCCTCCGATTCCGATGACTCTGATAATTCTGCCGGTACCAGAAGGTTTCTCTTGGAAGACTCCTCTTCTCCCCAACGCAAAATGTCTCCTCCGGAAGACATGTCTTTTCAGGTTTTTATTCGTGATGTGGCCCGAGGCCTTTCAATCATGGTAGCTCCTGAAAAAGAACCCAAAGCAAAAGAATTGGAAATTCTCCAATACCCTAAGGCTCCCAAGGAGGCAGCCACTCCGCCCATTCATGAAATTCTTCATGATTTGATGCTCAGAATGTGGGAGATACTTTTGACCACATCTCCTCATTCTAGGAGACTCAATACTGTGTATTGAGTTCCACCATGTCCTGGTTTTCAAAAGACTCAGCTGCCACACCATTCAATGGTAGTGGAGTCAGCCATGCGTAGGATGAAAAGTGCAAAAAGACATGCATCCAATCCTCCAGGTCATGAATGCAGGACTCTTGACGCTTTTGGACATCGAACATTTCAGGCTTCCATGCTTTCAGCTAGGATCAGCTCATATATTTTATATATGGGAATGTTCCTCAAAGAGGTCACAGGAGATTTGGAGCTTGAGCCCCCTTCTCCCTGATGACAAATGACAAGACTTCCTTACTCTTGTCAAGCATGCTCAAGACGTCTCCAAGTTTGTAAATCGTGCAGCCTTTGACTGCTTTGAATGCATCAGCAGAACCTCTGCTATTGCCATTGGTGCACGTCGGATTGCCTGGTTTCAGGCATCAGACTTGGAGATTTGGGTACAGGATAAATTGGAAAACATCCCTTGCACAGGAGAAAACCTCTTTGGCAAGAATTGGCAGGAAAAAGCTAATGAGATAGATGCTGATAATATCACTTTAGATAGATTGTCAAAATCTACAGCCACTCCAGCCAAAAAGAAACCCTATAAAAAACCCTTTTTCAGCAAAAAGAGGAAGTTTTATGCGTCCTATACCCAGCAAGGGTAAGCTCGGGGTCAAGTTGCCCAGAAAGGTCAACAACGAACAATCCAGACAAAAGAAGCCAAAAGCTGCCTACTGCACAGAATTCAGTCTTATTCGAGTTTGTTCATTTTATTGGCTCTGGACTAGCCACAACACACTAAGAGAACTGAGAAGAACCATAGCTACTCCAATTATGCTTTCACAGATGCAAAGTTTTATTCAAAACCTGACTTGGACAAGTTTTGGCACCAATGTCTGTGCTGGGTCAGTAAAAGTATATCTGGATCAACTTTGGCTTGATAAAAAATGCAAACAATGTCCTCTACAACCAGAGACCAGAGCTGTGAAGGTATAATTGGACTGGTTGTGGTGGTTCTCTGCTTCCTTGGTGTGCTATTTGCGGCAGACATCCTCTCTTCTGTTTTCTCCGGATTGGCCACACCAGCCCTGGTACATGGATCTCTTGAGCCTGTTGGTGGGGTCCTCTCTATTGTTGCCTCTGGAGAGAGTCTTCTGTATCAGGGCCTCTTGGTCGTGGAGGATCCCATTACCTTCTTGCTTATATAGCCTGGCCCTTGAGAGGCATAGGCTGTTGAAGAGCTACTCTGGAACAGTAGTTGACACCACCTGAAGGGCCCAGAGGTTCTCTACTTCCTTGGCCTATTTGAGAGTTTGGAGGGTTTTTGAGAGGTGATGGCCCCCTTGTTCTGGATGCCAAGACAGTGGATATATTGGCTGTTTTGTCCTCCTTCAGTCAGGTTTGGATCAAGAATTAGTTCTGAACTCTCAATATTCAGGTGGCAACAGTCACATGCTACCATGGGTATATTCAAGGAATTTCTCTGGTGACACATCCCCAATGTGTCCCACTTCCTCAAGGGAGTGAAGTAAATGTCTACTTCTGTGGCCGATTGTCTCACAGTAGTGTCTTTCTCTGGTGTTTAAGATGCTTGAAGATCCCACCTTTTGAGCTTCTTCAGAAGGGCCCCTCTCTCAAGAATTTGACCCTGAAAATGGTATTTCTGGTGGCTTTTGCGTTTTCCAGGCAACTGTCGGAGCTACAGGCCTTATCCTATAGGGAACCTATTTTGGTCATCGTGATGGAGTCTGCCTCTCTGAGGACCATACTGTCCTTTCTCCTGAAGGTTCTGTTTTCCTTTCATGTTGATAGGTTATGATTCTGCCCTCCTTCTTAAAGGAAGACTTTCAGATAGGCCTTTTGTTGTGTCTGGTGGACATGAGGAAGGACGTTAAAGTATCCTGTGATTACTGATTCCTTCCATCTATTAGACTATAGATTGCTTCTGGATTAAGGAGGCTCTTGGTTTGGCCTACCTTTTTTTTGTGAGAAGCATGCACCAGAGGGAGTCGGAGCTCAAGTCACCAGGACACAAGCTGCCTCCTGGGCAGAGACTGCCTTGGTATCCCTGGAGGACATCTGTAAGATGGACCACCTGGTCATCTCTGAGTACCTTCTGTGAAGCACTACAAGTTGCATGTGGGAGCTGGAGCAGATGGTGCCTTTGGCAGAACAGTTCTGTCCAGAGCATTTGCTTCCTCCCACCCTGGGTCCTACAGGTTTGAGAGCTTTGCTACTTTGCAATTGTGTTATCAATGTTGATGTCTGATGCAGAATCAGTTATGGCAAGAGAGCCAATAGTTCAAGATTATTTAATAATTTTCAGATTTTTTTTCAGTCTTGCTTTCTGCTTGGGAAGTGTCATATTGGACTTCTCACTGCTGCACCAGTGGATATACTAGTGATGACGCTGAACATTGCTCTGGTCTGCCTGCACTTGCTGGCTGGGGAGCGTAACCTACGTGTCTGAGATTGATCTAGTAGGATGCAAGGAAAGAAAAATATCAAATATGTAAATTTCACCACCTTCTTTATTCAAGCTATTTACCTGTCTTAAAGTGACTTTCCAAAATCACAGAAAGATTTCTGCATGTAGCTTACCAAGCAGAGTCAACTGGTAGCTTAGATTTGTGTGTAGTGTGTTTGGTGGCTGTCAGAAAATACATTTATCAGTAGGAGCAATTATAAATAAAGCGTCTGTTCACCAGAAGTTTAATTCAGTCTGATATCATTTGTTAAAACTTGATATACTGCTCTTAAAGTACAATCAGAGTGGTTTACAAAATAAAATTAAACTAAACATAAATTATGACATAGAATTAGAAAAAGGGAAAACCAATACAAAACAGAAAATAGTAACAATGAAGGATATAAAAGGTAAGTGGGAGAACGGCACTGAAAAACAAAAAGAGGACACAGTTAAACAGAAGGATAAATTCAGGCTACACTATTGCCCAGGCTGCCCTACCCGGTGGGGATTTGGAAAGAAGGTTCAAAAAGTTTTAAGGTTAGATTTAAAGCTTTTATATGTGCAAGCAAGACATAGATGATGAGGTAAGCTGTTCACTAGTGAAGGGGTAGTGAAGAAGAAAGCTGAATATCTGGACTTGTAACGTGCTTTCGATGAACTGGAATGAAGACTATTACCATGGATTGATCGAAGCACCTGGGTTGACATGTAAAAAGAGATAAGGAAGGAAAGATAAGCAGGGGGCCTCATTGTATAAAGCTATCTCCAGGAACAAGCAGGAATGAGTCTTCACATATGGGTACGTCGGTACCGACGGAGTCTGCGCGGGAACGCTTCCCAGCGTCCAATCAAAGAGCTTTTGGAAGCATCCCACCACGCCTGCGTGCTGCCTTCCCGTCTTTCCCAACTGCCTCTCCTCAGTTTTCGTTTTTCCGCGGAGCCGGCAGGACGTTCTCCTGTCACCGCAGAAAATTCTTGTTTTATTTCTTTAGTTTTCTTGTGGTCGCGGCTGTCTTCCCGACGCCACCGGTACCGCCGGTGTTCTTTTCTTTTCTTGTAAAATCTTCCTTTTTCAAGGAATATTTTTTCTTCATAGTGTCTTAGGCCTTTTAGGCCTCTTCTTTTTCCTTCATGGAACCGCCAGCCACTTTCTCCAAGAAATGTTCAAACTGTGGCGGTACAACTTTATTTTTAGACCCTCGAAGTCGGTGTCTAACCTGCTTGGGTCCTGACACCAGTTTGGTGAGAAGAGGTCTTCAATATCGAGGTTCCTTCGATACACGGTTTCCCTCCAACTTCGGGGTACCGTCCCCTTCTTCTACACAGGATCAGGTAACCCACAAACAGTCTGTTAAGACTAGCCAGCCCTCGAGTGGTAGGTCTCATGCACAGCATGTAGACCGCTCTGGCCTTGCCCTTGAGGGCCTACTGGCTTCAAAACCCCGGCGAGAGTCTTCGGTCTCAAAAGCCTTTCAGGGGTTTCAGGTGGTTCCTGGGGTTCACCCCTCACAGAACATACCTGAGCTGTGTCCGGTGGTGGCATCCGCTTCGAGCGGTACCGATACCCTGACATCGGCACTGGTGTTGGATGAACACTCCTCACCAGGGATCGTCATCTGGCGTCCTCGGTGCCTTCGGGACCGGTGGATACACTCCAAACTGACCTTCCATTATCGGTACCAGCACCGATACTACCACTGATGTCGGTACCCTCCAGACGTGCATCGATAGCCTCGCTTCCTTCGATGCCAAGTCTGGAATCGATCTCCAGTCTGGAGGACTGGGTACCGACTCGCCTTGGTACCGGCTCTTGGCGGTACTGAAGGCTCTGTTCCGATGATTCGGATCCGCAACTCTCGGTTCCCCCGAGGCCGATTGAGTTGCCACTGATTGACCTTCATTCACCGGTATCAGACACGGTACCGAAGTCGGTGCCGATGTCCTCATTACCCTTACGGTCGATGCCTTCCATGCTTCGCTTATCGATGCCGAGTTTAGAATCTAGTCTGGAAGACTCGGTACCAATACGCTTTGGTACCGACACCGATCGATACCGGTGGCTCGGTACCAAGGATAGCGGCCGGAGGTTTTCGGTTACCTCGGTACCGATTGAACGGTTACCGATGACTGCTCCGATGTCTCTGTCAGGATCGACTCCGACATAGGTACCGGTATTGGCATCAGTACCGGTATCCACAGTAGCATCGTGGCCAACTCCTGCCATGCTTTTTTCAACAGGATCGCTCCCTTCTATGCCAAGCTTGGAGTCGATACCTGGCATGGACAATGTGGTAATGACGGTCGCTGCTCCTGACAGCCAGTACCGGCGACCATCCCTTAAGCATTCCACACTGCACTGTGCAGGATCTTCTATTCCTATATATTTGGATAGCTCTGTTGGTGCTCAGGCTAGCTCTTCAGATCTAACGTGTCCAAGGGAGATTCCTGTTGGGGAACCCTCTTTTCAGAGTTTCCTCCTGGATATAGCAAGATCTCTTGCCATTCCTATCCCAGGACATGATCCTGCACAGGGCTCTCTTTCTACCAAAGCAAAGGAGAACATAATGCTTCCTTTGCATCATTCCTTGCAGGATCTCCTTCTAGGAATGTGGGAAACACCTTTAAGGGTACCCCCACCTTCCAAAGCAACTGATCTCTTATATCAGGTGCCCCCCTCTCCAGGGTTTCAAAAGACTCAACTTCCTCATCATTCCATAGTTGTGGAATCAGCAATGAGGCGGGTAAACAGTAAGAAAAAGCACTCTTCTTATCCGCCAGGTCGTGAGTCTAAGACACTAGATGCCATTGGACGTCAAACCTTCCAGACATCTATGCTTTCTGCAAGAATTCTCTCATATATTTTTTATGAGTCTATCTCTTGAGGAGGTCGCAAAGCAATTACATCTTTTGACTCCTTTCCTTCCAGATTCCAAGAGTGCAGACTATTCCTCACTGCTTAAGCATATCCAGAATATCTCTTGGTTTCTTTCTCGTGCTTCCCTGGACTATTTTGAGTCTGTTAGCAGGACTTCTGCTATAGCTATAGGGGCACGACGTAGAGCCTGGCTCCAAGCTTCAGACTTGGAGAAATGGGCACAACAAAGACTGGGACATACACCTTGCACTGGAGAAAATCTCTTCAACAAGGAGTCTTTACGTCAGGTTACTCAGTTGTCCACTGATTTACCTGTTCCTAGGGGTTGTTCTACACCTTCTTCTGTCCCAGTAGGTAGGAGATGTCCTACCAAACTTTATTCCCACACGAGAAGAAGGTTTTATTCATCACTTGCCCATCATACAGATGTTCCCAAACAAGGGAGGCATCGTCCTGGTCTGAAGAATCCAACCTCTCACCAGGCTCAGCAAACCCAGCAACCGCAGGATTTCTGATCAATCATCATCAGGTGCTTGTGACTCTTGGGGTTTAGAATCTGCAGTTTGCTTCTTCGCAGTAGAGGCAATCCACCGCTTCATTCTAACCCCTAGACATGGATCTCTTTCCAAAGACCTCCATTTTTTCTATATTTCTATGAGCTGTCAGAATGTTCATGCCTATAGGTCACAGGTTTCTCCTCTTCTTCCTGCTAGGGAAAGAGGTCTAACCACTATCAAATGATAGTTTCCTGTGCCAGCATGTCTTTTTCCTTCTATAGACTTACTACTTGGTAAGTCTTCTTCAGCTCCATTCCCTTCGCCCTCTTACCAAGCTTTTCCTCTGTAAGAGCGGAATTACTTCACTGGAGGGTTTTTGCTTCAACCTCTCTATTTTTGTCACTTTCCAGTGCGGAGTTTTCCTCTCTGAGTTAACTCCTCTGTTTCAATCTTGCTTTGGGGCAGCTTATCAGACATGTCCAGAGTTTTCTACTCCTGTTCTGTCCTTTCTGTTTTTAAACAGTAAGATTATTTCTGCTGTCTTGCTAGCAGCTGCCTATGCAAAAGCCTTAATGTTGGACCACTGGTTCTTGTCCACAAACAACCAGATTTGTCCTCCACTAACATTCTGTCTAGTCTTAGTAGTGGCTCCAAGTCCATGCTTTCCTCTATCTTGGAGATTATCTCACTACAAGCTTTCTGGATTGTCTTCTATTTCTGCCATCTCCTTTCTCCTGGGTTTGGCAGCATAGTTGGCAGAGATACTGGCTTTCCAGCAGCCAGTTCTATCTCCTCATTCTCCTGCATCATGCCCTCTGCAATTCTACAGAGAAGCTTTCCACTATGGGCCCTTGTTAGAGAGCATGGGCTTTTTTTCTCCAACAGTTATCCTAGATGGTTGGAAAAGGCTTTTCAGTCATGTCTCCCATGACTAGAAGGGTTCTCCCTTCCCTTCCTATCTCCTTTTTGATATAAAGGACATAGGCCTTCTCTTACGTGAAAACTTAAGGAGTTGCCAATTCCCTGCTTTGGTCCATAGTATTCCCAATCGGGGATATGCTCTTTCTCCTTGCAGCTCATCCTCATGGTAAGAACGCATGATACTTTTGCCCTTAAGCAGGTCAACATGGTATCTCATCTCTAAGCGTCTTCTGTCCACTTACCATGCTAGAGTTCTGGAAGACTCTGGACTTGCTGGCTGCAGACTCATATTATCCTCTGTTTTTCACGTACCTGTCCTGGTTATTTTACTAGCTAGCATCCTTGCAGATCATAACCAGGAGGAATAGATTCTCTATATATCTTCTCAAGTAGGTTCCACCTCCTTGTTATTAGATGAATCTTTCCTCTCCACATATCCTATGTGAATACCGTGCTGTAGGCATATCTCTGTCTGTTTAATTGCAGACACCCATATATAAGCCTACATATTCATATCTATCTTTTGTGTGTATTTTATGCCCTTCCATATCTCACTATAGATATATTCTTATATGTCTATCTATATATATATATGTGTGTGTGTGTGTGTGTGTGTGTGTGTGTGTGTGTGTGTGTGTGTGTGTGTGTGTGTGTATATGTGTGTGTGTATGTGTGTGTGTACGAGGGGGTACCCAAAAAAAACAGGAATAACATTGCCGTGGGCGGAGCTTATGTAGTACGCACTTCTGCCGCTAGGCGTGTATAGTGCAACTCATTGTCAGTTCAGTGCCGCCTGTGTTGTCGACCTGGCTTGTTCTGTTCATCTGCAGTGATTGTTTTTGCTAGCGCTGTTTTGTTCTTGTTTCTTTTTTTATGATTCACACCCCATCCCCTGAAGAACCGTAAAAGGAGAAACGCTCTGAGGCGCTGAGGGGAGGCGTCGGGAACGGGGGCAACCTGAATATTTGAACACTTGAAGGAATTTAAGTTTTAGTGCGGTATAAGTACTTTAATGGAGCTTAAGCTGTGAAAATTTTAGGGTCCGATTTGTACAAGAATTGCTGTTTAAGATTACCGTGAACAGAGTCTCTCTATCTGAATAAGGACAATAGACTGCAAACATTACAAATACAGCACATATCGAGGCTCTAATTGTTTAAAGATCTGTGGACATTGAACATCACATCAGCTATTGCTTCTTATATTATTAACCGCACGGTGTTATTGAGGTCATTGATGCTAACTAGCAAAACTGTTTCCTATAATTGGCATGTTGGCCTAAAGGACGGTTGCTACTGTAAGTCTGAGACCTCTTTATTCCGTTAAAATAATGTCATTCCCTGAGATAGTATAAGCACTGTTTCTAAAAGTGAGTTTGCAACCTTTATATTTGGTTATATTGAACGTTGTTCTTTTTGGTAGTAATCTTTTTTTATGATGACAAGTTTAAGTGAACAACGTGTAGCTGTGAAATTTTGTTTTCTACTCGGTAAAAATGCTGCTGAAACTGTTTTAATGTTGAAAACAGCTTATCAAGATGACGCTATGGGAAAAGGTCAAGTGTACCGTGGTTTGCTCGGTTTAAAAATGGCGACATGTCGATTGATGACAAACCTTGTTCTGGGCGTCCATCAACTGCCCGAATCGACGAAAATATTGAAAAAATTAGAGAGCTTGTGCTCACAGACCGTCGACAGACAATTGATCAACTGTCAGAGATTAGTGGGTTATCTTGGAGCTCGGTTCAGCGAATTTTAACAGAAGATTTGGGAATGAAAAGGGTTGCTGCCAAGTTTGTTCCTCGGGTTCTGACTGACAATCAAAAGGAACATCGAGTTGAAACATGTCGTGTTTTGAAACAACGGCTTGAAACTGATCCAAATTTTCTGTCAAAGGTCATTACAGGTGATGAGTCATGGTGCTATGGTTACGACCCAGAAACAAAGCAACAGTCAAGCCAATGGAAGACGTCATCGTCACCCCGTCCAAAAAAATGTCGTCAAGTCAAATCAAACATCAAAACAATGCTGATTTGATTTTTTGATGCCAAGGGGGTAGTTCATTCAGAGTTCGTTCCCCCAGGTCAGACCGTCAATCAAACCTTTTATTTGGAAGTTTTAAGAAGATTGCACAACAGTGTTCGTCAAAAAAGACCCGATTTGTGGCAGACAGGAGACTGGTTCTTCCACCACGACAACGCACCTGCACACACAGCCATCTCTGTTAGACAGTTTTTGGCTAAAAATGGCATGGTTCCACTGCCCCACGCACCTTACTCGCCTGACCTGGCTCCGTACGACTTTTTCTTATTTCCACGCATGAAAAGGGGCATGAAAGGACACCGATTTGACAACATTGAAGAAGTCAAGAAAAAAACGGAGGAGCTGTCAGCCGTTTCTAAAGATGACTACAAAAAATCTTTTGAACAGTGGAAGCACCGGTGGGACAAATGTATCAGTTGTAATGGAGAGTATTTTGAAGGGGATAAGGTTGTTTTGTAAAGAATTTGAAATAAATAGCTTTTAAAAAATAAATCCTGTTTTTTTTGGGTACCCCTCGTATATATATGTGTGTGTGTGTGTGTATATATATATATGTGTGTGTGTGTGTATATATGTATCCGTCGGGATATTTTATTACAGATAGATATGTATCCACATACTTATCTATCTGACTGTGTATGCTCGTATATCTATATGATTCCGACAGATGGGCTTGGGCTTACCTATGCTATCCAGAAGGTTTGGGGTTCTACACACACAACCACTCCTGTGGTAGTCAACAATTTTTATACCATAACCTTAGGGTTTAGGTACCTCTGAAGCTCTCCATGCTCCAATATCTCTCCTAGCTTACCCCAGTTCGGAGAGATATTGCGGATCTTCCTTTACTCACAGGCTTTAACGCCTCAGGCATTTGCCCTCTCTTTTTGGGATACAAGGGATTCCCATACCCTTTCTCCCCACAAGGACTGTGCCTGTTTTTCTAAATCGGTTAGCCTTTCTCTTTTTGCTCCTAAGAGTGAGCCACTCTGCCGCCAAAAGAGATCGGTTTTTGTCTTAAAGCCTTCCGCTGAAGGCCCACCGTTTTTGTACTACCCCAGTTTTTCCTTACTGGGGTTACCTGTTACCTTTCAGGATTCTGACCTCCCCTGTTTTTTCCTACAGTGAGGTCCTCTTCGAGGTTCCTCTACTGGGTTCCCCAGTAGATCTCATGAACCTCCATACTACTGTGAAATCCTATTAGGGGAGGTCCATATTGCAATATTTCATTTCAATATCATTGATAACAATTATCATCCCCACATGGACTTCTTGTCTGCAGTCCTATGCTAGGTTAAGCTGTTCTCCACAGCACCTTTCTCTTTTCAACTCCTACCCTCTATCCTCAGGATGCCTGGTGCTGTTAGGTATAGCATGTTCCAATCTATAACATGCTGGGACTCCAGGCATCTTAGCTTGGGAGTCCCCATATGTGAAGACTCATTCTTGCTTGTTCCTGGAGATAGCACAGTTACTTACCTGTAACAGGTGATCTCTGGGAACAGTAGGAATAAGTCTTCACAACCCACCCACCTCCCCTAGGAGTTGTATCTCTATCTATCTTTCCTTTCCTCTCTCTCTCTTTGTCTCAGCTTTAAAACTTAACTGAGGAGAGTCAGTTGGGAAAGGCGGGAAGGCAGCACGCAGGCGTGGTGGGATGCTTCCAAAAGCTCTTTGATTGGACGCTGGGAAGCGTTCCCGCGCAGACTCGGTCTGTACCGACGTACCCATATGTGAAGACTTATTCCTGCTGTTCCCAGAGATCACCTGTTACAGGTAAGTAACTGTGCTTTATAAACAAGGGTCAAAATCTTAAACTGGATATGTGCTTGAATTGCGAGTCAGTGGTGTTCAGTCAATAACTGTGTCACATGGTCATACTTGTGAGCATTGCAAAGCAGATGTATAGCTGTATTTTGAACCAATTGAAGCCTTTTAAGCTCAGGTAAAGGCAGGCCAGTTATTGCAGTAGTCCAAGCGTGAAATAGTGAAACTCAAAAGAACTGTTCCTTGTGCAGGATCAATGAGCAGATGGCATGAAAACACCGGAGAATGTTGAAGGAAGATTTTACAACAATACTGATCCTCTGAGAAGGAGAGCTCTATATTTAGGGTGACTCATATATTTGAAGGAGGTAGTAAAGGCAATGGGGGAACTGTGCAGTATGGGATCAAGGGTGGGAAGAGTAGACGAACCAGTGAGCCATACTGCAGTGGTTTGTTTGTTTTTTGTTTTTGTTTTTTTTTGAGGATTCAGTTAGATGCAGTTATTGTGGAGCCAACTGGCTACTTTTGAAAGACAGGAGTTAAGAGAGGAGAGATCTGGCTGATAAGGCTTGGTATAGAAGACCAGTAGCATGTCATCTGCATAGAGGGAATGATCCCACATTCTTGGATTATAGTGGGTAAAGGACTTATAAAAATATTGAATAACAGGGGGGCTAAAACTGAACCCTGTGGGACCTTGCAGGAAAGTGGGAGGATTGGGAAAAGATGAGGACCAATGGAAATTTGTAACTACCGATTAACATTGGAACCACGAAAAAAACAAATTGTAGATGCTGCTCTGGTGAAGACTGGATAGAAGTATATTGTGAATCAACCAAGTCAAAAGGTGGAGGAAAAGTCCAGAGAAACAACCACAGTGGCATTGCCTCTGTCCAAGGCGCTGTTAATATCGCTGAGGAAAGCTGTAATATGATGGTCTTGGTGCTGTGAAACTGACAAAAGCCAGATTGGCAGGGATGAAGTGATTAGGGTATGTTCAGTGTGATCAAATAGTTGAGAGAAGACGTAGCATTTCGCAAGCTTAGATATGAATGGGAGGTTGGAAACCAAGGAAGTGAAGGATCTACGGTTGGTTTTGTTGAGGAGTCTGACAAGGACTTGTTTCCAGGATTCTGGGAATAGTTCCAAAGACAAATTAATGATGTTTTGGACAATGGGGATCAGACCAAGGAAGTATCTGGATCCTATCCCATCGTTATGGATCTCAGCAAAGGAAATAATTTTGCGAACAGAATGAATGAGTTTCTTTAAATACGGGTCTATGATGGAGATAAAATTAGACCAGAGATGAAGGGAAGCAATCAGGTCTTGGGTAAGAGAAGGCTCAACTAGCAGCACTGCGTACTTCTTGTAGCGCTATACAAATGCTCAGTAGTAGTAGTGGAATTATTGGAAGATAAGCATGCAAATCTGCTACTTTGGTATGAAAGTAAGACGTGAGGGTATCGCTGAGAGTCCCTGCCAGTGAATAGTTGAGGTAGAACAGATAGAAGATAACTTGGAAACTATAAAGATAGCTTTTGGATTATGAGAGGCTTTGTGATGTTTAGATGAGACGTAATCTGTTTTTGCCTGTAAAAATGCTTACGGGTAGAACTCATAGGCTGACTTAAATGCTGCGCAAGAGGCAGGTGATTTACTTATGCCATTGGCACTTTGCTCTCCTGACCTCACATTTAGGGATGCAAAGGCCTAGAATGATACCAATGATGATTATGGCCAGAGAGATGATATAGGTGACTAAACAACTTGGAAATCTTTTATCTTTAATTTTGCACAGTTGCCCTATATCATTCATCTTTTAGACCAGTTTAAGCACGTCTGTGTTTTCCTGTATATTACCCACCTGGATAAGCAGAGTATAAGTATCAAATTAATTTAAAATTCTGTGTTCCAGTTGCACACCTAGAACAATTCAAAAAGGAATGGGAAATAAAAGTGAATATCATAATGCCTCACCGTAAGTCTCTCTAGAGTGGCCTCACCTTAAGAACATAAGATATGCCATACTGAGTCAGACCAAGGTCCATCAAGCCCAGTATCCTGTTTCCAACAGTGGCCAATCTAGGTCACAAGTACCTAGCAGTTTCCCCACAAGTCACAGGTTCCACAATGCTTGTATTGCGGCAAGCAGTGGATTTCCCAGGTCCCCTTAATGGTTTATGGACCTTTCCTCCAGGAACTTGTCCATACCTTTTTTTAAAGCCAGCTACACTAACAGCTTTTACTACATCCTCTGGTAATGAATTCCAGAGTTTGATTATGCGTTAAGTGAAAAAAATATTTCTCTTATTCTTAAATAGGCTACCCTGTAGCTTCATTGCATGTCCCCTAGTCTTTCTGTATTTATAAGGCGTAAGCCATCGATCTGTGTTTACCGGTTCCACTCCATTCATTCATTTATAGAACTCTTATCATACCTCCCCTCAGCTGTGTCTTTTTCTTTTTAGCCTCTCCTCCCATCCCCTTTACCATTTTTGTGGCTCTTCTCTGTACCTTTTCTAATAGTGCTATATCCTTTTAAGATATAGCCATATTCAAAGTGCGATCGCACCAGGGAACGATACAGAGGCATTATAATATCCTTCATTTTATTCTCTTCCTTTCTTTATGATTCCTAGCATTCTATTTGCTTTCTTGGCCACCGCTGCACACTTGGCGTAGGGTTTCAACATGTTATCCACTGATGCCTAAAGCTTTTTCCTTGGTGGTGGTTCCTAATTTGGAACCTTGCATCGTGTAACCATAGTTTTGGTTGTTCTTTCCTAGGTGCATAACTTTGCACTTGTCCACATTAAATTTCATCTGCCATTTGAACATCCAGTCTTCCAATTTATCAAGGTCATCTTGCAATTTTTCACAATCCTCTTGGGTTTTAACAACTTTGAATAATTTTGTGTCATCTGCAAATTTGATTGCCTCACTCGTTATTCCCATTTTCAGGTCATGTGTGAATGTTAAAAAGCAGCAGACCCAGCAAAGATCCCTGGGGTACCCCACTATTCACCTTTCTCCATTGGGAAAATTGGCCATTTAGCCCTAACCTGTGCTTTCTATCTTTTAACCAGTTCCTGATTTACAATAGTACATTGCCTCCTATTCCATGACTTTTTAATTTTGCCAAGAGTCTCTCAAGAGGGACCTTGTCAGAGGCTTTCTGAAAATCCAGACACAATATCAACCGACTCTCACCTTTGTTTATTCATACATTCAAAAAACATAACAGATTAGTAAGACAAGACGTTCCTTGTCTAAAGCCATGTTGGCTGTCTCCCATTAAGCCATAACTATCTACATGTTCAGTAATTTTGTTCTTTATAATGGTTTCTACCATTTTTCCCGGTACTGACTGCAGGCTCACCAGTCTAGTTTTCTGGATCACCCCTGGAACCCTTTATAAAAATTGGCGTTACAATGGCCATCCTCCAATATTCAGGTATTACAGATGATTTTAATAATAGTTCATAGATTACTAATAGTAGGTTTACAATCTCATATTTCAGTTCTTTCAGCACCCTTTGATGTATACTATCCCGTCCAGATGATTTTCTACCCTTCAGTTTATCAAATAGTTGTAATACATCTTCCCGATGTATTGATATTTCTTATAATTCTAATGTGGCTATCACCTTTAAATACCATTTCAGCCATGGATAACATCCCTACATCTTCCTTAGTAAAGACTGAAGCAAAGAATTCATTCAGTCTCTCCGCTATGGCCTTGTACCCTCTTAGTGCCCCTTTTACTCCTCTATCATCTAATGGTCCAACTGACACACTCACAGTTTTTTTTCCTACGAATGTACTTGAAAAAGTTTTTATAATGTTTTTGCTTCCACAGCAAGCTTCTTCTCAAATTCTCTTTGCCTGCCTTATCAATGCCTTGCATCTAACTTGCCATTGCTTATGTTTCCAGTTTTCATCATTTGGCTCCTTTTTCCATTTCCTGAAAGATGTTTTTTTTTGGCAACAGCAGCCTCTCTGACCTCACCTTTAAACCATGCTGGCTATTTTTTTTTTACTTCTTTCCACTTTTCTTAAAATGTAGAATACAGCTGGTCTGGGCTTCCAAGATAGTATTTTTAAACACCCATGCTCGATGTAAATCTTTAACCTTCGTAACTGCTCCTTTTAGTTTTTTTTCTTAACTGTTTTCCTCATTTTATCATAGTCTCCCCTTTGAAAGTTAAAAGGTAGTACTGTGGATTTCCTTGCTGTTCTTCCTCCATTTATTAAATCAAAAGTGATCATTCTATGATCTCTATTGCCAAGTACTTTGAGTATTGTGTGCAGTTATAATCACTCTATTTCAAACATACAGCAGACCTAGAAATGGCCCAGAGAAAGGGCAACAAAAATGATAAAGGGTGTAGAATGGCTCCTGTATGAAGAAAGACTTAACAAATTAGCGCTCTTCAGCTCAGAAAGGTGATGATTGAGAGGTGATGTAATAGAGATTTATAAAATCATGTAACTTGAACAGTTAACTTACCCCTTCAGTTAGTTCTTAACCTAGGTGAGATTGTGAAACAAGAGGTAGCAGATCTAAATAAAAAAAGAAGTTTGGGGATTTTTTTCACTCGGTGCACAATTAAGCTGTGGAATTTCTTGTCACAGGATTGCATCAAGGTATCTAGCATAGCTGGGTATAAAAGAGGATTGAATGGGCCCTTGAAGGAAGGAAAAATATTTTTATTGTCATACTAGATCAGTCTAGATGTATGGGTTATGCCCTTCTCTCAGCAGATGGAAATAGAGAATGCTTATAAGTCCTACCCTATATAGGGCACTGAAGCCTCGCATTCCTCAATTTTATTCTGTAACACAGCAAAGATAGACATTCCCCAAACTCCTTACAGGAAGAAGGTGTGGATCTCATGGCACCACTAGAGACACTTGCATCCTGGCAACTCCCAATGAATTTGAAATGCTAACCACTGATTCATGACGAGGATTAAAAACACCAGAACATGTCTTTGGTTGTGAATGGACCAGGCTGATAGAACTCGAGGAAAGAAAATTAGCAGGTAAGACCAAATTTTTCTTTCCTTATCCATCAGACCAGTCCAGACAAATGGGATGTAGCAAAACATCCATTATACTGGTGAGATTGCGAAACAGAAACTCTTAACATGCCTGCTCCAAAAGTGGCATCCTCCCTGATGTGCACATTCTAACTGTAGTGCTTAGAGAATACAACAAAGACCACACTACAGCCCTGCATATCTCCTGCCCAAGAATTAGTGAACCCTCTGGTCGAATGAACTCTCTGCCCAGTGGGCATGACTCATACTTGAATCAGAGCCAGCTCAAGGAGATGAGGTGCACTAGGCGAACCTCATCACTTGTGCCCCCACCTGTGGCACCCATTGCCACCCCTCTCCTGGACCTTTGGCAATGGAATGGCCGCAAATGTGCTTAACTTGAAGCTTTGGCACCATGGTGTTTGCAGCCATTGCTGTTTCTGCAGGGCCCGAGAGGGACACCAGCAGTGGGTGCCCTTGGAGCGTTGATGCTCTAGGCAACCATCTAGTTTGCCTAATGATAGCATCATTCCTGCCTTGAGCAGATCTGTCAAATGAATTTACCTCTTTGAGCCAGCTCACTGTGATCAAATTAGAAGTGGGGTCCTTCATCCTTGAACCTCCAAGGAGGGCAAAAAATCTATCAGACTTCTGGAACTTGCTGGTCACCTCCAGGCAATGCAGTAAGGCCCTGAAAATCCACACCACAGACCTCCCTCTGGAACGAAGGTAGCAAATTTCCTGATTTAATATGAAAAACTGAAACCACTTTGGCTGAAAAGATAGTACCATCTGTATTGAAAACTCACACCAGTGAAGCACTGAAAAGGCTCCTCTACAAAGATCCCAGAGGTCCAGAATCCACCTTTCCTTCAATGCCTTTTGAATGGCCCTTTTTCTATACCATTTTAATGACCACTTGGCCTTAAATCTTGTCCACCATTCTTGAGCTACATGGTTTGGGCAATGGGTCCCTCAACCAACTTGGATGGCTTTTGCCAACACTATGATGCAACCAAGACACCTCCAGGTTCATTTTCTTAACAGTTGTGAAGATGCAGCCAGTCAGTTAGAATGTCTCATCTCCAGAGTTCAAGGGAGTCTGGACTCATGTTCTTCTTCAACCAACAATGAAATAGATATCTGCAGCAATCATCTGTGACTCTAAGACCATGCGAATATGGTACCAACACCACCACAAACCCCAGGACCTGCAGGTAACCATGCACTAGGTGCTTTTTCCGCATAAAGCAACCACATCCAAACCTGAACCTGAATTTTGTGCATCTTTTTGGTTGGGTAAGAACATCTTTGCCTTCCAACATCAAAGCGGACTTCTAGGAATCCCAAATTCTGATGGCTTCAAACCACTCCTTGTGAAGTCGTCAATCCCAGCCAAGGCTCTGCAGAAGCTGAGCTACTTGAACTGCGGCCTGGCAACTTCTGATTCCAAATTTGCTCTGAGCCCATTGCCTAAATATAGACACAACTGTTGAAGAAAGACACTGCTACAGCAACCATTACTTTTGAGAAGGTGCATGGGCTGTTGTCAGGTTGAAAGGCAATATCTGAAACTGATAATGGCGCTCTAGCTTGGAGAACATCATATACTTCTGGTGCCTCTATCAAATTGGGATATGGAGATATGCTGCTTTGAGGTTTATCAATATCAGAAATTCTGATTACTGCAATAATTATGGTGCACAGGATCATCAGCCTGAAAAGTGAAACATGCCGAGCTCGATTCAGCCCCTTCTCTTCTAGAATGGACCAAAAAGGTTTTTCCTCCATTGGTGTTACAGTGCATATGGAACCTCTTCCTTTGCCCCCATACTGTTTCTGATAAAGGAACCCTTGCTCCTAGGCACAGCAGCCTGTCTATTGTGGCCTCCACTGTTCTTTTGTCTATTGCCTGACACAGAAACAATAAAGGTGTCCGTGATATGGTGGGAAAACTCAGACACAGCTGCTTCTCACAATATCTAGCACCAACTGGCCTCATGTCACATGGTGCTATGGCTTGAGAATATAGGATAGCTGACACCCTCTCCACTTGTCCAAGGAGGGGACCTACACCCCCCAGTTTGGTGCTTTTGGCGCTCCAGTAGCCTTAGTACTTGTGGAAGCCACTTTTCTGCTGGAAGAAAAGGCCTACAACCTGCCTGAAAGCAATTTATCCTTGCCAAGATCTGAGCCCTTTGTGGGCTTGTCCGCTGCTAACCTTTGTTAGGCTCTGCCAAATTTTTAACTTGTTTTTCAGATCTTCCCCAAATAAATATATTTCGAACTAGGAATTCACTAAGCAGAGTCTTCATAGTGGCATGCGCTGCCTAACTTTACAGCTACAGAAGCTGCCTGGCAGATACCACCATACTTCTGTTGAAGAATTGAATGAGAACATATAGAGTATATGCCACATATGCTAAACTGGCATTCAAGTGAGAGGCATCCTTGAAACTTGCTCCCTCATTTTTTGAGGAATTGGATGGCAGCTTCTGGACCCCAATATAAACAGGCTAGAAATCTTTTTGCTGAAGTCTACTGCTTGCAACTTTAGGCCAGACATCTGAAACACTTGATTTTAAAAAGGGTTCCAATCCTTCCGTCTTGAGGCATTTTGAGCGCCAAGCTTCCCTCTACTGGGATAGCTGTCATCTTGGTCACTGTCACCCCAAAGCATCCACCTTGGGTACCTCTAACTTATGTTAAGTCCAAACTGATAGCTTCCTGTAAAGCAGTGATAAAACTTCCTGAAGCTTTTTATAATTCTGACAAGAATAATTTAAGGTGTTTAGGGCTCAATTTGGAAATGTGTTCATTAACGTTTGTCTAAGTTATAACTATAAAAATAAGTGCAGAGTTGTAAAAACACTAAAATAGTGTCAGTAGAGACTCCTCTTTGGCATTTCATCTTAAAAAAATGTTTTTACCTTTCTGAAAATTCCATCGAATCCTTTAATCTCCAGGAACAAGCAGGAATGTAGTCTTCACATATGGGTATTGTCGGTACCGACGGAGCCTGCGCGGGAACGCTCCCCAGCGTCCAATTAGAAAGCTTTTGGGAGCATCCCACAGCGCCTGCGTGCTGCCTTCCTGCCTTTCCCAACTGCCTCTCTCCAGTTCTTCGTTTTCCGCGGAGCCAGCAGGTCGTTTTCCTGTCATCGCAGAAATTATCCCATATTTTTCATTATTTTTTGTGGTAGCGTCTGCCTTCCTCGACGCTATACCAGTACCGTCGGTTCTTTCTTATTTTTATCTGGATTTTTCAGCCTTTTTTCTCTCGGATGCCACGCAACATTTTGGGCACTAGGCCCAATTTTTCCTTAACATGGAAAAACCCGCTTCGGGTTTTAAAAAGTGTTCCAAGTGTGGCGGTACCATCTCCGTCACCGACACTCACGAGTGGTGCCTCAAATGTTTAGGTCCTGACCACTCCATTTCGGAGTGTGTTGCCTATGGGATGATGTCGAAGAGGGGTCGGCAGAACTGAGCTGCTAAGCTTAGCACCCTTTTTCTCTCCGATGCAGCATCTGTGGCATCGACGTCTTCCAGGGCTTCGTCTTCCTCCCATGGATCTCAGGTAACCAAGCATAAATTTGGCTGGTCCTCAAAGGGTAGATCTCCTTCCAAGCATCGAGATGCCTCTGGCGTTGCCCTTGAGGGACTTGTACCGGCAAAATTGCCCCGGCGGAAGGCTTCGGCTTCCAAAGCACTATCGGGGCTCCAGGATGTTCTCGAGGCCTCAACCTCGGCAGAACTACTGGTGCCGTGCTCTGGGGTACCGGCCGCTTCGTCCGGTACCGACACCTAGGCATCGGCAGCGTCAATTGACCAGAGATTCCTGGCTATTGAGCGCAGTCCGGCGGCTCTCCTTGCGGCATCGGTGCCTTCGGGACCGCTTCAGACACTTCAACCGGTATCGACACCAGCTCCGGCACCGACAGCATCGACATCAGCGAGTATGCTACCAACACAGTCATGCTATTTCCTCCGGTATCGACAGGCCGGTACCGGACCCCTCTGGTACAGACTTCGATCGGTACCGGTATCGTGCTTTATAAGAGCACCCAAACAGAAGATATTTGAATCCTCCGATGACTCTGAGGACTCTGACAGCTCTGTTGATGCCGGAGTACTTCTCTCTGAAGAGCCTTCTTCTAAGCGTAGGATGTCTCCTCTAGAGGATATATCGTTTCAGGATTTCATCAGAGAGTTGGCTAGGGGTCTTTCCATCACAGGGGCTCCTGAAACAGAGCCCAGAGCAAAGGAGTTGGAGATTTTAAAATATCCTAAAGCTCCCAAGGAAGCGGCTACTTTGCCTATTCATGAGATCTTGCATGATCTCATGTTAAGAATGTGGGGAAACACCTCTTACCACCTCTCCACATTCCCGTAGGCTGGATACCATGTATTGAGTACCTCCTTGTCCTGGATTTCTAAAAACTCAGTTGCCACACCACTCCATAGTGGTGGAGTCAGCTATGAGAAGGATCAAGAGTGCAAAGAGACGTGCATCTAATCCTCCAGGACGTGAATGTAGGACTCTTGATGCCTTTGGGCGTCGAACATTCCAGGCCTCTATGCTTTCTGCCAGGATTAGTTCCTACATCTTATACATGTGAATGTTCCTTAAGGAGGTTACAGGAGATCTTGAGCTTATGAGCCCTCTCCTTCCTGATGATAAGAGGCAGGATTATCTTACACTTGTCAAACATGCCCAGGATGTTTCCAAGTTTGTTAATCGTGCAGCTTTTGACTGCTTTGAGTGCACAAGCAGAACCTCTGCCATTGTCATAGGTGCTCATAGGATTGCCTGGCTCCAGGCATCTGACTTAGAACTCTGGGTACAGGACAAACTGGGGAATATCCCTTGTACAGGCGAAAATCTCTTTGGCAAGAATTGGCAAGAGAAAGCTAATGAGCTGGATGCTGATAACACCACTTTGGATAGACTATCCAAGGCTACAGTTGATCCTGCAAGGAGAAAATCCTACAAGAAACTATTCTTCTCTAAAAAGAAGAGGTTTTAACCCTCCTTTACCCAGCAGGTACATTCTGCAGGTCAATCCGCCCGAAAGGGACAGCAGCCCCCAAAGCAAAGGAAATCAGACTGCTAAGCCTCAACCGGCCCAGCAGTCTCAGCCTCCACAGGGGCTTTGACTCCCATCTAGAGAACTTGGCCTTCCTGGCCCTGAATGGGCCAGAGCCTTCCACCATCCCAGGAAGGTTGTGTCATTTTGCCCCCAGATGGGGGCAGATAACAGCAGAAGAATGGACTCTTTCCATTGTAAGAGAGGGGTACAAGCTTCATTTCTTCAACATGCCCCCTCCTACAGTGGTAAGACAATTCAATTCTCAGGCTTCTCTCAACACCCAGTCGACTCAAGAGGTCAGTTTACTTCTTGCCCAGGGGGCAATAGAAGACGTACCCATTTCCCAACAGGGTACAGGGTTTTACTCCCCTTATTTCCTTATTCCAAAGAAAACAGGGGGACACAGACCCATTTTAGACCTCAGAGAACTGAACAAATTCCTGTTCAAAGAGAAATTCAAGATAAATTTCTCTGGGAACTCTGCCGCCATACCTTCAGAGTCAGGATTGGCTTTGTTCTCTAGATCTCAAGGATGCGTACTGTCGTGACCCTCGCCTGGGCCAAAGGCTTACAGGCATAGGGCTGCCATTGTTTGCCCTTAAATAAAGAGTTACTATCCTTGTCTCCAGCAGGGAATTCTGGAACTTGTAGTTGATTCTTTTACTCAAAGACAAAGTAGTGTGAGACCATTGGTTTATAAGGCAAAACAAGAATTTTTTATTTAGGTTCCCATAAGCATTAAAGTTCAACGCAGACATAAGGATTATTCTCCAAGTAAATAATAACAGGAAACATATGCAACTGGAACTGAAGAAACTGAAAGAACCTTTAAACATGTGCAGCTGTTTTCAGCAAAATATTTCAGCATGTAAATCACAGCTTCCTTTGTTCGTCCAGCACAGTTAAATTTCTTCATTTATCATATACTGCTTTGGTTATCAAACTCTAGGTTAAGCAAGGGTTCTTTACCTTAGAAGAAGCTCCTGGCATTCACATGGCTAGGTAAAACCCTGCTTCTCAAAAGCTGCTTCTCTCAGCACTTTTTATCACCAACTTTCAAACTTCCTTCTTACACAAAGAACAGTCCATAGGAGTCTCCTCAGTAACAGAATCCTGCCCAAAAGAGTCAATTTGCATTTCTTCCTGTGCTACGAAATGCTTGTCTGTCTCTGGGTCTTCATTAACTCCTTCAAGCTTACTATTCTGTAGGAACATCTGAATTTCCTTCCACAGCTGCTCTCCCTGATATGGAATATTTGTACCTTGAGAGTGGGGCTTCTTTCCCTGGATCAATTGCCTCAATGCTTCAATCGTGTTCAACTCTGCTTCTCTGCCCTCGGCTGGGTTCTGGTCACTTCCAGTTGTAACCGTATTCACCCACCTTCTGGCAGCTTGAATTCTCTGAGCTGGTTCACGAACACTCTGCACTGCAATCTGTTCCTCGTTGTCAGCAACTCTCCCAGCCACCCATCTGCTGGTTTTTGAATTAAGAGTACCTCTCTTACAAGGACTGCTTCCTCTGTTGTTGCTTCCTTTCTTGCTGGAGCCGTTCTCCAACTTGAAGTCAAACTTCCCATGTCTCCCTTTTCTCTCCTCTGAACAGGGCTTATAAAGCTGTTTCCTAACTAACACTCCCCTGTCTCTGCACAGGTGATTATCATTACCCTCCAAGCCTGCACTTATGTTAGGGCTTGGGTGTGGCTTAGCTTCAGCAACTACGTGCTGCTTTCCTTTGCCTGCAGTCTGAACCCCATGAATACCCTGCCTGTCTCTCATCTTAAAGGCATATTCACTGTTTTCTTCTGTTTCCTTCGGCTCAGCACAGCTCTCATCATCACAGTACACTCATGTTCTCATCCATCCAACTCACCGAAGGTTCCTTCGCTTCCTATTCCAAGGAAAGTACTACCAATACAGGGTGCTTCCTTTTGGCCTGGCCTCAGCACCAAGGGTGTTTACGAAATGCATGGCTGTAGTAGCAGCATTTCTTCGCACTCTAGGAATATTCGTCTTCCCCTACTTAGACGACTGGCTCATTCAAGCCCCATCAGAGTCAGAGGCCAGAATTTCCCTATCTTGCACAATGCGTATCCTTCAGTATTTGGGCCTGGTCATAAACATCCCATATTTGGGCCTGGTCATAAACATCCCAAAATCCAGCCTAACTCCCACTTAATCTCTAGAGTGTATAGGAGCTTTGTTGGACACCAGAAAAGCAAGGGCCTATCTTCCACAGGCCCGCTGCCTTCGCATTGTGCAGTTAGCCTCCCAGGCAGTGTTAAACTCATCTCACTGCTCGGGAAATGTTACAACTACTAGGCCACATGGCATCTACCGTTCATGTGGTTCCCTATGCTCGCCTCCATATATGAGCAGCCCAACGGACTCTATCCACTCAGTGGACTCAAGCATCAGGCTGCCTATCAGACAAATAGCAAACACAAGTCGCCTTATTTTTGTCTCTATAATGGTGGCAATCAACCCAAAACCTGTTGGTGGGGTTCCCTTTCCAGCAACCCCTACCCCAGGTCACTCTAACAGACGCCTCACAAGTGAGTTGGGGAGCTCATCGGCAAGATCTCTATATCCAAGGCACCTGGACTTCACAGGAGACCCACTTACATATCAATCTCCTAGAACTCAGAGCAATCTTCCTTGCTCTTCAAGTGTTCCATACCCAGCTTAGCTACAAGACAGTCCTAATTCAGACGGACAATCAAGTAGCTATGTTCTATCTGAACAAGCAGGGAGGAACAGGCTCTCTGTCACTTTGCAACGAAGCTTTGCGACTATGAGCCCTCGCCAGAGAGCATCAAATTCATCTCCTGGCGGTGTTTCTGCCAGGCATTCAAAATTCTTGGGCAGACAGACTCAGTCGAGTTCTGCTTCCACACGAATGGTCTCTCCATGCAGACCAGGTAGCAAACATTTTTCAAATTCTGGACATAGACCTCTTTGCAAGTCCGTTGAATGCCAAACTTCCCCGGTTCTGTTCCAGAATTCCGGCTCAGGGTTCTCAGGCCAGGGATGCTTTCCTCCTCCATTGGGGTCAGGACTTCCTAAATGCCTTTCCACCCATTCCCCTAATTCCCAAAACCCTTTTCAAGCTTCAGAGAGACAAAGGCCACATGATTCTCATAGCTCCACATTGGCCACGGCAGGTGTGGGTACCCTCTGCTCCTGCATCTCTCTCAAGCTCCATCTCTGGAGTTGGGATCTGCTCCAGATCTCCTGTCTCAGGAGGACGGGATGTTGTGGCATCCCAATCCCCACTCTCTGCATCTCAGGGCCTGATTGCTGAGAACCTAGACCTTCATGGTCTTAACCTTTCTCAGCAAGTAAGGGATGTCCTTTGTGCTTCCAGGAAACCTTCCACAAGACGCTCTTATGCTTTCAAGTGGAAAAGGTTTTCCATATGGTGTTCGCAAAAGGGTCTTCACCCCTCTGCGATACCTCTGGAATCATTACTGGAGTATCTCCTGCATTTATCTAATGCAGGACTTAAGACTAACTCAGTAAGAGTCCATTTAAGTGCTATTTCAGCTTCTTTAAAGCCTTTAAATGGACAACCTATTTCCTCTCATCCTCTCATAGCGAGATTTATGAGGGGCCTTCTTCTAACTAAGCCTCCCATTAGGCCACCTCCAGTGGCGTGGGACCTGAATCTGGTTCTTGGGCAGCTCATAAAGCCGCCTTTTGAACCTTTAGCTACTACCTCCTTGAAATTCCTTTCCTGTAAAGTTATCTCTCATTGCAATCACATCAGCACGTCGCATCAGTGAATTGCAAGCATTAGTTGCTGATCCTCCTTACACGAGTTTCCATCATGATAAGGTAGTCCTCAGGACTCATCCATGCTTTATGCCAAAGGTGGTCTCACCTTTTCATTTAAACCAGGCGGTTTACCTGCCTGTATTTTTTCCAAGGCCTCATGCTTCAAATGCAGAAAGGAATCTTCATACTTTGGACTGTAAAAGAGCACTTGCCTTTTACTTAGGACACAGCAACATAGAAAGTCCTCCCAACTCTTTGTTGCTTTCGATCCTTCTCATTTGGGACTTCCAGTATCCAAGAGAACATTGTCCAACTGGATTGCACAGTGTGTTTCTTTTGCCTATCAGAGTAAGAACCTTTCTCTGGAAGGCCATATCACGGCTCACAATGTGAAAGCCATGGCAGCCTCAATGGCTCATCTACACTCTGTGTCTATTGACGACATCTGTCGAGCAGCTTCTTGGGCCTCGGTTCATACCTTCACAGCCCATTACTGCTTAGACAAGGACTCCTGCCGGGATGCCTTGTTTGGTCAGGCTACCCACCTTTCCCCGGTAGGATGCCAGAGATCCATGGGGGGAAGTGGAGCCCTTTCAGAGGGGCACACAAGTTCTGGGGTCTCTCCCTGGCATCTGTAGCTAGGGAGTTCCCATATGTAAAGACTACATTCCTGCTTGTTCCTGGAGATCACCTGTTACAGGTGAGTAACTATGCTATCTCCGGGAACAGCAGGAATTTAGTCTTCACAACCCACCCACCTCCCCTAGGAGTTGTATCTCTTTTCTTTTCTTTCCCTCCCTCTCTCTCTCTTTGTCTCAGCTTTAAAACTCAACTGGAGAGAGGCAGTTGGGAAAGGCGGTAAGGCAGCATGCAGGCGCTGTGGGATGCTCCCAAAAGCTTTCTAATTGGACGCTGGGGAGTGTTCCCACGCAGGCTCCGTCGGTACCGATGATACCCATATGTGAAGACTAAATTCCTGCTGTTCCTGGAGATCACCTGTTACAGGTGAGTAACTATGCTTTATTGATGGAGAAATGGTCAGACAAGTACAAAAGAGCGCCATGGGATTCAGTTTGCTGAATTTTCTGTCAGGAGTATAATTGCTAGAATCTCATAGCTTCCTGAAACTAGCTCTCTTGAGAGGCTACAACTTCTTGCCAAGAATATGGCTTTTGAATAACTTCAGACGACGTGGTGAGGAATGCCCTCCAGAAGAGATGGAGATAGGGGAAAATCATGGTAGAAGTAATGAAACAGCACTAGCACACAGGATTTCCAACACTGAGTTGAAAAAAACACAGCTCTCTGAGCTCAGGACACGCCCCAGCTCAGAGGAGGAGGCAGGCTTCTGCACTGATTGGGCACGCCCAGGGGAACGTCAGGGAGTGCCGGGAAATGAAGCCCTTTTAAATCCCCAGGCAGAGAGAGTGAAAGTAGAGCGTGAGGTGGTGGAGAGAAGAGAGAAAGAGACAGCAGCGAAGGAGGCAAGTTTGGAAGCACGTTCCAGTGAAGGGAGGAAAACGCTAGAACCCTGGAGCAAGGCAGAACCTTGGGGCAGTAAACCTTGGAGCCAAGCACACTCTTAAGAGAGAACCTTACTGCAAGGTAGAGCCTGGGCGTGGGAAGGCTAGCACATGGAAAGAAAGTATCTGGTCTGGTAGCAAACAAGGCTACAGGAGCAAAGAAGTAAAGCAGGAAGAAAGCTTTCCAAAGATAAATTCACATAGCAGAGGAAATAGCAGTAAGGCTGCTGAATTTCTGAACCAGAGAGACTTCTGGAGAAAAGGTGCCAGTTCTTATTCAAACCCTGCTAAAGTTAAAGCTGACTTTTCTACTTTTAATGCTGCACTAGAGAAACCTTTTAGTTGTGCTGACCTCCACAAGGCACACCCAGCTGCAGAACCTGATAGCAAGTGGGGGAAGGGCAGTTCCCTTTCCAAGCACTATCACGCTGACAAAGAGCAGTTACAGGCTGGATTGCTTTTAAAACAGTTTCAAGAGTTTCTGGAACTAAGGTCAGGGAAGCTTAGCAAGCCTGACATAGATAGCAACAGCCTTAGCTCTGATGAATGCATGCAAGTGGATAATTACGTGCCTACCTTAGAAACAGAGCCTTGTCTAATGGATTGCTCAATCTGCCTCAAAGAGGACAGCAATGTGTAAAACTCTTGAACACTGTATGAAAGGAATACAGGGAGTTTGCTGTACCTGCTGCCAAGCTGAGAAGCTTTAAAATTGTTTTCACCTGTTGTTTTCTGAGAAGCCACGTTGTGAGAAGAACAGCTGTTTGGTGCTGCAATAATTCTGAATGACCACATGAGGCACTGCTGAGTTAAAGCTGCTGTGATTGTGAAGAGCCAAGTAGGAGCTAACTTAATTTCAGTTGTATTTCCTGAGTTCCTGTTTTTTCAGCTGTTTATGTTGAAGTTGCACCTTTTGCGTTATGTACCATTGAATTTTGATGCGCTGGAAAATATCCCCACAAAAATAAATTTCTTGCGGCCTTACCATTCGTGTCACGACTACAATTTAATCCTGAAGGAAACACAAGCATACTACAAGTCCCAGAATCCCTAGGGACCATTACCAGCTTTATTCCTAAGGGACATTACAAGGCCCCTCCTGCCTGTAAGCTCTCGGGCCCGGGCAGGAGGTGTGTCGCAACGTGCATTTACCTTTTATGCTTATTTGTCTTAATTCTATACTTTATGCATTTCCCCTGTGGTCTGCAATCCCCCCTGGCTTACATTTTCATCTATACACTACTATATAATGGAGAGGAGATCTTTGATCATATTTCTTTTTTTCCCCTTCAGGAAACAGATGAGCCAGTAGTTGAGTGCCAGGAGTATGAGAATGAAGTCTCGCCCTCCCAGACTGCAGGATCATCCCTGACCTCCGGGGACCTTGCAGACATCAGCTCCCTCTCTTCAAAAGCATCAAGTTTGCAGCGTACCTCCAGCGGCGCAAGCAGTGGTTTGTCTGCAGCTCACAGTGGCAGTGGCTCAGATAGAGGCAGAGGCAATGTTCACCTGAAAGGAAAAATGAGTGCCCTGGAACCCGGAGAGTTTGCTATACCCAGTGGCAGGGGGGTGCCAGGAAAACTGAGGTGCATAAATTGTTACAGATCAGCAAGTAATATTTTACTGGGAAGTGTAGTTTAGCGCAGCAGAGAGCCGAAAGGAAACAAAGTCCATGCATTGAGAGAGGAAATGGTATGCCTGGAGCCTAGAGGAATCCTTTTGAATGGGAGAATGGTATGTGCACCCACTAAGGATAGTCCATGTATGATGGAAGTTCACTTCCTTTTTCTTGAAATGCATCATTGTGTATGATGATAGGAAAAAATGGTATTTAAACCTGGCCGATGTGACCAGAGCCATTACAGCCATGTCCCAAGACAACTTGAATATACTCAGGAAGGTAAAATTGCAAATTGCACTAGATTGAATTAAGTATTCCCTTAGTGAAAGTTAGCTTGAGTAGAATGATGCCAAAGCAGAAGGCTGACTTGTCTTCATCTCTTCAGTCCTAGGCGAGGGGCTAGCCAACCAGGATCTCCAGTCCGGCAAGGAGGCCAAGTTGGCATGCCAGTGTGCGAGGAAGATGGTGACACAGGTCTTGCTGTCAGACAAGGGAACAAAGGATCTGTGACACCTCGTGGGCGAGGGAGGAGAGGACGTCCTCCTTCTCGAGTAACTGGAGCAAGGTATCCTGAAAATACCAGGATGGAACTTCTTTGGGAGCTCTGTTTTATGTCTATTCAATTGGCATTCTCAGGGTTTTATTTACTAGCACTAGAAAGGTTTCTTTGCTTTCAGTTTCTGAAGGTGAAAATCCTTTCACAATCTATATCATCTTTATAAGAGATCTGGAGCAGAGAATTTCTAATGTTGGTTATACTGCAACATTAAATGTGTTAAAGTAATTTAAGGAAAGGAGAAAGGATTTTGGATTTAGCTTATGTCTTTTTTTTTCAGGAGTAGCTCAAAGCAAGTTATTTATTTGTATGAAACATTCAGTATACCGCCATTGGCACAATAAATGTCGTCATAGTGGTTTACAATCAGATGAATGGTTATCAAAACACAGACTCGCAAAAAAAAGGTATAGTGAGCATTTTCCTAATCTTTTGGAGGGCTTACAATCTGAGTTTGTATGTGAGACGGAGGAGGAATAAGTGTCTTACCCCTAAGATCACAAGGAGTGGGAAATACACCACCAACATTAGTTAGGCAGAACTTCCTGGGGACAAATAGAGAGCTTAGGGTAGCTTGTAAGGAGAAAAACTTGTTATGAATGCAGAAGTGAAAGGGGATGAGTTGATGCAAGGAAGAACAGATTTCTGATAAGAAATAGGCAAGGGAGAATCATGTAATCTCCAGGAACAAGCAGGAATGAGTCTTCACATATGGGTATCATCGGTACCGACGGAGCCTGCGCGGGAACGCTCCCCAGCGTCCAAAAGGAAAGCTTTTGGGAGCATCCCACAGCGCCTGCACGCTGCCTTCCCGCCTTTCCTAACTGCCTCTCTCCAGTTCTTCTTTTCCGCGGAGCCAGCAGGTCGTGTTTCCTGTTACCGCTGAAGAATTTCTTATTTTCTTTTATTTTTCTTTAGTCGCGTGTCTGCCTTCTCGATTCCGGACCGGTACCACTGGTCTTTTTTCTTTCTTTAAAAAAAAAAAAAAAAAAACTACAGTGCATTTTTTCTTCTGGGGCCTTAGGCCTACAGATATATTTTTCCTCATGGAAAAACCCGCCTCCGGGTTTAAAAAGTGCACTAAGTGCAGCAGCACTATTTCTGTCACAGACACCCATGACTGGTGTCTAAAATGTTTAGGTCCTGACCACTCCATAGCGGATTGTGAGTCCTGTTCTATGATGTCTAAGAGAGGGTTACAAAATCGGGCAGCCAAGCTCAGTACCCTGTTTCCCTCCGATGCAGCTTCTGTGGCATCGATGTCTTCCAGGGCTGCTTCTTCATCCCATGGATCTCAGGTAACCAAACTTAAATCTGGCCGGTCCTCAAAGAGTTCATCTCCCTCTAAGTATCGAGATGCCCCCGGGCTTACTCTTGAGGAATCCACACCGGCAAAATTACCCCGGCGGGAGGCTCCGGCTTCCAAAGCTCTACCTATGGGGTCACAGGTTGACATCGATGGCTCGGCCTCAACCGATCACCTGTTACAATGTTCTGGGGTACCGGCGGTTAACACCGGTACCGACATCCAGACATTGGTGGCGTCGATGGATCAGAATATTCTGACCATGTAGCGTGCCATCACGGCATTCATACAAGCTGCGATGCCTCCGGTACCGCAACAAACCCCGTTGTCGGTACCGGTACCGATCCTGGTACCGGATCCGAAATCTGTTCCGATACCTGTACCGCTTGCATCGACATCAGCATCGACGGCAGCGTTACGCTATCCAGTGATGCCTATCAGTACCGACTCGGTACCGATTACTCCCGATGTCGATACCTCCCGGTACGCGTATCGGGCTCTGCGGGAGCATCCAGACAGTCGATACTTCGATTCCTCTGAAGACTCTGATACATCAGAGGCCTCAATTGAAGCATCGGGGATCCTTCCTCAGGAACCCTCTTCTCCAAAAAGGAGAATGTCTCCTCCTGAAAACTTGTCTTTTCAGGACTTCATTAGGGAGGTGGCCAAAGGCCTGTCCATTTCAGTAGCCTCTGAAACTGAACCTAGAGCCAAAAAATTAGATATCCTACAATATCCTAAGGCTCCTAAAGAGGCTGCCACCTTACCAGTACATGAGATTCTTTATGATCACATGTTGGGCATATGGGAGACTCCTCTTTCCACCTCCCCTCATTCCCGAAGGTTGGACACCATGTATCGTGTTCCTCCTTGTCCTGGGTTTCATAAAACTCAGCTTCCTCACCACTCCATTGTGGTAGAGTCTGCTATGAAAAAGATCAAGAGCACAAAAAGGCACTCCTCCAGCTCCTCCAGGAAGAGAATGCAGAACCCTAGATGCCTTTGGCAGGAAAATCTTCCTGGCCAGTATGCTTGTAGCCAGAATCAACTCCTGTAGTCTCTATATGGGGATGTTTCTAAAAGAAGTTACAGATCATCTGCAAACCTTATCTCCTTTTATGTCAGAAGATAAGAGAGAAGAATATATCACCTGGCTTAAACAGGCACAGGATGTATCCAAGTTTTCCAACCGTGCAGCCTTTGACTCTTTTGAAGGTGCCAGTAGAGCCTCGGCTATTGCCATAGGTGCACGCAGAGTTGCTTGGTTACAAGCCTCTGATTTGGAATCCTGGGTACAGGATGGTTTAGGTAACCTTCCCTGTACAGGAGAAAACCTCTTTGGCAAGGATTGGCAAGCAAAGGCCAACCAGATGGATGCTGAAAATTCTGCTTTAGATAGACTTTCAAAGTCTACTACTGCTCCTTTTAAAAAGAGGTTATTCAAAAAAAGATCTTTCCCAAAAAAAGGGAAATTTTCTTCAGGTTATGGTCAGGCCTCTTCCCAAGGTCGTTTTGCTACAAAGAGACAACAACCACCAAAACAGGCCAAGTCTCAGGCTGCGAGGACTGCTACGGCCCAACAGCCTCAGCCTCCTCAGGGCCTTTGACTTTCCACTAGAGAACTTAGCCTTTCTGGCTCTAGAACATCCAGAGCCTCTCACCATCCCAGGAAGGTTAGCTCACTTTGCTCCCAGATGGGAACAAATCACAGCAGAGCAATGGACCCTCTCCATCATACGAGATGGGTACAAGCTTCATTTCTTAAACCTTCCTCCTCACACCATGGTGAAACAGTTCAATTCTCCAACATCTCTCCTCAACCTTCTAGGTCAAGAGATTGCTACCCTTCTTGCCCAAGGGGCAATAGAAGAAGTACCCCTTCTTCAACAGGGCTCAGGGTTCTACTCCCCCTATTTTCTCATTCCAAAGAAAACGGGGGGCTACAGACCCATACTAGATCTCAGAGAATTGAACAAGTTTCTATGCAAGGAGAAATTCAAGATGATCTCTCTCGGAACTCTCCTTCCATACCTCCAGAGTCAGGACTGGCTTTGTTCTCTAGATCTCAAGGATGCGTACACCCATGTTCTCATCCATCCAACACACAGAAGGTTCCTTCGGTTCCTCTACCAAGGAAAGCACTACCAATACAAAGTGCTTCCTTTCGGTCTGGCCTCTGCTCCAAGAGTGTTCACAAAATGCATGGCAGTAGTAGCTGCATTTCTGCGCACTCTAGGAATATTCGTATTCCCATATCTGGACGACTGGCTCATCCGAGCTCCATCCCAGTCAGAGGCCCAGACTTCCCTGACCTGCACAAGGCGTGTTCTTCAGTATCTGGGACTGGTAATCAACATTCCAAAATCCCATCTCACCCCTACTCAGTCTCTATAGTTCATAGGGGCCTTACTGGATACCACAACTGCAAGAGCCTATCTTCCCCAGGCCCGTTGCCTACGCTTGGTGCAGTTAGCCTCCCAGATTCAGTTAAAATCCCATTTAACTGCTCGAGAGATGTTACAACTCTTAGGCCACATGGCATCCATGGTGCATGTGGTTCCTTACGCTCGCCTTCACATGAGGGCAGCTCAGTGGACCTTATCCACCCAATGGACTCAGGCATCAGGTTGCCTGTCAGACAAAATAGCAACCACGAGTCGCCTCTTTTGGTCCCTCCACTGGTGGAAGTCCACTCAAAATCTGTTGCTGGGGTCCCCCTTTCAACAGGTGTTACCCCAAGCAACCCTTACAACAGATGCCTCTCCAAAGGGTTGGGGAGCTCATCTACAAGATCTCTCGACCCAAGGCATCTGGTCTCCACAGGAGACATCTCTACATATCAACCTTTTAGAGCTCAGAGCAATCTTTCTAGCTCTGAGTCTTTCACACCTTGCTCAGCTACAAGACAGTCCTCATCCACACGGACAACCAGGTAGCCATGTTCTACGTGAACAAGCAGGGAGGGACTGGCTCTCTGTCGCTTTGCAACGAAGCTCTCAGATTGTGGGCCTTCGCCAGAGAGCATCAAATCCATCTCATGGCATTGTATCTTCCAGGGGTTCAAAACTCTTGGGCAGACAGCCTCAGTCGAGTTCTGCTTCCACACGAATGGTCCCTCCATGGGGACCAGATAACCAGGATTTTTCGGATTTGGGGTACCCCAGACATAGACCTGTTTGCAAGTCCATGGAATGCCAAACTTCCCCGGTTTTGTTCCAGGATTCCATGTCAGGGAGTTCAGGCCAGAGATGCCTTCCTCCTTCATTGGGGGCAAGACTTCCTCTATGCCTTTCCACCTATTCCCCTCATTCCCAAAACTCTGTTCAAGCTTCAGAGAGACAAGGGGTCTATGATCCTCATAGCACCACATTGGCCACGCCAAGTGTGGTACCCTCTACTTCTACATCTCTCTCAAGCTCCCTCCCTGGACCTGGGGTCTGCTCTAGATCTCCTCTCCCAGGAGGAGGGAACCTTGTGGCACCCAAATCCTCAGTCTCTTCATCTCAGAACCTGGTAGCTTGAAGGCCTAGACCTTCAGGATTTACACCTTTCTCAGCAAGTGAAGGATATCCTTCATGCTTCCAGAAAGCCTTCCACCAGACGTTCCTATACTTTGAAATGGAAAAGGTTTTCCATTTGATGTGCAGAGAAGGGTCTCAACCCTCTTGCAATACCTTTGAATTCTTTACTAGACTATTTACTGCATTTATCCCATGCAGGCCTTAAAACAAATTCAATCAGAGTCCATTTGAGTGCTATTGCAGCATCCCTTAAGCCTCTCAATGGACAACCTATTTCCTCTCATCCTCTTATAGCAAGATTCATGAGAGGCCTTCTTTTGACTAAACCTCCCATTAGACCACCTCCAGTGGCATGGGACTTGAATCTGGTTCTTGGCCAGCTTATGAAGCCACCCTTTGAACCCTTAGCCACTACCTCCTTGAAATTCCTTTCCTGGAAGGTTATTTTTCTCATTGCAGTCACCTCAGCTCACCGTATCAGTGAGTTACAAGCTTTAGTGGCTAATCCTCTTATACAAGGTTTCATCATGACAAGGTAGTCCTCAGAACTAATCCACACTTTATGCCTAAAGTGGTCTCACCTTTTCATCTGAGCCAGGAGGTGTATTTACCTGTCTTTTTTCCAGGATCTCATGCATCAAGTGCAGAGAGGAATCTTCATACCCTGGATTGTAAAAGAGCACTTGCTTTCTACTTACAAAGGACACAGCAACATAGAAAGTCCCCTCAACTTTTTGTTGCTTTTGATCCTTCTTATTTAGGACTTCCAGTCTCCAAGAGAACTCTGTCTAATTGGATTGCTCAGTGTATTTCCTTCGCCTACCAGAGCAAGAATCTTTCTCTGGAGGGCCATTTCACAGCTCACAATGTGAGAGCCATGGCAGCCTCTATGGCTCATCTTAACTCTGTGTCCATCGACCAAATCTGTCGAGCAGCCACCTGGGCATCGGTTCATACCTTCACAGCCCATTACTGCTTGGACAAGGACTCCCGCCGGAATGCCTTGTTTGGTCAGGCTGTTCTCAAACACCTGTTCCATACCTAATCAACTCCTACCCCTCCATCCCTGACTGGATGCCTGAGATTCATGGGTGCAGGTGCAGCCCTTCCCAGAGACTCACAATCTGGGTGATCTCCCAGGCATCTCTAGCTGGGGAGTCCCCATATGTGAAGACTCATTCCTGCTTGTTCCTGGAGATAGCACAGTTACTTACCTGTAACAGGTGATCTCTGGGAACAGCAGGAATAAGTCTTCACAACCCACCCACCTCCCCTAGGAGTTATATCTCTCTCTCTATCTATCTTTCCTTTCCTCTCTCTCTCTCTCTTTGTCTCAGCTTTAAAACTCGAACTGGAGAGAGGCAGTTAGGAAAGGCGTGAAGGCAGGGCGCAGGCGCTGTGGGATGCTCCCAAAAGCTTTCCTTTTGGACGCTGGGGAGCGTTCCCGCGTAGGCTCCGTCGGTACCGACAATACCCATATGTGAAGACTTATTCCTGCTGTTCCCAGAGATCACCTGTTACAGGTAAGTAACTGTGCTTTCTGTACGTGTGGATCAGCTTTCTGTCGCCATGTTCATCTCCTCATGTTTCTCTCATCCTCTTGAGAATTCCATAAGAACAGCAGCTCTCTCTCTCTTCTCTTTGCTGGTCATCTTTCTCCACCTTCTGCAGCTCCTGATGCCGGGTCTTCCTTATCCCTGCAGGGAGATGACACTGGCAGCGCAGGTGTGTGGTGATGAGCTTTTGGCCACAGCTTCTACAGATGAAGAGTCATTTACTCGCATTACTGCTCGGCCAGTGGAATCTGGCGACCAGCCAGATGCTGGATCACCCACGTTGCGTAGAAGTGATTCTCCAGAAATCCCTTTGCCATCAGCCATCAGCCCCTCAGACAATTCGGACACATCACATGGCAGCAGTTTTGTTGGGCTGAGGGTTGTAGCCAAGTGGTCTTCAAATGGCTATTTTTATTCAGGAACAATCACAAGGGATGTTGGAGGAGGGAAGTATAAGTTGCTGTTTGATGACGGCTATGAATGTGATGTCTTGGGCAAAGACATTTTACTCTGTGACCCCATTCCTCTGGAAACAGAAGTGACGGCGCTTTCAGAGGATGAATATTTCAGTGCAGGTATGGGAAAAGGGGAGGCTATGAATTTCTCTTAATCCTTTCAGACCGTATGTCCACTGTAATGGACATCATTGAATTCCATGTGTGTGTATATATATATATATATATATATATATATATATATATATATATATATATATATATCAAGGGTTAACTTTTGGGAGTTTTTCTCTTTCTATTGTAACTTTTGCATTAGCTGGTGTGGTAGCATCTTTACATTTTACTTTATTTTTACAGCTGATTACGCACCTTTGACGGTTAATGTAATATGGCATATTGTGTTAAATTGAAAAACACAGTTGCAGAGCCAGATCACTGACTGTCACTGTGGGCAGACTGCTACACATCTAGCAACAAGATTACCTCTACACAGAGTTTGCAGTTTTTTAGTGCTCTGTGGTATACATGGGGTTTCTTCTTATCAACTGAAGTGTGTGAAGTTTATATTTAAAGGGATTTATGTGGTCTGTGGCAGGACTACTACTGCATAAATTATTTTTTTTTAAAATTCCTTCTAGGCTACACCTATAGATAATTTTGGCTGTTAGCTTTGGCCATTTACTAATTCAAATAGCTTTAAAAAGGGGCATTCTGCGGTTGGCTAAAAAGTTATCTAAGAGGTGATATTTAGTTTCTAAGCAGATAACTATCTTTTAAGTGGCACTGCACAAGTAGGTATAAAATTAAATGGATATATTTTCATTGACATTTAAATGGATCTCTTCAGCACTGGAATCCATTAACTTTGTGGTCAGCCTGCTGTTGAACATTGATCTCCTGCTTGTTTATTAACTCTTCTGGCATTTGAAAAGTCCTTAAAACTCCTGCTGGGAGAGGCTATGGTTTATTCAGTATTTTCTATACTGCTTTTTCAAAGTGTACAAATCTGTTTTCAAAATTCAAAAAAAATAAGAAGAGAAAAAAAAGAAAGGAACTTCATACTATGAACAGGACAGAGGAAACAGAGGAGTGCATAATTAGCAGACAAAGAGAAAAACAGACAGTTTGCTAGAAGCATGACATCAGATCTTCATAGCCTGCTGGATTAGAAATTGCTGTGTGGAATGATTTGTCAAATGTAGTCTCCAGGAACAAGCAGGAATGTAGTCTTCACATATGGGTAGGTCGGTACTGACAGAGCCTGCGTGGGAACGCTACCCAGCGTCCAATTAGAAAGCTTTTGGGAGCATCCCACAGTGCCTGCGTGCTGCCTTCCCGCCTTTCCCAACTGCCTCTCTCCAGTTCTTCGTTTTCCGCGGAGCCAGCATGTCGTGTTCCTGTCACCGCAGAAAATTTCCCTTCTTTATTGTGGTCGCATCTGCCTTCCTCGATGCTTTACCGGTACCGCCGGTTTCTCTTTCTTTCTTTAAAAAATAATGGAGTGGAGGAGTGGCCTAGTGGTTGGGGCAAGGTACTTCAGGCCGGAAGGTCAGGAGTTCAAATCCCACTAGAGGACAGCAACCTTGGGCCGGAAGGACTGGGGTTTCTAGTCCCACAGGTGCTCCTTGTGGTCTTGGGCAAGCCACTTAACCCTCCATAGCCCATGTTCCCTGTAAAATAGTTATCTCCAAGTTATAATGCCCTGTTCAATGTAATTTCAGTTTGTTCAATGTAAACCGCACTGATGCAGAATAGCGCGGTATATAAGAGAATGTAATAAATAAAATAATTTAAAAAAAAAAAATTCTTAGTACTTTTTCCCATTTTTTCCAAGTGCACCAAGTGTGGCGGTACCATCTCTGTCACCGACACCCATGAGTGGTGTCTAAAATGTTTAGGTCCTGACCATTCCATCTCGGAGTGTATGGCCTGTGCCATGATGTCCAAGAGAGGTCGACAGAACCGAGCCGCCAAGCTCAGTACCCTGTTTCCCTCTGATGCAGCTTCGGTGGCATCGACGTCTTCTAGGGCTTCGTCTTCCTCCCGTGGATCTCCGGTAACTAAACATAAGTCTAGCCAGTCCTCAAAGGGTAGATCTCCTTCTAAGCATCGAGATGCTTCTGGCGTTGCCCTTGAGGATTCTGCCCCAGCAAAATTGCCCGGGCAGGAGGCTTCAGCTTCCAAAGCATTATCAGGGCTCCAGGATGTTCTCGAGGCCTCGACCTCGGCAGAACTACTGGTGCCATGTTCTGGGGTACCAGCAGTCTTCTCTGGTACTGACATCCAGGCATCGGCAGCATCGATAGACCAGAGGGTCCTGGCTATTGAACACAGTCTGGCGGCTCTCCTTACGGCATCGACACCCTCGGAACCGCAATCTTCCTTGCTCTTTGAGTGTTCCACACCCTGCTTAGCTACAAGACAGTCCTTATTCATACGGACAATCAAGTAGCCATGTTCTACGTGAACAAGCAGGGGGGAACAGGCTCTCTGTCGCTTTGCAACGAAGCTTTGCGACTATGGGCCCTCGCCAGAGAGCATCAGATTCATCTCCTGGCAGTGTATCTTCCAGGCATACAAAACTCTTGGGCAGACAGACTCAGTCGAGTTCTGCTTCCACACAAATGGTCTCTCCATGCAGACCAGGTGGACAAGATTTTTCAACTTTGGGGAACCCTGGACATAGACCTCTTTGCAAGTCCGTGGAATGCCAAACTTCCCCGGTTCTGTTCCAGAATTCCGGCTCAGGGGGCTCAGGCCAGGAATGCTTTCCTCCTTTACTGGGGTCAAGACTTCCTGTATGCCTTTCCACCCAGTCCCCTAATTCCCAAAACCCTGTTCAAGCTTCAGAGAGACAAAGGCCATATAATTCTCATAGCTTCACATTGGCCACGGCAGGTGTGGTACCCTCTACTTCTACATCCCTCTCAAGCTCCCTCCCTGGAGTTAAGGTCTGCTCCAGATCTCCTATCTCAGGAGGACAGAATGTTATGGCATCCCAATCCCCAGTCTCTACATCTCAGGGCTTGGTTGCTGAAGGCCTAGATCTCCATGATCTTAATCTCCCTCAGCAAGTAAAAGATATTCTTTTTGCTTCCAGGAAACCTTCCACAAGACGCTGTTATGCTTTCAAGTGGAAAAGGTTTACCATATGGTGTTCGCAGAAGGGTCTTAACCCCCTTGCGATACCTCTGGAATCATTGCTGGAGTATTTCCTTCATTTATCCAATGCAGGACTTAAGACTAACTCAGTAAGAGTCCATTTGAGTTCTATTGCAGCTTCCTTTAAGCCTCTAAATGGACAGCCTATTTCCTCTCATCCCCTTACAGCAAGATTTGAGAGGCCTTCTTCTAACTAAGCCTCCCATTAGGCCACCACTGGTGGCATGGGACTTAAACCTGGTTCTTGGGCAGCTCATGAAGCCACCTTTTGAACCTTTAGCTACTACCTCCTTGAAATTCCTTTCTTAGAAAGTTATCTTTCTCATTGCAATCACATCAGCACGTCGCATCAGTGAGTTGCAAGCACTAGTAGCTGATCCACCTTATACAAGGTTCCATCATGACAATGTAGTCCTTAGGACTCATCCACACTTCATGCCGAAGGTGGTCTCGCCTTTTCATCTAAACCAAGCGGTCTACCTACCTGTGTTTTTTCCAAGGCCTCATGCATCAAATGCAGAAAGGAACCTTCATACGTTGGACTGTAAAAGAACTTTAGCCTTTTACTTACAAAGAACACAGCAACATAGAAAGTCCTCTCAACTCTTTGTTGCTTTTGATCCTTCTCATTTGGGACTTCCAGTCTCCAAGAGAACACTATCTAACTGGATTGCACAGTGTATTTCCTTTGCCTATTAGAGTAAGAATCTTCCTCTGGAGGGCCATGTCACAGCTCACAATGTGAGAGCCATGGCAGCTTCAATGGCTCATATGCACTCTGTGTCTATCGACGACATCTGTCGAGCAGCCACCTGGGCCTCGGTTCATACCTTCACAGCCCGTTACTGCTTGGACAAGGACTCCAGCCGGGATGCCTTGTTTGGTCAGGCTGTTCTTCAACACCTGTTCCATACCTAATCAACTCCTACCCGCCATCCCTGTTGGATGTGGAGCCCTGGTTCAGGGACACACAACTTCTGGGGTCTCTCCCTGGCATCTAAAGCTAGGGAGTCCCCATATGTGAAGACTACATTCCTGCTTGTTCCTGGAGATAGCATAGTTACTCACCTGTAACAGGTGATCTCTGGGAACAGCAGGAATTTAGTCTTCACAACCCACCCACCTCTCCTAGGAGTTGTATCTCTCTATCTCTTTCCCTCTCTCTCTCTCTTTGTCTCAGCTTTAAAACTCAACTGGAGAGAGGCAGTTGGGAAAGGCGGGAAGGCAGCACGCAGGCGCTGTGGGATGCTCCCAAAAGCTTTCTAATTGGACGCTGGGGAGCGTTCTCACGCAGGCTCCGTCGGTACCGACGTACCCATATGTGAAGACTAAATTCCTGCTGTTCCCGGAGATCACCTGTTACAGGTGAGTAACTAACTATGCTTTATTCACTCACTCTATGTATATCTCTCAAAGGCTTCCAATATTCAAAAAATCCTGTGGTATTGAAAGTTTAACATGATCTTTTCTATCAGAGTATAGAAGGTCTTAGACTCCACAGCACTTTTCAAACACTTTATAAACTTAACTGATTTTATGTGGAATTGAGTTAGAAGGTCATTGATGCTAATAGGCACTACCGATAGACATGAAGGAAGTCTAACAAGAAGTGCTATGGAGTCTGAGACCTTCTATACTCTGATAGAAAAGATCATGTTATACTTTCAGTACCACAGGATTTTTTGAATATTGGAAGCCTTTGAGAGATATACATAGAGTGAGTGAATAATACATTTGACAGATTTTATCGCCCTAAGAAAAGACCAAATTGATTTGTTAGTTTACAAGTGTGGAATGATTTGGCAGAGCTGAGTGAGGGAGTTCCAGGCAATACTTTGTTGTGCATGCTGGGATGAGATGGTAACTTGCTCTTCCTTGTTGGCAGGTGTTGTGAAGGCACACAGGAAGGAATCTGGGGAGCTCTTTTATTGCATTGAGAAGGAAGGGCAGAGGAAATGGTACAAGCGAATGGCAGTAATACTTTCACTGGAACAAGGAAACAGACTCCGAGAACAGTATGGACTTGGCCCGTATGAACCTGTAACACCCCTTACTAAAGCTGCTGACATCAGCCTTGGTAAGAGAGAGCCTGTACATCTGGTTGGAAATCTTGGTATCCCTTTTATTAAAGCATTTTTGCCATATTCTAGCTCAACTAGATTGTAAGCTCTGATGAGCAGGGACTGTCTTTTACATGTGTCTGCAGCGCTGTGTACGTCTTGTAGAGCTATACAAATGTTCAGTAATAGTAGTAGAAAGTTGGTCAGTGATTCTTAAGAAACCATTTGGAGTTCAGTTCTTGCAGTAGTCTCCTCTGATGGGAGCAGCAAGGTATGCTATAAAAGCCTTCTCTGTTTATAAAGCTTGCTGCTCCTATGGGTGTTTCTCTACTTGGAGATTCCCTTGCAGGTCAAATAATGGCCCTGTACAATATGGGAAACTGCTGTTAGGAGCCAGGGGAAACAGCCTGATATTCAAAAAAAGCTGAGCTCCTAAGTTTGTCTCCCTTTTTTCAGTCAAACCATAGGATCCCAAGTTGTGTGTGTGTGGGGGGGGGGGGGGTTCTGTTGAAAATTCACCTAAATTTAGGACTACCATCTATTTGCCCAGATATGAGTCCTAATTTAGCTGCCTAATTCTGAAAATCAGTGCTATGCTCACTTTATCCCCTTCTCCTGTTGCCACCCACTTTTAGGCTCTTAAATTTGAGTATAGTGCAGTTTTGAGCATGAATTTAGGTGCTCAGCCTGAGTAAATTTTCAGAGGCCAATTTAGGAGTTTGACTCTGAAAATCAGGCACTTTAAATGGCCTCTGTTTTTATTTTTTTAAACAAAGGAGACTTTGTAACCAATCCAGAAAAATAACTGGGTACTAGTTCTCTCAGGAGAATGACATTTTATTTTAAATACCTACCTAAAAATGATTGCCATTCTCTCCAAAAATGTTTATCATACAGCTATTCTGCAGGATAGCTGTATGATAAACATTTTTGGAGAGAATGGCAATCATTTTTAGGTAGGTATCAGGATTAAGAGCTGGAGTTTGTGGGTTTCCATGCCAAGGGTTTAATTTAAGTTGTCTGCCCTCCCTTGCCTTGGATGTGTGTCAGTGAAAGACTGTCTCGTGCGAGAGAAATGACGGAGGTTCTTATTGTCTTTGTTCTTAGATAACCTAGTGGAAGGAAAACGGAAACGGCGTGGCAACCTCAGCCCTGCCACAACTCTGACCACGTCCAGCTCCTCCAGCATAAGCACCCCAACTCGCAAAGTGACGGAGAGCCCCCGAGGAGCTACTGGCCAGCTATCTGGGAAGAGGAAGCTCATCAGCTCTGAAGATGAGAGGTCTCCTTCCAAACGTGGGCGCAAGTCCATAGCAATAAAACCCAGTAAGCAGCTTCCTGATGGACAAGATCTCGCCATCTCATGTTCTTGGCTGCAACATTCAATGTTGATTAAGGGCTTGTCCAAGAATCTTTCACCTGCAGAATGCTGCAGGATCCACTTTACAGCAGATGGTGGTGAAATGAGTAAGGAAAGAGCACTCCAAAATCAAGGTTTCTAGAATGCTCTTCCTGGGGATTTATAACAGCACTATTTGAATAGCATATGCACAGATTAAAATCATTTCTTCAGGCTTCCTTTATGCAAAGAAGGAGGAGCCATAGAGTGGAGGTTAATTAGGGTATGCTCTATGGTGAGGAGGAGGAGCCTAATGGTTAGAGAAGTGGGCTAGAGCCAGGGAAACCAGGGCTGGAATCTCGCTGCTGCTTCTTGTGCTCTTAGGCAAGTCACTTACCTTCAAGTAAAAACAGATTGTAAGCTCGCTGATGCCAAGAAAAATACCTAGTGTACCTGAATGTTAACCTACTTTACCTCAAACCTCTGCGAGAAGGCATGAACTAAATGCATTTCCCTTTCCCACCCCTCAGTTGAACACACTTTTTTTTTCTTGTGCAAATGGTGAATTTTCAATAAGCTTCACATGCCAGGATATTATATGCTCTAGCTATGAGGATTGATGGATTGGTTAAGATCCCTTCAAACTAAATAAAGAGGAGTATTACCTGACTACAGAGTGTTCTGCAGGGAAGAATTGTGACAAGTTAGTGAATCTATAATTGAATCCTGCCTCTTGTCTGCCAAAACCCTTGTGTTTTAAGGTACAAGGGAACCCAGAACCTTATCAGTTGTTAGTGAATGAAATGGCACGCGCCCTAGTAGGTCATTAAGAAATATGACAGGGCATTAACTGTGCTCCTGTTGTCTCTGCAGGTGGTTTGAAGGCTGAAGAATTTGCTAGCCCCTTTGAAAGTGGAGATAATGCGGGAGAACTCTCGGCCCTTGAAGACTGTCATGGACCTCTACCCCAAAACAAGACCCTCTTTCTTGGATATGCATTTCTTCTCACAGTAGCAACAGCGGGTGATAAACTGGCCAATCGGCAAAAGTCACATGATGGTCCTGCTATAAGCAGTGAGGAGGAGGATGGTGAGGCTCTGAGCTAAATCTTATGAGTAATGACATGCTTTGCATGTGTCTGTGGGCATAAAGTACGGTATATAATATGCTTTCTCCCCATTGAGAGATTGTTTGCGCATGTGTGTAATTTAAAATCATTTCCATTCCTCTCAGAGTTTGTGGAGAGCACTCCATATAATAAGCGGTACACAGAGTCCCAGCTTCGAGCCGGTGGTGGATATATTCTAGAGGATTTTAATGAAGCCCAGGTGAGGATGAGTATCTAGTGGATTTGGGGTTTAATTGCTTATCTTTCCAAATGTAAAGCTCAGTAAGAGCTACAGATTAGGGTGCAGTTGTAGGTCTCTGCCCTTAAGAGTCTGCATTCTGTACATGAGGTAGTGAAGGGTGAAGTGACTTGCTAAAGATCACAGGGAGGATTGGTGGACGAAGCGGGATTTGAACCTTATTCTCTCTGGTTCTCAGCCCACTGTTCTAACAACTAAGTGTGTTAATTTGACATAAAAAATGTAATATTTTTCCATTGACCAGCAGAATTGAGTCAGGTTCGTAAATGGGTAACATCATAGTATGTCACTGAACTGGAAGAGAGCGCATTCTGAGCATGCTTGGCCCATCCTTTGGCAGTGGTCTATTCAGCTCATTAGTTTTGTGTTTTGTTTTGTTTTTCTGTTCAGCTGAATGGGCACTAAACAAAACTCTCCTCGTTAATTTCTTCTCCAAATTATCTAGTTTCTTTTATCATTTGTTTTTGGTTGAATTATTCTTTATTTTTCATCAAAATCAGGGTTCATAACAGTGTTCCCTCTAAGCTGTGCTGGGTCCTCCGCCGGCATTCCTGCCGGGGGGGATGCAGCGTGTTCGACACTCTGCCCCTCCCCCCACCAGCGGGAATGCCAGAGGGAGGACCCAGCTTGGCTTAAAGAGAACATTCAAAGGAAAATATCCCCAATCCAGAGACAATCAAATCCCAAACACCACAGACCCTGAAACAGTCCCACCGTGGATTCCTCAAAATATTTTTTTTTTGTCGGATCGCATCAAGGGTGGGTAAGGTATGTGCTTAACCCCACCGGTCAGATGAAATCCCTTATCTCCAGGAACAAGCAGGAATGAGTCTTCACATATGGGTACGTCGGTACTGACGGAGCCTGCGCGGGAACACTCCCCAGCGTCCAATAAGAAAGCTTTTGGGAGCATCCCACAGCGCCTGCGTGCTGCCTTCCCGCCTTTCCCAACTGCCTCTCCTCAGTTTTCGTTTTTCCGTGGAGCCGGCAGGACGTCCTCCTGTCACCGCAGAAAATTCTTGTTTTATTTCTTTAGTTTTCTTGTGGTCGCGGCTGTCTTCCCCGACGCCACCGGTACCGCCGGTGTTTTCTTTTCTTTTCTTGTGAAATTTTCCTTTTTCAAGGACTATTTTTTCTTCATAGTGTCTCACGGTTTCTCAGGCTTTTAGGCCTCTTCTTTTTCCTTCATGGAACCGCCAGCCACTTTCTCCAGGAAATGTTCAGACTGTGGCGGTACAACTTTATTTTTAGACCCTCAAAGTCGGTGTCTAACCTGTTTGGGGCCTGACCTTTTTCTTCCGGAGCCTTTGGGCAAATGTTTGGTGAGAAGAGGTTTCCTCGATACCCGGTTCCCCTCCAACTTCAGGGCACCGTCCCTTTCTTCTACACAGGATCAGGTAACCCACAAACAGTCTGTTAAGACTAGCCAGTCCTCAAGTGGTAGGTCTCATGCACAGCATGTAGACGGCTCCAGCCTTGCCCTCGAGGGCCCACTGGCTTCAAAACCCCGGTGGGAGTCTTCGGTCTCCAAAGCGTATGAGGGGTTTCAGGTTGTTCCTGGGGTTCACCCCTCACAGAACATACCTGAGCCGTGTCCGGTGCTGGCATCCGCTTCGAGCGGTACCGATACCCTGGCTCCGGCACTGGTGTTGGATGAAACACTCCTCACCAGGGATCGTCATCTGGCATCCTCGGTACCTTCGGGTCCGGTGGATATTTACCAGACTGACTTTCCGGTATCGGTACTGACACCGATACAACCACTGACGTTGGTACCCTCCAGACATGCATCGATAGACTCGCTTCCTTCGATGCCGAGTCTGGAATCGATTTCCAGTCTGGAGGATTGGATCTCCAGGAACAAGCAGGAATAAGTCCTCACATATGGGTACGTCGGTACCGACGGAGCCTGAGCGGGAAAGCTTCCCAGAAGGAAAGCTTTTGGGGCCTCCCACTGCGCATGCGCGCTGCCTTCCTGCCTTCCTGACCAACTCTCCTCAGTTCTTCTTTTTCCGCGGAGCCAGCAGGTCATGTTCCTGTCACCGCTGAAGAAGTTCTTATTTTAATTTATTTCTTTGGCCGCGTGTCTGCCTTCCCCGATTCCAGACCGGTACCGCCGGTCTTTTTTCCTTTATTTCTTAAAAAAAAAATAAATATTTTTTTCCCTCACTTGGTGTGTTAGTTCTCTGAGGCCTTTAGGCCTTCACTAATTCTCCCTCATGGAGAAACAAGCCTCTGGGTTTAAAAAATGCACCAAGTGCAGCGGTACTATTTCAGTCACAGACACCCATGTGAATGGTGTCTTAAATGTTTGGGGCCTGACCATTCCATTCCAGATTGCCCATCCTGTTCTTTGATGTCTAAACGTGGCTTACAGAACCGGGCAGCCAAGTTTCACATGCTGTTTTCTACAGATACTCCAGCATCGACATCTTCCAGGTCTTCCTCTCCTGATGGATCTCAGGTAACCAAACATTCCTCTGGCAGGTCCTCAAAGGGCAAATCTCCCTCTAAGTATCAAGATACCCCTGGGCTTGACCCTGAGGACCCTGCCCCAGCCAAACAACCCCGGCGGGAAGCTCCGGCTTCCAAAGCTCCTCCTATGGGGTTACAGGTTGACATCGATGGCACGACCTCGACCGATCACCTGTTAGACTGTTCTGGGGTACCGGCTCAATCATCCGGTACCGACATCCAGACAGTCGTGGCGTCCATGGATCATACAATTCAATCCATGCAGCAGGCCATTTTGGCTTTTATTAAGGCTGCGACGCCCTCGGTACTGCACCCTGTGGTACCGACTCCGGTTCCGGTACCACAACCGATACCAGTACCCATGCCATCCACATCGACCAGGATACCGATTCCGGTTCCCGGTACCCCCGATGTCGATACCGGTCGATACGCTTATCGATCCCTGGAAGCAAACAGACGATACTTGAGTCTTCTGATGATTCTGATTCATCAGATGACTCTGCTGAAGTATCCCTTACTCTACCTGAGGAGCCCTCTTCTCCAAAGAGGAGAATGTCTCCTCCAGAGGATTTATCCTTTCAAGACTTCATCATTGAAGTAGCTAAAGGTCTTTCTATTTCTGTATCCTCTGAAAAAGAACCTAGAGCAAAAATGTTAGACATTTTAGGATACTCTAAGGTTCCCAAAGAGGCAGTCACCTTGCCCATCCATGAAATTCTTCAAGAACACATGATGGACTTATGGGAGACTCCTCTCACCCTATCTCCACATTCTCGTCGTCTGGACACCATGTACCGTGTCCCCCCTTCTCCTGGGTTTCAAAAAACTCAGCTCCCGCACCACTCCATCGTGGTGCAGTCAGCTATGAAAAGGATCAAGAGTACTAAAAGACACTCTTCTACTCCCCCAGGAAGAGAATGTAGGACTCTGGATGCTTTTGGAAGAAAACTCTTCCAAGCAAGTATGCTTGTTGGCAGAATCAACTCATACAGCCTCTATATGGGCATGTTTCTGAAGGAAATTGCATTAAAAATATGCCATTTTCTCCCCTTTATCCCAGAGGATAGAAAGGAGGAGTTCCTTCTTTTGCTGAAGCATACCCAAGATATTTCAAAGTTCTCCAACAGAGCAGCCTTTGACTCCTTTGAGGGTGCTAGCAGAGCCTCAGGTATTGCCATAGCGGCTCGCAGAATTGCTTGGCTCCAGGCCTCTAACCTAGAACCCTGGGTCCAGGATGGATTGGGAAATTTGCCCTGTACAGGTGAGAATCTGTTTGGTAAGGAGTGGCAAATCAAAGCCACTCAAATGGGTGCAGAAAATGCTGCTTTTGATAGACTTTCTAAGTCTACCTCTACCCCTGTCAAGAAGAAATCTTTCAAAAAGCCTTTCTACAAGAAGGCCAGATTTGCCACAAATACTGGCCAACAATCTTCTGCAGCTCGCTTTGCTCCTAAGCGTCAGCAGCCTAAACAGGCCCAGCCCCCTCAGGGTTTTTGACTTAAAACTAGAGAACTTAACCTTTCTGGCTCTAAAACATCCAGAACCTCTCACCATTCCAGGAAGGTTAACTCATTTTGCTCCCAGATGAGAGCAAATCACATCAGAGCAATGGACCCTCTCTATCATCAGAGAGGGCTACAAACTACATTTCTCCAACCTTCCTCCCCATACCATGGTGAGAAGTTTCAATTTTCCCCCATCTCTCCTAGACCTGTTGGGTCAGGAGGTGACCACTCTTCTCGCCCAAAAGGCAATAGAAGAGGTTCCTCTTCCTCAACAGGGGTCAGGTTTTTACTCTCCTTATTTTCTCATTCCCAAGAAAACAGGGGGGTACAGACCCATTCTGGATCTCAGAGAATTGAACAAATTTCTATACAAGGAGAAATTCAAGATGCTGTCTCTAGGTACTCTCCTTCCATACCTACAGAGTCAGGATTGGCTTTTGTTCTCTAGATCTCAAGGATGCGTACACACATATACTCATCCATCCATCCCACAGAAAATTCCTACGGTTTCTGTTCCAGGGAAAACATTTCCAGTACAGAGTACTTCCCTTCGGTCTAGCCTCTGCTCCAAGGGTATTTACCAAATGCATGGCAATAGTAGCTGCATTTCTACGCGCCCTGGGAATTTTTGTCTTCCCATACCTGGACGACTGGCTCATCCGAGCTCCGTCTCAGTCCGAGGCTCAGACTTCCCTGGATTGCACCAGGCGAATTCTACAGTATCTGGGACTTGTGATCAATCTGCCAAAGTCCCAACTCACCCCTACTCAATCCCTAGAATTCATAGGGGCCTGGTTGGATACCACCACCGCAAGGGCCTATCTACCTCAGGCCCGTTGCCAACGTCTAGTGCACTTAGCCTCTCAGACTCAGTCCAGAAGCCACTTGACTGCCAGAGAGATGCTACAACTATTAGGTCACATGGCCTCCACAGTGCATGTGGTGCCTTATGCTCGCCTACATATGAGAGCAGCTCAATGGACTTTATCCACCCAGTGGACTCAAGCATCAGGAGCTCTCTCAGACCAAATAGCAAACTCCAATCATCTCTTTTGGTCTCTCCAATGGTGGATATCCACTCAGAATCTGTTGTTGGGGGCCCCCTTTCAACCATTGTTGCCACAAGCAACCCTCACAACAGATGCCTCCCAAACAGGTTGGGGGGCTCATCTCCAAGATCTCTCCACTCAGGGCACTTGGTCTCCACAGGAGACCACTCTTCATATCAACCACTTGGAACTTCGAGCAATCTTTCTAGCTCTCAAAGTTTTTCATACCCTCCTCAGCAACATGACAGTCCTTATTCACACGGACAATCAAGTAGCCATGTTTTACATAAACAAACAAGGAGGGACTGGCTCTCTGTCGCTTTGCAATGAAGCTCTAAGATTATGGGCCTTCGCCAGAGAGCATCAAATCCATCTACTGGCAGTATATCTTCCAGGAATCCAAAACTCTTGGGCAGACAGACTCAGTCGAATTCTGCTTCCACACGAATGGTCCCTGCACATGGATCAGGTACTCAGAATCTTCCAGAAATGGGGAACCCCGGACATAGACCTCTTTGCAAGTCCGTGGAATGCCAAACTTCCCCGGTTCTGTTCCAGAATTCCGTGTCAGGGAGTTCAGACCAAGGATGCCTTCCTCCTGCATTGGGGTCAGGGTTTCCTGTATGCCTTTCCACCCATTCCTTTGATTCCCAAGACTCTGTTCAAACTTCAAAGGGATCAAGGGTCCATGATCCTCATAGCTCCACGCCAAGTGTGTTACCCTCTACTTCTGCATCTCTCCCAAGCCCCCTCCCTGGACTTGGGAGCGGCTCCAGACCTTCTGTCTCAGGAGGAGGGGACTTTGTGGCACCCAAACCCCAAGTCCCTTCACCTCAGAGCTTGGTTACTGAAGGCCTAGACCTTCAACACTTCAATCTTTCGCAGCAAGTGAAGGATAGCCTACATGCCTCTAGGAAACCTTCCACTAGGCGTTCTTACGCTTTTAAATGGAAAAGATTTTCCATTTGGTGTACCCTCTGGCACTCCCATTGAATTCTCTTTTGGAATATCTCCTGCATCTCTCCAATGCAGGACTCAAAACGAATTCAGTAAGAGTCCATTTGAGTGCTATTGCGGCATCACTTAAGCCCATCAATGGACAACCTGTTTCCTCTCATCCTCTTATTGCAAGATTCATGAGAGGCCTAACTTTAACTAAACCTCCCATTCGACCTCCTCCGGTGGCATGGGATTTAAACTTGGTTCTTGGTCAGCTTATGAAGCCACCTTTTGAACCCTTAGCCACTACCTCCTTGAAGTTTCTTTCCTGGAAGGTTATTTTCCTCATCGCAGTCACTTCAGCTCGCCGCATCAGTGAACTGCAGGCCTTAGTGGCTAATCCACTTTATACAAGGTTCCATCATGATAAGGTAGTCCTTAGGACAAATCCTCACTTTATGCCTAAAGTGGTCTCACCTTTTCATCTTAATCAAGAGGTATATTTACCTGTCTTTTTTCCAGCTCCTCATGCATCCAGTGCAGAGAGGAACCTTCATACTCTAGACTGTAAAAGAGCTCTTGCCTTTTACCTCCACAGGACACAGCAACATCGAAAATCTTCTCAGCTTTTTGTTGCTTTTGATCCTTCTCATTTAGGACTTCCAGTCTCCAAAAGAACACTCTCCAATTGGATTGCTCAGTGTATCTCTTTTGCTTACCAGAGTAAGAACCTTTCTCTGGAGGGCCATGTCACCGCTCACAACGTGAGGGCCATGGCCACCTCTATGGCTCATTTAAACTCTGTGTCCATTGACCAGATCTGTCGAGCAGCCACCTGGGCCTCGGTTCATACCTTTACAGCCCATTATTGTTTTGACAAGGACTCCCGCCGGGATGCCTTGTTTGGTCAGGCTGTCCTCAGACACCTGTTCCATTCTTGAACAACTCCAGCCCACCTTCCCTGAATGGATGCCTGAGATCCATAGGAAGATGAAGAACTTTTCAGGGTCTCATACCCTTCAGGGGATCTCCCAGGCATCTTAGCTAGGGAGTCCCCATATGTGAGGACTTATTCCTGCTTGTTCCTGGAGATAGCACAGTTACTTACCTGTAACAGGTGATCTCTGGGAACAGCAGGAATTAGTCCTCACAACCCGCCCACCTCCCCTAGGAGTTGTATCTCTCTCTCTCTTCCTTTCCTCTCTCTATTGTCTCAGCTATAAACTCGAACCGAGGAGAGTTGGTCAGGAAGGCGGGAAGGCAGCGCGCATGCGCAGTGGGAGGCCCCAAAAGCTTTCCTTCTGGGAAGCTGGGGAGCTTTCCCGCTCAGGCTCCGTCGGTACCGACGTACCCATATGTGAGGACTAATTCCCGCTGTTCCCAGAGATCACCTGTTACAGGTAAGTAACTGTGCTGTACCGACTCGCCTTGGTACCGGCTCCCCTCGGTACCAAAGGCTCGGTTCCGATGATTCGGATCCGCAATTCTCGGTTCCTCCGATGCCGTTTGAGTTGCCACCGGTTGGCCTTCATCCACCGGTATCAGACACGGTACCGAAGTCGGTACCGATGTCCACATTACCTTTGCGGTCGGTGCCTGCAGTGCTTCGTTCATCAGGCTCATTGCCCTCGATACCGAGTTTGCAATTGATCTCTAGTCTGGAAGACTGGGTACCAGCACGCCTTGGTACCGACACTGATCGGTACTGCAGGCTCGGTACCGAGGATGGCTGACAGAGGTTTTTGGTTACCTCGGTACTGATTGAGCTGTCACCAATGGCTACTCCGATGTCTGTGTCGGCTTCGGCTCCGACATCGGTACCGGTATCGGCATCGGTACCGGTATCCACAGTAGCATCGTAGCCAGCTCCTGCCATGCTTCTTTCAACAGGATCGCTCCCTTCTATACCAGGCTTGGAGTCGATACCTGGCATGGACGATGAGGTACTGACGGATGCTGCTCCTGACAGCCAGTACCAGCGACCATCCTTTAAGGATACCACCCTGCACCGTGCAGGATCTTCTATTCCTATATATTTGGGTAGATCCTTCGGTGCTCAGGCTAGTTCTTCTGGTCTAACCTGTCCAAAGGAGATTCTCGTTGGAGATCCCTCTTTTCAGAGTTTTCTCCGGGAACATAATGCTTCCTTTGCATCATTCCTTGCAGGATCTCCTTCTAGGTCTGTGGGAAGCACCTTTAAGGGTACCCCCAATTTCCAGAGCAACTGATCTATATCAGGTGCCCCCCTCTCCAGGGTTTCAAAAGACTCAACTTCCTCCTCATTCCATAGTAGTGGAATCAGCAATGAGGCGAGTAAAGAGTAAGAAAAAGCACTCTTCTTATCTGCCAGGTTGTGAGTCTAGGACACTAGATGCCTTTGGACGTCAAACCTTCCAGACATCTATGCTTTCTGCAAAAATTCTCTCATATATTCTTTATATGAGTCTATCTCTTGAGGAGGTCACAAAGAAATTACATCTTTTGACTCCTTTCCGTCCAGATTCCAAGAGTGCAGACTATTCCTCACTGCTTAAGCATATCCAGAATATCTCTTGGTTTCTTTCTCGTGCTTCCCTAGACTCTTTTGAGTCTGTTAGCAGGACTTCTGCTATAGCTATAGGGGCATGACGTAGAGCCTGACTCCAAGCTTCAGACTTGGACAAATGGGCACAACAAAGACTGGGACATACTCCTTGCACTGGAGAAAATCTCTTCAACAAGGAGTCTTTACGTCAGGTTACTCAGTTGTCCACTGATTTACCTGTTCCTAGGGGTTGTTCTACACCTTCTTCTGTCCCAGTAGGTAGGAAATGTCCTACCAAACTTTCTTCCCATAGGAGAAGAAGGTTTTATTCATCACCTGCCCATCATACAGATGTTCCCAAACAGGGGAGGCATTGTCCTGGTCTGAAGAATCCAACCTCTCACCAGGCTCAGCAAACCCAGCAACCACAGGGTTTCTGATCAATCATCAGATGCTTGTGACTCTTGGGGTTTAGAATCTGCAGTTTGCTTCTTCTCAATAGAGGCAATCCACCGCTTCATTCTAACCCCTAGACTTGGATCTCTTTCCAAAAGACATCCATTTTTTTCTATATTTCTATGAGCTGTCAGGATGTTCATGCCTATAGGTCACAGGTTTCTCCTCTTCTTCCTGCTAGGGAAAGAGGTCTAACCACTATCAAATGATAGTTTCCTGTGCCAGCATGTATTTTTTTCTTTCTATAGACTTACTACTTGGTAAGTCGTCTTCAGCTCCATTCTCTTCACCCTCTTACCAAGCTTTTTCCTCTGTAAGAGCGGAATTACTTCACTGGAGGGCTTTTTCTTCAGCCTCTCTAGTTTTGTCACTTTCCAGTGCGGAGTTTTCCTCTGAGTTAACTCCTCTGTTTCAGTCTTGCTTTGGGGCAGCTTATCAGACATGTCCAGAGTTTTCTACTCCTGTTCTGTCTGTCCTTTCTGTTTTTAAACAGTAAGATTCTTTCTGCTGTCTTGCTAGCAGCTGCCTATGCAAGAGCCTTAATGTTTGGACCACTGGTTCTTGTCCACAAACAACCAGACTTGTCCTCCACTAACATTCTGTCTAGTCTTAGTAGTGACTCCAAGTCAGTGCTTTCATCTATCTTGGAGATTATCTCACTACAAGCTTTCTGGATTGTCTTCTATTTCTGCTATCTCCATTCTACTGGGTTTGGCAGCATAGTTGGCAGAGATACTGACTCTCCAGCAGCCAGTTCTATCTCCTCATTCTCCTGCATCATGCTCTCTGCAATTCTACAGAGAAGCTTTCCACTATGGGCCCTTGCTAGAGAGCATGGGGGTTTTTTCTCCAACAGCTATCCTAGATGGTTGGAAAAGGCTTTTCAGTCATGTCTCCCATGACTAGAAGGGTTCTCCTTTCTTTTACTATCTCCTTTTTGATATAAAGGACATAGGCCTTCTCTTACGTGAAAGCTTAAGGAGTCGCCAATTCCCTGCTTTGGTCCATAGTATTCCCAATCGGGGATATGCTCTTTCTCCTTGCAGCTCGTCCTCATGGTAAGAACGCATGATACCTTTTGCCCTTAAGCAGGTCAACATGGTATCTCATCTCTATGCGTCTTCTGTCCACTTACCATGCTAGAGTTCTGGAAGACTCTGGACTTGCTGGCTGCAGACTCATATTATCCTCTGTTTTTCACGTAACCGTCCTGGTTATTTCACTAGCTAGCATCCTTGCAGATCATAACCAGGAGGAATAGATTCTCTATATATCTTCTCAAGTAGGTTCCACCTCCTTGTTTTTTTTTTTTTTTTAAATATTTTTATTGCTTTTTTTCCACAGCCATGGGAAAATAACAACACAAAATCGAACAATACATACATCACCTCATCCCAGACTGCACCTAACTAACAACAACTACTAACTAAAGCTAAGAACACCCCTTCCCCCCCCCCCCCCCACCCATCCAACCCAATCCTCTGGAGTCGACATGAAACAGGATAAATTAAAGTGTCTGCGACAAATAGGTGCTCCAAAACCGGAGCCTCTAAACAAGGTCAATCAAGGTGCCCTATGTGGAGTGAGCGCCAGAAGCTTACTTAGGGGTCTGAGATAATAAGATGTAATCATTTAACACCTGCCATTTGGCAAGACCGGATGGCGTTCGGGATACACCTTTTCTTGGTAGCTGCTCAAACTTGCTGTAACAGCATACATGGCTCCACCAATTTTGTGAAGAAAGGTCATAAGTATGCGTCCAATGGCGCGCAACAAGGTATAAAGCGATTCCTAGCATAAAATCGAGCAGGAAAAAATGACGTTTTGATAAGGAGGGTATGTTGCTCGCTGAGCGCATGCTGACGATACCCCAGGAGATAGGTTCGCAAATATTCAGAATATTTTGGATCCTTTTCCAAACTTGTTTCCAGAAGGATTGGACGCAGGGACATTGATAAACAAGGTGAGCAAGGGTGTACCTAGTTGCTGTTTACACGACCAACAATGCCCATCTGCTGCTGGCCTCCATGTAGCCATCCTGACCGGGGTAAGGTATGCTCTATGTGCCATGAAAAATAATACTTGAGTGACAGAGGCAGACTTAGAGATGCGGACCTGTTTTGTCCAAAACTGTTCCCATTGCTGAGACGTCAAGATCAGGGCAGTGTCATGTTCCCAGACTTTTTGCGTGCCAATCGCGCCCTGCTGTTTGTTAGAAAGTAGCAGCTGGTAGAAATGGGAAGCTCTACTGGATATATCGATTGCATCACTTAAAGGCTCCACGTGCTCCAAAGACCGGAGATGTGGCATCCGCTTGGCTATACAGTGCCGAAGTTGTAGCCATTGAAAATAAGCAGTGCCCGGTAGATTATACTCCTGTTGTAATTGCGCAAAGCTCTTCCAATCTTCGCGATCCAGCAGTTGATCGATAGTCCAGATATCCTTAGAATACCAAAGCCGCCAAGCAAAGGACTTACGCTGAATCTTAAGATGAGGGTTATACCAGAGGGGCCATTGACGCGTAAGGCGATCAGCCCTGTCAAGCGAGCCACGCAAAGTCGCGAAGGCGTTTTGTGTGTCAGTTATCATAGTAGGGTATCCACTATCCAGTGGCATCTGCATGTATGGAAGAAGCGCTAATGGGAAGGGTGCCACGATTGCCTTTTCAAGAGTTAGCCACGCTGGCACTGGTTTGGCCTCCGATAATAACCATTGTGCCCCTTGTTTCAACAAATAAGCTTTGTGGTATTGCTGAAAGTCCGGAAATTTCACTCCTCCCAATTCTTTACAAGCTTTAAGCTTTTTGAGGGCAATCCGGGGTGTTTTGTTATTCCACAAAAAGCGCACTAACACTCTTTCTATTTGCTGGTATATCTGTGGGCGTAAAAAGTAAGGCACCATTTCCAACGTATAGTTAATTTTCGGGACTATCATCATCTTAATAGTTTCAAGTCTCCCCCACCAAGATATAGATAAGGGGGACCACTTAGTAGTTAACAGGAGGGATTTCTCTAAAAGCATCTTCTCATTATATCTCACCGCTTCAACTAAGGGGTAGCCATAGTAAACTCCGAGGTACTTGAACATCTTTGGCTCCCAGACGAATTGGAAATGTTCCATATCCGCTTTATGGATCCTAGCATTCAGTGGAAAAGCAATTGACTTACTCCAGTTAATTTTGTAACCAGACAGTTGTGAATATCGCTCTATGCACTCCAAGATCGCCGACACTGATTCCGGAGAAGTAAAGAGAAGAAGGTCATCTGCGTAGGCCGACAACTTCACTGTTTGCCCCCGTATCGACATCCCTGTGATCAACGGGTGTTGTCGGATCATAAGTAGTAAAGGCTCAAGGGCCAAATTAAACAATAGTGGTGAAATGGGACAACCTTGACGAGTTCCTCGTGACAGTTTCAACTCCTTCGATTGTGATGAGTTAACTCGAACGTGTGCTAGAGGCCGAGCATACAGCACTCCCAACAATCTGATGAAACCTTCTCCTATTCCGAACCAGCGAAGAGCATCAAAAATGAAGGACCACTCTAGCCGGTCGAAGGCCTTCTCTGCATCGAGGGATAGCCCCACCAGAGGACTATGATGACTTTCCCCAACCGCTAGGACATGGCATAAGAGTCGGGCGTTATCAGACGTCGATCTCCCTTCAATAAAGCCACATTGGTCAGGATGTATCAGTTGTGGCATTACATCAGCAAGCCGCTTGGCCAGTATCGTAGCGTATATCTTGTAATCGGCATTCAGCAAAGATATTGGACGATAATTACTGACTAGCTGGGGATCTCTGCCTTTCTTTTCCAATACAATCACGGTCGCAGATGCAAAGTTCCCTACCAGAGGAGTATCCTGCAGAAGAGTCCGGAAGTAGTCACACAGATGCAAGCCAAGCTCCTTAGAAAAGGTTTTATAAAATTCAATGGGGAGGCCATCTGGTCCAGCGGCCTTACTGGAAGCCAATGTCTGAATTGCTTGAAGGATCTCAGAAAGGGAAAGTGGGGCCGCCAACCCCTCTACGAGCTCTCCATCTAATGTAGGCCTCTGCACTCCAGCAATCAGCTCACCGAAGCTCATCTGGGTGTTCCGAACCTCGGAAGAATACAGCTGCGCGTAATAGGAGCCAAACGCGTCTGCGAGCTCATCATTGGTCAGCAAACTGTGCCCACCAGGGTCACGCAGAGCTTCCACTCTTCTCGCCTCCTGCTGGCCCTTTAAAGTGTGTGACAGGAGCCTTCCCGCTTTATTGCCTTCCCAGTAGTATATCCCACTCTGAGCTTGGATAGTCTTCACCACTTCATCAGTAAGCAATTGATTATAACTGAGCTTCAATTTCTGAAGGCGAATCAAGATGCAAGGGTCAGAGCGCCGTGTACGGATACGCTCCCCTGCTTTGATCTGGCCTTCTAGCTCTGCTAAGCGCTCTTTTCGTCGCCGGGACCTAAGGATCATGCGACTCGTGATGACGGCCCTCATGGAGGCCTTGAAGCCTTCCCACCAGGCCCATCCCCCAGTATCCTGTAGGAGATTGAACTGAAAATATTCCGATATAGCCACTCGAATAGCAGAACAAAACTCCGCATCACCCAAAAGGGATCTATCAAATGCCCAATTTAAGGGCTTCGTGTCATTAGATAGGTCCTGTAGCTCTAAACAGATAGCAGCATGATCCAAAATGTGCGTCGCCTGAATGCTCGATCTGGTACAGCACGATATCAGGGATTTAGACGTCAAGAAAAAATCTATGCGTGACGAGGAGTGATGAGGATTGGAGAAAAAAGTAAACTCTTGATCTGTTGGATGATAGAGTCGCCAGATGTCCACCAGCCCTTTATCTCTCATCAACTCCTTGAGGACCGCATGCGACTTGGAAAACAAACTAAGCTTCGGAGGGCTTTTATCAACAAGCGGGTCCAAGGTCAGGTTAAAATCACCGCCTAGAATGACTGGTTCCTTTCCGCTGAGAAAGGCTGCCTGAGCCAGAGAACGAAAAAATTCTGGGTGATCAGCATTTGGGGCGTATACATTGATCAACAGGAAAGAGAGGCACCCAACTTTTAAAACAACACTGGTCCATCTGCCTTGCTGATCAGAGAGCGTCTGCTTGATAGTGGGCATAAGAGACTTCCTAGCCAGAATGGCCACACCGTTATGTTTCTGAACCGCAGCAGAATAGGCCACCAGCTCGAAGGGCTTAACACTAAGTTTAAGTGATTCATGGCTATTCAAGTGCGTTTCTTGCAGTAGAAGTATGTCTACTTTCTCTTGCTGCGCATAAAGTAAAATTTTTTTCCGTTTTATTGGGCTATTAATTCCCTTAACATTTAAGGAAAGAAGTTTGATTATACTAGGCAGCTGTGGAAACTGTGTAGATATATTGGCCATTCTTCCACAAATCTAAACTTCGTTAAACAATCTCTTCGCCATTGCTCTATCATATAGACACCTGGAGACCCTAACTCCAGTGGCACAAACTGCAGACAACAAAATTTCCCCATAGACCCCAGAGGATTATTATCCCTCCCCGCATTACATGGTGAACCCAGTGAAACAGGAAAACAGTATAGAGGGACCCACCAGTAACAGAATATCAAGGTATAGGTAGTGCAACATATAACACGACTCAATGCACTAATGTGTCTTTAAATACAGGAGAAACAAAAGTAAGAAAATATCAAACAGTATACCAACAGACCACGAAATTTACATCACTGACTAATAAAGGAGAATGTAACCATCAAACTACGTAAGTACGCAGTCTTAGGTTACACTGACAACTACATATCCAAAATAAAATACAATATCAGCGCATATGCATACGTTCTTTATCATCTAAAAATTGCTGAAGCACCTCTGGATCATCAAAGGTTTTAGTTTGGTTGTGAAGAGTGACCCTCATACGTGCTGGATAAAGAAGGCCGAACCTTGCTTGCAGTTGAATCAATCGCGGTCTCAGCGTAAGAAAACTGCGCCGCCGATCAGCAGTAGCTTTAGCAAAGTCCGGAAAAAAGTGAAGTTTACAGCTCTCAAATTCCACATTGGGGCGGTCGGGCTGCTTCAAGAATTTGCACAACGTGCTGATAGCGCAGGGCGCGCAGGATTATTGGGCGCGGTCTTTTGTGGCCCTGAATCACTTGTGCGGGCACCCTATGAGCTCTGTCCAACTCGAACGGTTGTATAAAAGTAATGTGCAAAATTTCGGGGATCATTTTGCTTAGGAAGGCGATCATATCTCCGCCCTCTGCTCCCTCCGGGACCCCGACCAGCCTTATGTTGTTACGCCGCGCCCTGTTATTCCCTTCCTCCAATTCTCTTTGCAAGGCCCGAATCTGCTGCGTGTGCTTTTCTACCGTCAGCAACCTCTCCTCGTGCACTGCCACCACTTGCTCCACTTTATCCAGCCTCAGGGATAGTCCCTCCAAACTGGATCGGAGAGCCGCTGTGTCCTCACGCACCGCCGACAGCGCTTCACCGTTGGCCGCAACCAAATCCCTGACTCCTCTCACCTCAGCCAGCACTTCTTGCATGGCCTCCGGTCCATCCAGTCGTGCCGCCATCTTTTGCGGTGACGGAGGTTCAGTCTTTGATCGCTTAGCGCTGGCATTTTGTCCCGAAGTGAAGTCTATTCTAGCTGGCTTTAGTACAGACATGTCTGTAAATCTTCCAACACAATTTCGTGGGTTCTCGGCACTATACCGCAGCTTAAAACCGGATTTGTTGGTGGGTCTCACTGGAGCTCACGCTCTACCCGTCTGCCCTGTTCGACATCAGGCTCCGCCCCACCTCCTTGTTATTAGATGAATCTTTCCTCTCCACATATCCTATGTGAATACCGTGCTGTAGGCATATCTCTGTCTGTTTAATTGCAGACACCCATATATAAGCCTACATATTCATATCTATCTTTTGTGTGTATTTTATGCCCTTCCATATCTCACTATAGATATATTCTTGTATGTCTCTCTATATATCTATATATGTATGTGTATGTATATGTATATGCGTATGTATCTGTCGAGATATTTTATTATAGATAGATATGTATCCACATACTTATCTATCTGACTGTCTATGCTCATATAGCTATATGATTCTGACAGATGGGCTTTACCCATACCTATGCTATCCAGCAGGTTTGGGGTTCTACACATACAACCACTCCTGTGGTAGTCAACAACTTTTATACCATAACCTTAGGGTTTAGGTACCTCTGAAGCTCTCCATGCTCCAATATCTCTCCTAGCTTACCCCAGTTAGGAGAGACATTGCGGATCTTCAGTTAATCACAGGCTTTAACGCCTCAGGCATTTGCCCTCTCTTTTTGGGATACAGGGGGTTCCCATACCCTTTCTCCCCACAAGGACTGTGCCTGTTTGTCCAAATCGGTTAGCCTTTCTCTTTTTGCTCCTAAGAGTGAGCCACTCTGCTGCCAAAAGAGTTAGGCTTTTGTCATAAAGCCTTCCGCTGAAGCCCCACTGTTTTTGTACTACCCCAGTTTTTTTACTGGGGTTACCTGTTACCTTTCAGGATTCTGACCTCCACTGTTTTTCCTACAGGTTTATTACCTCCACTTTACAGTGAGGTCCTTTTCAGGTTTCCTCTACTGGGTTCCCCAGTAGATCCCATGAACCTCCATACTTCTGTGAAATCCTGTTGGAGGTCCATATTGCAATATTTAATTTCAATATCATTGATGACAATTATCATCCACACATGGACTCCTTGTCTGCAGTCCTATGCTAGGTTAAGCTGTTTTCCACAGCACCTTTCTCTTTTCAACTCCTACCCTCCATCCTCAGGATGCCTGCTGTTATTAGGTATAGCATGTTCCAATCTATGACATGCTGGGACTCCAGGCATCTTAGCTTGGGAGTCCCCATATGTGAAGACTCATTCCTGTTTGTTCCTGGAGATAGCACAGTTACTTACCTGTAACAGGTGATCTCTGGGAACAGCAGGAATAAGTCTTCACAACCCACCCACCTCCCCTAGGAGTTGTATCTCTATATCTCTTCTTTCCCTTCTCTGTCTCTCTCTTTGTCTCAGCTTTGAAACTCAACTGAGGAGAGGCAGTTGGGAAAGGCGGGAAGGCAGCACGCAGGCGCTGTGGGATGCTCCCAAAAGCTTTCTTATTGGACGCTGGGGAGTGTTCCCGCGCAGGCTCCGTCGGTACCGACGTACCCATATGTGAAGACTTAGTCCTGCTGTTCCCAGAGATCACCTGTTACAGGTAAGTAACTGTGCTTTATTCAAAAATTCCTTTTTGTGACCATATATAATAAGATAGGAAAAAAAACGTATCTCAAGTTGAATCACCACATAACTTGACTCACGTCGAATCGCGGCACTAGAAAAAAACTTCTCAAGGTTGAATCACCACATAGCTTGACTTATCTCTCGAGTCAAGCTATGTGGTGATTCAACCTTGAGAAGATTTTTCTAGTGCAGTGATTCCACGTTAGTCAAGCTATGTTTTTTTCACGGCGGCGCTGGCAGCAGAGAAAGAGCAGGCAGCGCTGGACGGAGGTATGGGGAGAAGGAGGGGGCATGCGCCCAATCCGAAAGGCACCGGCACTTTAAGCAGATCTGTCCCTCCCTACTCCGACATCGTGTCGGAGGAGGAAGGGACCAGACCTGCATAAAGTGCTGCAAAAAGGCTTGGGAGCGCATTTCGTCTGCCAGCTATTGTCCTGCCAGCGGTGGCAGGGCAACTGTAGACAGCCGAAATGCACCCTCCCCCCCCAAGCCTTTCCGCCCTGTGCGGCTGCACTGCTTGCACAGGGCTAGGTACGGTCCTGTTTGCACACCAAGGAACTAAAAGACAGCAAGAACCAACAGCACAGTTTATAAAACTAAATTATAGCTCTTTTATATTTTGTTGTTATAAACTGTGTTATGGTTCTTGCTTTTTCTTTTTCAACATATATTTTGCATCCACAGTAGGTGCAGAGCAGAACCAGGACAGTCACCCACAGAACTCAATATTTAAAAAAAAAATCTGATTCTGATCATCTCACTAACAACAACCACCACTATTCTCCAGTACCAGGCATATTGTGAACTAATACAAAACCCTACAATAAAGAGCAAACCTACCATACCATACCATATCAGCACAAACTTCCAAAACTCACATAAGGATCCCATCCAAAAAAAAGCGTCACTGTAAATAATACAGTGGGCCCTGGAACATCCATACACCTATTTGAAAAGCTGAACAAGTCAAATTACTACAGTACAGTATAGATCTTTATGTACAAACTCCATGTTAACAGAACACCTGACCTCAGTCAAACACTCGCAACATCGACCCTCACCAAGTACAGAATAACCACAGTCTAGAGTAAAAATAAAAATATGTAGACTAAATTTAAATGGACAAGCAAAAATGATACTCTGTAAACCTTACCATGAAAGTGCAACTTATGTGTACTAGAACTCAATGATATCAAAATTCTAAATGAACTTATAATGTAAAATTTTATATGACTAAAGTAGCCATAAAAAGGTCTCAGAATTAGCTGCAATCATTGACTTTGATTCTCCGTCAAACGAATTGCTGCTTCGAAACATCAACGACCTTATTTGTAAATGGCTACAAGCCTTTTAAATTTTTCAATTATAAAATGTATTTTGAAAAAAGTATTCTGAAAACAGTGCTTAACTCGCATAACTTCAATGGAGACGGCGGCTTCTAAGTACTTCTAAATGCTGATCCCAACACTATTCAACGCGCGGTTTCTTGGCATTTCACCCATGTGGTTTCTTCAGGGGAACGTATAAACAGCACTGCAAAATATAGAATAAGTTTCTCCAATATAAGAACTTTCAATAAATCGCTGGTTTTCCTAATGAAACAATGGATAAAGAAATAAGCTACATTGAATGTACCTCAAATCCAGCCGACGCCGTTCTCTAAAGATCTAAATTAAACATTCTGCGCATTCGAAATATATAAGGTGACAAATGAACTATCACCTGTGTCAAAGGCTGAAGTCATTTACTCGCATAGGGGCTGTTAAATGAATTAAATACACGCTTCCCATTCTATTCTTTCATTCAGCCCCTGCGGATAAACTGTCTGTAGCTTATGTATCCATTGTTGCTCACGGTAAATTAAAGTTTGATCCTTTGATTTCCCTCGTAAAGATGTAGTTATCTGATCAACGCAGAAAACTCTTAAATCTTCATATATATGATGAAATTGTAAACAATGATCAACAATAGGAGCCTCCTTCCTCTGACATTTCAATCTACTTCTGTGCTCATTCATTCTAATTCGGAGAGATCTGATTGTTTTCCCGATATAAAATAACCCACATGGAAACACCAAATGGAAACACCAAGAAGCCAGAGTCCACATGCAGTGCAATATCAGATAAATAAGAGTTGCAGTTCCCCAATACTGTGTAAAATATAAAAATAGCACAAAGTCCAATAACTAAAATTAAATAAAATTATTTTTTCTACCTTAGTTGTCTGACCATTTTATTCTCTGATCATGCTGGTCCCGATCTGAGGCTTCTGCTTTCCTGTCTTCTCTTAGCTCTCTTTCTTTGGCTATGGTCCATCTGCCATTTCTTATCTCTTATTTTGTTTTTTTCACTTCCTTCCATCAGCCCATTTCCAATTCCAGTCACCCTCACCAGTATCAGCCCCCTTTCCAGTCCTTCCTTCCCAGTACCTTCCAATGTCAATTGCCTTGCATTTCCATGACTGCAACTGGTGTCCATTCCCTTCCAGTCCTCCTCCTTCCCCACTATCCAGCCCCTTCTAGTCCAGATACCATCCCAGATATCAGCTCATGTCCACTCTGTGTCACCCCCCCAGTCAGCTCCCTTCCAGTCGCCCTACTCTCTGTCCATCCCCCGTCCAGCGCCATTTGCATGTCAGCTCCCTTCCAGCCTCCTCCCCATTACCCAACCACCTACCACTCCCATTCCCAAGTGTCAGCTCCCTTCCAGTCCCCCTTCAGTACATCCTAGGTGTCAGCTCCTTTCCAGCCCCCTCCTTCCCCCGTGTCAGCTCCCTTCGTGCCCCCTGATTCCCCTGGCAGACCCTCTCATTATCCGCTCCCTTCCAGTCCTATTTTACCATCCTCCCACATCAGCCCATTTGTAGCCCTAGCCCCTAGTTTTCTTCCAGGGCCAGCAGCACTCTCCTCCCCTCCCCCATTAGCCCATTTCCAGTCCTATCCCCCTTCAGCCCACTTTAGTCCTAGCCCCCCAATCAGCCCATTACCAGTCCTAGCTCATTTCCAATGCTAGCCTCCCATTTGCCCATTACCAGTCCTAACCCCCCCCCCAATAAGTCCATTTCCAGTCCTAGCCCCCCAATCATCTCATTTCCAGTTCTAGCCCCCCTCCTGATCAGCCTATTTCCATTCTTAACCCCCCATCAGCCCATTTCCAGTTCTAGCCCCCCCATCAGCCCATTTCCAGTTCTAACCCCCCATCAGCCCATTTCCAGTCCTAGCCATCCCCATAGCCCATTACCAGTCCTAAACACCCCCATCAACCCACTTCTAGTCCTAGACCCCCCCATAGCCCATTACTAGTCCTAACCCCCCCCCCCCCCCATCAGTCCATTTCCAGTCCTGACCCCCAGGGCTATCTGTTTCCACCTCTACACCACTTCACGTCATGCTGCGCTGAGACATGCCATAATTAATCTTCGCTCCTTTCGCGGGCCTCCCTCTCTCCACCAACCCAACAGGACTATACCTGGATCAACCTGCACTTCCACCCCCACTATTTTTTGTATCCACACTTTTACCTGTACCCAAAAGGTCTGTATATAGGGATAAGTCCACCAAATATGAATAAAGGAGTCCTCCCCTCCACAGTTTCTCCAGCACTGATTGGGGACCAAAGGGAACATCCTCCTATCTAATCTATCTGGCGTGTAATACCATCTCATTAAAATGTTATACCAATTCTCTTTTACAGCCACTGAAATAAGCAGCTGATGCCCTTGATCCCAGATGGTTTTCCATTGCCGATTGTCTATTTCCAGTCCCAGGTCCCTCTCCCATTCCCACATATACTAATGTTTTTCCTGCCCTCCCCCCTTCACCGCCTTTTAGAGGGTTGATGTTAGGCCCCTAGACCTCTTCTTTCCATACCATATCGTTTCCAATTTTGAGAAATCTCTACCCAATTGGCTACCACCTAGCTTCCACCTTAAGTAATGCCATACCTGTCCATAGTGGAATTTGTCCCCCTCTCCCAATCCAAACTGTTCCTGCTACTCCTCAAATGTAATCCAGTCTTCCTCATCGTCTCTCCGGGCCAGTCCAGGTACAGTCAGGTACAGTTGGGTAGTCAATCCCTTCTAGCAGCTGAGGACTGAATGCTGAAAGGTTTTGCTGGCAGATGCAATAGCTCCCTCTGGTGTCAAAGTCGGTTAACTATTGTCAAAGCAGAGCACGAAGAGAATCCACCGGTGTCTAATTACGAGAACAAAAAACTCCTGAAAAATGGAACCAAAAACCAACTGGCAACTCAGAATGACGTAGAACCAAAGCGCACCCTCTTATCAACTGTAGCATGGCAGCTCTGGATTCCCTCCGGGAGCGTGAACTCATTAATATTCTCCTCCAAGCGCGAACAGGGTGTATTAGCGCCGATATGCGCCCAAAAACTGTACGAAAAACCCAAACGCCCTAAGGAACTCCTCGCGAACCACCGCTCACAGAACACTGAGGTGGGACCTGGACTGGCCCGGAGAGAACTCAAGGAAAGACAATTAGCAGGTAAGGCCTAATTTCTTCTTCCTCATCGCCTCTCCGGGCCAGTCCGGGTACAGTTAGGCAGTACCAAAGCAGTACCTAAACTGGGGAGGGTCCTGCGAGCCCCACCAAAATGGCTGAAGCCCCTACCCGCAGCATCCTCCCAGGCTTGCACATCCAACCAATAGTGCTTCGTGAAAGTATGCAGCGAAGACCAGGCCGCCGCTCGACAGATATCCGCTGGCGGAGTCAAAGTCATCTCTGCCCAAGAGGTCGCTTGAGCTCTAGTCGAATGAGCCCTAAGCTCTCGCGGAGGCGACCGGCCCTGCGCCTCATAAGCTGTAGCTATCGCCCGTTTAACCCAATGGGCGATAGAAGCCTTGGTCGCCACCAGACCTTTACGCGGACCCCCAAATAACACAAACAACCGATCCGATCTTCTAAACGGTTTTGTAAGCCGAAGGTACTTCCGAAGAACACGGCCCATATCCAACTTCCGAAGCGTCCGATCCCACCTTTCGTCGTGGGACGGAAACGTAGGCAGCGAAACGGTCTGATTGAGATGGAAGCTGGACACCACTTTCGGCAGAAAAGAGGGAACAGGCCGTAGAACGACTTTTTCCTTTGAAAAATGCAGATACGGCTCCTTACAGGAAAGCGCCTGCAAATCCAAAACCCTCCTAGCCGAGCAGAGAGCCACAAGGAAGGCTGTTTTCCAAGTAAACTCCCTCAGACAACTGGACGGCTCCGATTCAAAGGGCGGACCTGTCAGGGCTCCAAGCACCAAGTTCAAATCCCAAGGCGGAACAACCCGCCGACAAGGCGGGCGAATATTCTTTGCCGCTCGAATGAAGCGCTGCACATCCGGATGTGACGCAAGGGACCATCCGTGCACTCGACCCCAGAAGCACACCAAGGCTGCCAAGTGTACCTTAAGGGTGTTAAGAGCCAATCCCTTGTCTAGACCCCCTTGAAGAAACGCCAAGAGGTCCGGTAAGCCGGCGGAATGGGGGGCGACCTTCCGGTCCTTAGCCCACGCTTCAAAAACACGCCAAACCCGAATGTACGATAAGGTCGTCAAGCGACGCCTGGACTTCAACAGCGTAGAGATCACCGACTCCGAGTACCCCCTACGCCGCAACCGATCCCGCTCAAGAGCCAAGCCGTAAGCAAGAATCGATCCACCCGAGGCATGAGGATCGGACCCTGACTCAAGAGATTGATTCGAGGGGGTAACCGCCAAGGAGAAGCTACTAGCATCCGCACCAGATCCGCATACCAAGGACGCCTGGGCCAATCTGGAGAAATGAGAATCACTCTGCCCCTGTAATGAGAGATTTTCCGAATGACACGACCTATCAACGGCCAAGGGGGAAACACATACAGAAGCTGGTGTTCTGGCCAGGACTGAGCCAACCCGTCCAGGCCTTCCGACATGTGTTCCCGGCTTCTGCTGTAAAAATGAAAAGCTTTGGCATTGGACAGAGTCGCCATGAGATCCATCACCGGCTGACCCCAGCGAAGAGAAATGTCGTGGAAGATGGCCGCATTCAGCTCCCACTCTCCGGGATCCAGGCGATGCCGACTGAGAAAATCGGCCTGAACATTGTCCTTGCCAGCTACATGAGCCGCCGAAATGGCCGACAGATGCAATTCCGCCCACTGTAGAAGGACCCCGCTCTCAAGCAACGGAACACTGCCGGTGCCGCCCTGTTTGTTGATGTAGGACACCGTGACCAGATTGTCGGAAAACACCCGAACCGCCCGGTGTGTGATCAGAGCCGAGAAGTGAAGAAGAGCCAAACGAACCGCTCTCAGCTCCAGACAATTGATAGACCATCCGCTCTCTGCCACCGACCATGCTCCCTGTGCTACCTGGGACAGACAATGGGCCCCCCCAGCCGGACAGACTGGCATCCGTCGTGACCAGAATCCACTCCGGATCCTGCAGCGGCACTCCTGCATAAAGATGAGCCGGAAGCCGCCACCAGTGAAGACTGAGGCGAACTTCCTCCGCACAGGGAAGGCTTTGAGAGAGCGGATGCAGCTGTGGAGACCATCTGGAGAGTAAGGCGTGCTGCAGAGGACGCATGTGCGCCCTGGCCCACGGTACGAGATCCAAGGCGGCAGCCATCGACCCCAACAGTTGCAGATACCGCCCGGAGCTGCAGGAAAGCATCCACTTGAGCTATCAACTTTTGCCCCCTTTCCAGCGGCAGAAGAACCAAACCTTCCTTTGTGTCGAAGACCACTCCGAGGTAAACCAACCGTTGCGTCGGAAGAAAATGACTCTTTGCTCGGTTGATTACCCAGCCGAGGTGTTCCAGGAACTGTACCACCCGAGCCGTCGCCGCAAGCAACTCCTCCCGAGAACGCGCACGAATTAGCCAATCGTCCAGATATGGATGGACCTGAATGCCCTCCTTGCGAAGAGCTGCCGCCACCACTACTATAACCTTGGTAAAGGTGCGGGGAGCTGTCGCGAGACCAAACGGTAATGCCCGAAATTGAAAATGTCCCATGGGGACTGCAAACCGCAGAAAGCGCTGATGCTCCAGGCGAATGGGAATATGGAGGTAGGCCTCCGTAAGATCTATGGAAGAGAGCCACTCTCCCGGTCTCACCGCTCGAATAACGGAACGGAGGGTCTCCATGCGAAAATGGGACACCCGCAAGCAACGGTTGACGTGTTTGAGATTGAGGATTGGACGAAACGATACCTCCTTCTTGGGCACTACAAAGTAAATAGAGTATCGACCTGCACCGCACTGGTCGGGGGGAACGGGAACCACCACCCGCAGATGCAACAATCGCTGCAGGGTTTCCTCGACTGCTCGTCTCTTCGCCCGAGTACCGCAGTGAGAGAACACAAAGGCATCCGTCACCGGCGCCGCAAACTCCAGAGCATAGCTGTCGCGGATGATCTCCAGGACCCAGAGATCGGAGGTTATGGCGGTCCAGGCGGAGAGAAATTCCTGCAAACGTCCTCCTACCGGAATCTCTGCCTGGACCAGCCTCCCTTCATTGTGGTTTCTTAGAGGGCATTTGCTGAGAACTGAAGAATCTTCTGCCAAACCCCCGGGCTCCTCGAAAGGACTGACCCTTGGAAGGAAACCGACCTCTTTGGTAAGGCACAAACCGAGAACCACGAAATCGACGAAGCTCTCTATTGTGCCCCCTCTGCATAGAAGTTGTTTTAGCCCCTCTAGGCCTATCCTCTGGAAGACAACCACCTTTGGAGTCACCCAAATCTTTTACGATCTTCTCCAAAGCTTCCCCAAACAGTAGCTTGCCCTTATACGGAAGCTTACTTAGACGGGATTTAGAGGAAGTATCCGCCGCCCAGTTACGTAACCAAAGAAAGCGCCGAGCCGCTATGACAGAGGCCATGGCTTTAGCCGAAATCCTGATCAAATCATAAAAAGCATCCGCAAGATACGCCGCCGCCGATTCCAGCTTAGCACCTTCCGGAGGAGCATCCTCATGCTTCAGGACGGTCTGCTCCCCCTGACTCCAGCGAATAGCGGCCCGGGACACAAACGCCCCACAAACCGACGCAAGGCTAAGGCATTAGCATCAAAAGCTTGTTTAAGAAACGCCTCTAACTTTCGATCCTGAACATCCTTCAGGGCCGCACTTCCTTCCTCCGGAATGATGGTCGTCTTGGTAACCGCCGACACAAGAGCGTCGACTTTAGGCATCTTCAACAACTCTCTCTCCTCCTGAGGGACCGGGTAAAGGCGGGCAATGGAACGCCCCCCTCCCCCCTCCCCCTCCCCCTCCCCCTCCCCCCCTCCCCCTCCCCCTCCCCTCCCCCTCCCCCCCGTAAGCTAGCCTCCGGGCACTCCCACTCAGATTCAATCATTTGTTTAATCACTCTGTGCATAGAGAAGCAGCGCTGTTCAGCCTTAAACCCTTGCAATAAGGGATCCTCCAGAGGCTCCTGTTGTAAAGGAGGCACAATATTTAGCGCTGCTAGCGATTGAACGATCAGCGCACTGAGCTCCTCCTTCCGAAATACTCTAAAGACATTAGGATCCTCTCCCGGCCCCAGCTCCCCGTCCTCTAACTCCTGAGTCCAAGAGTCCAGACCCCCCTCTGAGGAGATTTCCCCTTCCTCAGGGAGCAGAGAAGCAAGGGATGGAGGATTCCAACCATCTGGAGACAGACCCCCCCCCCCCCCCCAGGTAACTGAGTTGAGGGGCCCTCTCCCGGGTCGGTCAGTTTAGAGTCCCTCTGAATAGAAGGGCTTTGATCCCCTGCAGAGGGATCCACCGTTGTAGGAGACAATTTCAATAAATAGGCTTTATGTAATGCCAGAATAAATTCAGGCTGGAAAAAGGCTAGGGCCTCCTGTGAACCGGAGGACAAAGGCTTAGTGCGGTCTGTCTCTGAAATCTCCTTATGAGATTTAGACTTGCGTTTTCCAGAGCGCTGCAAAAGCGCAGGAACAGCCGCAACATCAGAAGGAAGAGAAGCTGCCGCAGCCGTAGACAGTTTCTTCCCCTGTGGTTTGTCACTCGCCAAATCCCCCGATACTGAAGGCTCCATCCGGGAAATACACTAACGCCAGAAGCAACCAAAATCGATGCCCCCGGCCCGATGAAATGTGCTAAGGACAGGGAAGTAGAAAAACAAACCCGTCACGCAGAAAATGGCTGCCCGCCAAATCCCGCTGAAAACGGAAACGAGCATCGGACCAGGGAACGCTCTCTTTAACGACGCGAAGCCCACAACTATACAGAGAAAGAAATCGCAACTCACCTCAAGCAAAAAACAGACAGGCACAGTCTCTAGAGATCCGCTGCTAGCGAAAAAGAGACTCGGGGAACCAGCGCGGGAAGAGGATACTGAGGCCCCAGCTCCAATCAAACCGCAAGTAGCTTCAGCGGATCCTCGGAAGCAGGCTCTGCCTCCGAAAGTAGCAAAAACAAAAAAAAGCAAATTAAAATAAGGATCGCTGAAGCAATCGTGTCCCCGATCACTCCCCCCGTCGGGGGAGACAAGGAAACCACTTGCTATGACGCCCTGCTAGGGCCAGGGAGCAAGGTTCCTTCACTCAAAGATCAAAGAGTTAGGCTGCCTGTTGCTTTTCAAGCCTTAAAGATTCCCTCGTTCTTTTCTTTTTTTTTTTTTTTTTTCTTTCTTTTTTTTTTTTATTTACGAACTAACACTGACTGATCCACGTCATCTGTCCTGGGAGCCTGCCAGAGATACGTCCTCTCTAGCTGCTGAGGACTGAAGACTGACTTTCTGACACCAGAGGGAGCTATTGCATCTGCCAGCCAAAACCTGGACTGGCCCGGAGAGAACTCAAGGAAAGACAATTAGCAGGTAAGGCCTAATTTCTTCTTCTCCATCTACAAATTAATAATCCTACCTGTGCCCATCATTTATATATCCCACCCTCCTGCTCTGGTTTAAAATCCTGGGTGTGACAAAGTGCCCACATAAGTGGGAAATATGATTCTCCTTTCTCTTCTTTCCATCAAGAGTTATCCCATACCTCCAGTACCTGCCTCATATATGGGTTCTCTAAGATTTTATTCCCTCTTTCCCTTTTAGTCATCCAAGACAAACTATCCAAGGGGACCCTCTCCGCTAGCTCCCCCTCCAAAATTACAAAATTGTTCCTCTCACCCTCCCTCCTGCCAATCCATAATATGCCCGATTTGGCCAGCCTAGTAATATGCCTGAATGTCCGGTATACCCAAGCCACCTTCTTCCTTTGCGCCGAATAATACCGACCTTGCCACCATTTGGTGGTCCTCGTTTCCATATAAATTGAAAAATCTTCCTTTGTATCACCCTCAGTTGTCCTATTGGAAGCTCCTGGAAGTAGTAGAATATTCTAGGCAGGACATTAATTTTTACTGCTGCTGTTCTACCCAGCCAGGATAGTTCCCCATTCGTCCACCTCTCCAAATCTTTCCCGATCCTATCCCACAAGGATGGGTAGTTTACCTTATATAAATTTTGTGGGTGTCCAGCAATATATATTCCTAAATATTGTATTTGCTTTACGGACCCACTGGAAAGGATAATCCTTTTTTAAATTCTCGACTACCTTCTTATTGAAATTGATACTAAGAGTTTTCGTTTCTTTCTGCATTCATTTTAAACCCTGATGATTCCCCATATTGTGTTAATTGCGCCATGATCGTCCCCAATGTCTCTTCTGGCTGCGTACCCAGCAGAAGGATATCAACAGCAAATAAGGATAATTTATGCAACCGTCCCTCCTTCTACACCCCTCTAATCCCACTGTCCGTACTTATTGCTTGTGCCAGGGGCTCAACTGCTAGTGCATACAGCAGAGGAGACAAGGGGGAAGCCTTGTCTTGTCCCTCTCCCCAGACTAAATGCCTCTGTATACCTCCCATTAATTTTAACCCTTGCCTTTGGATCTCTGTATAATGCCTGCACCCACTTCAAGTACCTTAGGCCGAATCCCATCCTCTCCATCACCTGAAACAAACTCCCACTCTACTCTATCAAATGCTTTCTCTGCATCTACCGAAAGCACTATTGCTCCCTCTTCCTGTTGATGAGCTACCCAAATCACCTCCAACACCCTTTGTATATTATCCGACACTTGGCATCCCTTGATAAAGCCCGTTTGGTCTGGTCCAACCAAAGTTGTCATCAGCCCTGCTAGCCTATTGGCCAGTACTTTGGCAAAGATTTTTATATCCACATTGAGCAAAGCTACCAGGCGATAGGATTTACATTGCAATGGATCCTTCTCCACTTTCGGTATCAATGTAATCCCTGCTGTTAGCATCTCTGTGGATAGATCTCCCCTACCCCATTCAATGTTCTCCCCAACACCTTCACTAGTTCTGCCTGGAAGCTTTTGTAAAATAGAGCTGGAAGCCCATCTAGGCCTGGGGTTTTCCCACTTGGCATTTCTTGAATAACTCTGTCTTCTCCCGCTGTATCTCGCTTTCCATAATCCCCCTCTCGCTCTTTCCCTCGCTAAGGTACTGTGATCCCCTTCCTTCTCAATTCCCCTCCTCCCCCCTTATGCCTGTAATAGCAGCTGTAGCCTTTCGGCTCTTAAGTTTCTGAGCCAATAAACGATCCCCCCTATCCCCCCCCACTCATAATACCACTGCTTAACTCAATCCAACTGAAACCCAATTGTTTCTAGCTGAAGCTTATTTAATTCCATTCACAAGTGATTCAGGTATCTGAGGTTCCTTGCTGTATCCTTTTCCCTATATAGTCCTGCCGCCTGCTTAATTTCTTTTTGTAATTGGGTCTCCTTTTCCAGGCACTGTGCCTTGTACCTGGAAGCCCACATAATCAACCTCCCCCTCACTACTGCCTCCATACCCTCCCAAAGGCCCACATCACTCACCTCTCCAGTATCATTATTTTGCCAATACATTTTTATACATTCTTTCTCCAGGAACAAGCAAGTAGTCAGTTCTCACATATGGGTGATGTCGGCACCGATGGAGCCCTCTCAGAAGCATCCCCCCAGCTTTTAAAGAAAGCCTTTGGGAGATGCCACCATGTATGCATGGTCCCCTTCCCACCCAAGGGTGCCATCTTGCTCAGTCTCCTTTTTTCCGCAGAGCCCTTTAGACATTGTCTGGCTTGTCCCTGAAAAAATTGATTTTTCTCTGAGTTTCATATTCTTCTCTGGTATCGCACCAGTACTCTTCCCGCCTCTGAACACATTGCCTCGGCATCGAGTTTGGGTCTATTTTTGTAGTTTTTGCTTTTTTTCCTTCCCCGTCGCCTGCGTACCTTTTTTTTTTTTTTTCTCCCGCTGGCAGTCCAGAGAGTCTTTGACCCCTATGGCTACCAGTGGCTTTAAGAAGTGTGATTGGTGCTCTAAAATTATGTCTTTAACCAATACACAAGACTGCTGTCTCCGCTACCTTGGGCCAGACCACGACCCAGCAGCCTGCGGTCTCTGCAAAAGGATGTCCAGTAAGGCCCTGAAAAGCCGCCAGCAGTTTTTCCACGAGTCCCCGGTACCTCCGAAGGCCAGGGCCTCATCTGATGCCCTGACATCTCGAGCGGAACCCTTTGAACCCGAGACCTCATGTGTCCTCAGAAAAGGGGTCTCCCTCGAGGGAACCCAGGAAGAAGACAGAAACCCTTGAAGGCAGTGTCCTTGTACAATTCCGACCGGCCGGGTGCTCCCCGGCCCCAGTCCCGCAATCTGAGACATTTGTCTGATGTTTCGGAGAGGACGCGGCCTGCACAGGTCCCCCAGAAGGATCCATCCATGGATTGGCCTCTGTCCCCAGACACCATCCTCGTCAAGGATTCCCCTTCGGGGAGAGCCAGCATCGGGCCCGTCCCTCGGTGCCCACGCCAAAGGCTGTGGAGCCTTTTGGTCTAGAGTCCAGAATGGCAGCCCTGGAGCTCAGTTTGTGTGCCTTCATGGACCAGAGGTGGTTGCTCTTGTCCGGCATGACCGGTTCGTCCGGCATGACCGGTTCATCCGCCCTGACCACTGGGCATTCGACATCCAAGATGTCCCCGGAGGCTGAATCGATCCTCGGCTGAGGTTGTGATCAGAGTTCTGCTCAATGGGACCGCTGTCATCCCCGGCAAGTATGCCGGGTGCTGGCCACAGGACATCAGGAGCCCCGAGTGCCCCCAGAGCAGCCCTCCTACAAGTCCTCAACAGACTACTCAGAGTGGGAGAGGGAGGACGAGGAGTCCCCCGATCCCATCGCGACATCCCATCTCACTCTCCTGTCTCGGAGCCTTGACAGCAGTTCCTGCCGGAGGATATGGGCTTCCTTGACTTCGTCAAGGATATGTCGAAGGCCCTGGCATTCCCTATCGAATTGGAGGAGGATCCTCGGGTGGATGAGTTGGAAATCTTCCAGTGCAAGGCTCCTCTGAGGGAATCACTCAGTGCCCATTCCACCCATCCTGGAATGGCTGATGCTCTGGATGTGAGAGACACCAGCTTCGGTACCAGTGGTGAGCAAAATGGCTCGACTCGATGTACCGAGTCCAGTGGAGCCCAGGCTTCCAAAGGTCACAGCTGCCGCATAACTCCATGGTGGTGGAGTCGGCCATGCATCAGCTGAAAAGCCAGAAGACACGTTCCTCGGTGCCCCCGGCAGGGAGGCCCACACCCTGGACGCCCTCGGTAGAAAGTGCTACCAGGGCTCAATGCTCATCGGCCATATGCAAGCCTACCAGCTGTACATGGGCATGTACCTGAGACCTAGCAGAGGAACTCGCCGGATTCTCAGTTGGTCTCTCCGGGGAATCCTTGCAGCAGTTCAAGAACCTGACAGTCCGTGAAGGCTCCAAGTTCATATATCGAGCTTCCTATGATAAGTTCGAGTGCATGCCGCCAAGTTTGACTACAGTCATCCGACCTCAAGCAGTGGGTTCAGGACAAATTGGTTGATGTCCCCTGCCAAGGAGAGAACCTCGTTGACAAACCCATGACCGACAAGGCTGCCGAACTGGAGACAAAGTTCATGACGAGGACCAGGCTCTCAAAAAAGATCTCTGCCACTCCCCGACAGAAGGGCTTGGGCAAAAAGTACTTTTACCTGAGGAAGGGAGCTGCTTACAGAAATTACCCACCTTTTCAGCCTCCCCAGCTCCCCAACAGGGTCAGCAGGCCAAGTATAAACCCTTGCCCTTGTAAGCAGAAAGCTCTCAAACCCCAGGCACCAGTTCCGGCCCAGCCAGGGGGGAGTTTTTGACTCCTTGAGCATAGCCTCTCTACCCCAAGGAGATCAGCAGCCCTCTATGCCCAGAGGTTGCTGACCATCTCCACAGATTCCTGGACCCTTCAGGTAGTCAGGGAGGGTTACCTCCTCCACCTGACTCAGACACCCTCCCCCTTACTTTCTGGGAGAGACCCTCAGGTCTCCCCTTCACCAGGACCTTCTGCTGAAGGAGTTGGCAGGTCTTCTTGAGGACAAAGCGGTGGAAACGGTGCCCCACCATTTCAAGGGCAAGAGGTTCTACTCCAAGTATTCCCTCATCCCAAAAAAGGACAGGGAGCTTAAGGCCCATCCTCGACCTGCACAACCTCAACAAATTCCTGGTGAGGGAGAAGTTCAAGATGCTCTCCTTTGGATCATTGCTATCATACCTCCAGCGGGGAGATTGGCTATGCTCCTTAGACCTCAAAGATGCTTATACTCACATCCTCATCCACCCCCACCACAGGCAGTACGGTTTGTAGTGGGAGGCAGGCATTTTCAGTACAAGGTGTGTTCCCCTTGGGGCTGGTTTCCGGCCCAAGAGTTTTTACAAAATGCCTGGCAGTTGTGACCATCTTCCTTTGCCTCCAGGGGGGTCTTTGTCTTCCCCTACCTGGATGACTGGCTCATAAAGGGAGGTACAGCCTCAGAGGTATAGTGGGTCACCGTACGCATCATCCAGGTCCTGCAACACTTGGGGTTTGTCATAAACTACCCCAAGTCTCACCTTCTCCCGGCTCAATGCCTGGAGTTCATCGGGGCAAAGCTCAACACACTCCAGTCGAAGGCCACCTTTGCCAGGGACCGTGCTGACCGTCTCAGGTCTCTGGCATGGGACCTACAGTGCCACCCTTCAGTGCCTGTTCTGCTTCTCCTGCGCCTCCTCAGGCACATGGCCTCCACAGTCGACGTCACTCAAGACGCTCACCTCCACATGAGGATGGCACAGTGGTGTCTTCGGGACCAGTGGTCTCAGGCCAGGGGTCGTCTTCGGGACAGAGTCTCTGTAACCTGCCTACTGGCGGACTCTCTAGTCTGGTGGCAGTCTTTCCAGCCTCTCGAGGCGGGCATGCCTTTTCAGGCCCCAAGCCCCTCAAGGGTGCTCACCATGGATGCCTCCCCGGGGCACCTGGTCACCAGACGAGTGCACCCAGCAGATCAACCTTCTGGAGCTCCGAGCCATACATTTAGCCCTGCGAGTCTTCTGTTACCACCTGTGTCACCAGCCGGTGCTGGTCCAGATGGACAACCAGGTGGCGATGTTTTACCTGAACAAACAGAGGGGCATGGGGTATCATACTCTATATCAGGAGGCACTGGTCCTCTGCTCGTACGCAATCCAACAGGGTATTTTCCTGCAGTCAGTGTACCTGCCAGGCCAAGACAACCTTCTGGCCGATAGGCTGAGCAGAGTCCTCTAGCTGCATAAGTAGCAGCTGGACCCCAGGATAGCCAGTTGGGTTTTCCAACTCTGGGGGGAGCCCATGATGGACCTGTTTGCCAGCCTGGACAACTTCCAGTTGCCCCATTTATGTTCCTGGCAGGCCCACCCCTCCAGGGTGGCAGCGGATGCTTTACTTGTATTATGGTCAGAAGGCCTCATGTATGCCTTACCTCCAACACCGCTGATCTCCAAGACCTTGTTGAGGACCCTCCGCGACGGGGCCTGCTCATCCTGATAGCTCCTCGGTGGCCCAGGCAACTGTGGTTCCTGCTGCTCCTCCAGTGGAAGGAAGTCCAAAAAACTGCCAGCATGGTTTAAAGGTGAAGTCAGAGAGGCTGTTGCCAAAAAAGCATCTTTCAGGAAATGGAAAAAAGAGCCAAACGACGAAACCTGGAAACAGCACAAGCACTGGCAAGTCAAATGCAAGGCATTGATAAGGCAGGCAAAGGGAGAATTTGAGAAGAAGCTTGCTGCAGAAGCAAAAACACGAAGTAAAGACCTTTTCAAGTACATTTGTAGCAAAAAAACTGTGAGAGAGTCAGTTGGTCCATTAGATGATAAAGGGGTTAAAGGAGCACTAAGAGGCGACAAGGCGATAGCGGAGAGACTGAATGAATTCTTTGCTTCGGTCTTTACTGAGGAAGATGTAGGGATGTTACCCATGACTGAAGTGGTATTTAAAGGTGCGGAAGAATTGAAGGAAATATCGATATATCGGGAAGATGTATTACAACTATTAGATAAACTGAAGAGTAGCAAATCACCTGGGCCAGATAGTATACATCCAAGGTTGTTGAAAGAACTGAAATATGAGATTGCAGACCTGCTATTAGTAATCTGTGAACTATCATTAAAATCATCTCTAATACCTGAAGATTGGAGGATCGCCAATGTAACACCAATTTTTAAAAAGGGTTCCAGGGGTGATCCGGGAAACTACAGACCGGTGAGCCTGACGTCCGTACTGGGAAAAATGGTAGAAACCATCATAAAGAATAAAATTACTCAGCATGTAGATAGTCATGACCTAATGGGAGACAGCTAACATGGCTTTAGACAAGGAAGATCTTGTCTTACTAATCTGTTATGTTTTTTTGAAGGAGTGAATAATCAGGTGGACAAAGGTGAGTCGGTTGATATTGTGTATCTGGACTTTCAGAAAGCCTTTGACAAGGTCCCTCATGAGAGACTTTTGGCAAAACTAAAGAGTCATGGGATAGGAGGCAGTGTACTATTGTGGATCAGGAACTGGTTAAAAGATAGAAAGCAGAGGGTAGGGCTAAATGGCCAATTTTCCCAATGGAGAAAGGTGAATAGTGGTGTACCCCAGGGATCTGTGCTGGGTCCGCTGCTTTTTGACATATTCATAAATGACCTGTAAAATGGAATAATAAGTGAGGTTATCAAATTTGCAGATTTTTATTTATTTATTTATTTAACAGTATTTCTAAACCGCCTTATCTTAGTAATCAAGGTGGTATCACAGCAAGCAATCAGGTAAAGTGTGTGTGTTGTACATGCAGTGAGGATAAAACTTAGTTGTGTGAGGGATGTGTTGGGTGCTTGATTTGTTTGAGCTATATACAGGGTGGGCTATTTACAGATGACACAAAACTATTCAGTTGTTAAAACTCAAGAGGATTGTGGAAAATTGCAAGAGGATCTTGATAAACTGGAAGACTGGGCATCAAAATGGCAGATGAAATTTAATGTGGACAAGTGCAAGGTTATGCACCTAGGGAAGAACAACCCAAACTATGGTTACACAATGCAAGGTTCCACATTAGGAACTACCACCCAGGAAAAAGATTTAGGCGTCATTGTGGATACCATGTTAAAACTCTCGGCCCAGTGTGCAGCGGCGACCAAGAGAGCAAATAGAATGCTAGGTATGATAAGGAAAGGAATGGAAAATAAAAAAAAAGATATTATAATGCCTCTATATCATTCCATGGTGAGACCGCACCTTGAATATTGTGTGCAATTCTGGTCGCCGTATCTTAAAAAGGATATAGCGATTTTAGAAAAGAGCCACCAAAATGGTAAAGGGGATGGAGGGATACTCTTATGAAGAAAGGCTAAAAAGGTTAGAGCTCTTTAACCTGGAAAAGAGACGGCTGAGGGGAGATATGATAGAAGTCTATAAATTAATGAACGGAGTGGAACGGGTAAACGTAGATCGATTGTTTACCTTATCAGAATATAGAAAGACTAGGGGACATGCAATGAAGCTACAGGGTAAACTATTTAAGACTAATAAAAGAAAATATTTTTTCACTCAACGTGTAATCAATCTCTGGAATTTGTTACCGGAGGATGTAGTAAAGGCTGTTTGTGTAGCTGGGTTTAAAAAAGGTTTGGACAAGTTCCTGGAGGTAAGGTCCATAAACCATTATTAAGAAGGGACCCAGGATATCAATGCTTGAACCAATACAAGCATTGTGGAACCTGTGTCCCTTGGGGAAACTGCTAGGTACATATGACCTAGATTGGCCACTGTTGGAAACAGAATACTGGGCTTGATGGACCTTGGTCTGACCCAGTATGGCATATCTTATGTTCTATTCCCTTGGGAACCACCCTGGGGCTCCTATCTCAGGAGGGGGGGCTCTCTCTTGCACCCCAACCTAGGGTCACTGTTGCTGACAGCGTGGCTGCTGAGAGGATGACTCTGGCTCCTTTCAACCTTTCAGATGAGGTGGAGGACATTCTGTTGGTCTCTCGCAAGGCCTCTACTAGGGAGGGTTGGCCTAGTGGTTAGGACACAGTACCTGAGGCTGGAGGACCGGAGGTTCAAATCCCACCTGGGGACAACAATCTTAGTCTTGAGGGACTAGGGTTTCTAGTCCTATAGACACTCCTTGTGGCCTTGGGCAAGCCACCTAACCCTCTGTTGCCTAAGGTATAGATAGATTGTGAGCCTTCTGGGGACAAGGGAATGTATCCAGTACCTGTTTGTAGTGATTACATAATGTAAACCGCTTTGATTGAAGGATAAGGCGGTACAGAAAACTGGTTAAAAAGGCTTATGCTCTCAAATGATGCAGGTTTTTGGTTTGGTGTGCTGACTTTGGGGCTGATCCCTTCTCCTTCCCGGTAGCACTGGTGTTACAGTACCTTCTCCACCTCTCTGAATTCGAGCTGAAGTCTTAATCCGTCCGAGTGCACCTTAGTGCCCTGGCGGCACACCACCATCCGGTGGATGGCAAACCCCTCTCGGTACAGCCTTTGACCTGTTTTCTTTGGGGCCTGTTCTTATCGAGACCCCCAGTTTGCCCTCCGGCAACCGAGTGGGACCTTAACGTAGTGTTAGGGCAGCTCACTCGCCCACCCTTCAAGCCTCTAGCTACCTGCTACCTCTCTTGGAAGGTGGCTTTCCTAGCAGTGCTCACTTCCACTCGCAGAGTTAGTGATCTCCAGGCCCTTGTGGCAGAAGCGCCTTTATACCAGGTTCTCCAAGAACAGGGTGGTGGTGCACACGCACCCCAAATTCCTGCCGAAGGTAGTATCACCCTTCCATCTCAACCAGGAAGAGGTGCTCCCTACCTTCTTTCCAAGACCTCATTCCAGTTGGGCAGAGACTGTCCTTGGACTGTAAGAGGGCTATGTCCCTCTATATCCAACACATTCGGAGCCACCGAAAAGCTTCTCAGCTTTTCATCTCCTATGACCCCAGTAGGCTGGGGGAGGCGGTGACCAAGCGTATGCTGTCCACATGGGTGGCGGACTGTATCGCCTTTGCTTATGAGCAGGCGAGGCTCCCGCTGGAAGGTCGCATCATGGCGCACTGTTTCAGGGTCATGGCAACCTCCATTGGCAAACTTGCGCTCTGTCCCGATGGCAGACATTTGCCGGGCCGCCACCTGGTCTTCAGTACATGCCTTCGCAGCCCATTACTGCCTTGAAAGAGAGTCCCGACGGAATAGTGCCTTCGGCCAGGCTGTGCTCCGTAACCTTTTCGGGGATTAGGCAACTCCTACCCTCCGACTCTTCTGTGTTCAGGTTACCGGAGTGCTGGTTTCGTGGACACAGACTTAATTGCTACTGCTTGCGATTCCCCGTGAGGGAGCCCTTCTTTTGCTATTGCCTTTCGGTAGCCTGTAGCTGCGGAGTCCCATATGTGAGGACTGACTTCCAGCTTGTTCCCGGAGAATGCGTAGTTACTCATCTGTAACAAGTGTTCTCCGGGGACAGGAGGAATCGGTCCTCACAACACTCCCTCCTCACCTTGGAATTGCTTCTTTACCGTCTTTTATTTTTGCTTTTAGCTATGTCATCTGACTGAGCAAGATGGCACCCTTGGGCGGGAAGGGGACCACGCATGCGTGGTGGTATCTCCCAAAGGCTTTCTTTGAAAGCTGGGGGGATGCTTCTGCGAGGGCTCCTTCGGTACCAACATCACCCATATGTGAGGACTGATTCCTGCTGTCCCCAGAGAACACCTGTTACAGGTGAGTAACTACACTTTGTCCTGTACCACTTCTTCTCTCTTGAGCAGGCTTTCATTTAATCTCCAGAATCTTATCCCCCTTCATCTCTACCCTCTTCCAAAGTCACCTGTATTGGGGCATGGTCCGACCATATGATAATGCCCACTTCCACTTCCCTAGCTTTCCCTTCCCACAACCCATCTATCAGAATATAATCTATCTCCAGGAACAAGCAGGAATGTAGTCTTCACATATGGGTATTGTCGGTACAGACAGAGCCTGCATGGGAACACTCCCCAGTGTCCAATAGGAAAACTTTTGCGAGCATCCCACAGCACCTGCATGCTGCCTTACCGCCTTTCCAACTCTCCCTCATCAGTTCTTTGTTTTCCGTGGAGCCGATAGGACATATCCCTGTCACCACAGAAAATCGATTCTTTCTTTTTGTTTTTTGTGGTCGCGTCTGCCTTCATTCGATGCCTACAGGTACCGCCGGTTCTCTTTTCTTTCTTTAAAAAAAACAAACAAAAAACTAGCTTCTAAAATCATTTCTTTAGGAGCCTTTCCCCTCCCGGGATAAGGCGCCATTTTGGGTACTAGGCCCATTTTTCCTCAGACATGGAAAAACCAGCTAGTGGTTTTAAAAAATGTTCTAAATGTGGCGGTACCATATCTCTCACCGACACCCATGAATGGTGTCTTAAATGTTTAGGTCCTGACCATTCTCCATCGGAGTGTCTCTCCTGCAGAAAGATGACCAAAAGGGGCCTGCAGAATAGAGCTGCAAAACTCGGTACCCTTTTTGCCACTGACACAGTGTCCGTTGCATCGACGTCTTCCAGGGCTTCATCTTCCTCCCATGGATCTCAGGTAACTAATCCTAAGTCTTTTAAGACTGGCTGGTCCTCGAAGGGTAGATCTCCTTCCAAGCATCGAGATGCCATTGGCGTTGCCCTTGAGGATAGTTCACCGGCAAAACAGCCCCGGCGGGAGACCTCAGTTCCAGAATGTTCCGGAGGCTTCAACCTCTGCAGAACTACTGGTGCCATGTTCTTGGGTCGTAGCCGCTTCCACCGGTACCAACACCCAAGCATCGGCAGGAGCGATCGATCAGAGATTCCTCGCTCTCAAACGCAGTCTAGCGGCTCTCATAGCAGCTTCAGTACTGCTAAGACCGCTACAGACGGTTCCACAGGTATCAGTACTGACACCGGTGCCGGTACCAAGGGCACTGTAGGGTATATTAGTAGCATAAAAATAAGTTAGATTCTGTTGTCCAGGGGAAATAGCTACTATTACCCAGCCCAAAGTTCGGTGAGTTATTCTGGCAATGAGCCACGAAAGAAGTCTGGTCTGCAGATATATATTAGACTTTATTATAGGCAACCAGGTAGAAAAATATACACACACATATATAGCTAATTAGAAACATGAGGTAGAAATTTTTTATAGTACAGATGTACACTTGGACAGCGTAATAAATCACTGATTAGTAACCAGACGTCACTGATTCGCTCTGCACTGAGGAAAAGTAAGAAATATATTGCTAACCCGTTGCCCATCCGGAGGAGGAGAGATAAGTCAGTACCTTAGTTCCGTCGGGCTCTCAGGAACAATGCAGTCCAAGGAGGCAGCTCCTAGCTAATGCGGGCTCTAGCCTCGTCAGGCGAGCCGCAGTAAGTCCGAACCGGAGGTATCTGTGAAAGTCTTATCTCAGACCTGTGGAGGACGGCCTAGCCCACACTTAGTGGCCGTCTTGCGGAAGGGTCAGGTCGCAGGAATCAGGTACGCAGTGCACAGCAGAGAGGAACCGGTGCAGAAGTCTGTATGAACAGGTGGAAAAAGCCCCCAACTCTCTCTTACTAAAGTTCCAGTGCAGATTGCATTATTCTGTGTAAGAATCCTCCATCATAGGTCCGATGATTGGTTGGCACCAGGCAGTCTGAGGTGTTCTCAGCAAATCAGGAGGTAGATGATGAGCAGCTTCTTGCAAACAAAGGAGCCATGGTAAGAAATCAGACAGAAGCAACAGTATGTAACTTCTGGGCATATACAAGTGTCCAAGGCCAGCCACGGACAATAGTTTCTATATGTATGCTTAGAAACGCTGCACCAGCAGTTGCTTGGAGGTCTTTTGTAGCTGAACACAGCAAAAGTGAAGTGAAGAATCCATCTTGTCTGTGCAGGTTGGTTCAGGCCTGAGTTGCTGAGCAGGCCGGAGATTTGCATGTAGAATTGCAGGGGTACCAGCCCTACATCTCCCCCCCTTGTAAGATGGAGGATGCTACAAGGGAGTACACTCCATCGTACAAAGCCTAACTAGCAGTACTACCGTGCAGGTCAGAACCAAATGACAAATGATTGACTAAAGCATGATAAGTGGAAAATACTTCAAGCACAATATGCATGAAAGCAATACTGCAGGAGGAATAATACAGTGAATACTCTTAAGCAATAAAAGAAGCTAAAATAAAATGACACAGATACAGTCAAGTCAAATCAATTAAGATAAGACGTGTTAACTTCAAACTGAAGAGTATATAGTGTACCTTAACCAAACAGGCATATCAATAATGCAATATAATGTGTTAGTGTAACACCAAGGTGAATATTCAAAAGTAATGATAAGCAATGTGTAAATGTGTTAGTAAAGTAAACACATGTTGTCTACGATAAAAGACAACTCCATGAAGAGTAATGGATAACTTTCAAAGAAAATGGTGACACTTATTCAAAAGTGTGACGTTCCAGCAAATTCTGCAGACGCATGGCAGGCAGCAGAGGTGCAGGATGCATAGAGCGATGAAGAGTACGAATCTGTCTCTGTTGATACAAGGAGATAAGAAACTGGAGCACCAACAGAAAGAAAAGACCAGGCACAATGACATGCGACATAAAATCAGTTTGTAAAATGTCCACATCTCGTGAATCAAAGTTATAATCAGCAATGGCAAGGTCGTCCTGGTCAATGGACAGTTCAACTGTGTGAAAGTCCTTATAGTCCAAAAGATAGGTCAAGGCTGCAGTGAAGTCAATCTCATGACCTCGAAACACATCCAATATCTGGAGCTCTGTCGAAACAGGGTCAGCATCTAGATAAAACAAGGAAACTCCACCAACATTAACAATGGAGTTCTTGGGAACATCAATCAAGAGGAACTCTATTATGAATGTCATGTTTATTCATGGTGACCAGGAGTTCACTCAGAGGGGTACTAACCAGCCAAACATTGTTGACAACAGCAACTTTCGTCTCTGAAAAGTCATCGAACTTGGTCATGGTAACTTTACATTGTTCTTTCACATTTTCAGCAGACAACCCACAAAGAGCCGTAGAAGTGTCCTTCAGGAAAGGTTTACCAGGACACAACCAATGAATGTCTTTAGAGCGTTGGCACATGCCGAGATTAGGTACCACTGTGGTAATGTAGGGCTGGTACCCCTGCAATTCTACAGCACCTGCCTCGGCAGGTATGCTTCCGCCTATGCTGAGCCTCGAATCTATCTCAGGTATCGAAGTGCCAGTACAGAGATACTGACTTCGAGCGGTACAGGTACCGAGCGTTGCACGAACACCGGTCACTGAGATACTTCGAATCATCCGATTCTGATGACTCTGCTGGTACTAGAGCAATCCTCCTGGAGGATCCATCTCCTTCTCCTCAACGCAGAATGTCTCCTCCAGAGGACATGTCCTTCCAGGATTTCATTCGTGATGTAGCTCGAGGTCTAGCAATCACGGTGACTCCAGAAAAGGAACCCAGGGCAGAAGAATTAGAAATTCTTCAATACCCTAAAGATCCTAAAGAAGCAGCTACCATGCCCATTCATAGGATCTTGCAAGATCTTATGTTCAGAATGTGGGAAAACCCTTTAATGGTGTGTCCACACTCTCGACGACTCACTACTATGTACCGAGTTCCAAGCTCTCCTGGTTTTCAGAAGATTCAGTTACCACACCATTCAATGGTAGTGGAATCGGCAATACGTAGGATTAAGAGTGCCAAGACACATTCATCTAATCCTCCAGGCCGGGAGTCGAGGACTCTTGATGCCTTTGGGCTTCGATGCTTCCAATCTTCCGTGTTGGCAGCCAGGATCTGCTCTTACTTCCTCTATGCCTTCCCACCCATTTCCCTCATTCCCAAGACACTATTCAAGCTTCAGAGAGACAGAGGACGTATGACACTCATAGCTCCACGTTGGCCACGGCAAACATGGTATCCTCTGCTTCTACGTCTCTCTCAAGCCACGCCACTGGAGTTGGGATATGCTCTAGATCTTCTTTCCCAGGAGAATGGGACGCTATTGCACTCGAATCCCCAGTCCCTACATCTCAGGGCCTGGTTGCTGAAAGCCTAGAGCTTCCAGATATCAAACTTTCTCAACAAGTAAAGGATATCCTGGTGGCCTTCAGAAAACACTCCACAAGGCAATCATATTCCTTCAAGTGGAAAAGGTTCCCTGTATGATGTTCTCAAAGGGGGCTTCACCCCCTTTTGGTGCCTCTGGAATCCCTACTGGAGTATCTTCTCCATTTATCAAATTCTGGTCTTAAAACCAATTCAGTAAGGGTCCATCTTAGTGCCATTGCAGCTTCTTGCAAGCCTTTGGATGGACAACCTATTTCCTCTCCTCCACCTGTAGCAAGATTTATGAGAGGTCTACTCTTAACAAAACCTCTCATTAAGCCGCCGCCGGTGGCATGGGATCTCAGTCTTGTTCTTGGGCAGCTTATCAAACCGCCCTTTGAACCCTTAGCCACTACAGACCTGAAGTTTCTTTCCTGGAAAGTCATCTTCCTAGTTGCTCTCACTTCTGCAAGACGCATCAGTGAATTGCAGGCCTTAGTGGCTGATCCTCCTTATACAAGATTTCACCATGATAAGGTAGTTCTTAGGACTCATCCTCACTTCATGCCAAAGGTGGTTTCGCCTTTTCATTTAAACCAATCGGTTTACCTTTCTGTATTCTTTCCTAGGCCTCATGCCTGTAGTGCAGAAAGGAACCTTGGATTGTAAAAGAGCCTTGACTTTTTACCTTCAAAGAATTAAGCAACACAGAAAATCTTCACAGCTTTTCGTAGCTTTTGATTCTAGTAGTTTGGGACTTCCAGTTTCCAAAAATACTCTCTCTAAATGGATTGCAACTTGCATATCCTTTGCATATGAGAGTAAGGAACTTTCTCTCGAAGGCCACGTCACAGCTCACAATGTGAGAGCAATGGCAACCTCCATAGCTAATCTTCGTTCTGTGTCCATTGATGACATCTGTAGAGCATCCACCTGGGCTTCGGTACACACCTTTACAGCCCATTATTGTTTAGACAAGGACTCCCGTCGGGATGCCTCGTTTGGACGGGCTGTTCTACAGCATCTCTTTCAGACTTGGTACAACTCCTACCCACCATCCCAGAGTTTTCATGCCAGAGATCCATGGGAGGAAGAATGACCCATCTCACCAGAGGTTTGCAGCTTGCTACGGTCGTCATCCTGGCATCTCTCAGCTGGGGAGTCCCCATATGTGAAGACTACATTCCTGCTTGTTCCTGGAGATAGCATAGTTACTCACCTGTAACAGGTGATCTCAGGGAACAGCAGGAATTAAGTCTTCACAACCTCCCCACCTCCCCTAGGAGTTCTCTCTCTCTCCTTTTGTCTCAGCTGTAAACTCAACTGATGAGGGAGAGTTGGAAAGGCGGGAAGGCAGCACGCTGGTGCTGTGGGATGCTCCCAAAAGCTTTCCTATTGGACGCTAGGGAGCGTTCCCGCGCAGGCTCTGTCAGTACCAACAATACCCATATGTGAAGACTTAATTCCTGCTGTTCCCGGAGATCACCTGTTACAGGTGAGTAACTACGCTATCCTGCTATAGCTCTCATGCAGGGCCGAATAGAAGATATAATCTCCAGGAACAAGCAGGAATATGTAGTCTTCACATATGGGTATCGCCGGTACCGACGGAGCCTGTGCAGGAACGCTCCCCAGCGTCCAATTAGAAAGCTTTTGGGAGCATCCCACAGCGCCTGTGTGCTGCCTTCCCGCCTTTCCCAACTGCCTCTCTCCAGTTCTTCATTTTCCATGGAGCCAGCAGGTCGTGTTCCTGTCACCGCAGAAAATTTATCCTCCTTCTTTTTTGTGGTCGCGTATGCCTTTCTCAACGCTATACCGGTACCGCCGTTTTTTCTTTCTTTCTTTAAAAAAAAAAAAAAAAAAAATTAATTCTTTTTTTCCAATTTTTTCTTCCTCAGGTGCACGCGCCATTTTCGGCCTTAGGCCCAAAATTTCCTCCATTATGGAAAAACCTGCTTCGGGTTTTAAGAAGTGCACCAAGTGTGGCGGTACCATATCCGTCACCAACACCCATGAGTGGTGTCTTAAATGTTTAGGTCCTGACCACTCCATCTCGGAGTGTATGGCTTGTGCCATGATGTCCAAGAGGGGTCGACAAAACCGGGCTGCTAAGCCTAGCACCCTTTTTCCCTCCGATGCAGCCTCTGTGGCATCGACGTCTTCCAGGGCTTCGTCTTCCTCCCATGGATCTCAGGTAACTAAACATAAGTCCAGCCGGTCCTCAAAGGGTAGATCTCCTTCTAAGCATCGCCCTTGAGGGTTCTGCACCGGCAAAATTGCCCCAGCGGGAGGCTTCGGCTTCCAAAGCATCCTTGGGGCTCCAGGATGTTCTCGAGGCCTCAACCTCGGCAGAACTACTGGTGCCATGCTCTGGGGTACCGGCTGTCTTCTCCGGTACCGATACCCAGGCATCGGCAGCATCGATAGACCAGAGGTTCCTGGCTATTGAACGCAGTCTGGCGGCTCTCCTTGCGGCATCGACACCCTCGGAACCGCGTCAGACAGTTCAACCGGTACCGGTGCCGGCATCGATACCGGTACCGATGGCATCAACATCAGTGTCCGCATTGCCGGCACCCAGTCAAGCTATGCCCTCCGGTACCGACACATTGGTACCGGTGCTCCCCGGCACCGACTTCGGTCGGTATGGGTATCGTGCTCTACAAGAGCATCCGGACAGACAGTACTTTGAATCCTCGGAGGAGTCTGAGGATTCTGACAGTTCTGTCGGTACTGGAATACCTCTCCCCGAGGAGCCTTCCTCTCCCAAACGCAGGATGTCTCCTCCAGAAGATATCTCCTTTCAGGATTTTATCAGGGAGGTGGCTCGAGGTCTGTCCATTACTGTGGCTCCTGAGACAGAGCCCAGGGCAAAGGAGTTGTAGATTCTGCAATATCCCAAAGCTCCTAAGGAGGCAGCTACCTTGCCTATCCATGAGATCTTACATGATCTCATGTTAAGAATGTGGGAAACCCCCCTTACCACCTCTCCTCCCTCCCGTCGACTGGATACCATGTATCGGGTTCCTCTGTGTCCTGGTTTCCAGAAGACTCAGCTGCCTCACCATTCTATTATAGTTGAGTCAGCTATGAGAAGGACCAGGAGTGCAAAGAGGCATGCCTCTAATCCTCCAGGACATGAGTGTAGAACCTTGGATGCCTTTGGACGTTGTACTTTCCAGGCTTCCATGCTTTCTGCTAGGATCATTTCCTATATTTTATATATGGGAATGTTCCTTAAGGAAGTCACAGGGGATTTAGAGGTTTTGAGCCCTCTTCCTTAAGATAAGAGGCAAGATTTTCTCACACTGGTTAAACATGCCCAGGATGTTTCTAAATTTGTTAATCGTGCAGCTTTTGACTGTTTTGAGTGCATAAGCAGAACCTCTGCCATTGCCATAGGTGCACGTAGAATTGCCTGGCTCCAGGCATCTGATTTGGAGCTCTGGGTGCAGCACAAACTGGGCAATATTCCTTGTACAGGTGAGAATCTATTCGGCAAAAATTGGCAAGAAAAGGCCAATGAGCTGGATGCTGATAACTCCACTTTGGATAGATTATCCAAAGCCACAGCTGATCCTGCAAGAAAGAAATCCTTCAAGAAACCATTCTTTTCCAAAAAGAAGAGGTTTTATCCCTCTTATCAGCAGGGACATTCTGCAGGTCAGCCTGTCCGGAAGACTCAGCAACCATCTAAACAAAGGAAAGCAAAGACTGCTAAGCCTCAGCTGTCTCAGCAGTCTCAACCTCCACAAGGCCTTTGACTTCCATCTAGAGAACTTAGCCTTCCTGGCCCTCAATGGACCAGAACCTTCCACCATTCCAGGAAGGTTGTGCCACTTTGCCCCCAGTTGGGGGCAAATAACAGCAGAACATTGGACTCTTTCCATTATAAGAAAGGGGTACAAGCTACATTTCCTCCGCATGCCCCCTCCCACAATGGTAAGACAGTTCAATTCTCAGACCTCTCTCATCAGCCTATTAGATCAAGAGGTCACCATGCTTCTTGCACAAGGGGCAATAGAAGAGGTACCCATTCCTCAACAGGGTACAGGGTTTTACTCCCCCTATTTCCTTATCCCAAAGAAAACAGGAGGACACAGACCCATTTTAGATCTCAGAGAATTGAACAAATTCCTGTTCAAGGAGAAATTCAAGATGATTTCTCTGGGAACCCTGCTGCCGTACCTTCAGAGTCAGGATTGGCTTTGTTCCCTAGATCTCAAGGATGCGTACACTCATGTTCTTATCCATCCAACTCACAGAAAGTTCCTTCAGTTCCTTTTTCAAGGAAAGCACTACCAATACAGGGTGCTTCCTTTTGGCCTGGCCTCAGCACCAAGGGTGTTTACGAAATGCATGGCTGTGGTAGCAGCATTTCTTCGCACTCTGGGAATATTCGTCTTCCCCTACTTAGACGACTGGCTCATTCAAGCCCCATCAGAGTCAGAGGCCAGGATTTCTCTATCTTGCACAATGTGTATCCTGCAGTATTTGGGTCTGGTCATAAACATACCAAAATCCAGCCTAACTCCCACTCAATCTCTAGAGTTCATAGGAGCTTTGTTGGATACCAGGAAAGCAAGGGCCTATCTCCCCCAGACCCGTTGCTTTCGCATGGTGCAATTAGCTTCTCAAGCAGTGCTAAAGCCTCATCTTACTGCTCGAGAAATGTTACAACTACTAGGCCACATGGCTTCTACCGTGCATGTGGTCCCTTATACTCGCCTCCATATGAGAGCAGCCCAGTGGACTTTATCCACTCAATGGACCCAGGCATCAGGGTGGCCTGTCAGACAAAATAGCAAACACAAATCACCTTATTTTGTCCCTCCAATGGTGGCAGTCCACTCGAAACCTGTTGCTGGGGTCCCCATTTCAACAACCTTCACCCCAAGCAACTCTCACAACAGATGCTTCACCAGTGGGTTGGGGAGCTCATCTGCAAAACCTCTCCACCCAAGGCACCTGGACTCCACAGGAGACTCATCTACACATCAATCTTTTGGAGCTCAGAGCAATCTTCCTTGCTCTTCGGGTGTTCCACACTCTGCTCAGCTACAAGACAGTCCTCATTCACATGGACAATCAAGTAGCCATGTTCTATGTGAATAAGCAGGGAGGAACAGGCTCTCTGTCGCTTTGCAACGAAGCTTTGCGAATATGGGCCCTCGCCAGAGAGCATTAGATTCATCTCCTGGCAGTATATCTTCCAGGTATCCAAAACTCTTGGACAGACAGACTCAGTCGAGTTCTGCTTCCACACGAATGGTCTCTACATGCAGACCAGGTGGCCAAGGTTTTTCAAATTTGGGGAACCCCGGACATAGACCTCTTTGCAAGTCTGTTGAATGCCAAACTTCCCCGGTTCTGTTCCAGAATTCCAGCTCAGGGCTCTCAGGCCAGGGATGCTTTCCTCCTTCATTGGGGGCAAGACTTCCTTTATGCTTTTCCACCCATTCCCCTAATTCCCAAAACCCTGTTCAAACTTCAGAGAGACAGAGGCCATATGATTCTCATAGCTCCACATTGGCCACGGCAAGTGTGGTACCCTCTGCTTCTACATCTCTCTCAAGCTCCCTCTCTGGAGTTAGGGTCTGCTCCAGATCTCCTGTCTCAGGAGGACAGAATGTTATGGCATCCCAATCCCCAATCTCTGCATCTCAGGGCTTTGTTGCTGAAGGCCTAGATCTTCATGATCTTAACCTTCCTCAGCAAGTAAAGAATATCCTTTGCGCTTCTAGAAAACCTTCCACAAGACGCTCTTATGCTTTCAAGTGGAAAAGGTTTACCATATGGTGCTCGCAGAAGGGTCTTAACCCCCTTGCGATACCTCTGGAATCATTACTGGAGTATCTCCTTCATTTATCCAATGCAGGACTTAAAACTAACTCAGTAAGAGTCCATTTAAGTGCTATTGTGGCTTCTTTCAAGCCTTTAAATGGGCAACCTATCTCCTCCCATCCCCTTATAGCAAGATTTGAGAGGCCTTCTACTAACTAAGCCTCCCATTAGGCCACCACCGGTGGCATGGGACTTAAACCTGGTTCTTGGCTAGCTTATGAAGCCACCTTTCGAACCCTTGGCCACTACCTCGTTGAAATTCCTTTCTTGGAAAGTTATCTTTCTCATTGCAATCACATCAGCACGTCGCATTAGTGAGTTGCAGGCACTAGTAGCTGATCCTCCTTAAACAAGGTTCCATCATGACAAGGTGGTCCTTAGGACTCATCCACACTTTATGCCAAAGGTGGTCTCGCCTTTTCATTTGAACCAAGCGGTCTACCTGCCTGTGTTTCTTCCAAGGCCTCATGCATCAAATGCAGAAAGGAATCTTCATACTTTGGACTGTAAAAGAGCTTTAGCTTTTTACTTACAAAGAACACAGCAACATAGAAAGTCCTCTCAGCTCTTTGTTGCTTTTGATCCTTCTCATTTGGGACTTCCAGTCTCCAAGAGAACACTGTCTAACTGGCTTGCCCAGTGTATTGCCTTTGCCTATCAGAGCCGGAATCTTCCTGTGGAGGGCCATGTCACAGCTCACAATGTGAGGGCCATGGCAACTCCAATGGCTCATCTGCACTCTGTGTCTATCGCCGACACCTGTCGAGCAGCCACCTGGGCCTCGGTTCATACCTTCACAGCCCATTACTGCTTGGACAAGGACTCCTGCCGGGATGCCTTGTTTGGTCAGGCTGTTCTCCAACACCTGTTCCATACCTAATCAACTCTTACCCACAATCCCTGGTAGGATGCCAGAGTTCCATGGGGGGGGAAGTGGAGCCCTTCTCAGGGACACACAACTTCTGGGGTCTCTCCCTGGCATCTAAAGCTAGGGAGTCCCCATTTGTGATGACTACATTCCTGCTTGTTCCTGGAGATAGCATAGTTACTCACCTGTAACAGGTGATCTCAGGGAACAGCAGGAATTTAGTCCTCCAACCCACCCACCTCCCCTAGGAGTTGTATCTCTCTGTCTATCTCTTTCCCTTTCCCTCTCTCTCTCTTTATCTCAACTTTAAAACTCAACTGGAGCGAGGCAGTTGGGGAAGGCAGGAAGGCTGCACGCAGGCGCTGTGGGATGCTCCCAAAGGCTTTCTAATTGGACGCTGGGGAGCGTTCCCATGCAGGCTCCGTCGGTACCGACGATACCCATATGTGAGGACTAAATTCCTGCTGTTCCCGGAGATCACCTGTTACAGGTGAGTAACTATGCTTTACTTGCAAAGAACACAGCAACATAGGAAGTCCTCTCAACTCTTTGTTGCTTTTGATCCTTCTCATTTGGGACTTCTAGTCTCCAAGAGAACATTGTCCTACTGGATTGCACAGTGTTTTTCCTTTGCCTATCAGAGTAAGAATCTTCCTATGGAAGGCCATGTCACAGCTCACAATGTGAAAGCCATGGCAACTTCAATGGCTCATCTGCACTCTGTGTCTATCGACAACCTCGGTTCATACCTTCACAGCCCATTACTGCTTGGACAAGGACTCCCGCCGGGATGCCTTGTTTGGTCAGGCTGTTCTCCAACACCTGTTCCATACCTAATCAACTCCTACCCACCATTCCTGGTTGGATGCCAGAGATCCATGGGGGGAAGTGGAGGCCTTTCACAGGGACACACAACTTCTGGGGTCTCTCCCTGGCATCTAAAGCTAGGGAGTCCCCATATGTGAAGACTACATTCCTGCTTGTTCCTGGAGATAGCATAGTTACTCACCTGTAACAGGTGATCTCCGGGTACAGCAGGAATTTAGTCTTCACAACCTACCCACCTCCCCTAGGAGTTGTATCTCTCTGTCTCTTTACCTTTCCCTCTCTCTCTCTTTGTCTCAGCTTTAAAACTCAACTGGCGAGAGGCAGTTGGGAAAGGCGGGAAGGCAGCACTCAGACACTGTGGGATTCTCCCAAAAGCTTTCTAATTGGACGCTGGGGAGCATTCCCGTGCAGGCTCCGTCAGTACCGACGATATCCATATGTGAAGACTAAATTCCTGCTGTTCCCGGAGATCACCTGTAACAGGTGAGTAACTATGCTTTCTCTGCTTGTCTGTATCTGTCTCCAGATATCCAACAGATGATATTTCCTCATTATAGTCTTTATTATCTGCCTAGGCTTTTTCTGGCCATCATTTTCTCTCTTATGGTGGACCCACTCTGGGTGTAACGCTAGGTTGAAATCCACCCCCGGTAATTAATTTCGCCTGGACCTTTTCCCCCAATATCTTTGACCCCCTTCCAGAATTGAGTTTGTTGGTCATTTTTGGAGTGTATAAATTTACCAGTGTATCCTGCTCCCCCATCATCTCCCCTTGTATCATTAACACCCGTCCTTCCTTGTCAATTAAGACCTCCCTTGTTTGGAACGGGCATCCCCTTTTAAAGAGAATTGCCTCTTCTCAACCCCTCTGCCCCTCTTGAACCTCCAAAATACTGATCCGGGTACTGGTATCTCTGCAACAACCCTTCATCAGTACTCATCAAATGCATTTCTTGCAAAAATAATTATATCCCACCCAGGCGCCCCACCTATCAGAACATTTGCTGCCTCTTCTGAGCGGTATTCAGGCTCTTAGCATTAATCGTGCCTATCTGCACCATGTTGCTATATGAGATCTGTTGGTCTTCCGCTGTCCCCCTTTATTCCTGTCATCTCCCCACCCCTCTTCGTCTCCCCCCCCCCCTTGATACCCTCCACTCTTTTGGAGCAGGCAATATTGAGACCAGTGATGGGCTCCTGTGACCCCCCTTTGCTTAAATAAGCCCCCTTCCCCTCTCCCCCCTTGCACCCCTCCTTGCACTCTTCCCTCTTACCCCCCACCCTTTCTCTTTCCCTTTCACTCAATGAAACGCATCCCCTTTTCTTCCCTTCTATCCCCCCTCTACAACCTGGTCCCCGAGCTTATTCCCTTATCGACCCCATGTTAATTCCCCCCCCCCCCATTCTTCTCCCCCATCCCATTTCTTTTACCCCATGAACTTTCCAACCCCAAGCTTCTTTACCACACCGCAAACCTTATACATTAAGCTTAAACAATTAACTTTTAACTTTAAGCTTGACCCCCTCACTATCTCACTTCCCCACCCCCCCTTCCCTAAGTCTGTTTCTTTATATTAAAGCCCAGAATTTCGGTTATCATTCCCCCCAGTGTCTTATTCTTATGACGACAGTCCTTTCACATTTGTCCATCACCTTCGGCCGGTTTCGCCTCAGCTCTCATGAAGTCTTCCTGTTCGTATCCTCCGGTGAATTCTTGCCCTTGGAGAGTCTCATTAGTCTTGCCTTTATTTTCTACTCCCCTCCATTTCTAGCTGCCATTTTTTAGGGTTACTGTTTTTGACCCTGCTGTTGCTTCTGATGTTACTTCTGGAATATTTTGCAGGCCCAGGTCTTTCAGAGTTCGCCAAGCCGGTTCCAGCGAGTCCACTTTTCTTGTGGTCCCTTTGATAGTCATCATCAACCCAAAAGGGCACAGCCATCTATAATGCCACCCTTCTCTTCTAACAGTGCTGTTACCTCCTTCATATCTTTCCTGCCTTGCAGTGTGCCCATTGACAAGTCCTGAAATAATTCCTCCTTGGTAGTGATAGGGTCTTTTGTATACCTGCTGCTAACCTTTTCAGTATTGGGTTGTGCTTTCCAGCACAGAGAAGCTCCTTCACCATAGTACTGTCATCCTTGATCTGGGATATAGCTTCCCTGACCTTGTTTCCAAAGAGATTGTCTCATAAGTGAGAGTGCCAGCCAGCTTGTCATGCAGATCTTCTCTAAGACTGGATGTTCTAAGTCATGTTGGTCAATGTGCTGTGATGTATCTGCACAAGACACTGTGTCATATATATCATATGTGGACTGTATAAGATATAGTGACTCTTGTAGACTCAAGTGCAATTAATGTTTTAGGACTTCGAGATGGTTCAATAACATGTGATGCTAGTGTAAGACTTGAAGTTTTCATCGATAAGCCCTTATCTTCAGAGTAAGCATAGCGTTTTGGTATACCTTCTTCTCAGTTTTGTCCAAAACTCTATGATCATTGCCTGGGAGTCCATAATGCTGAAGTTTGGAGGCTTTATTATGTTTGAGGACTGGAGAAGAAGTTGCAGGTGATCATGTCCTGTTGCCAAGAGGACCTTGTACTTAAGCTCAAACTATCTTGAAGTTGGTTGGATAGATGGAATTTTCCAAATGGACAGCTGGAGATCTTGAAGAACAGGATATACTGGTTGTGTGATTACCTCTTCAGGAGCTCTTCAGGATTGTAAAATTGAATGGAAATCCTTCTTTGCTAGGGTCAGTGTTAAACCCGGGGATAGTGCTTTGGATACCTTCTGCAAAAATTTTGGATAGGAGTATTCTTTGTGTAGTTCATGAATTGGCATCCTCTGACTGCTGGGAGTGGTGGTCCAAATGGAGTGGTGCACTCTTTCTCTCTTCTGGAGCTGGGTCCCAGTGATGGGAGCAGTCTATGCTTTTGAGGAAATTGGTACATGGCAGGGAAACTTGAGTGAATAGTAGGATTCTGGAGACCAGTCCCATGAGACAATATAGATGATATGGGAGAAATTTCTGTCTGGTGATAGAAGATCTGGCCTAGGGCGTGAAGGGGCCACAAGATCTAATGTGCTGGCAAGGCAGTGTTCTGGACATACTGAAGGAGATGATGTGGGAAGTAGTTGAGATGGCTCCATTTTGAGGTACAATTGAAAGACTTGGCATTCATAGCTTCAAACTATTCTGTGCAGCTGAGTTGCTGGTTTGTTTTTACCAGAGATGTTTGAGTTTCTGTGGAATGACTTGTCCTTAGGGGCTGTAAGGGGAAATAGATTTTTTTTTCTTTCATTACTGCTGCTTCCTCTACAGTCTGGCTGAGGCAGGACAGCCTTGCAAGGAGCAGATTTGTGGTCATCTTTGCCTGCATTCTCCTCAGGAGGTGCTATGATGGGGGGGTGGTGGTTTTTCTTCCCCCAGCTTGCAATTGGGGGGAAGGACCCAGGGGCAACAGAATGGCCAAATGTTGGAGGGTGGGGCGGGGCCCAAGCTCCACCCCTAGCCACAGCAGCCTTCCCCCTCTTTTTCTGCCCACAGAGATCTGATTTCCTGATCCCCATGGGCAGAAGAGGATCGCGGCAGACTTCTGTTTGCCCCAATCTCCTGCGGGCAGACAAGAGGAGTGTCTGCTGCGATCGTGGCCATTCCCTTCTGTTCTGCCCTTGGGAGATAGAATCCCTGCAGGCAGTCAACCTACATGGAGGCTGCGATTTGGGGCTTTCCCTGCCTGTTCGGCCCACAGAAATTTGATCTCCGGTGGACAGACAGGAGTCTTTGCCACTATCACAGTTGTGCTCTTCTCTTCTGCCTGCAGGAGATGGTATTCCTGTAGGCAGAACATGAGGGTAAAGGCCACGATCATGGTCTCCACACAGTTTCCTGGTACCCAAGCAGCAAACGTTTGCTGGGACCAGGGCCCTTATGTGGCCCACCCCATTCCGACGCCTGTTGCAGAAGCTGATGGAGGGGGGGGTGAAGCATTGCTCCTGGTTCTGAGGGTCATGAGCTCTCTGAGCCCCTGCTGCTGACAGGAGGGAAACTGTTCTTGTGTGAGTGGCTGAAGCGGTGTCTTTTAAAGAATGCCCTACCAGTACAGAGGCAGAGCCCAACAAGGGGGTCTGTGGTGGGAGAAGCAGGTTTCTGAATCTGTGTGGGAAGCTGACTGTGTCATGGGTAAAGCAAGAGAAAGATGCTGAAGTCAGCATGGATTAAAAGTTAAGAAACAAAAGCTGAAAAAACTACTTTCCATGCTTAGTTTTCCTTTTGGTTCATTGTTAAGTGTTTTTATTTTTAATCACTTCTCGCCTGAGGTGAGGTAGGGGAGAGGAGGGAGGGCTCGTCTGCAGACAAAATTAGAGACTGATGTGGAAATTACTGATGCTGGCACAGAGAAGTAACAAAAATAAAATAAGACACCTCATAGCTGGAGGAAGGCTTCGGGCTTGCTGGCTCCATCTGAAACTTCACCAGGAATTGTACCTGCACTGCGTTGCTTGTCTACAGACAACACCTGTTACAGGTGAGCAGTCATGCTTTTAGATATGATGCTACCTGAGAAATCCTCTTCTCGGATTAAAAACTCAGTGTTGTGAGTGGATAGTCTGGGTTTTCAGCTTTGTGTATGTATCATAAGATTTAGTTAAAAATGGGGCTACTTTCTAGACCCTATGGATTAATAGCATGGCATGGTCCCTCCACAAAACTGAGTAGTCAAAGTGAAAACAAACAACTTATGCACAGCTCTTGGGAAAACTGAACTTTGCTTATCATTAAAACCTCTCTCATAGTCAGAGTGTCAGAGAAACTATATCATAATTAAGTCCCATGTGTCTTCCATCTTCACTTGTTGTATGTGAACACAAAAATGCATTTTGTCATATAAAGTCATTCTCATTTAGAATCAAGTTTCCTAACTAGAATTAAGAGAGCCATTATACAGCTATAGATGAACATGTGCTTCCTTAAGGACTGTGTCCTTTCTTGTAATGCAGACACGTGCCCCCTTCCTAAAGAATGTGTGTGTTTGTTCCCATTCATCTTCTTTACCTGTTCTTTCTGAATTACTTTTCTCCTCTCTCTGTGCTTTTCTTACTTCAGAGTCTCTCAGCTGTTGCATCCTTTTCCTCTCCATGTTTATATCTGTATTGATTCTATATGCATTTCTGACTGGCCCCCTTTCTTTTTCTCTCCAGTGTAAAGCAGCCTATAAGTGTCTCCTGATTGCAGACCAGCAGTGTCGAACCAGAAAATATTTCCTGTGCCTTGCCAGTGGGATCCCTTGTGTTTCCCATGTCTGGGTTCATGACAGCTGCCATGCTAACCAACTCCAAAACTTCCGTAATTACCTCCTCCCAGCTGGATACAGCCTTCAAGAGGAGAGGATACTTGAGTGGTAAGGATTAGTCATTTTATCTGAGCAGCAGAAGAAAAGGATAAGTGGCACAATATATTATCACAAGGGGAAGAGAGACTGTAATAGGCTGGGAAAACAGATACTGTACATTGACTGTAAGAGATCCAGAATGGAGATCAAACTCTGTGAAGGAGAGTGTGCTATAGAAATAAGTAGCAGAAAGCAACCAAAGTTTGATGCTGTGGAGCATTCAGACCCCAATGGGAAGGGAATCTTGGTCATTGCACAGTGATGATACAAGAATGTCTGTCTGCATACCAGGTTCCAGAGGGAGCTCTGGTTTGTGGCTGAAAATTGATGCTGCAGTAGATGAGCTAGATGAAAGTAGTAACAAATGAAAGTTATTGGCATGATAACCCAGTAGAATCAACTTCAATTGAACTGCAGGTTAAGGAGCAGGAGAAAATGCCCTGACTACACATTTAGCAAGAGTTGATTAAAATGAATTGGTGTTGGTGAGCAGGGCTCTGTATTGTAGTGCTCCCTCCTTATAGAAGGTATATGGAGTGCACTCTTAAATATATACTTGTGCAAAAAAAGAAAAATCAGAATTTTATATCCTTTAGAGGGCAGAGTGGAGGAGTAGCCTAGTGGTTAGAGCAACAGCCTAGTACCCAAGAAATTAGGGTTTGATTCCCACTGGCACTCCTTGTGACCTTGGGCAAGTCACTTTACACTCTATTGCTTCAGAAGCAAAGGCCTGGCAATCTACTTCCGGTCATACCTTGCCAAGATAACCCAGGGGCTGCTGGGTTGCCAGGAATCAGTATTGACTTGATGGTACTTAACCAAAAAAGGGGAGGCTGGACAGGGCATAGTACTTCAGACTTAGATCATGTGTACATCAAGGACGTTCTATATGACATGGTGTTAGTAACAAGGTAGTCAGCAATGCCATGGTAGAGCAGAGGACTGGGGGGGGGGCAGGGGGGAGCCTGGCTGACAGCCCTAAAACCTATTGGCCAGAAAGCCAACTATTAAAACTGGCACTTGAAGACAATACGCAGCGAGTGGTTGATCCTGGCTTCCAGCATTTTGCATCAGTTTCTTATTCTGCTGGTGCAAAATCATAAGATGCCAAGATTGACAGTAATAGGACATCTGCCAGATCTGTTTTCAAATTTTGAATTTTAGTTGTTAATATACTTCTGTTCCTTATCGTTCCTCCAGTTCAGTCCTCTACCTCTGGGTTGTCAACCTCCTCCTGCAGCTTGGAGACTGGCATGTCAGAATCATGACATCACTGGATATAGCCTGCCAGACACTCCTATCAGCCCCAGTCTCCATGCAGCAGGAGGACGTCCTGAGCCTTGTGGGGTTCACTAGAGGAACGGATAAGGAGCATATCATTATAGAGTAGATCAGTTTGGAGCTTTGGTTTGTTTTCTTTTAATTTCATTTTTGGAGCTGTGCCTTTAAAAAAAAAAAAAAAAAAGGGGGAGGGGGGGGGAACGTGAGAACAGACCTTTCTTTGCTGCTCCCTGCCTAGTAGGCTTCTAATGCTCCAGGCTAGTGTTTATTTCTGTCTCCGGGCATTCTCTCCTCCATGATTTGTCGGGGGAGAGCTCCCTAACTGACCACTTCACTCTGCCAGAGCCGCAGAGCAAGCAGAGGTCGCGGCTGCGGTGATCCGGCTGGAGGGCGGCGAAAGCAGTGGAAAACAGTGAGTAATTGCCGGCAGCACTCTAGGGCTCTTCAGAGTGCTGAGCGGCACGGGAGACTGCCTCGGACGGGGCAGACTTGGCCGGTGAGAGGGTTACCGACATAGTCTGTCTCTGTTGTGGGAGCTAGACCGGGCACTGACGCTTCTCGTCAACGTTTTTTGTTTTTTTTTGGTGCCCTTTTTTCCCTCTCTGCTTCTGGTGGCCATTTTAGGGCAGAAAGAGAGCCGCGTGGCTGCCGGATGGAAAGGGAGCGAGTGTGCATGAGATTTCTTTTGCGTTTTCATCAGTCCGTTCAGAGTGTCTACTTCAAAGCGGTTTTCTTAATTTATTTGATTTATTGATTTGGTTCTTTTGCAGTCGCGGCGGTGAGTAATTTCCTGGGGGGGGGGGGGTGGTTTCTCCCGCACTGACAGGATGATCTTTTTACGTGAAATTAGGCTCTGAGGGTAATTTACAGTTTTATAATTCTTTCATTTTCTGGACTTCCTTTGCCTTCCACATATTTAAAAAAAAAAAAAAAAAAAAAAGGGGTCACAAGCCTCAGAAGTGCTTTGAAAGCCAAAATGTTTTTATCTTGGTTAGCCTGATGGCAGCACAGCCACAGTATGTTGTATGCGGCACCCGGAGGGGCACGGTGGCCGACTCCGGGATTTGCCGCGGCTGTGCAGCTCTTTCTTCCACTGTTGAACAACAGATGGATGCCAAAGAGGTGTCGGGGGGGGAGGGGGGGCCGGTGCCTGAGCCGGCGCAATTTGCCGGGCAAGGGTCTCCGTTGGTGGAGGCGGCAGGGCCGTCAGGGACTCTGTCAGCCTCGGGGTCCTCGGATATTGGGGAGTTTTGCCCTGATTTCATCTTACTGATGCACCAGGCCTTTTGCTTGCGGCGGCAGGGCAAGATTCCTGGACCCTGGCCGCTGCCTGCCCTTTCTCAGCATATGGATGTAGCTGAGGGGGGAGGGGCGGGGCCATCGGCACCTAAGAGACTGCAGACACGAGCACTGTCGTCCACGGAGAATGAATGGACGGAACTTGAGGTTCCCAACTGGGAGCATGATGAGGAGTCTGAGGATCTGGAGGAAGGGGAGATCCCTGAGTCCGAGGATCAGGCTAAGATCATTAGGGTCTTCCGGAAAGAGGAGCTGACAGCGCTAATCACTGAATCTCTGCAGATGTTGAATCTAGCAACTCAGTCCATTAGTGAAGAGGATGTAGAGGATCCGGTTATTCAGGCAATAAGGCAAACGCAGGTGGTGGTCTGGTGCACAGAATGGTCAACAGAATGATCCAAGATGAATGGGACCAACCGGAGGTGGGGTTCAGAGGAATGCGTACAATGAATAGGCTTTATCCTCTCGCCGACAAGAATAAGGAGCGGTTTCGGTCGCCTCGTGTGGATGCGGCGGTGGCGGCAGTTACAAAAAAGACCACTATCCCGGTGGAAGGCGTTGCGGCATTGAAGGATGCGCAGGACCCGTAAGGTTGAGAGTTTACTAAAGCAGGTATTTGATGCGGATGCGTTATCCTTGCAGGCGTCCATTTGCAGTGCTTGGGTGTGCTTGCGCTGGGTTCAGCGGCTACACCTTTCGCCTCACCTAGACCAGGAGGAGCTCAAGGAGCTTGGCCGCCTGGAGTCCGGAACGGCGTATTTAGCAGACGTCCATTACGATTTGATCAGAGCTCTCGCGAATAGTACGGCGTCCGTAGTGGCAGCCCGCAGGTCAGTGTGGTTGCGCAATTGGGCTGCAGATGGTTCATCTAAGTCCCGTCTGGGTAAGTTGCCTTTTAAGGGGCAATTGCTCTTTGGAGAGGATCTGGATAAATTGGTGAAAGACCTCGGAGAGACCAAAAGTGGTAGACTTTCAGAAGATAAGCCGAAACAGGGGAAGTCCGGGCTGGGCCTTTGGGGGCAGTTTTGGGATTTCCACAGATTTCACGCGTCGCATTTCGGTGGCTTCCAGAGAGGACGTGCTTCCTCGCAGGGCCAGGGCTTTCGGGGCTTCCGAGGAGCGAAAGAGTAGTTACTCACCTGTAACAGGTGTTCTCCAGGAGCAGCAGGAATCAGTCCTCACATATGGGTGTCATCGGCGCTGATGAAGCCCCAGCGGAGCATTTCCCCAGCTTTCTATGAAAGCCTTTGGGAATGCAGGCACGCATGCGCGGTTCCCTTCCCGCCTAAAGTTGCCATCTTACCTCAGTCAAATGACATAGCTAAGAACAGCACACAAAAATGAAAAATAAGCTATGTACAACTGCAACTCCAAGGGGAGGAGGGAGGGTTGTGAGGGCTGATTCCTTCTGCTCCTGGAGAACACCTGTTACAGGTGAGTAACTATTCTTTCTCCAGGACCAAGCAGGAAGTCAGTCCTCGCATATGGGTGACTCCCCAGCTCTGGGCTACCGAGGAACCCAGGCTGAACAAGAGGACTCCCTCTAGTCTCAGCAGCAAAGAAAGGCTTTTCAAGGACACAACCTCCACCGGTAGCCCAACAGAGGGCAGGAGTTGCCTAAACCTCAAAGAGATTCCGGAGTACTGCCTGGCCAAAAGCACTGTCCCTACGGGACTCCCTCTCCAGGCAGTAATGGGCTGCGAAAGTCTGGCTTGAAGACCAGGTTGCAGCCCTGCAGATGTCTACCAAGGGCACAGAGCGGAGATGAGCCACTGAGGCAGCCATCGCCCTGACACAATGGGCCGTGACCCTACCCTGCAAAGGAAGGACAGCTGCCTTGTAAGCCCAGGTGATACAGTCAGCCACCCAGGTGGACAAGGTACGCTTGGACACAGCCAACCCCAACTTATTGGGGTCAAAGGATACAAAGGGCTGAGTAGCCCTTCTATGCCCCTGCGTACGGTCAAGGTAGAAGGATAAGGCCCTCCTACAGTCCAGGGTATGCAGGACTGCTTCAGCCTGGCTAGCATGAGGCCTAGGGAAGAATGTTGGAAGAACCACCTCCTGGTCGAGGTGGAAAGAGGAGACAACCTTAGGGAGGAACTTTGGACGAGTCCTGAGGACTACCCTGTTCCTGTAAATCCTGGTGTAAGGCCTGTCACAGACCAGGGCTTGAAGCTCACTTACTCGCCTAGCTGAAGTAAGGGCTATCAGGAAGAGTTTCTTCCAGGAGAGGAAGCGTAGTGGACAAGTAGCCATCGGCTCAAAAGGTGGGCGAGTCAGTTGCTGCAAGACCACATTCAGCTCCCACTCAGGGGCAGGAGGACGGATGGGAGGCTTGAGCAAAAGCAAGCCCCTGAGAAAGCGGGACACCAAGGGGTGACCAGATAGAGCTTGCCCCTCTACCAATGAGTGGTGAGCTGCTAGAGCTGAGAGGTGGACCCGAACAGAATTGGACTTAAGTCCCTGATTGGATAAGTGCAGTAAGTACTGAAGCACTACTGGCAAAGTACAGGAGAAAAGATCCTCTGTACCTCTTCCACTTGAGAGCATAGGTTTTCCTAGTGAACTGTTTCCTAGAGGCTAGGACAACCTTCTCAACTTCCTGAGGTAGGCCCCAGGGAGCCAAAACTACCCTTGCAGCCTCCAGGCCATCAAATTGAGAGACCTGAGGTTGGGGTGCAGAAGGGAACCCTGGTCCTGTGTGAGGTGGTCGGGTTGCAACCCCAGAGGCAGTGGAGGTTCCACTGCCAGTTGAAGCAGAAGAGGAAACCAAGGCTGTCTCGGCCACCTGGGAGCTACCAGCAGGACCGAGGCCTTGTCCTGTAGAATCTTGAACAGGGTTCGGGCCACCAAGGGCGTGGGAGGAAACGCATAGAGGAGGCCCTGAGACCAAGATATCAGAAAAGCATCCGCTGCTATCCGCAGAGGATGTGGTTGCCTGGAGCAGAACTTTGGCAGCTGCTTGTTCATGGGGCTGGCAAAGAGATCTATCAAAGGGAGACCCCATTTCTGGAAGATCTTCTGAACTACTGAAGGATGCAGCTGCCACTCGTGGGGCTGCAGTATCCTGCTTAATCTGTCTGCCAGGTTGTTGTCCTGGCCTGGAAGGTACACAGCCCTGAGGAGCATGTTGTGCTTGAGGGCAAAAGAACAAAGGTCCTGAGCCTCCGACAAAGGATCCTGGACCCAGTTCAGCCCTGCTTGTTCACATAAAACATGGCTACCTGGTTGTCTGAACTAGGACAGACTGATGAGCCAGGGTTGGAGAGAAAGTCTTGAGTGCTAATCGAATAGCTCTGAGTTAGAGGAGATTGATCTGCTGTGCAGCTTCCCAGGGAGACCAGAGGCCCTGGGTGCACTTGCCCAGACAATGAGCTCCCCAGCCTAGCAGGGAGGCATCTGTTGTCATCACTACTGTGTACCCTGGAATTTGAAAAGGCACCCCTTTCAGTAGATTGGGTGGGTGCAACCACCAGTTGAGGGAGTGCAGAAATGGTCTGGACACCCTTATCCTGTCTCTGAGGCTGCCTGTGACCACTGAGTTCGAAAGCACCACTGTGCAGGCCTCATATGGAGCCTGGCATTGGGGGTCACATGTACTGTCGAAGCTGTGTGGCCTAGAAGCCTCAGGCAGAGTCTGGCGGAGACCAGGGAGCTGTTGAGAAACTGACTTGCCAAGGCCATCAACCTTTGGGCTCTGTTTTCTGGCAAGAATGCCTTTGCCAGGAGAGAGTCCAACCTTGCCCCTATGAACTCCAAGTTCTGGGAAGGGAGCAAAGTGGACTTTGCGAAGTTTATGACAAACCCCAGGCGTTGTAGGAGAGCAATGGTCCTGAGGGTGGCTTGTCTGGCCTCCTGACCTGTCTGACCCCTGATGAGCCAGTCGTCCAGATAGGGGAAGACAGATGCCCTGATTTCTCAGGTAGGCCGCCACCACTGCTAGGCACTTTGTAAAGACTCTGGGGGCAGAGGTGAGGCCGAAAGGCAGCACTCTGTACTGATAATGGTTTCCTCCCACGATGAACCTCGGGTACTTTCTGTGGTCTGGATGAATGAGGATGTGAGTGTACGCATCCTTTAGATCTAAGGAGCATAGCCAATCTCCCTGCTGTAGGTAGGGCAGAAGGGTTCCAAGAGTAAGCATCTTGAACTTTTCTTTCACTAGGAACTTGTTGAGGTTCCTGAGGTCCAGAATGGGACGAAGGCCACCGGTCCTTTTGGGCACCAGGAAATACCTGGAGTAGAATCCGTGACCTTGCAAGTGGGGAGGCACAGGCTCCACTGCCCTGTCCACCAACAGACCCTGAAGCTCCTGATGGAGAAGGTCTGTGTGCAGAGGAGGCCTTGGAGGCTCCCTTGGAAAGTAGGGGGGTGGCAGTTGGTGAAAATGGAGGGCATATCCTTTGTGGATTATCTCCAGCACCCAACTGTCCCCGGTGATAAGGGGCCACTGGTGGGCAAAGAGGGCTAGGCAACCTCCTGTGCAGGGTTGGGAGAGCAGTGGAGGAGAGGCTACGCTCAAGGAGTCAAAAACCCCCACCCTGCTGAGAGGTAGCAGGGGCCTGAGGCTTTGGGGGTCCTCTGCCTACGGGGCCCATTACCCTGGCCCTTGGCTTGCTGACCCTGGGGGGCAGCTTGGGCAGCCTGATACTGTGGGTACTGTTTGTAGGCAGTGCCCGGGGCAGAGGTCTTCCTCGACAGCCTTGTCCGGGTGAGGTGCTCGGTCTCAAGCTGAGCGGCCTTCTCAGTCATGAGCTTGCCATAAAGGTTTTCACCTCGGCAAGGGACATCGACCAACTTGTCCTGAACCCATGGCTCGAGGTCTGATGACTGCAGCCATGCCTGGCGTCAAGCCGCGATGCCGGCTGCCACAACTCGGGCCGAAGCCTCGAAGCCATTGTAGGCGGCGCGGGACATGAACTTTGAGCAGTCCCGAATCTCCGAGGACAAGGACTTAAATCTCTGCAAGGGTTCCCCGGAGAGACCAGCAGAGAATCCGGCCAACTCCTTGGCCAGATCCCGCAAGTACATGCCCATGTACAGCTGGTAAGACGACACGGCAAGCAAGCATGGAGCCCTGAAAACACTTTCTACCGACGCCATCTAGGTTTCGGGCTTCCCTGCCAGGAGGCACCGCGGAGTGCATCTTCTGACTTCAGACGATGCATGGCCGATTTCACAACCATGGAATGGTGTGGTAGCTGTGCCTTCTGAAAACCAGGGCTCTTACGGAGCCGATAGATCGAATCGACTCACTTGCTAAGAAACGGCGCCGAGGCCGATGCCTCCCACATACGGAAGAGGAGCCGTTCCAGCATCGGAGGAACCAGAACAGTAAAGGCCTCCTTCGGAGGAGAGTCATACTGTAGTGCTTCGAGCTCTTCAGCTCGAGGCTCTTCCTCAGGATCCGCCGGAATAGCCAAGGCAATGGCCATATCCCGGACGAACTCCGAGAACCGGGTGTCCTCCGGGGGGGGGGGGACCTACTCCGGGGCTCAGACTGCAGTGAGTCCGAAGGGACGCACCAAGTCTTAAAGGTGTCAGGAGACTCCTCGTCCTCCGTCTCCCAAGCCGACTCGTCCGAGGAAGAGTCGGGGTCCGACCCTGCGGGGCCCTGGAGCACCTGCCCCGACGCCGGAAGCACCGGCGTCGATGCCCTCAGTCCCGAATGGGAGGTCGAGGGGGACCGCGACCGAGGTCGACTCAGAGCCACGATGGACTCGTGTATCGGCTCGGTCTCCAGGGTCGACTTCGACGTCGATGTCTCGGTGGTCGGGGCAGATGCGCCAGACAGGCTGGCCATCAGTGCCCGCTGCTGCTCCATGAAGGCAGACATTCTGCTCTCCAAGGCTGTCATCCTGAGACTCAGCTCGGGAGACGCAGCAGCCACCGACTCGGGCACCGGGCCCGACGTCGGCTCCCTGGGAGGAGAGTCCACGAGGACTACGGGGCTTACGTGTCCAGCAGACTCCGGCTCCACACAAGGAACTTTGGCAGGCTTCTCCGGTTCCACAGGCCCGGGGCGACGGTTTGGGGGTCTTAGACCTGGCCCTCGAGGAGCCAGGGACCTCTTCCGTCGACGCCCTCACGAGCTGTTTCTTCCTCTTGCATTCCCGGTCGTGGACCCCCTGTCCGAGGAGCTTCGACGGCGCATGGGATCGTAATCCCGAGATGTCGAGGCCTCAGACGAGGTCCGGGCCCGTCCGGAGGCTGAGTCCGAGAAAAGCCTTTCCTTTTGTTGCTGGCGACTTTGAAGTGCTTTGGGAGACATTTTTCCACAGGCCCCGCACGACTTAGGATCGTGGTCGGGGCCCAGGCCCCGAAGGCAGCAGTTGTGTGTGTCGGTGAGAGACATTAGTTTCTTACACCGATCACACTTCTTAAAACCGCTGGAAGCCATCGGTGAAAAGAGACCCCGCGAGGTCAAAAGACCGGCCTTCCAGGGGAAAAAAGAAAAAAGGGCGCGAATGCCAGCCACGAAGGGCCAAAACCAAAAAGGAGGAATCGGGCTCAATACCGGTGTACCAAACCCGGCGGGAGGGGAACCGGCGTCGAACCGGAAGAAAAAGAGCAAAGAAATTGCTGAAAAATCTAATTTTAACCGGGAAAACTGGACACACGTCTGGTGGGCTTCACGGAAAAAAAAGAGACTGAGGTAAGATGGCACCTTTAGGCGGGAAGGGAACCGCGCATGCGTGCCTGCATTCCCAAAGGCTTTCATAGAAAGCTGGGGAAATGCTCCGCTGGGGCTTCATCGGCGCCGATGACACCCAGACTTCCTGCTTGGTCCTGGAGAATAGGGGTTTCTCTGCAAGCCCTGCTTCAGCGTCACGAAAACCACAATGAAGAGAGGCGGGTCCCAGTGGGCGAAGCTCCGATTGGCGGGAGGCTTCGGGAGTTTCTTCCTGCTTGGACCCAAATCACATCCGACCAGTGCGTGTGGGAGATAGTTCGTCATGGATATGCGCTGGAGTTGGCGCAGCCCGTGTGGGATTCGTTCGTCATGTCTCCTTGCAGGGGCCCAAAGAAGACTTTGGCGATTCGTGCTACTTTATGGCGGCTCATACAGTTAAGAGCGGTTGTAGAGGTGCCGGAGGTCGAGCACGGCATAGGTCGGTACTCCATTTATTTCGTGGTGCCAAAGAAGGGCGGTGCGTTGCGGTCCATTTTGGATCTGAAGGGCGTAAATGGTTGTCTGCGGGTGCAGCATTTCAGGATGGAGACATTGCGGTCTGTCATTGTGGCAGTGCGGCAAGGGGAGTACTTGACGTCGCTCGACCTCACCGAAGTGTACTTGCATATTCCCATTCGGTTGGCTCATCAAAGGTTTCTACGGTTCGCCTTTCCTTGGGGACACTACCAGTTTCAAGCATTGCCCTTCGGATTGGCAACGGCACCGCAAACTTTCACCAAAATCATGGTGGTGGTGGTGGCGGCGGCGGCGTTACACAGAGAAGGAGTCTTGGTACATCCGTATCTCAACGATTGGTTAATCCGGGCAAAGTCCGAGGCAGAGAGTGTTCAGGTGACAAACAGGGTAGTGCGGTTCCTCCAGAGGCTGGGTTGGGTGGTCATCCCGGCCAAAAGCAGGTTAGAACCGTCTCAGAACCTGGAGTACCTGGGGGTCCGGTTTGACACAAAGAACGGCAAGGTATTTTTGGTGGAGAGGCGAGCCCAAAGCCTCAGGCGGTTGCTTCGTACTTTCCGGGCCACGCCAGCACCCACGGCGTGGGCTTACCTGCGCATGCTGGGGACCATGGCGGCGACACTGGAGGCAGTTCCGTGGGCCAAGGTCCATATGTGACCTTTGCAAAAGGTCCCTTCTTCGCTGGTGGTCTCACCAGATGGATTCGTTGAGCAAGCGTCTTCCGTGTCCCTTCAAGGTCAGACAGTCTCTTTCGTTGGTGGTTGCTTCCCGCGTCATTAGCGACTGGAATGCTGTTGGAGCAGCCAGAGTGGTTCCCATTGTTGATGGATGCCAGTCTCGGGGGCTGGGGATCCCACTGCGAGAGCAGGTTCGCGCAGGGGTTTTGGTCTCCTCTGGAAGGCTCTTGGTCGATCAATCGTCTGGAGCTCCGAGCGATTTTCAGAGCACTACAAGCGTTCGAGATGTTGGTGATGGGTTGAGCAGTCCGGGTGTTATCCGACAACTCAGTGGTAGTCGCCTACATCAGTCGCCAGGGTGGCACGGAGAGTGTGGCCATGGAGGAAGAGGCGGACTTATTTGCCTGGGTAGAGAGGTGGCTGTCGGCGATTTCGGTGGCACACATCGCCGGAAAGGACAACGTGATGGCCGATTTTCTCAGCAGGGTCCGGGTGGATGCTGGGGAGTGGGAACTGCATCCGGACGTCTTTGCACAAATAGTTTGCCGTTGGGGGAGTCCCATAATGGATCTAATGGCGACCTTCCAGTCGGCAAAGGCCAGCTGTTTCTTCAGCAGAAGGCGAGAAAGGATTCGGAGGGCATCGACGTGCTGTTGCAGCAGTGGCCGGCTTCCGGCCTTCTGTATGTCTTTCCTCCGTGGGCTTTAATCAGTCATTTGATTCAGCGGATCGAGGATCATCCAGGGAGGGTGCTACTGGTGGCGCCCGATTGGCTGAGATGTCCGTGGTACGCGGATCTAGTGCGTCTCCTGGACAGGGAGCCCTGACGGTTACCGGCCAGGGCGGATCTATTGTTGCAGGGGCCTCTATTCATGCCGCAAGTGGATCAATTCTCGCTTACGGTATGACCATTGAAAGGCTAAGGAAGAGAGGCTATTCGCCGGCGGTCATGGCTATGTTGCTTAGAGCTAGGAAACAGTCCACTTCACTGGCGTATATTAGAATTTGGCATATATTTTAGGATTGGTGTTCGCGACGACAGATTCGGGCGGCTACGGTATCCATTCCTGCGATTTTGAGTTTTCTACAGGATGGTTTTGATAAAGGTCTGGCTGCCAGTTCCTTGAAAGTGCAGTTGGCAGCTCTTTCCTGTTATTGCAGCAAGATACAGGGACTTGGTATCGTCGCTCATGCTGATGTGTTGCGCTTTCTCAAGGCGGTTGCTAGGTTACGACCATTGCATAGAGTGATGGTTCCGCTTTGGGATCTCAATTTGGTGTTGGCGGCGTTGTGCAAACCTCCCTTTGAGCCGCTGAATCGGGCTTCGGTAAAAGACTTGACGTTGAAGACCATTTTTCTGGTGGCCATCTGTTCGGCCAGGCGAATCTCGGAGTTGCAAGCATTGTTGTGCAGGGAGCCGTTCTTGTCCTTTTCTAAAGAAAAGGTGGTGCTGTGGCCAGTTCCGTCTTTTCTGCCTAAAATGGTTTCGCCCTTTCATGTTAATCATACAATGTCCTTGCCAGTGTTGGGTTCACTAGAAGGGGGCAACCCGGATCGCAGTTTGCGCCTTGGATGTGAAAAGGGTCTTGCGACGGTATGTAAAGGTGACGGAGCTGTTTCGCAAGACCAATCGGTTGTTCGTGCTGTTCGGAGGAGTGCGCAAAGGGGAATCGGCGGCGAAGGCTTCCATTGCGAGATGGATTCGGGAGGCGATTGCTTCTGCCTATCTCCTTCAAGGTCGATTGGTACCTGTGGGGTTGCGAGCTCATTCCACTAGAGCGCAAGCGTCTTCCTGGGCAGAGCACGGCTTGGTTCCGCCAGGGGACATTTGTAGGGCGGCGATGTGGTCGACTTTGCATACTTTCAGTAAGCATTACCGTCTTGATGTTGCGGCGGCAAGTGATGCCAGGTCTGGATCGGCGGTATTACGTGCTGGCTTGAAAGGGCCCTCCCACTGATTACTGCTCTGGTACATCCCAGAGGGAGAGGACTGAACTGGAGGAACGATAAGGAAATGATAATTGCACTTACCTGGTAATTGTAGTTCCTTGAGTGACGACAGTTCAGTCCTCATTCCCACCCGGGTGTATTGGATGGTAGCAGGTCGGGGCATAATGACAGGAATTACTGGTAAGTTTAATTTAGACATTGTTTTCCTTTGCACTATTTCCTTACTCTGTTTCAGGGGTTAGCAGGGAAAAGTGTAAGAGGTTTTACTAGCTAAGGCAATGATTCTGTTTTAACTTGTTATTGTTATAGCTACTTATTTGTTGCTCCTTTGAGTCTGCTTTGTTAAATAGTTAACACTGGGGCTGATGGGAGTGTCCGGCAGGCTATATCCAGTGATGTCATGATTCTGACATGCCAGTCTCCAAGCTGCAGGAGGAGGTTGGCAACCCAGAGGTAGAGGACTGAACTGTCGTCACTCAAGGAACTACAATTACCAGGTAAGTGTAATTATCATTTATATGCCTTCTGTTATGGTACCATAAAATTTTAGAATTAATGGAATTTAATACCATAAGTTAAGCACTGCATTTTATTTGATGATTTAAGTGTTATGCAAAACTGGAGGTTAAGGAGCAAAATACAAATAAGGAAATACGTTTTTTTTATTGGATTAACTTGAAATATTTCTTCACCATTCCGTTTCATTTTCTTTTCAGTGTATTTGCTCAGTACGAACTGCCATTTTAGAAAACTATCTTCCATGTTGGATAAGGTAGCATGGTGGTAATTCAGTTAATATTACTGAATTTATGGAGATAAAGGTAAATAACATAAGGAGACAGTATAATAGAAGATATAGCATAGTTATTTACCTGTAACAGATGTTCTCCGGAGATAGCAGGAATCAGCCCTCACATATGGGCAACGCTGGCACTGACTGAGCCCTCATGGAAGCATCCCCCCAGCTTTCAAAGAAAGCCTTTGGGAGATGCTACCATGTATGTGTGGTCCCCTTCCCACCCAAGAGTGCCATCTTACTCAGTCAGATGACATAGCTAAAAGTCGACAAAAATAAAATAAGATAGTAAAGGAGCAACTCCAAGGGGAGGAGGGAGGGTTGTGAGGACTGATTTCTGCTGTCCCCGGAGAACACCTGTTACAGTTAGGTAACTATGCTTTCTCCGGGAACAAGCAGGAAATCAGTTCTCACATAGCAAAAAGCACGGGTGCCCTGAAAGGGAGCCACGAGCAGCAGCAATTATGTCCATAGCTATAGACTTCTGTTTCCGATGAAAACCAGAACTCTGGAATCCTGAACACAGAAGGGTAGGAGGTGCTTAAACCCTAAAAAGATTCCGGAGCACGGCCTGGCCAAAGGCACTGTCCCATCGGGACTCCCTTTCCAGGCAGTAATGAGCTGCGAATGTATGGACTGAAGAAAAGGAGGTGGACAGGCAGATGTCCACCATCGGATGGCGTGCAGGTTTGCCACAGAGGCTGCCATGGCCCTGACACGGTGCGCCGTGACTCAGCCTTCCATTGGGAGCCCTGCTTGCTCTTAGGTGAGGACGATACAGTCTGCCACTCAGGTGGCAGTCTACATTTGGTCACTGCCTCCCCCAGTCTACTGGGGTCATATGAGATGAAAAGCTGAGCAACTTTGTGGTGGCCCAGAGTACGCTGGACGTAGAAGGACAAGGCCCTCTTACAGTCCAGAATGTGGAGGACCATCTCCCCCCTATTGGAGTGAGATCTCGGGAAGAAGATGAAAAGGACGATACCACCTTCGGAAGGAATTTAGGGTGTGTGCGGAGCATCACCCTGTTCTTGTAGAACCTGGTATACAGTGCCTCTGCCACTAAGTTCTGAAGTTCACTAACCCTGCGAGCAGAAGAGAGCACAACCAGGAATGCCACCTTCCACGAGAAGTAGCGCAGGTTGCAGGTAGCCAGAGGCTCAAAGGGCGGGCGAGGGAGCTGCCCCAATACCACACTGAGGTCCCACTCATTTGCCAAAGAGCAAACCGGGGGCTTCAATAAGAGCAGACCCCATAGGAAGTGGGTCACCAGTGGTTGGACCGAGAGGGGTTTGCCATCCACTGGGTGGTGGTGCGCCACCAGGGCACTGAGGTGCACCCTGACGGAGTTTGATTTAAGCCCAGATTGCAAGAGGTGGAGAAGGTACTGTAACACCAGATCCACTGGGCAGGAGAATGGGTCAGTCCTCTGCCCTGCACACCAAATTGAAAACCTACGCCATTTCAGGGCTTAGGCTTTCCTAGTGAAAGTCTTAGAAGAGGCCAGCAGGATCTCCTCTAACTCACCCGAGAGGTTGAAAGGGGCTAGGGTCACCCTTTCAGCAGCCACGCTGTTAGCGCCAGGGACCCCATGTGGGTGCAGAAGCGAGCCTCCCTCCTGGGATGGGAGTCTCCACCGATAGACGAAGGAGTAGCGGGAACCATGGCTGCTGGAGCTATCAGGATGAGAGAGGCTTTGTCACAGAGAGTCTTGAACAATGTCTTGGCAATTAGAGGAGTGAGCTGGAAAGAGTACAGGAGGCCTCTGGACCTCAGGATAAGGAACGCATCCGCCGCCACCCTGGAGGGGTGGGCCTGCCAGGAGCAGAAGCAGGGCAACTGGTAGCTGTCCGGACTGGTGAACAAGTCTATCTCAGGTTCCTCCCAGAGCTGAAAGAGCCAGTAGGCCACACTGGCATCCAGCTGCCACTTGTGCAGCTGGAGAACCCTGCTCAGTCTATCGGCCAGTGAGTTGTTCTGGCCTGTCAGCTATATTGCCTGCAGGAGTATACCATGCCGGAGAGCATAGGAGCAGAGGACCACTGCCTCCCCCTGTTTGTTCACATAGAACATTGCCACCAGGTTGTCCATCTGGACCAACACCGGCTGGTGCCATAGGTGGTGACAAAAGGCTCAGAGGGCTAAGTATATGGCCCGTAGCTCCAAGAGGTTGATGTGCTGGTTGCTCTTGTCCTGCGACCAGCTGCCCTGGGTGTGTGAAGTTCCTCACAGTGAGCTTCCAAGCCGAGCACGGAGGCATCCATGGTGAGGACCCTTAAGGGGCTTGGAAAGGATCCCCACCTTGAGATTTTGGAGAGTCTGCCACCGGGTCAGGAAGTCTGCCAACTAGTGGGTCACTGAGACTTCATCCCTGAGGTGTCCCATGGCCTGAGTCCACTGGTCCCGAAGGCACTACTGCATGGCCCTCATTTGGAGGCAGGCATCTGGGGTGACATGGACCATGGAGGCCATATGCCCAAATAGGCATAGGAGGAGCCGGGCAGGTACCGAGGAGCGGTGCTGTACATCCAGGGCCAGGGCCTGGGCCTGGGCCCTGGCCCTGAGAAGTTCGGCAAGGTCTCTGCCTGAAGGGTGTCCAGTCTTGCCCCCTATAAACTCCAGGCACTGTGTTGGGAGGAGGTGGGACTTGGGGTAGTTTATCACAAATCCCAAGTGTTGCAGGACCTGGATGGTGCATGCAGTGGCCTGCTGAACCGCTGAGGCCATACCTCCTTTTATTAGCCAGTCATCCAGATAGGGAAAGACAAAGACCCCTGAGGTAGAGGATGGCAGCTATGACTGCCAGGCATTATGTGAAGACCCTAGGAGCAGAAGCCAAGCCGAAAGGCAGCTGCCTGTGATTGGGGTGAATGAGGATGTGGGTGTAAGCATACTTCAGATCCAAGGAACATAGCCAATCTCCCTGCTGTGGAGGTAAGGCAGGAATGTTCCAAGGGAGAGCATCTTGAACTTCTCCCGCAACAGGAACTTGTTCAGGTTGCACAGGTTGAGGATGGACCTTAGGCCTCCAGTCCTTTTTGGCACGGGGAAGTACCTGGAGTAGAACCCCTTGCCCTTGAGATGGTGGGGCACTGGTTTTACTGCCTTGTCCGCAAGAAAACCTGTGAGCTTCTTCAATAGAAGGTCCTGGTGAAGGGGAGACCTGAGGGGCTCTCTTGGAAAGTAAGGGGGGTGGCTGAGTCAAATGGAAAAGTTAGCCCTCTGTGACCACCCGAAGCTCCCAGGAATCAGTGGTAATAGTTAGGCACCTTTGGGCATAGTAGATCAGATGTCCCTCTGTGGGCTGCTGACCTCCTTGGTGTGGAGAGGCTATGCCCAAGGAGTCAAAAACCTCTCCCTGGCTGGGTCGGGGCTAACATCTGGGGCTTGGGAGCCTTCTACTTATGAGGGCCATGTCCATGTCCCTTGGCCTGCTGACCGAGCTGGGGAGGCCTGAAAAGGTGGGTAGTTTCTGTAAGCAGCCCCTCTACTCGGGTAGAAGGGCTTTTTACCCGAGCTCTTTCATCGAGAAGGAGCAGCAGTCTTAAAGAGCCTAGTCCTCATCATGAACGCTGGCAAACCCATAACAGACAAGGCTGGAGACAGAAGTTCACTCCGTGGCATGGAACATTGACTAATTTGTCCTGAACCCATTGCTCGAGATCAGACTGTAGCCAAGGCTGGCATCAGGCACTGATGCCCAGCACTGTTACTCGAGCCGCCGACTCAAAGCCATTATAGGCTGCTTGAGACAAACTTGGAGCACTCACGGATGGCCTTAGCCAGGTTCTTGAACCGCTGCAGGGGTTCCTCGGACAGACCAGCCGAAAACCCAGCAATTTCCTTAGCCAGGTCTTGCTGGTACATGCCCATGTACAGCTGGTAGGCCTGGATCTGGCCGATGAGCATCAAGCCCTGGTAACACTTTCTGCCGAGGGCATCCAAGGTATGTGTTTCCCTGCCAGGAGGCACCAATGAGTGCATCTTCTGATTCTTCAGTCAATGCATGGCCGACTCCAACACAATGGAGTTTTGCGGCAGCTGTGATTTCTGGAAGCCTGGGCTCTGGCGGGCTTACGAGCTGCTTGCTCACCACTGGCACCGATATGTCTCGCATATGAAGCATTAGCCATTCCAGGATGGGAGGGATGGGCACCATAAGCGATTTCTCTCAGAGCGGCCTTGTACTGGAGGATTTCTAGCTCAGAGGGTCCTCCTCCTCCGGTGGGAAAGCTAGGGCCTTAAACATGCCCTCTGGTGGAGACTGCTGCCGGGGTTCCAAAGTGGGAGAGTCCGAGGGGACATCGCGATGGCGGTAGGTGTCAGGCGACTACTTGTCCTCCGTCTCCCACTTGGAGTAGTTTGTTGAGGACTCGATGGAAGGCTGGTCAGGGGCCCCGGGGCTGACCCCGGGCCATGGCCTTCAAAAGCCTCATGGCTGGCACAGAGCGCACTGACGATCATGGTCCTATTGAGCAGGATCCGGATCGAGATCTTGGGCGATAATCGACTTAAGGCCGAAGGGTCTTGAGGATCGGCTCAGCCTCCAGGGACATCTTTGATGTCAAGGACTCTGTGGTCAGGGCAGAGGAACTGGTCATGCCAGACAACAGCGCCTGCTGCTGGTCCATGAAGGCAAAGAAACTGCGCTCCAGGGCTGCAGTTCTGGACTCCAGGCCAGAAGGCTCCACAGCCATTGGTGCAGGCACCGAAGGAATTGGGCCCAACACCGGTTCCCCTGAAGGGGAATCCTCGAAGGGGATGGTGTCTGGCGACTGAGGCCGGTCCGAGGTCCTTTCAGGGAACCTTAGCAGGCCGCTCCCTCTGTGATCCCTCGGACGAGCGTCTCGGACTGTGGGACTTGACCTGGGATGCACCCAGCCTGTTGGATCAATCCAGGGATGCCGCCTTTGAGGTTGTCTTCTTGGGTTCCCTCGAGGAAGACCCCCTCTCCGCAGAACCACAGCGCCGCTTAGGTTCCGCAGAACTGCCCTGAGATGCCGTGGCTTCAGATGAGGCCCTGACCTTCAGAGGTACTGGGGAAAAACTTGTCATGCTGCTGCTGGCAGCTCTTGAGGGCCTTGCTGGACATCGTTTTGCAGAGACCGCATGCTGTGGGGTCATGGTCCGGCCCAAGACAGTGAAGACAGCAGTTGTGTGTGTTGGTACACAATCACACTTTTTAAAACCACTGGTAGCCATGGGGGAAAAAAGTACCCCAGCAAGGTCGAAGACCTGCTGAGCTGCCAATTGGAAAAAAGGTGCAAAGATGCCAAGAGGAAAAAAACTATAAAAAGGACCCAAACTCAATGCAGAGACAGTGAGGTTGGGTGGCGGGAGAGTTCAGGTGCAGAACTGGAGGACAGTATGAAACGCAGGCTGAAAAATCAACTTTTTCTGGGGACAAGCCAGACAGATGTCTGAAGGGCTCTGTGGAAAAAAGGAGACTCAGCAAAATGGCACCCTTGGACAGGAAGGGGGGAAAAGCATTCGTGGTAGCATCTCCCAAAGGCTTTCTTTGAAATCTGGGGGGATGCTTCCATGAGGGCTCCGTCTGTGCTGACGTCACTCATATGTGAGGACTGACTTCCTGTTTGTTCCTGGAGACCTTTGGGCTTTAACTTTATTTCTGTACATTCAAGTGACCTAATGCCACATGGGAGCATGGCGGGTGGAGCCTAGTGCCTGGAAAGACATTGTCTCTTCTAATTTACAGAAACTTAACTCTTCTTTCCAGGCATGAGGGGAGGCATCCATTCCAAAACCTGAAGTTTCTTGTAGTTTCAGACCAGCAGCAGAACTTCTTGGACCTGTGGTCTGAAGTCCTCATGACAGGGGGAGCTTCATCTGTGAAGCAACACGACTCAGCTGCTCAGAATAAAGGTACTGGGAAACTGAGCTAAGAATGTAAATCACATGGATACTTCACCCTGTCCTCTTAACTAGTAAAGCAGCACTGCTTCACATTCTTCCCAGACCAGCCCAGACCAAGCTTGCATAAGTGCAGGGGACTGGAGCTCAGCACCATCAGTGAACACAGCAAATCAACAGGGCTTTTTGAGATTGATGTACATATAAAAAGATGGCTCCGCTTGTGGTAAAGTGTGTCCTAAAAAGCACATTATGGTTGAATTACTAACTTGGTCTTTTAAGCTTCCAGCTTGGATTTAGAAACAATTTAAATATATATATATTTCATCTCAACATTGGGCTGTGCAATCACGTTTTAAACTGCAGTAAATATAATTCCCTAAACATAGTGCTAGAATTGATGTCATTGTTACAGAAATATTGCATTCTGTGTAAAACACTAACTAGTCAGTTTAGTTACCCAAGTGTTCTGTCTGGCTCTCTAATATGTAGCTGTAGCAACCCAAAACAGATGCATGTGATAGGGCTTGAAGGAAATGGGGAGCAATGAAAAGACTCCTTACTGAAACAGAACTGAACTGGAGTTGATGGTGGGCAGAATGTACCCTTCACTTAACACTTCTTGCCCATTTATACCTGCAGATGTCGCTTTGGGGATTTTCGATGTACTTCTCACCGATAAGTCGTGTCCATCTTCTGTCCTTAAATGTGCACAAGCCTTATCGCTGCCCGTGGTATCACAGGAGTGGGTGATCCAGTGTCTAATCAATGGCGAGAGAGTTGGATACAACCAACATCCAAAATATAAACACAATTACATTGCAAGCTAAAAACACTCTCTCCACCATACTGTTACCATCCCATTCCCAACGGACCTGCTGCTCCCAGTATTGTGCATACTCTGTGTTTTAATGACATTTTAGAGAGTTTTAAATGTCTGTGTTTGTAATTGGAAATATGCATGGATAACTGTACATAGTTTTATTTGCTGGACTTTTATGATAAAAATAAATGGTGAATCTCTTGTCGTGGTCATTGATATTTCATCACTTGTGTCTTTGCTGCTGAAGGCCACTGTTCCCTGTGACCATGTTTAAATATTATAATTCAGTCCTCGGGAAAAATTTCCCAGAAGCCTGCTTATGTTATGTTTTGCTTTTTAAATTTTTGGCTCAGTAGTTGTTTCCAGTTCAGTCAGAAACAGGGCTGATATCTAGCATGAGAAGCCTTTATTTACATCTTCACTGAGATTTTCCACTATTTTATATTCCACACCAACTTAGTCAATCATCACAACAGCAGCACATCTTTCAGAATCCTATAATTCCAACCAATGGATATTAGCTGCATGGTATAGGAGTAAAGACCGAGAAATCAAACTCTAGTCTCCTGCAGATGTCCCAGTGGTCTGGTTCTAAAGTTGAAATTTTAATTAATCTAGGTATTACCATTGCTTTAGTATGAAGATCTGCCCCCTCTTCATTCATGAAAAGGGCATATTTACTCAGGTGTGGTAGGGAGTATGGGGTAGCATACGAAAATCGCATGTTCGTCCCATGCTGGAGCCCAGTGGCTGCCGTAGAGGCAAAGGGTGTGACCATGTTACACTACCACTAGCACGCTAGTCATATCACTAGTGCAGTACAGGCATGTCGGGACAAGAAAAGCCAAAAGCACGATATTAGGATGGTTGTGAGCGTCTGATTCTCTGGGAACAAGCAGGAAGGTCGATCCTCACATATGGGTAACGTCAGCACCGACAGAGCCCGCACAGAAACATCTCCCCAGCTTTCAGAGAAAGCCTTTGGGAGATGCACCACGCATGCATGGTCCCCTTCCCGCCCAAGGGTGCCATCTTGCCACAGTCTCCTTTTTCTGCAGAGCCCTAGGGATGATGTTCAGTTCCCCTGGGAAAAAGTAAGATTTTTTTTCTTTTTGTCGAATTTGCATACCGGTTCCTTCCAAAGCCAGCTCGCCTTGGCATTGCTCTTTGGGTTCATTCATTTGTTTCTCTCTTTTTTTTTTTTTTTTGAAATCGAGATGTTCCTCAATCAGCGTTCACACCCTTTTTCAGCCGAAGGCCTCAGACTGCTGTTGAGCGGTGGGGACCCTCTTTTTCCGATGCCCTCCAATAGCTTCAAGAAGTACGACTGCTGCCTCTGGAGACTCGGCCTGGAGCATAATGACTCAGACAGCGAACTCTGAAGAACTATGACCTCAAAGGCCTTAAAAAGCCATCATCAATAGCACAAAAAATTTTTCAGAAGTCCAACTCCGTCCCAGAGTCTTCGGCAATACCATGCTCCAGGGCCCCCTCTGATACCTTGGTGCCCCACGAAGCCAGAGCCTCTTTGCAGTCCCATAGCCACGGTTCCTCCGAGCAGAAATCCCCAGAGGTAGAGTACAAGAAGAAACCCTCGGAGGATGGGTCCTGGAAGAAGGAGAAATCCCACCCTAGGCCCCAACAATTTATTTATTTACGTTTCTTATATACCACGCTATTAAGATCAGTGCGGTTTACAGCGAACAGAACGATAGTGCACTTGTGAGAACACATAGTGCTTACAATGAACAGGGTAATAACATAGTTTACAGTGAAACAGAACAATAGTATAATGTAACAAAAACACATTGTGCTTACAGTGAACCATGAACGGGGTAATAACATGGGTAAGAACTTGGGTGAAAACTATCTACAGATCATTTACAAAGTTCAAAGTATTCATATTGAGTAGGCTAGATGGAAACATAGGTTTAAGCCCGGGGAGGCATTGATTAACCATTCTCCAGTAGGGTTAAAGTATTGGGGCAGATGTGGAAGGAGGTCGTGGGGCCTATTGCATGATTCCCTTGGTTGTCTTCTGGGTAATGTTTTTGGAATAGGTGGTATTTTATGGCTTTTCTGAATGATGTAAGGCTCGTGATAGATCTAATTTCAGAGGGGAGGATGTTCCAGGCATGAGTCCGCAGAGTCGGGGCAGGAATGACCCTCCAAGCTAAACCCGCAAGGAGTGGTCAGCACTTGCTGACCGGCCTCGGACCTCCAAGGCCATCCTCATCGAGGACTCCCCCTCAACAGTACTGACGCCAGACCTGAAGTTCTTAGTACCCACATCGAAAGCTGCGAAGCCAACTGATATGGAGACCAGAATAGTGGCCTTAGAGAAAGTATATCTGCCCTCATGGCCATGCAGCAGGCGTTTGTCCAGCTCATCCAGTTCATCTGCCCAATGACAGGACCCTCAACATTGAGGGCTCCTTGGTCTCAAGAGATCCCCCGGCACCAGACTAGGTCCTGGTCCCAATCCTCGGTACACCAATCCTCTCCAGGAAGTGCCTACGCCTTGGACTACAAGTCATCCAGAGGTTGCGGACCACCTGGAGCGGACCTCGACTGAGGTGATCATGTGGCATCGGACTCATACTATGACTTCAAGTCCGAATGGGTGACCGAGGATAAAAAGTTCCCGGATACAAGGCAACAGAGATGTATCCTCGGACCAGTCTCCCCTGATGCCCCGACGCTGTTCCCCACCTGAGGTCGTCGCTTTCCTCGATTTTTGTGCGGGAAATGGCCAAGGGTCTCACTATCAAGACAGAGGCCGAGAAGGACCCATGCACCGAGAAATTGGAGATACTCCAATACGAGGCACCCCCTAAGGAAACGCTTCAGTACAGGTGCCCCCAATCCTCGACTGCCTCCTCCAGATATGGGAAATACCGGCATCTGTACCAACTGTCAGGCAGATTAATGCCATGTACCAGGTATGCCAAAGCCCTGTGTTTTCAGAAGACCCAGCTCCCCCACAACTGAATGGTCATGGAGTCAGCCATGCACCGGCTCAAAAGCCAAAAATCTCATTCGTCTGTGCCACCCAGCAGGGAGGCCCGAACCCTCGATGCCCTAGGCTGGAAGGCTTTTTAGGGCTCGATGCTAACTTACTGGATCCAGTCCTATCAGCTCTATATTGGCATGTACCTGAAGGAACTGTTGAAGGAGCTCAGTGGATTTTCGATAGAACTCGATGGGGAACCCCTACAGAGGTTTAAGACCCTGATCTCAGCAGTAAAAAAAAATTGCTTAAAGGTTTTGGCTCTAGCGGCCTCCAATGCTTTGAGTCTTTGGTCATGGTGGTCGCTGCAGGCAACAAAGCATGACGCCAAGCATGGCTGCAGTCCTCTGACTTAGAGCAATGGGTGCAGGACAAACTGACATCTCCTGCATAGGAGAGAACCTATTTGGAAAAACCCATTGCAGACAAGGCTGCAGAGATAGAAACAAAGTTCCTAACGAGAATCGGGCTCTCGAAGAAGACCTCGGTGCAACCCCAGAAGAAAGCCCCGAGGATGAAGCCCTTCTTCCTGAGCAAGAAGGGGGGGGGGGGGGGTTTGGTGGTACACCGCATTTCCAGGCCGCATCAGCCCTTCAACAGGACCAACAACAAAAAGGCCAGGGACATGGTCCACAAAAGCAAAAGATTCCGAAGTACCAAATGCTGGCCCCGGCCCAGCCTGGGGGGAGCTTTTGACTGCCCAGGTGTGACCTCCCCCCCCGCCCAGGTGTGACCTCTGCAGCCCACAGGGGGGCGCCTAGCCCTGTTTACCCACAGGTAAACAGTCATCACCACCGATACTTGGGTGTTACAAGTGGTCAGGGAGGGCTACCTCCTCCACCTACAGCAGGAGCCACCCTCATACTTCCTGGGAGAGCCCACCAGACCTCTCCTTCACCAGACCCTGCTTCTCAGTGAGATAGCAGGCCCAATCCAGGACAAGCCGGTGGAGCCCATCCTGAAACATCTCTGGGGCACAGGCTTCTACTCCAGGTATTTCTTCATCCCCCAAGAGGATAGGAGGCCCTCGACTCCATCCTGGACCTGCAAGAACTCAATAGGTTTCTTGTCAGGGAGAAGTTCATGCTGCTCTCCCTTGGAACACTGCTGCCATTCCTCCAGCAGGGAGATTGTCTGCTCCTTAGACCTAAAGGATGCTTACACATGCATCTTAATCCATCCCAGCCACAGAAAATACTTCCGGTTCATGGTGGGGGGGACAACACTATCAATACAGGGGGCTGCCCTTTAGTCTGGCCTTGACGCCAAGGGTCTTCACAAAGTGCTTTGCCATGGTCGCAGCCCACCTCCGGCTTCATCTTCCCTTATCTGGATGACTGGTTCATAAAGCGGGACATAACTACTGAGGCATAATGCGCCACTGGGCACACCATAAATGCCCTGCAGAACCTGGAGTTTGTCATAAAGCACCCCGAGTCTCGCCTCACTCCGGCCTAGCATCTAGCGTTCATAGGGGAGCAACTAGATACCATCCAGGCGAAAGCCTTCCTCCCTCAGGACATTGGCCACAGAGGCGCACAGAGGCTGGATGCTACCCGCCCAGCTTCTACTCCACCTGTTGGGACACATGGTCTCTACAGTTCATGTGACCCCCATATGCACGCCTGCACATGAGGTCAGCCTAGTGGTGCCTCAGCTCTGTGAACACAAGACACAGGCAGGTTCAGGGACAGAGTGAAAGTGACCCATCAGTTGGTGGACTCCCTCAGATGGTGGAAGAGTCCATGTCACCTTCAAGCCAGGATGCCCTTCCAGGCACCTCCCTCCAGAGGGCCCTCACCACGGACGCCTCCCTACTAGTCTGGGGAGCGCATTGCGAGGGCCTCCAGATGCAAGGCTGCTGGTCCCAAGAGGAATCCCAGTTACAAATGAACCTGCTAGAGCTCCTGGCGTTATTCCTTTCTCTCTTAGCCTTCTAGCACCAGCTACAGCACCATCCAGTGCTGATCCAGACCAACAACCACGTTGCAATGTTCTACATGAAAAAACAAGGGGGAACAGGGTCATACCTCCTCTGCCAGGAGGCAGTAGCCCTCTGCACCTATGCGGCACACAGGGAGATGCTCCTAAGGGCGGTTTACCTCCTGGGCCAGGACAATGCCCTGGCGGACAAACCGAGCACAATCCTCCAGCCGCATGAGTGGCACCTGGATTCAGTAGTAGCCTCTTGGCTGTTTAGTCTCTGGGGCTGCCCTCAATGGACCTGTTTACCAGCCAGACAATGCGCAGTTGCCCCGATTCTGCTCTCGGCATCCGCACCCATCCCAGGTGGCTGTGGATAAGTTCCTCATCCAATGGATGGAAGGCCTCCTTGTATGCCTTCTCACCAACACTGCTGATTGCCAAGACTTCTGTGTTCAGGCTACCAGAGTGCTGGTTCTCTGCTGGACACCTGGGTCTTGCGAGAGTCAGTAGGGACTCAACTGCTGCTGATCATGGTTCACTCTTTGCAGGGTGCTGTGACATTTTTACAGGTTCTCAGTAGCCTGTAGCTGGGAAGTCCCATATGTGAGGACCGACTTCCTGCTTGTTCCTGAAGAAAGCTTAGTTACTCACCTGTAACAGGTGTTTCTCCAGGGACAGCAAGAATCAGTCTCTCAACCCTCCCTCCTCCTCTTGGAGTTGCTGATTTACCGTATTTTATTTTTTCCTTGGCCTTCTTAGTTATGTCATTTGACTGAGGCAAGATGGCACCCTTGAGCGGGAAGGGGACCACACATGGCGTGGTGCATCTCCCAAAGACTTTCTTTGAAATCTGGGGAGATGCTTCTGCCTGGCTCTGTAGATGCCAGTGTCACCCATATGTGAGGACTGATTCCTGCTGTCCCCAGAAAACACCTGTTACAGGTGAGTAACTACGCTTTCACTGTGGACAGTAAAAAATATGGCCCAAGCGCATCTATAGAAAGGTAACATATGGCCAGCTCAGAAAAGAGAGGGTGACAGAGAATGGGCCCAACTGCCTTCACAGCTCAGAACATAAGATATGCCATACTGGGTCAGACCAAGGTCCATCAAGCCCAGTATTCTGTTTCCAACAGTGGCCAATCTAGGTCATACGTACCTAGCAGTTTCCCCAAGGGACACAGGTTCCACAATGCTTGTATTGGTTCAAGCATTGATATCCTGGGTCCCTTCTTAATAATGGTTTATGGACCTTTCCTCCAGGAACTTGTCCAAACCTTTTTTAAACCCAGCTACACTAACAGCCTTTACTACATCCTCCGGTAACAAATTCCAGAGTTTGATTACACATTGAGTGAAAAAATATTTTCTTTTATTAGTCTTAAATAGTTTACCCTGTAGCTTCATTGCATGTCCCCTAGTCTTTCTATATTCTGATAAGGTAAACAATCGATCTACGTTTACCCGTTCCACTCCGTTCATTAATTTATAGACTTCTATCATATCTCCCCTCAGCCGTCTCTTTTCCAGGTTAAAGAGCCCCAACCTTTTTAGCCTTTCTTCATAGGAGTAGCCTTCCATCCCCTTTACCATTTTGGTGGCTCTTCTCTGAACCTTTTCTAAAATCGCTATATCCTTTTTAAGATACGGCGACCAGAATTGCACACAATATTCAAGGTGCGGTCTCACCATGGAACGATATAGAGGCATTATAATATCTTTTGTTTTATTTTCCATTCCTTTCCTTATCATTCCTAGCATTCTATTTGCTCTCTTGGCCGCCGCTGCACACTGGGCCGAGGGTTTTAACATGGTATCTACAATGACGCCTAAATCGTTTTCCAGGGTGGTGGTTCCTAATGTGGAACCTTGCATCGTGTAACCATAGTTTGGGTTGTTCTTCCCTAGGTGCATAACCTTGCACTTGTCCACATTAAATTTCATCTGCCATTTTGATGCCCAGTCTTCCAATTTATCAAGATCCTCTTGCAATTTTCCACAATTCTCCTGGGTTTTAACAACTTTAAATAGTTTTGTGTCATCTGCAAATTTGATAACCTCACTCGTTATTCCACTTTCCAGGTCATTTATGAATATGTCAAAAAGCAGCGGACCCAGCACAGATCCCTGGGGTATACCACTATTCACCTTTCTCCATTGGGAAAATTGGCCATTTAGCCCTACCCTCTGCTTTCTATCTTTTAACCAGTTCCTGATCCACAGTAGTACACTGCCTCCTATCCCATGACTCTTTAGTTTTGCCAAAAGTCTCTCATGAGGGACCTTGTCAAAGGCTTTCTGAAAGTCCAGATACACAATATCAACCGACTCACCTTTGTCCACCTGTTTATTCACTCCTTCAAAAAAACATAACAGATTAGTAAAACAAGATCTTCCTTGTCTAAAGCCATGTTGGCTGTCTCCCATTAGGTTGTGACTATCTACATGCTGAGTAATTTTATTCTTTATGATGGTTTCTACCATTTTTCCCGGTACTGATGTCAGGCTCACCGGTCTGTAGTTTCCCGGATCACCCCTCGAACCCTTTTTAAAAATTGGTGTTACATTGGCGATCCTCCAATCCTCAGGTATTAGAGATGATTTTAATGATAGTTCACAGATTACTGATAACAGGTCTGCAATCTCAAATTTCAGTTCTTTCAACACCCTTGGATGTATACCATCCAGCCCAGGTGATTTGCTACTCTTCAGTTTATCTAATAGTTGTAAGACATCTTCCCGATGTATCGATATTTCCTTCAGTTCTTCCACACCTTTAAATACCACTTCAGTCATGGGTAACATCCCTACATCTTCCTCAGTAAAGACCGAAGCAAAGAATTCATTCAGTCTCTCCGCTATCGCCTTGTCGCCTCTTAGTGCTCCTTTAACCCCTTTATCATCTAATGGACCAACTGACTGTCTCACAGGGAGGTTTTTTGCTACGAATGTACTTGAAAAGGTCTTTATTTCGCGTTTTTGCTTCCGCAGCAAGCTTCTTCTCAAATTCTCTCTTTGCCTGCCTTATCAATGCCTTGCATTTGACTTGCCAGTGCTTGTGCTGTTTCCAGGTTTCATCGTTTGGCTCTTTTTTTCCGTTTCCTGAAAGATGCTTTTTTGGCAACAACAGCCTCTCTGACCTCACCTTTAAACCATGCTGGCAGTTTTTTGGACTTCCTTCCACTTTTCTTAAAGCGTGGAATAAAGCTGGTCTGGGCTTCCAAGATAGTATTTTTCAACAACACCCAAGCTTGATGTACATCTTTAACCTTTGCAACTGCTCCTTTTAGTTTTTTCTTAACTGTTTTCCCTCATTTTATCATAGTCTCCCTTTCGAAAGTTAAAGGGTAGTACTGTGGATTTCCTTACTATCCCTCCTCCACTAATTAAATCAAAGGTGATCATGCTATGATCACTATTGCCAAGTGGCCCCAACACCCTTATCTCTTGCACTACATCTGGTGTTCCACTAAGGACTAGGTCTAATATTGCTTCCCCCTCTGGTCGGTTCATGAACCAGCTGCTCCAAGAAGCAGTCATTTATTTCATCTAGGAACTTTATCTCCCTAGCATGTCCTGTTGTGACACTGACCCAGTCGATGCCGGGGTAATTGAAATCACCCATTATTACTGCACTGTAACGTTTGCTAGCTTCCTTGATTTCTTTGAGCATTTCATTATCCATTTGTTCATTCTGGCCAGGTGGACGATAATACACCCCCACTGCCATCGCCTTCCCCTTTTTACATGGAATTTCAATCCATAGAGATTCTACAGCAAATTTTGTTTCTTGCAAAACTTTAATCCTTTTTGACTCAATGCCCTCTCTAACATAGAGCGCAACCCCTCCACCAATTTGATCAGCTCTATCATTACGATATAGTTTGTACCCAGGTATCACAGTGTCCCACTGGTTGTCCTCCTTCCACCATGTCTCTGATATTCCAATCATATCTAACCTCTCGTTTAGTGCTATATATTCTAACTCTCCCATCTTGTTTTGTAGACTTCTAGCATTTGCATACAAGCATTTTAGAGACTGTATTTTATTCATATTAATTTGGCTATTGGTAGACATGGGTAATTTGGGATCTTTAAGTTCTGTCTGCTCCATACTCGAGGGCATTTGGGCTACTTTACTCTTTTTTGGAACCTCTCTGCTTTTTGTAGTATCCTTCAAGGATACATTCTTCCGAACCATGCGCTCTTGGGCGACTGTCGGCTTTCCCCTATTATCTAGTTTAAAAGCTGCTCTATCTCCTTTTTAAAGGTTAATGCCAGCAGCCTGGTTCCATCCCGGTTAAGGTGAAGCCCATCCCTTCGGAAGAGCCCCTCCTTTCCCCAGAATGTTCCCCAGTTCCTAACAAATCCAAACCCCTCATCTCTGCACCATTGTCTCATCCATGCATTGAGACTCCGGAGCTCTGCCTGCCTTTTGGGTCCTGCGCGTGGAACGGGAAGCATTTCGGAAAACGCTACCCTGGAAGTTCTGGATTTCAACTTCCTACCTAAAAGCCTAAATTTAGCTTCCAGAACCTCCCTACCACATTTTCCTATGTCATTGGTACCGACATGTACCAAGACAGCAGACTCCTCCCCAGCACTATCTAAGACCTTATCTAGGTGGCGTGTGAGGTCCGCTACCTTCGCACCAGGCAGGCATGTTACCAGGCGATCCTCACGTCCACCAGCCACCCAGCTATCTACATGCCTAATGATCGAATCACCAACTATAACTGCTGTCCTAACCCTTTCCTCATGGGCACTTGGCCCTGGAGAAACCTCGGTGCGAGAGGGGTTTACATCACCTGGAGGACAGGTCCTAGTTACAGGATCACTTCCTGCCACACCAGGGTGATGCTCTCCTGTCACGTGACCTCTCTCCTCCATGGCAACAAGGATGCTGCCAGACTGGAGGTGGGACTTCAGGACTATATCCCTGTAGGTCTGTAGGAACATAGGGGCTAAGTACAAGAGAGTGGGGTAGGCAAATTAACAAAGCAAAAACAAGCAGAGAGGATATACCGAGTCGGTAACTGTAGGATGGATATAGGATACAAATGTGGCATCTGGAGATGCAGAGCCCCATGTATGGGATCAGATAGGATGTCCACAGTACCCATAATGGGGGGGGGGGGGCTGATATGGACCCCCACATTCTGAGGCACAAAGCGTGGCTGTTCACCTAGGCTGCGGGGAACTCGATACAAGGCCTCTGGTGAGGTTGGGGGTGTGGACTCCAGCTCATTTCACCCTTTCATCATAGTTTGGGCTGCATCTTAGCCATTGTGTGGTAAGACTAAGCACAATCAGCACACACATCAGGGCAGTATGATCATGGGGGCCATAGCATCCCTATGACCCACCATATAGAACACCCGTCGCTAAAGGGAGAGAAGAGGTCACATCCATCCATCCACCCACAGAAGGCACCCATGCCCCTGGGAGGGGCTCTGGGAGTATACCACATGGAGGTATTGAATCCCACACGGCCCCCAGGCTGAGCACCCCAGCTGTCATGGACACACCAGATCTGGGATGATTGAAAGAGCCCCTCAAGTTCATGGATAGCTGCAACACCTTGGCAAGGGAGCCAGAAACATAAGTCATGTGGTCTTTTTGTGCCGTCCTATTTCTATCTAGTCTGTCCTTCCATAGCCCGGCAGAGGACACCAATCAAGTTCAACACTGGCGGCCCACATTCAGTTATACAAGTATCATGCTGCTGCTCAAAGCTGGTAGGCCTCAGCCACATGCTCCCTTAGGGTGAGGGACCATCATCCCAAAGATTCATGGGCCACATGGCAGCAGTATGCCCCCCCCCCCCAGGTGCATGTATTCACTGGCACATGCACCCCAATGCAGAGGGGTCAGATGGCTCCTGTACTGCCACAAGGTCATTTCACCATGAAGAGTACACCAAGTTTGCATGCCCCTCCGCCTCTCTGTACTCTGCTGGCTCCAGCTCTGCCTCTGAATCCAGGACAGACTAGCACCAGAGTACAGGTCCCATCTCCTGACACCTCCACAGCACACGCCACCAGCAGCCCTCTGAAACCAATTCAATGCATCTACAGCTGTGAACAGCAGTCCATCAGGACAGCTTTTGCTGTGTTCATGGATGTTTTCCCACTGTCCTGTAGGCCCTGGTGTTTCAGGCTGATGTGTTCCACTTCCACATCAGCTGTACCATTCAGCACCCCCAAAACAATGGCCTAGGTGTGTGCCTTGGTATTCAACTCACACCTCCTAATAGCCCCCTATTGTTCCAATGTGGGTCATGGGATAGGGAGGATTTTGGGACCACCACTCCAGCAGCATCTTTGCCCCCAACCTCAGAGGTTGGGGAGATTTCTCTAGTTAGAGGATGGCAAGTCCACTGTGGTCACCTCTGCCACAGGGAGGAAATTCCCAGACTAATTTCTCAGATTGTCAAGGAACTCTGTATCCCCAACGCCACCAACCCCAACCAACCTTCTACAGCCGATCCAATTCTGGCAGTCATCAAGCGGCCAGTTCAAGCCCTTCCATTTCCTGCAGAGCTCCAACAAATGGTTGTGGAAGAATGGAATCTCCAAAGGTTCCCCTCAAGCAGGTTTGGTGGCTGGGCCACATTTACTCTGGCTTATCTGTGGACTTAGATAAATGGTTGCATTTTCCTAAAGTGGATGCCCTCATCATTGCTGTCACCAAATGTACCACTATGCCTGTAGAGGGCAGAGCGACTGTGACCTGCAAGACTGAAGGCCTCCTCAAGACAGCTTTCTCTACATCCTCCCTTGTGCTCCAAACATCAACATACAGTGGTCTAGGGGCTAGTGTCCTCCTCCACTGGATCAAGTTGTTAGCAGAGGAAGATAACTTTGCCGACCTCGAATCCCTGGCAACCTTCCTGGCAGACACATTCTATGATCTACTGCACCTTTCTGCCCAGAGCATAGCTGCCATCACGGAGGCAAGCCGTTTGGCTCTGGCTCCATAGCTGGTTGGCTGATGTCGATTCTGAAGGACGCTTAGCCAAACTCCTCTTTAAGGGGGGTCTGCTATTTGGCACTGATCTCAGAGAGACTAAGCCTCAGCACTTTCCTGAAGATGAGCCCTGAAGCTCTTCTAAGCGGTCTTCGTCCTACTCTGGCACAGCCTCTTCCTGGTTAAAGTTTTGTGACTCCCAAAAGTATCAGCCTGGCAAGCAGAGCTCTGCCCCAGCCAGACTGTTGACCCAGTTCAACTCCTTTCGGGGAGGCTGTTGACCTTATGCTCAGGGGACAGCAGGTGGCAAGTCCATCCAACATTCTTCTATTTGACAGAGTAGGGGGATGATTTGCCCCTCCCGCTGGTGGGAGGCCGCCTTTGCCATTTCTACCACTAATGGGCCCTACTAACCACAGATCACTGGGTTGTCAACCTAATACAGCACGGATATGTTGTCTAATGTACCAGACCCATCAAGGATGCCTTTACCTCCCCCTGCGGGTTCCCCATCAAACAGGTGGTGGTTTGCATCACTCTTCAATGCTTCTTACATCTGCAGCAATTGTTCCTGTACCACTGGCAGAAAGAGGCCAAGGTTGTTAATCCATTTACTTCATTGTCGGACTGATTCTCTCATCTCATTCTCGATCTCCAGGGTGCCATTCACAGGTTTCGCATGGAGACCCTCCATTCCATCATCCAAGCTGTCAGTATAGGAGACTTTCTTACTTCCTTGCATCTGGCTGAGGCCTACATTTCCATTCGAGAGGATTAGCAGCAGTTCCTAAGATTTGCATCCTCTGGTCTCATTTCCAGTTTTCCACCCTGCCCTTCAGGCTTGCAACAGCTCCATGCACCTCCAAAGTTATGGTGGTAGTGGTGACAGTGGCGTCCGCCTTATCTGGATGAGTAGCTTATTAGAGTCAAGTCCTACCACGAGGCAAAGAGCGCCCTGGGTCACATAATCCAGCTCCTTGAGCAGCTCAGCTGGGTGGTCAACCGCAGCAAGAGCTGCCTCACACTGTCTCAGATGCTGGAATTTCTCAGAGCATGGTTTGACACCCAGAGCAGCCAAATCTTCCTCACTCGGGAACAGTGGACCAAATTCCAGGGTCAGCTGTGCCATTTTCTAGTGATTCCCATTCCCACAGCCTGGGATTATTTGCAGGTTTTAGGCATCATGGTTGCAACCTTGTGCCATGGGTGTGGGCTCACATGTATCCTCTTGAGCTCACTCTCCTTTCTCCATGAATAAGCAGGAAGTCAGTCCTCACATATGGGTGATGTCAGCACCGACAGAGCCCTCGTGGAAGCATCACTCGAACTTTCAAAGAAAGCCTTTGGGACATGCCATCACGCATGCGTGGTCCCCTTCCCGCCCAAGGGTGCCATCTTGCTCAGTCTCCTTTTTTCCATGGAGCCCTTCAGACGTTTGTCTGACTTGTACCCCGGAAAAAGTTGATTTTTCCCTCCAAATTTCTTACTCGTCTCTGGTCTCGCATCGGTACTCTTCCTGCCTACCGACCTCGTTGCCTCAGCGTTGAGTTCAGTCTATTTTTGTAGTTTTTGTTCTTTTCCTAGCGTCTTCGCGCCTTTTTTCTACACTGGCAGTTCGGAGAGTCTTCGACCTCGCAGGGGTACTTTTTCCCCCCATGGCTACCAGTGGCTTTAAGAAGTGTGATCGGTGCTTCAAAATCATGTCTTTGACCGACACACATGACTGCTGTCTCCGCTGCCTCGGGCCAGACCATGACCCAGCAGCCTGCAGCCTCTAAGAGGATGTCCAGTAAGGCCCTCGAGCTGCCAGCAGCAGCATAAATTTTTCTCCAAGCCCCCGGTGCCTCCAAAGGCCAGGGTCTCGTCTGAGGCCCAAACATCTCGGGTGGAGCCTTCCGAACCAGGGCCTCATTGTAGGTCCTCAGAAAGGGAGTCTCCCTCGAGGGAATCCATGAAGAAGAAGAATCCTTCAACAGCTGTGTCCTTGGATGGTTCCGACCGGCCAGGTGCTCCCCAAGCCTGGTCTCGCAGTCTGAGATGCTCGTCTGAGAAGGAGCGGCCTGCAATGGTCCCCCGGAAAGATCTGACCGCGGACCAGCCTTGGTCCCCAGACACTATCCTTTTTGAGGATTCCCCTTTGGGGAGCCTGAGTCAGTCCCAAGTCCCTTGGTGCCCGCGCACAAAGGCTGTGGAGCCTTCTGGTCTGGAGTCCAGAATGGCAGCCCTGGAGTGCAGTTTGTCTGCCTTCATGGACCCAGCAGCTGGCACTGTTGTCCGGCATGACCGGTTCATCTACCCCAACCACTGGGCCCTTGACATCCAAGACAGTGCAGATCCTCAAGGTCCTTAGGCACTGAGTTGATCCTCTGCCGAGATTGCGATCCAGGTCCCGCTCAATGAGACCATGGTCATCCCTGGCAAATTTACCAGGTACCAGCCACAGGGCATCGGGGGCCCCCGAGGCCTGCAGAGCAACCCTCCTACGAGTCCTCTATGGACTACGCCGAGTGGGAGACAGAGGACAAGGAGTCCCCCGATACTTGTCACCACCGCAAAGTCCCATCTGACTTTCCCATCTTGGAACCTCAACAGCAGTCCCTGCCCAAGGATATGGGTCTCCTTGATTTTGTCAAGGACATGTCTAAGGCCCTGGCATTCCCAACAGAGAAGGACCCTCAGGTGGATGAGTTGGAAATCCAATAATACAAGGCCCCTCCACGGGAATCTCTCACGGTGCCTATCCCTCCCATCCTGGAATGGCTGATGCTCCAAATGTGGGAGACACCGGCTTTGTTGTTGGTGGTGAGCAAAACGGCTCAACTCTATGTATGGAGCCTGGGCTTCCAAAATCACAGCTGCTGCATAACTCCATGGTGGTGGAGTCGGCCATGTGTCAGCTGAAAATCGAGAAGACGCACTCCTCGGTGCCCCCTGGCAGGGAGGCCCATACCCTGAAGGCCGTCAGGAGAAAGTGCTACCAGGGCTCAATGCTCATCGGCTGCATCCAGGCCTACCAGTTGTACATGGGCATGTACCTAAGAGACCTGGTGAAGGAATTCACCAGGTTCTCAGCTGGTCTCTCCGAGGAACCTTTGCAGCGGTTCAAGAACCTAGCCAAAGCAGTCCATGAATGCTCCAAATTCATGTCTCGAGCGGCCTATGATGGGTTCGAGTCGGCGGCTCGAGTAGCAGCGGCTGGCAATGGTGCATGCCGCCAAGCTTGGCTACAGTTGTCCGACCTCAAGCAATGGGTTCAAGACAAATTGGTCGATGTCCCCTGCCAAGTGGAGAATCTCTTTGGCAAACCCATGACTGACAAGGCTGCCGAGCTGGAGACAGAGTTCATGAGGAGGACCAGGCTCTCGAAAAAGACCACTGCCCCTCCCCGACAGATGGACTCAGGTAAAAAGTCCTTCTACCGGAGGAAAGGAGCTGCTTACAGAAACTACCCACCTTGCCCGGCCTCCCCAGCTCCCCAACAGGTCAGCAGACCAAGGGATATGGGCATGGCCCATGTAAACAGAAGGCTCCAAAACCACAGGCACCAGCTCCAGCCCAGCCAGGGGGGAGTTATTGACTCCTTGAGCATAGCCTCTCTACTCCAAGTAGATCAACAGCCCACAGGGGGACGTCTGGCCCTCTATGCCCAGAGGTGGGTGACCATCACCACCAATTCCTGAGCATTCTTCTGAAGGAGTTGGCAGGTCTTCGAGGACAAAGCGGTGGAACCGGTTCCCCACCATCTCAAGGGCAAGGAGTTCTACACCAGGTACTTCCTCGTGCCAAAAAGGACAGGGGGCCTAAGGCCCATCCTCTTTCTGCACAACCTCAACAACATCATGGTGAGGGAGAAGTTCAAGATGCTCTTCCTTGAAACATTGCTGCTATACCTCTAGCAGGGAGACTGGCTATGCTCCTTAGACCTCAAGGATGCTTATACCCACATCCTCATCCACCCCAACCACAGGCAGTACCTGCAGTTCATAGTGGGGGGCAGGCACTTTCAATACAGGGTGCTCCCCTTCGGCTAGCCTCTGCCCCAAGAGTTTTCACGAAATGCCTGGCGGTCGTAGCTGCCTTCCTCTGGCTCCAGGGGGTCTTCGTCTTCCCCTACCTCTGACTGGCTCATAAAGGGCGGCACGGCCTCAGAGGTACAGCAGGCCACCACACGCACCATCCAAGTTTGCAACGCTTAGGCTTTGCCATAAACTATCCCAAGTCTCAACTTTTTCCAACGCAGTGTCTGGAGTTCTTTGGGGCAAGGATTGACACTCTCCAGTCGAGGGCTGTGTTGCCCAGGGACTGAGCCTATCGTCTCAGGACTCTGGCTTGGGACATACAGTATTGTCCCTCAGTGCCCGCTCTGCTTCTCCTGTGCCTCCTTGGGCCCATGGCCTCCACAGTCCACGTCACCCCAGATGCTCGCATCCACATGAGGGCAGCGCAGTGGTGTCTCCAGGACCAGTGGTCTCAGGCCACAGGCTGCCTCCGAGACAGAGTTTCTGTGATCTGCCAATTGGTGGAGTCCCTAGTCTGGTAGCAGTCACCCCAGCATCTCAAGGTGGGCATGCCTTTTCAGCCCCCAACCCCCTCAAGGGTTCTCACCATGGACAGCTCCCTGCTCGGCTGAAGAGCCCACTGCAGAAATCTCTGCACCCAGGGCAGCTGGTCATCCGACAAGAGCACCTAGCAGATCAACCTTGTGGAGCTCTGGGCTATACACCTAGCCCTGAGGGTCTTCTGCCACCATCTGCATCACTAGCCTGTGCTGGTCCAGACAGACAACCAGGTGGCGATGTTCTACATAAAAAAAACACGGGGGCATGGGGTTTCATACCCTTTATCGGGAGGCATTGGTCTTCTGCTCTTAAGCAGTCCAACAGGGTATCCTTCTGTGGGCAGTGTACCTGCCAGGCCAAGACAACCTGTTGGCCGATATGCGGCTGGACCCCAGGATAGCCAGTCAGCTTTTCGGGCTCTGGAGGGAACCTTTGATGGACCTGTTCGCCAGCCTGGACAACTTTGTTGCCCCGCTTCTGCTCCCGGCAGGCCCACTCCTCCAGGGTGGCAGCAGACGCGTTCCTGGTCTCATGGTGAGAAGGCCTTATGTACACCTTCCCTCCTACGCTGCTGATCGCCAAGACCTTGTTCAGGACCCTCTGCGACAAGCCTCACTTATCTTGATAGTGCCTCGGTGGCCCAGGCAATTGTGGTTCCTGCTGCTTCTACAGTTGACAGTGGAGACCCCATACCCTTGGAGACCACCCTGGAACTCATCTCAGGAGAGGGGGTCTCTCTCCTGCACCCCAACTTTGGGGTCCCTGTCGCTGACAGCGTGGCTGCTGAGAGGGTGACTCTGGCCCCTTTCAACCTTCTGGTTGAGGTGGAGGACATTCTGCTGGCCTCTTGCAAGGCCTCTACTAGGAAGGCTTACGCCCTCAAATAGCACAGGTTCTCCATTTGGTGTGCCGAAGACAGGGCTGATCCTTTCTCCTGCCTGGTGGCTCTGGTGTTACAGTACCTTGTTCAGCTCTCCCAGTCCAGGCTCCAGTTTTAACTCTGCCCGAGTGCAACTTAGTACCCTGGCAATGCACCACCATCCAATGGATGGTAAGCTGCTCTCGGTCCAACCATTGATGAACCGTTTCCTTCGGGGCCTGCTCTTATCAAAGGCCCCGGTTTGCTCTCCGGCAACCAAATGGGACCAACGTCGTGTTGGGGCAGCTCACTCACCCGCCCTTTGAACCTCTGGCTACCTGCTACCTCTCTTGGAAGGTGGCTTTCCTAGTTGCACATACCTCTGCTTGCAGAGTCAGCGAGCTTCAGGCCCTTGTAGCAGATGCACCCTATACCACGTTCTACAAGAACAGAGTGGTGCTTTCTATGCACCCCAAATTCCTGCCGAAGGTGGTATCGCCCTTCCATCTCAACCAGGAAGTGGTGTTCCCTACCTTACCTCACTCCAGTTGGGTGGAGACAGTCCTTCACACCTTGGACTGTAAGAGGGCCTTGTCCTTCTATATCCAAAGCACTCAGGGCCACCGCAAAGCTGCTCAGCTTTTCATTTCCTATGACCCTAGTAGGCTGGGGGAGGCAGTGACCAAGCGTATGCTGTCCACCTGGGTGGCAGACTCTACTGCCCTTGCTTATGAACAGGTGAGGCTCCCGCTTGGAAGGCTGTGTCACGGAGCACTGTGTCAGGGCCATGGCGGCTTCTGTGGCAAACTTGTGCTCCATCCCTGTGGTGGACATCTGCCGGGCCACTACCTGGTCTTCATTCCATACCTTCACAGCCCATTACTGCTTGGAAAGAGAGTCCTGATGGGACAGTGCCTTCGGCCAGGCTGTGCCCCGTAACCTTTCTGGAGTTTAGTCAACTCCTATCCTCCAATCCTTCTGTGTTCAGGGGTTACCGGAGTGCTGGTTTCATCGGATACAGGAGTCCTACTGTGGTCTGTGACCACAGACTCATTTGCTGCTGCTTGCGGCTCCCCATGAGGGAACCCTATTTTTGCTATGGGCTTTGGTAGCCTGTAGCTGGGGAGTCCCATCTGCGAGGACTGACCACCTGCTTGTTCCCAGAGAAAGCACAGTTAGTTGTAGCAGGTGTTCTCCAAGAACAGTAGAATCAGTCCTCACATATGGGTGATGTCTGCACCAATGGAGCCCTCGTGGAAGCATCCCCCCTAGCTTTCAAAGAAGGCCTTTTGGAGATGCCACCATGCATGCGTTGTCCCTTTCCCGCCCAAGGGTGCTAAATTGCTCAGTCTGATGACATAGCTCAAAGACAGCAAAAATAAAAGATGGTAAAGGAGATGGGGGGGATGCTTCCATGAAGGCTCCGTCTATGCCAATGTCACCCATCTCTAAAGACTGATTCCTGTTCCAGATGAGTAACTACGCTTTCTCGATGGTCTCTGTGTTCTCAGAACGATCAGGGTCTGTTCCCTTATTTGGTCCAACTCAGCCTGTATTGGTGGGCATCCTTCCGCAACATGCTGAAGGGTATGCCTCTTGCGACACAGTCTTGGATCTTCCTCACATCTCATGCCAGTCTGAAGGGCTGGGAACTTACTGCTTCAGGCCAATGGCTCAAGGGCTTTGAATGCCCCAAAAAAAGCTTGTTAGGCCATCAAAGGACTCTAAGCCCAGACTATCTGGTTAGCCTTGTTGTGGTTTCGGGACCTGCTGCATGGACAGGTGCTGCAAGTCTTGTCCAACAATGCAACAGCAGTAGCATACATCATACCAAGTGCCACAGGGTTGCCTGAGAGATGTCGCTCCTCTTCACTTGGGCTTATTGCACCTGCAGGCTCTCTCTGCCCAGCACATCGTCAGGGAGGACAATCTGGAGGCCAGTGTCCTCAGCTGTCACCTTCTCTATCCTGGTGAATGGGAACTTGCCCCTTGGGCCTTTGCCTGCTTTGTCAGCCGCTGGGGGGGGGGGGGCTCTAGGAATGAATTTCATGGCGACAAAGAGCAATGCCAAAGCTACCACCTTTTCAGCTGTCACCAGGAGACAGGGTCCAGCGATCTGAACACACTCATCCAACCCTGGTCCCCCAACCATCCACCTCTGTGTTACTGCCCTGGGCCATGATTCTCTGTCCCCTGAGCAGATCGAGAAGCACCCCCTTCTCCTCGGTCTGGTGGCTCCAGATTGGCCTTGTTGCCTGGGGTACATGGAACTGGTGCAGTTCCTGGATGCCTCGCTGCTGCATCTTGGAGCCCGTTGGGAACTCCTCAGACAGGGACCCATCCTCATGGAGGATCCTGCTCATACTCAATCAAAAAACTCACTCCATACAAACAAAAAATTCTTCAGATGTTGAACGATAAATAAACAAAAAATACTTCAGATGTTGAATGATAAAAAAACACCTACTACAAGAAGGTTTCAGCAGCATGGGCTAGTGGCAAAACTGATATAAAATCAGTGCCAACATACACCTGCCCAATCACATCAATGACCTCCTCATAGTACCCAACTCAAGACTGCCACTGGCAGCGAAAAAACGCACAAAACATTCAAAACATTCTTCACTGCACTGGACACAGACTCAGCACCCCGATGTCTCCATCCAGAGCTCTTTAAATGTTTTGCGAGAACTCGCTTCCTCAGGGGAAACCAACTGAAACAGAACAAACATTGTATCACCACCATACCACACTATCACATTATCAAACAGCCACAAGTCATCATAGTCTAGAAAAGTACTTACCCTCCAAACATAACGGCCAAATGGTGGTGCATAGATTAAGAAAGTGTACTTCATGTGAGTCAGAATGTGTAGTCTTTGGGATTATGTGTCCTTGTCATTTGTTGTACATTGGCAGTACTTGTAGGCCTTTTCGGAAACGTATAATAGAGCATAGAAGCAGGTTGAAATGTCAGGTTTGGGAGGCACCTCTGGTACAACATTGTAGTTTGCATAATCACTGTTTCTCTGATTTGTGATGCTTTTGTATAGACCAAGTGGTTGTTTGGAGAGCGGGTAGATCACGTGCTCAGTGTGTGGTGTTGTGTGAACGTTGGATTTTTTGTGCATGGACAGGTAACCCCTGAGGGTTTGAACTCGCAAATAGATTGGAGTGTGTGTTTGTGATTGGTTGGTTGAGAGTAGTAGGAGGGGTTTAGGTCTGGGGAATCCCTCTTACGTCATTAGGCTGGCGTTTTAAGAATGGGTGGGAAATAGGTAGGACGCATGCGTGGCATCCTCTGGACAGTTTGTTGAAGGTGGCTGATCTGAGGGCTGCTTTGTGTTTGATTCAGCCGTTATGTTTGGAGGGTAAGTACTTTTCTATACTATGATGACTTGTGGCTGTTTGATAGTGTGGTGATAGGATGTTTGTTCTGTTTCAGTTGGTTTCCCCTGAGGAAGCGAGTTTTCTCACGAAACGTTTAAAGAGCTCTGGATGGAGACGTCGGGGTGCTGAGTCTGTGCCCAGTGCAGTGAAGAATGTTTTGAATGTTTTGTGAGGTTTTTTTCGCTGCCAGTGGCAGTCTTGAGTTGGGTACTATGAGAAGGTCATTGATGTGATTGGGCAGGTGTATGTTGGCAATGATTTTATATCGGTTTTGCCACTAGCCTGTGCTGCTGAGAACTTCTTGTAGTAGGTGTTTATCATTCAACATCTAAAGAATTTTTTGTTTGTATGAAGTGAGTTTTTTGATTTAGTTTATATACACTCTTGAACTTGACCAGATATTGTGGATTTACCCTTTTTGCTTTATGACATAGCTCTTGAAAGGCACTGACTATTCTGCTGCTGTGGTGATTACATTGCTCAAAGCCTGCTGGAGGTCTGTCTCCATGACTTACACCCAGTTATGGCTTCTCTTCATGAGATGGTGTAGACATTACATTTACCCATGGCAGGCTATGCTGCCTTCCATTCTCTTTCCTTCAGGATGGCCTTTACAAGGGCCTTGCATGGAATTTTCTGAAGGCACAAGTAGTGGCTCTTTCTAACTTTGGCCCTGTGGCAGTTTGCTCACTGGCCGTTCATTGTGATGTCAGTAATTTCTCCAGGGGGCCCGGGCTCTATGCCCCTGGTACATCTCATGGTGTCTTCTTGGGATTGTAGACTTGTTCTCTGCTCATGTGTACCCCTTTTGAACCTCTCTCAAGACTGTTTCTGATTGCCATTACCTCAGCTAGACATATTTGAGTTGCAGGCTTTTTTGTGCCATGACCCCTTTCTGACATTTTCACCTGAGGGTGTCACTCTGGAGCCCGTATCTTCCTTTTTAGCAAAGGCTCTTCCCTTTTTCCATGTTAACCAGGTTCTATCCTTGTCTCTTTTCTCATGAACAGTGTACCAGCTTGGACAAAGGTCTTTTCTACGTGGATGGCTGGCTGGCATGCCCTGCTGGGATACTTGGAGGTTATAAACCCCTTTCGTCTCTCTGATCATCTTTTTGTTCTGTTTTCTGGACCCTGTAAGGGTCATGTGGTCTCAAAGGCCACTCTAGGCAGATTGGTGAAACTGTGGTTTCTGCTTACATCTTAAATGGTCAGCCTGGGACTTGAGGCTCATTTCAATACAAGCTCAGACAGCTTGGTGAATGGAGTCTGCTTTAGTGTAGCCCTTGGACATCTATTGGGCAGCAACTTGATCATCCTTGGCTACCTTTGCATGTCACTATCATCTGGACCATAATGAGCATGAGCAGCCACCTGGTTTTGTTAGAGTGTGTTATCTGCTGCGCTCTTGTCTCACCCAGAGATGGAGTAGTTTGGTACATCCCACTTATCTGGACTGGTCTAGCAGGATGACCTGGAAGGTGAAATTTTACTTACCATTAATTTCCTGTCCTGCTGGACCAGTGTGAGGATTCACACTTGGTCTTGCAGTCTGTGTATATTGTGCTCACAGCATCTTCTGTACATAGTTCTTCATGGGCTGGGGTCCCTTAGTGGGGTTTTATGCCTTGATTTCTTGTTATGAGTAGTACTGAGGGAGGTGCACAACCCTGAGGTGGAGGACTGAACTGTCGTCACTCAAGGAACTACAATTACCAGGTAAGTAATTATCATTTCCAGATCCTCCTCCTAGCCCAGTCGACTGGGTTATCTTCCCCAACCAGCAGATTATGAGACAGAGAAACTACTAGAAGAACTGACCTCACCACTAGCATAACATCCAGTACAGCTAGGGCCATTCTTCAGTATTTTCTCTGTCTCAACAGATAGTGGTTGTTCCAGTGCAGCTCTGATTTGTGCTGTAGCGGAGCAGTTCAGCAGCTTCTCAGGTCCCAGGGGTATACAAGATACCCAGCTGGTGGACTGATGACTTCTGTACATGACAGCCAGCCCAGTTACCCAGGGATCCTGCAGGAGCACACCAGAGGAACAATTCTGCAGCCCTAATCTTTCTAGGGTTTTTTGTTTTGATAAAATAAAAATCTAAATTCTGCAGGAAGATTCAGTGCTACAGCACAAAGTTACTGTACAGAGGCACTGAATCCAGCTACTTGTTTCTGCTTACACCTGTCTCTCTTGGCTGGAGGCAGAGCTGGCCCGAAGACAGCAAGAATGTGGGCGTACCTACAGCAATGTTTCAGCAGCTTCCTTCTTGGTAGGAGTTCAGCATGATGGGGGAAAAGACAGCATGGGCCAGTTCCCACTATTAAGAGATGCAGTATTGGCATGCAGCACAGCCTAGATCCCACTGTTGCAGCCTGCTTGTTGAGTGCATGCATGGGCTTCACATGGCTCTGGCCCTTCACCGATTCCTGGGCTGCAGCAAGGGGCACTGCTGGCTGGTTCAGCAGATGTGTGCTGCTTATGCCACAGACCCAGGGGAATTTTCAGCAGCAGCTCAGCTGGGAATGGGCACAGTGCTTGCTGCTCCAGCCACAGGGTGCTCTGTAGCTCTCTGCTGCAGGGAGATCACTCACCAGCCGCCCTGGTTCCCAAAGAGGTGGAAGACACTGTACCTGCATGGGGGGGGGGGGGGGTGCATCAGGGGCTGGCTCAGAAGCAGCTGAATTTGCTGCCATCTTTCCATATGGCCCATGCCTGTTGAAAGTGGGCTTAGCCTCACCCCCATGCCACCTCAGCCCTTGGCCTCTGAGGCAAGAAAAGCAAAAAATGCTCAAGGGGGAGAGAGGCTGGTGGTGGGGGCGCCTGGATGTGGATTTGCTGCCAGACTCCTTGCGGGAGGAATCACTCCAGGATGAGGATGATGATGCCTCCTTGCAGGAGGAGGAGGACAGTGAATCGAAGGTGCTGAGTCTTTCATAGGGATGAGGTAGTTCCTCTGATTTCTCAGGTGGTAGTCCTAGCTGTGCATTCTGGAGCCAATGGCAGGGACAGTGCCATCCTCCTCTGACCCAATTCTCAAGGACCTTCTCTTTCCCAGTGGAGGTTCAACAGATGGTGTCAGGGAAATGGGAGAAGCCAGACACGACTGTGTATGTGGCCCAGCAGCTGGGCAAGCTTTACCCATGTTTGCAGAAAGACCTGCAGAAGTGGCTGTACTACCCTAACATGGACTCCTTGGTCACAGCTGGGATGAAGTGGACCACTAGCCCCATTGAGGGTGGTGCAGTCCTGCATGATCCAAATGACCAAAAGGTTGAAGGACTGCCATAAGCCCATCTTTTTAGCCTCTGTACTGACCCTTCAGACATCTGCTTGTAGAAGCCTGGTAGCGCAGGCCCTTCTCCGCTGGATCCAGCTACTGCCAGAGAATGACCACTCAGCGTGCTTGGAATCTGTTATGGTATTCCTGCCTGGTGCCTTCTGCAATCTTTTGTGTCTGGCTACCCAGGTGGTGGCAGCTGCAAATGTGGCAACGTATTGGGTGTGGTTGCCCAACTAGTCCTGCTGATACGGCCTTCAAGGGTAGGTTGGCTGTCCTCCTCTTCAAGGAGGTGCTGTTGTTGGGGGAGGATCTGAAACAGCTCATCAAGCATCTGGGGGAGGTGAAGCCTCAGTGGCTTCTGAAAAACAAGCCCCAAAGTTCCTCCAAATGTTCATCATCAGCTAGGTCGGACTTATTGCGGTCTGGGTTCTGCAAGTTCTGCCCATACCAAAAGGGGAGGTCTTTGTCATCCTCTGCTGGATCCAGCAGGCACCATCAGTCCTTTCAGGGAGACCACCAGACACAGGGTTCCTCCAGTGTGATCAAAAGGTCCAACCCCTCCCCCTAAGACCAGCTGCTGATGGACCAGGAGCCCATCCCAATGTACCATAGGTCAGGGGATGACTGCTGTTTTTCTGTTGAGAGTGGGTACAAATAACATCCAATCTGGGGGTACATTCTAGATCTCGCTAGATTGGTTTGTAACAGGTTCATGGTGTGCCCCTGTGGATGTTCAGTAAAACATCAGGCTACTCGAGCTATGCTGCAACAGCTGTTGGATCTCCAAGCGGTGGTCCCAGTACTGGTGGCCAAATGGAGTGCAAGGCAGTACTCAATCCATTTCATGATCTCCAAGATGGGGCTTTTCACCTGATTTTGGACCGGGGGGGGCGGGGTGTCAATTGCTGCCTGCAGCTTCTCTGCTTCCAGATGGAAACCTTGCAGACTGTCATTCTGTGGGTACGACCTGGGGAGTTTCTCGCCACCCTGGACCTTACAAAGGGATACCTGCACATTTCCATTTAAACAGAGGATCAATGTTTTTTTCCCATTTTGGGACAGCACTTCTAGTTTTGTGCACTGCTGTTCGGTCTCGCTGTTGAACCTTTTCCAAGGTTATGGTGGGGGTTGTGGCAGCGCTCTACCACAAAGAGATCTGCATCCATCTGTACCTGGATGACTGGCTTATAAGGGTCAAAGCACAAGCTGTGGTCAAGGCTATAGTCCAGGCAGTTATCTCCCTGTTGGAGGGGCTGGGCTGGATTGCCAATCACAGCAAGAGGTGCCCCACGCTTGCCCAGGATTGCAAGTTTCTCAGCTGTCGGTTCGACACGGCACAGGGCAGAGTTTCGTTAACAGCTTCACAAGTTCCTTGCATCATGGCAGCCACATTGGATGTGGTTCAATGGGCAAGAGCACACTTGCGCCTGCTGCTCTCTGATCTCCCTGCTCTTCTTTGCAGGGTCTCACTGGTAGCTACCAATGCCAGTCTGATGGAGTAGGGGGCCCGTTGTCTTGGCAGGTCAGCTAAAGGCAATGGTCTGAGAGCGAGGGCCGGTGGGCCATCAACTGGTTGGAGATGAGGGCCATATGTCTGGTGTTGGTCTCCTTTCTGCCGCTGTAGGAGGGGCAGGCCCTGCACATCCTTTCAGACAATGCCATGGTTGTGGTGTATGTCAATCGCCACGGGGGCACCAAGTGCCTGGTTGTGTCCTGGGAGATGTAGCTTCTGTTCCCCCTGGGCGGCGAAACATCTTCTGGCAGTCTCTATTTAGCATATCATGGGGGAGGGCAAGTGGACTACCTCAGTCATCACGTTTTTGATCCAAGTGAGTGAGAATTGGCACCCTGGATCTTCAAGTGCATTGTTGGGGTCAGACTGAGATGGACTTCATTGTGACTACTGAGAACGTGAAGATTCCCCAATTCTTCAGTCGGCAGAAGGCATTCCAGACCTCGGGGTAGATGCCTTGTCTCAAACATGGCCACTGATGCCCCTTCTATATGTGTTCCCTCCGTGGTCCAGGGTGCTGGAGGATCGAGCTCCACCCTTGTCGGGTGATCCTGGTGGCACCGGACTGGCTTCAGTGCTCATGGTACATGGACCTGGTGTAGCTGCAGGTTGCAGCAGCCCTGCCACTGGGCAGCACCCGGGGCCCCCTCAGGCAGGGATCAATGCTCTTGGAAGACCCAGCTCCCTTCTCGCCTATAGCTTTGCTCTTGAGAGGCAACACTTGTTGTGAAAGAGCTATTCTGCTGCAGTGGTCTCCACTCTGCTGCAGGTGCAGCAATGCTCCACATCGCTGGCCTAAGCCCGGGTTTGGTGGTGGTTTGAACATTGGTACCAAGATTGGCAATTGTCACCCTGGAAGGCACAGCTTCCCTCCATTTTGTCTTTCCTTCAGGAGGGTTCCAGAAGGGCTTGGCCTTGAACTTCCTGCAAGAGCAGGTTGCAGCCCTTGCAGCATACTTGGGGCTCCTGGCAGGAAGATACCTGGCATGTCATTGGAACATGGGGCACTTTCTGTGTGGCGTTCAGACCTTGCAGCCTCTGGTCTGGCTGGCCTTGCCATGCCTCCTTGAGACATGGCGGTGGCATTACGGATGCTTGTGGAGACACTGTTTGAGCCTCTGAAAAGTGGGCTACCATCAAGGACCTTACCCCAAAAGCAGTGTTCCTTGTGGCCATAATAGCAGCCTACTGGGTTTCCAAGCTGCAGGCGCTTCTTGTTAGGATCCCTTCCTGGTGTTTTCAGAAGGAGTCACCTTCTGTCTGGTACCCTCTTTCCTGCCCAAGGTACTTTTGTTGTTTTATGTGAATCAGTCCATTTCCTTGCCCACTGTTCCCTGGGACCAGTGTCAGGGTAAGGAGCAGTACCTCTGACTCCTGGATGTCTGGAGAGTGCTACTGCGGTACCTTGAGGTCAAACTCTTTTCCACTAGTCCAGCAACTTGTTTGTGGGACCACGCAAGGGACAAGTGGCGTCCAAGGCCTCTCTAGGCCGATGGATTTGGGAAGTCATTGTGTTGGCTTACTTGCTGTCAGGCAAAGTGGTGCCTCTTGCACGGAGGGCTCACTCCACACATGCACAGACCACGTCATGGGCAGAGGCTGTGAATGTGTCCCCTCTAGATATTGGTCATCACTATCTACGTTTGTAAGGCATCACCACCTGGATGTGCAGGTGCGGAATGCTGCCCAGTTTGGTTCTCGTGTACTTAAGGCTGGTCTGGTGGCCCAACCGGGTGGGGAGTAGCTTGGGCACTTCCCAGTTGTCTGGACTGGTCAAGCAGGAGAATCAGGAAGGGGAAATTTTACTTACTGATAATTTCCTTTCCTGGAGTCCTGCTAGACCAGTCCAGGACCCACCCTGGGTAAGGAAAGAGGTTGCAGCCTGTGCCTCTATACTATTGGTACAATTGTACTTCAGTAGAAGCTATACATAGTCCCCTTGTCATGAGGATTTGTAATTAATTGGGCTTCAAGGGGGGCCCTTGTTCATTCTCCTAGGGGTTACTCTGGCTTGCTACAAATATACTGAAGAGTGCCCCCAGCTGTACTAGGTGTTATGTTAGTGATGACATCACAGATCTTCTAGTAGTTTCTTTGTCTCATCTGCTGGTTAGGGGAAATAACCCATTTGTCTGGACTGGTCTAGCAGTACTCCAGGAAAGGAAATCATCAATAAGTAAAATTTCCTCTTAACTGCCCCCAAACTACATTTTTCTAAAATTTCATTACAAATTGTAACTTATTGGGTGATATTGCATTGTCATCTCCCTTCCCTGTACCTTTCTTCAGAACGGGAGTTACCACCACTATCTTCAAATCCAAAAGGTACCTATCTTTCTATGAGTGATTTATTACCTGTAAGGAAAGGGCACATTTGGACTGATATTTCCCCGAGTATCCATCCAACTGACATATCAACTTAATGGACCCTATAACCTTTTCCAACTTCAATCTGTTCACTAAAAAATCTTCCACTATTCAGAGCTCAATCCCCTCACTTCCTGCCCATCCCTCCATTGCTTTTCTTCTATACTCTTGCCCTCTTTAGAATTGTTTACACATGCTTCACTTTTTGATACAAAGCTGATTTACCTTAGTTTAGAAAAAAGGAGCTGCATCATAACATTTTATTTACATCTTTCTTCTTAGAAGGGACATTTCTTATGAAGTATTTTATCCATTATTTTCATCTAAAAGATCCCTTGCCATCTACCATACTCTTTATGACCAGCATATGATGCCTATACCAACTCTTTGCTATTAAAGACTTAACTACAGACTATTACTATTAAAAAAAATGCAGACATCATCAATAATAAGAAAGAGAAAGCTTAGTTACTCACCTGTAACAGGGTGTTCTCTGTGGACAGCAGGAATCAGTCCTCACATATGGGTGATGTCTGCACCGACGGAGCCCGCATGGAAGCATCTCCTCAGCTTTCGGGAGATGCACCACGCATGTATGGTCCACTTCCCATCCAAGAGTGCCATCTTGCCTAAGTCAAATGACACAGCTAAGACAGCAAAAATAAAGATGGGGGGGAGAAACTGTTTGCAGGCAGCTGCAGGTCACCGGAGTGGTAGACTGTAGGCAGGACACCCTCGGGGGCTTTTTGCACCATATTTAATAGCTCCTAGTTTATCCTGCATGGGTGAGCGCACATCAAAGGGGTGTGATACAAGGGGCATTTCAGGCCCCTTGGAGCACCATAGGAGCACCTTGAAGCAGTGCGAGTGTTTATCTATGGGGAAACGGAAGAAGAAAGCAGCAGCATCACAGGTTCCTGTGGTGAGTGGCTCTATGGATAGACATGTGCTACCTTTGTCAGGGGCTGTTACACATTCAGCTGTGGTTTCCCCTTCAGAGATATCTGTGGGGGTTTCCTTAAGCTCCATTGATCGTACTCTGCCCCCTCTCCCTATGAGATCCACTCCTGCAGACTCCACTTGTGGTTCTCTGTCAGAACAGAGTGCCCCAGTCACTATGGTGAGATCTCATACCAGTAATATGGACTCTCCCTCTGGCTGAGGCCACGGAGATCCTGGATTCACAGGTCTCCCTGGCTGTATCTGGAGGGTGGTGACACGAACTGAGTGTACTTTTGTTTCTACGGTGACCCAACTCTGCTCATTCACACAAGATGTGGTGGCAGGGCTGTCTCAGGTGGAGAAGCAGGTGGATTTGCTTAGAATTCAATTACCTAAATGTGAATATTTGTGTCAGTCCTTGCAGGCAGGTCAGACAGCTGTAGTGAAGGAATTTGTTGCTTAATCATAATTTGGAAATGTATGAGAATGTTGCCAAATCTAAGAATATTAGGTTTTTGAATTTTCCAATGTGTCATTTGTTATCTTCAGAGATTTTATTACAGAATATTTTTGTGAGATATTAAAATTGCCTAATGCAGATATTATTTCCTTTTCTAAGATGTATTACCTTTCTGGTCAGGGTATTTGATGGGTGGTCTGCTGCTGATACTCGGCAGCAGTTATATCTCCAGGGCTTGATTTAACCGAGTTTCTGGAGGACACCCAGGATAATATCCCCTCTAGAGCTACATTGCTTGTGACCTTTGTTTCAGATTGTGATAAAGTTTCTGTATTTAAAGAGTATTTTAAGAAGGGAAATATTTCTTTTTGTGGGGCCCCTGTTCAATTGTTTCCAAACGTGTCAAGAGCTACGCAGTCATGAAGGAAAGCCTTTTTGGTTTGAGATCTCGTGTCTTAGCGCTTCTTTTTTTGTGCGATATCCCTGTAAATGTTTGTTATCCCTTCAGGGGGTCAACTATGTTTTTTTTTTATCTGCTTCAGTTAGATAATTTTCTGTCTAGTAAGGAGGACAAGGATCTATGAGTTTGGTGGGTGGATGAATAGGGTTTTGTTTAGATGCAAATATGGAGTTTAGTCCCCTTGTAATTACTATAATTTGTATATTTTTACTGGGTTTGTTTCTCCTTTTTTTGTGGCCTATATTGATTTGTTTCTTTTTTTCTTATAATGTGGAAAATTTTGTGGTTAGTTTTTGCTTTACTTGCTTGTAATCAGATGCATTATGGAAAAATTAATAAAAAATATTTCATAAAAAATAAAGATGGCAAAGAAGCAACTCCAAGGGGAGGAGGGAGAGTTGTGAGGACTGATTCCTGCTGTCCCCAGAGAACACCTGTTACAGATGAGTAAATACGCTTTCTCCGGGAACAAGCAGGAAGTCAGAACCTATACAAAAATGTCATGGTGACCTGGAAAAGGTGAGCTGTGATCAGCAGCAGTTGAATCCCTAATAGAGGCTCTCAAGACCCAAGTGTCCAGCGGAGAACCAACACTCTGGTAGCCTGAACACATAAGGGTCAGAGGGCAGGAGTTACCTACACCTCAAAAAGATTACAGAGTATGGCCTGACCAAAGGCGCTGTCCCATCAGGTCTCCCGTTCCAGGCAGTAGTGAGCTCTAAAGTTATGGACTGAAGACCAGGTGACGGCCCGGCAGATTTTCCATCATGGGGATGGAACACAGATTGGCCACGGAAGTAGCCATGGCCATGACGCAGTGTGCTGTGATGCCCTGGTCCAGCGAGATCTCTGCTTGCTCGCAGACAAAGGTAATGCAGACTGGCACCCAAATGGACAGAGTTTGCTTAGTCACTGGGGGCCTCAGTCGGCTGGGGTCATAGGATATAAAAAGCTGTTGTGCTTTGCGGTGGCCCTGAGTCCGTTGCAGGTAGGAGGACGGGGCTCTTTTGCATTCCAGAGTATGGAGAACAGTCTCCACCCTACCGGCATGAGGCCTCATACAAATATGGGAAGATGAAGCCAGAAGTGGTCTGCGACCACGGCGAGGCACTTTGTGAAGACCCTTAGCGTCAAGGCTAGACTAAAGGGCAGTCCCCTGTATTGGTAATGCTGCCCCCCCCCCCCCAATACCACCAACCAGAGCTATTTTCTGTGGCTGGTGTGGATTAGGATGTGAGTGTAGGCATCCCTTTAGGTCCAAGGAGCATAGCCAAGCTCCCTGCTGGAGGAATAGCAGTAGTGTTCCAAGGGAGAGCATCTTGAACTTCTCCCTGACCAGAAACTTGTTAAGCTCTCACAGGTCCATGATGAGCCTGAGGTCCCCTGTCCTCTTGGGGACGAGGAAGTACCTGGAGTAGAAGCTGGTGCCCCAGAGATGTTTTGGCACTGGTTCCACTGCTGGGTCCTGGAGTACTCCTGCTAGCTCAGTGAGGAGCAGGATCTGGTGAAGGAGAGGCCTGTTGGGCTCTCCTGGGAAGTGCGTGGGTGGTGCCAGATGTAGGTGGAGGAGGTAACCCTCCTTGACCATTTGTAACATCCAGGTATCAGTGGTGATGGCTGTCCACCTGTGGCAAACAGGGATAGGTACTCCTTTGTGGGCAGCAGAGGACCCCCCCGAGGGTGTAGGGTTCCACCCAGGCAGTCAAAAGCTTCCAGGCTGGGCCTAAGATGGTGCTTGGGGCTTCTTGCTTTCTGGGACCATGTCCCTGGCCTTTTTGCTGGTGGGCATGCTGAGGACCCGAGAAGGCTTGGAAGTGCAGCGTACTACTGAAGCCCCCTTTCTTCCTTGGGAGGAAGGGCTTTTTCCATGGGGTCTTCTTTCGGGGTTGCACCGAAGTCTTTTTCAAGAGCCTGGTTCTCATCACATAGTCTATCTCCGCTGCTTTGTCCACCATGGGTTTTCCGAACAGGTTTTCACCTGCGCAAGGAACATCAATTGGATAGAGGAACCTGAGGAGTGACGCAGAGGTGAGCTGGCTCAGGGGCGGGCAGGAAATGGTACGCAAACCAGACAAAATTTAACTATAAGAAAATCAGACTTTTTCCAGGGAAAAAAGGACGACAACTGAGGGGCTCTGCAGAAAAAAGGAGACTGAGGCAAGATATCACCCTTGGGTAAGAAGTGGACCATGCATGTGTGGTGCATCTCCCCAAGGCTTTCTTTGAAAACTGGGGAGATGCTTCTGCACAGGCCCTGTTGGTGCTGATGTCACCCATATGTGAGGACTGACTTCCTACTTGTTCCCAGAGAACAGAAAACCAGCATCTAAAATAGGGAAAGGCAACCTGAAAAGAGCCAACAAATCTTTCTCTACATAAAATGTATAGCCCCTAATTAAAATAAAACATATACAAACTATGTAAGTCGGACCTCGGACATTCGTGACGTTAGGTCATGATTATCTACATGCTGAGTAATTTTATTCTTTATGATGGTTTCTACCATTTTTCCCGGTACTGATGTCAGGCTCACCGGTCTGTAGTTTCCCGGATCACCCCTGGAACCCTTTTTAAAAATTGGTGTTACATTGGCGATCCTCCAATCTTCAGGTATTAGAGATGATTTTAATGATAGTTCACAGATTACCAATAGCAGGTCTGCAATCTCATATTTCAGTTCTTTCAACACCCTTGGATGTATACCATCCGGCCCAGGTAATTTGCTACTCTTCAGTTTATCTAATAGTTGTAATACATCTTCCCGATATATCGATATTTCCTTCAATTCTTCCGCACCTTTAAATACCACTTCAGTCATGGGTAACATCCCTACATCTTCCTCAGTAAAGACCGAAGCAAAGAATTCATTCAATCTCTCCGGTATCGCCTTGTCGCCTCTTAGTGCCCCTTTAACCCCTTTATCATCTAATGGACCAACTGACTCTCTCACAGGTTTTTTGCTACGAATGTACTTGAAAAGGTCTTTACTTCACGTTTTTGCTTCTGCAGCAAGCTTCTTCTCAAATTCTCCCTTTGCCTGCTTTATCAATGCCTTGCATTTGACTTGCCAGTGCTTGTCCTGTTTCCAGGTTTCGTCGTTTGGCTCTTTTTTCCATTTCCTGAAAGATGCTTTTTTGGCAACAACAGCCTCTCTGACCTCACCTTTAAACCATGCTGGCAGTTTTTTGGACTTCCTTCCACTTTTCTTAAAGTGTGGAATACAGCTGGTCTGGGCTTCCAAGATAGTATTTTTCAACAACAGCCAAGCCTGATGTACGTCTTTAACCTTTGCAACTGCTCCTTTTAGTTTTTTCTTAACTGTTTTCCTCATTTTATCATAGTCTCCCTTTCGAAAGTTAAAAGGTAGTACTGTGGATTTCCTTACTATCCCTCCTCCACTAATTAAATCAAAGGCGATCATGCTATGATCACTATTGCCAAGTGGCCCCAACAACCTTATCTCTTGCACTAGATCTGGTGTTCCACTAAGGACTAGGTCTAATATGGCTTCCTCTCTGGTCGGTTCATGAACCAGCTGCTCCAAGAAGCAGTCATTTATTTCATCTAGGAACTTTATCTCCCTAGTATGTTCGGACATGACACTGACCCAGTCGATACCGGGGTAGTTGAAATCACCCATTATTTATTTAGCTGTATTTATATCCCGCTTTTCACTGGGGGATACATTTAACACGAGGGGATATGACACACATACGCTAATACTTACAGGGAACATGGGCAATGGAGGGTTAAGTGGCTTGCCCAAAACCACAAGGAGTGCCTATAGGACTAGAAATCTCAGTCCCTCTGGCCTGAGATTGCTGTCCCCAGGTGGGACTTGAACCCCCGACCCTCCGGCCTGAAGTACCTTGTCCTAACCACTAGGCCACTCCTCCCCCATTATTACTGCACTGTAACGTTTGTTAGCTTCCTTGATTTCTTTGAGCATTTCATCATCCATTTGGTCATTCTGGCAAGGCGCTCGATAGTACACCCCCACTGCCACTGCCTTCCCCCTTTTACATGGACTTTCAATCCATATAGATTCTACAGCAGATTTTGTTTCCTGCAAAACTTTAATCCTTTCTGACTCAATGCTCTCTCTAACAGAGAGCAACCCCTCCACCAATTTGATCAGCTCTATCATTACGATATAGTTTGTACCCAGGTATCACAGTGTCCCACTGGTTGTCCTCCTTCCACCATGTCTCTGATATTCCAATCATATCTAACCTTTCATTTAGTGCTATATATTCTAACTCTCCCATCTTATTTTTTAGACTTCTAGCATTTGCATACAAGCATTTTAGAGAATGTATTTTATTCATATTAATTTGGCTATTGTTAGACATGGGTAATTTGGGATCTTTAAGCTCTGTCTGCTCCATACTTGAGGGCATTTGGGCTACTTTACTCTTTTGTGTAACCGCTCTGCTTGTGGTAGTATCCTTCAAAGATACATTCTTCCGAACCATCCGCTCTTGGGCGACTGTCGGCTTTCCCCTAATATCTAGTTTAAAAGCTGCTCTATCTCCTTTTTAAAGGTTAATGCCAGTAGCCTGGTTCCATCCCGGTTAAGGTGAAGCCCATCCCTTCGGAAGAGCCCCTCCTTTCCCCAGAATGTTCCCCAGTTCCTAACAAATCCAAAAACCCTCATCTCTGCACCATTGTCTCATCCACGCATTGAGACTCCGGAGCTCTGCCTGCCTTTTGGGTCCTGCGCGTGGAACAGGAAGCATTTCGGAGAACGCTACCCTGGAAGTTCTGGATTTCAACTTCCTACTTAAAAGCCTAAATTTAGCCTCCAGAACCTCCCTACCACATTTTCCTATGTCTTTGGTACCGAAATGTACCAAGACAGCAGACTCCTCCCCAGCACTATCTAAGACCTTATCTAGGTGGCGCGTGAGGTCCGCTACCTTCGCATCAGGCAAGATACGGCAACCAGACCTAATGGGAGACAGCCAACATGGCTTTAGACAAGGAAGATCTTGTCTTACTAATCTGTTATGTTTTTTTGAAGGAGTGAATAATCAGGTGGACAAAGGTGAGTCGGTTGATATTGTGGATCTGGACTTTAAGAAAGCCTTTGACAAAGTCCCTCATCAGAGACTTTTGGCAAAACTTAGAGAGTCATGGGATAGGAGGCAGTGTACTCTTGTGGATCAAGAACTGGTTAAAAGATAGAAAGCAGAGGGTTGGGCTAAATGGCCAATTTTCCCAATGGAGAAAGGTGAATAGTGGTGTACCCCAGGGATCTGTGCTGGTCCGCTGCTTTTTGACATATTCATAAATGACCTGGAAAGTGGAATAACGAGTGAGGTTATCAAATTTGCAGATGACACAAAACTATTTAAAGTTGTTAAAACCCATGAGGATTGTGGAAAATTGCAAGAGGATCTTGACAAATTGGAAGACTGGGCATCAAAATGGCAGATGAAATTTAATGTGGACAAGGTTATGCACCTAGGGAAGAACAACCCAAACTATGGTTCTCCAGGACCAAGCAGGAAGTCAGTCCTCACATATGGGTGACGTCGGCGCCGACGGAGCCCTCGCGGAGCAATTTTCCCCAGCTTTCACAGAAAGCCTTTGGGAATTGCAGCGCGCATGCGCGGTCGCCTTCCCGCCCAAGGGTGCCATCTTAGCCAGTCTTCTTTTTTCCGCGGAGCCCTACAGACGTACCCGTCGTGTCCCCGCTAAAGTTGATTTTCGTGAGTTTTACTCGTTTTTCAATTCGGTTCGACGCCGGTCGTTTTCCTGCCCGGACTCGCGACGCCGTTGCGAGTCCTTCCCTTATTTTTCGGTTTTTCTGATTTTTGGTCAGTTTCGTTTTCGGTTTTTCACTGGCAGCCCGGTCCTTTGACCTTGCAGGGGCCCTTTTTCCCCCGATGGCTGCCAGTGGTTTCAAGCGGTGTGGTCAGTGTGACAGAAATATGTCACTCACTGACACACACGATAATTGCCTCCGCTGCCTGGGCCCGGATCATGAAGAAATGATCTGTGGAGCCTGTGGCAAAATGTCCTCCAAAGCGTTGAGGAGTCGGCGGCATCAGCGGGATAGAATCTTCGCTGACCTCAGCCGTACCCGGACCTCGTCGGAGGCCTCGGCATCCAGAGGCTCCAGCTCTGAACATCGCCGAAGCTCCTCCGACAGGGGTTCTCCCTCCGGAGACCATCGACGGAAGACAAAACCCGCGAGGGCGGCGTCGGTGGACGCTCCTGGCTCCGCGGGGGCCAGGTCGCATAGCCCCGACAGCCGTCCCGGGTCTTTGGAAAAGGAGCACCTCCCGAAGCGACCTCGCCTGGATTCGGAGTTGCCTGCTCGGGTAAGTCCTGTGGTCCTTCTGGACTCGCCTCCGAGAGGTCCGCCGTCGGGGCCCGAGTCGGGGACTGCTGGGTCACCTGAGGTCGGACTCAGGTTGACGGCCTTGGAGAGCAGACTATCTGCCTTCATGGACCAGCAGCGGGCACTGATCGCTAGCCTCGCTGGCGCCGCTGCCCCGACCGCCGGGACGTCGACGTCTAAGTCGACCCCGGAGACCGAGCCGATCCTCGAGTCCATGCGAACTCGAGTCGATCCTCGGTCGAGGTCACCCTCGGCCTCCCGTTCGGGACCGAGGTCGTCGCCGCCGACTCCCTTGGCGTCGGGGCGGCCGATGCCTCCGCCTGCCCGAGCCGACCCCACTGATTCCTCCTCGGAGTCGGTCTGGGAGTCTGAAGAGGAAGAGTCACCTGATTCTTTTCGGACTCGGTGTGTCCCCTCGGACTCACCTGAGTCCGAACCTCGGAAACAGTCCCCTCCGGAGGATGCCCGGTTCTCGGACTTTGTCAGGGATATGGCCAAGGCTTTGGCCTTCCCGGCGGATCCCGAGGAGGAGCCTCGAGCCGAAGAGCTCGACGCCCTTCAGTACGACTCTCCCGCCCGGGAGCACTTTACTGTACCGGTGCCTCCCATGCTGGAACGACTACTCTTCCGCATGTGGGAGAGTACGGCCTCGTCGCCGGTATTGAGCAAGCGGGTCGATTCCATCTATCGAGTCCGCAAGAGTCCTGGCTTCCAAAAAGCACAGCTACCACACCATTCCATGGTAGTGGAATCGGCCATGCATAGGCTTAAGAGCCAGAAAATGCACTCCTCGGTGCCCCCTGGCAGGGAGGCCCGTAACCTGGATGGCCTTGGTAAGAAGTGTTTCCAGGGCTCTATGCTGGCTTGTCGTGTCCAGACCTACCAGCTATACATGGGCATGTATCTCCGAGACCTGGCTAAAGAGCTAGCCGGATTCTCTGCTGGACTGTCCGAGGAACCTTTGCGGAGGTTCCTAGCCTTAACATCTGGTATTCGGGAATGCTCCAAATTCATGTCCCGAGCAGCCTATGATGGCTTTGAAGCATCGGCTCGTGGGGCCGCAGCCGGCATCGGTGCCCGCCGACAGGCTTGGCTTCAGTCGTCTGACCTTGAGCCTTGGGTACAGGACAAGTTGGTCGATGTCCCCTGCAGAGGTGAGAACCTCTTTGGCAAGCCCATGGCTGAAAAGGCTGCACAAATTGAGACGGAGACTCTCACCAGGACCAGGCTTTCTAGGAAGACCTCCGCCCCTTCCCAGAAAAAGAAGGGCTCGGGAAAAAAGTCCTTTTACCCGAGAAAGGCGGCTGCCTATAAACACTACCCCCAATATCAGGCCCCTCCAGCTCCCCAACAGTGTCAGCAGGCCAAGGGACGGGGTAACGGGTCCCGTAGGCAGCAAGCCCACAAGCCTGTACCACCAGCCCCTGCTCAGCAGGGTGGGGGTTTTTGACTTCCTCAGCATAGCCTCTCCCCCTCAGCTGGTTCCTCCCAGCACCGGAGGCCGGCTGGTTCACTTCGCCCACAGGTGGTCCAACATCACTTCAGATGCCTGGGTGCTTCAAGTCGTGCGAGAAGGATATATTCTCCACTTCCATCAGGTCCCTCCCTCTTATTTTCCGGGAGAGCCTCCGCGACTCCCTCTGCACAGGGACTTACTCCTTCAGGAGTTAGCAAGTCTTCTTCAGGACCAGGCTGTGGAACCGGTGCCCCACCACCTGAGAGGTCAAGGCTTTTATTCCAGGTATTTCCTAATACCAAAAAGGACAGGAGGCCTAAGACCCATCCTGGACTTGCGCAACCTCAACAAGTTCCTTGTGCGGGAAAAGTTCAAGATGCTTACCCTTGGAATCCTTCTGCCCTACCTCCAGCAGGGAGATTGGCTATGCTCCTTGGATCTAAAGGATGCCTACACGCACATCCTCATCCACCCAAGCCACCGCCAATACCTAAGGTTTGTGGTGGCCGGAAATCACTACCAGTACAGAGTACTGCCCTTTGGCCTGTCCTCCGCACCGCGAGTCTTCACAAAATGTCTCGCGGTGGTGGCGGCCTATCTCAGGCTTCACGGCCTCTATGTCTTTCCGTACCTCGACGACTGGCTCATCAGAGCGTCGTCCCCTCCGGCAGTCACCAATGCCACACACCGCACGGTGACTCTGCTGCAGTACTTGGGCTTTGTCATAAACTTCGCAAAGTCCACTTTGCTCCCCTCACAGGATCTCGAGTTCATCGGCGCAAGACTGCACACTCCTCAGGCTCGAGCTTTCCTGCCTCTCGACAGGGCTCAACGGCTCATGGACGTAGCCGGCCGTTTTCGCAGCCAGTCCCTGGTCTCCGCCAGGCGCTTCCTGAGACTACTCGGCCATATGGCTTCCACCGTCCACGTGACCCCCAATGCTCGTCTGAATATGCGGCCGGCTCAATGGTGCCTTCGCAAGCAGTGGCAACAAGCCACCGGCGGGCTAGCCGACTTAGTGCGCCTCTCCAGACCGCTGGCCTCTTCCCTACAGTGGTGGCTTCATCGGCCGAACCTGGTGCTCGGAATGCCTTTTCAGTCGCCTCAGCCGACTCAAGTGCTGACGACCAATGCTTCCCTCCTGGGTTGGGGAGCTCATTGCCAGGGGGCGTGTACTCAAGGTCTCTGGACCGCGTGGGAATCTGCTCAACAGATCAACTTCCTGGAGCTCAGAGCTATTCGTCTGGCGCTCAAGGCTTTCTCCCACCTGACTTCTCACCAGTCCGTCCTTGTCCAGACGGACAATCAAGTTGCCATGTTCTACGTGAACAAGCAGGGTGGCACGGGCTCCTTCCTTCTCTGCCGAGAAGCTCAGAAGCTCTGCTCTTGGGCAGTCACGGCATTCTTCTCAAAGCAGTTTATCTCCCAGGCCAGGAGAATTGCCTGGCCGACAAACTCAGCAGGATACTCCAGCCGCACGAGTGGCGTCTGGATCCCTTGGTAGTCCAGAAACTCTTTCTGAAGTGGGGCCTCCCCACGATGGATCTCTTTGCCAGTCCTCTCAACCGGCAACTTCCTCGCTTCTGCTCGCGTCAGCCACATCCCCTTCGGGTAGCGGCAGATGCATTTCTGCTCTCATGGTCGGAAAGCCTTCTCTATGCTTTTCCTCCCATCCCGCTAGTCTCCCGAACTCTGTTCAAGGTTCTCCGGGACAAAGCGTCCATGATCCTGGTGGCCCCTTGCTGGCCCAGACAGCCTTGGTTTCCACTCCTGTTGCAATTAGCGATAGAGGATCCGTTCCCTCTGGGGTCTCAACCGGATCTCCTAACACAGGATCAGGGGTCTCTGCTACACCCCAACCTCAGATCGCTCAATCTAATGGCCTGGCGGCTGAAAGGGTAGTCCTTGCTCCCCTTCTCCTGCCGGCAAGAGGTGGAAGAGGTCGTCCTAGCTTCTCGGCGACCTTCTACCCGCAAATGCTACGCCCTTAAATGGCGTCGCTTTTCCGTTTGGTGTGTACAGCAGTCTCAGGATCCCTTCTCCTGCCCGGTGTCGGTGATCTTGCAGTACCTGCTCTACCTCTCTAATCTGGGACTTAAGTCCAACTCCGTCAAGGTCCACCTCAGTGCTCTTTCAGCACACCATGTGCCGGTGGACGGCAGACCTCTTTCCAGCGACCCTCTTGTAGCACGGTTCCTTCGAGGTCTCCTTCTACTAAAACCACCTCTGCGCCCGCCAGCACCTGACTGGGATCTGAATGTGGTTTTACAGCGGATCACCTGTCCGCCTTTTGAACCGATGGCTACCTGTTCTCTGCGTTTTCTTTCGTGGAAAACCTTATTCCTGATAGCCCTCACTTCCGCTAGACGCGTAAGTGAATTGCAGGCCCTCGTGTCTGATCCTCCATTCACTCGGTTCTACAAGAATAGGGTAGTCCTACGGACTCACCGAAAATTTCTTCCAAAAGTTGTCTCCCCTTTTCACATCAATCAGGAGGTGGTACTTCCAACCTTCTTTCCCAGGCCTCACTCCAGCCGAGCTGAACGAGTCCTGCATACCCTGGACTGTAGAAGGGCACTGAACTTCTACCTTGACCGTACGCGGGAGCACCGTAAAGCTGCTCAGCTTTTTGTGTCTTTTGACCCCAATAAATTGGGGCTCCCGGTCTCCAAGCATACCCTGTCCATCTGGGTTGCTGACTGTATCGCTTGGGCTTATGGGGCAGCCGGACTCTCCTTAGAAAGTCGAGTCACGGCTCATTGTGTTCGGGCGAAGGCTACGTCAGTGGCTTACCTCCGCTCTGTTCCGCTGGCAGACATCTGCCGGGCCGCTACTTGGTCTTCGAACCAGACTTTTGCGGTCCATTACTGTCTCGAGAGGGAGTCCCGCAGGGACAGTGCTTTCGGACAGGCAGTCCTCCGAAATCTCTTCGAGGTTTGAGCAACTCCTACCCTCCATCCCGGATGGGGGCTACCGGTGGGTAATAATTCAGCGAAGATTCCTTCCTTCTGTACTGCCGAGCTAGAGGGAGCTCATTTTTTGTGCTTAGGGTCTCCGGTAGCCTTAAGCTTGGGAGTCCCATATGTGAGGACTGACTTCCTGCTTGGTCCTGGAGAAAGCGTAGTTACTCACCTGTAACAGGTGTTCTCCAGGAGCAGCAGGAATCAGTCCTCACAACCCTCCCTCCTCCCCGTGGAGTTGCAATCATCTGCTTAAGTTTTTTGCAAATTTTTATGCTGTCTTTTAGCTATGTCATCAGACTGGCTAAGATGGCACCCTTGGGCGGGAAGGCATGCGCGCTGCAATTCCCAAAGGCTTTCTGTGAAAGCTGGGGAAAATTGCTCCGCCGACGCCGACGTCACCCATATGTGAGGACTGATTCCTGCTGCTCCTGGAGAACACCTGTTACAGGTGAGTAACTACGCTTTACACGATGCAAGGTTCCACATTAGGAACCACCACCCAGGAAAAAGATTTAGGTGTCATTGTGGATACCATGTTAAAACCCTCGGCCCAGTGTGCAGCAGCAGCCGCCAAGCGAGCAAATAGAATGCTAGGTATTATAAGGAAAGGAATGGAAAATAAAACGAAAGATATTATAATGCCTCTATATCGTTCCATGGTGAGACCGCACCTTGAATATTGTGTGCAATTCTGGTCGCTGTATCTTTAAAAGGATATAGCGATTTTAGAAAAGGTTCAGAGAAGAGCCACCAAAGTGGTAAAGGGGATGGAAGGATACTCCTATGAAGAAAGGCTAAAAAGGTTAGGGCTCTTTAACCTAGAAAAGAGACGGCTGAGGGGAGATATAATAGAAGTCTATAAATTAATGAACGGAGTGGAACGGGTCAACATAGATCGATTGTTTACCTTATCAGAATATAGAAAGATTAGGGGACATGCAATGAAGCTACAGGGTAAACTATTTAAGACTAATAAATGAAAATATTTTTTCACTCAACGTGTAATCAAACTCTGGAATTTGTTACCGGAGGATGTAGTAAAGGCTGTTAGTGTAGCTGGGTTTAAAAAAGGTTTGGACAAGTTCCTGGAGGAAAGGTCCATAAACCATTATTAAGAAGGGACCCAGGATATCAATGCTTGAACCAATACAAGCATTGTGGAACCTGTGTCCCTTGGGGAAACTGCTAGGTACGTATGACCTAGATTGGCCACTGTTGGAAACAGAATACTGGGCTTGATGGACCTTGGTATGACCCAGTATGGCATATCTTATGTTCTTATCCCGTCACGAATGAGGAGGATTTGTGGATGTCTGGTAGAGTCACTAAAAATGATAATATATGCTTATTTCTATAGTTTAAACCCTAAATATGACCCCAGTCATGCTCCCAAAAACTTTAATTTCATTTAAAAGCATGAAATCATAAATTACTACGAAAATTAAACAAACACTTCTGTATGGTTTTTCAAGGATTTCGCGGCTGCAAATAAGGTTCAGTTCCAATGAAATTTTCACGGATCTGTGATTTCGCGAATCGTGAATGTACAAGGGCATACTGTACTTGAATTTAGGTAGTTATATACAGTACATGGTAGGAGTGTGCATTGATGAAATTTCAGCTGCATGCAAATCACTTATCCACACCCATACCTATGAGCTAACTTGCAGACAAATTGACTGCATGCATGCATACAGTGCACTTGAATGAATAGATCAAATCAACAAAAAAATGCCTGTGAAATCAGGGAAAAATGTGTTTTAAATGAACAAACCAAACATGTTCAGTCTTTTCCCATGGTGTTCTACTTTTAATTAGATTTCAAACATAAATGTAAATACTGATAAAATCCTCTTTTCTTAGCTTCATCACAGAGTGGCCTGCTGGTGTATGTTCAGAAACGATTCAGATCACAAAGCTGCAAAAAAAAAAAGAAAAAGAAATAGGCAAAAGGATTGCAAAGGAAGTAGAAATCTTACTTATCTATTAATTTCCTTCCCTATAATCCTGCAAGACCAGTCCAGACAAATTGGTTGTACCCCCCCCCCCCCTCAGCAGATAATGGCGCTAGAATAGAAGTAGATCTTTCCAGCGACATCATCACTTGTATAAGGAGCAGTGCAGCTAGGGGCACTAATCAGTATTTACTTACCAAAACATGAACTTACTTCCTGGGACCTATAGAAAACATATAACCCTGGTGGAAAAAACTATGAGCTCTGGGACCAGGGAAGACTAAGAATGAAGCAGACATGGACTTCCCTGGGAGGGTCCTGGACTAGTCTAGCAGGATTCCAGGAAAGAAAATTAACGCTGTCTCTGACTGGCTATGCACTCAAATGCTCCGAATAAATCTAAAAAAAAACAGACGTCCTATTCATCGGAAGAGATCATTCATTCACCCCCCCTCCTTCAATCAAGGTGGGCAACGCTGACATCAGCTCCAAGACAACGATCAGATACCTTGGAGTAACTTTGGACCAGCGCCTTGACATGCATGCCCACATAGATAATACCATCAGGACAATCTACCATAAAATACGAACGCTACGCCTCTTGAAGGACACCCTAGAACCAAATGACTTTCGAACAGTCTTCCAGGCCATCATAATGCCCCACTTCGATTACGCCAATTCTATCCTACTTGGCCTCCCAAAAAGCTCGACGAATCCTTTACAGCTAGCTATGAACACCGCAGCAAGAACCCTATACGGAGCAGCTCGCAAAGACCACATTACCCCTATCCTGAAGAGCCTGCACTGGCTCCCCATACAACACCGGATCACATTCAAGATCTTAACCATGACATTTAAAGCAGTTCATAGAATCACCTCAACCACCTTGTCAGACCTGATACAACCCACTCCAGACAACAGACTCAGAAGAACCAAGTCCTACAATACCATTCTACTCCCAAAAGCTATCACTAAATGTAACAAATCAACAAGTAGAAGGGCCTTTGCCTTGTTTGCACCCTCCAGCTGGAATTCTCTCCCAGCAGAAATCCGGGCCATAAACAACCTCACCCAATTCAGAAAGGCCGTCAAACACTACCTATTTCAACAGCACTTCTGTAACTCTGACAACATTACCTAGACAACAGTACACGACCCAACAGTCCCTCATCCCATAGCCGCCGAACTAATCTCTAATCTAACTTTCAAGTACACAGAACCACCCCTTGCAGGGCTGGTACTACAAATCCATCTATGATGCAACCCTCTTTATGTAAATAGTGTATAAAGTTCACCTGTTATCCAAGTTGAAATTCCCTGTTATATGTAAGTTCAATGTCTGATTGTTCCACATTGTACAAACCTGTTCATTGTAAACCGCGCTTATTCCGAATAGTGCGGTATAGAAAAACTAATAATAAATAAATAATAAATAAGAGGTAAGTAAAATTTCTCCTTCCATCTCATCCTGCTAGACCAGTCCAGACAAGTAGGAAGTATCCAATCTTTGCCCTAACCCAGGCAGGTGGAAGGCACAGCTGCTCTTGAGAACCTCCGTCCCAAAAGTAGAATCTGCTTCTGCATATACATCCAAACTGTAATGCTTCACATGTGGCTGTCTTACAAATATCCTAGGAAGCCACCGCTATGGACTCTGTCCAGGAAGAGAGGAGGGCCCTCATAGAATTCTCCTGCAAACCCTTCAGCACCACTTTCCTCTCAACAGGCACATCAACATCACTAAGTCATCTTCCCCACATGGCCTTAGAGGCCATCTTGCTTTTGTGAGGCCCATCAAATAGAACAAACAGCCTATCTGATTTTGAAAAGGAATTAGTCACCTTCAAGTACTGAAGGAGCACCCTGCAAACATCAAGGAGGTGGTGATCCTTATCCCCCTTCCTCCACAGAGAACAGGGGGAGGGAAACAGCATGTTTCAGATGAAATGCTGACACTACCTTTGACAAGAAGGAAGTGGGTGGATTGTGACCACCTCTGCCAAAAAAGACAAGAAATCTCTATACAAGAGGGCCTACAACTCCAAAGTGTGGCACACTGAACAGATAGCCACCAGAAGCATCTCCTTGACCAATATATCCTTCAGGGTGGCCCTACCAAGGTCTAAAGGACCAGACCAAGATCCCACAACACCACAAAAGGCCTAAATGGAGGATGGAAATGTTTAACCCCTCTGAGAACAAAGGACATGTCTGGATGTGACACTAAAGGAGCTACCCTGAACACTCCATCTGAAACAGACCAATGCCACCACCTGAACCTTAAACAAATGAGGGTCAACCCCTTCTTCATACCCTCCTGAACATGTCCATATGCCAGGGAGACACTTCCTGAAGAAAGATGCCAGACCCCTCACATATACTACAGAAGTGAACCTGCACTAGGATTTCAAAAGTGTTGCAACCACTGCTGGGGAATAGTCCTGGGAGATGGTAGTAGCCTTAACTATACCAGGGACGGTGATCCTGAGAGTGTATAACCTCAGCTCTACCAGGGAGAACGACCTGCACACTATTGCCCCAGAAATCCTGCTGCACCAGTCCAGCAAATCTTCTGGAGACAGAAATACTGACTAGTGTCCCTAGCTGCACCACTCCTAATATTCGTTATACAATCAGTAAAAAGTTCTGTTTTCTCTCCATCTGCATCATCTGCTGGCAGGAGATCATAACCCACTTTTCTGCACTAGTCTAGTAGGATGATACAAAAGTCTAATTTTACCAAGCCCTGCATTCCACTTTCCAGATGGAAGGTAAAGTATTGCCATTCTGGAAAAGTAATGGAGGACAGTAATGCTTCTCTATATTCAGGTAGAGCTGATGCAAAATGATTCAGCACTCTAGCAGACCCTTCGGCCTTGTGTCTTGCCTCCTCCCCATGGATATACATGTGCATGTGCATAAATTGTTCTGTGGGTTTTTCTGGTCATGTCTAAGTGCTTGTTCTTTAATATGTGATGTGTTAATTCTTAGAATGATTTCTGCTTAAGCTGGGGTGACACCATGGCTGATGAGTCCAGGAGATCAAAAGGAGCTTCTTTAAGAGGTGGGTCATCGTCTTATGCTGTAGAGAAGACCTAATGCCAACAGATCAAGTGGTAGAACAGCAAAGTTATTTAAGGCTCTACTAAGGGATTAAGCAGCAGGCTAGACCGGCAGAGCGGAAATAGTGGAAAAGCTGATCTCGCAAAGATGGTGAGGGGCAGTATTTCCAAATGGATGAGTTTTGAGCATACCCCTCACTTCTAAGCCAGGGAATGTGGAGTATGATCTCAGTCTCTCAAAGTTACTACTACTACTGAACATTTGTATAGTGCTACAAGATGTGTGCAGCGCTGCATGGACATACAAAAGACTGTCCCTGCTCATCAGAGCTTACAATCTAATCAAGACAGACAACACAGTAGCTGTAGACATGGGATACAGCTAGGGGGAATGGTAAGGAAACACAAAGGATATCAGGTGAGTCAAGATTCAAAAGCAGCAGCGAAGAGGTAAGTTTTCAGTCTGGATTTGAAAAGGGTCAGAGAAGGCGCCTGACGTACAGACTCAGGTAGTTTGTTCCAGGCATAAGGAGCAGTAAGGTGAAAGAAGCAAAGTCTGGAGTTAGCAATAGAAGAGAAGGGCACAGATAGAAGCGATCTTCCAGAAGACCGGAGTTCCCGAGGAGGGGTCTAGGGAAAGATAAGAGGAAAGGTAGTGAGGAGCTGTAGAGTGAATGCACTTCTAGATCAGCAGGAGTAGTTTGAACTGTAAGTGGAAACAGATGGGGAGCCAATGAAGTGACTTGAGAAGTGGGGTAATATGAGCATGATGAGGCTGGCAGAAGATAAGTTGCACAGCAAAGTGTTGAATAGATTGAAGGGGAGAGAAATGATTCAGAGGGAGACCAGCAAGGAGTAGGTTACAATAGTCCAGACAGGAAGTGACTAAGGAGTGGATAAGTGTCTTCTTAGTGTGTTCAGAAAGGAATGGGCGAATTTTGTTGATGTTGCAGAGAAAGAAACAGCAGGTTTTAGCTATCAGTTGGATGTGTGTGGAGAATTTACTGGTAATGCTCAGCGTAGTATTTGCATCGTACCAACAAGAGCTTCCTTCTAGAGTTCGTAAGATGTAACTAATATGGGTAGTTTGTCAAGATGTGCTTGGAAATTCTTCTTTATCAAGCCTGTGGCTCCCAATACGATGGGAAGTATTTCTGTATCTCTCTTCCACATTTTCTTGGTCTCCGACTGCATTTCTTGGTACTTCAGGATCTTCTACTTCTCTCTACGCGATTCACAGAATAGTCACTTGGAAACAACACCTCTTATCGATGTCATTCTGGTGGATTTTTCCATTACCACTATGTCTGGTTTCCTTGCCCATCAGAATGGGAATGTCACAGGTGATCATAAGAAGTAATTAGACCTTACCTGCTAATTAGTGTTCCTGAAGGATTTCCAGTCCAGTCCCTTTCTTCTGGATTGTGCTTCTCTTCTAGCAGCTTGGAGACCGAGTACGTCATTCTTTGATCACCTCAGGATAAATATCACTGGCACCCCCACCAGCTTCAGTATCCTGTTAACAAAACAGACCTAACGGAGAGACAACTAAGCAACCATAACTAACTACTGTAAAACTTTTTAAAACCAAACACACCCCTCCTCCTCCCAGGAAGGGATATCCCAACCCCCCCTTTCGAAGAGGAGGCTTACCTGAAAAAGGCCCTTACCCATACTGAAAGCCAACTTAACAGCCAATTGTGAAATCGGTGCCCTGCAACTGCCTCTTCCACTCCGGCACTGAAACCCGAAGGAAATGCCTGCCAAGCAAACCATCCTTTCTGAATTTCTTCGGACAACACCCCACTTCTCTTTATCATTCCAGGCGGGATCAGGGACTGGAATGGAGATACTTCAGGAACACTAATTAGCAGGTAAGGTCTAATTACTTCTTCCTAAGCGTCTCTCCAGTCCAGTCCCTTTCTTCTGGGATGTAACAGAGCAGTCCAAGCATGGGAGGGGCCTGCCAACCCGGACCGAAGTACCGCTCCCAAAACCAGCATCCGCTGCTGCCTGGACATCCAACCGGTAGTGCTTGGCAAAGGTATGCAGGGAAGACCAAGTAGCTGCCCTACAGATTTCCAAAGGAGGAACCAAACTACACTCTGCCCACGAGGTAGCTTGAGCTTGTATGGAATGAGCATGAAATCCCAACGGAACTTGCCATCCTTTCAGGATATATGCTGAAGCAATGGCTTCCCTGATCCACCGCGAAATTGAAGCGTTGGCAGCCGCCTCCCCCCTGCACTGCCCTCCAAACAGAACAAATAACCGCTCCGATTTGCGGAACGCCTCCGTACGCTTCAGATAACGCCTCAAGATTCTTCGCACATCCAACCGATGCAAACGTGCATCGCCTTCCTCCTGCCCCAAACTGGCAAAGGAAGGGAGATAGACCGACTGATTCACATGGAACGGGGAAACCACCTTGGGCAAGAACGACGGTACCATCCTCAAAACCACCTTATCCTTGAAGAAAACAAGAAAAGGAGAACAACACTTGCAACTCAGACACCTGCCTGGCTGAACAGATGGCCACCAGGAAAACAGTCTTAAGTGTCAAATCCTTCAACGAAGCAAGATGTACTGGTTCATAAGGCACACCCGTCAGGGTATCTAAAACCAGATTAAGATCCCAAGGAGGCACAGTCACCCTTAGCTGCGGCCTCAAACGCCTCACTGCCTTAAGGAAACGGACCACATCCGGATGCTCGCCTAATGACTTGCCCAAAATCTTGCCTCTGTAACAGGAAATAGCTGCGAGCTGCACCCGCAAGGAAATGGCTGCCAGACCTTTCTGAAAACCATCCTGCAAAAACTCTAAGACCTCAGGGACGGAAATTTTCAAAGGTCTCTTCTGCCGTCCCTCACACCAATTCTCAAAAATGCACCAAACTCACATACGCTAGACAGGTTGACAGCTTACGCACCTTCAGCAAGGTCGAGATCACTGCCCCAGAATATCCTCTCTTGCGCAGCCTTGCCCTTTCAATAGCTAGGCTATAAGCGAGAATCGATCCACCTGCAGCATTCTCACAGGACCCTGACTGAGGAGATCCTCCCTTACCGGAAGGTGCCAAGGCCTGTCCGCCAATAGCTGCATTAAATCAGCATACCGCGGTCTCCTTGGCCAGCCCGGAGCTATCAGTACCACTAAGCCCTGATGCGCCTCTATCCTTTGCAGAACTCTGCTTATGAGCGCCCATGGAGGAAACCCCTCCGCGGGCCACCTTTGAACTAGGGTGTCCAGGCCCTCTGACAATTCTCTCTTTCCGCCTGCTGAAGAACCGGCTTGCTTTGGCTGACTCCCAGTGTGCCATCAGGTCCATGACAGGCGGACCCCACCTGCGTTCCACCTGTTGGAAGACCTCCTGGCAGAGTACCCACTCGCCGTGATCCACCTTGTACCGGCTGAGGTAGTCTGCTGTAACATTTTTCACTCCGGCCACGAGTTGAGCCGAAAGAGCCACCAGATGAATCTTGGCCCATTCTAAAAGGCTTTCCGCCTCTTCTTCCAACAGAGGACTGCTCGTGCTTCCCTGTCTGTTGATGTAGGCCACCGCTGTTACATTGTCCGAGAGAACTCCGACTGCTCTCCTGCAAACCCAAAACTGGAATGCTTTGAGAGCTAGGGTCACCGCCCTCAATTCCAACCTGTTGATGGGTCACTGGGATTCCTGAACTCTCCAGAGACTCTGGGCAAATTGCTTCTCGCAGTGGGCTCCCCAGCCAGACAGACTCGCGTCCGTTGTCACCTGCACCCACTGCGGAGGTTCGAGGGGCATTCCGCTCTCTAGAGTCCCCGGGGAGAGCCACCACTGAAGAGCCTCTTTGGTTGCTAGGGAACATGGGAGCGTCATTGTCAAAGGCTGCCGCTGATGTGACCATCGCCGCAGAAGCGACCTCTGCAGCAGACGCATATGGGCTCTGGCCTAGGGAACCAAGTCTAATGTTGCCGCCAGAGTTCCCAGCACCTGCAGGTAGTGCCATGCCGAGGGCGCATCCCGAGCCAAAAACTCACGCACCAGCCGGCGCAGGGTCTCTTGCTCTCAAAGCTGGCAAGAACACCTTGCCTGCGACTGTGTCAAATCTCGTTCCCAGATACTCAATCACCTGAATGAGAACCAGCCTGCTCTTTGACAGATTGATTACCCACCCCAAGCTCCGGAGGAAAGTGACCACTCTGGAGGTCACCTTCAAACTCTCGTCCTTGGACTTGGCCCTGATCAACCAATCATCCAGGTAAGGATGAACTAGAATCCCTTCTTTGCGTAACGCTGCCGCGACCACCACCATTACCTTGGTGAACGTATGCGGGGCTGTTGCCAGACCGAACGGTAATGCCTGAAACGGAAAATGTCCCATCGGAACTGCAAAGCGCAGGAACTGCTGATGGGACTCCCTGATGGGGATATGCAAATATGCCTTGGTGAGGTTGAGAGATGTTAAGAATTCTCCCTGCCAGACCGCCACTATCACCGACTTCAGAATTTCCATCCTGAAGTGGGGAATCCGAAGGCACCGATTGACCCTTTTTAGGTCCAGAATTGGTCTTAGGGAGCCCCCCTCCTTTGGGACTACGAAATAGATGGCGTATCGACCGTAGCCGCATTGATCTTTTGGGACCAGGACTACCACTCTCAAGGCCAACAGCCTTGATAAGGTTTCTTGTACTGCTGCTTGCTTGGCCTGTGACTTGCACGGCGATAGGACGAAAGAAGGAAGTACTGGTCTCGCAAACTCGAGGGCATAACCGTCCCTCACTACCTTCAAGACCCACTGGTCGGATGTAACCTGGGCCCAGGTGGGAAAGAACTGCCGCAGCTGTCCTACTGGCAGCACTTCCACCCGAGCCCCTGCAGCTTCATTGTGGCTTTCTCTGGGCGGGAGCAGTCGAAGAGGCCCCAAAACCTCTTCCTGCTCCCCGAAACCCCTGGAAGCCTTGTCCCCTCAAGGTAAACCTGCCCCTCTGAAAGGAGGTCTGTCAAGCTGGACGAAATTTCCAGGATTCCCTCTGCTGAGAACGTCCTGGAACCGAGAAGCGACCCTGCTTAGGTCTATCCTCTGGCAGCCTGCCTTTGACTCCCCTAGCTCCTTCACCAACTTGTCCAAATCTTCCCCAAAAAGGAGCTTACCCCCTAAAGGGGAGCCTACTAAGTCGAGCTTTGGATAAGCTGTCCGCCGCCCAATCGCGGAGCCAAAGCCAAGCTGCCACCACAGAGGGCAAGGTACTTCAGGCCAGAAGGTCGGGGGTTCAAATCCCACTAGAGGACAGCAACCTTGGGCCGGAAGGACTGGGTTTCTAGTCCCACAGGTGCTCCTTGTGGTCTTGGGCAAGCCACTTAACCCTCCATAGCCCATGTTCCCTGTAAAATAGTTATCGCCAAGTTATAATGCCCTGTTCAATGTAATTTCAGTTTGTTCAATGTAAACTGCACTGATGCAGAATAGCATGGTATATAAGAGAATATAAATAAATAAAATAATATTTTTTGACAGACTCCTAATAAGATAATACTGGCTATCCGCCAGATAGGCTGCGCCGGACTCAATTTTGGCAGCCTCTCCTTGTGGCCCAACCGGAGACTCATCTGCCTTCCGTAGCTGCTGAGACCACCTCAGGCAAGCGCAGGCCACCCAAGCTCCACATACTGACGCCTGAAGTGCAAGAGCACTAATGTCAAAAGCTTGCTTCAACAAAGTGTCCAGTTTCTTGTCTTGGGCATCCTTTAAGGCTGTACTGCCCTCTAGCGGGATGGTAGTCTTTTTGGTCACCGCCGATACTGCCGCATCCACTCTTGGTGATTTCAACAATTCCTTCTCCGCTTCGGGCAGAGGGTACAAGCATGACATTGATCGCACGCCCCTCAATCCGGCCTCTGGCTGATCCCACTCTTCCTGAATCATTAGCCGCACCACCTTGTGGACAGGAAATAATCTCTGGGATTTCCTAACTGCCTGAATTTAACGGATCTTCCAACTCATCCTCTTGCTCCGGTACCCCTGACATGTTAAGTACCTTCAGGGACTCCCCAATTAAGGCCGGCAGCTCTTCTCTATGGAAAACCCTTACAATTCTTGCCTGCTCTTCCGGAATCTCACCCTCCTCAACCTCTTCTTCCTCCTCTCCCAACTCTTGTTTGGATGTCTCCCTTTCCAATGTTTCTGAACCAGGGGAACGAGGATCCTCCTCCTCCAGGGTTCTGGTCTGCTTGGAGGGAATCACTGTCTCAACCAAAGACTTGGCCTGTGCCTCACGCTTTCGTGAGCATCCCTGACTCCCCTGCTGACGCAAACAGAAAGCCTTATGCAACAAAACAAAACAAACTATGGGGAGAAATCTCCGCCTAGGCCTCCTCCTGAGGAGGTCCCTGCTGCTCTAAATTCAAAGAGAGAGGAGAACCTTCCTCAAGGAGCCCTTCCAGGGGTTCCACCGAGTCCTGTGATACCAAAGCTACAGCCTGAAGACCCTGCTCAACTGAGGCCGCCTCCATGGCGCAGCCCCTGCATCTGAGACCTCTCCTTTGCGGGCTCCACAGAGCAGGCACTGAGGCCTAGCTGGCATCTTGTCCAAGTAAAAACAGATTTTCGCTCTTATTTTTATATATGACTGACAGTCAACACACAGTGACTTCTCCAAAATATATATATATATATATAAGTATATTTTTCCTCTTCTAACCTACCTATACAAACTCAAAATATAGAAAAAACAACTTCAAATTCAGGCGATGGAAAAGCTGAACGCAGCCGTTGCCTGCACTCTGAGAGCTGCCTGGTGCCCGGCCCAACCCCCCGGCACGCAAAGCACGTGAAAAAGTAAGCGAGGGGAACTTTTGCTGCCTCGCTGCACGAAGAGCCCCGCAGCCACGGGCTGACGCCTGCTCTCCATGAGGCTCATCTGCCTAATTTACACTCTGTTCTACCCCCCCTTACCTTGCGCTGCAGTTTTGCCGCTCCGACGGGTGGGATCGGGGCCTTCCGCCTTTCCCGCCCTCGTGCTCAGCCGTCTCCCAGGCTTCGGCAACGAGGCAGCTCAGAGGCCCTGCACCACTGTGAGGTGCAGCGGAAGAACCCTTGCCAGTCTTCAATCCCTCAGTCTGGGAAGGGGGGGGGGCAAGACGCTCCTGGCAGAAATAAATTAAATTAATAAAGAAAGAAAAAACCCACAAAAACGAAGAAATAAAGATGAAGAAAAACAAATAAAGAAAAGGGCAACCCAAACCAACAAAACCTCTCTGCACTAAGGTCTCTCCAGCAAGCCCTCTTTGGCTTAATGCTCCTTCTAGCTGCTTGGAGATCGAGTATACTAGGATACTGAAGCTGGTTGGTGGTGCCAGTGATATATATCCTGAGGTGATCAAAGAATAATGTACTTAGTTTCCAAGCTGCTAGAAGAGGAGCACAACCCAGAAGAAAGGGACTGGACTAGAGAGACATTTAGGAATCTCTTCATTCTCTAATTCTCTTAGAGTTATGATCTCAGTGCTTGTCAGGGACAGTGATGTTGTAGTGTTCACAGAGTTTCCAATGGATGAGGCGTGCTACTTTGTGCTTTTCTGTATAGAAATTTTCCACCATCAGAACTTCACTGCCAGTTATGAGGCAAGTAGCTGTTTCCAGGTCTTTCTTACAGAATCAACATGTTCAGCTCTGTAAGGACAGGTATACTTCCTTACAGAGGGCAGCCAGAAGAAAAGCGTAGTTACTCACCTGTAACAGGTGATCTCTGGGAACAGCAGGAATTTAGTCCTCACATATGGGTATCGTCGATACCGACAGAGCCTGCACGGGAACGCTCCCCAGCGTCCAATAGGAACGCTTTTGGGAGCATCCCTCAGCATATGCGCTCTGCCTTCCCGCCTTTCCAACTGTCCCTCTTCAGTTAAGTTTGTAGCTGAGTGAAAGGATAGAGGGAGAGAGAAAAGAGACAAAGAGAGAGAGAGAGAGACAACTCCTAGGGGAGGTGGGTGGGTTGTGAGGACTAAATTCCTGCTGTTCCCGGAGATCACCTGTTACAGGTGAGTAACTATGCTATCTCCAGGAACAAGCAGGAATGTAGTCCTCACATATGGGGACTCCCTAGCTGAAGATGCCACCGTCGAAGGTGAGAATCCTTCCTCCCATGGATCTCTGGCATCCCACCAGGGTTGGTGGGTAGGAGTTGGTTTAGGTTTGAAAGAGATTTTGAAGAACAGCTTGGCCAAAGAAGGCATCCCGATGGGAGGCTTTATCTAGGCAGTAGTGGGCTGTGAAGGTGTGTACTGAAGCCCAGGTGGCTGCTCGACAAATGTCATCGATAGACACAGAGTGGAGATTAGCCATAGAAGCTGCCATGGCTCTCACATTGTGAGCTGTGACATGGTCCTGAAGAGGAAGACCCTTACTCTCATAAGTAAAGGATATGCATTGGGCAATCCATTTAGATAAAGTTCTTTTGGAGACTGGAAGTCCCAAATGACTAGGGTCAAAAGCTACAAAACGTTGCGAGGACTTTCTATGTTGCTGTGTTCTTTAAATGTAAAAGGCTAAGGCCCTTTTACAATCCAAAGTATGAAGGTTTCTTTCTGCATTAGAGGCGTGAGGCCTCTGAAAAAATACAGGAAGATAAATTGATTGGTTTAAATGAAAAGGCGAAACCACCGTTGGCATAAAGTGTGGGTGAGTTCGAAGAACAACCTTATCATGATGAAATTTAGTATAAGAAGGATCAGCCACTAAAGCTTGCAATTCACTAATGCGACGGGCAGAGGTGATTGCAATCAGGAAGATGACCTTCCAAGTCAAAAGCTTAAGGGCTGTAGTGGCTAAAGGTTCAAAAGGCGGCTTCATGAGCTGCCCGAGAACTAGATTTAGATTCCCATACTACCGGTGGCGGCTTGATGGGAGGTTTAGTTAATAAAAGGCTTCTCATAAATCTTGATAGGAGTGGATGAGAGGAAATTGGTTGTCCATTTAGAGGCTTATAAGAAGCTGCAATTGCACTAAGATGGACTCTTACCGAATTGGTCTTTAACCCAGAATTCAATAAGTGAAGGAGAGACTCTAGTATCAATTCTAAGGGTATGACCAGGGGGTTTAATCCCTTCTTGGAGCACCATATAGTAAAAAGTTTCCACTTGAAGGCATAAGATCATCTTCTGGAAAGTTTCCTAGAAGCCTGAAGGATATCTTTTACCTGCTGGGACAGGTTGATATCCTGGAGGTCTAAGCCTTCAACAACCAGGCCGTGAGGTGCAGGGACTGGGGATTCGGGTGCCATAGCGTCCCGTTCTCCTGGGAAAGGAGATCTGGAGCATGCCCTAACTCCAGAGATGCCGCTTGAGAGAGATGCAGAAGCAGGGAATACCATGTTTGGTGTGGCCATCGTGGTGCTATGAGAATCATGCGACCCCTGTCTCTCTGAAGTTTGAAGAGTGTCTTGGGGATGAGGGGAATGGGTGGGAAGGCATAAAGGAAGTCCTGACCCCAGTGAAGGAGGAAGGCATCCCTTGCCTGACAGTTGTGCGCCGGAATCCTGGAACAGAACCGGGGAAGTTTGGCATTCAGTGGACTTGCAAAGAGGTCTATGTCTGGAGTGCCCCAGAGATGAAATATCTTTGCCACCTGGTCTAGGTGGAGTGACCACTCATGAGGTAGCAGTACTCGACTGAGTTTGTCTGCCCAAAGGTTTTGAATGCCTGGAAGATATACCACTAGAAGGTGAATTTGATGCTCTCTGGTGAGGGCCCATTGTCGTAAAGCTTCGTTGCACAACGACAGAGAGCCTGTCCTGCCCTGCTTGTTCACATAGAACATGGCTACCTGATTGTCCGTCTGGACTAGGACTGTCTTGTAGCTGAGCTGGGCATGGAACACTCGAAGAGCTAAATAAATTGCCCTTAACTCCAGGAGGTTTATGTGTAAACCAACCTCCTGTGGAGTCCAGGTGCCCTGGGTAGAGAGATGAAAGATTCAGGTGTGCTCCCCAACCCACCTGCAATGCATCTGTTAGGGTGGCCTGAAAGAGGGGTTGATGGAAAGGAGACCCTACTGTCAGATTTTCTAATGATTGCCACCATTGGAGGGACAAAATTAGTCATTGAGAGATTGTTATTTTGTCCGATAAATGGCCTGTGTCCACTGTATGGAGAGGGTCCACTGAGCTGCTTGCATGTGGAGGCGAGCATATGGGACTACATGAACTGTGGATGCCATGTGTCCCAGTAACTGCAGTAGCTCCCGAGCAGTGAGGGAGGATTTGCCTGTTGCTTGGGAAGCTAACTGCATTTTGCGAAGACACCGGGCTTGTGGAAGGAAAGCCCTTGTCTGTCTGGCATCCAGACAGGCTCCTATGAATTCTAGGCACTGCGAAGGAACTAGTTGAGATTTCGGGAAGTTTATTACCAATCCCAAGTATTGGAGGATTCGCATTGTACGAGACAGTGCAGTGCAGTGCTGGCCTCTGTCACTGTGGAGGCTCGGATGAGCCAGTCGTCTAAGTAAGGGAAGACAAAAATCCCCAGGGTTCGTAGAAATGCAGCTACTACTGCCATGCATTTCGTTAATACCCTTGGTGCTGAAGCCAGACCAAAAGGAAGAACCCTGTACTGGAAATGTCTTCCCCTGAAAAGGAAACGTAAAAATTTCCTGTGATCTGGATGGATAAGAATGTGAGTGTATGCATCCTTTAAGTCTAGAGAGCAAAGCCAGTCCTGGCTTTGAAGGTATGGCAGAAGAGTTCCCAGAGAAATTATTTTGAATTTCTCTCGAAACAGATATTTGTTCAATTCTCTGAGGTTTAGAATGGGTCTGTGTCCCCCTGTTTTCTTTGGGATAAGAAAATAGGGGGAGTAGAACCCTGCACAAGAATGGGTACTTCCTCTATTGCCCCTTGGACAAGAAGTGTGGAGACCTTGTGATCTAGCAGATTGTCTGCAGAGATTTGTGAATTGAACTGCTTTAGAATTGTAGGAGGGGGTAAGCTGTGAAAATGAAGTTTGTACCCCTCCGCTACAATGGACAAAGCCCAATCTTCTGCTGTTATCTGATGCCATCTGTTGACAAAGTGGCATAACCTGCCGGGAATATTGGGGGGTTGAGGACCCCTCAGAGGCAAGAAGGCAAAGCTCTCTAGGAAGGAGTCAAAGCCCTTGAGAGGGCTGAACCTGGAGAGCTGGTTGGGCTCTCGGGCCTTTTGGTTTCTTTTGTTGTCTAGTTTGTCCCTTTTGGGCAACCTGACCTGGAGACTGAATCTGATGGGTATAGGAAGGATAAAACTTCCTCTTTTTGGTAAAAGAGGGTTTTTTATAAGGCTTCCTTGTGGCTGTAGACTTTGACAATCTAAGGTAGAATTGTCAGCATCTAACTCGTTAGCCTTCTCCTGCCAGTTCTTGCCGAAGAGATTCTCTCCCGTGCAAGGAATGTTGCCTAACTTGTCCTATACCCAAGTCTCCAAGTTTGATGCCTGTAGCCAGGCAATCCGTCGTGCGCCAATGGCAATAGCAGAAGTTCTGCTGATGCATTCGAAGCAGTCAAAGGCTGCACGATTGACAAACTTGGAGACATCCTGAGCATGCTTAACCAGAGTAAGAAAGTCTTGTCTTATCTGGGAGAAATGGGCTCATAAGTTCCAAGTCTCCTGTGATTTCTTTGAGGAACATTCCCATATATAGGATATATGAGCTGATCCTAGCTGAAAGCATAGAAGCTTGAAAAGTTCTGCGTCCAAAAGCATCCAGAGTCCTGCATTCACGACCTGGAGGATTGGATGCATGTCTTTTTGCACTTTTCATCCTACGCATGGCTGACTCAACTACCATTAAATGGTGTGGCAGCTGAGTTTTCTGAAATCCGGGACATGGTGGAACTCGATACATAGTTATCAAGTCTCCTAGAGTGAGGAGAAGTAGTCAGAGGTGTCTTGAAGGACTAGAAAAGGGGACTGTTACTTCTGGAGAGAGATCTGCAATTGTGAGTATATACTTCTGGGAATTTTCTGAAAGGAATTCTTTCTATTAAAGCTAATTAATCTATGAACCCACTATTTTTTGTTAAATCAGTCAGGGCCTAGTAGCAGCAGTTTAAGTTTAAATTTAAAACACAGAAGAGAGCTTTCTGGTTAAATTTGGAACCCAGCAGAAAGCTTGTAGTTTAAATTTCATAATAAGTTAGAGCCTAGCAGCAGCAAAGAGCTATAATTTAAATCAAATAAGAATATAGCTTACCTCAGCAGCACAGGACAGGGTACTGTGTAGCAGCCCTCTTTTAATAAGGGTAAGCTATTCAAGACTAATAAAAGAAAATATTTTTTCACTCAACTTGTAATCAAACTCTGGAATTTGTTACCGGAGGATGTAGTAAAGGCTGTTAGTGTAGCTGGGTTTAAAAGAGGTTTGGACAAGTTCCTGGAGGAAAGGTCCATAAACCATTATTAAAAGGGACCCAGGATATCAATGCTTGACCCAGTACAAGCATTGTGGAACCTGTGTCTTTTGGGGAAACTGCTAGGTACGTATGACCTAGATTGGCCACTGTTGGAAACAGGATACTGGGCTTGATGGACCTTGGTCTGACCCAGTATGGCATATCTTATGTTCTCCCACATTCTGAGCATCAAGTTATGCAGAATTTCATGGATAGGCAGAGTAGCTTCCTCCTTAGGAGCTTTAGGATATTGGAGGATTTCCAATTCCTTTGCTCTGGGTTCCTCTTCAGGAGCTACTGTGATTGAAAGACCTTTAGCCATATCACCGATGAAATCCTGAAATGACATGTCCTCTGGAGGTGACATTCTGCATTGGGGAGAAGAGGGATCTTCTAAGAGAAACCCTCTAGTGCCAGCAGAATTGTCAGAGTCTTCGGGATCGGAGGAATCGAAGTATTCCTGAGCCCGATGCTCCTGCAAAGCACGATCCCGGTACCGATCGAAGTCAGTACTGAGGTGACCCGGTACCACTTTATCCACTCCAGCTGGAGGTGGAATGGGAAGAGTTACCATCGGGGTCGGTACCAGCATCGTCGGTGTCGATGTCGGCACCGGTGCCCTTGGGACCACCGGTACCGCAGCTGAGAGAAGAGCTGCGATACTGCGTTTGATAGCAAGAATTCTCCAGGACCAAGCAGGAAGTCAGTCCTCACTTATGGGTGACGTCTGCGCCGACAGAGCCCTCGCGGAGCAATTTTCCCCAGCTTTCGCAGAAAGCCTTTGGGAATTGCAGCGCGCATGCGCGGTCCCCTTCCCGCCCAAGGGTGCCATCTTGCTCAGTCTCCTTTTTTCCGCGGAGCCCTACAGACGTAGTTTGTTATCACCGCTGAAAAAGTTGATTTCTTTTATTTTGTTTCTTGTTATTTTTCTCGGTTCGTGTGTCCTCTTCCCCGCCCGGCCTCGATATTCCCTATCGAGTCCGTTCACATAATTTTCTCTCCAACTGGCGTTCCCGCCACTTTTTCCTTCTTCCCTGGCAGCACGGTCTTTCGACCTTGCAGGGGCCCTTTTTCCCCCGATGGCTGCCAGTGGGTTTAAAAAGTGTGATCGTTGTGTCAAACTTATGTCTCTTACCGACACGCATGACTGCTGCCTCCGTTGCCTCGGACCCGAACATGACTCAATGAGTTGCGGTCCGTGCAACAAGATGTCCTCAAAGGCGTTGAGGAGTCGGCAGTCACAAAAGGAACGAATCTTCTCTGACCCCGCGTCCGGTCGGACCCGGACCTCGTCAGAGGCCTCGACGTCTCGTGGCTCCGGCTCCGAGCACCATCGCAGTTCCTCTGAATGGGGGTCCCCCGGACGGGAGCACCGTCGGAAGAAGCAGCCCGCGAGGGTGGTGTTGGAGGACGCTCCTGGTCCCTCGAGGGCTAGGTCGCATAGCCCCGTCGGCCACCCCGGGTCCTCGGAGGCGGAGAGGCCTTCGAAGCTTCCTCGTCTCGAAGTGGAGTCGCCTGGACACGTGAGTACTGTAGTCCTCATGGACTCTCCTCCAGGAGACACGACGTCGGGCCCGATGCCGTCGGGGCCCGAGTCGGGGGCTGCTGGGTCTTCTAAGTTTGGTCTCAGATTGACGACTTTGGAGCTCAGTATCGCTGCCTTCATGGACCAGCAGCGGGCATTGATCACCGGCCTCGCCAGTGCATCTGCCCTGACCACCGGGACGTCGACGCCCAAGTCGACCCCAGAGGCCGAGTCGATCCTCGAGTCCATACGAGCTCGAGTCGATCCTCGACCTAGGTCTCCCTCGGCCTCCCGTTCGGGACCGAGGTCCTCGACACCGGCCTCGGCGTCGGGGCGGAGATCCCCGGCTCTCGCCCGCACGGAGCCACTCGATTCCTCCTCGGAGGAGTCGGGCTGGGACACGGAGAAGGACGAGTCACCCGGTTCTTTTCAGACTCGGTGCGTCCCCTCCGACTCGCCCGAGTCGGAGCCTCGGAGGCGGTCTCCCCCGGAGGATACCCAGTTCTCCGATTTCGTGAGGGATATGGCCAAGGCTTTGGCCTTCCCTGCTGATCCGGAGGAGGAGCCTCGAGCCGAAGAGCTCGAGGCCCTCCAATACGACTCTCCCCCGAAGGAGGCCTTTACTGTACCGGTTCCCCCGATGCTGGAGCGACTACTCTTCCGCATGTGGGAGAGCCCGGCCTCGACGCCGGTGCTGAGCAAGCGGGTCGATTCCATGTGTCGAGTCCACAAGAGCCCCGGGTTCCAGAGGGCACAACTGCCACACCATTCCATGGTGGTGGAATCGGCCATGCATCGACTTAAGAGTCAAAAGATGCACTCCTCGGTGCCTCCGGGTAAGGAGGCCCGGAACCTGGATGCCCTCGGTAGAAAGTGCTTCCAGGGCTCTATGCTTGCTTGTCGAGTCCAGACATACCAACTATATATGGGCATGTATCTTCGAGACCTGGCAAAAGAAATTGCGGGGTTCTCTGCTGGTCTCTCCGAGGAACCATTGCAGCGGTTCCAGGTCTTGTCCACGGGGATTCGAGAGTGTTCGAAGTTCATTTCTCGAGCAGCCTACGATGGCTTCGAAGCATCGGCTCGAGTAGCCGGAGCCGGCATCGGGGCTCGCCGTCAGGCTTGGCTTCAGTCATCCGACCTCAAGCCATGGGTGCAGGACAAGTTGGTCGATGTCCCTTGCAGAGGTGAAAACCTCTTTGGCATACCCATGGCTGTGAAAAGGCGGCGGAGCTCGAGTCCGAGACTCTCACCAGGACTCGCCTATCCAGGAAGACCTCTGCCCCTTCACAGAAGAGGAAGGGCTCAGGGAAAAAGCCTTTTTACCCGAGGAAGGTGTTTGCTTATAAACAACACCTCCCACAATATCAGGCCTCAGCAGCCCCCCATCAGGGACAGCAGCCTAAGGGGCAGGGTAATGGATCCCGTAGGCAGAAGGCTCCCAAGCCCACTACGCAGGCCCCAGCCCAACAGGGTGGGGGTTTTTGACTATGCCAGCATAGCCTCTCCCCCTCAGGGGCCTTTGCTCAGCACGGGGGGCCGGCTGACCCACTTTGCCCACCGGTGGTCTGCCATAACATCCGATTCCTGGGTGCTGCAGGTGGTTCAAAAGGGCTACCTCTTGCATTTTCACCAGGTGCGAGCCTCCAAGACCCCCCCTACACAGGGACTTACTCCTTCAGGAGCTGCAAAGTCTGCTTCGCGAACAGGCTGTGGAGCCAGTGCCCCAACACCTGTGGGGTCACGGGTTTTACTCAAGGTACTTCCTGGTTCCAAAGAGAACAGGGGGCCTCAGACCCATTCTGGACTTATGCAACCTCAACAAGTTCCTGCAGCGGGAAAAGTTCAAGATGCTTACCCTTGGAATCCTACTGCCCTACCTCCAGCAGGAGATTGGCTATGCTCCTTGGATCTAAAGGATGCTTATACCCACATCCTTATTCATCCGGACCACCGGCAATATCTAAGATTTGTGGTGGCAGGGAATCATTATCAGTACCGCGTACTGCCCTTTGGCCTATCCTCCGCTCCCAGGGTGTTCACGAAATGCCTGGCAGTGGTGGCAGCCTTCCTGAGGCTTCAAGGCCTCTTCGTCTTCCCCTACCTGGACGACTGGCTCATCCGGGCACGGTCTTCCCTAGAGGTCACTCAGGCCACTCAACGCACAGTGGCTCTGCTTCAGCACTTGGGCTTCGTCATAAACTTCGAAAAGTCCACTTTGCGCCCTTCTCAGGATCTCGAATTCATAGGAGCACGGCTAGACACTCTGCAGGCTCGGGCCTTCTTGCCTCTGAAACGGGCCAACAGGCTCATAGCTCTGGCCGGCAGGTTCCACAGCGTGTCACCGGCCTCTGCCAGACAATTCCTGCAACTGCTCGGTCACATGGCCTCCACGGTCCATGTCACTCCGAATGCCCGTCTACATATGCGACCTGCTCAGTGGAGCCTTCGCACTCAATGGCATCAGGCCACAGGGAGGCTGACGGACTTAATACAGATTTCCGACCGCCTGGTCTCCTCTGCAATGATGGCTTCACCTGCCCAATCTGGTACTCGGCATGACTTTTCAGTCTCCTCCACCGTCCCAGGTGCTCACGACAGATGCCTCTCTCCTGGGATGGGGAGCGCATTGTCAAGGGATGTGCACTCAAGGCCTTTGGACACCTTGGGAAGCCGCCCAGCAGATAAACTTCCTGGAGCTGTGGGCGATCCGCCTAGCTCTGCGGGCCTTCTCTCACCTCACGTCTTGTCAGTCTGTGCTGGTGCAGACGGACAATCAGGTTGCCATGTTCTACGTGAACAAACAGGGGGGCACGGGCTCCCTCCTTCTATGTCGGGAGGCTTGGAGGCTGTGCTCTTGGGCAGTCAGTCACAACATCCTCCTCAAGGCTGTTTACCTGCCCGGGCAGGACAATGGCCTGGCGGACAAACTGAGCCGGATTCTGCAGCCGCACGAATGGAGGCTGAACCCCGCAGTGGTCCAGCAGATTTTCCACCGGTGGGGCTCCCCCACCGTGTATCTCTTTGCCAGTCCCCTGAACCGGCAGCTTCCCAGGTTTTGCTCACGGCACCCGCATCCTCTCAGAGTAGCGCTGGATGCTTTCCTCATATCATGGTCCACGGGCCTACTGTATGCCTTCCCTCCCACGCCACTGGTGTCCCGGACATTTTTCAAAGTGATCCAGGACAGGGCCTCCGTGATCCTGGTAGCGCCCCGGTGGCCGAGGCAACCGTGATTCCCTCTACTTCTACAGCTAGCGGTGGACACTCCTCTTCCTCTGGGGTTCCAGCCCGATCTCCTGACCCAGGATCAGGGTACTCTTCTGCACCCCAACCTCCGGGCCCTGCACCTGATGGCCTGGCTGCTGAAAGGGTAGTCCTAGCTCCGCTTCTGCTACCTCCGGAAGTGGAAGCCGTCGTCCTAGCGTCTCGGCGTCCTTTTACCCGAAAATCTTACGCCCTTAAATGGCGTCGCTTCTCGGTCTGGTGCTCTCAGCGCTCTGAGGACCCCTTCGCCTGTTTAGTATCGGTGGTACTGCAATACTTGCTTCACCTCTCCGATCTGGGCCTCAAATCCAACTCCGTCAGAGTCCACCTCAGTGCCCTCTCCGCACATCATTCGCCGGTGGAAGGCCGGCCTCTTTCCTCGCACCCCTTGGTGGCGCGTTTTCTCAGAGGCCTCCTTCTGCTTAAGCCTCCATTGCGCCCTCCAGCTCCTGACTGGGACCTCAACGTGGTTCTGCAAAGGCTTACCAGTCCGCCTTTTGAACCCATGGCTACCTGTCCTCTTCGTTTCCTCTCCTGGAAAACTCTCTTCTTGGTAGCCCTTACCTCCGCTAGGCGCGTCAGTGAACTTCAGGCCCTAGTGTCTGAGCCCCCATACACTAGGTTCTACAAGAATAGGGTTGTCCTACGAACTCACCCTAAGTTTCTTCCAAAGGTGGTCCTTCCGACCTTCTTTCCCAGGCCGCATACCAGCCGAGCTGAAACTGTGCTGCACACCCTGGACTGTAGAAGAGCCTTATCCTTCTACCTTGACCGTACGCAAGAGCATAGAAAAGCTGTCCAGCTTTTCGTATCTTTTGACCCCAATCGGTTGGGGGTACCCGTCTCTAAGCGTACTTTGTCCATCTGGGTAGCTGACTGTATCGCCTGGGCCTATGGGGCAGTCAGCCTCTCATTAGAGAATCGAGTCACGGCTCACTGTGTCAGGGCGAAGGCTGCGTCAGTGGCTCATCTCCGCTCTGTTCCGTTGGCAGACATCTGCCGGGCCACTACTTGGTCTTCCAGCCAGACTTTTGCGGCTCATTACTGCCTGGAGAGAGAGTCCCGCAGGGACAGTGCTTTCGGACAGGCAGTCCTCCACAATATCTTTGAGGTCTAAGCAACTCCTACCCTCCGGCCCTGGTGTTGGGCTACCGGCCGGATTCGTATTCAGAGAAGATTCCTTCCTTCTGTACTGTTGAGCTTGAGGGAGCTCTTTTAGGCTTGAGGTCTCCGGTAGCCTTAAGCTTGTGAGTCCCATAAGTGAGGACTGACTTCCTGCTTGGTCCTGGAGAAAGAGTAGTTACTCACCTGTAACAGGTGTTCTCCAGGAGCAGCAGGAATCAGTCCTCACAACCCTCCCTCCTCCCCTTGGAGTTGCAGTCATTCTTAGTATATGGTTTTGCTGTCTTTCCGCTATGTCATCAGACTGAGAAAGATGGCACCCTTGGGCGGGAAGGGGACCGCGCATGCGCGCTGCAATTCCCAAAGGCTTTCTGCGAAAGCTGGGGAAAATTGCTCCGCGAGGGCTCCGTCGGCACCCATAAGTGATTCCTGCTGCTCCTGGAGAACACCTGTTACAGGTGAGTAACTACTCTATCTCTGGTCTATTGACGCTGCCGATGCCTGGTTGTCAGTACCGGTAAGAACGGCCGGAACCCCTGAGCATGGCACAGGTAGTTCTTGTGAGGTTGAGGCCTCGAACATCCTGAAGCCCCATCGATGCTTTGGAAGCCGAAGCCTCCCGCCGGGGCTGTTTTGCCGGTGTGGTTCCCTCAAGGGCAATGCCAATGGCCTCTCGATGCTTAGCAGGAGAGCTACCCTTTGAGGACCGGCTTTTGTGTTTAGTTACCTGAGAACCATGGGAGGAAGAAGAGGCCCTTGACGATGTCGATGCAATGGATCTGGCATCTGAAGAAAAGAGGGTACCGAGCTTTGCGGCCCGGTTCTGTTTTCCTCTTTTAGTCATCCCCATGCAGGAGAGACATTCAGTTGGAGAATGATCAGATCCTAAACATTTTAGACACCAATCATGGGTGTCAGTGACGGAAATGGTACTGCCACACTTAGTACATTTTTTAAAACCACTAGTTGGCTTTTCCATGATTTTGGAAAAATGGGGCCTAATGCCCAAAATGGCGCCTAGCACCAAAAAAGGAAAGTTTCTGAAAAGAAACAGTCAAAGTCTAGGGGTTTGTTTTTTTTTAGGAAAAGAAAGAAAAGAACCGGAGGTACCGGTAGGCATCGTGCGGTAGGCAAACGCTACCACAAAAAAGAATTTTAAAGACAGAATTTTCTGCCGTGACAGGGAATAGGTCCTGCTGGCTCCGCGGAAAACGAAGAACTGAAGAGGGACAGTTGGAAAGGTAGCGTGCATGTGCTGAGGGATGCTCCCAAAAGCATTCCTATTGGACGCTGGGGAGCGTTCCCGCGCAGGCTCCGTCGGTACCGACGATACCCATATGTAAGGACTACATTCCTGCTTGTTCCTGGAGATATATTATACCACTCCGATTCATACCAGTGCCAGCCGACCCCAACAATTATTTGGAATATGGCCAATATTCTGCAGTATAGTGTTTCTGTGACTTCTCTCACGGCAATGCTACTTGTTAGTTCTTTCATTAACAGACTTAAGTCCACTAGAGACAGCTTATCTTTTTCTTCCTCTTTCATGGGTCTTATTCCTATCACCATTTCCCCTGGTTTGTAGACAGCCTCTTGAACTGCCTTCAGATTTACTGACTAGTATTACCTTAGCCAGGGCCGGTGCAAGGATATGAGACACTCTAGGCAAACCTTCATTTGTCCCACCCTCGCCACTCCTCTCTGGGACCTGCAGCAGCAGAAATGACATTAAGACAGTAGCATAGCACTTACCCAAAGCCTCTATCACTGCGTTCAGTTGGTGCTTGCTTTACCAGCCACTTCCATCCCTCCAATGCCAACTTCCTGTTTGCATGGGGATGGAAGCGCATCAGAGAGGGTGGAAATGGCTGGTCAATGCGAGTATCAACAGCACCTGAGGCTTTGGGCAAGTGCGTTGCTGTTTCAATGTCACCGCCACTGCTGCAGATCCTCAAAATGTTGGCCTAGTTTGCCTAATGGACAGCACTGGCCTTGCCCCTAGATAACTTACGGAATTCAATTTAAGATCCTACTGTTAAGACACCATGCATACTTATACTAGCTATCAATTCTTAGTCTCACTGTTGATACCGCACAGATCTTCTCAATACACTTTGCTTGCCAATCCCGTTTTCAATCTGAAGTCTGAACATTCGCATTACATCCTTTTCATACATGGCTCCACTTTTGTGAAATAGACTCCCCTAGATGTTATAGTTTATTGAAACTCGATATACACTGTTGAGAGGCGCTATACAATTAAAATGCCAAACAGAGAAAGAAGCGAAAGGAACTACAAAATCAGATAGGACAGTTAGGAGCATTCACACAACAGAAAGGAGGAGAAGGGCAGGGCTATGAAATACGGGCGAGGAGGGGGTATTTAGAGTGGAAGATTAGAGGCTTGATGACACAGATAAGTATCTTAAATTGTTTAAAGGAGGGTTCTAGATTTAGATTTTAAAGTAATTACTTTAAGTTTAAGAATGCTCTAAAAAGATGCTTATTCACACCGATTTTCCCTGCTTTGATTCTGATGCTTAGTTAACTCCTCTTGGTAATTTCAGCTTGGGGCATTACTCTCTTGTGGATGCAGTGTTGTCTCCACCCTGTCCTTTGGTTTTGTTATGAGAACCCTTAGTGCAATTTTGTATTAGTTTTTACTAAGGTGTCATCTTCTGTGTTGTGCTTAGTTCCCTTAATAATTGCTTAATCATTTAACACCACTTCAATGTCTACTGCTTAGACAAGAAGGGGTACATCAAATCTATTAAACATAACACACAAGCATGAATACTAAAATAAAAACCAGACAATACAATAGGTATTTATATTTATACATGAGACAATTAAAACCCAACATGGCTAAAAACAAAAATAAGAAAAAAATGCTGAAAACAGGCAAGCCTAAAAATTTTCTTTAAAATACTTTATGCTAATAAACTAGCTGAATGTCTCTGTGAACAACACTGCTTCCCACTGGCTCCTAAACTGAAGATCATCCTCAGAGCCCACATAGATTACATCAGTGTTTCTCAAGCCAGTCCTGATGTACAATCTAGCCAGTCTGGTTTTTAAGATATCCACAAGGTCTTATAAAGAATATAAATTCAACATTTGTTTTTCATTTTTAATGCTGGAAACCACTGCATTGATACAAGAAGATGAGTAATATGCTACTGGATGCTGTGGTCAGCAGGGCTGGCCCAACCACGAGACAAGACTAGACATTCACTTAGAGCGGTAGCTTCTGAGGGGTGGCAAAGAGTATTCAAAGCAAAACAGACTGACAGCCACACAAACTCTAAAAACCATCAGCACATGCTTTTATATGCATGAAGAGCAGACACATGCATACATAGCAAAGTTTAATATTTAATAGTATGATGTCCAGTTATGAATTCTTATAGACTATTGAGGGAGGAGTGGTGTTGCAATGACCTGGAAGGGGGTGTAAGGCTGTAGGTTTACCTAGGGCCCTCAATGCTCTCAGACACCAGCTGAAGAGCAGCGTTCTCGGCCATTGCCCTACAAATCCAGCAAATGCGATCTGTCCCTAAGTTTATCCTTATCAGCCTGTCTCTCCCCCCCCACCCCTCCCCCAATTTTCCCTTCCATCTGCCCTGCTTGTCTTCTCCCCAGCATCTTCCTTCAGCTCTGTCACCCCACCTCTAACAGTATCATTTATCTCCTCCCCCTGCACCTTGTGTGTCTAATTTCTAACTAGCCCTTCTCCTTTTGCCAAACCATGAAAGGTTGTGCATATTTAGCAAGTGGGATACATAAGAACATAAGATATGCCATACTGGGTCAGACCAAGGTCCATCAAGCCCAGTATTCTGTTTCCAACAGTGGCCAATCTAGGTCATACGTACCTAGCAGTTTCCCCAAGGGACACAGGTTCCACAATGCTTGTATTGGTTCAAGCATTGATATCCTGGGTCCCTTCTTAATAATGGTTTATGGACCTTTCCTCCAGGAACTTGTCCAAACCTTTTATAAACCCAGCTACACTAACAGCCTTTACTACATCCTCCGGTAACAAATTCCAGAGTTTGATTACACGATGAGTGAAAAATATTTTCTTTTATTAGTCTTAAATAGTTTACCCTGTAGCTTCATTGCATGTCCCCTAGTCTTTCTATATTCTGATAAGGTAAACAATTGATCTACGTTTACCCGTTCCACTCCGTTCATTAATTTATAGACTTCTATCATATCTCCCCTCAGCCGTCTCTTTTCCAGGTTAAAGAGCCCCAACCTTTTTAGCCTTTCTTCATAGGAGTATCCTTCCATCCCCTTTACCATTTTGGTGGCTCTTCTCTGAACCTTTTCTAAAATCGCTATATCCTTTTTAAGATACGGCGACCAGAATTGCACACAATATTCAAGGTGCGGTCTCACCATGGAACGATAGAGGCATTATAATATCTTTTGTTTTATTTTCCATTCCTTTCCTTATCATACCTAGCATTCTATTTGCTCTCTTGGCCGCTGCTGCACACTGGGCCGAGGGTTTTAACATGGTATCCACAATGATGCCTAAATCTTTTTCCTGGGTGGTGGTTCCTAATGTGGAACCTTGGATCATGTAACCATAGTTTAGGTTGTTCTTCCCTAGGTGCATAACCTTGCACTTGTCCACATTAAATTTCATCTGCCATTTTGATGCCCATTCTTCCAATTTATCAAGATCCTCTTGCAATTTTCAACAATCCTCTTGGGTTTTAACAACTTTAAATAGTTTTGTGTCATCTGCAAATTTGATAACCTCACTCGTTATTCCACTTTCCAGGTCATTTATGAATATGTCAAAAAGCAGCGGACCCAGCACAGATTCCTGGGGTACACCACTATTCACCTTTCTCCATTGGGAAAATTGGCCATTTAGCCCTACCCTCTGCTTTCTATCTTTTAACCAGTTCCTGATCCACAATAGTACACTGCCTCCTATCCCATGACTCTTTAGTTTTGCCAAAAGTCTCTGATGAGGGACCTTGTCAAAGGCTTTCTGAAAGTCCAGATACACTATAATCAACCAACTCACCTTTGTCCACCTGATTATTCACTCCTTCAAAAAAAACATAACAGACTAGTAAGACAAGATCTTCCTTGTCTAAAGCCATGTTGGCTGTCTCCCATTAGGTCATGACTATCTACATGCTGAGTAATTTTATTCTTTATGATGGTTTTCTACCATTTTTTTTACCATTTCATCTTTGCAACTGTATCTACAATGGGCTTGTAAATCTGAAGTACAGAAGATGAATTGTAACGTGCTACTGGTCATTCATCCAAGTTTGTCAAAGAAGCTCCTGCCAGCCACATTGATCCTGAAATACAGGGTTCATACCTGCCCAAAGTGCCTCCAGCCTGTGTGTAGTACTTGTTATAGTCCAGTCGCAGAAGTAGCTGTGCAAGATCTGGATTTATCTGGTGGTTCCGAACACTGGAGAGGATTTTGAGGAGCAGGGAAGACTGACAGCTGAAGCCCTGAAAGAAACAGCTATTCAGTATAATTTCATACTCCATGTTACTCCAAATAGATTTTAATATGCATTAATCTTCTTTACACTTAATGGTAAGAATGTTATTAATGTGACATCTAAAACATGTGAGATGCTTATCAGGTTTTCTGCTTATAAGAATCAATAATTATGAATAAATGACATGATTCAGATAGGATATGGGAACGTAGAGAGAATTTAATTATTTGGAGAAAGAACAATTCCTTATCTCTCCAGTCCAGTCCCAACAAAGCAGGTTGTTCCCTCGCACCAGCAGCTGGAAGCTGAGCATGCTCAGACCTTTGATGTCACCCTACATGTGTTCCCTATCATCCACCAAGGTCACTAGCTCAGCCTCCAGCAGCTAGGAGTCATCCCGTCGTGGTCTGCATGGGTAGGACTAGAGGGCAGTTAGCTAAAGCCATTATTGTTCACAGCCAAGCAACCTAACAGGGCTTGGAGCTAAATTAAGCTGAAGCAGACTGGTCTGAGCTGATCCCTTGAATGGGAGGCTGATGCAGTGCTGAGAGCATTTCAGGGGGCTTGATGGTTTGCCCAAGGGACCAGGGTCATTCAGTCGGCCAGGTCCTGCTTAAGAGGAGCTACCTGCAGGAGTCGGGTAATCTTGCTAAGGACTGTTGACAGCCAGCACAGCATAAGAGAGGCAAGTGAGTGTATCTGGTTTTTGGTCAGAAGGCCGGTGCTATGGGTGGCTTCGGGGAGCAGAAGGGGTGAATGTCTGCCTTCCTTCTTCTCTCTGGGGGATGAATGCGGAGTTGGCGAGTTCAGGAGCACCGCCTTTGTGTCTGGCCATGCCATCGGTTAAACTGACCTGTGCAGTGTGTGGGGCACGCTGCTTCAGTCTTTCAGCAAACAGGATTTGCAGGTTCTGTGAGCGGGAGACACGGTCGGCAGCCAGCAAGCTGGGAGACCGGGTGGCAGAGGAGAGAGCTGCATGCAGGAATCACGCTCAGTAGCAGGGCCTTTTCAGTTGGCGATTTTGGCAGGAAAGGAGGCCATTTCCCTGAGAGGATTCTCAGAAGAGGAAATGGTGGTCGCACAGACCTCGGGCAGGAAAGAGCCTGCAGGGGAGGTCCTCCTCTGCCTTTTTCACCGGATTTTATTTTATTGTTATACCAGGTTTATTGCCTGAGGCAGAGCAGAACTGGTAAGTCTGAGGGGTTCTCCCTGGCAGAGAGGCTGGTCCTGCTGCCAGAAGGGGAGCCAGTACGAAAGTGATCTTGCTTGGAAGCATCATCCTGGGGTATGCCTGGTCAGGTATTGTTGGAGATTTCAGAGGACCCCTCAGTGGGCACCTCAAACATGTTAGAGAAGGTCCTACGATGCTAGAACCAGAGGTCAGTTATATCCCCAGGTAAGGATCCTCATTTAGTCAGAGTGTCTCATAGAGAGGAGTTGCCAGCGCTTATCACGCATTTCCTGGCGGTTCTTAACATGATGCAAGGGGCTTTGCTGGAGGAGCCCTTGGAGGATCCTATCTTGCAGTCCTGCTGGCACTAACAGGTTGTCTTTTTGGTGCATCGCATGATTCAGCAGATGACTGAAGTGGAATGGGAAGCACCGGAGAAAGGGCTGCAGGGCTCTACCTATTGCCAAAGCAGGACAAGGAAAGGTTTCAGTCTCCCCAAGTGGATGCGGCCGTGTTGGCGGTGACTAGGAAGACCACTATTCCGATGGAAGACGGAGCGGCATTAAAAGATCTGCAGGACAAGAAACTGGAAACGCTGCTGAAGCAGGCCTTTGATGTTAATGCGTTGGTGCTCCAGGCGGCTGTTTGTGGGGCCTATGTCTCGAGGGTGTGTTTTCGCTGGACATAGGCGCTTCTGGGGTTGGACAGCTTAGGTTCTAATGCAGAGGAGGTGGCTCACATGGAGTCCGGTGTGGCTTTCCTAGCAGATGCCTTTTATGATTTGATTTGCGCCACAGCCAAGAAAATGGCATCGGTAGTGATGGTACGCTGTCTTTTCTGGCTCTGGAACTGGGCAGTGGATAAAGGCTGAGCAGGCTCTCATTTGGCAAAGCCTTCAAAAAGCTTATGAATGACCTCGGGGAGTCCAAAGGAGATAAATTTCCGGATGATAAGCCAAAACCGGCTAGAGGCACGGCACAGTTGTGGGGTCAAGCTAGGACTTCCAATGTTTCAGGCATTCCAGTGGGCACATTACCCCAGCAGGGGGTATCCCCTTTTGAGGAGGCTGAGGAGTAGGCAGAAGTTATTACTCGGCTGCCTCTTCGGTCCCTAAGAAGAACTTATGATGCAAAGTGGACCTAGGATCAGACGGAGCCAGTAGGAGGTCACTGTCTGCCTGGATCCAAATCACATCCAACCGGGTCCTGGAGGCGATTCGCAAGGGTTGCACGCTGGACTTCGCTTGACCACTGTCCGAGGACTTTGTGGTAACCCCTTGCCGGTCGGCAAGAAAGGAAGGAGTGGTGTGGGAGATACTCCAAAGGCTACTGCTTCTAGAGACGGTGGTTCCAGTACCCTTGGGACAATCAGGAAGCGGTCGTTACTCCATCTACTTTATGGTGCCCGAGAAGGAAGGAACGTACAGACCGATCCTCGATCTCAAGCACGTTAACCGGGCTCTGCAGGTCCTGCACTTTTGTATGGAAACACTGTGGTCCATCGTAGCAGTGTGCCACAGAGAATTTCTGACATCACTGGAAGCCTACTTGCATATCCCAAATATGCCCAGATCATCACTGTTTCCTGAGGTTCACCGAACCTATGGGTCACTTTCAGTTTCAGACCTTGCCCTTCAGCGACAGTTCCGTGCACCTTCACCAGTCATGGTAGTGGTCGCAGCCAAATTGCAGAGAAAGGGGATTATGGTACACCCTTATCTCAATGATTGGCTGATTCTGGCAAAGTTGGACAGAGAGTCAGCAGGCAACACAGGAAGTCATTCGACGGCTTCAGCAGTTAGTATGGCTCATCAACTTTGCCTAGAGTCACCTGACCCTGTTGCAGGACATAGCGCATCTAGGAGCTTACTTCCAAACAAACGAGAGGCAGGTGTCTCTGCCACTAGAGAGGGTAAGAAAAATACAAGATCAGATGTGGCATTTCCTTCGGTTAGCGGCTCTGTCGGTGTAGCTTTACATGCAGCTCTTGGGCTCCATGATGGCCACGCTGGATCATGTACCCTGGGTGAGAGTGCATTTGGGGAGATGGTCTCTGCAAAAACATCCACTGACTTGGCGGCTGGTCTGCCACATCTCAGCCAGGGCAGCGCTACAGTGGTGGCTGGTATCAGAGAACGTACTGGCAGGAATGCCATTAGAGGCATTCAATTGGGTGCCATTGATGATGGATGCCAGCCTGGTCAGCTGGGGGAGCTCATTGTCAACACCAGGTAACACAGAGACTCTAGACGGTGGAGCACATTGAGTGGCCCATCAACCAGTTGGAGATGAGAGCGGTGTTTTTGACTCTACAGTTCTTCCAGCCGCTGGTGTATGGCAAGGCAATCCATATGTTCTCAGACACTGCAGCGATGGTGGCCTACCTAAATCATCAAGGGGGCACCAGCAGTCGGACACTGGAGGACAAAGTGGCGCTGATTCTGCTGGAGACAGAAGAGAATCTCCTCGCCCTTTCAGTGGCACACAAGGCTGGCCGAGACAACATGCAAGCGGATTTCCTGAGTCAGACTCGCTTGGATCCAGGCAAATGGGTTCTGAATCAGTCTGTTTAAGAGCAAGTGGTGCCACGCTGGGGTCAGCCATTGATGGACCTCATGGTGACCTTCGCGAATGCACAGGCAATAAAATTCTTCAGCCGGTGCAGGGAACATATGGCTGGGGGGGTTGGACGTGTTGGCATAGCCATGGCCAGCAAACGTGCTCCTTTACGTGTTTCCTCTGTGGGCTCTGATTGGACAGCTGTTGCAGTGAGTAGAGCGGTACAAGGGGCTGGTGATTCTCACTGCCTGGGTCTGGCCGCAGCAACCGTGGTATGCAGATCTCACTTGGTTACTAGTGGACGATCCCTGGAGGCTACAGGTGAGGCATAATTGTTGATGCAGGGTCCAATTCTAATGCTGCAAGTGGATAGATTCTTGCTTAGGGCCTGGCTCTTGAGCGGGCTTGTTTGAGAAAGAAAGGTTACTCACCACAGGTCATTGCCACACTCTTAATAGCTAGGAAGCATTCAACATGTTTGGCCTATGTGAAAGTTTGGCGTTTGTTCGAGAATTGGTGTGAAACTCGGGTATCCCACCCCTTGGAGGCTCAATTGGTGGAGGTTTTGTCTTCCTACAAGCAGGGATGGATAAGGGTCTAGCTTTCAGTTCCTTGTGAGTGCAGGTGGCGGCCATCGCTTGCTTTCGGGGGTCAGATACAGGGCAAGTCCCTGTCTACTCACTCGGATGTGTTACAGTTCCTCTGCGTGGTAAAGCAGGTATGGCTTCTGTGTAGGGAACTTGTCCCAGCATGGGACCTCAATTTGGTGCTTTCCACACTGATTGGTCTGCCCTTTGAACCGCTTCGGGGGCGACCTTAAAAGATCTTATGCTTAACGTAGGGTTCTTGGTGGCAATTTGTTCTGCGAGATGAATTTCGGAGCTCCAGGCACTGTCATGTCAGTAGCCTTTTCTCTTTTCCCTGGGAAAAGGTGGTGCTTCGTCCAGTACCGTCCATCCTGCTGAAGGCAGTTTCAGCTTTTCACGTGAATCAGTCGATCTCTCTTCTGGTATTTCCTAGGGGTCAAACTGAGGAAGACAGGCAGCTGCACTTGCTAGATGTGCAACGGGGCCCTCTGTCTCTATTTGAACCACACGGCTTCTCTTAGGAAGTCGCATCGGCTGTTTGTTCTCTTTGGGGGGACCCAGACGTGGAGAAGCAGCCTCCAAAGCATAAGTGGTGCAGTGGATCAAGAAGGCTATTGCATCCGCATATCTGCTCAAGCACAGGGAGGCTCCACAGGGGCTTACGGCCCATTTGACACAGGAACAAGTGACTTCATAGGCAGAGTGTTCATTGATGCCTCTGGTTGAGATTTGCCAGGTGGCAACATGGTTTTCCCTGCATATGTTCACGTGTCATTATCGCCTCAATGTCCAAGCCGCTAGGGATGCGCTCTTTGGGACTTCGGTGGTTCAGGCTGGGCTTGTGTATTCCTCCCAACAGTAATAGAGCTTTAGTACATCCTGCTTTGTCAGGACTGGACTGGAGGGATGAAAAGGAAGGTGAAATTAGACTTACCTGCTAATTTGCTTTCCTTGAACAGTCCAGGCCTAGACCCACCCGGTGCTTCTTAGTTCTGTCAGGTGAGCCTGGGGGAGGGTTCTGTTTCATTAGTTCAGCCCTCTGGGGAGTTTTGGGCAGTTTCCAGGTGTACTCGGTACTGCATGGTTGGACATAGGCGGTTGGTCTGAGTCAGTTTGGATAATACTACTCAGATACTTTATCAGAGACATATGAAAAAAAAAAGAATAATCAAACAAATGTGTGATGTCTGCTATAAGATAGTTGCTGGGTTAGTCGACAGCAGGATAGCATGTGCCTTCGGTTTCAAAAAAATAAAAATTAGTAGTCTTGCCTGGTAAGGCTGTTTGACTTGATTTTTCCTTAAGAGTAGTACTAGTGCCAGCTTTGCCAATAGGATACTAACCTTGGTGGGTGGTAGGGGAACTTTATATAGGGTGACATCACCAAAGGTCTGAGCATGCTTGGCTTCCAGCTGCTGGTGGGAGAGGACAACCTGCTTTGTCGGGACTGGAGTGGAGTTATTCAAGGAAAGCAAATTAGCAGGTAAGTCTAATTTCACCTTAATTGTGAGCAGCACTTGACAGCCATTACAGAAATAATGCATAGATATAGGGAAGGCTGTCTGCTGGAGAGACTCACCTTGACGAGGATTTCCAGCTGTGCTGCTCCACGTTCATCCAAGGGGCCCAGGTTTTGACTAACCAGGGAGCAGAAACTATGACAGAGATCCAAGATTTCATTCAGACAATGGAAAACCTAGAAAAACAAGCAAAAAATGAAGAGACTTTTTTTGTGATCTGCTTGGTTATGGTAGAGCTTATTAAAGACAAACTACATGCAGCCTGGACTACTGTCCTGCTTAGTTATTGTGGTTAGGCCAGGCCAAAGAGCATAATACGTAACACTGTGAATGCTTCCTTGCAAATGCATCTTTTCTGTCTGACTTTAAAAAGGTTGAAAGGAGCAACGGCAGATTTAACCAGATTGGAGAAACACCAGCTGATCTCTAACCTGCCCTTCTTGAACAAGGACCTCGAGAAGGGGGTAGCCCAACAATTGATGGAATTTTTGGATAATAATGAGGTACTTGATGATAAGCAAGCCAGATTTCAGCATTTCTATAGTACCAAGACTTTACTGGTGGTGTTAGTAGAAGACATCCATAGTATACTAGATAAGGGCCTCAATATGACTACTGTTTTCATTTCAATCATTACATTCGTTTTTACCACAAAACATGAAAACGTCAAAGTGCTTTACATAAAAAGATCCATAATACATTAAGACATAATAAAACATTTATTATAACCATAGATGCATGTTTTCCGTTGAAGCCTATATCTGCAACATATTATTTTAGGTTCTATACACCTCCTATCCCCTCCTCACGGTTCCTCTAATATGCTCAGACAAATTGCGCCTAATTCCTTTTCTTAAATAAATAGGCCTTTATCTGCTATTGAAAATGTAACACATTTTGTTCTCACCACGGGATAGTAGTAATGCATTCCATAAATTTGGGGTAATTACCGAGAATGCTCTAATCACAGGTCTGCAAAAAAAAATTTTTCGAGAGCCGTTTTGGTTATTCCACGTAATCTTTGTGTTTTTTGGTGCGCTGAATCCGAAAATGACCTCCATTTTGTCATAGGACATTACGTTTCCTGACAATTTAGGTAACTATGTCAAATAAGGCAATACCTCAAAATAAATGGAAATAGACTTATAAAATTAAAATTACAATATTTTCATGAAAATCATTTTTTGAACTGAAATGAGCTCATCTACACACACTAAACTCGATTCTTCTTCCTTGTGAGGCTCCTCTTGGTGCATTTACGCTTGTGAGTAGCATCTGGAACGTCTCTCTGAAGCATCCAACAGTAGTCTGCCATCATTGTAATGCTCCATTTTCCCTGGTATCTCCTTTCCATCTCTTTAATGTCTTGGTGGAATCGTTCACCTTGTTCCTCACACACAGCTCCCAAATTTTCAGAAAAGTAGTCAAGGTGGGACTGGAGGAAATGCACTTTCAAACTCATCAGGCAACCTAAAGCTTGACATGCTTTCAGCATTTGTCTGACGATCTTTTTGTAGTGAGGATCTTTGTTATTGCCTAAAAATTTCTGTACGACTTCTTTAAATGCAATCCGCCCTTCTTTTTGAGGATCCGTCATGGTATTGACAAACTCTTGATCAACTATAAGCCTTCTAATGTCTGGTCCGACGAACACACCTTCCTTCAATTTTGCCTCCGATAGGCCTGGAAACTTGGTGACCAAGTATTTGAAGCATTCTCCATCTCTTGGAAGTGATTTTACGAATTGCTTCATCAATCCCAATTTTATGTGGAGAGGTGGTAGAAGAACTTTATGGGAAGGTACCAAAGTTTCTCGGAGGACATTTTTTTCACTGACTGTTAGCACCCTCAACTGCCAACTCTTCTTGGTCCAGTGATTTTGTCGGTCTCGAATGTCCCATAGACACAGAAAACAAGGATATTTGGTATACCCAGCTTTTTGCCCGAGCAGCATGCACAAGACCTTCAAGTCCCCACACACTTGCCAACCATGGTCTTCATATTTAAGTTTACGAAGAACCAATTCCAAGTTCTCGTAGGTCTCCAAGTGTACGGAATGACCTACAGGTATGGAAGCGTAAAAACCGTTGTGGAGTAAAACTGCTTTGAGACTTCTTTTTGAAGAATCTATAAAAAGATGCCATTGCTCTGAATCATATTGGATTTTAAATTGACCCATCAGACCTTCGACATCGATGCAATAAACCAACTTGTTTTCCTGGGCGAAATAAGGAACGAACGCCTTTTCACGATGTCTGAAACATGAAGATGACACTCCTGGCAACAATAAATTCCTGCTTTTCAGCCTTGATCTGAGTAACTCAGCAGCATCTTTGGGAAGATTCAAGTCTCTTACCAAATCATCTCCTCCTGAGAAAACAAATTTTGGTCTTGTATCATCTTCAAAGTCAGAACTTGATTCGTCATCTGGTTCAGGTATGACTTCACCTTCATCGGAGCTAGGTATCTCTTCCAAGGTAGCAGGGGGCTTGGGTACTGGTATATCTGTGCTATGGGGGATGGGACGAATTGCCGAGTGAAGATTGGGGTATGAAATGGAATGCTTCCATTTGGAATTAAACCCTTTCACATCGCATGAACAAAAGTAACAGTCATCACGATGGTTCTTTTGCTCTCGCCATACCATAGGAATCCCATAACGGAAAGAGTTTTTCTTGCCCTTGAACCAGTTTCGGAGGTCCTCAACACACCGTTTGCACACTTTGAGGCACCCAGACTTTATCTCCAATTTTTAGTCCAAAGTATGCAAAGTATACTTTTTTCACAAAGCCTGTAATATTCTGCTGTTGCTTCAACACTGTATATTCACCACAGATGAAACAAACTGTCTGGCGAATTAATATACTTTCGCGGAGCCATAACATAACAGTTGAAGAATGACGAGCTAACGTGAATTGCAATGAAAAAGTGTGAACAGCTTAGAACCAAGAACCTGATGATACGTGCACAAGTGTGGCATGCAGGAGAGAGCAGCTCTGTGTCTGTACACGAGACGTGTCAGTGCTGGCCACGCCCCCCCTGCACTGACCGGAGCTGCTGCTATCTGCCCTGTGTCTCCCTCCCACTGGATTCTTCAGGAAAGATTAACCCCTTCTACCATTAGAAGCACGGACTTAAAACTTGCTTAGCTTATGTATATATTGCTGACCATCAGATTTACAGTGCTATATATTTTTTTACATAACTTGGACAACCCCTTTAAGGTTTTTTTGGCATTTTATATCTTAAATGTACTTATGTGAATTAATTAATTCATAGTAATTTGAATTAATTAATAGTAATTTGAAAAAAATTGATAAATTTGAAGACAATTTTGCATGTTGTGGCAAATCATGACATCTAGGAGTTTTTTCAATATTTTGTTTTCAGCACACCAAAATACATGGAAATTAGATGAAAATAATCAAACAGCTTTTTAGTCGCAGACCTATGTAATGTATTATAGCCAGGCGGTCCTTCATGCAATGTAGTAATTCATGCATATTTGACCACACATCTTTGGTGCTCGACATAATTAGTCATGTTAGGCTGCTGACCTGCCTGTCCATGATAAGGATAGGAGGGGGTGGTTCGCTTCATATCTTCATATAGAAGAGCTGTTGGGTAAGGTTTTGGCTCTTTGCGGATGATAATAACGTAAGATATGCCATACTGGATCAGACCAAAGTCCATCAAGCCCAGTATCCTGTTTCCAACAGTGCCCAATATAGGTCTCCCCAAAAGACACAGGTTCTTCAATGCTTGTATTGGGTCACGCAGTGATATCCTGGGTCCCTTTTAATAATGGTTTATGGACCTTTCTTCCAGGAACTTGTCCAAACCTTTTTTTAAACCCAGCTACACTAACAGCTTTTACTATATCCTCCGGTAACAAATTCCAGAGTTTGATTACACGTTGAGTGAAAAAATATTTTCTCTTATTAGTCTTAAATAGGTTATCCTGTAGCTTCATTGCATGTCCCCAGGTCTTTTTATATTCTGATGATGTAAACAATCGATCTACGTTTACCCGTTCAACATCATTTATTAATTTATAGACCTCTATCATATCTCCCCTCAGCCGTCTCTTTTCCAGGTTGAAGAGCCCTAACCTTTTTAGCCTCTCTTCATAGGGGTATCCTTCCATCCCCTTTACCATTTTGGTGGCTCTTCTCTGTACCTTTTCTAATAATGCTATATCCTTTTTAAGATACGGCGACCAGAATTACACACAATATTCAAGATGTGGTCACACCATGGAACGATATAGAGGCATTATAATATCCTTTGTTTTATTTTCCATTCCTTTCCTTATTATACCTAGCAGTCTATGTGCTCTCTTGGCCGCCACTGCACACTGGGCAGAAGGTTTTAACATGTTATCCACGATGACGCCTAAATCGCTTTCCTGGGTGGTGGTTCACAATGTGGAACCTTGCATCATGTAACCCTAGTTTGGGTTGTTCTTTCCTAGATGCATAACTTTGCACTTGTCCACATTAAATTTCATCTGACATTTGGATGACCAGTCTTCCAATTTATCAAGATCCTCTTGCAATTTTCAACAATCCTCTTGGATTTTAAGAACATTAAATAGTTTTGTGTCATCTGCAAATTTGATAACCTCACTCGTTATTCCCTTTTCCAGGTCATTTATGAATATGTCAAAAAGCAGCGGACCCAGCACAGATCCCTGCGGTACTCCACTTTTCACCTTTTTTCCGTTGGGAAAAATTGGCCATTTAGCCCTACCCTCTGCTTTCTATCTTTTCACCAGTTCCTGATCCACAATAGTACACTGCCTCCTATCCCATGACTTTTTAGTTTTGTCAAAAGTCTCAGATGAGGGACCTTGTCAAAGGCTTTCTGAAAGTCCAAATACACTATATCAACTGACTTACCTTTGTCTACTTATTTATTCACACCTTCAAAAAACATAACAGATTAGTAAGACAAGATCTTCCTTGTCTAAAGCCATGTTGGCTGTCTCCCATTAAGCCATGACTATCTACATGTTCGGTAATTTTGTTCTTTACGATGGTTTCTACCATTTTTCCTGGTAGTGACGTTAGGCTCACTGGTCTGTAGTTTCCCAGAACACCCCGAAAACCCTTTTTAAAAATTGGCATTACATTGGCGATCCTCCGATCTTCAGGTATTACAGATGATTTTAATGATAGTTCACAGATCACTAATAGCAGGTCTGCAATCTCATATTTTAGTTCTTTCAACACCCTTGGATGTATACCATCCAATCCAGGTAATTTGCTACTCTTCAGTTTATCAAATAGTTGTAATACATATTCCCGGTGTATCGATATTTCTTTCAATTCTTCAGCAGTATCACCTTTAAATACCACTTCAGTCATGGGTAACATCCCTGCATCTTCCTCAGTAAAGAATTTAGTCTCTTCACTATAGCCTTGTCCCCTCTTACTGCCCCTTTTACCACTCTATCATCTAATGGTCCAACTGACTCTCTCTCAGGTTTTTTTTGCTATGAATGTACTTGAAAGTCTTTATTATGCGTTTTTGCTTCCACAGCAAGTTTCTTTTCAAATTCTCTTTGCCTGCCTTATCAATGCCTTGCATTTAACTTGCCAGTGCTTGTGCTGTTTCCAGTTTGTCATTTGGCTCTTTTTTCCATTTCCTGAAAGATGCTTTTTTGGCAACAGCCTCTCTGACCTCACCTTTAAACCATGCTGGCAGTTTTTTGGACTTCCTTCCACTTTTCGTAAAGTATGGAATACAGCTGGTCTGGGCTTCCAAGATAGTATTTTTAAACACCCAAGCTGGATGTAAGTCTTTAACCTTTGCAACTGCTCCTTTTAGTTTTTTCTTAACTGTTTTCCTCATTTATCATAGTCTCCCTTTTGAAAGTTAAAAGGTAGTACTGTGGATTTCCTTACCATCCCTTCTCCATTAATTAAATCAAATGTGATCATGCTATGATCACTGTTGCCAAGTGGCCCCAACACCCTTCTCTTGCACCAGATCTGGTGTTCCACTAAGGACTAAGTTCAAAATGGCTTCCCATCTGGTCAGTTCATGAACCAGCTGCTCCAAGAAGCAGCCGTCATTTATTTCATTTAGAAACTTTATCTCCCTAGCATGTCCTGCCATGACACTGACCCAGTCAATACCGGGGTAATTGAAATCACCCATTATTATTACTGTTCTGTAACTTTTGTTAGCTTCCCTGATTTCTTTGTGCATTTCATCATCCATTTGTTCATTCTGGCCAAGTGGTCGATAGTACAACCCCACTGCCATCGCCTTCCCCCTTTTACATGAAATTTCAATCCATAGAGATTCAACAGCAAATTTTGTTTCCTGCAAACCTTTAATCCTTTGTGACTCAATGCCTTCTCTAATAGAGTGCAACTCCTCCATCAATTTGATCAGCTGTATCACTACAATACAGTTTGTACCCAGGTATCACAGTTTCCCACTGGTTGTCCTCCTTCCACCATGTCTCTGAGATACCAATCATATTTAACTTCTCATTTAGTGCTATATATTCTAACTCTCCCACCTTATTTTTTAGACTTCTAGCATTTGCATACAAGTATTTTAGAGACTGTATTTTATTCATATTAATCTGGTTATTGGTAGACAGGGGTAATTTGGAATCTTTAAGCTCTGTACTCAAGGGCATTTGGGCTACCTTTGTCTTTATTGGAACCTCTCTGCTGATGTGCCCTAACTTCATTTTTTTGGTAGTATCCTTCAAGGATACAGTGTTCCGAACCATACGGTCTTGGGCGACTGTCAGCTCTCCCCTGTTATCTAGTTTAAAAGCTGCTCTATCTCCTTTTTAAAGGTTAATGCCAGCAGCCTGGTTCCATCCTGGTTAAGGTGAAGTCCATCCCTTTGGAAGAGCCCCTTCTTTCCCCAGAATGTTCCCCAATTCCTAACAAATCCAAAGCCTTCATCCTTGCACCATCGTATCATCCACGCATTGAGACTCTGGAGCTCTGCCTGCCTTTTGGGTCCTGCACGTGGATCGTAAAGCATTTCAGAGAATGCTATCCTAGAAGTTATGGATTTCAACTTCCTACCTAAAAGCCTAAATTTAGCCTCCAGAACCTCCGTACCACATTTTCCTATGTCATTGGTACCGACATGTACCAAGACAGCAGAATCCTCTCCAGCATTATCTAAGACCTTGTCTAGGTAGCGCATGAGGTCTGCTACCTTCGCATCAGGCAATCCTCGTGTCCCCAGCCACCCCGCTATCTACATGCCTAATGAATGTGATTGTGTCCGATGATCTTAAAGTAGCTAAGCAGGTAGAAAAGGCAGCAGCAAAAGCTAGAAGGATGCTTGGTTGCATACAGAGAGGAATGGCCAGCAGAGGAAAGAAGGTGATAGTGCCTTTGTATGTCTTTGGTGCGACCTCATTTGGAGTATTGTGTGCAATTCTTGAGACCGCATCTTCAAAAGGATATGAACAGGCTGGTGTCGGTACAGAGGGTAGCTACTAAAATGGTTAGTAGTCTTCATTATAAAGCATATGAGGACAGACTTAAGGATCTTAATATGTACACGTAAGAGGAAAGGTGGGATAGAGGTGATATGATTGAGACGATTAAATACCTCCATGGCATAAATGTACAGGAGGAGAGCCTCTTTCTATTGAAAGCAAGCTCTGCTATGAGGGGACATTGGATGATGGTGAAAGGGGATAGATTCAGGAGTGATATGCGGCAATATTTCTTTACAGAAAGAGTGGAGGTGGTAGAGATAAGGACAGTATCTGAATTCAAAAACACATGAGACAAACACAGAGGATCTCTAAAGGAAAAAAGGGGGCTGTTGTAGTGGTTGATATGGAAGGACAGATTAGATAGAAACATGATGACAGAAGACCACATGGCCTATGTGTGGCAGTCAAATTAGGGGAGAGGTCCCTCATCCCCTTGGCCTCTTGATCAGTGGTAACTCTCGCCATACACGTTTAATCTTTACATGATGCCATTGAGCAAGACCATATGGGCAGCAGGCCTTCAATTTTACTTCTATGCCAATAAAAGTTCAGGTTTTGCTGAACAGTAGACACGGGCAATATGATACAGGAGATAAGAAAATAAACACTTATGTAAATAGTTTCAGCTGAAAGTGAACATTTCAAAAACTGAGCTGTTGTGATTATCAGGATTGCCACTATTTGTGGATATAGCATATTAAGTGGTTCCCAAGAAAGTATGTTGTACCTGAGTAGCATGGATTCACAATTGCAAATGAATCACCATGTTGCTGGTGTAGCAGATCTGCCAATTATAACAATATTTGTCAGAAATGAGTGACAAGGATGCCAATTCTTTAATCCTAGGGTTACTGCAAAGGGATTTACAGCATACAGTATAGAACTGGTGCAGAATACTGCCACTACGCTCATGAAGGAGCTTAGGAAATTCAATCACATCATTGCCTGCACTGAGAGACTTCATTGGCCTCCCCTTAGATATAGGGTTGACTATAAAGTTTTGCTATTAGTTATCAGAGCACTGCATGGGCTACAACCAGGCTACTTGGTCTCTATATTGATTCTGTATGTGCTGAACAGGGCACTATGTTCCCAATATGACAGATTACTCCCTGTACCAAGTGTGAAGGATGAGAGGAAAACCTGTCATTGTGATAAGGCATTTTCTGTTCAGGCCTCATTGTTAAAGAATACCCTCCCAGCAGACTTACAAGCTATAATGCTTTTAAGTAGGGAATGAAAAGTCACATATTTAAGGAGGTTTATGAGAGGGAAAATAAGATGATTATAATAGGTGAGAGGATTTTATTTATACATCTGATACTGTATTGTATTAAATGAGTCTGTAGCATCTATTGGTTGTGACCACAAATAGTGTTTTCAAATTGCACTTAACAAATACAAGAAATAAATAAATAAAAATAAATCTCCCACATGAAGCTATGACACAAAAATGACATAATTTCACTAGGTATCATATTAATAAAAGTATCTGTTACTGGTAAAATTAAAACAAAATGACTTCCGGTTTGGGCATGAGCTGACTGGCTGTGTGCTGATCGGCTCCGGGTCCCATACCCCGCTAACTACCTTAATTTTCTAATTTACCGAGACTGCATGCCCTCTATCCCACCAAGGGGCAGTAAGGAAAGTGGTCAGCGTACCTCGGTGCCTTCTCTGACCGGCGGGGCGCCTCCGATGGCCGCGAAATCCTCATCCCGAAAGACACGTGCTCCCGATCCTAAGATGGCGGAGGGGGCGCCCCGGAGCCCGGGATCGGAGGGAGATCAGGGCATGGTTGATGAGGTGAGCGCTGCAGTGGCGCGGGCCCTGGATGGTCGGTTCCGGGAGCTGGGCGCTCAAATACAGTCGGTGGCCCAAAGTATCACTGATTTTACAGACCGTATGGAACATGCTGAGACCCGGATCTCCGGCCTTGAGGACGAGCACCACTCTCTTGAGGCCCGCGTGCGCGCTTTGGAGGCGACGGTGAAGTTGCAGGGCGAGAAGATTGACGATCTGGAAAACCGGGGCCGCCGGAAGAATCTTCGGTTTATAGGCGTCCCTGAGAACATCGCGGATAGCGCCCTCCCGGCATACCTGCAGGAGTGGATGTCCAAGGTCATGCCTGAGGCAGTGGAGTCTACTATTGCCCTGGAGAGGGTGCATCGATTGGGCCCCAGGCGGGAGCAGGACCGGCGGCCACGTGCTGTCATCGCCCGCTTCCTGGACTACCGCCAAAAAGAGTTGGTTCTGAAGGCGGCTCGCGGGCACCGGCGAAGATCTGGGGATGCGGACTCTCTGCTAGTCTTCCAGGACTATTCTGCGCTGGTAAGCCAGCAACGCAAGGCCTTCTCGCCGGTCTGCGCGCAGCTGGCGGGCAGGGGCCTGCGTTTCTCCCTCCTGTACCCCGCCAGGCTACGGGTGGAGTACCAGGGGCAGGCGTATCTCTGGGGAACCCCCGTAGAGGCCGGGGCCTTTCTTGCCCGCCTAGCTGAGCAGTCAGTGGCCGACACATGAGGCGGGCTGTGCCTCTGGAAGCGAGTTGCGGCGGTCGAGGACGTGAGCTGCTCCTCTGCGGTCTCGTCCGCGAAGACTGCCTGAATTGAGACATTTACTTTGGGCCTGGGCCTGCTGGGGTGCTCCTATGAGAACTGCTCTGCTGCCTTGGTGGCCCACCCAATTATAGACCCGGCTGAGTGCCGATACAGGAGATTGTTTTATTTTACCATCTTAATTTTCCTTTTCCCTCGCATTCCTTTTCTTTCTTTCTTTATCTTTATTTTCATTCTTTTAGCTTTCATTATTTCTTGTTTCCTGTGTCATTATTCTCTATTCCACCGTTTCGTTTTTACCCTTATTCTTCTGCTTATATTTCTTGCAGCTAATTTTATTTCCTGCTATTGCTCCTTTATTCCATGTCATTCTATATTACTGCCTCCTGGTGCGACTGTCCGTGCTCCCATGTACCCTGGGATACTGATTATATGTTGATTATGCATTATTTAATCTGTTTCTTGATGTTGGGTATTGTACATGGCAGGGTGATGGGACTGCACCTGGGGGGGAGAGAGGGGGTGGCACGCCCGGCATTCCGGGATGCTGAGCACAACACCTTATGAGATTTCTCAATGGCGCCGCTCCCGCGCTTTCTGAGATGAGCGTTGGCACCCGGGGGTTTGGGATGTGGGCTGTGGGCTTCCTCCGGCTCTCGCCTTTCTGCACTGAACCGTGGGTACCGAATGTGGAGGGTAGGGGGGTTTTTGCTTCTCTGCTCCTCTTGGGTGGGCGGGAGGAGATATTGTAATTGTTAAGGGGCCAGAGATGGGCATGTTGCCTGAATGTGTTGAGTCTGTTGGGGGGGTTGGGGGGTATGGATCCGGTGCCAACAGGAGGTGTTCGACCAGGGTTAGACTGGCCGGGAGAGGTAGGGGAGGATGGCTGGGAGGGGAGAAGGGGGGTAAGGGTCAAGGGGGGGATTTAGAGGGGGATAAGGGTTTGAATGCTTGGGGAAAAGGGGTAGGTTAGAGGGGTGGGGGTAGGGGAGGAGGGGGGATGTTGGGTAGTCCTTAGTGGCGCAAGGGGTTGTCTGCTTCGGGGGGAGGAGGGGATGTCTGTGACAGGATGCATGATGGACATTGTCAAGTGGCATGGAGCGTACAGATGTTATGAATGTGGCCAGGTGTGTTGGGCTGGACAGGGGGCGGACCCGGAGGGGGGGGGATCCTAGGCTGGGGGGATTCTCACCACCGTCAGAGGCTGATGGTTCATGTTGGGAGCTGTTTCACTGATGGGAATAATGAATAGTGGCTTGAAGATTGCTTCCTGGAACGTTTGTGGTATCGTCTCCCCAATAAAGAGATACAAATTAGTGCAGCAACTTAAAAAACGGAAGATTGGAGTCGCTTTGCTACAGGAGACCCACCAGACGGCGGCTGAGCACACGAAATTGGGCTCCCGCTATAAGGCTCGGGTGTACGGTGCCCCAGCCGTAGGAAAGAAGCGGGGGGTAGCCATTCTAATAGCCCAGCCGGTGGGGTGGGTCGAGGAGTCTGTTGATATTGACCCGGATGGCCGGTACGTTCTGGCACGAGGAATGCTTGAGGGCATCAAGGTCGTTTTGGGTTCTGTATATGCCCCCAATGTTTATGAGATTGGTTTTTATCAAACTCTGGAAAGACTGGTGGCAGGGGCGGTCGGTTATCAGGTAATACTGGGTGGGGACTTTAACACTGCCCTGAATGATAGTGTGGACCGGTCTCAGCAGGTTGGGAGTAGGGACCGTAGAAGTCAGCAGCGATTGCTGGGGATAACCGAGGCACACCACCTCTTGGACATCTGGAGAGTGTTACATCCTGGAGATAGGGAGTATACCCACTTGTCCCGAGCCCACAATACTTGGTCCCGCATAGATTATTTCTTGATCTCGGAATCCCTGTTTAATCGAGTGATGGCTGCAACGGTTGGCCTTCCTATTATTTCCGATCATGCAATGGTTACCCTGGAACTCGGTAATCGCGCTCCTTTTGGACATCATTTCTGGCGCTATCCCTTGGAACTCTGCGGGGATGCTACGTTTGGGGGCTACCTTAAGGATCGGTGGAGGGACTATGAAGCAATCAACGATACTCCAGAGACATCTCCGGCTCTCCTCTGGGAGGCGGGTAAGGCGGTCATGCGGGGGGAGATTATTAGTTATTATAGCTCCATGAGGAAACGCCGTAATCATAGAATTCTTTTGTTGGAACGCGAGCTAGGCAGAGCGCCGCGGCGACTAGAACGGCTACCCATGGGTGCCAATTGCGAGAGCTTCAGCGCGAGTTGGAAATGCTCCTACACCAAAGGGCTCAAAAATCCATGATGTACTACCGCTATCAATTATACCAGCATGGCAATCGGGCGGGAAGGCTGCTTTCCGCCTTGGTGCGGCCGGTAGGAGGGGCTCGACACATCGGGGCGATTCGTCGCCCGGATGGGTCTCTATGTAAAGATACTACAGCGATTCAACGGGTCTTTTCTGACTACTACCGGCAACTTTATGCTCGGGATGGAGGGGGTGCGGAGGATGGTCGGGCTTTCCTGGCGAGATGTTCTTTATCAAGGTTGACGGCTGACCAAGTTCAGACTTTGAACAAACCTATCTCCTTGAATGAAGTCATGGATGGGATTAGGAATTTGAAAAATGGCCGAGCTCCTGGATTGGACGGCCTGCGGGGAGAGTTCTACAAGTCCCTGGGGGAGGTGGTGGCGGCCCCTCTCGCTGGTTATTTCGAGGACTTGGTTGGCCGGGGCGCCTTTCCCTATGAGGCGAATAAGGCGCTGGTGACCGTTTTCCCGAAGCCGGGGAGGGACCCGTTGCTACCGGGCTCCTACAGGCCTATCTCTCTCCTAAATGTTGACATTAAGATCTTAGCGAAGATTATGGCAGACCGGTTAGCGCCCATCTTGCCGGCCTTGATCCACAAGGACCAGGTGGGATTTGTGCGTGGCCGCCACGCAGCTTACAGTTTGCAACGGCTTTTACTTTCTATGTGTATGGGACGGGAGGCTAAGCTGCGGTCTATGCTCATCAGTTTCGATGCTGAGAAAGCATTTGACAGGGTTAACTGGGACTTCATGTACCACGTGTTGGATTCTATGGGGTTCACGGGCTTCTATGTCAAGGTGGTGAGGCTCCTTTACGCGGACCCGATCGGAGCCATTTTGGTTAATGGCACCATGTCCACTGAGTTTCCCATCCAGAAAGGGACTCGACAGGGCTGCCCCCTATCTCCCCTTCTATTCATCTTAACCTTGGAACCCCTATTGCAGCGGATTCGGGCTCATCCTCATGTCCAAGGGGTCCAAGTGGGGGGCTTTGAATTTTGCGTTGCTGCTTTCGCAGACGACCTTCTTGTGCACCTGCGGACCCTCAGATGGGCCTCCCACACCTTTTACAACTCTTTGACGAATATGGGGTGCCCTCCGGGTTTCGCCTGAACTTGGATAAATCGGTGGCGATGTACTTAGGCCCGGGTGGTCCGACGGCTTGGCAGGGGGACTTCCCTTTGAAGTGGGAAACTGGACACTTTAAATACCTGGGAGTGATGATCCCGGCCGTTTTAGATGATCTCTACCGCTTGAATGTTGACAAAGTAATGGATGTTGTGGCCGCTAGTGTTGATAAATGACGGGATCTCCCATTGTCTCTGGGAGGCCGTGTTGCTCTCTATAAGATGACACTGTTTCCCAAAATCTTATATCTGTTGCAGACCTTGCCGTTGCAGTTGCAGCGGTCGGATCGGAAGAAATTGGAGAGCTTGGTGAACCGTTTGTTGTGGCGGGGACGACAGCCTCGAGTGCAGGCGGAAATTCTGTGCCAGCCTTGGTCTTTGGGGGGCATGGGGTTACCTGACATACGTAAATACAATATGGCCTGCCTATTGCGGTACGCCCGAGATTGGCTATGGGATCTGGAGGAGTATACCCCCTTGGGGATGCTGCAGGCGGCGGTGAAGCCTTTTCACCCGCAATATCTTCTGCATACCAGAAAGCCCCTTGGACTGGCTCGCGTGCTTCGTGTTTCTATCGTGGATCCGATTCGGACGGGGTGGCGCTCTTTCTGTAGTGGTCAAAAGCTCTCCGCCTGCTACTCGCCTTATCTCCCCATTCAGGGGAACGGTGATTTTTTGCCCGGACTGGAGGGCGGCTCGTTCACGCGCTGGGCGAAGTTGGGGATCATTAATTTAGAACATGTGTTCTCGCCTGAGGGGCTTCTGCTGCCGTTCCCGGAGTTGTGTCGACATTATTCTCTAGACGGGCGGGATGCGTTTCGGTATGTGCAGCTTCGGAGCTATGTTCGCACGATACCCCAGGAGGCGCTCGGGGGGGGGGGTAAGTTCTAAGATTGAGGTGTCGTTACTGGGAGGGGAGCAGGGAACACGGGTGGCCTGGTTGCATAAAACACTATGGGAATCAGCCCTGCCTATAGCCTTGGATGAATTGGCAGCGGCCTGGACTCGGGAGCTGGAGGGTCAGGTGACGAGCGAAGAGCTGTTGCAAGGTTTGTCTGCTATTCCCAAGCTTTCCGTGATGGTGTCCTTTCGGGACATGCAGTACAAGTTGGTGCGTCGGCTCTACTACGCCCCATTGCGGGCGTGGTGAGCAGGGATTGCTGGGACTCATAGCTGCCCCCGTTGTGGTGCAGAGAGGGCGACCTTGGGGCATATGATGTGGGTCTGTACTGCGGCGACCCTGCCCGGCTCAAGGGGTTAAGGACATGAGCGGCCGCTGTACTTCGTGAGGGAAGGAGGAAACCTTTGCCCCCAGGAATGCTGGGAGTTGTAGTTCCAGCTCTTCTCACTCCGAATTAAGAAACTGTAGTTGTGGTTTCTTTATAATAAGTATTTTATTAAAGCAAAAGGTTAATGTTCCATCACATGCAAACAAGGGTGCTTCAAAAAGGCAAACAGAAACTTCAGGTTAAATGCAACTCAAAATACAAATGCTGCTTTTCTCTTTCCAGCAAATTGCTCTCTTTTGCCTCCAGAGGTCAGTTGGCTTCACTGCACCTCTTACAGCCACAGTTACTTTCACTATGCTGAGAATCAGGTGGAGGTAATTAGAACTTCCATTTTCACGGCAATACAACAGCCTTACAGAACTCAGCTCACACACGATAAAGGCAGTTCCCTTCAGCTTGGCTTTCCTATACAACAGAATGTACAGTCCATTTGTTCACACTCAGGTATGTTTGTATTTCCCTGGGTTACTCCTTCAAGCTGTGCTGAATTATTTGCCTCTTGTGATACTAGCTGTTTTCTAGCCTGTAAGTCTAAAAACTGTTGGAAGCTCTGAAGTAGCAATTCAGCCTGTTCCTTATGAGAGAGGGCACTACTATCTGCTATAGCTTTTCCCTTCTGCTCAAGGCTGTTTGTCTTCTCTTCCTTTAAGATAAAGGTATTAGGATAATTGCTAGTTTCTTTAGCAATTGACTCATAGGAGGAAGAATTATCTCTATATTCAGCTTGGCAGCCGGGTGGCCAATTACTCACTGTTTGTGCAGCACTTCTGCCTGCAGATGGCTCCCAGGCTCTCCAGCTGATCTGTTTGTTGCTCTCCGGCACAAACGACGTTTCAGGGAATGATTGCTCTTTCACCTGTGCTTGTCCTGAAGTCTTTCTCCCCCAAGGCGATGCCTTCCAAGGGCTATCCACTTCAAGGTTAAATCCTCTCTGCGTGGGACTTCTGCTTATTTCCCTGGAATAGGATTGTGCAGGTTTTCTTCTTATGCCAGGTTCCAAAGTATCATTAATCACTCCACTGGCTTTCCAACCATCTCCTTGTTTCTTCTTCCAATATTCCTTCCTTCCTTTACCTCCTGTATTCCTTGTACTTCTTGTACTCCTTGTACCACCTCCACTCGTGCTTCCTCCACTCGGGTCTCTTATCCGTCCTCCACTCGGGTCTCTTATCCGTCCTCCACTCGGATCTCTTATCCGTCCTCTACTCGGGTCTCTTATCCGTCCTCCACTCGGGTCTCTTATCCGTCCTCCACTCGGGTCTCTTATCCGTCCTCCACTCAGATCTCTTATCCGTCCTTCATCTTCAGAGCCATGCTCTGGTTTAAATGTACATTCTCTTTTGGACACGCCCCTTCCTAGGGCTGGGTGTGCCCAATCAGAACTGCAGGGCTCCTCCCCTGGGCTGGTCTCCCTACTCAGCTCTGAGGAATAGAGTCTCTCTTTTTCCTTTGCCCTGTCATTTTGGTATAAATCCTGCTGACCCTCAGGATTTTCTACTATCTCCATAGGCTCAGGAGGGCGCTGTTCACCACAGTACCCGCGTGCAAGTTTTTTGGCGGAAAGTGCAGACATATTTAACTGGGTGTGTAGGCAGCCCGATCTCTCTTACGGCTCTGAATGGTGTGCTGGATGTGTGGGAGAGTGATTGTGAAGAGCGGTTGGGGCGAGTGGTTTGGTTATGGTTGTGTTTGGTGCTGGTGGTAGCGAGGATGACCATTTTGCTCCGGTGGATGGATGCAAGGGGAACGACGTACGGCCTCTGGAGGGGGCGACTGCATGAGGTGCTGTTAATGGAGCGGATCCGAGCTAGGGGGCATCCAGTACGCTGGCAGCGGTTTTTGTCTGCGTGGGGGCCCCACCTGCATTCTTTACCCCGTCACACTCGAAGTCGAATTCTTGGTGGCCATTGACAGCCCCTTTTGGGCGGGTAGTTGGTTCTCTGGTCAGGTGCGCCTGTCTCAATCTTTGGGAGGGGATGGGGTGGGGGGGGGGGAAAGGGGAGGGAGGGGGCTATAGGGGGGGCATGGAAGGGGAGGGGAGGAAGAGGAGGGTGGGGGGTCAGCTTCTGTTTTGCCTGCTTTTCCCTACCTTCTCGGAGTTAACGGTGAGACTCGGGAGAAGAGTATACCCCGAGCCTCCCTGAGGGGATGTGTTAGCGCTCGTGCGCACCTCTACTCATGCATGAGGGGGTGGGGGGTAGAACCCTCACAGTTGTTAGTTTTGATTTTCTTTTCCTTTCTCTTTCCCTCTGGGCCAATGGGGGGAATTTGGAAAGGGGGGGGGATAACCCAGCTTCTGTTTCTGCCTTTCTGAGCACTGTTGGGGCTGGGGATCGTGCCTAGGGGGGTGGTAAAATGTAAACATGTTGTTTGTTCTGGCTTGTTTCTGCCTGTATTTCTTCTCTGTACATTGTTTATAACCCCTGTTGGGGGCTGGTAGTGTTCCTTTAATAAAACAAATTTGATCTAAAACAAAATAAACAGGACCTAATATTGGGGCAATTTTAAATTCCCTGCATTGCAGGCCTACAGGTTGGAAGTTGATATTCAAAACATTTGTCTTGCTAATTTTGAGAGCGAGATGGACAAACCTGGGAGTTTTAAAATTTCTCCCCTGCTCACCACTTAAATTATGTCTGGGAAAACCTGTGCTCTCACAAATGTTAACCAGATTAAAAAGGTGGCACTGGGAGTGTTCCCGAGATATCGTTTAATTTTATCCAGCCAGCACCGATATTCCACTCTGGCTGACTACAAATACCCTGATAATTCTAGCTGAGCAAAGAGCTGTCCTAAACGTTTTCCCAAATAACTTTATCCAGATATACTCAGCAGCACATTATCTGGATAAGTTCTGCTATTTGGATGAGGTTATCCAATTTACCAGTCAAATGACTGCTTCTCAGAGCAACTAGTTCATGAACCAACACAAGGGGAAGCTATGGAAGAAACTTAGGGGGGAGGATATTCAAAGCGGCAAGAAGACCTGCTAACAGTGTTACTCGCCTTGGCTGCGATATTCAGCAGCACTAACATGGTGCTGCCATTATATGCCCCGATGCTGGCCATCAGGGCATTCCAGGGGTGGCACCCAGTGAACTGGGCAGCAGCAATATTGAGCTGCAGTCTGCTTACCTCTATGTGGTGAAAGCCAGGCAGGGTAGAGGCTGGCCTAACTTTCACCGCCAAAGTTATCTGGGCAGCAGCTCATTATCGCTGCTGCCTGGTTCGTTTTGCCACTATCCGGCCAACCCAGATATTCTATGCCAGTGGCTGGATATGGCCCCGGCATAGAACATCTGGGTCTTTGGCCGTCACTGCTGAACCTAAGATCAGCTAGCCATCACGGCTGAATCTCAGGCCCTTAGTACCTAGTGGAACGCAGGATCTGGTGTGAGAGATAACAGTGCTGGGAGACACTTGGCAATAGTGATCATAACATGATCATATTTAATAAATGGAGGGAGGGCAACAATGAAATCAACTGCACTAGCATTTTTCTTTCAAAAAACAAAACAAAACCCTATAATAAAATGAAGAAAATCAGTGAGCTAGAGGGATAGCATACTCTTTAAAACAGTAACACCCAGCATATCGTGGGTCGAAGGAGATGGAACAACTGAGAGGACTGATGGTGCACCTTCATGCATTCCAAGTAGAAGGTCAACGCACGATTGCAATTCAGCAAGTGCAACACTGCCTCACCGTGATTGGCATGAGGCCAGGGAAAGGACATTGGAAAGACAATAGACTGATTAATATGGGGAGGAGTGGCCTAGTGGTTGGGGACCTAGTGGTTGGGGCAAGTTACCTCAAGCCGGAAGTTCAAATCCCACTAGAGAACAGCAACCTTGGACCGGAAGGACTGGGGTTTCTAGTCCCACAGGTTCTCCTTGTGGTCTTGGGCAAGCCACTTAACTATTTTACAGGGAACATGGGCAATGGAGGGTTATCTCCAAGTTATAATGCCCTGCTCAATGTAATTTCAGTTTGTTCAATGTAAACCGCCTTGATATCATGAAAGGCGGTATATAAGAAATGTTAAATAAGGTGGAAAGCCGAGACCACCTTCTGCAGGAAACGGAGGTGCGTGCAGAGCATCACCCGGTTCTGGTGGAACCTGGTGTACGGACGGTGTGCAACCAGAGCCTGAAGCTTACACATTGGCCCAGCGAGTGAGATGGCCATCAGGAAGAGGACCTTCCAAGGCAAGAACTTCAGTGGACATGTGTCCAGAAGCTCAAAGAAGGCTTGCATGAGCTGGCCGAGGACCACGTTCAGATCCCACGCAACCCCAATATGTTGCAGGTTGCTGTTTCGAAGAGTATGCTATCCCTCTAGCTCACTGATTGAATTTCCCATGCATATTGCTTGGCTGGTCTGAGCTTTGAGGGTCATGTCACGGCTCACAATGTCCGTGCAATGGCTACATCAGTAGCCAACCTCTGTTCTGTGTCCACAGAAAGATCTGCAGGGCTGTGACATGGTCTTTGTCCATACCTTCTCAGCCCATTACTATCTGGATGGGGATTCCCAACAGGACAACAATTTTGGCTAGGCCATACTCCAGCATCTCTTTGGGTCTTGAGGGTCAATTCCTGCCAACCAGCCCTTCTGTTCGTCCAGGCTACCTGTTCAAAATTCCCTTGGTCGATGTTGACTGGATACTGCATCAGATGAGCCCCTCGACAGGTACTACCTTTCTGGCGTCTACAGTTCTCAATGCCCAGTTGGGCTACTCTTTCTTCTGAAGCCTGGAGCTTGGGAGTCCCATATGGGAGGACTTATTTCCTACTTGTTCACGGAGAAAGCGTAATTACTCACCTTTAGCAGGTGTTATTCGAGAATAGCAGGAATAAGTCCTCACAATCTTCCCACCTTCCCAGGGAGTTGCCATTTGGACTTGAGCCCAGAATTGGAGAGGTCCAAGAGGTACTCCAACACCTGGTCTATGGGGCAGACAAAGGGGTCCAATGCCTGACCAGCACACCAGATGGCAAACCGCCATTTGAACATATAGGCTTTAAGTGTCGACTCCTTGCAAGATGTTAGCAGGATTCTGGTGACACCAGTGGGGAGGACAAGTTCCACAAGGGCTACCTGCTGTGAGTGCTAGGGAGTGGATATTGGGATGAAACAATGCACTGCCCTCCTCTGAGACGAGGTCTGGGTCAGAGCCCAGGTGAAGAGGTTCCTTCTGTGAGAACCTCTGAAGTAGTGGGAACCACAGTTGTCGAGGCCAGTAAGGAGCGATGAGGATTCCCTCTCAGCCTGGAGCTTGAGAAGCGTCTTCGCAATAAGTGGAATCAGGGGGTAGGCATACAGCAGGCCTCTCCCCCAGTAGGCAAGGAAGGCGTCTGCAGCCAGGTGATCGCTGTCTGGCCTCCGGAAGCAGAACCAATCTACTTGGGCATTCTGCGCTAAAGCAAAGAGGTTCACGTCAGGGGTGCCCCACTCCCAAAAGAGCCGGTCCACCACCTCCCCCTTGAGGGACCACTCGTGTGGCTGAAGAACCCGGTTGAGGCAAATCACTAAGCCATTGCTCTCACCGGACAGATATGTTACCCTGAGATCCATGCCATGGAGCAGGGCAAATTTCCCAACACAGGAGGTATGAGCCTGTGTCTCCCTGCTTGTTCACACAGAACATAGCAACCTGGTTGTCCATCTGGATCAGGACCAGCTGATTCGCCAGGTGTGCCCAAAAGGCACAGGGAGCATTTGCAATGGCCCGGAGCTCAAGGAAGTTGATCTGATGGAGACTCTTACTCTCGGACCACAGGCCCTGGTGCGCAGACCGTCCAGGTGTGTGCCCCAGCCAAGTTTGGAGGCATCAGTTGTGAGCAGTCTGCTGGCATGAGCCACCACCTCAGGGATGGTGAGAGTGGGGCAGTGATGACCACCCTTTCCCGCAGACAGCCCAGGCTTGCTGCCATTGCGTTCACAAGGTCCACTGAGCCTGCTGCATGCAGAGGCAGGTCTGAGGGATGACATGCACTGTGGCTGCCATGTGTCCAAGGGCTCTCAGCAGCCCATGGGCCGTGGTGTGGCGCTGCTGCTGCAACACACCCACCACCTCGATGAGATGCTACAGGTGGTCCACTGGCAGGAAAGCTCTCACCCGAGTGGTATTGAGAAGGGTCCTGATGAACTCTAGTTGTTATACTGCCTGGAGGTGTGACTTCAGAAGTTGATCACGAAACCAAGGCCTTCGAGCACCTGAATAGTGAGCACGGTGGACTGCCATATGCTGGCCAATGTGGGACCTTTCATGACCCAGTCGTCCAGGTACAGGAAAACAAAAAAAACCCTGGGTCCAAAGGAAGGCAGCCATGACCACCAGGCACTTTAAGAGTCAGGGGGTTGTGGCCAGCTCAAAGGGAAGCACCCGGTACCGATAGTGCTGGTCACCCAGTACAAACCAAAAGGTACCGTCTGTGATGCGGGTGGATTGGAATATGCACATATGCATCCTTCAGATCCAAGGAGCATAGCCAGTCTTGTAGTAGGAATGAGAGTAGCGTCCTCAATGAAACCATTTTAAACCTTTTGCACACCAAGAACCAGTTGAGGTTTCGCAGATCCAGAATGAGGCAGAACCCACTGGTCTTTTTGGGGACCAGGAAGTATCTGGAATAAAAGCCCTGCCCAATCTGGGCCAAGCATTGAACTATAGTGGTTATGCACATTTGGGATACAAAAAATCCTTCTTTTGCCTTTAGAGTGGCTGAAACAGATAATGTTATTATTGCTCCATCTGTTTTAGGCGGCCCGGTCGGAGCATATAGATAGGGATCATTCAGATAAATATTGTTTTAGACGTTATTTGTTGTAGTATTTATTAATATATACCCTTTCGATTCTCGACCTTTTTGAGATCGCCGTTTTTTTTGCCGCCTGAAGATGTTTAAATGTTATAGCGCATGTGCAGGCATTTTCTGGCCCCCTTTCTTGCCTCCGATGATGGCTTCTACATAAAGTATTTAAGTTTTTTATTATCCTTGCTGCTTAATTTTGAAACATTGCCTTTTATAGTATGGTTGTAGTGGTTATCAATATGTATCAGGGCATGCCTTTTTTATGTCCTCTTGAGGCGGTTTACTAGTAGTTTTTTTTATACATAATGACTTTTTAATCAATCATTATTTATTTATTTATTATCTTACTAACTAAGAATGGTTACAGTTCATATTATAATTCTTGTAAAGAAACTGGTACTCATTTAGAGTTGATGTATTTTTGGTGATGTTTGTTATATGAAGAATCTGAGTCTTTATATTCAGTTCACTCCGTGTATAATTTTACATACAAGTTTTGGAACATAGTTTATTTACTTTAGTTTTTAGGTAGTGTGGTTTTCATTCCCTTGTGCCGATATGGTTTGTATTTATAGTATTTTTTAATTCCAAATGCATAACACACATTTTTTCTGTTATGGCCCCTTGAGATGGTTTCTACTGTCGTATGACAGCAGTCTCCTCATTAATTTTGTAATATTATGTCTTCATCGGTATTTATTGAGTTCTCCAGCACAGTTATGATACCATTCGTTTACTCCGTATATACATTTTGCCTTCTAGTTACCTCAAAAAGGAGGGTAATTCTTTTTGACATCTCTTCTCTTTGACATTTGTTCTTGCGGCGGCTATGGTTTTCTGATCATTCACAAAAAGGATTTTCATATAATTATCCGTTGCTGCAGTGGTACGTTTTTTACCTTTCTTTGCTTTTAAGATATTGATAGATCTACTTTTAATTACATTTAGTTAGAACTGATTTTATGTCCTCTCGGTAGTTTTTTTATCACCTTTATCATTCCAAGTATCTTCATTTTCATGCATTTATATTCTCATTTGTTATGAGTATTGTGTGACATTTAGTTAGGCATGTATCATCATGGTTTTCAACCCTAACTGATTCACTCCTGCTTTCTCATGTTCTCTGCTTTGTTGTTTCTATTCTGTATGACATGTCTAAAATGTTTTTTAGTATATATTTATGTAATCATTTGTTTATGAAGAATGTGTTGTATAGTTTTCATTACTACATGCACTTTTCATTGATATTTATATTTATTGTCGTACTTTTATATGTATATGATATATTAGTGTGTTCCTATGTAGCATTTTTTGGCTGTTCCTATTTTTAGATATGGTTTTATATTTATTTTTGTTTTATTTCAAGTATTTATCTTCTTTTTAACTTTTTATGTATTTATCTGTAGTGAGCCAAATACCCCTGAGGAAGTTTCATAAGAAACACGGCCAGTGTCGGGTGGATTGGCACACTTATCCTCTTGGATTAATAAAGGCTGCTTTTTGCCCCTTCTGCCACGTCTTCTGATTGTTTTTTGTTTCTGCTGCTTTCATGGCAGTTTGCTGTTTTTTGGTGGACCAAAATCCTGGACAGACATATCTGCCAGGGGCAATTTCTGCCGATCCAGAGAGGGTGACAAATCAGATGGGAGATCCTGGGCCCAAAGCTCTGACATCGTCGATTCCGTCTTGGTTTCCCATTCCAATTCAGATTCCAAGAGGAAGATGAAGTAATGCCGTCTCCTATGAGCACGACTACGCGGCTTACGAGAGGATGGACGTCAATGGTCCACCTTGCGCCCGGCATGCCAATGGCATTGCCCTGGGGCCTTGGACTCTGATACACTGGAAAAGGAGATGGCTCTGGGCATCAGTGTCGATACTGGCCTCCCACCCGATGTCCCAGCCACGGTGGGCAGAGCAAGGTTTTCTAGGATCGGCTGGAAGGAGTGTGGTTATGACGTGCTCTGCACCATGAAGCCTGCATACCGCAGGGCTTCTACTGCCACCAGGTGAGCTTCTAAGACTCATAGGCATTCCTCCAGAACCACCACTGACTAGGATATTGATGCTGCAGTCATCACCGATGAACCCTTGGGTAGGGACTCTACGATGATAGGAGCATTGGGAGACATCTGGCAGCCATCCTGGGCACGAGAATGGACTCTGACGTCCAGGTCGGTTCCTTCCTCCAGGAAATTTTGGTTAGCCATTCCTGGTCTCACTGTCCATCTCAGAACGAGAGGGGCTGCAATGCCACTGCACACACATTTTCTCCTTGTGCTCTCCCTTCAACGATGCAGGATCTCTGTGGAGGGATGCCCCTCTGCTCCCGAACCCTTCTGCACCTTTCCCTTGGCCACCCCAGGTGTGGGGGGGGGGGGGGGGGTCAGTACTGAGGATACTGAAACAGATGAGCCAAAGAGGAGCTCCTTCTGCTTTTCCAGACCCTTGAGCCCACGACACATCATCTGCAAGCAGAGTTCACAGGACGCTGGCTGGGGGGTCAGATCCAAGCACCAATTATGGTGGTCAGAAATAGTCTTGCCACATTTGGTGCATTTTTTAAAGCCACTAACTGGCTTAGACATGCAGAAAAAGACCACCTTGGCAAAATCAAATTGAAAAAACAGCCATGGGAGGAAACCTCCCCCTTCCCCCCACCCCCCGAGGGGGGGAAAAACCCCACCAAAAGGCACAAGAAAGAACTAACAGACGACAGGCGGGTGGGGGGGGGGGGGAAAGGGGAAAAGCTGGGTCACAAGGGCAAGAAATTCAAACTTTTTTCCGGACTGCAGGAACAAGTCCTAGGGACTCCACGGAAAAAGGAGAAATTTCACTTACCGTTAATTTCCTTTCCTGGAATCCTGCTAGACCAGTCCAGACAATCGGGTTATGCCCCCCTGCCAGCAGATGTTGGAGACAGAGAAAAAACTACACCAGAAGCTGATTGGCTAGGATCCGGTGTTCATATAGGTCTACCCCTAGGGGACACCCTCAGTATTTTCTCTGTCTCAGCAGATGATGGTGCTTTTTCTAATTCTTATTTAATTGTTTTTTTACAGTCTTTTCATTCTTTTCACCTTATTGCCTGGAAGTTGCAGGGCACACAAGAGGTGTTCCCCTGCATTGCCCAGCCTCACTGATCCTCAATTGTAGGCGCTCCTTGTGGTGCAATCAGTCGAGCTCCTACTACCCCCCCCCCCCCCCGGGGATCTCTTTACTGGCTCCAGGCCAGGAGAGCCTGATCTGCCAGACGCACGGGGTTGCCCTCACCAGCTCTACAAGCTTTGTGTTTTTATTGTGGCTCCCCTGCTCGACTTGCTTCGTCGGATCGTCAAACAGTGAGTGCTTCAGCTAGCTGACTGTACTCTTTCCCCCCCCCCTCCTCCAACTATAGTTGTGATCGGGCTTGGGGCAATATTTGAGTCGTGGAATTCTCAGCTCTGGAGGACCGGGAGCATAGTGAGAGCGTTGCGACCACCGCAGGCTCAATTTTAGCAGCAAATCCGCCGTCAGGACATCCTGTTACCACACAGCCGTTTTTGCCGCGATTGCGCAACACCTCGCAATTGCCGGATCTCAACAAGCTTGTCTTTTCAAGCGCGGCTGCCTCCTCTGGTTCTGAAGCACTTCTACCAGCCATATTTTGCCTGCCTGTCTCCAGATCGCGGCTATTTTCGGTGGTTCTCTTCACTCCACGTTTTTCAACGCGCCGTGTTTTTTCACTGGCTTTTTTCAACGGGGCCATTTTGTTTTTCCATCCTTGTGGCTGGCTTCATCGGCCATCTTCGGCTAGTTTTTTCCTTGCCAGAAGTTTCACAATGCCATCCTCTTCACAACGCTGCATCAGTTGCAGCAAAAAAGCTAAAGATCTCAAGAATAGACTCCGTGGATCCTGTTCTACACACACAGGTGAGTCTTCAGCTGTGTCTGCTCCTCCTGCCTTGTCAGTTTCAGCTGCCAGTCCACCTTCAATAAACACAGTGGAGGGACTTACTGATCCTCCCCTGTTGCTTCTTCAGACTACTAATGCAGCAGCTCTAGCGGGGGAAGAGCCTTTGCCGTCTTCAGATGCGCAATTTTTATCACTGTTTAAGCAGATGTGGTCCCTCTGGTGCACGGAGCCTACTACGTCAGGGGCAGCAACACAAGTTTTGCCTCCCAGCGTTGCTAGCACGCACTTGCTTTCCTGTAAGCGCTCCCGTGGAGAGTTATTTGCTAAGTCCAATGCCCGCGCCCCCAAGGACATCTGGTGGGGTTCTGAGGCATCGCAAGCTGGACCAGAAGACGATATATCTTTGGAGGCTTCGGATCGGGAGGATAGTGAATACTCCCCCCTCAGTTGTCTCGGCAGACAGCCAGGGAGATGCCCAGGATATCCATATTTTCCATAAGGACGAGTTACCGGCGCTGATTGCCTACATCGGGGAAGCTTTATGCCTGTCGAATGTTTTGGCATCTCAAGAGAATCAACCTCAGTCAGACCCCATTTTACAGGGTATCCGAAAGCCCGCAAAAGCTTTTCCTTTTCCAGCAGAGCTGCAACAGATGGTATCGCAAGAATGGGAGACGCCAGATACCTCCTTGCGCACGGCAAGCTGTCTCGGCCAGTTTTATTTTTGGTCTCCCTCAGATTGAGATAAATGGCTCGCCTATCCCAAGGTGGATGCGCTGGTGACTGGTGTCAAGCATACATCCATTCCGGTAGAGGGAGGTGCAGCTCTGCGAGACCAGCAAGATAGGAAAGTTGAAAGTCTTCTCAAAACGGCCTTTTCCGCTTCAACGTTGATGCTCCAGGCCACAGTCTGTGGTGGTCTTGGAGCTAGAGCCTTGCTGCGTGGGCTTCAAAGTTTTCCAGAAGACCTGGCCCTGGTTCGCCTCGAGTCTGTCACGACTTACTTAGCCAATGCCTTCTATGATTTGCTCAGACTCTCAGCTCGGTCTATAGCATTGGTCACTGTGGCACGGCGATGGTTCTGGCTACGCCAGTGGTCCGCAGATGTCGCCTCCAAGACGCGGCTTTCTAAGCTGCCCTTTAAGGGTAGGCTACTCTTTGGGGACGACCTCGACAAGTTGGTTAAGGATCTGGGGGAAGTGAAGCCCCAGCGTCTTCCGGAAGACAACCGAGGTCCTCTGCTCGCCGATCTTCCCGTCCTTATATGGCTAACTTTCGGCGGACATCTTGATTCAGAGATAATCGCCGCTACCGGTCAAATCGGCAAGCGCCTTCCACCTCTTCCAACCAGTTTGGCCAGAGGACGCAGCCCTTTCGGGAAGCCCGAAAGAACAATGGCTCCTACTCTGCCTCAAAACAAATTCTTAGGAGCCATGCGCCCATCTCGCTGATGGGACATGTCGCCCACCCGAGATACTGCCCCTGGTCGGTGGCCATCTTTCTCTTTTTTCTTGGCAGTGGGCACTCATCACGTCAGATCACTAGGTCCTTCAAGTGGTCACTCACGGTTACGCCCCAGAGACTTGTCGGCCCATTCGGGAAGCCTCTCTCGTCTCGCCGGCAGGAGTGCCTCGAAAGCGAGAAATCATCCTCGCCACGCTTCAACGCCTTCTTCTCCTGCAGACAATTTGTCCCGTCCCTTCCACAGAGCGTGGGACAGGCCGCTATTCCATTTATTTTGTGGTTCCCAAGAAGGACAGTTCTTTCCGGCCAATCCTCGATCTCAAGGGCGTCAACCGCTCTCTCCGCGTTCCTCGCTTCCGCATGGAAACCTTACGATCAGTTATCCAAGCGGTCCGCAAGGGGGAGTTCCTGGCTTCATTGGATCTAGCAGAGGCATATTTCCACATTCCTATTGTCAAGGCAGGGGCTAGTCTGCTGCCTAGGCGAACAGATAGGCTGCCGGATAACCCTCTTCGCTGAAAGGAGTAGTTGTGACACGAATGGGTCAGGTATTCAAATAAGGATTTATTCCCCTCCCGGGGTTGGATTCTCAAAAGTATAATACAACAAAACTCAGGACAAGAGCCGTATACTCTGGCAGAGAGACAAAGGAAATTAAATGCAGCTTCTTGCTTCTTATTGGAATTATAATCACAGGCAACTATATTATCTCAGCATACAGTTCCTCTTATACTCAGACGTCTCTCTCGTGCTTTTCACAGCTTCCTTTAGCAGTGCGCAGACTCTGGCTTCAGCACAAAGAAGTAATTCTGTCTGATAATATTAATGTACAATCCATAGCTTCATCAACAGAAAGCTCACTAGCAGAATCTATTAACATTGGTTCCTGCTGTGCTTTAGCTGGGTAAACATCTTCTTTATAACAGAACGTCTGTAAGCTTTTCAGTGCTGTGTCCTCAACAGGTTTATCGGACCAGCCCTCTCTAAGGTAAGGCAAACTGTTATCATATAACTCAGAATAGGAGAGAGGAGAGACACACTTTTTAGAATAGCTTTTCCCTTTAAAGCCTCTTCGTGTCCTACCTTCAGTGCTTCACTGTGGATAGTGGAACTGCTCTGCTCTGCTATGAAAGGATTTCTCCCTTGGAAGTTTCCTTTGGGGTTTTGCTTCTTCAAGCTCTTCCCCTTCAGACATACAGATATCCTCCCCACAGTATTTTCCCCTTTCTAGGGCTTGTAACTGTTTCCAAGTGTCACACTCTTCAGATACATACAGTTTCTCTCTCTCTTCTTTCCACTCACTCTGTACAACACGTTGCCTCTGAGAATCAAACTGCATCACAGGTAACTGGCTCTCACAGCTGATTTCTCCTCTGAATCTCTCTCTCGGTTCCTTCCTGTTCCTCCAACTTGAACTGGAACTCTCATGGACTCTATCGTGGACTTTATCACGGGCTTTCCCAACAGCGCGCTGCCGTTCTCTGTGTGAGTCTCCCTGCAGTTCTTCATGTGAGTCTCTCTGCAGTTCTCCCCCTTTCTGACTGTTCTGAGTACTTCTTATACTGTTGATTAGCAGTTCCCCTGCTCAGGTGAAAGCTATGTGAATCAGGAGCTGGGAAATGTTTGCTAGTTGGGCGGGGCTGTAGACCTCGTGTCTGGGTCTGTTTACGTTGCTCCTGACAACTAGGAATCATGTGGCTTGCCTGCCTGTCAGAATCTGATCTGGATCTAACAGATTCCTGTGCTCTCAAGGCAAGGGATAGATCTTCCTCATTACACTATTCACGGCGACCATCAGCGCTTCCTGTGCTTTGCCATTCTGGGGCATCATTTCCAGTTCTGTGCCATGCCGTTCAGCCTAGCCACAGCACCACGCACCTTCTCCAAGATCATGGTGGTGGTGGTGGTGGTGGTGGTGGTGGCGGCAGCCTTGCACAAGCAAGGAATCAGAGTACATCCGTACCTGGACTATTGGCTTATGCAAGCGGATTCTTTCTCCAGCGCCCGCCAAATGGTACGCCAGGTGATGACTTTCTTGGAAAGCCTCGGCTGGATTGTCAATCAAGCCAAAAGCTCATTGCAACTTACTCAATGCCTAGAGTTCTTTGGAGCTCGTTTCGATACTGCTCAAGGCAAAGTGTTCCTGACTCAAGAACGATTCCGCAAGCTGTCGGTCCAGATTCGCACCTTTCTGTCCTGGCCCTGTCCGCGTGCGTGGGACTACCTCCAGGTGCTGGGGTCCATGGCGGCCACCATAGAGGTGGTGCCGTGGGCCCGAGCACACATGTGCAGCCTGCAATGAGCCTTGCTTGCACGATGGTCTCCGGTGTCAGAAGACTACAATGTTCTGCTACCGATTCCACCTGCTACCAGAGCCGACCTCCGATGGTGGCTTCTGCCATCTCACCTGTTCAAGGGCGTTCCTCTAGAGCCACCCCACTGGGTTTTGGTGACAACCGATGCAAGCCTTTCCAGTTGGGGAGCGCATTGTCTCGATCGCACTGTCTCGATCGCATGTCTCAAGGCGTTTGGTCTCCTCGCGAAGCGCGCTGGTCCATCAACCAACTAGAAGCTTGAGCGGTTCGCCTAGCCTTGATGCACTTTCTGCCACTACTCCGTTGTTAAGCGGCTCGAGTACTCTCCGACAATGCGACGACAGTGTCCTATCTCAACCGCCAGGGCGGGACGAAGAGTCTTGGAGTAGCCAAGGAAATGCTCCTCCTCTTCCATTGGGCAGAAAAGAATCTCCAAGCTCTTTCTGCACAGCATATCGCGGGAACATCCAATGTGATGGCGAAAAAAAGACGACTGGAAAATATGGCACCATGGCAGGCGGGAAGGCAGGCACGTGCATGTGCAGCATAGCTCCCAAAAGCTTCCTTTGGAAGCTGGGGAGCGTTCCATGCGGTGCTCCATCAGTGACATCACCCATACATGAGGGATTATTTCCTGCTTGTTCACGGAGAATGTACCATTGTGGATTAGGAACATGTTAAAAGATAGAAACAAAGGTTAGGGCTAAATGGCCAGTTTTCTCAATGGAGAAAGGTGAATAGTGGAACACCTCAGGGATTTGTGCTGGGCCTGCTGCTTTTTAACATATTCATAAATGACCTGGAAGCAGTAATGAGTAAGGTGATCAAATTTGTAGACGATACCAAAATATTCAAAGTTGTTAAATCACAAAAAGATTGTAAAAAGACTTTAAGAGGACCTTGGGAAACTGGGCATCCAAATACTAGATTAAATTTAAATGTGGCCAAGTGCAAAGTTATGTACCTGCTAAAGCATCAGCGCCACAATAAAAAAAAAAAAAAAAAGACCCCCCCCCTTTTTTTTTATAAAAGGACAAAAATAAATACTAGGCATTGGTGCACAGACATATTCCAATCACTAAACTGAAAATAAAATTATTTTTTCTACCTTTATCGTCTGGCCATTTTTGTTGTACTTTATTTTTTCTATTTTTAACATTCAACATTTGTGAGCATTCTATCAATGAATAACAAGTAATATGTGTGCACTTTGTACAGAAGATCATGACAGAGCAGAAAGGATAAGGTCAATAAGGCATAGGGCAGTGCCATTATACAGAAGAAACTTCCTAACATCGCATCTATGCAAGCTATTAACCATAGTCTTTACTTTTTAAGATAAGATTTTATGGGACCCCATATTTCCTGCCATTCCTACACTGTCTCCTGAATTCTGGCAGTTACAAATTCCATGTCTATGATTTGACCAAGTTTCTCAAGCCAATCCTCTACTCCTAGAGAGTTGACCAACTTTCATTTGGCAGCAATGACCTGCACACTGCTATACATAAGGAATATTTCTTTACGGAAAGAGTGGTGGATCCGTGGAATAGTCTCCCAGTGGAGGTGGTAGAGATGAGGACAGTATCTGAATTCAAAAAAGCATGGGAGAAACAGAGGATCTCTAAAGGAAAAAAGGGGACTGTTGCAGTTGTTGATATGGAAGGACAGACTAGATAGGCCATGTGGTCTTTTTCTGTCGTCATATTTCTATGTTTCTAATTCCATAGAGTCTCTTATTTAAGAGATAGTCATTATTCAAAGAACAGCCTAGTAGCATCAGAATGTATGCCTTTTTTCCTTAATTTATGTCAATTCCAGTCTGGTTTATTGTGTTCCTCTGTTTTCACTCAACTCTCTTGCCAGAGTCTATTTGCCACTTCTCTCCCCTTCTGTTTGCTTCACTTCCTCTCCTACAGCTGTTTCTGACACAATCTTTTCCTTTCCTCAGCATTCTGCCATTTATTTTTCTCTCACTCCACCTTATTTCAGCCTCCCTCTTTTTTTTTACTGCAACTACCTGCCACTTTTCAACTCTCTCCCTAGCCCTCTCATTCCCCCTTCCATATTTCCAAGTCCCTCCCTCCCTATCCCATCCCTGTGTCCAGTATTTCTCCCTCCCTATCCCCCACATGTCCAGAATCTCCCCTTATCACTCCCATCCCCGTCTCCACATTCCCCCCTCACTCTCCCTCCCTATTCTCCCCCTCGTCGTGCTAGCATCTCTTCACCTCCATCACCCCCTTGTCTAGTCTCTTCCTTCGTCTCACTTCCCCCTCCCCCATTCCCAACATCTCCCCCGTCTCCTATGCCCCCATGTCCAGCAACTCACCTCCATGTTCCTATGACCCCCCCCCCCATATCCAGCCTCTCCCCTCTATTTTTCTATGACCACCTCTCCCCATATCTCCCTATGATACCCTCTATGTCCAGCCATGCTCAAAATCATTTGTGTCTTTTCCCTCCCCATTCCATGTGGTCCTGCATTGCTCCTGCCAACCAGCATTTACATATTAATGCTGTTGTCTCCTTCCCACCACCACAGCTGCATCACCGGAGGCCTCCTACACATGCATCAGTTTTACTTTAAAGCTGATCCTCCTCCTTTCACTGTCAGCACTACGGCAGCATCTCCCAAAGTATGGACTAAAAAACAGAAACAATTCCTGCCAGGATGTTGAGGCTCATTCCCTCCTCCAAGGCCCTGCTTGTCCTGCCCCGTGACATGCATCAGAGAGGGGCAGGATAAGTAGGGTCTTGGAGGAGGGAAGGAGTCTGAAAGACCCGTGGTAATTGTTTTATTTTTTGCAGCCCACACCTTTTGCCGCACAAACTCCCACCACAGTAGCCAGACAAGAGAACTGGGAGATTTTAACTTGTAAATGAGTCACCACGTGAGCACTATCACCGGTCTTCTGAGGCATGCCCAAATGCCCAATAGGGCAAGCCGCCCCCGATTACTGGGTACGTAACTAACTTTGCATTATAAATAGCAACAACCATTGACTTGAATGAAGTGTTATCTCTGGCAAACCCAGTCAAATGAGTTTATGATTTGCCCTGTTAGCTTAAACTAGTTTAGAATACTATAAACTAAACCAACTGAATTGTTCAGTTGCTGAAACTAGTGTGACTGAGGCAACTAAAAGGCTGCAATAAACTGGTAAAATAAAAACATCTCTCAGCACTCAGCAATTCCACACTCATAAAGCAAACTGCAAAGTTACATGGTAGGAACATGAGATTAGGGGGCAGACTTACATGTTTCAGTAAGATGAACGACTGGGCCAAGAGGTTACTCAGGAAGTGATCATGAGCTAATCGGATGCTTTCAAAATCCCTTGTGGAGTTTATCTGCTGTAATAGTTGTGAGAACTGGGATTCCAGTACATCCACCTAATAGAGAAGCACCGAATTGTTTATTGGTCTGGACTGTTCAAATTGGCTAAGCACCTTCCCAGACTTACAGATCTTAACGTTAGCACATCTCACCCCCAATGAGAGCTTCATTCATTCACACCATCCCTTTGACCCAGTATATGCTAATTGTGCCTTCTTCCACCACTAACCTGAAGATAATACTGGAGATTATCCACCAGAAATGCCATGTGATTCCTGAGTCTCCATTTGACTGCATCAGTTCTGTTGGACTTCAGATGCTTCCGTTGCATCTGGAGGGCCCAACAGTGCTGCAACTCGGACTGAACCCGACGTACGCTCAGTAAGTACTTGAACACAACATTGTACCTGTCGAAGAGATGAGATCGTTTTTATCACCATCTCCAGGCACTGTGCGGCATTACTGGTTCACACGCTGACAAGACGACAAGGAAAAAGAACGAGACAGCAGAAAACATGAACACAGATAAAACAGAGCTTCAAACTCACAACGTCAAGATTTCCATCTCATCATAGTTTCAATATCTCACACTACTGGGAAAGAGAAAAAGTTGCCAGAGAAGGAAAGGATTGACACTCCCAATTAAGGCGCTAAATACATGCAGAATCCTTATCCAAGGCTAATGTGTAGTCAAATACAAAGCAAGATGAATTCTAAGGTAGTACAATACCACACACCCTGATGAGCAGCAAGACTAGAGACTTACTTCTCTAGCACTGCTGGAGTGAAGAGAATGTGTAAAGGCCACTGCACTTTATAGGAGAGCCCCAGCGCCGCCCAGCCAGAAGATGGAGGCTCCCGTGGGGAAGATTCTCGTGAAGGGCCTTCCCGGGCTTGAGATGCATCTGCAAAACAAAGCAAACCTGGTGATGCTACTTTCCCCAATATTCAGTTTCTCTAAACAGGCAAATAATTCCCACATTTTCTAAATTCAGAAGGGCTAAAATAAGTTTAAATGCCCTTTCTCTTAACATGTTAAGGTTGAACGAATGGAGAAACCAGGCCTAAAATTAGTATATAAACAGCTCAGTTTGCTTCAAAAGAAAATAAAAGAAGACACAAGGACATCCTACCTTTGTGTTCCTTTCCATGATAATCAATCGTCAGATGGAGCAGGGGGAGGAGGTTATCATCATCCAGTAACACTTTGTGTGCCGACAACTGGAAGGCTACATTAACATCTGAGAGAGACATATGGCTTATTCAACGTTACATCAATTCAAGGCAAAACCAATAAACCAATGCAGGGCCAGTTTGGGGGCAGAAATACGAGACAGAGAATGAGAATGTGCAAGAGGGAGGAAGGTGGGGGTACAGCTTGGTCCTTTCCTGCAGTAGATGGAGCTTGCTGTGACTGGCGACTACAGCAGCAAACATAAGTGAGCAAAGGTTGATGAACAATACCCACCGTGTTCTGTCACAGCTGTAGGTGGAGTTTTTAACATATTTTGTGCTATATCAATGAAGGCTTGGAACAACTCCCCTCTCCCAAGGAGGTAAAAATCTTTAATTATCTGAAATAAAAAAAATAGTCCCGATACTTGTTATTGTAGGCTTACTGAATGGAAGAAAAAGCTGGCAATCTATTTCCAGCTGCACCTTGCCAAGAAAACCCAGGGACATGGGTCGCCAGGTGTTGTCATAGATTAGACGGCACACAACAACATTTAATTTCTCACTCTTATTTGGATTTATTTTTCTATATACATCTTCCTACAAATGAAAAGTATAAAAGGTCACCAAGTTCTCTTTAGAGGTTTTATCAGAGGGAAAATTTAATTGTGCTAAATTCAAAGGTTTAAAGTTAAAATATTCACAAGTTTGCAGGCATAAAAAAGGGGTAATCTGGGGACAGGACCCTGACATAGGAACACAGTAAACATTTTTAAAGTTACATGTTTAAACAGCATGCCGTATACACATGTAACTGCACCATGTACCGAAAAGGGTATTTTTACATATGTACGTGTTAGATGCATTTTGACCCACTTCTCCAAGTCAACTTATACACGAAAGCCTGTAGTTGAAAATTGAAGGGTCTTTATACATGCATTACACTACATGCAGGAAGTTGTGTATTTGACCAAGTTTCACAGAAGATCTTCAGTACCATTATGCCTCTCCCTCAGTCTCTTCCAGTGGGAGGAGTTTAAATTTTAAGTTTCCTTATAGAAAAGGCATACTGCTTCATCGTTCCTTTGTCAAATCTCTGCTAGAGGGCAAACTATAGCTGTCATACAAACCTAAATGAATGGCAGTGGAGATTAACTCAAATTTTAAGTATCTCACATTTACTGATGGGAGCCTGAAGAATGACAGGGGTGCTTTCCTAATCCCGGTGCAGATAATATGATGTAATGTCATTTCAGTTTTGGGAGTCGCATCATTCTAATAATCAGTTCTCACCTTCAGTTGTCCCAGCAAGTCTGATTCTTCCACCATCAGCTTCCACAAGTGCTAGAGAGGGAAATTGGTACAGAGGAGTACTGACAAAGCTCACTGCTTTGGAGTCTGAACAAAAAGAAAAACCTTATCCAAGACTAGAGTTAATAGCCAGTGAGGCTGTAAGGTCCTCAGTGCTTTCATAGCCTTACATTTGGAACTATCGCCTTTTGTAACACATGCAATTTACTCCAGACAACAAGCTCTAGGTTTACACACTTAAGGTTTTTTCATTGCTAAGCTTATATGCTCTTTTCCATATGGTAAGACTCACATCTCAGTAATGTGCTGTTAGACGAGCCACGATGGCTCTCAATTTCTCCTACATGAACAGTTTACAAGGAAAGATGCTGGTTACCTCAGCAACAGTACTCCTGATCCGATCAACCACAGATTCAAAGTCCACCAGACTGAAAAGTGGCTGTTGTTTGAGCCTATGAAGTTCGGCAGCAAACGTGTCCACTTGGTTTTTCAGGATAGAGCCTAAGGAAGGAACAGGTCTGAGAATCTAGATTTCACTGTATTACACACTCAGCTCAGTCACAGGGTAGGATGGGAGGGCAAACACAGTACAACAACAGGATGACACTAACCTACTGATCTATTGCACACCAGTGAAGCTGGTTCTGAATTGCACAGATGTTTCCTACCTGCTCTGGTGAAATTCACATTTTGATTCTCAAACATCTGGACAGATTCGCCCACAAAGAGGATCTTTTCTGCAACCCTGACTGGTATATAAGATGGCAGCATTTCCACTCGTAGAGAGAACTGCTTCAAAGATGGTGCCAGCATATTTTCTTCTTCAATCAGGCGCTGTCATAGACCAGAAAGAGAAAAGGATCGCAACAGGACTGAGAACAAAAAACACACAAGAGAGTTTGGGGGTAGAGGCCACACCCTGCAAGAATAATGCATAAGATGGTTGAAGCAGACCATGTATTTTACTGCCATTTTGGGTGGGATTTTTTTTTCAAATCTTATCTTTCAGTCTAATAGCCCAGATGCAATATTTAACTGGCCCTAACATAAAAATTATCCAGAGTTAATGATGTACATGTATTTTCCAAGACTATATATGGGCCTTCTTAAGAAATGACTGAAGGAAAAAAAGGACCTATGGGGACTCAAAAACTCAGGGAGAACATCTTTACAAATTTCTTATGCTGACCCAATAAAACTTATGCAAAGAACAGAGAGGGCTCAATATTCAGAACATAAAAATATAACATAATAAACCCCATATTGGGTCAGACCAAGGACCATCCAGTATCCTATTTCCAACAGTGGCCAATCCAGGTCACAAGTATCTGGCAGGTTCCCAGAAGGTACACAGATTCCATGCTGCTTGCCAAATGGGTAAACAGTGGATTTCCCCGGTCCCCTTTAATAATGGTTTATGGACTTTTCCTCCAGGAACTTACCCAAACCTTTTTTAAACCCAGCCACACTAATAGCTTTTACTACATCCTCTGGTAACAAATTCCAGAGTTTGATTACTCATTGAGTGAAAAAAAATAATTCTCTCTTATTAGTCCTAAATGGGCTACACTGAAGCTTCATTGAGTGTCCCCTACTCTTTCTACTTTTTGAAAGAGTAAACAACCAATCTACATTTACCCATTCCATTCCATTCCTTCATTTATAGACCTCTATCACATCTCCCCTCAGCAGTCTCTTTTCCAAGTTGAAGAGCCCTAACCTTTTAAGCTTCTCCTCAAAGAGGTATCCTTCCATCCCTTTTACCATTTTGGTGGCTCTTCTCTGTACCTTTTCTAATTCGGCTATATCCTTTTTAAGATATGGTGCCAGAACGGCACACAATATTCAAGGTGCGGTCGCACCATGGAACAATACAGAGGCATTATATAATATCTCTGGTTTTGTTCTCCATTCCTTTCCTTATCATTTCTAGCATTCTAATTCGCTTTCTTGGCCACCACTGCACACTGGGGGGAGGGTTTCAACTTATTATGTACGATGACGCCTAAATCCTTTTCCTGGCTGGTGGTTTCTAACATGGAACCTTGCATCGTAATCATAGTTTGGGTTGTTCTTCCTTAAGTGCATGACTTTGCACTTGTCCACATTAAATTTCAACTGCCATTTGGACATCCAGGGGGTTATTCTGTGCCACGAACAGCAGGGATGGACACTATTAGTGCCCTTCCCACCGGCATCTAACTTCCCCGCCAGTAGTACGGGGAGGTTAGATGGGGGCGGGGAAGGGGTGGAGGCAGGGTGGGCTGTGGTCGGCCCTGGACGTACAGGGCCAATTCCAATGTCAGCCCTGTATGTTCAGGGCCGACAGCTTAGACAGGGAACTTGTACCACCTTTGAGGTGGAATAAGTTCCCTGATCTTGCAGGGGATGGTGGTCTGGGGCTCAAAAGAGGTGGCGGGGGAGGGGGCGCGGAGGAAATTCTCCACAGCCAGACCCTGGCCATGGGAGGTTGGATCAGGGGTCAGACTGCGGGGAAAGCATTTTTCTGTGCCGGTGCCAGAGATCACAGCTTTACAATAGAGCCACAGTGCCATGGCAACCGGACGCCATGGTGCCACAGATCCATTATAGAGCCCTGACCAAGTTAGCTGGGGACAGGCCTGTACGAGCAGGCCAGGTTGCATCACAGTTCCGGCATGCACATACAGGCCTGTTCAGGATTCTGATCCCGCAGGGCTAGACGTGACCGCGGGATCAGAATCGCGAACCCCTCTGTACATCTGGCTCAGACCGGACGTACAGAGGGGCTGTACGTCTCCGATGGAATGAGCCCTCCAGTCTTCAAATTTATCAAGGACCTCTTGCAATTTTTCAGAATCCTCTTCGGTCTTAACAACTTTAATAATTTTATGTCATCTGCAAATTTGAACATGTCACTCGTTATTCCCATTTCCAGATCACTTATGAATAAGTTAAAAAGCAGCGGGCCCAGCACAGATCCCTGGGGTACTCCACTATTCACCTTTCTCCATTGAGAAAACTGGCCATTTAATCCTACTCTCTGCTTTCTAATCTTTTAACCAATTCCTGATCCATAATAGTACACTGCCTCCTATCTGATGATTTTTTAATTTCACTAAGAATCTCTCATGAGGGATCTTGTCAAAGGCTTTCTGAAAATCCAGTTACACTATATCAACCAGCTCACCTTTGTCTACCTGTTTATTCACACCTTCAAAACAATGTAACAGATTAGTAAGACAAGACTTTTCTTGGTTAAATCCATGTTTGCTTTCTCCCATTAAACCATGATTATCTACATGTTCAGTAATTTTATTCTTTTATAATGGTTTCTACCATTTTGCCTGGTACTGATATCAGGCTCACCGGTCTATAGTTTTCCAGATCACCCTTGGAAACCTTTTTAAAAGTTGGGGTTACATTGGCCATTCTACAGTCATCAGGTACTACAGATGATTTTAAATGATAGTTCACATATTACTAATAGCAGGTCTGCAATTTCATATTTCAAGTCTTTCAGCATCATATATATATATATATATATATATATCATCTAGTCCAGGTGATTTGGTACTCTTCAGTTTATCAAATAGTTGTAATACTTCTTCCCAGTTTATCAATATTTCTTTCAATTCTTCCGATACATCACCTTTAAATACCATTTCAGGCATGCGTAACTTCCCCACATCTTCTCCAGTAAAGACTGAAGCACAGAATTCATTCAATCTCTTCACTATGACCTTGTCCTTCCTTAGCGTCCCTTTTACTCCTCTGTCATCTAATGTTCCAACTGACTCTCTCACAGGTTTTTTTGCTATGACTGTACTTGAAAAAGTTTAATATGAGTTTTTGCTTCCACAGCAAGCTTTTTTTCAAATTCTTTCTTTGCCTGCCTATGCCTTGTATCTAAACTTGACAGTGCTTATGTTTCCCATTTTCGTCATTTGGCTCCTTCCCCCCCCCCCCCTCAATTTCCTGAAAGATGCTTTTTTTTGGCTGTAACAGCTTCTCTGATCTCACCTTTAAACCATGTTGGCAGATTTTTGGCCTTCCTTCCACTATTCTTAAAGTGCGGAATGCAACTGATCTGGGCTTCCAAGATAGTATTTTTAAACAAAGCCCATGCTTGATATAAATCTTTAACCTTCGCAGTTACTCCTTTAAGGTTTTTTCTTACCTATTTTCCTCATTTTATCATTGTCTCCCTTTTGAAAGTTAAAAGGCAGTACTGTGTATTTCCTTGCCAGCCTCCCTCCATTTATTAAATCAAATGCAATCATGCTCATTATTGTCAAGTGGTCCCAAACCCTTATCTCTTGCACCAGACCATGTGTTCCACTACCGACAAGGTCCAAAATAGCTTCCCCTCTTGTCAGTTCATGAACCAGCTGCTCCAAGAACAGGTCATTTATTTCATCTAGAAACTTTATCTCCCTATTATGTCCTGCTGTGACATTGACCCAGTCGATACTGGGGTAATTGAAATCACCCATTATTATTACTGTGTTGTAACTTGTTCGCTTCCCTGATTTCTTTTAGCATTTCATCATCCATCTGTTCATTCTGGCCAGGCAGTGGATAGTACACCCCCACAGCCATCATCTTCCCCTTTTTAGATGGAATTTCTATCCACAGAGATTCTACAGTGTATTTTGTTTCCTGCAAAAAAACTTTAATCCTTTGTGACTCAATGCCCTCTCTTAACAAAGCACAAACCCTCCATCAATTTGATCTACCCTATCATTACGATATACAGGTCGATGCAGAAAGCAGATGCTGAAGTCACATGCTATCAGCTTTTTATGCCCGTTTGCAGTGCACTGATAGTGCACAACTTCACGGGTATGCAGAAAGGGGCTCGTATGCAAATGAGTCACATGTTAAACTGTGCGCAAAATGGCAGCATTAAACTGAGAAAGCAAGCCAAACACATGCGCACTAGAAACTGGTGCTGGTTTGGCATGCTCTCCTAATGAAACAGTACCACATAGCTAATTTGCATAACAGCCCTAACAGGATTTTGATGGCATCGGGGCGATCGTGGCATTGCAAAAAGATGCCCCAACCAGGAAAAATCACTCCCTATTTTTGATTTAACAATTGTTCTATACCGTCTTTCTACAAATCAAGACGGTTTACATGAAACTCAGTGCAGGAAGATAAACTACTATAATCAATAGTGCACGTTACACTGAACACATATTAAACATATTATAACACATGCTAATGGGGTTAGCTAACTATGTACATGCTGTATTGAACTATGAAATGGATGGGTGTTTGATAAGTGAGGTGGTGATGGAGGAGTTATTCATTGTTTGGGTTTGGTCCATAGTATTCAAGGAATAAAAATGTCTTCAAGCTTTTGCTGAAGTCTTTCAGATGTTGTATGGCTCTTATTTATGGTGGAAGCGAGTTCCCCAGTGATGGGGCATATAACAAGAAAGCCCCGTTAGCTCTTTGGCTGAACTTTGTTCTATCTTTTGGTATTTGTAATGTATTTATGTTGCTCTGTCTCCTAGGTCTACTGAAGCTGGGGGTTGTGATTAAGGATTCAAGATTGGCTGCTGAGAGATTGTTGATGAATTTCTGCGTGATGATGATTGCTTTATATTTGATTCTTTGTGATACAGGTAACCAGTGTAGCCTCTTGAGAAGTGAGGTGATGTGCCACTGATGAGACTGTCTAAGAATAAGTCTTGCTGCCATGTTTTGTGTAAATTGCATTGGATATAATGAGGTCTTAGAGATACCATGATATATCGTGTTGCAGTAATCCAGCATGGGTGTGAGCAGCACTTGGCAAACTGTATGGAAATCTGAAGGTGATAGGAGAGGACATAGGTGCTTTATGGTCCATAACTTACAGTATATTGCTTTGGTAGTGCGGTTTAGATGTGGAAGTGGATTGAGCTGTTGATCCACTGTTACACAGAGGTAGTTGACCCCGGCTTTGACTGTGATATGGAGATTATCCATAGTGATTTTTGGTGGTGGGATGAAGTTATGGTCTCTTGTAACATATAGGATTTCCATTTTGTTATGATTTATTTTGGAGGTTGTGTGCCTGTAGCCATTTGGAGACTGCCATGAAACAGTCATTGATCTCTGTGTAATCACGAGAGTTGGTGGTGAAAGGTGTGAACAACAATGTCATCTGTGTAAGCAGGCATTTAATGTCAAAGCTTTTGATCACCTCACGTATTGATTGTATATAGAGGTTAAATAGGATAGGTGATAGTGCTGATCCCTGTGGTATTCCCTGCCTGAGGGAGAGAGGTTGAGATTTGATGGGTCTTATTTTTATCTGCTGTAACAGTTCAGAAAGGTAGGACTGAAACCATTTTAAGGTAGTACTCCGGAGGCCAATTTGGTGAAGTCTGTTCAGAAGGAGCAGATGTGGAGTGGAGGAGTAGCCTAGTGGTTGGGGCAAGGTACTTCAGGCCGGAAGGTCGGGGGTTCAAATCCCACTAGAGGACAGCAACCTTGGGCCGGAAGGACTGGGGTTTCTAGTCCCACAGTTGCTCCTTGTGGTCTTGGGCAAGCCACTTAACTATTTTACAGGGAACATGGGCAATGGAGGGTTATCTCCAAGTTATAATACCCTGTTCAATGTAATTTCAGTTTGTTCAATGTAAACCGCACTGATGCAGAATAGCGCGGTATATAAGAGAATGTAAATAAATAAATAAATAAATGTAAGACAGTCAAATGCAGCGGAAATGTCCAAGAACAATAGTATAAATCCTTGCGATATTTTTTCCGTGCCTCTCATTAAGGTGTCGGTGAGGTAGGTAAAGAGAGTTTCCACACTGTGGTATGGTCGGAACTCAGCTTGCAGTAGGTCTAGAGAAGCACATTTATCTAGGTGGTCCCGAAAATGAGATTGAACAGCCTTTTCAATAATTTTCGCTATGAAAGGTATACTGGATATTGGTCTGTAGGATGCTGAGCAGGATGGATCCAGTCTGGCCTTCTTGAGGATGGGACATTTAGAGGATTGCTTGAATTCAGGTGGTAGGCTTCCTTGCTTTAGTGAATTGTTGATCATGGTGTGTATGAAAGGTATGAGGTGTGCTCTTGCTAATTTGACCCATGCCACTGGGCAGCGATCAAGTGGGGAGGTAGCGTTGTTCAGGGCTAATATTATACCGTCAAGCTGCTCAGTACTGATGGGATTGAAGAAGGTCCATTGATTCATCATTTGGTCTGGTTGTTCAGCTGAGGAATTTCAATTTTGCTGTGGGTTGCATTATTGGTCTTGGCTTGTAAGTGCAGTGCCAGGTCGTGAGGGTTGAGTGGTTTATCATTATGTTTTGAGGTGAGGTTCTTTGTGAGAGATATGGCTATATCAAATAGCTCACTTGGCTTGTTGATTGCTGTTTTGATGAGATTTGTTTTATATTCATGTTGTTGGTGGTATCATGGTATTTGTTCAGCTCTGGCAGATAGTGTGATTGTGTCATTTGTTGAGGATACGTTGTCACTTTCGCTTGAGTCAGCATAGGTAGCTTTTTAGTTCCTTCAGCTCTGTTGAATACCATGGCGCTATCTTGCTGCGTTTGGTTGCAAGAGTTGTTGTTGGGGTTTGCGCAACAGTTGCTATCGCTGAATTCCAAGTTTTTATCAGTTATGCTATGTGTTCGGCTGCATTGTATTCTGTTAGTTGCGGTGAAACTCTGCAAATGAAGTCTTGATTGTCCGTTGATATGAACCTTCTCTTTGTGGTTGTATCTTCAGTTCTCCATTTAGTGATGATTTGGTGAAGGAGTGTGAATGTGATTAGGTGGTGATCTATCTAGGGAGCCAGGTAGATGGATGTCTGTGGTGGATTTAAGCTGTGGTTGGCTGTAGTTGGGAAGAATAGGAGGTTAAGCATTCCTTCTCTGGTGTGTGTGGAGGTATTGATGAGCTGAGAAAATTGTAAGTTACCCATGGCTTGTTTGTAAAACAACTCAGCTGCACAAGCCCATTACCTCCATCAATTCAACACAAATCAAGCTGAGCCCAAGTCAGTAAACTACAAACCCTATCCCAGGTCAGTAAATACAAGTTATAAAATGCACTCCACTACTCACTACTTCATGGCATACCTCACATTCCTCCACATATTTGCACTTTGCACACACAGCATCAGACTCAACGAACAAATCCCCTTGATAAACCACCCAATCCAGATGCACACCAGCATCACACATATACAAAGAACGCCAACAATCAAAGAATACAGCCCACAAACCATACAATGCCACACGTGACACACCCTCTCACCACACAAATAATGATCACACAAACCCAATCATTTCAACAAACATCAGGTGTGCTCTACTAAAGGCCAGATCTATCAGGAACAAACCAAATACTATCCTTGACCTAATCCACAACAAGAAGCTTGATATAATATGCATCACCGAGACATGGCTAGACGATTCAGACCAAGTCATATTAAATCAAGTAACCCCAACAGGATACTCAACATTTAACTGCAACAGAGCACAAAAGAGAGGAGAAGTACTAATACTAACCAGAAAGGAATACAGATTCAAAACAATCGCCACCACCAACACAAACAAATCCAACACACTCACTATAACCAACAAGTATCTAACCATCTCCCTCACATACAGACTACCTGGAACCACAACTGAATATCTATGCACAGTAATTGAAACGATATGCGCTCATAACAAAACACAAACCCCTCGTTGCACTAGGAGACTACAACCTAACATCCGCACCCACCAAAGAATCTGCAACGTTCCTAAAAGCCATGGAGTCACTAAAATACTACCAGACAATTAACGCCCCAATGCACCAACATGGTACAACTCCGGACATGGTATTCATGCCAACACAACTAGTGGAACAGAACAAAACAACAAAACTAACAATCACCCCTGTCCCTTGGTCAGACCACCATGTAATTGAATTCACCATGACCCCTAATAACCCCACCAACGCAAAGATGATGAAAGAATAATCAGACGGTTTAACACATCTAACAGAGACTCATTCATAAATGACATCACCCCACAACTTCAACAGGATCACAACACCCTGGACCTAAATACAGAAGAATGGAATACAATAATATCCAATGCAGCATCTGCCCCAGCCATTATAGAACCACAAAAAAATCACAAAAGATCTAACGCCCCATGGTATTCACACGAAATCAGAGTCGCAAAGCGCACACTAAGAAGACTAGAAAGAAAATGGAGACGGGACAAATCACACATCCTACTAACGCAATACAGAGACAAACAATGGGAATATAACAATCTAATAAATGAGCGCAAACAGCAACACCATACCAACCTAATCATGAATTCTACCAATAGACCAAGAGAACTTTTTAGCACTGTCCAAAAGCTCACCAAGGATGACACGCAACAAAGCACCCACCATCTTAACCCACAAAAATATGCAGACTACATGAAGTCAAAACACACTAACCAAACATACTCTGCTTCACCACAAACAAATATTCACACGATAAAAAAGCAACATCAAGCATGGGAAAGCTTCAATATACCAACAAAACAGCAAATAGAAGACATTATATCTGGACTAAACACAACATCACCATCAGACCCATGCCCAGTGTCTTGGATCAAAGCCACAAAAAGCCAGCTCTCTCATCACATTCAAAAATCTTCAAAGATTCACTCCAACAAGGATACATGCCACAACCCCTAAAGCAAGCAATGATACGACCAGTACTTAAAAGTAGCAATCTGAGCCCATCTGAACCAAAGTCAGATGGGCTATCTCCAGCCTGCCATTCCTTGCTAAAGTCGTGAAAAAAGCAGTCCAAAGACAACTTCAGGACCATATACATATCAATGCCCCACTGGACATACATCAACATAGATTCAAGCCCCATCACGGCGTAGAAACACTACTCACCTCCTTCTTTGACAATCTCCTAAGAGGCATAGACAACATAAAAAACTGCTTGCTGCTAGTGTTCATGGACATCTCAGCGGCCTTCGATACTGTGTCACACCCTAAGCTATTGCAACGCTTACAACAGATAGGACTATGCAAGAATACCCTGAAGTGGGTTCACATCTTACCTGGATGGGCGAACACAACAAGTCAAATGCGATCAAAAGAAATCCATACAATTCCCCGTCACGCAGGGAATACATAAGAACATAAGATATGCCATACTGGGTCAGACCAAGGTCCATCAAGCGCAGTATTCTGTTTCCAACAGTGGCCAATCTAGGTCATATGTACCTAGCAGTTTCCCCAAGGGACACAGGTTCCACAATGCTTGTATTGGTTCAAGCATTGATATCCTGGGTCCCTTCTTAATAATGGTTTATGGACCTTTCCTCCAGGAACTTGTCCAAACCTTTTTTAAACCCAGCTACACTAACAGCCTTTACTACATCCTCCGGTAACAAATTCCAGAGTTTGATTACACGTTGAGTGAAAAAATATTTTCTTTTATTAGTCTTAAATAGTTTACCCTGTAGCTTCATTGCATGTCCCCTAGTCTTTCTATATTCTGATAAGGTAAATAATCGATCTACGTTTACCCGTTCCACTCCGTTCATTAATTTATAGACTTCTATCATATCTCCCCTCAGCCATCTCTTTTCCAGGTTAAAGAGCCCTAACCTTTTTAGCCTTTCTTCATAGGAGTATCCTTCCATCCCCTTTACCATTTTGGTGGCTCTTCTCTGAACCTTTTCTAAAATCGCTATATCCTTTTTAAAGATACGGCGACCAGAATTGCACACAATATTCAAGGTGCGGTCTCACCATGGAACGATATAGAGGCATTATAATATCTTTTTTTTTATTTTCCATTCCTTTCCTTATCATACCTAGCATTCTATTTGCTCTCTTGGAGAAATGCAGGAGATAGTCTAACAAAGAAGTTAAAGGTAGTACCAGAGGGTCAAGACCCTTTTCAGCATACCAAATGGAAAATCTTTTCCACTTAAAAGCATAGGAACGCCTGGTGGAATGTTTCCTGGAAGCATGGAGGATATCCTTCACCTGCTGAGAAAGATTCAAGTCTTGAAGGTCTAAGCCTTCAGTAACCAAGTTCTGAGGTGAAGGGACTTGGGGTTTGGATGCCACAAAGTCCCTTCCTCCTGAGACAGAAGGTCTGGAGCAGCTCCCAAGTCCATGGAGGGGGCTTGGGAGAGATGCAGAAGTAGAGGGTACCACACGTGGCGTGGCCAGTGTGGAGCTATGAGGATCATAGATCCTTGATCCCTCTGGAGTTTGAACAGAGTCTTGGGAATCAAGGGAATGGGTGGAAAGGCATACAGGGAGCCCTGACCCCAATGGAGGAGGAAGGCATCCTTGGCCTGAACTCCCTGACACGGAATTCTGGAACAGAACCGGGGAAGTTTGGCATTCCACGGACTTGCAAAGAGGTCTATGTCCGGGGTTCCCCATTCTTGGAAGATTCTGAATACCTGATCCATGTGCAGGGACCATTCGTGTGGAAGCAGAACTCAACTGAGTCTGTCTGCCCAAGAGTTTTGGACTCCTGGGAGGTATACTGCCAGGAGATGGATTTGATGCTCTCTGGCGAAGGTCCACAATCTTAGAGCTTCGTTGCAAACTGACAGAGAGCCAGTTCCTCCTTGCTTGTTTATATAAAACATAGCTACTTGATTGTCCGTATGGATGAGGACTGTCTTGTAGCTGAGGAGGGTATGGAAGACCTTGAGAGCTAGAAAAACTGCTCGAAGCTCCAAGTGGTTGATATGAAGAGAGGTCTCCTGAGGGGACCAAGTGCCCTGAGTGGAGAGGTCCTGTAGATGAGCTCCCCAACCTGTCTGGGAGGCATCTGTTGTGAGGGTTGCTTGGGGCAACAACTGTTGGAAGGGGGACCCCAGCAACAGATTTTGAGAGGACATCCACCATTGGAGAGACCAAAAGAGACGTTTGGATGTTACTATTTGGTCTGAGAGAGCTGCTGAAGCTTGAGTCCACTGGGTGGACAAAGTCCATTGAGCTGCTCTCATGTGTAGGCGAGCATAGGGTACCACATGCACTGTGGAAGCCATGTGGCCCAGCAGTTGTAGCATCTCCCTGGCAGTCAAGTGGCTCTTTGACTGAATCTGGGAGGGTAGCTGCATTAGACATTGGCAACAGGCCTGAGGAAGGTAGGCCCTTGCAGTGGTGGTATCCAACCAGGCCCCTATGAATTCCAGGGACTGAGTAGGGATGAGCTGGGACTTTGGGAGATTTACCAAAAGTCCCAGATACTGCAGAATGCGCCTTATTTATTTTATTTTATTTATTTATTTACATTCTCTTATATACCGTGCTATTCTGCATCAGTGCGGTTTACATTGAACAAACTGAAATTACATTGAACAGGGCATTATAACTTGGAGATAACTATTTTACAGGGAACATGGGCTATGGAGGCCTTGTGCAGTCCAGAGCAGTCTGGGCCTCTGACTGAGATGGAGCTCGGATGAGCCAGTCGTCCAGGTATGGGAAGACAAATATTCCCAGAGTGGGTAGAAATGCAGCAACTACTGCCATGCATTTGGTGAACACTCTTGGGGCAGAGGCCAGACTGAAAGGAAGCACTCTGTATTGGTAATGTTTTTCTTGGAAAAGAAAACGCAGGAATCTTCTGTGAGATGGATGGATGAGAACATGTGTGTACGCATCCTTGAGATCTAGAGAACAAAGCCAATCCTGACTTTGAAGGTATGGAAGGAGAGTGCCCAGAGAAAGCATCTTGAACTTCTCCTTGCATAGAAATTTGTTCAATTCTCTGAAATCTAGAATGGGTCTGTATCCCCCTGTCTTCTTTGGAATGAGAAAATAGGGGGAGTAGAACCCTGACCCCTGTTGAAGAAGAGGAACTTCTTCTATTGCCCCTTGGGCAAGAAGGGTAGTTATCTCCTGACCTAAAAGGTCGAGAAGAGATGTGGGAGAATTGAAAAGTCTCACCATGGTGTGGGGAGGAAGGTCTGAAAAATGAAGTTTGTAGCCCTCTCTTATGATGGAGGGGTCCACTGCTCTGAAGTGATTTGTTCCCATCTGGGAGCAAAATGAGCTAACCTTCCTGGAATGGTGAGAGGTTCTGGCTGTTTTAAAGCCAGAAAGGCTAAGTTCTCTAGCATCAAGTCAAAAACCCTGAGGGGGTTGGGACTGCTGGGTTACAGCAGCCCCTGTAGACTTAGGCCTGGCCTGCTTAGGTTGCTGACGCTTAGTGGTAAAGCGACCTGTAGAAGATTGTTGGCCAGAAGTGGAAGGAAACCTGCCCTTTTTGAAAAAAGACTTTTTAAAAGTCTTTTTCTTGGCAGGAATGGAGGTAGATCTTGAAAGTCTATCCAGAGCAGAATTCTCTGCATCCATTTGAGTGGCTTTAATTTGCCACTCTTTGCCAAACAGATTTTCACCTGTACAGGGCAGATTTCCTAAGCCATCTTGAACCCAGGGTTCTAAATCAGAAGCCTGGAGCCAAGCAATTCTGCGAGCAGCTATGGCAATGCCTGAGGCTCTACTGGCCCCTTCAAAGGAGTCAAAGGCTGCCCTGTTTGAAAACTTGGAAATGTCTTGAGTATGCTTAAGCCACATGCGGAATTCTTCCCTTTTATCTTTTGGAATAACAGGGAGGAAAGTGTGCAGTTTTTCTGCCACTTCTTTCAGAAACATACCCATATAAAGGCTATATGAGTTGATTCTGGCAATAAGCATACTGGCCTGGAAGATTTTCCTACCAAAAGCATCCAAGGTCCTGCATTCTCTTCCTGGGGGAGCAGAAGAGTGTCTTTTTGTACTCTTTATCCTTTTCATAGTTGACTGCACCACAATGGAATGGTGAGGAAGCTGAGTTTTCTGGAACCCAGGACAAGGAGGGACACGATACATAGTGTCCAACCTGCGAGAATGAGGAGAGAGAGTGAGAGGAGTCTCCCATAAATCAATCATGTGTTCATGAAGAATCTCATGAATTGGTAAGGTGACTGCCTCTCTAGGAGCCCTAGAGTATCCTAAAATATCTAATTTTTTTGCTCTAGGCTCTGATTCAGAGGTTACTGAAATAGAGAGTCCTTTAGCTACTTCTCTTATGAAGTCTTGAAAGGACAAATCCTCTGGAGGAGACATTCTTCTTTTTGGAGAAGAAGGCTCTTCAGGAAGGGCTATGGATACTTCAGGAGACTCATCAGAGGAATCAAAGTATCGCCTGTCAGGGTGCTCTTCTAACGCTCGATACGCGTATCGAGCGGTATCGACATAGAGCGTCCCCGGTACCGGATCGGTACCGAGAAGTAGCCCTGGACAAGGAACCGCAGCAGTCGGTATCCTGGTCGATGTCGATGCAGTCAGTACCGGCATCGGGGCTGGTGCCGGTACCGCAGCCGATACCGACAACGGACCTCGTTGCGGTACCGCCGGCGTCGCAACTTGAATGAAGGCTGAAATAGCCTGCTGCATGGACAGAACATTCTGATCCATCGACGCCATGAATGCCTGGAGATCGGTACCGGTAGATTGTGCCGGTACCCCAGAGCATTCTAATAGGTGATCGGTCGAGGCCGTGCCATCGATGTCAACCTGTAACCCCATAGGAGGAGCTTTGGAAGCCGGAGCTTCCCGCCGGGGTTGTTTGGCTGGTGCAGGATCCTCGAGGGCAAGCCCGGAGGCATCTCGATGCTTAGAGGGAGATCTACCCTTCGAGGACCTGCTAGGTTTATGTTTGGTTACCTGAGATCCTTCAGGAGAAGAAGACCTGGAAGATGTCGATGCTACTGCCGGTGCCTCAGCGGGAAACAGCACATGGAGCTTAGCTGCTCGGTTCTGTAACCCCCGTTTAGACATTAGGGAGCAGGACGGACAATCCAGAATGGAGTGTTCAGGACCCAAACATTTAAGACACCATTCATGGGTATCTGTAACAGAAATAGTACCACTACACTTAGTGCATTTTTTGAACCCGGAGGTTGTTTTTTCCATGGGGGAAATTTTCTTGTGGGCCCTGAGGCCTTAAGAAGAAAAATACACCAAGTGAGGAAAAAAATCGATTTCTTTAAAAAAATAAATAAATAAATAAGACCGGCGGTACCGGTCCGGAGTCGGGGAAGGCAGACACGCGACCAAAGAAATAAAATAAAATAAAGAACTTCTTCAGCGGTGACAGGGCTCGACCTGCTGGCTCCGCGGAAAAGAAGAACTGAGGAGAGTTCGTTAGGAAAGGCGGGAAGGCAGCGCGCAGGTGCTGTGGGATGCTCCCAAAAGCTTTCCTTTTTGGGAAGCTGGGGAGCGTTCCTGCGCAGGCTCCGTCGGTACCGACGTACCCATATGTGAAGACTCATTCCTGCTTGTTCCTGGAGATTATACCTTGTTCACCTGAAGCTTAACTAATCTCAGGTCCTTAGTGTATGATTGATTTGGGTAACGAGCTTCACCTGAGAGCACCTCCTGCCTTTTAAGATATGTAAGTACCTATAAAGCTACAATTATCCCAGGGGAGGGAGGGAAATAACACTTATTAAAAGAGGGCTGCTACACAGTACCCTGTCTTGTGCTGCTGAGGTAAGCTATATTCTGATTTGATTTAAATTATAGCTCTTAGCTGCTGCTAGGCTCTAACTTCTTATGAAATTTAAACTACAAGCTCTCTGCTGGGTTCTAAATTTAACCAGAAAGCTCTCTTCTGTGTTTTAAATTTAAACTAAAAGTACTTTGCTAATGCTAGGCCCTGAGTGACTATTAAATGTAAACTACAAGCTCTCTGCTGGGTTCCAAATTTAACCAGAATGCTCTCTTCTGTGTTTTAAATTTAAACTAAAAGTACTTTGCGGTTACTAGGCCCCGAGTGACTATTAAATTTAAACTACAAGCTCTCTGCTGGGTATGAAATGTAACCAGAAAGTCCTCCTCTGTGTTTTAAATTTAAACTGCTGCTACTAGGCCCTGACTGATTTAACAAAAAATAGTGGGTTCACAGATTAATTAGCTTTAATACTAAGAATTCCTTTTAGAAAATTACCAGAAGTATATACTCACAGTTGCAGATCTCTCTCCAGAAGTAACAGTCCCTTTTTCTAGTCCTTCAAGACAGGCTCAGCCTTATCATCAATGCTCTTCAACATCTACATACAGCCCATATGTAACATCATCAAGCACCACAAACTACACTATCACATCTATGCTGACATCATAGTGTACGCTCCAATCAACTTACTAGCTCTAAACACTACAACAATAACAAAATGCCTAGAAGACATGAATGACTGGCTCATAGCCAACAACTTAACGGTCAACTACGACAAAACTGAGGCAATGTTCGTCACCAGGAACCCCACCTTCATACCTCCACAAACTATCAGCATCCTAGACAAACACATAGTAGTCAAAGAAGTTAAGTATCTGGGCATAACACTAGACAGAGCTCTGAACCTAAAATCCCACATCACCAAAACTGCAAACAAGGCATATCATCGATTGAAAACGGTCAGACAAATCAAACCAATGCTCCGTCAAGACCACTTCCGCACAGTGTGTCAAGCACTCATTACACCACTGCTTGATTATGGAAACTCACTATATCAAGGCCTTCCTCCTCATACACTACACCCACTACAGATGGTACAAAACACCACAGCACGCATCATCACAGGCACCCCAAGGACCGAGCACATCACTCCCATCCTAAAAGAACTACACTGGCTCCCAATGGTGGCAAGAGCTAAATACAAAACAATCATGATAATCTTCAAAGTCATTCACCATTTCTCAGCAGATGTACTCCAAAACGTTATAATAAGAGACATCAGTAATAAGAAGAACCAATAACATTATCGGCACACCTGCAGGCTATCACAAAACCAAACAACCAACCTCAAAAAGAGCACCATCACTACTGGCATCCTCAATATGAAACTCCTTTCCAATGAGCCTTAGATGACCTCACAGAATTCCGCAAAGACCTCAAAACATGGTTATTTATAGAAACCTATGAGCACCCAAGCAACATCTCTTACCCAACCAGCAACACTACTACCTCCACCAATTAAACACACACCCATCCCATCCACACACACAAATTCACACGTTAGTAAATACCTTTATGTTTACTGTTACGTAACTGTGCCGTCTAAAAGTTTACATGTACCCTAATGTTAAATGTAACCCTCCAAATGTGATGCGACATGACCACCTTGATTGAAGGAAAAGGTGGCATACAAATCTGTCTAAATAAAATAAATAAATAAATGGCTTCTATAAATGCTGTGGCTTGTAGTTTGGTCACAGAGACCAAGTTGAAGTCTCCCAGTAAGATGAATGTGTTTTGCTTAGCGGAGTGGGTGCAGACTGTGTCCAGAACGGTGGATAGCTCATTGGTTTATAGGTAGGAACCCTGTAGGCTAGACAGATAGGGCCAGATTCCGTCCCACAAGTAGATCCCCTCTGCGTCCTTCTGATCCTGCGGGGCACGTCTAGCCCCACGGGATCAGAATAGCGAACAGTCCTGCACGTGCAGGCTGGGACTGCGATTCAGTCTGGCCTGCACGTGCAGGACTGCCCCTGGCTAACTCAGTCAAGGCTCCTCACGGGAGCCGTGGTGCCATGGCATCATGAAAGTTAGCCATGGTGGGGAAGTTAGTCGGGCCGTCCATCCCCGCTGTTCGTAGCACAGAATAATCTTCAAAGTGTATTGCTTATTTGAGATGGTGAGTAGCTCCAGGCTATGTATGGATAGTATATCAATGTCAATAAAGTTAAGTTGTTTTTTTGGTGAGGATGCATACCCCTCCAGCTTTTCCAGCTGTCCTGGGACAGTTGTGGATGTTATGGGTAGATGTGTTTAGATGTGTTTAATTGGTTTAAGAGAACATTATCTGTATCTGTGAGCCAAATTTCTGTTTTAAGCATTATGTCTATTTTGTTATCCTCTATGAAGTCATTTATTGTTTGTAGTTTGTTTCGGGCCGATCTGGCATATCTGATTTCTTTGTTTCTTGTAGGAGAATTGTGATGTATGGTAAAGCAGTTTGTTAGTGGAATTTTGATGAGGTTGTGGTAAATGGAGGTTCTTGGAGGTTACCAATGACTCCATTTGTTTGGCTGCCTTAGCTGTCGTGGGCTGTATGTGATAGGTACTGAGTTTTGGCTATAAAGCACAGTTACTTACCTGTAACAGGTGATCTCTGGGAACAGCAGGCATAAGTCTTCACCTATGGGTATCGTCGGTACCGACGGAGCCTGCGCGGGAACGCTCCACAGTGTCCAGAAAGAAAGCTTTTGGGAGCATCCCACAGCGCCTGCGCGCTGCCTTCCTGCCTTTCCTAACCACCTCTCTCCAGTTCGAGTTTTAAGCTGAGACAAAGAGAGAGACAGAGGAAAGGAAAGATAGAGAGATACAACTCCTAGGGGAGGTGGGTGGGTTGTGAAGACTTATTCCTGCTGTTCCCATAGATCACCTGTTACAGGTAAGTAACTGTGCTATCTCCAGGAACAAGCAGGAATGAGTCTTCACATATGGGGACTCCCCAGCTAGAGATGCCAGAGATCTCTCCAAGGTTGTGAGTCTCTGAGAAGGGCTCTACCTCCCCCCATGGATCTCGGGCATCCAACCATGGATGGGGGGGGGGTAGGAGTTGATTAGGTATGGAACAGGTGTTTGAGAACAGCCTGACCAAACAAGGCATCCCGGCGGGAGTCCTTGTCCAAGCAGTAATGGGCTGTAAAGGTATGAACTGAGGCCCAGGTGGCCACTCGACAGATTTGGTCGATGGACACAGAGTTTAGATGAGCCATAGAGGCTGCCATGGCCCTCACATTGTGAGCTGTGACATGGCCCTCCAGAGAAAGGTTCTTACTCTGGTAGGCGAAGGAAATACACTGAGCAATCCAATTGGACAGAGTTCTCTTAGAGACTGGAAGTCCTAAATGAGAGGGATCAAAAGCAACAAATAGTTGAGAGGACTTTCTATGTTGCTGTGTCCTTTGTAAGTAAAAAGCCATCTCTCTGCCCTTGATGCATGAGGTCCTGGAAAAAAGACAGGTAAATACACCTCCTGGTTCAGATGAAAAGGTGAGACCACTTTAGGCATAAAGTGTGGATTAGTCCTGAGGACTACCTTGTCATGATGGAACCTTGTATAAGGAGGATTAGCCGCCAAGGCTTGCAGCTCACCGATACGGCGAGCTGAGGTGACCGCAATGAGAAAAATAACCTTCCAGGAAAGGAATTTCAAGGAGGTAATGGCTAAAGGTTCAAAGGGTGGCTTCATAAGCTGGCCAAAAACCAAATTCAAATCCCATGCCACTGGAGGTGGTCTAATGGGAGGTTTAGTTAAAAGAAGGCCTCTCATGAATCTTGCAATAAGAGGATGAGAGGAAATAGGCTGTCCATTGGAGAGGCTTAAGGGATGCTGCAATAGCACTCAAATGGACTCTTACTGAATTCGTTTTAAGGCCTGCATGGGGTAAATGCAGCAAATACTCTAGTAAAGAATTCAGAGGTATTGCAAGAGGGTTAAGACCCTTCTCTGCACACAAAATGGTAATCCTTTTCCATTTAAAAGCATAGGAACGTCTAGTGGAAGGCTTTCTGGAAGCATGAAGGATATCCTTCACCTGCTGAGAAAGATGCAAATCCTTCAGCAACCAGGCTCTGAGATGAAGAGACTGGGGATTTGGGTGCCACAACATTCCCTCCTCCTGGGACAGGAGGTCTGGAGCAGATCCCAAGTCCAGGGAGGGAGCTTGAGAGAGATGAAGAAGTAGAGGGTACCACACTTGGCGTGGCCAACGTGGAGCTATGAGGATCATAGACCCCTTGTCTCTCTGAAGCTTGAACAGTGTCTTGGAAATTAGGGGAATGGGTGGAAAGGCATAGAGGAAGTCTTGCCCCCAGTGGAGGAGGAAGGCATCCCTGGCCTGAACTCGACACGGAATCCTGGAACAGAACCGGGGAAGTTTGGCATTCCACAGACTTGCAAAGAGGTCTATGTCCGGGGTTCCCCAAATTCAAAAGATCCTGGCTATCTGGTCCCCATGGAGGGACCATTCGTGTGGAAGCAGAACTCGACTGAGTCTGTCTGCCCAAGAGTTTTGAACCCCTGGAAGATACACTGCCATGAGATGAATTTGATGCTCTCTGGCGAAGGCCCACAATCTCAAAGCTTCGTTGCAAAGCGACAGAGAGCCTGTCCCGCCCTGCTTGTTCACGTAGAACATGGCTACTTGGTTGTCCGTATGGATGAGGACTGTCTTGTAGCTGAGCAGGGTGTGGAAGACTCTGAGAGCTAGAAGAATTGCTCTGAGCTCTAAGAGGTTGATATGTAGAGATGTCTCCTGTGGAGACCAGATGCCCTGGGTGGAGAGATCTTGTAGATGAGCTCCCCAACCCTTTGGGGAGGCATCTGTTGTAAGGGTTGCTTGGGGTAGTAACTGTTGAAAGGGGGACCCCAGCAACAGATTTTGAGTGGACTTCCACCACTGGAGGGACCAAAAGAGGCGACTGCAGGTTGCTATTTTGTCTGACAGGCAACCTGATGCCTGGGTCCATTGGGTGGACAGAGTCTACTGAGCTGCCCTCATGTGAAGGCGAGCGTAAGGAACCACATGCACGGTGGATGCCATGTGGCCTAACAGTTGTAACATCTCTCGAGCAGTTAAATGGGACTTTAACTGAATTTGAGAGGCTAACTGCACCAAGTGTAGGCAACGGGCCTGGGGAAGATAGGCCCTTGCAGTTGTGGTATCCAGCAAAGCCCCTATGAACTCCAATGACTGAGTAGGGGCGAGTTGTGATTTTGGGATGTTTATTACAAGTCCCAGATACTGAAGAACACGCCTTGTGCAGGCTAGGGAAGCCTGGGCCTCTGACTGGGATGGAGCTCGGATGAGCCAGTCGTCCAGATATGGGAATACAAATATTCCTAGAGTGCGTAGAAATGCAGCTACTACTGCCATGCATTTTGTGAACACTCTTGGAGCAGAGGCCAGACCGAAAGGAAGCACTCTGTATTGGTAGTGCTTTCCCTGATAAAGGAACCAAAGGAACCTTGTGTGTTGGATGGATGAGGACATGGGTGTACGCATCCTTGAGATCTAGGGAACAAAGCCAATCCTGACTCTGAAGGTATGGAAGGAGAGCACCGAGAGAAATCATCTTGAATTTCTCCTTGCATAGAAACTTGTTCAATTCTCTGAGATCTAATATGGGTCTGTAGCCCCCTGTTTTCTTTGGGATAAGAAAATAGGGGGAGTAGAACCCTGAACCCTGTTGAAGAAGGGGTACTTCTTCTATTGCCCTTTGGGCAAGAAGGGTAGCAATCTCCTGACCCAGAAGGTCGAGGAGAGATATTGGAGAATTGAACTGTCTCACCATGGTGTGAGGAGGAAGGTTTAAGAAATGAAGCTTGTACCCCTCCCTTATGATGGAGAGGGTCCATTGCTCTGCTGTGATTTGTTCCCATCTGGGAGCAAAATGAGCTAACCTTCCTGGAATGGTGAGAGTCTCTGGTTCTTCTAGAGCCAGAAAGGCTAAGTTCTCTAGTTGTAAGTCAAAGGCCCTGAGGAGGCTGAGGCTGTTGGGCCGTAGCAGTTCTTCCAGCCTTAGGTTTGGCTTGTTTAGGTTGTTGCTGACGCTTTGCAGCAAAACGACCTGCAGAAGATGCCTGGTGACCATAACCAGGATAATATTTCCCTTTTTTGGGAAAGAAAGCCTTTTTGAATAACCTTTTTCTAGAAGGAGCAGAAGTAGACTTTGAAAGTCTATCTAAGGCAGAATTTTCAGCATCCACCTGAGTGGCCTTTACTTGCCAATGCTTGCCAAAAAGGTTTTCACCTGTACAAGGAAGATTTCCTAATCCATCCTGGACCCAGGGTTCCAAATCAGAAGCTTGTAACCAAGCAAGTCTGCGTGCACCTATGGCAATAGCCGAGGCTCTGCTGGCACACTCAAAAGAGTCAAAGGCTGCACGGTTAGAAAATTTGGAAATATCCTGGGCATGTTTAAGCCAGGTGAGAAACTCCTCCCTTTTATCTTCTGAGATAAAAGGAGATAAAGTTAGCAGATGATCTGTAACTTCCTTTAGAAACATCCCCATATAGAGACTATAGGAGTTGATTCTGGCAGTAAGCATATTGGCCTGGAAAATTCTCCTGCCAAAAGCATCCAAGGTTCTGCATTCTCTTCCTGGAGGATTAGATGAGTGTCTTTTTGCACTCTCTTTTTCATAGCAGACTCCACCCCACTAGAGTGGTGAGGAAGCTGAGTCTTATGAAAGCCAGGACAAGGAGGAACACGGTACATGGTGTCCAACCTGCGAGAATGAGGGGAAGTAGTAAGAGGTGTCTCCCATATGCCCAACATGTGATCATAAAGGGTCTCATGAATTGGTAAAGTAGCTGCCTCTTTAGGAGCCTTAGGATATTGTAAAATATCTAATTTCTTGGCTCTAGGCTCTGGTTCAGGGGCCACTGAAATAGAGAGGCCCCTGGCCACTTCCCTAATGAAGTCTTGAAAAGACAAGTCTTCTGGAGGAGACATTCTTTTTGGAGAAGAGGGCTCCTGAGGAAGGAGTACCGATGCTTCAACAGAAGCCTCTGATTCATCAGAGTCTTCGGAGGAATCGAAGTATCGCCTGTCTGGATGCTCTTGCAGAGCTCAATACGCGTACCGAGTGGTATCGACATCGGAAGTGATCGGTACCGATGGGCATCACAGGACAGGGTACCGCTGCAGTCGACACTGAAACCCATGTCGATGCAATCAGTACCGGAACCGGAACCGATATCGGTGCCGGTGCCGGAACCGGTACCGACAACGGAGTTTGTTGCGGTACCAGAGGCGTCGCAGCTTGTATGAATGCCGTGATGGCACGCTGCATGGTCAGAATATTCTGATCCATCGACGCAACCAATGTCTGGATGTCGGTACCAGTGGAAACCACTGGTACCCCAGAACATGGCAACAGGTGATCGGTCGAGGCCACGCCATCGATGTCAACCTGTGACCCCATAGATGAAGCTTTGGAAGCTGGAGCTTCCCGCCGGGGTAATTTTGCCGGTGCAGGATCCTTGAGAGCAAGCCCGGAGGCATCTCGATACTTAGAGGGAGATCTACCCTTCGAGGACCGGCTGGACTTATGTTTGGTTATCTGAGATCCATGGGCCTGGAAGCCCTGGAAGATGTCGATGCCACCGAAGCTGCATCAGAGGGAAACAGGGTACTGAGCTTTGCCGCTCGATTCTGTCAACCTCTTTTAGACATCATGGAACAGGACTCACAATCGGTGATGGAGTGGTCAGGACCCAAACATTTTAGACACCAGTCATGGGTGACGGTGATAGAAAGAGTACCGCTGCACTTCATGCACTTTTTAAACCCGGAAGCGGGCTTTTCCATGAGGAAAATTCTTCTAGGCCTAAGGCCCAAAAGGAAAAAATTGCACAGAAGTGGGAAACGGTAGTTTTTTGGGTTTTTTTTAAAGAAGAAAGAAGAAAAGACCGGCGGTACCGGTCCGACTTTGAAGGCGGCAGACGCACGACCAAAGAAATAAAGAAAAATAAAGAACTTCTTCAGCGGTGACAGGAACACGACCTGCTGGCTCCGCGGAAAAGAAGAACTGGAGAGAGGCGGTTAGGAAAGGCAGGAAGGCAGCACGCAGGCGCTGTGGGATGCTCCCAAAAGCTTTCTTTCTGGATGCTGGGGAGCGTTCCCGCACAGGCTCCGTCGGTACCGACGATGCCCATATGTGAAGACTCATTCCTGCTTGTTCCTGGAGATAAGGGAGTTGACCTGTTCTTGGGAAGGGTGTGTTACAGAGCTAGCATGAAGAGGCATTTGAGCCACTGATTCATGGTCTAGGCAGTGTGATTCCCTTAATATGTTCAATGAATGTATCTGTTTTGTTGTTTCTTGAACAGAGTGTGGGTTTATTATGTGACTCTGTATCAGTTGATGTGTTATGGGTATGCTGATTGTTTTAATGATGTTAGTTTATTTAAATTGAAATCATACAATTCTTAATTAAAGTACATGTGTTGTAGTAGTGGTACATCCCTAGTGGTCTAGCGATCTCAGAACCCCCCACTCCACTTAATAAAAACCTAACCTGGTGGTCTAGCAGTCCAGAACCCTCTCCCAGTATCTTTCAAAGCGGGAGCACTGCCTACATGCTCCCACTCTCGGTCCACCATCTTGGAAAATGGCGACACCTGGCCCTGCATGGTGCATTCTGGGATGCACCGGGCAAGGTCAGACTGCCAGGAAGCATCAAGAGAGGCCAGGTGCTACCATTTTACAACATGGCGGACCGAGAGCACAAAGGCAGCCCCAATGCTTTGAAAGATACTGGAAGGAGGTTCTGGGGCTGCTGGACCACCAGGTTAGGTTTTTTTTTTGTTTGTTTTTTTAAGTGGGGTGGGGGGTTAGTAGGATCGGGCCGCTAGACCACCAGGAAGTGATTTTCTGTTAGGGCACAGGCCCCCCCAACAGTATTTTGATGGCATCAGGGGCTTTTCTTGATGCCAGGATCACCTCCAATGCCATCAAAATCCTGTTGGGGGCATGTGCTAGCGGTTTAAGCCACCTCAGACTCAGGCATAGAGAATAGTGCTAAAGCTGGTTGCGAAATCCTCTACACCTGTCTCTGCATCGGGTGCAGCAATCATTTGCATACCAGATTACTACATGCAGTTCATTTGCCTGCAATTTAAATACATTTAAAAACTCATGACATTTATTATTAGGCACTAGTTTTTCCGTTGCCATTTACACGCGCATCTGTCTCTTTTCTGCATTTGACAATAGCTGAAATGTGCTTCAAGTGTGCTCAAACATGCGGTTTTCAGTGCTTAAAGGCTGCGCTAGTTTTCTGCATCAGCCTGATAGTTTGTACCCAGGAATCACGTGTCCCACTGGTTGTTCTCATTTCACAGACCATCCATTTAGTGCTATAATTTTTTTTTCAAATTTTCAAAATATTACAAATGCAAACATTTATGGTTTATAGCCTGGCTATTTCTTTAACAACCATCTTACATCAATAATCAGAAAAGGAAACATATTACGTCCGACTACTAATCCACATTATTGAGGAGAACAAATGATATTAAGAAAACTGATAGGAAAACAAAAAAGGCAAATCGCCTTCCCATTTTCGAGGCCAAAAATATTAGGACTCCTGCTCCACTAACTTCTTATCTGCTAAAAATGTTTCCAACTGTAATGAGACAAAAAAGGAAAAAAATGGTTTCTTGCCAAGTAACTATGCACTTGCAAGGAAACTTCAGAAAAAAGGTTGCTCCCACTCCCAACACCTTAGATTTCATATTCAAAAACTGTCTGCGTCGCAATTGAATGCTCCGTGCCACATCCAGGAACAGAGTAAGCTTTTGGATGCAAAAAAGCGAGTTCTTAAACTTAAAATATAACTTCAATATGCTTCAGATCTAAAAGTTACTAATAAGGTAGCTCACAAGTCCTCGAGAAACTCAGTTAAATTATCCACATTAGAAGCTAAAGCATCCAGATCACCATCTGCTGTACAGAAACCCTAAGCCTAGAAGGTAAATAATAACATGACTGAATTAAAACCTTGTTGGGTAATAGCAATACTTCTCAAAAATATTTCTGCAACAAGATCTCAGGGACTTAAAGATGGGTCCTAGGAAAATTAAGAAAACGCAAGTTGCGAGCCTGGGAGAGATTCTCCAAGGCCTCCAACTTGTGGTGAACAACTAAGGAATCCTTAATAGTAGAGACATTTATTGATGACAAGGCTGAGAGACGAGACGCAAAGCTTGCAAAACATTTAGCATGATCCAACAACCCCTTCTCAAGCTCCTGCATCTTGAGGACAGCCTCCTGTGAGAAATTACATAAAGATGAAACTGTATCAGTTAATTTACATTCGGTTCTCCGAATAGCTGTCCAAACATTTATTTTATTTATTTATTTATTTTATTTATTTACATTTCTTATATACCGCGCTATTAAAAATCAGTGCGGTTCACAGTGAACAGAACAATGCTACAATGCGACAACGACACAATGCGCTTACAGAGAACAGGGGAATAGCTTAGGGGAGAACTTGGGAGAACTATATACAGTTCATTTTACAGAGCTACAGGGTATTCATAGTTGGAATAGGTTTGATGGCATTGAAAAATCTGTACCGGGGGTGGGCTGATTAACCATTCTCCCGTTGAGTTAGATTGTTGGAACAGTTAGAAAGGGGGGTCAGGGGGCACTTTCTATGTTTTCCAGGGCTAGATTCAGGATAGTGGATTTGGAACAGATGATATTTTAGCGCTTTTCTGAATAAGGTAAGATTCATGATGGCTCGGATTCCAGTGGGAAGGGCATTCCAGGCTATGGGTGCATAAATCGAAAAAGCCCTATTGGCGGTTGCCTTCGTGCATTTTACATTTATCTTAGGGACTTCTAGAGTGTTCAGCATTGCAGATCTTCTGGCTCTGTTGTCATGGATGTTATTGATCAGTCTACCGATGGGTGTGGGAGGCTGGTTTCTCAAGGCTTTGAAGGTCAGGATAAGTGCCTTGTAATGGATTCGGGCCTGTAGTGGTAGCCAGTGGAGTTCCTTTAGCACAGGCGTTATGTGTTCTGATCTTGGTACACCTGCAAGTACTTTAGCAGCCGAGTTCATTGCAAGCCAGAGCGGATTTAGAGTTGCCTGTGGGAGCCCATGGAGAATGATGTTGACGAAGTCCAGGTGTGGGATGACTAGGGCCTGGAAAATGGTCCGAAAATCAGTGAAGTCGAGTAGTGGCCGAAGATGGCGTAAAGTTTGTATCTTATGATATACTGCTCTTGTAACATTTTTCACATGTGTTACCATGTCAAGGTGCTGATCTAGGGTGATGCCTAGATAACGAATTGTGGATTTTGTTTTGAGTTCGGCATTATTAACTTGGAGAGAGGGAGGTGGGATGAACTTCTGGTTTCTTGTGACAAAAAGAACGTCAGCTTTGCTGTGATTGATACGCAGGTTTTGTGTGAGAAGCTAATCTGAAACTGCTTCAAAACATCTGATAATAGGAGAGAAATCAGGCTGGTTGATCATGAATGGGAGGTATAGCAGGATGTCATCTGCATAGGCGAGGCATTGTACATTTAAAGAACGAATCAGGGTGCAGATGGGCTGCATATAGATGTTAAATAACAATGCAGATAAGGATGATCCCTGGGGTACCCCTTGCTTCTGTAGGAACGGCTCGGAGGTAGTGGTACCTGTCTTGACCTGTTGCCATCTATTAGTCAGGTATGATTAGCACCATTGTAGAGCCGTGCCTTGAATTCCTTTTTCTTGGAGACGTTGTAGTAATAACTCATGATTAACTGAATTGAAGGTGGCAGCAATATCCATGAAGATGAGGATGAATCCTTGATGTATGTCGTTGATTCCTGTGATTAGATTGTTGAGGAGGGTTGTTAGGATGGTGTCGACACCGTGTGCTTCCCTGAAGCCGTGTTGAGATGGATCAAGAGGTGCCTCAGCATCAACGTGCTGTTGGATCTGCCGCTGGACGACTTTTTTGATGATTTTGGCAAGCAGGGGGATACTCGAAATTGGTCTGTAGGAATCATCTTTGGCTGGGTCAAGCCTACTATTCTTTAGCAGTGGCCTGATTGATGTGTGTTTAAGGCTCTGTGGGAAAGAGCCCGTTAATAATGATTGTTAAGGATTTTGCACAGTGTGTTGCTTAATTCACAGCGTAATTCCTTTATCCAGCTAGCTGGACATGGGTCATTGGGTGCCGTAGTAAGGTTGATAGAGACGATAATGTCTTTGATTTCTTTGCTGGATACTTCACAGAATTTGAGCAATAGCGTTGGCTGTGGCTTCATGTATATGCTAGTAAAATTGGCGGAGGCTGAGTTCGTACTAGTCTGAATCATCTTCGATTGTAGGTAGTCTGAGTAGTCCTGGGGTTGAGGCATGGGTGGATGTGCTAATGCTGGATCGCCTGTTAGTGATTTCACGATTCTGAACAGGTCATGTGATTTATTTAATGATCGCCTTAGAATATCTGTGTGGTGCTGTTTTCTTTTTTCCATTATTTTTGCTCTATGTAGTAACAGGAATGAGTTGTATGCACAGTGAGCTTCTGCAGTCTGGGTTCTACGCCATTGCCTTTCAAGCCTACGTAGGTGTAGGAGGGATGCTCGTATGTCTTTCGAGTACCATGGTGCATGTTCACGTTTCCTTGGCTCCTTGCTAGCAGAGGGGAGGTGGGCTATTGCACTGAGGCTGTTGTTCCAGTTAGCTACCAATTCATCTGGGTCAAGGGTTGTAACAGTGAGAAGTGGGAGGACCTTCTCAAGGACTTCCTCTTTAACGAAGGGGCGAAATCTTGTTGTTGGGGTTCTAGATGAAGGGGTGTTGGCTGTGTTATTGGTCTTGAGGCAGTAGCTGGTGGGTATGTGGAATCTGAGCAGGTTATGATCCGACCAAGGTACTGGAGTTATGGACCTCAGCAGTTGCTGAGTGGTGTCAGCCACTGACTGAGGGGCGAATATGAGGTCTAGTGTACTCCCTTTCATATGTGTGGGAGAATCAATGAGTTGCTTGTAGCCCAGCTCATCCAGTGCCTCGAGGAGGGCTGTTGTATGTGTGTTCTGTAGAGAAGGGAGATTGAAGTCTCCAAGTAACCAGTTCGGGGAGCGTGGGTTGTTTGAGTTACAGGCGAGATTGATGATTGTAGGAAGGTCATCTGGTGATGACGTTGGGGCTCGGTAATGTAGATTGATTGTGCAGTGATCATTTGATATGGAGATTGTATCTAGATGGGATGTAGTGGAGGCATCATTTAGGCTAAATTGCAGTTTTTCTTTTGCAAGGACGAGTACTCCCCCTCCCCTCTGGTTAGCCCTGTGACAGGCATAGAGCGAAAAGCCATCAGGTGACATTTGATTGATGATCGCATTGTCGCAATCGGATAGCCATGTTTCGGTGATCATTAAAATATCAAGGTCATGGATTGATATAAGATCGATGACTGCAGGCCATTTTGACCGTATTGACCTTGCATTTATGAGTGCGCAATTCAATGGCTGTTTAGGTTGGTGTTTTTCGGATTGGTTCTTTTTGGTGTTCTGTAGAGGGATGTGAAGTAGGTGCAAGTGGGATGTGTTAGTGGTCTTTGTTATGGTGTGGTAATGGTTTTCTGACCATCTCCTTCCGTTGCTGTGGAGAATCATGATATAATTGGAACAGGTGTTAAAGGCATGTGATAAGCTAAGGAGCCCTGATGTGAAGAGGAAAGTGATCAATGGTAGGATTGGACACATCTTGAGGAGGCCTGAGGTGGTTTAGCTGAATGTGTGGGGCTGGGGACAGGTGTGAGTGTGAACCACAGGGTTCAGTGATTTGTGGCTTTTTGTTGCAGATTTGTGGCTTTTGTTGCAGATTTGTGGCTTTTGTTGCAGTAGGCAGATAGGCTCAGGGTAATAGGGTCACAAAACGGCTGAACAGTTTAAACCATAGGCTATGAGTTTCCTAGAGCAGTAAACAAATCTAGAGAAAATCTGACACTGGGTTGAGGAGAATGGTCAACATAAAGAGTGATCTACTAGAGTCTGTGATAAGGAAGCTTATCATAGCTCAGGAAGGAGCTATAGAAAAGGTGAAGTGTCTCTGAACAAGCAACCTGTCAGTGCTGGTAGAAATGAGAAAACAGAATTTTGCCATAAAAGACTACCAGTCCCAGAATGCACCAGGTTTCCAACAGCCATTAGAGGAGCTGAAGTAGGGAAATGTGTGTTCAATCAGGAGGGCTATGAGGTAATCCCTAAGCACTCATCTCAAAGGGCAGGGCATGATTCAGCACAGCTGCGCTGTGTTAGGGAGGATCACTCATCTAAGCAGAATAAGAGTAGAGTTTATTCAACAGATGACCAGCTTCATGATCACCTTGGATATTCAGAGAATTGTCCTCAGTATCCTGAGAATCAGCTTGAGTTTGATCATCAGTTTCATCTGAAGGATCAGCAGAAGCAGAAGCCAAACCGGACGGATAGAGAAGGAAAGAAACCCTCTGGAAGGAAGAGGAGAAAAGCCTTTGAGAGGTCTAGAAGAGTCCAAGGCAGTACGTATACTGGGAGGTATTCCAAGGGCCAGCATAGACCATTGGACTGGGGAAAGCCAGAGGAATGGTGCTGCATAACAAGGAATCACCAGAGGCTACCTGTGAGGGAGACGGCTGCACGTGGAAGGGACTCTAAGACCTATGCCAGAAGATATGTGAAGAGAGATCCAGTGTCCAGGGATCAGGACTGGAAGGCTGGACATAAGAACTGGACTACATACTGGCCAGGCTATATAGAGAGGAACTATAGCAACAATGGAAGCTCAGGTATGAACACTGATCTATGCCCTAGCTATAACCTTGAAAGACAGCAGGGAAATAAGTGTTCTCCTGAAAGTGCTCTATTGAAAGATTCATCTGTGCTAATTCATGATAGTGACCCTATGCTTGTTGATGAAGGGAAAATAATAGCAGATCAAGATATTGTTTATATGGACTGCTCTCTATCCAAACTCCGTTGGTAACTTTCTGTGATAAAGCACAGCAGCCATCACAAAGAAATTATAAATTTGTTCTTTATTCCACTAAGAAAAGCTCCTGAAACAGGATTTGACTCACACAGTAGAAAGCCAGCCTGCTAAAGGGTTTCAGCTGGATAACTGATAGCAACTGAGCTGCACCTAATTGCTTGTGAGCTAGGAGAGAATTACTTCTGGATCTGTGTGGAAAGTAATCAGAAGTTAACCTTACAAGAACAGTTTATTTCTTTCTTTGTGGCTTTTCGTTTGTTAGAGATATGCTAAGAAAACATTAGCTAATTGCCTGACAAATTTGAAGGTTGTTTTCCTGATTTTGATTTTTGACTTTGTTTTACCAAGTTAAACACTGCAAGCAAGTAACCTAATTTATGTGCTACCAAGCATATCTGTGCTGGGAGAAATAACCCAATAAATAAAGAAGTATCTTATTGGCTTTAACACTTGTGCACAACTAAATTATTGTCAGCAGCTGTGTCTGGTGTGAATGAACTACATTACCCACAATACCTTGCAAAAATCATATAAATATATGCATTGTCAAGACTGTGAAGATTCTCACCCAGGCAGCCGTCTGACAAGTCTCAGTGTTCAATTAGTTACTTTGTTGCAGGGAGTCTCAAATGTTAGTTCAGTTACTTTGTTTCAGGGAGGGCAGACCTCTGTAGCTCAATGATTGTCTTGTGAAACAGAAGGGAATTCTTACTTACTCAGCTTCTGCAACAAACAGCTGATGTGTGAGGAGGCTTACTTGGTTTCTGTGTCAGATAGCTGGTGGTGCACAGTTTGGCTAGATCAGGATATCTGTTATTTTCCCGCTTTTCGTGCCCCGCTTAAAGGGCCACGCCAAAGGGCCCTCTGGCGCTCTTGAATGGCCCGAAACTGCCCCGATTGGGCAGGCAGCAGCTGGAGGTGATCTGATGCGTGGGGAAGGCTCGATCCCTCCTGGGAGAGCTTGCGACGCTGCAGAGGGCTCTGGGCTGCTGGCGCTCTTCTTTTGAACGGCCCGAAACTAAGAAAATTAAGAAAACGCAAGTTGCGAGCCTGGGAGAGATTCCCCAAGGCCTCCAACTTGTGGTGAATAACTAAGGAATCCTTAATAGTAGAGACATTTATTGACGACAAGGCTGAGAGACGAGACGCAAAGCTTGCAAAACATTTAGAATGATCCAACAACCCCTTCTCAAGCTCCTGCATCTTGAGGACAGCCTCCTGTGAGAAATTACATAAAGATGAAACTGTATCAGTTAATTTACATTCGGTTCTCCGAATAGCTGTCCAAACATCTTTTTTTTTTGTATTTAATATTTTTATTAACAGTAATTCCAATATAAATTCCATAACATTCTGTATAACATCAACATCACACCGTATAACAACATATGGGGAAGCCATGCCCCTACTATTCACAAGAGTACAATCCCATTGAATCCTCAAATCCACTCCACATCTGCCCGTTCGAGAGCCTCCCCCGCATCCACCACCGCCCACAGGGTCCCCACAAAGAAATAATAGTCAGCTCAGTTTCCATAGGGATATATAAAGGGGCATCTTTGCCCGAGACAGTGTGGAGCATCCTCCCGACCCCCCCCCCACCACATAGAAAGGGTAGGGCAGAGGCAGGGATCCTCGGCTGCCCCTAGCACATCTCCCCGCATTTTTTTTTTGTTTTCCCCCCCCCACCCCCCCTCCCCCTTAACTACCCTTAATACCCCCTCCCCCTCCCTCGGCAATGCCCATCTCCCCCCCAGGCCCTCCTAGCTCCCCCTTTCCCCCCCCTTATCCTGACCTTCCCTGATCCCCCCCCCCTTATGTTAGTAACTTCCCTTCAGTGTGTGGTATCCTTTCGTAAATAGAGCAATACCTTGTCCCATTGTTTCTCAAATCTGTCCACTTTCTGCCTACGGGCCGCGGTGAGCTTTTCCATTAAGTACACTTGCCGAAGGCGGATCACACAATGCTCTACCTGCGGCGCCTCTGGTTGCTTCCAACGATACGCTAGCTCACAGCGGGCCGCACACAGGCACGCCATGACTTGTTTTTTATCTTGGGTCGGCCCCCCCTCCTTCCACCACCCCAGCAAATACCCACCAGGGTCTAGGACCACTTCCGTCCCCACCACCTCCCTCACCCAGTCCCTTATCGCCCTCCAAAACTGTTGGATGCGGGGGCATGTCCACCATATATGGAAAAAGGTGCCCTCATCCCCACAACCCCGCCAGCACTGGCTGGACACCCAGGGGAACATGCGATGTAAACGGGCCGGGGTATAGTACCACCGCATAACCACTTTGCACCAATTCTCCCGGATCGCTATAGACAGTGGTAGCAACCTCATCTGGTCAAAAACAGTTTTCCAGTGGCCCTCCTCCAAGGCTTCTCCCAGGTCCTCCTCCCATTCCCGCATGTACCTATGCTTCCCCCTTAGGGGCCCTTGGATGGCCTTATAGAGCACCGAGATGAGCCCCGGGGAAGTCCTCTTCCCATACCAGACCACCTCCAACGGTGTATAGTCCCGCTCCAAACCAACTTTCCCCAATTTCTTCCGCAGGAAGGTCACCACCTGGGTATAGTAAAAACGGTCCCCATCCCGGAGCCCGTAAGGCTCCTGCAGCTCCTCAAATGGCACCCACTCCCCCCCATCTACAAACTGGTAAAAGCACTTCAACCCCCCTCGTGCCCACCGGAGGTATCCCCCCCCCCTCCTGCCCCGGGCGAAACTCCGCAGTATGGCAGAGCTCCCTCATCAGGGAAAAGTGCTTCCCCCCGCCCTCCCCCTCAGCCCCCCTAATCCTATCCCACTCACAGAGCACATGGCTCACATAAGGGTGGGCCTGAATTACTACCCCTCTCTCCCCTCGCCCCATCCATGGAATGCCCGCTAGGGACCTTCCCCCTCCTGCTCTCTTCCTCCATCATCACATAGTTCTTCTTCTCCCCTCCATCCCGCCAATCCATCACATGACGGGCCTGTGCCGCCCAATAAGCAGCCTGCATGTTGGGCACCCCCAGCCCCCCCTCCTCCCTCCTCCTATACATCACTGCCCGGGCTATCCTCGGCGGACGGCACCTCCAGATAAACTGGTTCACCTTCCTCTGCAACTGCCTTAAGTGTGCCCCCGGGATAGCCACTGGAAGCGCCTGAAAGTAATATAATACTCGCGGGAGAACATTCATTTTTATACTTGCTATCCTTCCCAGCCAAGATACTTCATATCCCGTCCACCGCTGTAGATCGAGATCGAGCTCCCTCCACAATTTGCCATAGTTAGCCCCATATAGCCCCTCGGGGTGAGGTGTAATATTGACCCCCAAATAGCGGATCGCTCGGCCCGCCCATTTAAACGGGTACACCTGTTGCAGCCTGTCCACCTGGGACGGGGCCATGTTAATATTCAATGCCTCGGTCTTATCCTGATTCACTTTGAACCCCGACACCGCCCCATAGCTATCAAGCAGGCGCAGGATCTCTGGCAGGGATTCATCGGGCCGCGTCACCACCAGGAGGACATCGTCAGCAAACAGGGAAATTTTGTGGTGGCCCCCCCCCCCTCTGCAGCCCCCATACTCCACTACTGCCCCTAACCGCGCTCGCCAGAGGCTCAATGGCTATAGCAAAGAGCAGTGGTGATAGCGGGCACCCCTGGCGGGTCCCCCTTTCCAATGCCAAGGGCTCGGTATACCGCCCATTGATTTTTACCCGCGCCTTCGGGCCCCGATAAAGCGCTTGGACCCACCGCATGAATTTGGGCCCGATCCCCATCCGCCCCATCACCAAGAACAAAAAGTCCCAGTCCACTCTGTCGAACGCTTTTTCCGCATCGATGGACAACAACATAGCCTCCACCTCCTGGGCACGCGCCCCCCATACCGCTTCAAGTACCCTCTTAATATTATCCGAGGCCTGCCTCCCCACTATAAAGCCCGTCTGATCAAGCCCTATCAAGCCAGGCATCTTCGGGGCCAATCTGTTAGCCAAAACCTTTGCAATAATCTTAACATCTACATTGATTAGGGAAATGGGGCGGTAGGACCCACATTGCTTGGGGTCCCGTCCGTCTTTGGGCAGGACCGTTATACCGGCGGTAAGCATGTCCGCCGAGAAGCCCCCCCCCCTCCTGTTGCACGCCATTCGCCACCCGCACCAGCCTATCGACCAACTCCTCCCGAAAAGTTTTATAAAAGGCCCCCGACAGGCCGTCCAATCCCGGGGCCTTGCCTGCCGGCAGTGCCCGCATAGCCTGGACCACCTCCTCCCGGGTGACATCGACCTCCAGCTCTAGTACATCACCCTCCCCCAGGCTCTGTAATGTTATATCCTGCAAGTACTCCTCTCCGAGCCCCGGTCTCCCCCCTCCCCCTTCCTATATAGCTCCCGATAAAATTGGCAGAAATGCTCCCCAATATCTTTTCCCGAGCGCAGCAGTTCCCCCCTCCCCCCTGCAACTCCAAGATAGCCGTTTGGGCCACGCGCTTGCGCAATTTGCTGGCTAACAGTTTCCCAGCCCTATCCCCCCACTCATAGTAGCGCTGTTTCACCCTGGCCAGCTGAAAACCTATCTCCTCCGTTTGTAATTTCTGGAGCTCCATCCGCAAATGGTTAAGGCGTTTAAAATCCTGCTTGAGCCCACGGGCCTGGTACTTCTCTGCCACCTGCTTAAGCTCTGCATGTAATTCCTCCTCCCGGGCCTCCCGCTGCTTCTTCAGTCTAGAGGACCAATCGCCCCCGCACCACCGCTTTCATGCCTTCCCACAACCCCACCTCTCCAACTTCTCCCGTGTCATTAAGGCGCCAATACTCTTGTAGGCATTCCTTAACATCCTTTACCACCTCTTCGCGTTTGAGAAGTCTTTCATTGAGCCTCCAGAATCTCACTCCCCCCCCCTCTCGGGGACCCCCAACGCTCACCCAAGTAGGGGCGTGGTCTGACCATGTAATATTGCCTATGACCGCTTCCTGAAGCCTCTGGCCCCATTCCTTTGGCAGCAAAATATAATCAATTCGACTGTAGCTATCGTGGGGTGCCGAGTAGAACGTAAACTCTCGACTCCCCGCATTCAAGTATCTCCACGCATCAGACAACTGATAGGTTTCCATAAGGCGTTGCAATATCTTGCGGATGCCATCTTTCCCATCCCCCCCCCCAGCTTGGCGGTCCCAACATGGGTTAAGAGCAATATTGAAGTCTCCCCCCAAGATAAGTTTCCCTTGGACATGTCTAGCTAGAAACCCTTGCACCCCCCGCCAGAAGGGCCCCTGCCGCTCGTTGGGGGCATAGAGATTAACCACCGTGACCTGCTCCCCCTGCCATTCCCCCCCCAGGAGTAGCACCCTCCCCTCCTCGTCCCCTTCCACTCTACTCACCCGAAAGGTACTATCCCGGCGCACCAGTACCGCCACCCCCCCCTTTCCTACCCGCCCCCAACCCCCTCGCACTCCCAAAGTACTGCTGTGGGTATTGTGCATTCCGCAGCAGCCCCTCATGCTTCCTCCGCAGATGGGTTTCCTGTACTAGCACCACCTCCCACTTCAAACGGGTGACTTCCCGATACAGCAACCGCCGCTTCTGGGGATTATTCAGCCCCTTGGCATTAATGGATCCTATCTTCCCCATTGGGACCTACCAACCACCAACTCCATTCCCCCTCCGATACCACCACCTCTCCACTGCTTTCCTCGAGTCCCCCCACCCCCCTCCCCCCCGCCCCCCATCCTCCCCCCCGCCCACCCCCCCTGCATTACCACTCCCTCCATAGTTTCCCTAACCCCAGTGATGCCACCTAGGCGCTTTCCTCGCCCCTCACGACCCCCCCTCCCCTATCAGCCATCCTTCCATTCCCTCCCTCCCCACCCGCCCCTTTCATCCAGCTAAACAGACTCCCCCTCCCCCCACCCCATCCTGAATCCTTCATATCCACCCGACATGTTCAGACAACCCGTAATATTACCCCCCCACCGCCCCCCTGGTATTCAGAATAAACAGTAACAAGTGCATTGGATGTCAGTAAAGTACCAGCATGCCAGTTCAGAGTTTTCCAAAGTTCTCCCGGTCCAACCGGTCTCGGTAGCACTTCTCTGACTCATGTTGCCCCCTCCTCATGTGCTGGTGCTTTGCCTCGCGAAAGCCTGGTCAACCGCCGGCTCTTATTCTCCGCTCGCTGCCATTTCAAGCCGGAGCTCCGCGCAGTTGTCCGTTGTTCCTTGGGCGGGCCCCCCAGGGGGGCATCTGGAATATTTTCTACGCCAAGGTCCCGCAGAATCTGCCAGGCTCCCTCGATGTTCTGGATCCTGCGTGTAATGCCCTTCACCGTCACCAGCAGGCCAAATGGGTAAAGCCATTTATAGCGCCATCCTTCTCTACACAGTAATGACGTTACGCCACGCAGTTCCCACCGCCGCTGTAGGGTGCCCGCTGATAGATCCTGATAGAGCTCTATCTTTGCCCCTTCCCACTGGTAGGGCCCAAGCTTCCTCGCCGCAGTGAGAATTCGCTCCTTCAGTTTAAAGGAGCCTATGCACGCTATGACATCGCGCGGCTTATTCTCCCGTGCAGGGCCCGAGCTCCGATGAGCTCTGTCCATAGGTATCGACTTGCCCTCCCACGCTCCTTCCGGGTCGGCTGCCTGGAGGACCGCGGTGAACAAGCGGGACAACGTCGCCTCACAGTCCTGGAAACGCTGTTCCTCCGGCAGGCCCCGCACCCGCACGTTACACCTGCGAGACCTGTCTTCTAGGTCTTCTGCTTTCACCTGCAGTTGATCATGGGCTTGCCGCAGCTCCGCCCATTCCGCTCGCATGGCCTGCAGCTGCTCTGCCTGCTGCTCTTGCCTCTCCTCCGACGCCTCCACCCGGGCCCCCAGCTCCTGTACATCCTGTTTTAGCGTGCCCAGCGTGTCTCTCAAGTCCTTTTTAAAGGAGCCCATCTCGGCCTTCAGGTCTTCCTTAAATGCCGTTAGCCATTCCTTTAGGCTCCCCAGCGAGTCCGGTCCTCCCATTGAGTCTCCATCAGAGTCTGACCGCTCTGCTGCCTCATCCGCCATGCTGACCCCAGGGCGCTCTTTCTCCCGCTCCTCCACTACCGCGTATGGGGATCGATAGGCTGATAACCGCTGCTTCACGGACATCCGCGCTTACACCCGGCTTGTCCGGCTCCACTTTCAAGCTCTATTGAAGGGGTAGAGTCTCTCTTTTAAACGCTCAGGTCCATAGCGCCCCGGAGCTCCCTCAGAGAGCTGCCACCATGCTCCCCGACGTCACCGGAAGTTGTCCAAACATCTTTTAAGGTAATATCTTGCTCTGTTGGCACTCCCAGATGAGGCTTATCTTCGCCAGATAAATAAACCGGCTTAGCCATTGGACCCATAGGAAAAACAGGAACTCCTGTATATTCACTAAGATTAAAATCTGGCGTTGATGAAAGAAAGGGGTTGGGAGGAAGGGGAGGAGTCGGGGCACCAGAGCTCAAAGACACCCCCTCAGACAGATTGGAGGGTACCAAGCAGACAACCATATGCTTGTCGAGTGGTCCCGCCACCTTACCCTGCTGTTGCCGAGAGGAAGGAGCTTTAGGCAATATCTTCCTCTTGCACTTCCCCATTGTATCACCAACAGGGGAAGAGCAGAGAAAAGAAAAAGAAAAGAAAAAAGACAAAACACACTTTCCCACCAGCCCTCCTCCAAGTCTCCGAAGTTGCTCCAAAGGGGTGTCACCTGCCCCATAGGATACACCCCTTCGGAGCAAGCCCCGATCCAACAGCAAGGGATATACATCCTTAAGGTAGTGACGTGAGCAAGGGAGGTCCACCCCACTGCCTGCACACTCAGCACTGCTCACAGCCGCAAAGCCACAGGACTCCAGTTAACTCGCACTTGCCTCACTCAGCCATGCATTCTCCCCAGTGCTATATGTTCTAACTCGTATTTTTAGATGTCTAGCATTTGCATACAGGAATTTTAGAGGTTGTATTTTATTCATATTAATCTGGTTATCACTTGATAGGGATAATTTGGAATCTTTAAGCTCTGTTTGCTCTGTACTTAAGGGCATCTGGGTTACTTTTATCTTTATTGGAACCTCTTTATCGGTATGCCCTAACTCCCCTCTTTTGCTAGTATCCTTCAAGGATACATCCTTCCAAACCATGGGCTCTTGGGTGACTGTCCACTTTCTCCTATTATCTAGTTTAAAAACTGCTCTCTCTCCTTCTTATAGGTTAATGCCAGAGGTCTGGTTCCATCCCGGTTAAGGTGGAGCCCATCCTTTTGTAAAAGCCCCTCACTTCCCTAGAATGCTGCCCAGTTCCTAACAAGTCCAAAACCCTCTTCCTTGCACCATTGTCCTCATCCACACATTGAGACTCCGAAGCTCTGCCTGCCTTTTGTGTCTTGCATGTAGAAAGGAAGCATTTCAGAGAATGCTACCCTGAAAGTTATGGATTTCAATGTCCTACCTAAAAGCCTAAATTTGACCTCCATAATCTCCCTCCCACACTTTCCTATGTCATTAGTACCAACATGTACAAAGAAAACAGGCTCCTTCCCAGCACTATCTAAAACCTTGTCTAGATGGCGCGTGAGGTCCGCTACCTTCACACCAGACAGGCATGTTACCAGGCAATCCTGAAATCCACCAGTCACCCAGGTATCTACATTGAATCACCAGCTATAAATGGCCATCCTAACCCTTCCCTCATGGGCACATGTCCCTGGAGAAGCCTCCTTGGTGCAAGAGGGTTTTACATCACCTGGAGGACAGGTCCTAGCTACAGGATCGCTTCTTGTCACACCAAGGGGTGATGCTTTCCTGTCACGTGACCTCTCTCCTCCATGGCAACAGAAAGGCTGCCAGACTAGAGGTGGGACTTCAGTACTATGTCCCTGTAGGTCTTCTCTATATACCTCTCCGTCTTCCTTAGCTTCTCAAGTCTGCTACTCTAGCCTCCAGAAATTGGACTCATTCCCTGAGAGCAAACAGCTCCTTGTACCTAGTGCACACATAAGACCTCTCACCAACTGTGAGAAAATCATACAAGTGACACTCAGTGCAAAAGACTGGAAAGCCACCATCTCGGTGTCAGCATCTTAGTTTTAAGGTTTTGTTAAGATATTTAAGTTGTTTATTTGCTTAAAGTTTCTAGAGATAGTTGTACAAACAAACAAAGATTTAAGGGACTTTTGTTCATGTCAGGATTAAATTTCAGGGCCTTAAGCTATACCTGATGAGGATAACCAGCTACACCTGAAAGTGAATTTGACTACCTCTGTCTCTAACAGCTGGGGTTTTTTTTTTTTGGGGGGGGGGGTTAGTGCCGACTCCTGGCGACCCAGCTGCCTCTGGGTTTTCTTGGCAATGTATCACTGAAAGGAGATTGCCAGGCCTTTTCTTACGAGGCAATGGAGGGTGAAATGACTTGCCCAAGGTCACAAGGAGTGTCAGGCAAAGAGAGAATTTGAGAAGAAGCTTGCTGCAGAAGCAAAAACGCGAAATAAAGACCTTTTCAAGTACATTCGTAGCAAAAAACCCGTGAGAGAGTCAGTTGGTCCATTAGATGATAAAGGGGTTAAAGGAGCACTAAGAGGCGACAAGGCGATAGCGGAGAGACTGAATGAATTCTTTGCTTCGGTCTTTACTGAGGAAGATGTAGGGATGTTACCCACGACTGAAGTGGTATTTAAAGGTGTGGAAGAATTGAAGGAAATATCGATACATCGGGAAGATGTCTTACAACTATTAGATAAACTGAAGAGTAGCAAATCACCTGGGCCGGATGGTATACATCCAAGGGTGTTGAAAGAACTGAAATTTGAGATTGCAGACCTGCTATCAGTAATCTGTGAACTATCATTAAAATCATCTCTAATACCTGAGGATTGGAGGATCGCCAATGTAACACCAATTTTTAAAAAGGGTTTGAGGGGTGATCCGGGAAACTACAGACCGGTGAGCCTGACATCAGTACCGGGAAAAATGGTAGAAACCATCATAAAGAATAAAATTACTCAGCATATAGATAGTCATGACCTAATGGGAGACAGCCAACATGGCTTTAGACAAGGAAGATCTTGTCTTACTAATCTGTTATGTTTTTTTGAAGGAGTGAATAAACAGGTGGACAAAGGTGAGTCGGTTGATATTGTGTATCTGGACTTTCAGAAAGCCTTTGACAAGGTCCCTCATGAGAGACTTTTGGCAAAACTAAAGAGTCATGGGATAGGAGGCAGTGTACTACTGTGGATCAGGAACTGGTTAAAAGATAGAAAGCAGAGGGTAGGGCTAAATGGCCAATTTTCCCAATGGAGAAAGGTGAATAGTGGTGTACCCCAGGGATCTGTGCTGGGTCCGCTGCTTTTTGACATATTCATAAATGACCTGGAAAGTGGAATAACGAGTGAGGTTATCAAATTTGCTGATGACACAAAACTATTTAAAGTTGTTAAAACCCAGGAGGATTGTGGAAAATTGCAAGAGGATCTTGATAAATTGGAAGACTGGGCATCAAAATGGCAGATGAAATTTAATGTGGAGAAGTGCAAGGTTATGCACCTAGGGAAGAACAACCCAAACTATGGTTATACGATGCAAGGTTCCACATTAGGAACCACCACCCAAGAAAAAGATTTAGGCGTCCTTGTGGATACCATGTTAAAACCCTCGGCCCAGTGTGCAGCGGCGGCCAAGAGAGCAAATAGAATGCTAGGTATGATAAGGAAAGGAATGGAAAATAAAACAAAAGATATTATAATGCCTCTATATCGTTCCATGGTGAGACCGCACCTTGAATATTGTGTGCAATTCTGGTCGCCATATCTTAAAAAGGATATAGCAATTTTAGAAAAGGTTCAGAGAAGAGCCACCAAAATGGTAAAGGGGATGGAAGGCTACTCCTATGAAGAAAGGCTAAAAAGGTTGGGGCTCTTTAACCTGGAAAAGAAACGGCTGAGGGGAGATATGATAGAAGTCTATAAATTAATGAACGGAGTGGAACGGGTAAACGTAGATCGATTGTTTACCTTATCAGAATATAGAAAGACTAGAGGACATGCAATGAAGCTACAGGGTAAACTATTTAAGACTAATAAAAGAAAATATTTTTTCACTCAACGTGTAATCAAACTCTGGAATTTGTTACCGGAGGATGTAGTAAAGGCTGTTAGTTTAGCTGGGTTTAAAAAAGGTTTGGACAAGTTCCTGGAGGAAAGGTCCATAAACCATTATTAAGAAGGGACCCTGGATATCAATGCTTGAACCAATACAAGCATTGTGGAACCTGTGTCCCTTGGGGAAACTGCTAGGTACGTATGACCTAGATTGGCCACTGTTGGAAACAGAATACTGGGCTTGATGGACCTTGGTCTGACCCAGTATGGCATATCTTATGTTCTTATGTTCAGTGGGGTACTAGGTCTTCTGGATACTAGGCAGTTGTTCTAACCACTAGGTTACTCCTTCACTCAGAGAGCTGTAAACGTCTATAGGTCTAAGATTATGCCTGGGGTGGGTGGAAGTTGAGGAGGGCAGGAGGGAAAGAAACACTTAATAGAAGCTGGCTTGCTAAAACAGTGCCCTGTGTGACTTTAAAAAAAAACACAGAACTTTAAAAGCAGACAGGTATTTTAATCAATTTAAACCTAAAGAGTTCCCTTTAGCCCAAGAGTCTGTATTTATTTACCTGCTGGTTATTTCTCAAACAGAATCTTTCCTAGCAAGGGCAGCTTTTCTCAGTAGTCCTGCAGAGGCAGCGGCTAGCTATCTAATGTGCCTGGCTGCCACCCCTGAAATCTAATTCCGGATATTCAATGCTGGGGCCATATCCGGACCCTGCCATTGAATATCTAGGTTGGTTGGATTGCCAGGAAGCTAACCAGCAATGGCGATATTCAGTCTCTGTCTGGTTGGATTTAGTGCTGAAAGTCAGGTCAGCCTTCACTGTGCGCAACTCCCTGATACTAACTAGTTAGCGACAGGGCATGCAGTAGCTCCACTCACGGATATTCAGTGGCTCTAACCGTGTTAGTGCCACCGAATATCCTGCTGAGCAATACACACACTGTTTGTAAGTCTGCAAACCATGTAAATGCCTTTGAATATCTCCCCCAGAACTTTCAGCAGGTCCAATTTGGCTACTAGAATGCTGCACTCCTGACCTCCTGGATTTTGGACAAGTGTCAAAGAAGCTACCCCAGAAATGGCAGCTGGAACGTTAACGCGCTAATGAACTAGGTCCTTTATTTTTGGAGATGCAGCAGTAGGGCAAGCTGAGAGATCCAGGTTCCTAATTTCTGCTCAACATTTCTTCCAGCTAACGTGCACCGTTTGTGAACAGTTTTCCTGAACTGAAGGTTGCTTTTACACTTCACTGGGCGTCTCCTCATTCGCTCAGCCTGGTACTAAGGAAATACAATTAAAGCAGAATCGAGTTGTACCTCTAGAAGAGACTAACATCCATGTCTGAAAACTGCTAATATCCACAACTGAGTTTTTTGCTGAATATTGAAGCATCAAGAATTGATGACATAGAAGTGAAGCAAAGAAACCTTTACAAGATGTGTAGAGACAGGAGAAATACATTCGGATATATCCAGAAGAACAGGAAGGAGCATCTAACAAGGGGAAACCAAAAGAAGCTCTTTACATGAGAAATCTCACCAGGTCCTGCAGTTCTCGCAGCTGTTTCCCTGTCAAGCCTCCAATGCCCAAGTCTTCCTCCTCCTCCTCAGGCTGGGCAGGGACATTCCCAGAGGAAGGGCCTTGCTTGACAAAGAACTCCTCATACTGATCCAGGAGAAGCCCATGAAGCATCCAGGCTGAGAGCTGTTTGTACATGACCCCATGGCACACTGATAGCATTCTGAGGGGAGAAGGGTTAGCACTTTAGTGCTATCATTACAGCAGAGCCACGTTCACAAAGGTAGTTATACTTTCAGTCAGACGTACACGGACATGCTCACAAACAGCTGATCTTACGCTCACTGGAAAATCCTCCACAATGCATTTCAGTGTACTCTACATACTCGGACACCAAATCAACAAGCTCCAAAATCAGTAGCAGCAATTGAGTGTACAACCTTCTCAAAAGATTAATTCAAAGCCCAAAGACCAAGTCCACAGCCTCCTGAACGAATCAGCTTTTGGAATCAGGGACCAGTATTCAAAAGCACTTGTGCAGTTAGCAGCATCTGCTAAATGGATTAGTGCAGACCACTGAGATAGTGCTGCTAAACATTTCCTCTGACTGCCTCAGCACTATCCATGGGAACAGCTTGGGCAGAGTTCTGGGGTATCCGCTTAGTGATGAAAGTCAGTCCCACAGGCAGACAACTATCCCAACAAAGATAGGAAGGTAAAACTTTATCTTGCTAGTTATCCAGATAGCGAGCTGAACAACATCAATATCTGGATGACGTCGGCAGTTAGCGCTGAATCCGGATAATCCGCTCCAAATAACTGGATTTGATTTAATCATGGCAATGGCGATGAACAACTGTTTCAACCCACAGTTAAGTGACTTTATTGCACTTAGAACACATCCTAAAAGCAAACTTATTTGTGACTACTATTGACCACGGTTGTATTAATATTAGTGGGAGCTTTTTTGATCTCGGGACTGTCTTTTCATTAAGGCTCCAGCGCTGTTGTAGCAACATTTTGTTATATTTTGGATTTTTTTTTTGGGGGGGGGGGAATTAGTGCTGTCAAGTCAGTGTTGACTCATAGCAACCCAGCTACCTCTGGGTTTTCTTGGCAATGTATCACCGGACGTAGATTGCCAGCCTTTTCTTCCAAGGCAATGGAGGGTAAAGTGACTTGCCCAAGGTCACAAGGAGTGCCAGTGGGAATCGAACCCTTGATCTACTGGGTATAAAAGGTTAGGCTGTTGCTCTAACCACTAGGCTACTCCTCCATTGCACGAATATATATTTGTTACACCTTCTGATACGATGCTATGCTTATTTGTAACTTTGTTGCTACAATAGCTGCTATAATGTGAGCCTGTTTTGAACAGAGAATTCTGGTGGATGATCTGTGTAAAGAACTGTACACTGCCTTTCAGCTTTGAAATTTTGTAAGAGTATTTTATACTAGACATTTGTGATTTTGTATTATAATTCTGATATTTATATATTATAATAAATGTAAAATACTGATGTTTTGAAACATAAAGGTATATATCCTTTTTTTGTATGATGTACAAGGGGGTAAACGAAACTATTGCTGGGCAATAGCTCTCCCCCTGTTTGGTTTTGGTTTTGTATTATAGCCAGTGCAGTTCATTTTAGGGGAGGTATTTTTTGTTATTCCAAGATATCACAGACAATGTTTTATTTCTCTCCATTACGCTCTGGACTTCAGCGAATCAGAGGCATACAGGTTCCAGTGTGAAAGGAGCTGAAGGAGAAGTTAGATCTTACCTCCTAATTTTCTGGACGAGTCCCTCCAGACCAAACACATGAGGTTTATGCTCTCCTACCAGCCAAACCTGTCTTGGGAACAGCATGGTACCATCACCCAGTGAAGTAACGTTTAAAACTCACAACCACAAGTGACATTCTGTATGGTTTTAAACTCAAATGAATCTACTCTCAGACCCGTGACCACGGAAGTGAACCGCCTTCCCCATGAAGAGTAATTTCCTCACTCTTGAGCTGCAGCTTCACCAGTCTGCTGTACTCCTCAAGGGTAAGAATGTGCTGTCATGGGCATGTTCTGCCTCCAGAGCAGAACACCACCTCCACTAATGAGGCCATCTGCTACTCCCCCTGGGCCCCATCCGAAGGATCGATGCAACTCTGGTGGAACAGAAGCTCCAGAAGATAGCCTGAGCCCTGTTGTCCTGTCCCAGCGAGAATGTAGACCAGAGGCCACTCTTCTCTCATTGCTCTCACTGCAGAAATGCTGTACACACAGCAGCCAACCGGCAAGACATCTTTGAATACTAGTCTGGTAACGTGAAATTGCCTCCGTGAAAGTAGTAGGAACTGCAGATCCATGACAATTCTCAGCTTCTGAGTCCTCCTTTATTTTTGTTTTAATCTGACCATATTATTGAGCCAAGCAGATGGATCAGACACGGGGGCAACATGACCCTCAGTTTCGAGCTTTTCTAGCTCAGCTTTCCCCTCTGGCTTTACGGTCACTGGGACATTGTATGCCATACAAAATATTGTGAAACTCCTGGACAGAGATCAAATATGCTCCTCCCAGAACCAACTCCACTGGGCCAGGTAAAAAAAAAAACATCATGGGTACCAACTAGCTGTTGACTTGAAAAACAGCTGGCATATCGAAGTCCTACATGGCTCAACTCTGCAAGAATGGTGAACTTTTCAGCTCAAAACACTCATACATTGAGCCTGAACACAGTATTCCAGATTTGCCTTCATCAAACCAAAAGGAAGCACCAGAGTACACCCACGTAAACTACATTATGTATAAAAAGGATCCCAAGGTTGGTTTGGGTCTCCCTGAATATGGTGCCAGCTTGGCTGCTGGGGTACCCTCAGTGCCCACCTCTTTTAAGGAAGGCAGCACTCACACCAAAGAGATCTCAGAACAGCTGAAGGCCAAATAACAAGGAGGGACAACGGACAACCATAAACTGGCCCTTACAAGGTTAAGTGATCCACTGTACAGTCTGGCCAAATTATAGGGAACAGAAGCATGATGCATCTACAGATGCCACAAAATTCCTTGGCCTCTTTCTGTTAAAATCCCTACTGAAGAGTGGTGCCAAATTCCCCTGGGTCTAGAACCTGAGCTCTGGGACGCAACATTGGGGAAAAGCTGCAGAAGTATTATGGTCATAGACAATTCCACAGCAGAGCAGCTTGAGGTTTAAACAGAATCCCAAGCTTTCTACTGAATGAGGGCTTTGACAGCCCACTAGTAGGCACTTAAGGTCACAGCAGCACTCCTACCAGAGGGCTACCTGACTAACCCACCTGAAAACCAGCCAAGAGGGATTAAGGGAGATCAGGCTTCCCTAATGAGCCATAGAGGACTTCTCAAAAACAACCAGATGGGCACTTGATACCGTACACTACTGGTAAGCAGAGGAGTCTTGTCTACCATGGGTAGTGACCTCAGCTGCTAGGTGCCAAGACACCAGCCTGAAGAGCACGATAAAGCAATTTGTAGCCCATGCCCTGGGCATACTCTTTTCTTTTTTTTTTTAAAATAAAAAGTCATGCTTCCGTTGGGGTCTGAAAACTTCCAAACAAAACAAACAATCTAGGATGCCCGCATAGCCCTACCAAAAAAGCTACAGGTGATGCTAGCAACCCCCCCTCACCCCCCAAGGGGATCCTTCAAATGTGCTGCCAGGCCCTTCCAAGGAGCCACTGAGATGCCACGAAAGCCTGTGAAAGATATCAGGGATAAATATGAACCTGTTTCTCCTGCAGGCCAACCTCATCACTCTAGTGACTGAAGGATTCGCTCCAATCTGTGTGATGGAGGGATGGTCCTTCTCTGCCCTTCTTAATTGGGGAGGTCTGGCACTTCAAAGGTTGAAACTTGGGGGCAACACCAGCCTTTAGCACATGAACCTGACTTGCCAAAAGTAGTCATGACCCCCCCCCTTTGGGTATTTTTTGGCTTCTACCAAAACTTTCCCTCGCAGTCTTTCCACCTGGCTATGCAATGAGACAGTTATTGCCAAAATGGCGGCAGTTCCTGCCAAAAACATTCCCTTACCCACTCTGGATGAGTCTCCCACTGCTACAGTCATGCCTGGACCACTGCAGCACATGCTTACCTCTGTGTCACTGCTGCCAACTAAACTCTCCCCGGCCCAGTAGCCTGCCTATCTGTCTCCACAACATCGCAGCCTCAGCCATGTGCTCTGAAGCTGCTGCTGCAGTGGACATCAGTCATGCAATGTCTGCTGCACCTGGCCTGCTCACTCCCCACCAGTACCAGCTTTGCTCGGCCAAGTTCATCTGTCCTGGCCAGCACTCTGCCACATCTGGTCTAGCTCCAGTTGACCATCCATTCTTGGCTGCCCTTTTTCCTTATTTTTATTTTTCAAAATAGTGATGGGCCTTGTAAATAATGTTATCAAATCCTTCTCGGGCCCCCTCCAAAAGATAGGGGAAGGTATCACATCCAAAAACGGGTGACCCAGGAGCAGTGGTGCACCAACTTCCCCTTTGACTCCCTCCCAAAGCAGGGGCGGCTGACAAAAGAGCCTGTTTTATTTTATTTTATTTTTTTTTTTTTATACTGCGCTCTTTAGAATCAGTGCAGTTTACATGTATACTAACAGGTACTTTTTTTTTTTATTCCCTTGTCCCCGAAGGACTCACAATCTAAGTGTACCTGAGGCAATGAAGGGTTAAGTGGCTTGCCGAAGGCCACAAGGAGTGGCCATGGGACCTGTTGTTGGAATCTTACCATAGAGGAAGGTCTTCTCTAAACCTCTCCTCAGATCCCCTCCTAAAAGGGAGGAGGACAGAGAGTACTGTAGCTGGAATTTCCATCACAAAGGTGGGTCTCCCCTACATGTCCCTTCGGGCCCCCTCCCAAAAGTAGGCAAGTAGGGCAGAGGGTACTGCTGCCAGAATATTTTCTACAGAGGCGGCTCATCCTCCACTTCCCCTAAGGCCCACTCCCAAAAAGGTAGGGGAAAAGGACAGAAGGTACTGCTGTCAGAATATTTGTTACAGAGAAAGCTACTGCATCCAAAATAGCTCCCAAGCCACAATGGCAATGGTTTTGGGGAGGGGGGGGGAGACCTGATACTACCGGGTTCGCATCTCTGGATTCCACAAACTGGATCCAGCCAATTCGAATACTCTAATTTCCTTATAAAGAGATATCACTGTATTTACTTTCCTCTTTCATCACAGGAGGAAAGAGGGAGATCTAGACTGCACAGGAGCATCTTGCCACTATCTGCTGGAGACAGAGATACTGGCTGCTTGTGGACTGCACCAGACCCTATATATGGTGGCATCAAACCAATAATTCTCAGTCTCCATCTGCTGGTAGAAGAGCAAATGCCCACAAACCTGGACTGGTCTACAGGGATGAAGAGGAATGCCATTTTAAAAATCTCCGTATCGGATCCAGCCTACCTACAGCAACCCAGCATCATTCAGTCAGTGTACATCCATATCTTACTGTCTTGGCTCCTTACTTCTCCAGAGCGCTGCGGACGGGTGGCAGGCCTCCACAACTGTGCTTGTGCACCGTCTCTAGAATCTGGCATCCATGAATCTATACCAAAAAAAAAAAAAAAAAAAGAACACAGACAGTCTTTTACAAAGATTTGAAGTGGAATGGGATATCCTATTCAGCAGAACATAACAGCAGGCTAGTGCACCAAAACAAATTTATTTAAAAAAATGAAAGCAAAGGCAGTAATTCGCCCCCGGCGCTGGAGGCTACTGGTTCTGTGCCTAGGGTAGCTCCACCTCACCTGAGCTTGCCTGGCTTAACAAATTGTTGCCATTACCACTTGACAATAAAACCAAATATGTTATCATTTCTCCATTGCTGGAGGTGGATTCTTTCATCTCTAGATGAAGCTCAGATGGATTTATCTGCACAGTGTCAACAGATCAGTCTCCATAACCACTCAAACAAAATTACTTTCACACCACAGCTATAAAACTTCGGAATGATGTTTTTTATTCCAACCATATAATCCTTCACAGAATGCTCTGTATACAGAAAGCTTTCATCGGTGAGAGAACTTTAGCCCCGCTGACTATGACCTCTAGACAGCCTCCACCCTACTCCCTGGGAAGATGGAAAGGTCAGAGAGAAAGAGTTCTGGGTTAGGGGAAAGCAATCACCCAACAGAACTGGAGCGTATCAGAATATTCACGTCCAGACAGGGTATATGGCTCCATTTCTCAAGTGCCACAAAAACAGGTCAGGTTTTCGGGATATTAACATGAATATGCATAATCAATAGGGTTTCTGATTTTGGGTTTTAACTGATAAACAATAGAACATCCCCAGAGGAAAAAAAAAGGTTTTTATTGGATAAACACCAGAAAAACACCATTTTCCAGTATTTTTTCACCCCTCTCCTGACCTGTTTTGTATCCTGCACTCAATTTTTGTGTCTTTTTTGTGTTAATGACCCCTAAGCGACAAAAATGTGCATGTTCCATTCCACCAGAAAAAGGTACCCAGCAATAGCACCAGTGGCACAAAAACACTGATAAAACACCATAAGATATTGCATAAGGGTCAGACCAAGAGGTCACCAAACCCAGTATCCTCTTTCCAACAGTGGCCAATCCAGGTCACAAGTACGTGTCAGGTTCCCAAAAGGAAGACAGATTCCATGCTGCTTACCCCAGGGGCAAGCAGCGGATTTCCCCAGTCCACTTAAATAATGGTTTATGGACTTTTCCTCTAGGAACTTGTCCAAACGGCTCAAACTCAGCATTTTACATTAACAGCTTTTACTACTTCTTATGACAACGAATTCCAGAGTTTGATTGTACATTGAGAGAAATATATTTCTCTGATTAGTCTTAAATATGTTGCATTGTAGCTTCATGGCATGTACCCTAGTCTTTCTACTTTTTGAAAGAGTAAACAACATTCCAATCCTCTCATTATTTTATAGACCTCTATCATATCTCCCCTTCAGTCATCTCTTTTTCAAGCTGAAGAACCCTAACCTTTTAAGTCTTTCCTCATAGGGGGATCCCTCCATCCCCGTTATCATTTTATTCACTCTTCTCTGTACCTTTTCTATTATTTCCTTTTTAATTTAATTTTATTTATTTTATTTACATTCTCTTATATACCGCGCTATTCTGCATCAGTGCGGTTTACATTGAACAAACTGAAATTACATTGAACAGGGCATTATAACTTGGAGATAACTATTTTACAGGGAACATGGGCTATGGAGGGTTAAGTGGCTTGCCCAAGACCACAAGGAGCACCTGTGAGACTAGAAACCACAGTCCTTCCGGCCCAAGGTTGCTGTCCTCTAGTGGGATTTGAACCCCCGACCTTCCGGCCTGAAGTATCTTGCCCCAACCACTAGGCCACTCCTCCACTCCAAGATATGGCGACCAGAACTGCACACAATATTCAAGGTGAAGTCGCATCACGGAGTGATACAGAGGCATAACAACAACTTTGATTTTAGTCTTTATTCCTGTCCTTACGATTCCCAGCATTCTATTTGCTTTCTCGGCCGCCGCTGCGCCCTGAGCAGAGTTTCTATGTATTATCCACGACGATGTCCAGATCCTTTTAATCAGTGGCAATTCCTAATATGAAACCTTGCATTGTGTAACTGTAGTTTGAGGTTTTCTTCCTTAATTATATAACTATTTACACTTGGACCCCCAGTCTCTCAATTTCTCAAGGTCCTCTTGCAATTTCACAATCCTTTTGTGATTTAAGAATTTTGAATAATTTTGTGTCATCTGCAAATCTGATCACCTTACTCGTTATTCCCATTTCATTTATGAATATGTTTTTTTTTTTAAATCTAATTTTTATTGGAATTTAACAAAAAAAGGAAAAAAAGCCTTGGCGTGAATATGTTAAAAAGCTGTGGGCCCAGCACAGATCCCTGGGGCACTCACCTTTCACCATTGAGAAAATTGGCCATTTAGCCCTACTCTCTGCTTTCTATCTTTTAACCAGCTCCTGATCCACAATAGCACACTGCCTCCTATCCCATCACTTTTTAATTTTGCCAAGAGTCTCTCACGAGGGACCTTGTAAAAGGTTTTCTGAAAATGTAGATACACTATGTCCACTGTATCACATTTTCTACCTGTTTATTCACACCTCCAAAAAAAATAACAGATTATTTTTCAGCTAATAAGGTATGTTCCTAAATTTACAAAGGAAATGCAAGATGTTTGCACACCATGGAACGAAAAGAAAAAGCGAGAACCAGAGCACAGTTTAACACACCAAATTATAAAATTATAACTCATTTTTTTTGTTATAAACTGCATTATGGCCCTTGCTTTTTCTTTTTGAACATATATTCTGCATCCACAGAACCCCCTCCCTCGACAATGGGTGCAGAGCATAACTAGGACATTCACCCACAGAACTTAATATCAGGAAAAAAAAAAGAAAAGAAAAGCTGATTCTGGTCATCTCACTAACATAACATTCTCTAGTACCAGGCATATTGTGAACTAATGCAAAACCCTACAACAAAGTCACTGAGGATCTATAAAGCAAATCTACCGTACCATACCAAACCAGCACCAACTTCCAAAGCTCACAAAAAAACCCCGGCACTGTAAATACTCTAAGTGCGCCCTGGAACATCCAAACACCAAAGCTGAACAATTCAGATTACTACAGTATAGATCCCTACATACAAACTCCATGTTAACACAACACCTGGTCTTGGCCACAAACTCAGAACACAGCCTAAAAATAAAAATATGTAGATAAAAATTAAACTGCAATCCCAAGAAGCCAGATTCTGCATACATCAGAGAAATAGATGCATTTCCCTGTACTGTATAAAATACAAAGATAGCACAAAGTCCAATCACTAAATTAAAAATAAAATGAATTTTTTCTACCTTTGTTGTCTGATCACGCTGGTCCTGATCTGAGGCTTCTGCTTTCCTCTGTCTTCTCTTAGTTCTCTTTCTGTGGTCTCTAGTCCATCTGCCATTTCTTTTCTCCTCTTTTGATTTCTTCACTTCCTTCCATCTTGGATACTGATCTTTTCCCTTCAGCTTTCTTCCATTTATTTTTCTCTCTCTCTCTTTCTGTCCACTCAGATTTCACTATTCTCTTGCTATCCAATCCTCAATCCACCTTTTTTAAATGTAACTCGATCTACCTACCACATTTCAACCCTCACCCTAGTCTTCCCATTCCCTACCTCTTTTTTCCTGGTCCATTATTCCCCAGTCTCATACTCTCTCTCCCCCCCCCCACCCCATCCAGTGTCTCACACACACACACACACACACACACACACACACACACACACACATACACACACTCTCTCTCTCTCTCTCTCTCTCTCTTCATCCAGTATCTCAGCTCTCTCACTCCCTATTCTACCATGTCTGCAGAAGTGGGATTCGGCTGGTTCACACGAACTGGTTCCTGCCATGGGCCGCGTTTGCTGAACTCGGCCGAAGATGGCATCCTGATACCGGTGCTGCATTGGCGGGGATCCCCACACCTGCCAGTGGTTTCACAGCATCTGGGGAAGTCCCTGATGCCATCAAACTACTGGCAGATGGGGGGAAGGGGGGGGAGAAAATCAGGCTGCTGGCCCACCAGGGAGTTACTGCCATGCGGTGGCCACCAGACGCCTGAGTGTGCGGCGTTGGCAATGCAAATGCATGCCGTGCTGCCACCCGCTCGTCTCCTTAAGAGGTGGACGCGATCTGAAATAGTTCCTGGATGGATCAAATTCTGCCACTGTGTGACTGCCCCCCCCCCCCTTCCTATTCCCCTGTATCCACCATCTCCCCATCTCCATACCTTACTATCCTCTTAGGTCAAGCATCTCGCCATCTCTTTCCCTCTCTCTCAATATTACCCCCCATATCCTGCCTTTCCCCTGTGTCTAGCATCTCTCCTCTGTTTCCTTCTGTAGCACCCCCATGCCCAGGCTCTTCCTATAGTCTCCCTATAACCCATATCGCCACTCCATCTCCTCTTCTTGCTTATCCTTATGTCCTCTCCTACTGTCCACTATCTCCCTAGCCCCCCTAGTTTGTACCTTCTGCCTTCTTATTCCCCGTCCCTCATGCATTCAGCACCTCTCATCTGTCTCTTGGTGCCCAGTATATCTTCTCCACCTCCCAATGCCTCCCCTGTCTACTTCCCTCCCCCCCACTTTGCGGCCAAGAGCTGAACCCGTCCGCAGAAGTAGCCTGTCCCATGGGAAGAGGCTCTTTAAGGCAGCAATCATGGTGGAAAGAGGACCAAGCCTGCCCGTGGGAGTACCATGTCCCACGGGCAAAGGTTGTTTAAGGCAGCAATCGTAGCCTTCTGCCCACGGGACCTGCTGATCCCACACGCAGGCTCTGCTTCTCCAGCTGCACTGGTCTTCCTGCTTGGGGGGTGGTGGCGGCTAATGATGGCGCCCCCCTGCCATGCTCACCAGGTAGCACCAGCCCTGAGATGGACCGTGCTCTCCCTATCTAAATTTTCATTATTTCAGATGGAGAGATTTAATCAAAAAGCAGCAATGAACATCGCCACGTACCTTCATTCCATTTATTTAAATGATGCTAATTTGTAGTAATTTCTTTATGTGCTTAAAATTAATGCAGTGCCAGTCTATGATTTATATCAGTGCCGAATGTTTTATTGTGCTGCAACCAATACATTTTGTTTTGAGAACCGAATAACACACAATTAATTTTAAATGCATAAACAAAAACATGAATATTTGTACACACAGAACTGATGACTGAAGCAATGAGTGTTAACCACTGATAGTTAATGTGCTGCTAGAAAAGGTTCACGTACTCTTAGGGACATGTTTACGAAAGGTTAACGTGTTACTTAAAGTTGACATGCATTAACTTTATTTTAAACGCACTAACCTTTAGTAAAAGGGCCCCATTACAATTAATAGAAAGGTGTGAGATAGTTTGGATTTTCCTTCTCTTTTTTAGGTGTTCACGTGTTTATTTACTAGTGGTTAGCATGCACTCTCTTCCACAGCATCTATACCAATAGCAGATAGTATAAGCACACACTAGTCATTAACAAATGACACCTTTGTCTTTCTGACATACAAAAACCAAACGCAGCCAACCACAAGCAGAGAAGAAAGAAACATGACGGCATATGACCTATGTTTCTCTACATTATCTGCTCACAGTTCTGGAGCACTGCTAGCAATCGCACTGCGCTATCATCCACTTGAAGGACAATTTTCAAATTGTCTATACTTCGAGGTATAAAGTACCCAACTTCCTTTTATATGTAGATACTTTTTCCATTGAAACACAACATGCATAGACTTGAAAATGCAATTTACGCAAGTTATTTTCCTCCCTAAACCTAAACACACCACCAAGAACACCTCCTGTCAGCATGACAATGCGCACACTCTTGGCTGCACTGATGGTGAGTAATTTTTAGATGGCCAATTGATTGGGTAAAATGCCATTCACTTGTTTAAATGATTTTGAAAATTATCCACTCGTTAACCAAGTCTTCTTTCCATCAACAAAACAGGGAAGTAAATATTTAGCAGTATGGTGACAGCATAAAATTATACAGATAAATTTATCCATGCAAAATTTACATGGCTTTCAGGGTCTTATCCACATAAGGTTAGGCCTGCTATTTCTGCGGAAGTTATACAAAGAGCAGTTGAATTTTTTCACTCTACATAAAATGTTTGGCCCCACCAACTAAACCACCTCTAAACCAGACCTGCTCGCAATGCATAACATTTGGCCAAACAGCAACTTAAATGACTAAATATTGTGCATTATCCATATTGTCAGTTTTGGACAAAAAGTCTTTATGCAGCCAAAACTCATAGCTGCCTGCATAAAAGGCTTTTGAGCACGGCCTCAGTTTTCTCTAATTCTCTCTATTTCAGTCACAGTTTCCAGAAGAAGGTGAGCACTGGACAGAGGAAATCTGATAACTTCTGTAAAGCTCTCCAAAGAGCAATGTTTTAAAGTTACAGTTTAAAAATGAGTTGAACGAGTCCTAAATTCATACAAACCCAATGCATTTTGATACTTGCGGTTCCACTCCACCAGCTAGGAAAATGAAAGAAAGTTAAATAATTCAGCCTAGGCCCAGTAACCTAAAGCAGAGTCCCTCATTTCTCAAGACATCTTTTCTGTAGCAAGAAACGGGCAGTGGATAGAGAGGAACAAACTCACCTTCTGACTCTTGATCTGTTCCACCACTATCATCACAGAGGGGAAAAGGAGCTGGAACTGGAAAACACGGTCAACATATATACTTACACCATCAGCATAAAGCTCTCAGTTTGAAAAAAAAGACATCTTAAGTTATATGGCCCCAAAGATCCAGGAGCTTAAGCAGTCTATTTGGAAATCTACCATGATATTTAGTCAGGATCTTTAGGTCAGTTTTCGGAGGAACAGATCTCTAAAGGAATTGTCAACTCCTAAAAGCTAGTATTTACATGTACCAACATGGAAAAAAAAAAGATAGACATTTTTAGATTTCAGAACAAGGATAAATATTTCTAGATGTACTACTCTGCTTCACGCCCTCCTCTTCCTCATTCTCTCTCCTTTCCCTACAGCTCTCCTTTTTCATCTATCCATCCATCCTAAATCCAGGCTTCCATGGAGCAATTGCCTAGGGCAACAAATACCTGGCTACACAGTTGCCCGATTCCACTTGATGTAGGACTATGCTCGATGATCTCTGGAGAAGAAACCTCCTCTCCACACCCCTCTCCTAGTCTACTTATAGGCACTGATATCTTAAATCTGGCCCTGGCTCCGGCACCTAATCCATTTTCTCTAAGGGGCCCTTTTACTAAAGGACGCTATGGTGTTACACCTAATGCACCAATAGCGCCAAAAACCATGGCGAATTAGGTGTAATACCATCAAGTTAACCATTGGGATGTGGAAAGCATGTGACCCGGCAGTTAACGCAGAACCCTGTGCGCTAATGTGGCAAATAGCGCCGGTGAACTTAACTGCACCTAATGAGGTGGCATTAGATGAACCCATGCTAACTGCTCACCACACCCACTCTCTACCCCAACACACAATTTACAGTTAGCGCAGAAACTGGCCTGCACGGTCATGGTCCAGTGCTAGCTCTCAACGCGTGTCCCAGCATGCCTTCAGCTTGGGCTAGATCATGCATGGGCAGCTAGCACAAAAAGACCCCCTAAGCTTTAGGTATTGTGCATTCATATTATATTTGAATTTTATTACTTCCATACACGTTGAAACCTTTTCTTTCTGTCCTGTCAGACCATGCTTTTTTTCTCCTCCGGTAATATCCTCTAAAGTCCTCTTTACACTTTCTTTGTGGAGGAGACTTGGCCAGTTTTCAATGCATATTTTTTTTTCCAATAAAACTGAATTTAAAGGTGTAAGAAACCTTCTCCGATATGTAGGCTTGTGCATTTCAGGGTCATTTGGGTATTTGTTTTTGTGACTAAAAATGAAGCGTGCATGCGTATACCTCCGAGATTTACATGCGCACAAGCAATAGGCCTGCAATTATGACCAAAAAAAATGTGTTTGCGACTAAAACAAAACTCTTGGGCCTGCCCATGTCTACTGATAGATGTTAAACTAATTTTCCTCAATCTTATGCATTATACACACAGCATAGTTCAAGTTAACTGATATATTTAATAAAAACAAAAATAGAACTTAGTCCAATAAAACATTAAACTTTCAAAAGCTAATAAAAATGTGATAAACCTCTTCCTCAGGTCCAATCCTGAGGAAGGAAGTCTTGATTTCCAAAAGCTAGTCAAAATTATTATTAATCCAATAAAAACTGTTTCACCTTATATTCTGTGTTTTCCTTGTTTTGTTTTATGTTAATAGCCATTAAAGTGGACTAACATGGCAAGCACACTGCATAATAATTACAGAAACCCGGCATGACTGCACATCATTGCACACAATTCTGCAGCTGGGAACACAAAAGCACAAAACAGAAAGCAAAAGACATTTCAGGCTAGATCAGGAACATACCTGGTCCAGGGAATAGTTGATGTGAGAGATGGAGAGGTGAGGGTCTGCCAGGAACTGCAAAGAAAATGAAATGGAAGATTAAAGGCTCCTTCTGTTTTTGGAAGTTTTAACTCGGCACATCAAAACCTAGGGAAATAAAGAATTTCCTCTTGCCCCATCAAGAGCTGGAGGCACCACCTCTCCTGTTCCCTTGTCAACGCACTCCATATATTAGCTGAACAACTGGAAAATGCAGCACAGTTTCGAAGGCCTCAGTTGTAGGTTAAAGTGGATGGCCATTGCTTAAATTATCCTCAGGTTGTCTCACAGACATAACAGTACTAAGAAGCACAATTTCCTAACCATATCCCATGAAGCAAAACCGCTCATTTTTTGTGTCTTACAGAACCCACCAGCTTCTCACAGACTTTAATAGTACACAAGAGATAGGACAATATTCCCTTCACAAACAGAGCACACAACAGGAATAGGGATCCCTTAAAGCAAAGATCTCAGGATGCCTGTTTGAGATAGAGAACTTATAATGACTAATAAGCCAATTTAGTAGAATGCTGCAGCTTTGTATGAGAAAATTCACCTCACGAAGAGCTCAAAAGATAGCTCAAGCAGATAGTTCATTATTTCTTTTCTCTAGTGTGATTAGGACATCTCGGACAGAAGGGTCTCCTTAAGCCCCCACAGAACCTTATCAGGATGTTATCCTCTTACCTCCTGTTCCAAATCAAGTAGTGCCTGCCTGTATGGCTGCAACACAGAGTCAAGACCTGTGCAAAAGGCCCGAAGATAAATCCCATGCAGCCCACACTGGCCCTGCTGGGATGGGTGGTGATCCTGAAAACCAAAGACAGCTAGATTAGCCAAGGATACAGCTCATCGGTATAGCAGAGAAAGGATAGAAGATGAAATTGAACATAAAGGACGACACCTGTCCCCATGGAAAACAGACTTCTCATCAATTCAGAAGCGCAGATTCCGCATAGACTTCAATCTCAGGGGCCCCAGCCTGCTTCAATATATCGTGAAAATTTCACTTCATACACTTCATTCAACACGTTAAGGACTGAACTGGGATGGCATCTTTCAAATTGCCCGCATCACTGCAAAGTCCCCAGATACCTTTTACACAGTTTTTGCAGCAGTTTGGAAACTGAAGCCACATGTGTACTTTCACTTTGAAAGCTGGCAAAGGAAAGAGTACTGAGAGAGAGATTGGCACTTGCTTTTTCTGACTGAAGTAACACACAGTTCTGAAAATTCAAAACTGCACATGCTTTTATCTCCCTTGATCTAGCCTTGCCACAGAAACATCTCCACTACCATGTGCTTTAAGTATGCACGCATTGCGGATCTCTGTGTATGCTTTCACCTGCAAACAGGGTGGGTATTTTCAGTCAATGTATGCTGGTAAATTACTTTTCACCTACAGAAATGTCTCTGAAAATTGCCCTCTAAAGCTGAAAGCTGAGAGATTTTAAAAAAAAAAAAACCCAAACACGGCACACTTCATTGTCTATATATTTTAACCCAATATGCCTGTTCCGCTCTAGCCACACTATCCCTTGTTATCCGATATTCCTCAGGCAGTCTCTGATGCACTGTCCTTGGCAAGATTGAAGATGTGCTGCCTGCCAACCAAATGCTGACATCCAATGCAATGATTCCAAGTTGTGCATCTATGCTATATCAGAAAAGGAAATAGTCACTATAAGCGTAAGGAACTCAGATTTAACTCACAGCCATTAAAAGTTCAGTAGCATGATAGCAGCCAATCAGTGTGCTCTAAAGCACAGGTTCTCAACCTTTATGGTTGGGTGGACCCTGTGTTATCCTTCAAAAGGTTTGGGAACCCCAGTTCATCCCTAACCCAGAACCCCTCCCCTCTGCGCCAGGGGCTTTTTCCCCACTAGCTAACTTCATCTCCCTTCCTCTTCCTGTTTCCACCAATCAATTCCCACCAGTCTGGCTCTTTCTCCCTCTCACCAGCCAGTTCCCTCCAATATCTCTCTCTCTAAGTCAGTCCTTAATCTCTCTCTTTCCCACAATCAATCCCCACCAGCTTTTGTATTTTGCAGATCCCCTTTTATAACCTTATGGACCTTCAGGATTATGTGAACCACTGCTCTAAAAGCACAGAATTAGATTAACTGTTAGCTAAACTGAGACAGTACCAGCAAGACATGTCAATATAGATCAGGTTTGTCCAAGTTCAGTCCTCAAGGTTTGCAAGCAGGCCAGATTTAGAGGATATCCCTAATGAAATGCATAAGAAAAACGTGCATGCCCACTACATCCATTGTACGCACATCTCTCTCATGCATATTCATTAGGGACAGCCTGAAAATCTGGCCGTTTTACGCCCTCTACAACCGAACCTGGACAAATTTGATATAAATAATTTATTTTTTGACCTATACTACTACCCGCTCCCAGTCTCTACACTGTTGCAATCCCCGGCTTGCAGCAAGGCAGCTACAGACCCACCTGTTGTACATGTCCAGTGTATTGCTCAACGAACTCTGTGAAGCGGATGTAGTCTGTACCAAGTCTGCAGACACGAATCAAAACACTGGTCTCACTAGGGTGGAGAAAAGGCAGATCCTGTGATACCTGAGGACAAAAGAGTCCAGTTAGTGAAGAGGTACAACTAAAAAAAAAATCTGTTCTCTCCACTGATGATTAAATCTCCTGGACCCTGAACTCAATCAGAAATAAGGCATACTCAAAACAAAATCTCTTCAGACTAATAAATACTCTCTCTTCCACATTCTGACCAGCAGCTGGAGCTAGCAAGATTCAGTATGTAATAAAACAGCTGGTTTCCAACACAGCAAACAAGAAAAGTTGAAATTAGACCTTAGCTGCTAATTTTCTTTCCTGGAGTTCCTCCAGTCCAGTCCAGATACGTGGGTTATGCTTATTCACCAGTAGATAGAGGCTGGGAAACACCGAAGTTGAAACAGTCCATTCTTAAGTACCCTGTGCCCCTATGCAGAGCCAGTATGAACTTCACAAAGCAGATGAATAGAGTCCCAAACTCCACCAGCACCTCAGTGAAGCACCACAGCTTCAACAGCACTAGCTCTTTTTTTAAATCTGTTCCCTTTATTATTATTAACAGCTTTTATATACCGCACTTTTATCATCAGCGCAGTTTACATTTTAACAACTTTGTACTTAAGCATAAAACATATGTCAAGTTTACAGGTAACAGGATATGAAAACATGGATAACTGGGGTTAAAATAAATAACATATTCACAACTATTTACAATAGATTCTCAAATGTTATATTTTATTTATTTTTATTGCAACTTTGAATCCAAAGGGCCCAGGATGGGGGAGGGGGGAGGGACCAGGAGAAACATAGCAGAACCCCCAGCAGCAAAGTGAACCACCAGAAGCTCCAACCAAAAAAGAGCTGCCCGAACTTGCTTGCTTCAAACAATCATATTCTTCAAGAATAGATGCAAGACAACAATAGACTCACAGTCATGTCCAGGGTGGGTCATGGACTGGACTTGAGGGACTCCAGGAAAGAAAAATTAGCAGGTAAGGTTTAAATTTCCCAGACGCGTGGGATGTAACAAAGCAATACTGCCAATGGATGAATACCGAGACGTCAGCCTGCAGCACCCATGCCCCAAAATTCACATTCCTGTCAGGCCTGCACATCCAGCCTATAGTACGCATGAATAAATAAAGCAACGACCACATTGCCCCCTTATAAATGTCCTGAGGTGGAACAAGGCTAACCTCCATTGAAGAAAACGTTTGCGCCCTAGTAGAGTGTGCCTTCAACCCCGCCAATAAAACTTGCCCCTTCAGTAACTATGCCAGCTCAATAGTTTCCCTGATCCAGAAGGAAATATTTGCTTTAGAAAAACAGCCTCGCCCTTCCTAGGCCCACCGAACAGAACAAAAGTCGTTCCAAGTGCTTAAACACCTCAGTAACTTTCAAGTATCATTTGAGTGATCTATGCACATTCAACAAATGAAGACTCCTGGATGTGGCCATCTCTGGAGAACTTGACAAAAATACTAATGCGGTCTCTTACCAGAGCAGCAAATCTGTTGACAACATATGTTAAACGCTCTAATATTAAACTTAAGAGAATACGATATGTTTAGGCAACAAGGTCTCAAACTGAAGTGGGGTTATGGATCCGGTCTCATCATGCCTGATCCTTTACACACCCTTTTGCATCAATGACTTTTAACGTTGCTTTGAAGATTACTAGCCACAGTGTCAAACAAAACAAAATCGGCTGTTTACTCTCAAATATAGATAGATTGGTAATAAAACAAAACTATATGTGCTTATCTTGATGAAGGTAACCCCAATGCCAATTTTCAGCGCCAATGCGTTTCACTGTTTACGAAGTTTCCTCAGGGGGTTTATGTAAGCACTTCAAGATACACGATGTCAGTTTCAAAGTCCTTTAAACCACTCTTAACAAAAAAAGTAAATAAGAACCTATGCGGTTTATTGCAGTCTCTTATTATACTTTTATATAGTATATCGATAACTATGTATATATCTTTACCTTTAGAATGCATAACTGCAATACCTTGATCTAATCATTCTTAATCTTAATCTTGTTTCAAAATTATTTTATCTTCAATAAAATTTTATATCATCAGAGATCAGGAGTAGCTAGCCATGGGAGCAACGTGTGCTCCATCTGTAGCGAATCTGTTCATGGGAACATTCAAAGAAAAATGGATAAAGTCGTCACCTTACCAGAATTATATTAAATTCTGGTGTCGGTATATTGATGACATTTTCATGTTGTGGGGAGGACAGATGTACCAGCTAGATGAGTTTCTCATATGGCTGAATCATAGAGATGAAAATATACAATTCACATATTCGTGTAGTAGGCAAGTGATAACTTTTTTAGATGTGGATATTAAGCAAGGGGATCATACCTGGATTACGTCAGTGCATAGAAAATCCATAGATAAGAACACTTTCCTACATTATAGCAGCGCTCACCCCATTCAACTGAGGGATAGTTTACCCTTTTCACAGTTCCTCCGATATAGAAGGAACTGTTGAGGAAATTGAATTTAAAGCACAAAGATTCTTAAGAGTAACTTTCAGAAAAGAGGATACCCCCATCGAGTGATACATTATGCATATAAAAGAGCACTATTCAACCATAGAGATCGACTGCTGCAATTCAATAAGAAAAATCAGGAAGATACCCATAATGTAAACCTAGTAACAAAATACTCTCCATATAGTTCTCAAATCAAATGTGTTTTAAAAAGACATACTAATGCGATAAATAGTATCCCCGGACTAGAGGAGAAAACCATTCGATGCGTTTGGCAGCGTCACAAAAATTTAAAAGAATTCCTCAGTCCGGCGGTATTAAGACCCTTAAGATATCAACATAGTGAGTCACAATGGTCATAAAAAGTGTGAAGATTGTAACATTTGTGAGATCACCATAGAATTGACAGAATTTCAATATCATGGCAAAATTTATCATTAAAAAAAACCCAAACGTTTTGTGGTTCTACTCATGTCTATTGCAGTCAATGCCCATGTCATCTATTATATATAGGGAAAACCATTCGTCCCTTTAAAGGTACGAATGAATGAACATAGTAGTAGATTAAATTGTAAAAGAAGAGAGGCACCAATTGTAGACCACTGCACTAAATCTTAATCATAAATTTGAGGAATTACGTTGCTTCTGTGTAGATCAGATAGATACTGGTTACAATGGGAAAACATGTGATCAAAGTTTATTACTCCGGGAACAACGTTGGATTTATAATTTGCAATCAGTACATCCGAATGGTTTAAATGCACAAATTGACTGGAATGCATGTGTCTGACTTTAATTAGGCGAGACAGATTTCTAGACACACTGAGCAACGTCCCTGTGTTGAAGACTATCACCTAGACTGAAGTTCTAATAAAATGTTTATTGAAACTGGTGATGTTTGACCACTGACCAAAGGGGTGTATCTGTTTGACAGAATCACATCGAGGTAAAATGATTGTTAAAAATAAGGACATACATAGTCAACCCATAAGAGCAGGGTTTATTTTGTGAAATTTGTGAGTTGTCCTACAGGGTTGAACCCGTGAAGTCCACTAAATGAAGACGTGAGTTCAGCTGTGTGAAGAGACCCAATAAAAAACTACCTCTAACTTCTAACCCGCATGCGCGGCATTATTTTGGAGAGTTAGACTAATTATCCCTTCAGAAGGTAGATCCAAGTGTGGATTTCAGGCCTGCTCTATAGGTTTTCTTTGTATGGTTGCACCCTTACCTGCCTGAAAATATACACAGTAATACGAGGGGGTACCCAAAAAAAACAGGAATTATTTTTTAAAAGCTATTTATTTCAAATTCTTTACAAAACAACCTTATCCCCTTCAAAATGCTCTCCATTACAACTGATACAATTGTCCCACCGGTGCTTCCACTGTTCGAAACATTTTTTTGTAGTCATCTTTAGAAACGGCTGACAGCTCCTCCCTCTTTTTTTTCTTGACTTCTTCAATGTTGTCAAATCTGTGTCCTTTCATGCCCCTTTTCATGCGTGGAAATAAGAAAAAGTCGCACGGAGCCAGGTCAGGCGAGTAAGGTGCGTGGGGCAGCGGAACCATGCCATTTTTAGCCAAAAACTGTCTAACAGAGATGGCTGTGTGTGCAGGTGCGTTGTCGTGGTGGAAGAACCAGTCTCCTGTCTGCCACAAATCGGGTCTTTTTTGACGAACACTGTTGCGCAATCTTCTTAAAACGTCCAAATAAAAGGTTTGATTGAATGAACTACCCCCTTGGCATCAAAAAAGCAAATCAGCATTGTTTTGATGTTTGATTTGACTTGACGACATTTTTTTGGACGGGGTGACGATGACGTCTTCCATTGGCTTGACTGTTGCTTTGTTTCTGGGTCGTAACCATAGCACCATGACTCATCACCTGTAATGACCTTTGACAGAAAATCTGGATCAGTTTCAAGCCGTTTCAAAACACGACATGTTTCAACTCGATGTTCCTTTTGATTGTCAGTCAGAACCTGAGGAACAAACTTGGCAGCAACCCTTTTCATTCCCAAATCTTCCGTTAAAATTCGCTGAACCGAGCTCCAAGATAACCCACTAATCTCTGACAGTTGATCAATTGTCTGTCGGTCTGTGAGCACAAGCTCTCTAATTTTTTCAATATTTTCGTTGATTCGGGCAGTTGGACCCCCAGAACGAGATTTGTCATCAATCGACATGTCGCCATTTTTAAACCGAGCAAACCACTGGTACACTTAACTTTTTCCCATAGCGTCATCTTGATAAGCTGTTTTCAACATTAAAACAGTTTTAGCAGCATTTTTACCAAGTAGAAAACAAAATTTCACAGCTGCACGTTGTTCACTTAAAACTTGTCATCATAAAAAAAGATCACAATTCACTCCCGTTGGTCAACTTTTTCACAGAGTATATAGCAACAATGTATGTTAAGGCTCTGTATTACAACTAGAAAGTAGTATTAGTTCTAATTTAGACTGTAGAAACTAAATGATATAGAACTTTCACAACCAAAAAAAAAGAAACAAGAACAAAACAGCGCTAGCAAAAACAATCACTGCAGATGAACAGAACAAGCCAGGTCGACAACACAGGCGGCACTGAACTAACAATGAGTTGCACTATGCATGCCTAGCGGCAGAAGTGCATACTACACAAGCTCCGCCCACGGCAATGTTATTCCTGTTTTTTTGGGGTACCCCCTCGTATATGATTGGCACAAGAAGACATGCATGTGGGCTAGTGAAGCAGAGTATTTTGTGGCCTTGTACAAGAGAGCCTGGGGAACTAGACACTTTGGACGGGAACGTGCAAAGTGTATAGGCCCAGAGAAATACAGGCCAACCAAATACAGGCCAACCAGGAAGCATACTCTGAGCCCTGAAGATAACAGACAGTGCCAAGAGATGGAGTTCCAGGAAATAGAAAGGCATGAACACAGCACAGGCGGGGGGGAGGGGGGGCTGTGACCAGCTGATAAGCGGACCTTGAAATGCAGACCTTGTTGAAATACCAACTGTTTGGTGATAAACATAGGAGGGTCCTGAGGGAAGAGCATTTTTTGCAAAAGTTCTTCTGACCTTCTGAACCTGTAGGTTTTTTACAAGTTTTTTTCATTTTCAAATGACGTCAGTAATTCAAGCAGAATTCACTGGAACTTTGGGACAGAGAATGGGACAGAGAACATATATAAGAGAGTGCCTATAGAGCTTCAGGGGGCAGCCTTCTTTTCCCCACTGTACTGGAGGTTAAAGAACGTTGCCTGCACCTGGGTTCCTCAGAGAGACACTTGTATATCTGTGCTTGCAGTTTTTGCTTGTACTGAATAAAGGAATTTTGCTGACAAGTGACTGTGATCTAAGTTCTTTTATTTTCCTGGTGTACAGCTCCCATGTACCCAGGCAATCTTGGTGAAAATTAGAGATCTTTTGTAGGTGGACCCGGCCTACACTTCGGAATGATTAGATTAAGATATTGCAGTTATGCATTCTAAAAGGTAAAGGATATATACATAGTTATCGATATACTATATAAAAGTATAATAAGAGACTGTGATAAGCCGCATAGGTTCTTATTTACTTTTTTTGTTAAAACAGTGGTTTAAAAGAGTTTGAAACTGACATCGTGCATCTTGAAGTGCTTACATAAACCCCCCCGAGGAAACTTCGTAAACGGTGAAACGCATTGGCGCTAAAAATTGGCATTGGGGTTACCTTCATCAAGATAAGCACATACAGTTTTATTTTATTACCAATCTATCTATATTTGAGAGTAAACAGCCAATTTTGTTTTGTTTGACGCTGTGGCTAGTAATCTTCAAAGCAACGTTAAAAGGTCATTGATGCAAAAGGATGTGTAATGATCAGGCATGATGAGACCGGATCCATAACCCCACTTCAGTCTGAGATCTTGTTGCCTAAAAGTATCGTATTCTCTTAAGTTTAATATTGGAGCATTTAACATATGTTGTCAACATCTCTGGAGAACTAGCAAAGGCCAGTAATGCCATGACCTGATTCAAATGGAAAACAAATACCACCTTTGACAGAAAGGAAGGGAATGGACGGAGTACCACCTTCTCCCTTGACAACACCAAGAGCCTACATGAAAGAGCCTGCAATTAAGAAATAGGGCGTGCCGAGCAGATCACCACTAAGAACACCACCTTCAGCATTAAATCCTTCAGGGGGGCACCCTTAAGAGCTCAAACAGAGGAGTTGTGAGAGCAGAGAGAACCAAATTAAGATTCCAGGATGGAACAAAAGGACAAGGCAGTCTCAAATGCTTGACTGTCCCAAAGGGAGGAATGGCCTAGTGTGGGAGGAAGGAGTGGCCTAGTGGTTGGGACAAGTTACCTCAGGCCGGAGGTTCAAATCCTGCTGGAGGACAGCAACCTTGGGCCAGAAGGTCTAGGGTTTCTGGTCCCACATGTGCTCCTTGTGGCCTTGGGCAAGCCACTTAACCCTCCATTGCTTAGACATGGTACATAAAAGTAACTATGACTATTGTCACCAGCTCTCCTTAAACCCCCGTGTATAAGTGGGTAGAGGTTAAGTGAGTGGTTCTTCCCCACTGAAGCAGCTACTTTACAAATCCTAAAGCTAGGCTTTTTGGGAAATGTAGTCCCTTCACCGAATCAATGAGGAGCAGTTGTGGGAAAAGTGGTTTAAGCAACCAAAGGATTTTATTTCCCCTCCCGGGGTGGATTTCACCATGAACAAAGTAACACAAACCAGGTATTTACTGGCATAAGGACAAATCAAAGGTTCTTTAACAGAAAAGGCTTACTTCGGCAATAAACAGGTTGATATCTAGCATTCCAACGTAACAATGCTGTTTCTTCACAGCTCTCTGCTTCCCAATGCTAGTAGTGCTGTACTTTCTCTTTCAAAACATGCCTTCAGCGTAATGAGATTATTTCATTAGCAAGCGATATCGTACAGTCCATGATATCTTCATCAATATTCACACATTCAGGTTCAAAGTCCATTAACTCTTCCTGGCTAGAAGGAAATGTTTGTAACGGCACTCCTGATGCCACACCCTTTCTAACTGCTTCAGGTTTCACCTGATATTCCTGAGTTAAATACTGGCTTTCACAAACATTATCAGCACAGGTATTCTCTTCCCAGCTCCAACCCTCTGGGTAAATACAGTCACTGTAAGTATTTTTATACCAGCCTTTTGGCTTACCTTTTAGCCTAGCTGGTGGAGGTTTTCTTTGTGGCTTTGGACTGGCTGTAGGTTCCCAACCTAAGCCTTGCACAGAAGATTTCACTTGCCTTCCTGGCTTCCTTTCACTTCTGTGTTCCCCTGGATACTGCAGGTAATCCACTCTGCCCTTATTATATCCTTCCCTTAGGGTTTCTTTTCCTTTCCTGAAGAAAGACTCTGTCTCACCCTTCCACAGAGACTCTGGCTTTTTCCTGGCACTGCTGTCTTCACCGTAGCTCTCATTAGCTTCCTTAACCAGCACACATGCCTCAGCTCCTACTCCTTCTCCAAACCCTTCTTCTCCTTCTTCTTCTAACTCCATAAGCTCAACTGAATTCTCTTTATCAGGGTGAATTCTAGGGCAGTGCTCAACTCCACCCCCTAGCAGGTGTCCTGCATTAGCTCGTGACTCATTCCCTGAATGGTAGCACGGGCGTTTCTCTTGCCTCTGTGTTTGGTTTCTAAGGTAACCAGGAGCATGTGCTTTGTTTACAACTCAGCCCTACTCCTGTTCCTGGCTTTTTAGCCTCATCTAACGGGCTGTAAGGACCCACTATGTCACACTATACAATGACCCCCTGAGAAGCAAGAGTCTGACCCTGTACATGACCCCGGAAAAAAGCCATACCCTTATCAAGCTCTGCATGCAAAAGGAAGTGAAGCCCCTAGAGGCCTCAATCTGCACCAAGCCTCAAAGATGGACCAAACGCACACATAGGCTATTGATGTGGAGCGCTTCTAGGCCTGCAGCAAGGTTTCAACCACTTGTGGAGAATAGCCCCTATGCCGCAAAAACACACCCTTTCGAGAACCAAGCCATAAGCGGGAACAGATCCACATCTGGCATCCACACAGGTCCCTGTGTCAGAAGATCATCCTCCCAAAAGAAAAGGGAATGACTCCGCTACCATTAGACACACCAGATCCACATACCAAAACTGCCTGGGCCAGTCTGGGGTAACCAACATCACATACCCCGCATGAGACCCGATCCACTGAAGAATGCGACCAATGAGTGGCCACAGGAAAAACACATACTAGAGCCAGGGCCAGCCCATCCATAGGTGTTTGCCTAGAATGGCAGACCTTGATGGGCAGCATCACTATACCAACCCCCTGGAAAGCTGTGCTGTACTACTTCAGTGCCATGGCGGGTTTTAAAATGCCCGTGCACGTGCATGCAGTTCCGGCCTGCGGTCCTACCCACTCTCCAAGAAAGTTGCATCAGAGGAGGGGGGCAGAAGCAGCAAGCCCCGAGTGTGCATATGCATGGGTTAGCTGCTACTACCATCATTTCAGCAGAGGGGGGTGGCATGGTGGGCTGGATGGAGACACAGTCTTGGGGGGGGAGGGGGGAGCGGTGGCATGGACGGTCTGCTTGGGTGACAGAAATCCTTGTGTTGCCACTGACTGGAGCCCATTACTGGGCCAAGACTGAACCAGCACATCGAGCCCCTCTGCCATGTGTTCTCTGCGCCGGCTGACAAACTGATTGGCCTTGGCATTTGCTACTGGCACTATCAAGTCCATCATCAGAATGCCCCAGTACACTACAATCAGCTGAAAATGCAGACTCTGATACCGATCACTTCCCTGGGTCCAACAGATGACAGCTCAAGTAAACCGACTGAATATTCTGCTTCCTAGTGACATGAGCCACAGACAGCACAAGCAGATGGACTTTCACCCACTGAAGAAGCAGAATCACCTATGCCACCACAAGTGAACTCTGTGTACCGCCCTGTGATTGATGTAAATCAGTCATCACATTATCAGACAGAAACGTCACCATCTGTCAGTGAATGAGGGGAGAAAAGACTTCCAGGACCCGACGTACTGCTCGCGTCTCCAGGCGATTGATGGGCCACTGACTCTCCTCTGTAGATCACCTGAGCTAAAGAACAGCAATGAATCCCCAGCCAAACAAACTGGCATCTAGGGGCCCCAGTTAGGGGCCTCAAGGAGCATCCCCGCAGCAAGCCCTGCAGACTCCAACCACCAACTCATTCTGGCCTTGCCCTGTAGGACAAGCTGGACTTCCATCGACTACAACTACAGGGATCACTGTGTCAGGAGTGCTGTCTATGTAATCGAGCCCAAGGCACTAGCTCCAAGGAAACCACCATCGGACTGAGAACCTTCAGATAATTCTATAGACAAGGGACCCTCCGCAATCCCCCACACCTGGGACTAGGGCTAGGACTGCAACTTCGCTATTCTGCTCTCCAGCAGGAAAACCATGCCCCACTGTTATCCAGTTTTATTGGTAAGCTATTATACTGTTCCAGTACTCTGTAAAACATTGTATTTTTGGTTATGTTAATATGTTGTTAAATGTAAACTGCTTTGAATAGTAGAAAGGCGGTATAAAAAAAAAAAGTTTAAATAAATAAAATGGGCTCCCAGATACTCTAGGAACTGCAATGGAGTCAGGCTGCTCTTTGCAAAGTTGACGACTCAACTTAAGTCTTGAAGCTGACGAACCACACAGGTTGTCGCTTCCCAACTCTCCTGCAAAGACCGCTGAATCAACCAATCATCCAAATACAACTGTATCAGCAAGCCCTGTTTTTGCAGTGCTGCTGCTACCACCACTATCACCTTGGTGAACACCAGAGGGGCCATTGCTGGACTGAAAGGCAGAGCCTGAAACTGAAAATGTCCCTGCAGAAATGCAAACTGATGAAACTGCTGGTGCTCAGGATGAATGGGAACATGTAGATACACCTTGGTCATATCTAAGGAGCTAAAGAATTCTTCTTGCCAAACAGCCATTATCACAAACTGCAGAGTCTCCAGGTAAAACCAAGAAACCCTGAGAACCTTGTTTATCCCTTTCAACTTCAAGATGGGATGTAAAGATACCTCCTTCTTTGGCACCACAAAGTAGATCGAATTCCACCCCATGCCCCATTCGTCCCAGGGCACTGGAATGACTGCCTCAAGTTGTAGGAGATGGTTGAGCACCAGCCGTACAGCCTGAGCATTGGCAGAAGCCCGGCAAGGAGAAACTATAAAGGCGTCTGGGAGTGGTCTGACTAGTTCTCGGGGTTTCTCGGATCACCTCTAAAGACCCAAGTGTCCACAGTGATATGGGCCCAAGTGAGGTAATACTGCCGTAGATTACTGCCTATCGTTGTACCCCCAGCAGGGCCCCGGGACCACCAGTGGCATCATCTCTGCCACCTCAATGGCCCCCACGAAAGGAAGAATCCTTCAGAAGAAACCTGGACCTCTGCAGATTTGTCGTCTTGCCTGGATGATCTTCTGCAACAGATGTTCCTGACCACAAAAGGAGGTCCCATGGCCAGCCCCTTTGGGCTCATCCTCTGAAAACTGAGGCACCTTGGTGTCCTCCAGGTCCTTCACCAGCTTCTCCAGAACCTCACCAAACTACAACCTCTCTACAAAAAGGAAGTTTACTTAACCACATCTTGGAGGCCACATCCGCCAAACAGTTCCACAACCACAAGAAACGATGAGCAGCCACCACCATAGCTATTGACATAGATGTCCAAAGCAGATCATAAAGCAGGTCAGCCAAAAATGCAGTCCCGGACTCTAGCTGAGCTGCCCTAGCATCTACAAGAGATGCCTCCGGAATTCTCAGGGACGACCTCAAACAAGCCCGAGCTACATTTGACCCACAGATTGACCCCTGCAGGACCAAAGCACACACCTCAAAAAACCTGTTTGAGCAGCGTTTCCATCCACCGGTCCTGTGGGTTTTTTATTATACCATCAGAATTACAACAAGCCCCAGGACCATGGGTACACTTACAAGGACTCTAGGAAGAATGTCCATGTCTATATCCCAATTGTTTGTCGAAATCATTACTGTAGGTCACCTGGTGATGGCCCCGACCCCAAAAACTGATTCCTGCCTACCCCCCCACCCCCTTTTTTTATGTTACGCCGCTTTGACCCGGTGAAAAGCGGGATATAAATACAGTTAAATAAATAAATAAATAAGAACAACATTGCAAAGACAGACAATATCATCAGGTATTTTACAATTTTCTCCCCATACTGATTCCCCTTCCTCCCTGCCATTCCCCCTCAATTAGGATTCCAAGCAATTATGCATTCCTAATCTTGCAGTTTAATTTTATTAGAATCAAGCAATACCTATGGTATGCAGTTAGTGTTCCCCCTGCAACTTATTTTAAGCTTCAAGTCCCCAGCTGCGGGCAGTTGTCACAGTGTATGTCTTCAATTCAGGTCCCCCCTTTCGAGATTGTGCCCCCCCCCTGGTCAGATCAGTATATATTAGCCCATATTAAAAATCTCATTCTGGGGCCGTGGGGTTAGTGTATCTAGGTAATATTCTTAAATAGAATAAAAGGGTTCCTGTTTTGGGGTGTTGCCTTTTGCAATTAAACGTTCCATTAACTGGTGTAGATTATTATGCCACTCCCAAAACATTGGGGAGTTTTCATCCCTCTAGTGTTGGAGAATTGGCTGCTTCCCCAACACACACGCTTTCCGAACTAGCAATCGTGCTGGGCGTCCCTTGGGTTGAGTGGGGCATAATATACCAAATAAGATAGCAACAAACACCTGATCAAGTATCTTCTCCAGATAGCTCTGGATATGCCTCCAATAGGTTGTTATCATGGGGCATCACCATCACATGTGTACTAAGGTGGCCTGACTTTGTTCACACCATCGACATGCCCCTTGTTCTGAGAGTCCATTGCGATATGAAGGCAGTGGTGAGAATTGTGCCCGGTTAAGGGTGAGGGACTGAAGGTCCCGCCATTTGCTCAATTAAAAGAGATAGGGGACCCTTTTAAAAGCTTGTAAGAGTGTTCCTGTAGGCACCATTTTCCCCAATTCCCTGGGCCAGGTGGACTCGACTACAGATTAATCTTGTGGTTCCGCCAAGTCCCTCAATTTCTGATTAAACTGCGATATGGAGAAGGCCACCCCCCTTCATCTAGGTTAAAGAACTCTACCATATTGTCCATCCAATCTGACAGTATATTTTGTTTGTGGAGAGAAGAAACATAGTAATGCAATTGACAATAGGCAAAATAATGTTTGGGTTCTAGATCATATTCCAAACTCATCTAGTTCTTGCCGTACCCTGTGTAGGCCCCATCATTACAAGATAAGAAACACACTCGCTGCCATGCTCTTCTAAGATCTGCTATCAAGCACACAAGGTGTGCCATGCTATTCTCATTGGTCGAATCAAGCAGCTTTTATAAATCAAGCAGAGAGCATTTGTTGTTTCGTCTGCAGCACTCCCAACAGACTATGGGGGAAAACAAACTCTTCTTCAAATTGACACAGGGAGTGAACCCTAACCAATCTTGAAGAAGCTGCATCTGGCATGCCAGAGAATATTGTTGAAAGAACTGAAATATGAGATTGCAGACCTGCTATTAGTAATCTGTGAACTATCATTAAAATCATCTCTAATACCTGAAGATTGGAGGATCGCCAATGTAACACCAATTTTTAAAAAGGGTTCCAGGGAAACTACAGACCGGTGAGCCTGACGTCAGTACCGGGAAAAATGGTAGAAACCATCATAAAGAATAAAATTACTCAGCATGTAGATAGCCATGACCTAATGGGAGACAGCCAACATGGCTTTAGACAAGGAAGATCTTGTCTTACTAATCTGTTATGTTTTTTTGAAGGAGTGAATAATCAGGTGGACAAAGGTGAGTCGGTTGATATTGTGTATCTGGACTTTCAGAAAGCTTTTGACAAGGTCCCTCATGAGAGACTTTTGACAAAACTAAAGAGTCATGGGATAGGAGGCAGTGTACTATTGTGGATCAGGAACTGGTTAAAAGATAGAAAGCAGAGGGTAGGGCTAAATGGCCAATTTTCCCAATGGAGAAAGGTGAATAGTGGTGTACCCCAGGGATCTGTACTGGGTCCGCTGCTTTTTGACATATTCATAAATGACCTGGAAAGTGGAATAACGAGTGAGGTTATCAAATTTGCAGATGACACAAAACTATTTAAAGTTGTTAAAACCCAAGAGGATTGTGGAAAATTGCAAGAGGATCTTGATAAATTGGAAGACTGGGCATCAAAATGGCAGATGAAATATAATGTGGACAAGTGCAAGGTAATGCACCTAGGGAAGAACAACCCAAACTATGGTTACACGATATAAGGTTCCACATTAGGAACTACCACCCAGGAAAAAGATTTAGGCGTCATTGTGGATACCATGTTAAAATCCTCGGCCCAGTGTGCAGCAGCGGCCAAGAGAGCAAATAGAATGCTAGGTATGATAAGGAAAGGAATGGAAAATAAAACAAAAGATATTATAATGCCTCTATATCGTTCCATGGTGAGACCGCACCTTGAATACTGTGTGCAATTCTGGTCGCCGTATCTTAAAAAGGATATAGCGATTTTAGAAAAGGTTCAGAGAAAAGCCACCAAAATGGTAAAGGGGATGGAAGGATACTCCTATGAAGAAAGGCTAAAAAGGTTAGGGCTCTTTAACCTGGAAAAGAGACGGCTGAGGGGAGATATGATAGAAGTCTATAAATTAATGAACGGAGTAGAACGGGTAAACGTAGATCGATTGTTTACCTTATCAGAATATAGAAAGACTAGGGGACATGCAATGAAGCTACAGGGTAAACTATTTAAGACTAATACAAGAAAATATTTTTTCACTCAACGTGTAATCAAACTCTGGAATTTGTTACCGGAGGATGCAGTAAAGGCTGTTAGTGTAGCTGGGTTTAAAAAAGGTTTGGACAAGTTCCTGGAGGAAAGGTCCATAAACCATTATTAAGAAGGGACCCAGGATATCAATGCTTGAACCAATACAAGCATTGTGGAACCTGTGTCCCTTGGGGAAACTGCTAGGTACATATGACCTAGATTGGCCACTGTTGGAAACAGAATACTGGGCTTGATGGACCTTGGTCTGACCCAGTATGTCTTATGTTCTTATCCTATCCCCCCATATTTCTACCCTTCACGAAGCCTGGGCAGTGCTACTTTGGCTCGACCACCCCTCCACAGAAACTGTTGAATCTCTTTTTCAAGACATCTGAGGTCGGACTGACGAAAGGAAATCGGGAGGGTCTGCAAGTAATAAAGAATCTTAGGTAATAAGACCATGATAGGCTTCCACTCTACCCATCAGTGACGGTGGGCTCCAATCTTGCAGTTTTGTTTCAAACTTCCACAGCAAACCTCACAGTTCAATTGGTACAACTTACAAGGATCTTGAGGTAACTGTATCCCTAGATATGTAAATGTCCTATCTGCCCATTTTAGTGGGAAATAATGACCCCAGGCCATCCTCAGCTGACCCAGAACATCCAATGCCTCCGATTTGTCCACGTTGAGTTTAAGCCCTGCTACTACCCCATAGTTTTAGAATTCCAAGAGCAATGTGGGTAGTGCTTCCCAGGGACAGATAATATATATAAGAATGTCATCTGGAAAGGCTGAGATTTTAAAATTGGAACAACCAATCTTAATCCCTGGGTGGGCTTCAAGCCTTCGAAGTAGAGGGTCCAAAGACAGAACAAACAATAAGGATGATAACAGATATCCTTGCCTGGTCCCCCTCTCTAATTCGAAGGCCTCTGACATTGTTGAATTCACTATAACTGCCGCCATGGGTTGTGAGTAGAGCAGCCCAGCCATACATAGAAATGCCTCTCCCAACCCATATTGTGGAAGGACTGCGAACAGATAGGGTAGGCTGGGAGTATCAAATGCATTTTCGGCATCAAAACTAATGATCAAAGAGAGGGTGCCCTTCTCGTGAACCCATTCCAGGGAAGCCAAAATATTACGTAATTTGCTAGTTACCAACCGTCCCCACACGAAACCCACCTGAGAATCATGTAGGAGTTCTGGGAGCATCCTGGCTAATCGATCTGCTAATGGTTTTGCAAACAATTTAAGCCCATAGTTAATCAAGGAGATGGGGGGGGGGGAGGTCAGTATGCTGCTGTATCTTGCAGATCCTTCCTGTGTTTTGGGATAAGTGTAATTTGGGCTCGGTTGTCTCACCAGTCAAATTTCCCCTTATTAGTACATTCCTGAAACATTTCGGCTAATAAGGGGGTCAGATGCCCTTGTAGGATTTTGTAAAATTCTGCACTAAATCCATCTGGGCCTAGAGCTCAGTGGAGATCAGTGGCCCTAATATCTCTGCTTGCTGTTCTAATAACTTAGTTTACCTAAGGTTACTTAGATATGTTGAGATTGCCGCCGATGTTACTAGTTCCCTAGAATATAAATTTTTGTAAAATGTTTGGAACAGTTAAGTGCAATGTGAGCATTGTCATGGTGAAGGGCCCCCTGTTTATCTCGTAATGCTTTTATGGTATGGGTATCACCAACCACCTTGCCAGCAAACACCCTGCCCGATCACCGTGTCTGTATAACTGGAATTTATAATAAAGCAAAGATTTGTTTCACATTGGTGTAATAACTCATTCAAAGACACTTGTGTTTCTTTGTCTGTGAGGTCGTATTTCATGCATGTATATGGCGAGCCCAGACCGCCTGCCTCTCTACGTGTAAAATTTTGCCATTTATCAATCGCCTCTTTCGTGTGGAGTATGCAATTATATCACCTCCAGTATGACTTTGGTAGTTTCCCACAGGAGTATCTATATGTTGTATATTATTCTTCTCAAAATCTTCCCATCGCTCGTGTAAAAATACATGAAAGTTAGTATCTTTATAAAGGTTGAGTGGGAACCACCAAATACGCATTCTTGACTCTGATGTTCCCGAGACTAAGTCTACCCACACCAGGGCGTGATTGGAATTTTCCCCAGGTCCTATAACAGCCTCTGTTGTCCTTTCAAAAAGAGAGACAATAGGATCATGTCCAAGCAGGCACTTGTCCCATGTGCCTAGAGAGGTGGGTATAATCCTGCTCTAAGGGGTGTAGGACTCGCCAGGGGTCCACCACCCGCAACCACCGCCTGAATCTATCCAGTGCCTTTGCCAAGCCTCAACAGGAGTCCATCTCGCCTCTTGAGGCGTCTATCTGGGGGTCCTTAACTGGGTGAAAGTCTCCTCCAACTATTATTCCTGTCTCTGGCGGGCTTTCTATCTCTGAAGCCACTTTGGCAAAGAAGGGGGAATTATTTTTGGGTGTGCCATATATATGTTACATAATACCTCTGGAGTGCCTTCTAAGGTCCCATAAATAATAAGGTATCTCCCTGAAGGATCTGCAATGATCTTTTGATTCTTAAATCTAAGGGCCTTGTGGAATTAGATCGCCACCCCTCCCTTCCTACCCTGTACCGTGGCCCTGAATAGCTGGCCCACCCATTCTCGCTTTAATTTTGAATGTTCAATTGCAGATTGATGGGTCTCTTGCAAAAAAAGCAATATCACATTTGTGTGGAGAATTTTAAAGCGTTTGACTGGGGCGCCAATCCACACATATTCCAGGATAGGACCTTCAGCCCACTCCACATTTATCTAGACCGAACAAGTGATGCAGCATAAGGAAGAGAGGTCCCCCAAACCTAGGACTGCCCTTAGGACAAAAATTAAACTGTGACTATAGACTCAAATATCCCTTACTGTAGGAATTTGCCAACTCCATCTCCTATTACTCCTCTCTCCCATTGAGCACCCCTCCTCCTTCCCTCTCCCCCCCCCCCCCAACCAACTCAGATCTCCTTTCCCCCGCCTTATCTTAGTTCACTGTGATGTATCGGGACCTCCCCTCTCCCCTGGATTTATTCCTCATTCTTCATTCATCCTTTCCCTTATTCTTTGCAGGTACTCCCCCTTATCACCCCTATGTCTTAGATAAAATTTGAGTCCCCCCCTCCCAAGTAATAGTGAGGTTGCCTACATTGATCAGTGTTCTGTGCTCCTCATACCCACTGAGCCCCTATCCTATTCTCTTCCCTTACCTTCCCCCAGCCTCTTTCCCCCTTCAATCCTTCTTCCCTAAATATTCCTGTCCCATCTATGGATTTAACTTCTAACTCTAGTATACATTACAATGATGCTTTGTTGTTCACAATCAAGTCTTTTGCAGAGGTCTCTAATAGCCTCATCTTCTTCAGGTACCATTGCAGCCTTTCACTGAGGAAGTGCCCTTTGCTTCAGGTGGTATCAATGCCTATGCCCCCTCCTGCCTGTCCTCTCCCATCCTAACCTCATGGCCTTCAATCTCATTGAGATCCAAATGGGTGACCAAATGCTCCGATTTATGTCTCTTTAGAGAGTGTCACTACAAGGGTCCTCCCTTGCCAATTCTGTCCCTCTATTCTTTTTGGTAGTGTTTTTAGTGTCAAGCCAATGAATGTTTGCAGGCACCCAGGCTAGGGTTTTTTCCCCCACCAGTTTGGGATGGGGGATGGGACGATGCTCAGTATCATCCCTGCCCATACGGAGCCACGTTGTTCTCAAGGTGTCACAGATTCCTTGGATTGCATGGGAGTTAAGGCCCCCAATGGATGTTTTTGTAATCCCTGGACAAAACATATGCCATCACCAATTCCGTGGTTACAAAGGTCTGCGGTACACCATTATAGAGCAGCCAAAGTCTTGCTGGATATTGGACTGAGAATTTGAGGCCCAGGTCTATTAACTTTTGACATACTCCTGCATATGCCCTGCGGTTTTGGCTCAATACTGCTGAGTAATCCTGAAATGCCTTTATCTTCAGCCCTTCATGTTGAATCAGGCCATTAGCACGAACTGCCTGCAGGATTTTATCTTTCTAGGCATAGTTAAGAAAACAGGCCAGGACCACACGTGGTCGTTGTTCAGTGCCCCGTGTCAGCCCAACCCTATGGACTCATTCTATCTGCATTGCTCCACAGTCTTCCCCCAGGGCCAAGGATAGAGGTAGGATGGTCTCCAGGTATCCTTTAACTGCTGATCTTTAATAGATTCAGGTATGCCCAGGAACCTTAAGTTGTTTCTTCTACCTCTATTCTCAAAGTCTTCCAGTTTTTCAGTGTATTTATCTATTGCCTTTTGCAGTGCTTGTAGATCTCTCCCTTCTATTCCCATGGCGTCTTCCATATGGGATATGTGCTGCTCTGCCTCAGAGAGCCTGGCCCCAAAGGATGCAAACGACTGCTGCATACTGTCCAGTTTACCTGTGACTTGATCAAATTTGGCCGTTAGAGCCCCCACCACTGCAGCTGTTACTTCTTCCACCAGGGCCGCTTGCTCTATTGCAACAGGCGAGGTGGGAGACTCCGCCATTTTAGCTGCGGCCGGGTAAGCCTTTTCCCTTGCAGATTTCATCACTAGAGCTCTCTGCTTACCTGCTACAGGTGTTGAGGTTTCCCCCTGCACTTTCCCTTGCTTGGTGGTGCTCTTATTGTAGTTTGGAGCTTTTTTAAAGGTTCGGGAAGGACGGAGGTCCTGGAGCAAGACGTCCGCTCTCCTCAGCATATCACATGATCTCTCCCTTCGGGTCTTTTAAGGCCGCACCATCTTCCACCAGAATGGTAGTCTTTCTAGTGACTGCCACCACCAATGTGTCCACTTGAAGAAGGTATAACCTTTCTCTCTCCTCTGGCAGGATAGGGTAAAGATTTACAGTGCTTCTAACATGCAACCCTGCATCAGGAACCTGCCATTCTGCTTCCATCATCTCCTTCACCGCCCTATGGATGGAAAAGGACAGACAGCTTACGAATGCCTTCAAGCAAAAGGTCTATCTGATCTGAAGGCTCTGACCATGGTTCCTCTGCAATCCACAAAGCTGCAAGGGTCTGCAAAATGAGGGCTGGGAGCTCATCCTTATGGAAAATCTGGACCGCAGTCGGATCCTCTCTGGCAAGGAATTCTTCCTCCTCCTCCTGGGCCTGTTCCTCCAGAAGGTCCGAGGGACACTCCAATGGCCCCAAAGATCCCAGGAATCCCACAGAGGCTTCAAGCAAAATACCTGATGCAACAAGAGCATGAACTTGGGGAAGAAAAGACAGCTTCCCCCAATTCTAGACATCCCCATCTTGGCCCCTGAAGGACCTGCATTTATGGGCTTCAGGACTGGAGGCTCTCAGCATTCCTGAGCCGGCAAACCAGCAGCCCCCATCATGGCAGTTGTTTCTGCCAAAACCACTGAGCTGCCAACCTCACTACATGCGTGATCACGGTCAACTGACTCACCAGTGCCTGCCTCTGAGGACCCTGAGCCAGCCAATCTGCAGCAGCTGTGCTCTCTCGGACAGCAAGAGGACAGGCTGATGTCAGAGAGTCGAGTCCAACGGGTGCCGCAGGCTATGCATTGGCTGCACTCTGCATTAGCTATGTGCACCACAGCCCGGGTCAACACATGAAAGAAAGAAAGAAAAAAACAAAAAAAAACAAAATAAACCCCACAACTCACCCCCATAAGCATCCACTGCAGACTTTAGCAATGGAACTTCAAAAAGACTGATCTTGAGACCAAAGATTTCTGAAACTATTGTTTTACTGGACACGTCAGAGCGAGAGGCTGTAAAAGATGTAGAACTGACATCTTAGTGCATACTTAGTACCAAAAACTAACATGGGAGGTAGGGTCAACTTGTATTAACTGTTGGGGGTGTTCGCAGCAAGTCCCCACACAGCTAGTGTGGTGGGAAGCACCTCACTGCACTTAACCTGCAACCAAAATTAACATGGATGCCCTGACCGCTTTCCACTGAGATGGCAATAAGTGCATCCTTGCTAACTGCAACCTAGGCTTTCATCATATAAGAGGTCTTACAGCAGCATGCTGTACCAACTGCAATGCTCTTGTTACTGATGCAGGCAGATCATAATGCAGGACACTGCAGTAATCATTAGCAGACAGCACGAACTGTTAACTGTTACAGTGCTGAATGAAAATATTCAATGGGAATAAATGAGTGCAACCTACACAAAGCCTGCAACTTATAGATATTTGGTGAAGAAATTTCTTAAGTGATGGAATTATTCTTGATGTTCAGTTATCATTTAAACAAGTAAGACACTGCTGAAGACATTTTTAACAGAATGAGTATTAATCATAACCGTATTAGGAACTGCTAATTCTTTGAAAATACAGCAAGCGACAGAACTGTTTTGAATTCCTATCTCTCAATAGCTAGTTTGCCTTTTCTTGCAAAGTTAATAGAATATACAGTACATTAGTACTTAAAATAATACTTAAAATGTACTGCATGAATTACAATTTGGATTTCATATACAGGGTGGCCCAAAAAAGTGAGAACATCTTGTAGCATATAAGTTATTTAAACATTCAAAGACAGATGTAAACGATTGACAAATTTACAAAAATAAAAATGGTGACCGGAAATTGTCGAAATAAAGACGTTATATAGCTAAAAAAAGGTAAATAAGTAAACTATTTAAGCTTTTAATTTACGAGATGTTCTCACTTTTTTTGGGCCACCCTGTAAGTTGTAGCATTAAAACTTTGTTGGGTATCTAATTGACTATTGGATGATTGCTTTAGAACATAGGATGGTTTTGGTTCTAGCTTTCCTATACATTTCAGCCACTTTGGACATAAGATATTGATTGAGGCTACTCAATTCTAGCCTATCAAACTGACTGTTCTAAATTGGTTTTGGTCTTACAATCTGTACTCTGTCAGAGAGAAAATGTGGTACTAGTTTCTCTCATTGGATGCCATATACAAAAGGTGCCCTCAAGCTCAATCTTATCCACTATTTTTTTTTCGTTTGTATCTTCGCCTTTTGTAAGAGGTCATCGTAAACATAGGTGTACTTTTTCGTGTGAATGCAGATGGCCATTCTCCCCTGTAGAGAAGATTTTTCTACTACTTTGAGGGAGGTAGTTACTAAACTATAGTAAAATCTTGAATTTTACCGCAGCTTAGTTTACCCCAGGTTAATGGCACCTGCGATAAAGGAATAATATAGCTTGCGGTCGTCATCATCGCATTCCGCATTATTCCAAGGAAAAAATAATGCCAACTCTAAGCCAGCATTACTTTTCCCAGCTGGGAGCATCAGAACTCTAACACGTAGTTCGAAGTTCCCGACCCAGTCTTAAAAGGGGCCGTGCTGCAAAAACAGCACCTGTGGTCTGGGGGTCCTGACCCTCAGTACCACCCTGGATTGATGGCATTCCCCCTCCACACACAAGACCCCAACCCCCTCCCCAAGGGCCCAAAGTCCCATGCCCCCCAGACTCTGTTCCAACACTCTCCCTCCAGGCCTTCCTGGCTAACTTAATACTGCCTGGTGGTCTAGTGAGCCCAGATAGAAGAGAAACCCACTCGCTCCCATCTGGGCCAGCACCAGGTTCAAAGTGGCACTTGTGATCTCCCTGTAGTAGTCTTGCAGTACTATCGCTGGGGTTGACCTCTAGCAGTAGTACCATGAAGATCATGGGAACCATTTTGAACCTGAGGTTGCTCCCATACAGGCCCACTAGACTACCAGGTAGCATTAAAAGTAGACCCAGGGAGGTCTGGTTACTTGGGAAGGGGTTTGCACCGACTCCATGGTGGGGGTGGGGCAGGGCCTGTGCAAGGATATTAGGCATCCAAGGCAAAACGTCAGCTTTTGATGCCTCGCAATTAGCTTTTAGACCCCTAGTCACCCCCTCCCAAAGATTCTGATTATTAAACTCAGTTGTAATCATCTCAACACCATTCTTTGAATAATCCTATAAAAATGCATATTTAGACATTACACTTTTAAATTAAACTTTTTTTTGTAAATATATACATAAAGAGGGAGATTTCAACAAGCCTCTTACAAGGGCAAATGGACTATTGGCATAATGCCCTTTCCTCCTGCAGTTAAAAGTACCTACTAATGACGCTGAATCTGTGTGGATGCCAGGGCCCAGTGCTTTGCTTTGACTAGGACTGCCTTTTGCTGCCTCTCCAGAAGCTGCTGTCCTAGGTGACCGTCTAGTTTGCCTAGTAGTTCAGTGATATAACTTGTGGAAATTACCTCAAGTCGCATTATTCATTTGAATACTAATGAAGTGTTTTGCATACATTTTCATACTCTGCATCTTATTCAATGCACATTAGTGTGGCACTTTGTGCGCTATGGTAAAATAATGTGCATTAAAAGGCCAAATAATTGTGTTATTGCTTTAACAGTTTAGTATCTACTGCCCCTGAATATTACACCAGCTATTTTTTATTTTTGCCTTTCTGCCCATGATCTTTGTGCTGCATTTCAGTTCCAACAGCAATAATAGGTATTCATTGCAGTTAATAAAGATATATTTAAGCACTCAAACCCCGACTCTAAGTGGGCTAGTTTCTTGGATGGCCTAATGTACCTTAGTGTGTTCTTCTAGCACAAGCCCTGTGTTATTCAATGAAACCTAGTTACTAATAATGCACATTAGATGGCGAATTAACACAAGCTAACATTAGCGCACCTTAGTAACTAGTCCCCTAAGCCTTGTACTTCATCTAACAATGGTTTCAAATCTAACCATTGTTTCTGAAATTTAGAAAGCTCAACCAGAATATATGTTTTTAGTGCCGTCAAGTCAGGGCTGACTCCTGGCAACCCAGCTGCCTCTGGGTTTTCTTCCAAGGCAATGGAGGATAAAGTGACTTGCCCAACGTCACAAGGAGTGCCAGTGGGAATCAAACCCTTGCTCTTCTGGGTACTAGGCAGTTGCTCTAAACATTAGCCTACCTTCCACTTAGTAGGCACTTTTTCAAATAACTTCTCCTGCTGCTTAAGTCTTATATTAGTAACACAATAAAAGTAAGCAAAAAATGATCTGTCCAAGGAAAATGGTCAAAAATAATGGCAGGAGGACTTTATGTATCTATCCAGGTCTCCAACAAAAATAATAGATCTAAAACTAAGAACTATTTGCCACAAATCAAAGGAGTTTACTCCATCTAAGAAAAGACATTAACATCTCACGAGGAGGATTTAAGATTGGTAGGCAAATTAAGATCTCCTAAAATCCCTCCCTACTTGACACCCACCCAACCCTGGGATAATCATAGCTTTATAGGTGCTTAAACCTCTTAAAGGAAAGACGCCACCATATTCACTCTCAGGTGCAGCTGTTTATCCTCATCGGGCATAGATTAAGGACCTGAGATTAAATTAAGCTTCAGGTGAACAAGGTACATTAAACATATTAGGTATAGGTTTTATTAGTATAAGTATCCCCAGCAACCCTTAGTAAGTAAAAAACTTAAATATCTAAACACAACCTTAAAACTAAGATGCAGACAACAGTCCAGCAGTGAGATGGGGGTTTTCCAGTCTTTTGTGTTGAGTGTCACATGTATGATTTTCTCCCAGTTGGCGAGGGGTCTTAAGTGTGCACAAGGTGCAAGGAGCTCTTTGCTCTCAGGGAACGAGTCTGATCTCTGGAGGCTAGAGTAGCAGACTTGGAGGACATAAGACAGAGAGGTACATAGACAAGACCTACAGGGATATAGTCCTGAAGTCCCACCTCCAGTCTGGCAGCATCCCTGTTGCCATGGAGGAGCGAGGTCACCCTGGTGTGGCAGGAAGTGATCCTGTAGCTAGGACCTGTACTCCAAGTGATGTAAAACTCCCACACCGAGGAGGTTTCTCCAGGGCCATGTGCCCACGAGAGAAGGGTTAGGACAGCCGTTATAGATGGTGATTCGATCATTAGGCATGTAGATAGCTGGGTGGCTGATGGACGCAAGGATCGCCTGGTAACATGCCTGCGTGGTGTGAAGGTAGCAGGTCTCACGTGCCACCTAAACAAGGTCTTAAATAGTGCTGGGGAGGAGTCTGCTGTCTTGGTACATGTTGGTACCAAGGACATAGGAAAGTGTGATACAGGGAGGTTCTAGAGCAGGGGTTCTCAACCCTGTCCTCGGGACCCACCTAGCCAGTCGGGTTTTCAGGATAACCACAATGAATATGTATGAGAGAGATCTACATACACTGCCTCCATTATATGCAAATCTCTCCCATGCATATTCATTGTGGTTATCCTGAAAACCCAACTGGCTAGGTGGGTCCCGAGGACAGGGTTGAGAACTCCTGTTCTAGAGGCTAAATTTAGGCTTTTAGGTAGGAAGTTGAAATCCAGAACTTCCAGGGTAGCATTCTCCGAAATGCTTCCCGTTCCACAAGCAGGACCCAAAAGACCTGCAGAGCGCCGTAATCTCAATGCATGGATGAGATGATGGTGCAAGGATAAGGGTTTTGGATTTGTTAGCAACTGGGGAACATTCTGGGGAAAGGAGGGGCTCTTCCGAAGAGATGGGTTTCACCTTAACCAGGATGGAACCAGGCTGCTGACATTAACCTTTAAAAAGGAGACAGAGCAGCTTCTAAACTAGATAATAGGGGGGAGCCGACAGTTGCCCAAGAGCGCATGGTTTGGAACAATGTATCCTTGAAGGATACTAACAAAAGACTGAAGTTAGGGCATATCAGCAGAGATGTTCCAATAAAGACAAAAGTAGCCCTAATGCCCTCGAATACAGAGCAGAGAGAGCGCAAAGATTCCAAATTACCCCTGCCTACCGATAGCCAGATTAATATGAATAAAATACAGCCTTTAAAATCCTTGTATGCAAATGCTAGAAGTCTAAAAAATAAGATGGGAGAGTTAGAATATATATATATGATTGGAATCTCAGAGACATGGTTGAAGGAGGACAACCAGTAGGACACTGATACCTGGGTACAGACTATATCGTAATGACAGACCAGATCAAATTGGTGTAGGGGTTGCGTTCTATTTTAGAGAGGGCATTGAGTCACAAAGGATTAAAGTTTCGCAGGAAGCAAAGTTCACTGTAGAATCTCTATGGATTGAAATTTCATGTAAAAAGGAGAAGGGGAAGGTGATGACAGTGTGAGTGTGTGTGTGTGTGGGGGGGGGGGTACCATCGGCCAGAATGAACAAATGGATGATGAAATGCTCAAAGAAATCAAGGAAGCTAAGAAAAGTTACAGCACAGTAATAATAATGGGTGATTTCAATTATCCCGCTATCGACTGGGTCAGTATCACGGCAGGGCATGCTAGGGAGATAAAGTTCCTAGATGAAATAAATGACTGCTTCTTGGAGCAGCTGGTTCATGAACTGACCAGAGGGGAAGCCATTTTGGACCTAGTCCTTAGTGGAACACAAGATCTGGAGCAAGGAATAAGGGTGTTGGGGCCACTTGGCAATAGTGATCATAGCATGATCGCATTTGATTTAATAAATGAAAGAGGGATGGTAAGGAAATCCACAGTACTACCCTTTTAACTTACAAAGGGAGACTATGATAAAATAAGGAAAATAGTTAAGAAAAAAACTAAAAGGAGCAGTTGCAAAGGTTAAAGCTTTACATCAAGCTGGGGTGTTTAAAAATATTTTCTTCGAAGCCCAGACCAGCTGTATTCCACGCTTTAAGAAAAGTGGAAGAAAGTCCAAAAACCTGCCAGCATGGTTTAAAGGTGAGGTCAGAGAGGCTGTTGCCAAAAAAGCATCTTTCAGGAAATGGAAAAAGGAGTCAAATGACAAAAACTGGAAACACAAACACTGGCAAGTTAGATGCAAGCAATTGATACGGCAGGCAAAGAGAGAATTTCAGAAGCTTGTTGTGGAAGCAAAAAAACATATAATAAAGACTTTTTCAAGTACATTCATAGCAAAAAACCCGTGACAGTCAGTTGGAGCATTAGATGATAGAGGGGTAAAAGGAGCACTAAGTGCAGACAAGGCCATAGAGGAGAGACTGAATGAGTTCTTTGCTTCAATCTTTACTGAGGAAGATGTTGGGATGTTACCTATTACTGAAATGGTATTTAAAGGTAATGCTGCGGAAAAATTGAAAGAAATACTGATACATCGAGAAAATGTATTACAACTATTTGATGAACTGAAGAGTAGCAAATCACCTGGACCAGATGGTATACATCCAAGGGTGTTGAAAGAACTGAAATATGAGATTGCAGACCTACTATTAGCAATCTGTGAACTGACATTAAAATTATCTGTAATACCTGAAGATGAGAGGATGGCCAATGTAATGCCGATTTTTAAAAAGGGTTCCAGGGGTGATACGGGAAACTACAGACTGGTAAGCTTGACATCAGTACCAGGAAAATGGTAGAAACCATCATAAAGAATAAAATTACTGAACATGCAGATAGTCATTGCTTAATGGGAGACAGCCAACATGGTTTAGTCAAGGAAGGTCTTGTCTTACTAATCTGTTAATGTTTTTTTGAAGGTGTGAATAAACAGGTAGACGAAGGCGAGTTGATTGATATAGTTTATCTGGACTTTCAGAAAGCCTTTGACATGGTCCCTCGTGAGAGACTTTTGGCAAAATTAAAGAGTCATGGGACAGGAGGCAGTGTATTATTGTGGATCAGGAACTGGTTAAAAGACAGAAAGCAGAGGTTAGGGCTAAATGGCCAATTTTCCAAATGGAGAAAGGTGAATAGTGGAATACCCCAAGGATCTGGGTCTGCTGCTATTTTACATAGTCATAAATGACCTGAAAATGGGAACAACGAGTGAGGTTATCAAATTTGCAGAAGACACAAAACTATTCAAAGTTGTTAAAACCCATGAGGATTGTGGAAAATTACAAGAGGATCTTAATAACCTGGAAGACTGGGCATCTAAATGGCAGATGAAATTTAATGTGGACATGGGCAAAGTTATGCACCTAGGAAAGAAAAAACCCAAACTATGGTTACATGATGCAAGGTTCCACCATCCAGGAAAAAGATTTAGGCATCATCGTGGATAACATGTTAAAACTCTCCGCCCAGTGTGTGGCAGCAGCCAAGAGAGCAAATAGAACACTATGTATCATAAGGAAAGGAATGGAGAATAATACAAAGGATATTATAATGCCTCTGTATCGCTCCATGATGTGACTGCATCTTGAATATTGTGTGCAATTCTGGTTGCTGTATCTTAAAAAGGATATAGCGTTATTAGAAAAGGTAAAGAGAAGAGACACCAAAATGGTAAAGGGGTTGGAAGGATATCCCTATGAAGAGAGGCTAAAAAGGCTCTCAACCTGGAAAAGAGATGGCTGAGGGGAGATATGATAGAGGTCTATAAATTAATGAATAGAGTCGAACAGGTAAACGTAGATCGACTGTTTACACCATCAAAATATAGAAAGACTAGGGGGCATGCAATGAAGCTACAGGGTAACCTATTTAAGGCTAATAAGAGAAAGTATTTATTTTCACTCAACGTGTAATCAAACTCTGGAATTTGTTACCAGAGGATGTAGTAAAAACTGTTAGGGGCTTGTTTACAAAGCCGCGGTAGTGGTTCGCGATCGCGATCGCAGCCGCGGCCCCATTGAAATCAATGGGGCCGCGGCTCCGATTACGATCGCAAACCGCTACCGCGGCTTTGTAAACAAGCCCCTTAGTGTAGCCAGGTTTAAAAAGGTTTGGACAAGTTCCTGGAGGAAAGATCCATAAACCATTGTTAAAGGGGACCCGGAATATCCACTGCTTGACCCAATACAAGCATTGTGGAACCTGTGTCTTTTGGGAAGGCTGCTAGGTACTTGAGACCTAGATTGGCCACAGTTTGAAACAGGATACTGGGCTTGATGGATCTTGGTCTGACTCAGTAAGACATATCTTATGTTCAAAGACTGAGATATCACTTGGAAGCGTAATCAGAAATTCAAGAAAAACTGATATATCAGCCATGGACAATAAAGAAGACGCAAATCAGAACCTCTAAATTGTAAGGCTAAAACCTCACAACCAAATAAATTAGACCCTAGAAGCCAATGAGCACTTAAACATAATTGCCACCCTTCCATTATTACATGCAGTGCAGTTTAGAGAAAAGAGTATATCTAAATGCTTGAACTAGATCCATTTTACACATGTTCAAATGGTTTTCAGGACTGCTGAATGGTCTAAGTACCATCCTGCAGAAAGAAGAATGACTGGACCATGTGCTTAGCACATAACAGTATAAAATGATTTTGAAGCTCTGAAATACTTTATAGCTCCAGCTATCTGTGAATTTAACGACTTTTTACTTCCCTGTATCACTCAGAGACTTATGAGCCTACATATTAGAAACATAGAAACATGATGACAGAAAAAGACCACAAGGCCCATCTAGTCTGTCCTTCCATAACAACTACAACAGTCCACTTTTTACCTTTAGAGATCCTCTGTGTTGGTCCCATGCTTTTTTGAATTCAGTTACTGTCCTCATCTCTACCACCTCCACTGGGAGACTATTCCACGGATCCACTACTCTTTCCGTAAAGAAATATTTCCGCATATCACTCCTGAATCTATCTCCCTTCACCCTCATCCCATGTCCCCTCGCAGCAGAACTTGCTTTCAATTGAAAGAGGCTCTCTCCCTGAACATTTATGCCACGGAGGTATTTAAACATCTCAATCATATCACCTCTATCCCGCCTTTCCTCTAAGGTGTACATATTAAGATCCTTAAGCCTGTCCTCATATGCTTTATAATGAAGATTAATCATTTTAGTAGCAACCCTCTGCACCGACTCCATCCTGTTCACATCCTTTTGAAGGTGCGGTCTCCAGAATTGCACACCATACTCCAAATGAGGTCACACCAAAGACTTATACAGAGGCATTATCACCTCCTTTTTTCTGCTAGCCATTCCTCTCCGTATGCACCCAAGCATCCTTCTAGCTTTTGCTGTCGCCTTTTCTACCTGTTTAGCTACTTTAAGATCATCAGACACAACCACGCCTAGGTCCCGCTCTTCTTTAGTGGACAAAAAGTACTTCACCTCCTATACTGTATTGCTCCCTTGGATTGCTGCAGCCCAAATGCATGACCTTATATTTTTTTAACATTAAATCCCAGCTGCCAAATTCTAGACCATTCTTCAAGCTTAGCTAGATCCCTCCTCATGTTATCTACCCCTTCCTGGGTGTCTACTCTATTGCAGATTTTGGTATCATCTGCAAAGAGGCAAACCTTACCCGACAGCCCTTCCGCTATATCACTAACAAAGATGTTAAAAAGAATCGGACCAAGGACAGATCCCTGGAGCACACCACTGGTAACATCCTTCTCCTCAGAGTGAGCTCCATTTACTTGTACTCTTTGTCGCCTATTAAAGGTTTGCTCCCATTTTACAAGAAAAAATGCTTTGTATAGTAGGAACCTTTAGCTACAAACAAGGCAGTTGTCTAACTGGACTTCCACAATCATCACAATTTTAACAGAAACCTCCTGCCATAAAAGAGACACTAAAAACTAAGTTAGAGTACAATTTTAGAAACACAGAGGAATAAGCTAGGTCCCAATCCAATATGACTATTTTCAGACGTACTCCTCAATATTCAAGGGCACAGAACCAGATACACTAAAGAATTGCCCCCATTTTGGGAAAAAGTTTAGTCCATTTAGCTCTTATTCATTTTTTTCACCACAGCTCAGATTCGAATCACAAAATCCTACCTAAAATTTTAAAAAAGGACCTATTGAGATCCTAATGACCACATTCAAGCCACAAACTGTCTGGCTTTTAATTCTATTACTACTTATCATTTGTATAGTGCTATAAGTCATACTGTACATATACATATAGGAGATAAATCCTGCTCCATAGACCTCACAGTCTCACCATGATAGACAAAGCACAACTAGTGACTAGGGTAGATCTAGTCAAGTGAATGATAAAAATACCTATAGGTGGGTGAGCAGTAGAACAAGACGATCAAGATCCAAAAGCCCTATCGATCCTAGATAGGGGAATTGCTGCCTATTGCTTAATTCAGGAGCTCGTACAACCCCTCCATCAGCCAGGGCACAGGCTCCCGTGAGAGCGAAGCGCAGTAACAGCCCTCCGGACTAGGCCCGCTACCTGCAAGCCGCTGCGCTTGTTCCAAGTAAAGATGCTTCCTGGGTATCCGCTCAGCGCCAGCAGCAGCTCATGGATCATCTCCACGGCGACCCGCCCTTTTCCAGAACCCTGCTGCAGCCACCTAACTCCAGGGGACAGCGCTCTCTCCCGCCGCCGTCGCGTCGCTAATGACGTACCCCGGCGACCGCGCAAAGCTTGCCGGGAACGCGAGGAACAGAAGAAGAACTGGAATCTATATACCAGCAGCGTGGACAGTAAATTGGATTGTAAGCGAGGAGAGGTTTAGTAACTGGCATGTTTACTGTAAGAACTTGTGTTTCGTTTCCTATCTTGTTGCTGGCAGCTAGGGTGATGATAGGGAAGTTTGCGGGGTTAGGTTTGGATTTACGGATAGATAACGCGGGTAATTACATTGGGCGCCAGATTTTGAAGGCGTCAAATAGCTGCGCTAAAGAGGAGCCTGATGTCAGTTGCTTTAGGACGGTGGTTCTCAGTCAAAGTGTCAGCAAGGAGTAGTTTGAAAAGGGGACAAGCAGGGAAGGGGAAGGAGAGGGTGAGCCTGGGGAGGTATTGAGCCGATGTGTTTGACAGTGTGTATGAGAGAGAACTGGCCTGTTGGATTATTGGAAGGCCTTCTACCTCCCAGCAGTGCTCCCATGTGTAATGAGTAATGTGTCTCAGGTTTGTCAGGAGAGAAAAAAAAAAAGGTTGAAACTCATTGCTTTAGGACCATGCTGTGTGACTTCTGGGGGAGAAACGTCTTCTTCCAACTGTGAACATATAGGGGATAATTTTATAAAGTTATTAAAGGGTGTATGTAGCCACATACAAGTGTTAGTGGCTTTTTATAAAATTCCGCCACTATAAAAGTGCATGTGTTGACATGCATTTTGCTATGGGTGCATTCTGAGCAGAGTTCATAAGTACACATGTTGATTATAAGGTTATAAAATACCTTAATTTACATGTGTACTTTCATAGTTTATGCAAGGTGTAAATACCCATGCCTGCTTTTCAGACATGATTCCTGCCATTACGCTAGTATTTTATCAAGAAAGGCACCTATGTGTCTTTATAAAATAGGCTCCTGCTTACCCTCTTATCCTAGATGCCCTGTTTATAAAGGTAGCAAAACATGCCTGTTTTATAAAGACACATAGGTGACTACTTGACATATAGGTTGCCTACTTATCAAATACTAGTGTGAGTGCTAGAGAGCACATTTTAAATTCAGGTGTGGACATTTGTGATTGTTAAGTGCTGTTGAGTCATTACAACCCTGTAGATAGTTGTCTTAAGCCAAGTTTGATTTTCAGTCATTTGACTAATTGTTGATAGAATGGCATCCATAGCTGCTGTAATTGTATCATTCCATCGCTTTGCCAGTCTTTCTCTCTTGCGTCAACCTTCAAGATTACCAATCATGATGTCTTTAATGATTTTTCTCTTCACATTATGTGTCCAAAGTATGAAAGTCAGTCTTGTCATTTGAGCCTACAAGGAAAGCTTAGGTTTGATCTCTTCATGTACCAATTGATTTGTTTTTGAGCAGTCCATGGTATACACAGTATTCTTTGCCAGCACCATAACTTGAAGGCATCAATATTCTTCCTGTCTTGTTTCTTCACTGTCTTGATAAGCAGATGTTTCAGATCACCTTCACTTTCAGTCAGTGTTAGTTGCACCCACAGCAGGTTCGCCACACTAGAGCAAGGTACCTGCAGGGGGACGGATGTATATGCCTCCCTGTAGTTATCCTGAAACCCCACGCCATTAACACGTGGCCTACATACGTGTTATTGGCACAGGTTTTAGTGAACATACCCCTAAGTCTGCAAATACATGCAACTCCGAGTAGATCTCAGGTGTACAGTATATTTATTAGTGTAAATAATTTGTAGAAAGTTACCCCCGTTATATCCAAGTTATAGTTCCTGTTTATTGTAAATACAATGCAGCCCGACTGCATTGTATATGGTTCTGTTAAATGTACACCGCACTGATATGAATAGCGCGGTATAGAAGAGACATTAAATAAATAAATATCTTATATTTAACATGCGTACTTGTGAACTCCACTCAGATCACACTCCTGGTATTCTGACCAGTAAGGTATATGCCTTTATGCCAGATTGTGTACTTTTACACCAGTTAGTATTTCATAAGAAGCCATTAAGGCACATAAGTTGCCACATATGCATTTTAATGACTTTAAAATTCCCTTCATGGAGTCAGGGTGGGGGGCAGGACAGGACAAGATAAGAGCAGTCTAAATAATTTTTCCCATTTTGTGTCTATGGGAAAAATTCCTAGTAAATGGAGCCCATAGTTTGTATATCCCATAATGCACATAGAGTATAGGAAGACCAGCTTAGATCATAAGAAACATTTATGTCTTGGTTTCATTTTATCATAGTCTCCCATAGTTAAAGTTAAATTCCACTGCAGTAGTTTTCCTTAATGTCCTTCCTCCAGTGATGTCAAATTTGATTGTTATGGTCACTATTGCCAAGAGATCCCACCACCACCCTATGTACCAAGTACTGTGTTCCAGTAAGGACTAGATATAAATGGGTTCCCCTTCGAAGCATGGCCTAATGAGACATTTCATTCAGCAAGACAATATTCCATAAAAAATACAAGACCTCCAAGATTGCATAAAATATGAGGAGAAAAGGATCTTGGAAAACCACCAAACACCTGGAGAGAGCCTCATATTTTACCTATTTTTATGCAGCCTTGGAGCTTTGGTATTTTTTATGGAATATTGTCTTGCTGAATGGTTTGATTATCATTCTTCATTCCTTTAATTGGCATCGAGTAGTAGTATATTATTTCTGATGAGACATTTAGCAAATCCATACCAGTATATTGAAATTTTTGATTATTATTGTGTTGTCAGTTTTGTTTGTTTTTCATATTTTTTGTTAGCATTTCACTACCTGTGTCTTTATCCTGGCCCAGCAGATAGTAAAATACCCCCACTGCTATCACCATCGCTCATAGAATTTTTTTTTCTTTTTATTTTATATTTGCCAATACAGTAACAGAATAAGGAAGCAAGAGATTCATATAATACAAAGACACAACAAAAAATACCACAGAGACAGAGCAAAAAACAAAAACCCTTAATAACGATTATTTCTATCCATAAGGATTCCAGAGCATTTTTATCCTGCTTACCAAATAGTATCACCCCTCTACTAATTTGTTCTGTCATTCTGAAAATTTTATACCTTAGTATCTCAGTGTCCCATTGGTTATTCTTTTTCCAGTAAGTCCCTGAGATTCCTATTATGGCTTTTTCTTCATTTAGTACCACATATTCCAATTCTGCAGTCTTATTTTTCAGATTTTTGGCATGCATATACAGACAATTCAAAGTTTATGGGAGACTTTTTCAAAGCACCTAAATGGTACTATGTGGTATACTCAGTGGCACTAATGCAATTAGTGTGGCTGAAAATCTCCATTAAATGCCTCAATGATAGCTGGCTTACATCAGGGTGTTCTGGGGATAGAGCACCATGGAATGATACAGAGGCATTATAATATCCTTTGTTTTATTCTTCATTCCTTTCCTTATGATACCTAGCATTCTATTTTCTCTCTTGGCCGCCGCTGCACACTGGGTGGAGGGTTTCAATGTATTATTCATGATTACACCTAAATCTTTTCCTTGGATGGTGGATTCTAATGTGAAACCTTGCATCGTGTAACCATAGTTTGGGTTGTTCTTTCCTATGTGCATAACTTTGCACTTGTCCACATTAAATTTCATCTGCCATTTGGATGTCCAGTCTTCCAATTTATCAAGGTCATCTTGCAATCTTTCACAATCTTCTTGTGTTTTAATAACTTTGAATAATTTTGCGTCATCTGCAAATTTGATCACCTCACTTGTTGTTCCCATTTCCAGGTCATTGATGAATATGTTAAAATGCAGCAAGCCCAGCACAGATCCCTGGGGTACTCCACTATTCGCCTTTCTCCATTGAACAAATTGGCCATTTAGCCCTACTCTGTGCTGTCTATCTTTTAACCAGTTCTTGATCCACAATAGTACACTGCCTCCTATCCCATGACTTATTAATTTCACCCCAAATACACATGCAAGTTTATAAAATTACCTTTTATAAGGGTAAGTTATCCTCTGTGCAGATAACTCATAGCACTCTCAACTGCATTTGATAACACACCAGCTAACTCGGATAAGGACCGATTAGGTGAGAAAAACCCTTGTACTCTCTGAAGGAAGATATGCATATATTACACCATATACAGCTGTCAAACTTCATTACTAGCACACAACATTGCTCCTTGAAACACCTTCTTTCCCAGATAATCAAATAATCTGAGGTCTCCTCTTGTTGGTTTGTTAGAAAATTCTCTAGTTTTTCACCTTTTGTTGCTGTCTCAACCATAACAAAGGAGTGAGGCAGCTGTATTTTATTGAAACCTAAAGCTGGTTGAACTCTGTGCTTCAGATCTAACTTCTTAGAAACAGGCTGGATAGTTACTACTGTAGTTGTCCCTAGTTGCATCTTGATGTGGCTTGTTCTGATTGGTCCCCTGCACTTATTTAGATCCAGGAAATCCTATTCTACCTCACCCTTGGATAAGTCTCTCAGGAGAATTCTTGGATGTGTTAATTATCTTCTATTACTGTCTTTCTTACCTACAGACTCTTTGTCTTGACTCTGTCTGAGCTTGTCTGTTCTTTGGACTTAAGCAGGTTCAGGCTTGACTAGTCCCTGGAAGAGGACCTTTTCTCATTCCTATCTTGCTCCTGTGCTTCTTCAGCCTCCTATGATCTGGTAACTGCAGTCTATGCTTACTCTAAGGGAACACCTTATGCTCATGCTTTAAGTCTTTGTAGCCTCTAAGAGGCTTGTTTACAAAGCCGCGGTAGCGGCTTCCGCCTGATATCGGAGCCATGCCCCCATTGAATTCTGATATCGGGCAGAAGCCACTACCGTGGCTTTGTAAACAAGCCCCTAAGTGTCAGAGGGCTCAACCCAAAGGGAAAGTGTACTGTTATAGGTGAACATGCATGAGCTAGACCCAGGGTTCTTGAAGTTCCCTGCAGTGTTTTATTCGGTCGTGACATGATCCAGGGGCCACCATGGAGCCTGGAGATGTTCCTGCTGAGATTGTTTCTAATTTGGCAGCCAACCCTCTAATGATTACTTGGATGGCAGTAGCAATCTTAAGTTTTATCCTTAGTCAGACAACCATCTATCCAGGATATTAAGGTTCCCCAATCATTTCTCTGGAGATAAGAGTACTTTTCATATGTCTGCAAACAGCTGCAGACTTTATTTTTTTATGAAACTGAACTTATACCCCACTGACCAAATGCGTTTGTATGTCCCTTCTGCAGGGTGACCCTCAGGCCAAGGCTCTTGATTAACCTAAGAACATAAGATATGCCATACTGGTCAGACCAAGTTTCATCAAACCCAGTATCCTGTTTCCAACAGTGGCCAAATCCAGGTCACAAGTAATTGTTAGGTTCCCAGAAATGTACACAGATTCCACATTGCTTATCCAGGGGTAAGCAGTGGATTTTCCAGATCCTCTTTAGTACTGGTCTATGAACTTTTTCCTCCAGGAACTTGTCCAACCCTTTTTTTAAACCCAGCTACACTAACAGCTTTTATTATGTCCTCCAATAATGAATTCCAGAGTTTGATTATGTGTTGAGTGAAAAAATATTTTCTCTTATTAGTCTTAAATAGGCTACATTGTAGCTTCATTGCATGTCCCCTACTCTTTCTACTTTTTGAAGAAATAAAAAACAATCTATGTTTACCTATACCACACCATTCATTATTTTATAGACCTCAGTTGTCTTTTTTCCAGGTTGAAGAGCCCTAACCTTTTAAGCCTTTCCTTATAGGGGTATCCTTCCATCCCCTTTACCATTTTGGTGGCTCTTCTCTGTACCTTTTCTAATTTTGCTATATCCTTTTTAAGATACGGCGACAAGAATTGCATACAATATTCAAGGTGCGGTCGCACCATGGAACGATAGAGGCATTATAATATCCTTTGTTTTATTCTCCATTCCTTTCCTTTATGATTCCTTACATTCTATTTATTTTCTTGGCTGCCACTGCACACTGGACAAAGGGTTTCAATGTATTATCCACAATGACGCCTAAATCCTTTTCTTGGGTGGTGCTTCCTTATGCGGAACCTGGCATTGTGTAACCATAGTTTGAGTTGTTCTTCCCGAATAGGGTCATTGCAGAAACCAAATAAGTGTTTGGACTTGCACCGGGGATGTTTATGTGCCAAAAATGTCTATGAACATATTCCGGCATCCACGCACGTTTATCTGGCTAGCATGGGGATGTCTGTATGCGTCCCCGAGGGAAAGGAATGGGGTGGATAGGGATCACCAATATAGCCTTAGAGCTTCTATGAATTTTAACACTCATTAGCCATTAGATCAAGGTTTTGCCTCCTCTCAGAGGAAAAAGAGCCTCTTGTGGTGTACATTGTACAAATCTTGGGTAGGAGATACCCTCATAAGGAGGCTCATTCTGAGGTGCACTAGAGGGAGCTCTAGAAAACATAAGAGAGCCTTGAAAGTCAGTGAGTCTACAGGAATGCTGGAAATGGTAGTACCTTAAGCTCTGAATTGATTAGAAGTGAGCTCATTTGAGGAATAAGTAGGATGAAGCTGTAGTAAGAAAGCAGAGTCCAGATGAGGGGACTTAAGTACATGGGGCCAATTAAGCATCCTGTTGGTAAATGGAAGAAAAATCTTAGGATGTTGGTGAGGAGAGAGGCAAGGAGGCAAAGCCGTATTTTGTAGAATGGTCTATTTTATACTCTTTCAGGATGCTATGGTAGCTTTGCATGCAACTGAGCCTGCTCTCAGGCAAGGTTAGCAGGTGGGCTCTCCTTTCCCTGGAGGGTGTCTACCCTGCTTCTGCTTTTATTCTTCTACCTTATCCTATGCAGCAGCACATAGTACATTAGGGAAAAAAAACAAGTTAGGCCCTAAGTGTCCTAAGATCTTATCTTGGCTGTACTCTTAGCCCCAGGGTGAACTGGATCATCCTTTTGGGCTCCCAAGAGTGGGGTCATGGCTATAACAAAGTGCACAACTATCCTTGTAGAGGGAAACACTGTGCTCAAGGAATCTCACATTCAGAGGGTCCCTGAAAATTCCTTTGCAGCCATTGAATTATGCTTGTAAGTAGTACTTTGTGCAGGTTTGGTGGCGAGCCCTCTTATGATGAATCCAGCTGCTGCCAGATGGCCTGGAAGATAAAAGATTAGAAGGAGATTGCCTAGAGGGCTAGTGCCCTCTAAGACTTGATCAGAATCACTTCCAAGTCCATAATGGTGGTGGTGGTCACCAGATGATGGCATTGGTCAGGTGTTAGTCAGCAGATGATGCTTCCATATAGCAGCTGAGCAATTCCCCTTAAAGTCCAGTTAGTCTTCGGGCTTGGCCTGGTGAAATGGTGAAAGTCCTTGGGGATGCTCACCCATAGAAATTCCTGGAAGATGGGCCTAGAGATGACAGGAGTGCCTCTTGAAGGGCCATGTTTAGGGCCTGGAAACACCCTTTATGTCTCAGTCCAAGAAGGGAAGAAAGAAGAAAAACAAAGGGACACCCTCACAAAAAACACAACCAAAAGAAGGAGCGGGGTACCAACAAATTCTCTATTATGCCTGACTTGGCTATGTTTCACCGATAAATGCCTGCACCAGTGGCAATATATAAAAATACAATAAAACTCCTAAAATAATCACCAACATGGCCACATTCACAGTTTCACTCAAGAACTTGACAAGTATTCATGACCTGGATTGGCCACTGTTGGAAATGGGATACTGGGCTTGATGGACCTTTGGTCTGACCCAGTATGACATATCTTATATTCTTATGTCACTGGTTCAGGCCAGCCTGGGAAATAAGTTGTGAAGTATTTGAATTATGAGTCCAAAGGAGAGCAAAATTCTCACGCAGAGAAACACAGCACACAAAAGGAGCGGAGAGTAAATGGCAGCAAATCCAAACTTTATTTTAGTACTACCCTGATGCATTTTGGCATGAGCCTTCCTCAGGGGGTACAACCTCATAGAAGACAAAACACAAATTAAAACAATAATGATGATAAAATATATGGTAAAACATAGTAATTTATTTATTATTTATTTATTACAGTTTCTTATATACCGCGCTATTTAGAATCAGCGCGGTTTACATCATAACAAAACGACCATTACGACAAACTGTCAGGTTTTACATTGAACAGGAGTACAAACTTGGATAACTGGGTTAACTATATACAATGATATACAATGATCAAGATATAGTCAAATAATATTTACTGAATAAACACAAACAACTAAAATAAAGTAAATCAAGCATTGCTTATCATAAGAACAATTAAAACCCTCTAAAAACAATGAAAGACTGACTAACATACAGATGTGAATGATTATCATAAAGGTATAAAAGACACAGTATAAATATGATAATATTAAAATAGGTATTGTACATATAATAACCATACTGCACATACATAAGCCATACTGTGTCAAAATAAATAATTATCACAAACAATAAAAATCACAATCAATAAGAAGAAAAAGAAAGGATGGACGTTGACTAATACTAGCATGATTTGGAACTCCCTACCCGAAGCCATCAGATCTATTCAATCTACTAAAGATATGAAGAAACTATTATAAACGCACCTCTTCATAGAACACTTTGGGCCTAATGACATTATCTAAACGTACATACCACAACCACCCACCCACCCACCATTGACTCAGTTATAACTCCCATATTTAACTCCAAGTTATATAACCTTGTTATCTGTAAAACAAATCGTTTGAGATTCTGCTTTTGTTCAGTGTAAACCGCCTTGGATCAAAGGCGATATATAAAATACTGATGAATAAATAAATTAATATTGTGAATTCTATTACAAAAGACAATGTTAGAAATATCATTGAAGAGAGTACCATGCGCATAACCACTGCTCATTATATAGAAGAATGGAGAGAAAACTGAATCCCACCATGGGGAAAAACTGAATCCCACCATGGGGAAGGAAAATGGGATGAGGAGGACATATACTCAGGAGAAAACAACGAATAAGGCAAACTATATATGATGACATAAGGACATAAATGTTACAAAGTGCAATAACCATTTTTTTCACAAGTGGTGTGTAACCTATCATTAGATCAAAGCACATAGAAAAAAGCCAGCTTCTTTAATTTAATTATATGGGTAAGATTATAAAAGCAACTCAGTGGACACTTACTCTTATTTATTTATTTAATTTTCTTATATACCGCGCTATTTGTCGTCAGTGCGGTTTACATTGAAACAATACAACAATTGGTCAGATATAACAGACCTATTACAAGTAACAGGAAAATTAACATGGAAGTAAACAGGGAAATCATTTATAATTCTAGAAAATACATGTTGGAGATATATAATTTTATATAGATTTTATGTCAATAATATAAAAAAATATATATTTATATGTAAAAATATATATAAATATTTATAAATATATAAATATTGACATAATTTTATATATTATATATATGAGTGCTTATGCACATAGGAAAATATCGGTGCCAAAAAAGTCTGTAAAGTATAAAAAGATCCACTAAGAATCAAATCAATCACAAGGGCACATAACTGTAAGGGGTGATCAGAGCTCTTTTAAAAAAAAAAAAAAAAAAAAGAGAAACTTGACTCAATGTCGGTGATCCCTCAGAGCATGTCGGCACTGCATTGAAAGACAGAGCATGTAATGTGAAATGTTTTTGAAGATGCTGATGTTCACACCAAAAGCTAAGGTCAAAGGGCAAAAACACCAACAGAAGGAGTGGCTCAGTGGTTGGGACAGATTACCTCAGGCCGGAGGGCTGAGGGTTCAATTCCCGCATGGGGACAAGCAACCTCAGGCCGGAGGGACTGGGGTCTCTAGTCCCATGGCCACTCCTTGTGGCCTTGGGCAAGCAACTTAAACCTCCATTGCCTCAGGTACACTTAGATTGTGAGCCCTTCGGGGACAAGGGAATAAAATGTACCTGTTGTTAGTATACATGTAAACCGCACTGATTCTAAAGAGCGCGGTACATAAAAGATAGAAATAAAAATAAATAAAAAGATCAAGGGCAGATACTTTTACATCTAAATCTTTCTGTGTGGAAGGCATATAATCAAGATATGAGCTCCATATTGTAAGAATGATAGTATGTGTGTATACTGTAATTATAGAAGATCTATTACCCAACCACCTGACTTGCACAAACATGTCAGCACTGTTGGCTTAATATCACCAAATAAAGCTGTAAGAGAGAATTTTTTAATTAAATCCATAATAAAATTTTTTTAAAAGGCATCATATTGCTGAATTAAATCATACCTATCAACATGACCCTTTCAAGGCAAAAATATATATATAAAGAAACGCTACCAATTGAAGCAATAACATCAGGGAGCACAGGCTGAGGACACAGTTTTTAAAATATAGCGAGCTAAAATGAAATTGTCAATAAATGCTCGATATCCTAGCTTACGGTCACATTTGTCAAATTGTTGTATTTAATCCGGTAACAATAATATATACGTGGGACTAGTCATTAGGAGAGTGGGAAGCCACAATAGACATACTACGAAACTGATCACGTGCAAAGCCAAAATATAAAACACTGGTCATGTACAAGGATGAAGCCCGAAGGGTCTGTCAGAGGAGCCTAGACATATCTAATTATCAATATTATGCTACGATCTAACATCATGATAAAAAGAAGAAGAATCTAATCAACATGTTGTACATTAGTGCTCCCTACCCATAGGGGAGAAAAGCCTCATATTACTCAATTAAATCATACTTGTCACTTGACCCTTTAAAGGGAAAATTATGTATAAGGGAGCGCTATCAGCTGAAGCAATAACATCAGGGAGCACGGGGTGAGGACACAGTTCTTAAAATAATCAACCAGCAGAAATGAAACTGTCAGTATATACTCAATATCTTAGCTTGCAGTCACAAGTTAAGTTGTTATATCCAATCGGACAGCAGTAATATATACATGAGACTAGTCACTAGGGGAGTGGGAAGACACGAGTGGCATACTGTGAAAACAATCATATACAGCGCCCAAATGTAAAGGACTGGTCATGTAAAAGGGTGAAACCTGGAGGATCTATCGAAGGAGCCTATACTTATCTAATCATCAATATTATGCTGTGATCTGATATCATGTTAGAAGGAAGAGGAATCTAATCGACATGCTGTACATTAGTGCTACCTACCTGTAGTGGAGAAATGATCATGTTAATTTTTAGCACTTGTAAGGCAATGTACAAAATAAAGAAGCCAAAGAGACTAGAGTAAGTTTAAAATGATACCTAAAACCAAAGAAAGGTTAATGAGTACGCAAAACAATTATTGGATAACTGCAAACGGCATGTCATAAAAGACTGATCATGTGCGATGGTAAAATATGTGCAGAGCTAAATCCCGAAGGCTCAATGGAACAGCCTAAGCTCATCTAGTTGACAATAATGTGCTGTGATCACATGCCATATTAAAAAAACAGGAAATTTATTGGCATACTGTACATTAAAATCTTTCTATGGTGCTGCTGATCCATAAGGGAGAAGCAAATATGTATGTCATAAAACATAAATAAGATACTTATAGTGCAAAATACTAAATAAAAGAATAAATATGAAAGGACCATAATACTAAAAAATAATATAAGAATAAATAAACAAATAAAGAACTAAAAGCATCAATAGGGACAAAAACAAGTGTAGTAGCCATATGGGGGAGTTAAAATGATAATGTGATAATTGGAGAGTCAACTAGTCATAGAAACATAGAAATATGACGACAGAAAAAGACCACATGGCCTATCTAGTCCGTCCTTCCATAACAACTCTGGCAACATGTTGCCAGATTACTTGGATCCCCAGTCATCACATTATCATTTTAACTCCCCCATATGGCTACTACACGCGTTTTTGTCGCTATTGATGCTTTTAGTTATTTATTCATTTATGGCGGTTTTTGCTAATAGAAGGAAAATGGCACTTGAAACAGGGCGATAGTCCCAAAACGTGCATGTCATGCCTGCTTTATAATAAAGCGTTGATACATTTACTTAATTCAGTATTGGAAGATATGATGACATGCAGATACGTGTTTTTTGTTGAGTTATAAAGAAAATGATTAAAAAGGAAAAAGCCGCCTAGTGTGGTTGGATGGAAATTCCTGCCTCCTCCGGTTTATTCCGATAAAAAAAAGTTTTGAATTGAAAGGGTGTTAACGGGTGGTTTGGTGATTTTCTTGTAAGATTGTATTGTCTTTCATGTGGACGGCATGCGCTACTGGAATAGATGGAAGACGGTTTCCATTGTTCAAAAGCACAGCCTTCAGACTCAGTTTCAAAGAGTCTATAAATAGTCTCCAGTCTTGTGGGTCATGAGTGATTTTTAAGGCATTCATGAGGCTTTCAATATCGGAACAGAATACCAGATTACTTTCCTTTCTGAAGAAAGGCTCCAACTGCTGGTGGCGCTTTCGATATGCAGTAATGTTGACATTGTCTTCTAGAAGATTCCATTATTGGAGTCTTGATCCTAGCAATTCTGCCTTGTTCTTGGATAAGTCCAAATCACGAACCAGGTCATTTAGTTCTTCCTGTGTTATTCTGTGTGGAGTTGATATGCATCCCAGTGAAAATCTGGGTCACTGCATGCTGACGGACCAGGAGAAGAACAGGTCGGTTCATCCTTGTCCTCATCAAATGAATCAAGAGAATATTCTGATGGAGATTCTGGAATAGGAAGTCCCTCACCATGTGGAACTGGTCTCAATGCAGACGGAATGTTTGGGTAGACTATACTCGACTTCTTTTGCTTCATTATTCTGCTGGAAAGAGGAGGAACCAAGCAGAAGTAACAGTCATTTATGTGGTTGCTTGGCTCTCTCCACACCATGGGGACTGCAAACGGCATTGATGGTCTTTTGCAATTCAACCACTGTGAAAGCTGTGTTGTTCATGTAGCGCAGCATATATGTGGGGCCCAAGGCTTGTCTTGGTCACCAATCTTGCATCCGAAGTAAAGATGATATGCCTTCTTCAGTTGAGAAGTGATACTTTTCTTCTGGTTGGCAAATGTCACTTCCCCACAAATGTAGCAGAAATTGTCAACGGTATTAACGCACTTTCGCGGCATTACTGTTCTGTATTGTACCTAAATGGCTAAAATTATATGATTAATAAAAGTTACATGTAACAGTAGCTTAAACTATCTTGCACACAGTCTGAAATATTTTAAATGCTCAACCTTTCCGACTGCGTATAGTACACTGCTGACGTCAGATGACTTCAGCAGCCGTCTGGCAGTAGTATTGCATTGCATCAGAAAATGATGCAATCAACTCTGGATGATGTGTGCATGATGGTATTATGTAATGTGATGCAATATTACATCATTCAAGGCTTATTTAGGATGTTGTTGATGTCCTACTGGATACATTTACACGGTAAAACGTCAAAAATGAACTACATGCAATATCTTTAAAACGAGAGCCAATAAAAATTTTTTAATGTTATATTCGTGTTCAGCTCACCAAGATACTACAGATTAGGTCCTTTTAAAGTCAGTAAAAATTTCAATGTTGACCAGTGAAATTAACGTTATCGTTTCTCTTAAGGGTAGGTAGCACTAATGTGCTCTTCCTTCTAACATGATGTCAGATCACAGCATAATATTGGTAATTAGATAAGTCTAGGCTCCTTCGATACATCCTCTGGATTTCACCCTTGTACATGATCAGTCCTTTACATTTGGGCTCTTATTGACATAAGAGTAAGTGCCTACTGAGTTGCTTTTATAATCTTACCCATATAATTAAATTAAAGAAGCTGGCTTTGTCCTATGTGCTTTGTTTTAATGATAGGTTACACACCACTTATGAAAAGAATGGTTATTGCACTTTGTAACATTTGTGCCCTTATGTCATCATATATAGTTTTTTAATAAAAATGATAAACCAGTACAAAAAAAAAAAGAAAACTAAAATGCACTGAAACGTTTTCACCAAAGCTCACAAGTGGAGAAAAAAGACCTCGGTGAATACCGTCCCAAGCCATCGCAATGACTCTGTCAAAGTAGCTATTTAACCCTGCAAAAAACTGTCACAGATATGCTACATAGACACACCATCCCAAGTCAGAAAAAAACTCCACTATTAACAGCACGAGACCAGTGGTTAAGATACTGCATGATTCATGCTGTAAATGGGCATCATCAGCATGTAAATATATAGCCACTATATAGAACAGAATATTTAGCTGAAACACAAGCTATCAACATTAACTGTGCTCCATGTAAATAAGAACATAAGATATGCCATACTGGGTCAGACCAAGGTCCATCAAGCACAGTATCCTGTTTCCATCAGTGGCCAATCTAGGTCACAAGTACCTAACAGTTTCCGCAAAAGACACAGGTTCCACAATGCTTATATTGGGGCAAGCAGTGGACCTTGGTCTGACCCAGTATGGCATATCTTATGTTCTTATATTCTGGGTCCATTTTAATAATGGTTTATGGAACTTTCCTCCAGGAACTTGTCCAAATCTTTTTTAAACCCGGCTACACCAACAGCTTTTACTACATCCTCCGGTAACAAATTCCTGTGTTTAATTACACGTTGAGTGAAAAAATGTTTTCTCCTATTAGTCTTAAATAGGTTAGTTACCCTGTAGTTTCATTGCATGTCCCCTAGTCTTTCTGTATTCTGATGATGTAAACAATCAATCTGCGTTTACCCATTCCACTCCGTTCATTAATTTATAGACCTCTATCATATCTCTCTCTCAGCCATCTCTTTTCTAAGTTGAAGAGCCCTAATCTTTGTAGCCTCTCTTCATAGGGGTTTCCTTCCATCCCCTTTACCATTTTGGTGGATCTTTTCTATACCTTTTCTAATAACGCTATATCCTTTTTAAGATACGGCACCAGAATTGCACACAATATTCAAGGTGCGGTTGCACCATGGAGGCATTATAAAATACTTTGTTTTATTTTCCATTCCTTTCCTTATGATACCTAGCATTCTATACATAGCATTCTATGTTCTCTTGGCCGCCGCTGTTTGGGTTGTTCTTTCCTAGGTGCATAACTTTGCACTTGTCCACATTAAATTCCATCTGCCATTTGGATGCTCAGTCTTCCAATTTATCAAGATCATCTTGCAATTTTCCACAATCCTCATGGGTTTTAACAACTTTAAATAGTTTTGTGTCATCTGCAAATTTGATAACCTCACTCGTTATTCCCATTTCCAGGTAATTTATAAATATGTTAAAAAAACAGCGGACCCAGCACAGATTCCTGGGGTACTCCACTATTCACCTTTCTCCATTGGGAAAATTGGCCATTTAGCCCCACTCTCTGCTTTCTATCTTTTAACCAGTTCCTGATCCTTTCTATCCCATGATTTTTTTAGTTTTGCCAAAAGTCTCTGATGAGGGACCTTGTCAAAGGCCTTTTGAAAGTCCAGATACCAACCTACTCGCCTTTGTCTACCTGTTTATTCACACCTTCAAAAGAACATAACAGATTAGTAAGACAAGATCTTCCTTGTCTAAAGCCATTTTGGCTGTCTCCCATTAAGCCACGACTGTCTACATGTTCAGTAATTTTGTTCTTTATGATGTTTTTTTCCATTTTTCCCAATACTGACGTCAGGCTCACCGTTCTGTAGTTTCCCGGATCACCCCTGGAACCCTTTTTAAAAATTGGTGTTACATTGGCCATCCTCCAATCTTCAGCACGCAGCCGATCACTTAGCTGAACTGCAAGTTGCAAACATTGTCCACACTCCAATGCCAGGGGTTTTGCCAAAGCCACATCAGGGGAAAGGACATTGGCCCTGTATAATCAAGCCACTGTGAAAAAACAAAAAAATTAGACAATATGAATAGTTTCTCATGCCTGCAAAACACTATGAAAATCCCAACACAACCAACTCCAACTATACCATTACAATGTGAAAATACTATTTGTTGTACTCACAGACTGTGCCAGTGGATCAAAACCTCCAAGTCAAGTGCCCTCATCAAAATCAAACCGATGAAACATGCTGCACATGTGGTTTAAAGAGCAAACCATCGAGCGGAGCTTACTCACAAAACTACCTCCACCACCTAATCAAAATCCAAAGGTGGAACTCCAATCTTGACTGCACCAAACACGCCACAGCTAAACCTATACAACTATTATAATAGTTTTTGCAGTATTAATGTTTGTGTACATGGAGCATTGGATGAGTGTGAGTTGTTTAGGTTTAGTTGTAGGCGGTACTGTCCTTTCTCCCAAAGTTGCTGTCCTCCTTTGATTCTTGACCAGATTATTGTTCTGCCTTCCTGTCTTCCTTCTTGGAGGAAGATCTTCAGGAGGACCCCTCTCTGCATCTGGTGGATGTGCAGAGGGTGTTTGATCAGATTTCTGGAAATTACAAATTCCATCTTCTGGCTGGGTTATCATTTTGTCTTCTATTGCCCACTACATCCAGAAGGCCATTGCATCGGCACATATTCTGGCTGGTAAATGTGTGCTGTAGAGCAGGGGTGTCAAACACCAGTCCTAGAGGGCCACAAACCAGTCTGGTTTTCAGGATGCCCCTAATGAATATTCATTAGATATATTTGCATACAACATGGGCAGTGCATGCAAATATATCTCATGCATATTTATTAGGGATACCCTGAAAACCTGACTAGTTTGCGGCCCTCCAGGACTGGAGTTTGACACCCCTGCTGTAGAAAGTCACAGCTCACTTCACTAGGATGCAGGCCTCCTCCTGGGCAGAGCCCATCTTCGTGTCTCCAGAGGACATCTTCGCTGAGCACCTTTATGAAGCATTACAGGTTACTTGCTGGGGCTAGTACAGAGCTCCTCTCCAGAGCTTCATCTTCCTCCTGCTTTGAGTCTTGACTGTTTGGATATGCCTCATTCATCTGGAGTGGTCTAGCAGGATGAGAAGGAAAGAAAAATGTTACATACCTAATTTATTTATTTATTTATTTAATTCGTTTATATACCGCGCTCTTCAACATCAGTGCGGTTTACATGGAACATGAGGTATTTACGGCGGGGGTTAATAACTTTCTTTCCTTGAATCTTGCTAGACCATTTTCCAGGACCTGCCATGGAAGACTTCTCCTACAGGTTTGGGAGCCCTGCTGCTTCTTGGTTGCCTTTTCAGTCTCAGTGTCTGAAACAGTTATCTATGGTAAGAGAACCAAATACTTGTTCCAAATGTTTATTGCAATTTAAGATAACGCGACAGTCTTTTCTGAATTTTTCAGTCTTGCTTATTGCTCGGGACATTTGATACTGACTTGTCCCAGTGCTGTGCCAGTAGATAATCAAGTGATGACATCACTGAAAGTTGCTCAAGTCTGTCTCCATCTGCTGGGAAGGGAACATAACCTACTAATCTGGATTGGTCTAGCAGGATTCAAGGAAGGAAAATTATCAAGTATTTAAAATTTTCTCCTTTTCCTCCCAGGTTATGACCTTCCCTCCTCATATAGGAGTAGGATGGCTTTTTTTATACATCAAAAAATGTCCTTAATAGTAGTAAGTTTATAAGGTTAAAAAGATACTAGGCTGATATTCAGCCTGCAGTGGTCAGCAGTTTTAAAGCCTTGACTGCCTTGGGCAAAAGTAAGCCAGGGTAGGAATTTCCACTGAATATCGGGTTTCAGTGGTGACCACCATAGTAAGCTATCCAGACAGAGGCTGAATATTGCTGCTATCTGGATAGCCAGACCACAAAAGTTAGGTCTACATTTTTTTGTCCTAACTTTATGCAGTCACTTATCCAGTTAGTGGACTGAAAATCGCTGCTAACCCAATAAGTGCTTGCACAGCTTTTGCCCTGCCCACAGACTGCCCCGGATAATGCCAGTGAGTAAGGAGCACAGAGGTTTACCCTGTTAGTAGGCCCTGCTAACTGGATAAACCCTTCTGAATACTGGGCCCTAAGATTTTACTTATCTTTGTAATGGAGCTTGGAGATTGTAATAACTTCTAAAACAGCTAAGCACGGACACAGGCAATGTTCTATCTGTATGAGGAGAAGCTGATATAGAAGATCCTAGTCAGCAAATATGACTATAAAAATTTTTTATAGAAAGATGAGGTTACAAGCACTTTGATATTTTGCATAGATTTGGACCGATACTGGATAGATTTGCCTTTTAATGAATTGTGTGAAAATACTATACTCTTAGGGGTATGTTTACTAAAACCCCGTTAGGTGCGCGCCGCGCTATTGTGCGGGATGCCATAAAAGGAGTGGGCGTGTCAGTTTGAAAAAAGCAAACCGGGATTATTCATGTGCTAATGTGCGCGGCGCACTAATGTGCGCCGCGCACATTAGCGCATGAGAAACGCGCGCGGGAAGCCTAAGCGGTGCGCTGATGTGCAAGCACAGGAACAGAGCCACAGTACAATGGTTAAGACACTGATCAATGGTGCAGGGATCATGGGTTCAATCCTCCACTGTGCCCAATGAATAAGGCTGGTTGAGGCACTATCTCTGTTATGTGTAATATTGCATTCTGAGGCATATTAATTTTATTTTAAATTACTGCTACTAGCAAACACACTCTCAAAGCACTGTAACATAAGGTGCCCCATAAGGTACCCCAGAGGGCACATTTTAAAGTGCATTGTCCGCCAATGTTGCTTAAAGGGTGGCCGATAGGGCACCATATAGAGTGCTCTATGAGGCAGGGCAAGGTCAGAGCAATGTTTTTGATGGCAGCACTGTGCTTTTTAACGCATGGAAATCCTAAGTAGGTGCGCTGACATGCAAGGAGAAACAGCAGTATAGCACAATGGTTAAGACACTGACTGATGGTGCAGGGATCATGGGTTTAATCCCCCACTGTGCCCAATGAATAAGGCTGGCTGAGGCACTACCTGTTATGTGTAATATTGCATTCTGAGGCATTTTAATTTTATTTTAATTACTGCTACTTGCAAATGCACTCTCAAAGCACTGTAACATAAGGCGCCCCATAAGGTACCCCAGAGGGCACATTTTAAAGTGCACTGTCCGCCACGGCACCCTACAATGTTGCTTAAAGGGTGGCCCATAGGGCGCCATATAGGATGCCCTATGAGGCACGGCAAGGTCAGAGCACTGTTTCTGATGGCAGCACTGTGCATGTTAACGCATGGAAATCCTAAGTAGGTGCACTGACATGCAAAGAGAAACAGCAGTGTAGCACAATGGTTAAGACACTGACTGATGGTGCAGGGGTCATGGGTTCAATCCCCCATTGTGCCCAATGAATAAGGCTGGCTGAGGCACTACCTGTTATGTGTAAAATTGCATTATGAGGCAATTTAATATTGTTTTAATTAGTGCTGCTAGCAAACACACTCTCAAAGTGCTGTAACATAAGGTGCCGCATCAGCCGCCCTATAAGGCACTCCAGAGGGCATACTATAAAGTGCACTGTCCGCCCAGGCACCCTAGAATGTTCCTTATAGTGCGCTTTATAGGGTGCCGTATGAGGCGCCGCAAGATCAGAGCACTGTTTCTGATGGCAGCAGTGTGCATTGTAATGCATGGAAATCTTAAGTAGGAGTGCTGACATGCAAGGAGGAATAGCAGTGTAGCACAATGGTTAAGACACTGACTGATGGTGCAGGGTTTATGGGTTCAAATCCCCAGTGTACCTAATGAATAAGGTTGGCTGAGGTAAGTCCTTTTTCTGCGTGCAACTGTACAGCAATCTTTGCTGCCATCTAAAAAGAACCCCACCCTAGTGCCATAAATTAATGCACCTTTTAGGGTGCACCAGAAGGCACATCCTAAACAACCACGTCAGCAAAGGCGAGTTATAATGTTCCCCAGAGGCCATGTTGAAAGGTTGTCAACTCCCAAGGCACCATAGTAGGCACCCCATAAGCTGTCTGAATCGAAGGTGTGCCATAAGATGCCCCAAGGATGTATAGGTGAACTCAAAAACGTATGCTAAGAGCAGTAAGATCCCCCAATTTGAAGGGCAAGAGAGGTATGTGCCAAACACACACGTAACCCAAACACTGCACAGAGCAGAAAGGAAAGACAATGCATAAGCAAAAGAAGGACGTAGATCAGAGCTGATGGACCACACAAATCAGCTCCAGCCCATGTGGCAGCTAGAAAAATGGACAAACATATCGGGGGCAGTTGTAGCTATGCACAGAGTCATGGTAATGTACCATGCTATAATGACAGTGTGTGACAGAGGATGGGAAGATGTGTGCAGCAGAGGAGCCTGAAATGGCAGGATAGGTGAAATATCAGGATGACAGTGGAGTAGCAGTGCTATGCAGAGCACACACAGGAGAGGCAACCAGGGAGAGCTGCAATGCAGGAATGTGTAGGAGTGCAGAACGTGGGGTAGCAGCATGCACATCAGGGTAGGATGGCACACAGTTGGCAGACAGAAGATGGACAGAAGGATGGTTCACAACTCCGATGAGGGTACAATGTGCTCACAGCACAGATCTGCACAGATATGACTGTCATACGAATGAAAACTACTTCTGCAGGACAAGCATACAAATCAAAGAGAACAGAGAGGAATCACACCTACGACCACTACCACAAATGGCAATGCACAAACCGGTAGGCCACACCACCAATGTGAGCTCATTAGCAAAGGCTGCATACAAAAATAGTGCAGGGCATCACACAAGACGCCTGCTGGCTGTCAGGACAGGCAAACCCCCAACAGTAATCATGACCAAATGCACATGCAGATCTGCTGTGTACAGATCAGATCCCAGTCTGTAATTGGGACCAGGGACACATGCACACACACAATGAAATGTTATGCAGTGGATACAGCATGCAAAAGAGGAAAGAAACTAAACCCCAAGGGCAGCAGAGGATGCTCTGTGGAGCTGGGTAACAATCTGGAACAGGACAGGAGAGAACGCAACATGCAAACAGGTGTACCACACACCAGCTGAACCACAGCAATACAAAACCCCCAGGTGCACTGCCATGTAAACACCATAAAGAAAGAGACCTATGTAACAGATAATATCTGATGGCTAGGCAGCACAGAGGGCACACCTTGGTGTACAGTGAAGAGAGGGAAGTAGCATGTGGGGATCAAACCTGCAAACTACTGCAAACACATGCCTCTAACCACTCCCACAAACAGCACCCTGAGCACAATGCAAAACAAATCTCCAAAGGGAGGGTGTGTATGGGAACCTGTAATACCCAGTGATGTGGCAAATGGCTGGCAGATACACAGCTGCCACCGTACAAGGATGTGAGCACAGGTGGGCCATGTACATGACCAGCAAATCAGTAGATACAAGTGTTAATGTGCTCAAAGAGTGGAGGAGTAGCCTAGTGGTTAGAAAACTGGCTTGGACACCAAGCAACCAGGGCTCAATTCACACTAGCACTCCATGTGGCCTTGTGCAAGTCACGTAACCCTCCATTACCTTGGAAGAAAGACCTGACAATCTACATCCAGTGACATTGACAAGAAAACCCTGGAGTCTCAGGGTCACAAGGAGTCAGGACTGATTCAAAGGCACACATTGCATTGCATGTTTGTCACCATGATCAAGCAGCAAAAGAGACAAATGTCTGTCAAATACATATCTTTATTTGGGTTATTCATCACAGATAGTGTAGACACTGCCATCATAATATCAAGGTGAGTGCATCCCTGGTGAAAGACGGAACACACATTTAGCAGGGCAGCAACCCACATCCTACAGAAAGGTCACTGGCTTGACCACAAATGAAGGGCAGGAGATATAATGTGCATCAGGTGCATGCTATGCACTGTGCAGCAGGCCCCCACCCCCCACCTGCTGCTGCATGCCTCAAATGTGTTACGCACATATGAGTGCATGTAGACAGTAGGCGCTGCATGATGAGGACCCAACACACATCACCTGTCCCTCAAAACATATCCATCTGGCAACACAGGAGGCACACAAATGAAAACAGCATATGTTGTCACAATGTTTTAATGTTAAAAAACACATTCTGAAAGTAATGTTTCAGCTCTCACCTAATGCCTGATCTAGGAATCAAAGCTGCAACAATGTAGACCCAAACAATCATCAAAAACACAATGAGCATATGCTAACAGGTAGCAGAGGCACATGAACACAGAGAGAATACAAACTAAACTACCTGCAGAAACCTGCAGAGATAACACCATGAAGGAGGTCCCCCTGCACTGTTTGTTGGGTAGACAGTGTTTGGCCACATATAGCACGGTACATGGAATGCAAGATTGAAGGAGGACAAAGGACACCCACACTGCCACACTCCAAATATAATGGGGCAATGTGAGTGTCGTTACCGCAGGGGATAAACAGGACCGTGCAGACGTGCAATGCAAGGTGTGTACATACATGCAGACTGTCACGTCTGTACAGTAAACAAACACAAGTTGATCCTTAGCTTTTTTTAGTTTCATATGTTTGTTATGATACAATATACGTCATCATGCCATAGTGATGACATTATTTCATAATGTTCATTTGGTATGGAACATTTCATCAATTACACCCTGTAACCTGTATTGAGTTGTGTCTCCTCAATCTCGTTTTTTACTAGGTTATTTATAATTATTCTCTGGCCATTGGCCCCACTACATATTATCACTGAATGACTGGTTGATGGTGATAGTGCAGTGAGTAATATTTGTTATCATGACTAGTTTTATTACATTCTCTTCCTTCTTTCCTAATGTCATTTGTATGGCTTAGCACCATGGTTTTACATTCTGTGATTTTAAGGTTACTTCTGCCCTACCTTGCTTCATAGTTCCCCCCCTCCCCCCCTCCCTTCCCCTCCCCCCCTACCCCCTCTCCCTTCCCCTCCCCTCCCACCTTCCCCTTCTATTGTTATTTTTAACAAAAGGGTTATTTTTTCAATATTTTATTTTGAACCATCAAACAAAACATCAAACACACAACAGATGACAATCGCTCCCTGGGGTGGACTCTGATCCCCAAGGTGCAAGATACATAGATGGTTACATGATTTTTAGGAAAGTACCCCCCATCCCCCCTCCCCCACCCGACCTCCCCCCCAAATGAACCCCTTCCCCCCCCCCGACCTCCCCCCCAAATGAACCCCTTCCCCCCCCCCCTCCTTCCTAGAGCATCGCCCACCCGGACCAGCATATAGAACATTACCGAACCTCAATAGGTCGCCGCCACTGTTCCCTCTAAGCTGTGCGCGTGTGCGCGCGCACACACCTCACCGAGCGAGCGCACATACTTTACAACAGAGCGCACACAAATTACGGTTCTGATTCTGATAGAAAACAAAACAGATGTCTTAAAATTTAAAAGTTGTTGTGTATTTATGGTTTTCACAAGTTCTACAATGTTTTCTAGTGCAATCAATGTGGTGTACATACTGTATTCTGATGTGTAGTCAAATTTTAAAGTATATAACTCCGAGTGTCGTTATGTGGTGCACAAAAATTTAACCTTCCTTCAAAAGTTGCACAGCTGATATTTTATGCGCACACAGCCTACAGAAAATTAGAGGGAACATTGGTCGCCACATACAAATAGGGCTATCAACAGCCTAATTGCAAGATTACATTACGAGTCCGAGGACTCAAATTTTGAATATAGGGCTCCCACAGTAACCAGAAAGCAGACCATCGCTTCACATGACCTCGCGCAGCCCTACACTCCAGGAGCATAAGTTGATGGAAGGAGTTCCGCCACTCCCAAAAGGAGGGAGGGTGACTGTCCCTCCACCCACGTAGGATTGGTCCTTTACCCACCAGACATGCCTTCTGCACCAGCCAACGACTCCATTTCCCCTTCAGAGAGGTGAGACCCAGGAGATCCAGGACAATCAAGGCAGCATCCCAGTGAACAGGTTGTCCAAGGAGGTCGGCCATAAATAGGGCAATTCTTTGCCAGTAGGGGCGTATGCGCCGGCAACCCCACCACATATGGTATAATGTCGCCAGGGGCTCCGCGCATCGTGGACAGCTACCATCCGCAGTCAAATGGCAGCGAAGGGCTCGCCGCGGGGAGAAGTGAACCCTAGTTAAGCACTTAATCTGGATTTCCCGCCAGCGAGCACCATCCGCCAAGCTCGCCACTCTCCGGAGGGCTACCAGAACAGTGCCAGGGGGAATCTCCCGACCCAGTTCCGCCCCCCAAGCCCTCTCCACCCCGCTGTAGTCCGGCTGCAGTCGAAACTGCTCCAACCGAAGATGAAAGGTCCGAATAGACGGCCGTTCGACTTCGCCAAAACCAAAGAACGCTATTATCTGGGCCGAGCGGTCGCTACATAGTTCCGACCGTGAAAGAGAAGCCACGTAGTGGGCCACTTGCATGTATGCAAAGAAATGTAGGGGCCCCAATTCATATTCGCGAGATAACATGGGAAAGGGCTTAGGGTTGCCCGCCAGGTCCACCACATGGCCCAGATTATGCACTCCTCTCTCCCCCCACAGACGAAACGCTGTGGTTTCAGTGCCTGGGGTAAAATTGGCATTGCCCCGAATAGGTAGCCAGCTCGACACCTGCCACCGACGGCCCCAATAGGCATTCAATTTCCGCCAGGTCTTACAAACCGGGGCCAATAACACGCTGTCCGCCAAATGCGTAGGCCACCTACTTACCTCCAGATGCAAAAGGGCTCTTAGGGAGTGGGGTGCTACGTATGCCTTCTCAAATGCCCTAGGGGTATAAAGGTCGTTATCCCCGAGCCAGTCCCCCAAATGGCGGGCTTGACACGCCAGTGCATAAGCACCAAGATCTGGGAGCCCCCAACCCCCCCCACGGATCCTCCCCACTAGTCTGCGATAGGAGATGCGAGCTCTCGACCCCCCCCATAGAAAGCCCCGAAACTCTGCCTCAAAGCGCCGAATATCCCGGCGAAGGATCCAAACAGGGAGGGTCTGTAGCCAGTATAATATCCGCGGCAGGATGACCAATTTAATCGCCGCGATTCTCCCCATAAGGGACAGAGGGAGGGGCAGCCAAGCCTGCAGCTGAGTTCTCACCTTGTTCAACATCCGTCGCAAGTTATTCTCATATAGGTGACCTGGTTGACAGGACAGTACAATCCCCAGGTATATGAACTGGCGCTCAGCCCATCGGAGGGGAAACTCACCCACCCAGCTGCCCCGAAGTCGGCCAGAGACATCAAGGGCTTCAGATTTATCCCTGTTAATACTAAACCCTGCAAACTGCCCGAAGGCTCGAAACTCCTGTAAGAGAAGGGGTAGGGAGTCTCCAGGAGAAAGCAAGTGCACCAACAAATCATCGGCAAAGGCCGAAATCTTAAATACTTGAGGAGGGAGGAGTAGCCTAGTGGTTGGGGCACGGTACTTCAGGCCGGAAGGTCGGTGGTTCAAATCCCACTAGAGGACAGCAACCTTGGGCCGGAAGGACTGGGGTTTCTAGTCCCACAGATGCTCCTTGTGGTCTTGGGCAAGCCACTTAACCCTCCATTGCCCATGTTCCCTGTAAGTATTAGTGTATGTGTCTCATATCCCCGTGTGTTAAATGTATCCCCCAATTGTGTTGTGACCGCTTTGATTGAAGGATAAGGCGGTATACAAAACTGTCTAAATAAATAATAAATAAATAAATAAATACTCCCTGGATTGTCCGCATACCCGCCACACGGCGCAGAAGAGGGTCCAAAGAGAGAACAAAGAGGAGAGGAGAGAGGGGGCAGCCCTGGCGGGTCCCCCTTTGCAACGGAAAGGTCTCTGATAATACCCCATTACAGAGTATCGCTGCGGTTGGATTGGCATACAGACTTTCGACCATGTTACAGAACGACGGCCCCAAGCCATAATGAGGGAGGATGAATCTCAAGTATTGCCAATCCACCCTGTCAAAGGCTTTTTCTGCGTCAAAACTAATCAAGAGAGAGGACAGGTGTCTATGCTGGACCCATTCTAAGGACGTGATGATCTGGCGTAAGTTACGGACCGCGTATCGCCCCTTAACAAAACCGACTTGGGACTCGTGGACCAGTTGCCCCAAGAACTCCGCCAAGCGGTCTGCCAAGATCTTAGCCATTAATTTAAGGTCAAAATTAAGTAAGGAGATAGGACGATACGAGGCCGCAGAGAGAGGGTCTTTTGCCGGTTTGGGGATAAGAACAATATGGGCATGGTTAGCCCCCCACCGAAAATAGCCTTGCTGCGCTCTCCGATTATGTACGGCTGCCAGCGTTGGGGAGATCTGTTCGTTGAGAATTTTATAGAGTTCGGCGCCTAGACCATCGGATCCAGGGGATTTGTAGCAACTGGCTTTTGATATAGCCCCTTGCAGCTCAGCCACCGTAATCGGCTGATCCAACTGTGCTCTTTGCTCTATTGATAGGCGAGGCAAGTCCAGTCCCCTCACATAATCCGCCATCTGCGTGGGGGAGGTCGCCTCCGCGGCATAAAGATTCTGAAAAAAGGAGCGAAAAATATGCACTATCGCCGGGCTTTCCCTATGTAAGGTCCCCAGATCATCTCGCAGGGCGGGCACCAGTTTGGAGCCCCGGGGTCCACGAAGGCACCGAGCCAATAACTTCCCGGGCTTGTCCCCATAGCGGTACAATTGATAGCGATAATATAATACTGACTTCTTTGCCCTCTGGTGTAGGAGTTCGTTTAATTCCGTTTGAGAGTCCCACAGCTGCTTTTTTAACCCCGCAGTGGGAGTTTGAGCCCAACGGCGTCGCAGTTTCGTCACCAATTTCTCTAAGTCCATAATGCGTTCGGCCCTCAAACGTCTTTTCCTGGCAAGAAACCCGATTATATCTCCCCTCAGTACGACCTTCGCCGTTTCCCAGAGCAACTCTGGGTCATCCTGATGACCCCTATGATCGGCTTCGAATTCCTGCCACCGCCGCTGGATAAAAGAACGAAATTGTACGTCTCTATATAGTTCCAATGGAAAACACCATTGAAAGGCTTGTGAAGTACTCCCACTCCAGAAGACTTCCAGCCAGACAAATGCGTGATCGGATATCTCTACAGGCCCTATCTGGGCGTCCCCCACCTTGGCAAACAGCCCTGCTGACAACAACAAGTAGTCTATACGTGCACTTGTGCCATGGGCCCGGGATTGGTGTGTGTAGTCCCGCTCGACCGGGTGTAGTAATCGCCATGGATCCACTAGCCCCAGCCTGGAGCAGAGACGTCGCATTGCCCGAACCGTCGCCATTCTTTCTCTTTGCTCCCCCACTTTGGAGGTATCGAGATCGACGTCCATGACCCCGTTAAAGTCCCCCCCCAAAATAACGGGGGTCTCCGGCAACGTCTCAAGTTTGGAGGCAATGCGCGCATAGAGGGACAAATCGAGCACATTGGGACAGTACACGCTACCAAGAACTACAGGCCTCCCCTCAAGGACTCCCTGTACCAGTACAAATCTGCCCGTTGGATCAACCAGGTCTTTCACCACCTCCATCCGTACGCGTTTGTGTATCAAAAGCACTACCCCTCCCTTCTTACCAAGGGCCGGGGCCCCCCAGACCTGTCCCACCCATTCCCGGCAGAGTTTACGGTGTTCGTCGGCAGTCTGGTGGGTTTCCTGAAGCATAGCGATGTCTGCTCCCTGCCTAGCCAGGGCCTGTAGAATTTTTGCCCGTTTGATCGGGCTGCCCAGGCCACAAACATTCCAGGAGATTATCTTAAGTGGCATGTATGACTAAACTGGGCCCAGAAGTGTCTGTTATGTACCATATAGAATATAGGGAAGACACCCCCCCAGCCTGAGGTCCTCCCCCATAGCCCTTCAAATATAATCCTCGACCCGTCCATTCCTCAACTGGTCCCCGAAAATACGGCATTCCGTCTCCTCTCCCACCCCCTCTCCCCCTCCTTAACTACTCCCTCCCCCCCTCTGTCCCTCCCCCTCCCCCCTTCCTCCCCCCTCCAATTCCTTATTTCTACTACCATCCTCTTCACCTCCTCTGTGTATTCCTAGATGCGTGTGGTACCCCCCTACTCCTCCAATACACCGATTCCGCTACGGACCATCCGGGGTCCCCCCCGGCCCCTCCAAAAACACATCCACCACCCGGGCCTCCCCCCGCCCACCCCCAACACCCAAGAGAAACAACCAACAGCTCTACTGAAAGGCAGTTGAAACAGACCCGGCAACCCTCCGCCCCCACCCCAATTACCATCACCATCGCTTTACTGTCTAAAGCAGGATACTCTAAACTTGTTCACCAAGGCAATAGTCCGCTCCTCTGATCCTCAGGACTCGGCCGCCACTGCGGCTCTCCGCCGTATCTCCTCCACGTAGGGCATTGCTGCTGTCACGGAGTCAAAAGTCCGGCGGATCCCATCATGAGTGAAGACCAACCGGGCGGGATACTGCACCATGAATTTAATATTATTGTCTATCAGGGTCTGGCACAATGGTCCGTACTCTCGTCGCCGCTGTCCCAGGGCTGCTGAGTAATCCTGAACAATACGTATCCTGGCATTGTCCTTCTGAATGGTCCCTTTCTTTCGCGCTGCACGCAAGACCGCTTCTTTCTGTGGGAATCTCAGGAACCGTGCTATTATCACCCTGGGTCGGACATCGCTGGTCCTCTTAGGCCCAACCCGGTGCGCCCTCTCTATTTGCACTGGGGTGCCTTCAGGTTCATTCGCCAGGATTTGTTTCACCAGATCTTCTAAGTAGGATTGTAAGTCCCGATCCTCGACGGCATCTGGGATCCCAAGAAATCTCAGGTTATTACGGCGGGATCTATTTTCTAGGTCATCTAGTTTGGCTTCCTGCCCCTGAAGCAATTTTTTCACCCGAGCCATCTCCTGCTGTAGCTCCAGCACGTGCTCCTCCGACCTCTCTATCCGGTGCTCCGCCTCTTGTAGTCGACCGCCCAAGGCCTCCACTGAGGTTTGGACAAGGTCCATACGGCCCCGCAGGTCTTCGAACTGAGCAGACAGCGCCCCCGCCACGGCTATGGAAATTTCATCCACCATCCCCGCCGTGGTCTTAGCCTCCCCTTTCAGCGGTGAGGATTGCTCCCCCCCCCTGGGCGGCAGGGGGGTCTTCTCCTTCTCCACCCGGCGGCCTCCTTTTGTCACCATCACCCAGGCCTCTGCTGTGGTCTGCTCAGGAGGAGGGGGGGTCTCTCCCCAATCCCCGCTCTGCACCGCCAGGCGACGAGGGCCTCAGTTATCGACCTCCTCGGTTCGCAGCACAGTCCCAGACCCGAGTCTCAGGTGTCGCCGGAGCTTCTCAGGCCTCTGTACGCAGGAAGTGGGTCTTGGGCTCTTGGCGCTAAATGAAAGGCAGATATCTCGGTCGGCTGAGCGCTGGAGGGAAGGCCTGGGTCGCGGGCTCTTATGCGCCGGAGGCAGGTGTAGATCCCGGGCCCCTGGGTGCCAAAGGTGGGGCGTTGGCCGCAGACTCCGGCACGCCGGAGAAAGGACGCCAGTCCCGAGCCCCTACACGCAAGGGGGGCAAAGCTTCAGTCTCAGGCTCCTATGTGCCGGAGGCCGGGCGCAGGGCACAGGTCACAGGCTCTTCGATGTTGAAGGCAGGGGCTCTAGGGTGCCGGAGGCAGGGGGTAGAGCTCAGTCTTTTATGCCCTAACGAGAAGATACAAGTCGCAGACTCCCAGATAGTGAAATGAGGCATGGGTCTCTGTCTCCTATGTAGGGGAGATGGGGCACTAGCCAAGTCCGTTCAGTCCTTTGCGGGTCTCCGGGGGGGGGGGAGCGGGCAGAACAGGAAGCAGCCCACAGCCGGGCCCGATAAGGGATCTCAGCCTCCCCCGGTTTTTCCCGCGTCTGGCATCCACTCAGGGCACAAGCTGGAAATGAGCTGGAGGCAAGAAAGGGCGATGAACACCAGCCGGGGAGCCTCTGCCGCCGCGGGGGCCCCACTTCAATCCCGTGCGAGTTGTTAGCAATGCCGACTGGCCTACTCACCCCACCACGTGGCTTCCACTCCAGCGCGGCGTCTGCAGTGCCAGCCGCTCGGATCCAGGCCGCCTCCGCGGATCTTCAGGTGAGGGTGAGAGGGGAGCACCGGATCATTCCTCCAGGCAGCGAGCCGGTCGAGAGAGCTCGGGGGGGGGGGTGCGGGAACCCTGAAATTAGCCCCGTTTAAACATTGTGCAGCACCGGGAGAGCAAGGGGGCCCAGAGCTCGAGCAGCGTGCGACCGCTCGGGCTCACCGCATCACCGGAAGTCCAAAAAAAGGGTTATTTTTGACAAAAAAGAGTATGTTTTAATTATCTAGGCTTTTATTGTTATGGTTTAGCCATTTCATGTCTACATGGTATTTACTATTGAGTATAATATAATTTTATAGTTAAGGGTTCTAATCTACATATATGTGTACTACTATTTAATATATTTTTATATATTTATTTTCATATGTTTCTTAATTATTTATATTTGTTCATTTATCATTTTTATCATTTTTAATTATTTATTTATTGTTGTATTTTGAGTGTTACAAGATTGTTATTTATTCCTCCAAATGTTATTATATTACCTGAATCTAACACCATGCCCGGTTAGCTTCGATTTGTTTGATGTTGTTATGTTTTTATTAGAAGTTTTAATATTCTTATTTTTATTTTTCATTTTTTGTTTGCCTTCCTCAGGGGGTAAAAACACTCACAATCTGCCGAAACGCGTTGGGGACAACTAATAAAGCCACTGTGTCGTCATCGCTCTTGCTCGTTGTGTTTCCTGTTTGGCCCTGCAAGAGCTGTTGCTCTTCCTGTGTCTCTCCCTCAAAACACAAGACACAGTTCTGCTCACAGCACACAACACATGTCGAATGTTCACAAGGTAAACAGCACTACGGTAGAGGTAGCACAGTCACCACCACCCCCCAGGTGCACAGACCCCTCACAGCACATGATAATGTACTATGCCTGAACACTGCATCATCACAGCCAACCCATAAACACGCACCCACACAGTATGCTAAGGTCAGCGTGCCAGCTGTAACACATGGCCTGTATGTGCACAAGTGGAGATTTGTAGACATAAAGGCCCAGTGACATGCAGTGATACCCTGGTATTGGCTGATGGTACAATGTTGGGGTAGGGAGCAAGTGTAGGCCACCACCAAAAAAGAAAAGACCTCCACACACATGCAGCTCTGTTGTACATGTCCCAGAGACAGTGTTGCAGAGGACATACTGGACACAAACACATGGGGATATGTGTGACAACAGCAAGATATGGGTTAGGGAGGCGTAAGGAAAAAAAAAAAGTGAACCACTACATCTGCCCAATATGACACATCACTGAGGACATGTTTTCCCCCTGACTGCAGGCACAGACAATGTAGCTGTAGATCCACCTACCCGGACTACAGCATTTTGGCTGATGTACAGTCACGTGCCAATGCACTACAGCAACAGCATCCTCATGAAGTATGTCCTGTGCAGTGGGAAACACAAGAGAAACAAACATATGTCATGTTCTAGCTGTGCAACACACACTGCACCTTCCTGTCCCCAGCTGTCAGACCCCACAACATCACATACTGACTGACTGTTCACTATCACACTGTACAGATCTCTCACATGTGAGAGACAGCACGGAGGTGTCGGAGGCTAACTACAGGTTTCCGTAATCTCTCTGTCCCCTCCCTTACCTCTCTGTTGTTGTACACACTGGTCAATAGAGGTGTCTGCTCCCACCATGTTTCTGCCTCACCGCAAGGTCGCAGTATTAGCCCGGGTCCCCCATATTGCCACCAATGCCCCCTCTCCGTGTGTACTGATGTCCCAATGTTGTCTGCTACCCCACTGTCAATTGCTGTAACACATGGAAATATGCAGGCACACCTCCTGTATCCACTAGCCAAATACATATCCTGGTGTGTACATCTCATACCATGAATAATAATGACAGCTGTGTGCTGATGATGTGCACAAATAGATGGCAATGTCTGCATCATGTCAGCAAAACTACACCCCCATGTCTGTTTGTGACCTGACCATGATGGCTGCATGTCATCCCACTGTGTAACAGTGAGAATGTCAAAGCATGGATAGCCTATATGTGCACCTTAAAAAAAATAACTCTCACCTAAGTCTCTGTGTGTATGCGGACATAACATCCCTCGCTAGGGTCCGCAAGGTAGTTGTTGATGTGGACTGTACTCTCCTGCCCTACACATATACACAGCCTGTAGCTGAGGCATGTGGCATATGTTGAGATAGCATCAGCTAGATATGCCATGTCCCCTGTGAAAAACCTCGTAAAACACAATCCACCCACACATTCAGCGCTCAACTTGCCTACTGTAACCCACACCTTGCTGATCTGGCCCGGATCACCTCTGTTTGTGTGTACATAGCAACACTGCAATGCAGGGCTATTCTCCAACAACAAAATGTAGCAATGATACTCCCCCTGGCTGCACACTGCACAGGTCCCCATCCTTCACCATATCCATGTCAGGGCTACGTGATGACCTATACATTCCGGCACACTGTGGGGTTGCATGAACACCCCTCACGAATAGTTAATACCATCATGAAAAACTAGTACTGAGCATGTGTATTGTGCTATGTATGACATGTGGCGCCACACATAAGGAACACACACATAGCCAGCTGACAGGAGCATAACACCCACACAAGCAGCTCGAAATTGTAAAATATAACCACACCCCGCTGGACAACTGTCCCCAAACATGGTCTGCCCTCCCAATGTGAATACCGCACCATATGCCTGCCACCGTGCTCCACCCATAGCATCAAAACAATTAACTGTGTTTGCACAGCAGCTGCTATCACAACCAGCCACTAACTGGGAATGTGACCCCCAAAACCTCCCACAGGCGTATGAACACCCACCCACATAATCCACCACCACCTGCTGTTGTGCCCTGCCCACATTGTTTGTCACACACTCATGCCTATATGTGATGTTGGGATTGTCTGATAAATGTCAATGCAGTGTGGCATCCGAATGATATCTTTACAGAAACATCAACCTTTATAACCATCACACACATATAAAAACACATGTAGGTAGGAATATATGCAATACGTACATGAGAAGATCTCTGCAATCAACCTCCGCCTGACCGTTGTGCCCTCCCGTGTGTCACCACTGGCACGTACAGGGGGGCACGTTGGATCATCCTCCAGATCCTCATTAATCTCTGCAGGGATATCGTGCCTGAGAGCAATGTTGTGCAGGATGCAACAGGCTATGATTATCTCTGCCACAGTTATTGGCTTATATTGTAAGGCCCCGCCTGTCCTATCCAGACACCTAAAGCGACTCTTCAACACGCCAAAGGTGCGCTCTATGACAGAGCAGCTGGAGGCATGGGCCTCATTGTACCTCCGCTCTGCACGTGTCTGTGGCTGACGCACAGGGGTCAGCAGCCAGGGGCGACACCCATATCCTGCATCACCTGCAGAAAGAAATGTTGCATGTGAATGCAGGAGCTCATGTTTACCAAAACTGACACGTTTAGACGTGAGAAACAAACGCAGAACACATCCTGACAGAAACATATGACAGCACAACTATGCAGTTCAGAAAAATTGACGTATGATGACAGATAAGGACCACATGGCCTACCGAGTCTGTACACCCATGGCAAAGACTACAACAGTCCCATGTATACCTTTAGAGATCCTCTGTGTGTGGCACATGCGTATTGTAATGCAATTACTGTCCTCATCTCTACCACCTCCACTGTGAGACTATACCACCGATCCACTGATCACATGTTCAAAGTATATGTCAGCATAGTACCCATGAAAAAACGTGCTGTCATTTGAAGGAGGCTCACACCCAGCACATGTATGCCATGGAGGTCTGGCAAAGTCTAAACCATATCACCTCTATTCCCCCTGTCCACTAAGGTCTACATATCAAGACTGAGCAGTCTGTCTCCATATGCTGCATACTGCTGACCAGCAATCATTTCAGTAGCCGTCCTCTGCACTGTCTCCATCCTGTTCACAGCCTTTTGAAGCTGCGGTCTACAGAATTGCACACTGTACCCCACATGAGTTAGCACCAATGACATATACAGAGGCAGAGTACCTTCCTGTGTATCTGCTACCAATACCTCTCTGTATGCACCCAAGTAGCCCCCCTAGCTTTTGCCGTCACCTTTCCATAATGGTCAGCTACATGAGGATCGGCAGACACAACGACGCCTAGGTCCCGCTCATCTACAGTGGCCAAAGGTACTGCACCCCCTATACTGTGTTGCTCCCCTGGTTTGACGCAGCCAAGATGCGTGACCATACATATGCAAACATGTCCTCCCAGCTGGAAAGGTCCAGAACATCCATCAGATTTAGCTAGACCCCTCCTCATGTTCTCTAGTGCTTCCTGGGTGACTACTCCAGTACTGAGTGAGTGTGTGAACCTAAGACACACATAACAAGGGTTAGTTGTATGGATTGGCAATAACATAAACGTTACATAACATACAAAAACTAGCAGACAATTAACCGGCATCACAGGTGGATGTGAAGGGCACCAACCCCCCCCCCCCCATCACATGTGGGTAGTTGGCACACACACACACTAGGAGGGATCCACCACCAGGACAGACATATGCACACGTGCGTAGTCATATGAACACCATGTGCAGGTTATGATCATATAATGTTATAATCCTGATGGTCTTATTTCAATTAGTTTTCCTGTTACCCTACGTTTATACTCCTGTAACAATGTAAACTCAGAACAGTCCTCTGTCTGTCTAACTTTTCTTATCTGTAATCCGCACTGATAACAAACAGGGTGCTACATAAGAGATGTTACATAAATAAATATATAAAGACATAAATAAATAACTAATCTTGAAATACTCACCCAGCAATATACAGTCCGCATACCGGCCTGCCTCAAATTGTCTGAATAGTGCCGAGTGATGCAGGATATAGGAGTCATGGGTGGACCCTGCAAACCTAGGGACCACATTCAGAATATGCAGATTAGCATCACATACAACCTGAACATTCAGGGAATGGTAGTGTTTGTGGTTGCGGAACGCTACCTCCCTGTCTCTAGGCGGGACCAGGGCAACATATGTGCAATCAATAGCTCCCATCACGTGTGGTATCCCGGCTAACACCTCAAAGGCCTGGTTCAGGGTCCCCCACTGTTGCCTAGTGTGGGGAAGGGCTATGTAATTCCCCACCCGGCTGACCATGGCACACAGTACTTGGTGGAGACAGCGTGAGAAGGTGGGGCGGCTCATGCCACCCACTGCGGCCAAAGATGACTGGAAACAGCCAGAGGCAAAGAAATGTAAGGCAGCAAGGAGCTTGACTAAACCTGGTATGGCATGGGACCGATCAGTCAGGGGCTCGAGGTCAGGTCTTAGATCCTCATAGAGCTCCCTAATAGCCCTTGTGCTCAGTCGGTACAGGGAGATGACCTGGTCCTCACGCATGCCCTGGAGCTGGGCCCTGGGCCTGTAGAGGCGAGGCTGCCGAGCCTGCACCTCAGCACGCCTTCTGCGCCGTGCACACACAGCACCTGCCTGGACCACCCCCACAGCTGCAGGTCTGATTTGCTGCGGGACTACACCCATGCCCTGTGCCTCAGCCCCATGGACACCATCTCCCCTGTCCTGCAACCGCAGCATCTGCCCACGTCTCAGGGCACATGCAGCAACATAAATAGCCGCCATAAACTCCTCCCGTCCGGCTACACAAACACACTCAAACACACACACGAACCTCCCTAAACAGTGTACACCTTACAAACCACACAAGACAATACACACACAATACAACCAACACCAATACAATCAACACCAACACCTGCTTTCACTCTCTCCCTTCCTCTCTGCAAACACACACCTACTCTCCCTCGCCTACAACCCTCAACGTGGACCAGGTGTGCAGGCAGATATATACATATTTGCTACATTGCGTCTGTTGCGCATGCGCAGTTGTGCGAGCGCGGTGCTTGTGCTCCGCGCGCATGCGCGACTCTGCGCATGGGCATCTGTGTGTGCGCGGCGCACATGTGCAACTGTTTGCGCATGGGCGTTTATGTGCGTGTATCCACACGCACATGCGAGGTGAGTTGCACATGCGCGGGACGCACACACAACCCGCCATGCGCAAACAGTTGCACAGGCGCGCCGCGCTCGCACTACTGCGCATGCACAATGAGATGCGCACTGCGCACACATACATGACGTCTGTGTGTGCGCAGTGCGCATGTGCAACTCGTTGCGCATGCGCAGTAGTGCGAGCGCGGCGCGCCTGTGCAACTGTTTGCGCATGGCCGGTTGTGTGTGCATCCCGCGCATGTGCAACTCGCCTCGCATGTGCGTGTGGATACACGCACATAAACGCCCATGCGCAAACAGTTGCACATGCGTGCCGCGCACACACAGACGCCCATGCGCAGTCGCGCATAAGCACCGCGCTCGCACAACTGCGCATGCGCAACAGACGCAACGTAAAAAAAAAACTATAAATATGCCTGCACACCTGGTCCACGTTGAGGGTTGTTTGAGGAGTTCGAGGTAGAGAGCGAGGTAGAGAGAGAGGCTGTGGTGGGAGTAGTGGAGGTAGTGTGTTTTGTATTTTGTTTTTTGTATTTTGTATTGCGGTGTGTAGTGTGTCCTGTATTTTGGTTGGTAGTGTAGTCTGTAGTGTGGTCTGTGTTGTGTGCTCTGTGTTGTGGTGTGTGTAGGTGAGGGTAGGCAAGGAGCAGGTGAGGGAGAAGGGGGTGTGGTGAGGTGAGGTGAGGAGGGGTGCGGTGAGAGGAGAGGGTGATGGAGAGGGAGGTGGAGGGGGCGGAGGAGGTGGGCCCACCTGTTGCTGTGGAGACACCCAGGGCAGGGACTGCAGGGCCTATGGAGGCGGAGGCAGAGGCAGGCCCATCTGGTGGGCCACAGGCTGCACAGTGCAGCCACACGGCCAAGAGGAAGAGGATACCGGTGCCTGCCCCACAGAGGAGGAGGGCCGTAAGGTTCACCGATAGGGAGAACCACATCTGTCAGGAGTCATAGAAAACTATGATCTACTATTTGGGCGGCTCAGTAGCCGCACAACTGTGGCCACCAGGATGGCAGTGTGGGAGGAGGTGCGTGGCGCATTGGCTGAGGCAGGGTCCCCCCCCCCCCCCCGAGACGTAGAAAGCCTCAAAAAAAGGTTTTCTGACATAAAAAGAGGGGTGAGGCAGCACATGGCTGCCGAGCGCCAACATGCTCTGGGCACAGGTGGCAGTGGCCCCTTTACACCATCCCTCACGCCCCTGGAACAGGAGCTGGCGGCCCGATTGGGGCCTATCTACCTCCGTGGTCTGCCTGAGGCCCTTGACACGGCACATCCGCAGGCAGGTATGTATGCTACCTTTCAGCTCCCAGGCCATGCCTGAAATTCCCATTGTGTAGACATCAGCCATCTGCAAAGACCCTCCCATACCTGTCACCAATGTTCCCTCTAATTTTCTGTAGGCTGTGTGTGCATAAAATATCAGCTGTGTGCAGCTTTTGAAGGAAGGTTAAATTTTTGTGCGCCACATAACGACACTCTGAGTTATATACTTTAAAATTTGACTACACGTCAGAATACAGTATGTACACCACATTGATTTTAATCAAATTAAATGAAAATAGACGATTACTAAATGAAGCATGAAATGACTAGTAATTACAATCATAACTTTTAATTTTTAAGATGTCTGTGTTGTTTTTTATCAGAATCAGAGCCATAATTTTTGTGCGCTCTGTTGTAAAGTATGTGCGCTCGCTCGCCGAGGTGTGTGCGCGCGCACAGCTTAGAGGGAACAGTGCCTGTCACCCATGCCCCACCATGTACCTATCCTGGTGGCACATGTGTGTGATGTACCCCTGCACACCCTGTTTTGTTGCCATGTTACGGGGCCACATTCAACATGTGTCCCTCATCCCATCCCTCTCCCCATCAGTCCCAAAAAGGTCCACGCACACCAGCCACTACCCTACCCCCACACCTGTGATTGGCATCCCCTGTATGATTGTGAGGGCCATTGATCAGGGCATGTTTGTGTGACATACTATCTGCACAGTGCTGTATGTGCTTGGCAGTGGCCCAGAGGTGATGGATAGTCGTAGTCCGCTGCATAGTGGGTCACTGCCAAGCACATGTAGCACTGAGAAGATAGTATGTCTGAACATAATATGCCCTGATCAAAGGCCCGCACAGTCATACAAGGGATGGCAAAAACAGGTGTAAGGGTGGGGTATTAGCAGGCGTGTGTGGACATATTTGGGGCAGATGGGGAAAGGGATGGGATGGGGGCTACATGTGGAATTGGACCAAGAACAGGAACATGGCAACCAAACAAGGTGTGCAGGGGTACAGCACACACATGTGCCCCCAGGATAGGTACATGGTGGGGACAGACAGGTATGGGAGGGTGTAGTGGGTCCTGTATGCAGCACACATGCAGGGCCCCCCCCCCATCATGTCTGTGGTGTCTGTAGCACACACGTATACATAGGTGGAGTGTTTAAACATATGTGTGCTGTCTCTGATTGTTCACAATGCAGGTGACTACAGTATGATGGGGGCCCAGGAGGAGGAGGTGGACCTGGCCGTGCCTCATAGTTTTGAGGAGCCCGAGGCTGCTGTGTCTGGGGCCAGCACAAGTGGGGGCGAAGAAACCACCGAGCCACCCATCGCCACCGGCTCAACAGTGGCGGCTGCAGCCAGCCCAGCAATGGGGGTCAGGCAGGAACCAGGCGCAGATCCAATGGACATGGGTGTAATGATGGGCGAGCTGAGGGCACACAGCGCATCAGCACGGCGCGATGCCGAAGGTGGGTGACAACAGACTGTCACAACCACAACGCACAAACCACTAGTCTCTGGTTGGTGTGTGTGTGGTGGATGTGGCAACATTCCTTCCACAGCTGTTACATGTATGGTTCACGTAGACGGGATGTAGTGGAGCAAACAAAAGGGTATGGCGTATGATAGATGATGTTAATGTGACACACACCAGAACAGCCTAGGGCCAGTTACCACCTACAGATGCAGACAGAAGAGGAATGTTGTTTAAGGTCCAGCACGTTGTCAGACAAAAATAGAAACAAGCATTGCCCTTGCTACAGTCTGCTTCATCGCAGACGCCCAGCCGTCTCACAGACAACAGGATGCCCCCTGTCCCATAGTCATTGGACAATCAGATCAGACATAAACAAACCTAAGCATTCTCTGTCATGTAACGTCACACAGCCTTCATTCCCTCCAGTCTGCATCTCCAGGTGAAAAGCAATCATAGGATATGAAATGAGCAGTCAAAATGTGTTAATACACCCATATACAAGGATTTACAGAGGTGACAGGATCATAGATCATGTAAAGATGGTTTGGGGGAGAAACAGGTCCCTCAAGGCTGCCTGTACGTCAACAACTAAGATCGACTGCTTGGCATACAGACAAGGCCATCAACATGTCCCCTTCCTGTAGCTCTGACAATGTTTCCCCACACGATCTCACAGGTCAGCTAACGACCTCTGTTGTGTTTTGAAAGATTCGCCACCTCCCAGCCGCCACCCCTGCTGCCAACCTGAATAAGGGAAACACCCCCCCCCCCCAGCTCTGGGTATCACCGCCCTTCCCCAGGGGGTACCACCTGCTGTGAATTCCTCAGCATAACCCTGTCCGTGAGTTCCTGGGGTCTGTCCACCTCTGCTGCACCCTCTGTTGCTCCCCCTGCTCTGTCCAAACCCTCCATATGTTTACCAAGGTGTACACGCACTGGTACCCAACCCCTCCTCTGTTTTACACAAGGTTTATGTGAACCCCTCTGCCGTCAGACACGTGAAGCAGCAGTGCACTTGTGCACGTAAGGGTTGATATCCTTGTGCTACCACTCCATCCCTCTGAGTCAATAGCGCATCTCCTGTAACCTGTCCAAGCTGCGTTTATCCCTCAAACTGTGCCCCCACTTGGGCTGGCTTTCCTCGACCTTCCTCTGATCGCACTGCTGCTCTCCAGCTGTGGTTGATGTCCCTGGTTCATGCTCCACCTCCCGTACGCGATGGACATGTGTTTGCTATCTGTGCCCAAGCCTGTTGCTACGTCTGCAGTACGTGGGTGTGTCAGCGCAGCCTGTGGATCTTTGTGTTTGCCTTCCACATCAAAGTACTGGACCGTGTCCTGTGCGTGTCTATGACTTATACTACTGTGAGAATGATGTCTCTTACCCCTATCCATGTGTCTACTAGAGTCTGCCCTATCACAATAACGATCTTGTGGAATATGCGTGACATGTTTGTGTGTGACGGTTGATTATTGGAGAGGTATCTCACAGACCACCCTGTGTCCCACCCACAGGCAATCGTCAGGTGCTTGAACGTATCTACACTGCGGTGGTGGAGAACACCAGGAAGCTGAGGCAGGTCCGGGAGGAGCTGCGCCAATTCCGGGAGGAGGTCAGAGCCATGCCCTTCACCAGGATGTGTGAGGCCCTGGAGGGCATGCTGGCCGTGATGCGGCAGGCAGCACCGGCACCACCACCACCACCACCACCACCATAAGCACCGGAAGAGGGTGTAGCACCATGGGGGGGAGGTTTGCCACGTGGCAGGCGTGGGCGGCCACGCCGTCGCTAATTCTTGTGACAATAAAGAGCTGTCATACACTACATGCAACGTGTGTTTCCAATGTGTGTCCCTGTGGTCCCCTATGGTAGTGTGCAAATGCATGTCGTGTCCCTGACCATATGACCTGCACCCAGGCCCCTCGCTGGTGGGGTGTTTGCACTGCCAGGTATTACTGCACAGATGCCAGCACATGCCATTTGTGACCTGCACAGTGTGTGTCCACTGCCCCTGGGCTGCAGCGGGGCGGTTTACACAGACACCCATGTTGCGACAGGGGGAATGTTCTGAGGTTGCATGTTCAGTGTTCTGATCCATCAACGTGTCCACCCCCTCATACCCCCAACATTGGGTGCATATGTGTGACCATTGCCCCTGCCTGCAACACTGATTACATGCCTGCCCCCCCCCCCCCAGGCATGCATGTGGCACAGGCAGACATGGGTGGCATGCGTATGTCGGCTGCTGATTTCCGCAAACACATTTGGTTACCCTACCCCCATCCCTGTGACATGGATGTCCCCGGGACGCCTGCTACATTGCAACATCTCATGCGCCACCCTGGGATCACACCCCTACACACATGGTTAGCCCCCAAAGCTGCATGTGGAGCCAGTTGACATATGATACCCATGTCTTCCTGTACTGCACATCCCTGTCCACACACATATCCCATGCTGGCATCCATAGTGTGCTGCTAAGGGAGACACATGACCATTTCAAATTAACCAAAATTGTGTATATTTAAAAACACAAAGGACATATGTACAATCGTAGGGCGGGGGACAATACCCATCCCCCTCCCCCCCTCCTCCCCCCTGCCACCCCCACCCGCCCTAAACACCCTCCTCCACCCCTCCCCCATCCCCACATCAGCCACACCCTCCCCCTGCATGCCCAGTGATGGAAGACAGGGCAGCACAGGGCACATGTGTGGATGTCACAGGCGCCATCAATGACCCCTGTGACGCCCTTCAGGGGGTGGCCGCCGACATGGCAGACGCTCCACCTCGGCGGCCACCTGCTGAATGGCTCCCGCCAGCCACTGGTGCGAGTGCACTAAGAGGTGCACTCGCCGCTCCAACGCATCCAGGGCCACATACAGTTCCGCCACACACCTGCCACCACACACACACATAGTCCCTGGGGTCTGTGTGGTGGCATGTGCGTGCGACCTGTGTGGGGCCCTGGATGGTGGAGCGACCTGGCATGGCTGACGGGAGCCCACAGTGCCCTGTGCTGCACTGTCTTCAAAATCACTCTCCCACACCCCCTCCACCCCCTCCTCCCCCTGACTCCTCCCACCCACCCTCCACAACCTCCTCCACCCCTCCCCCACATCACCCACACCCTCTCCCTCCCCTGCCACCCCGCCAACCACCCCTTCCATGACCCCATCAGCCCCCTCCTCCGCTGGTGCAGCTTCTGCCCCCTCCGCCGACTCCACCACCACCACCTCCACCTCTCTGGCATGGCGGGCAGTGGGGCGCCGCAATGCATATGCGGAGGTGGTGGGCTCCTCATCGGTGTCAGCACCATCTGTGGAAGATGACAGTCATCAGCACATTATTATGTGTCTACCTATGCAGGCACCACACAGGCTGCTGGGCCAATGGGACATCTGTTACTGGGCAGCCAGGTCGCCAATACTCACCATCACCCTGTGACGGGCCCTCCCCCTGGAGGCGCTAGAGGTAGCCCCGGTGGTGGAGTTGCAACTCGCGCCCCTTCTTCCGGAGATCCTTGACCTGTGGATGTGAAAAGAATGGGTGGGGCATGAATGACTGCTCACCTCTGGTAGGTGGCCAACATAAACATACATCAGTGTGGCCAGCATCTTGCTGCTCCTGCTCCACGGCTGTGTGTGTCATGTACAGCATAGTTCGTCACGTGTCACAGATGATCTCCAGGAACACCAGGAAGATGTCGTCACATGTGGGTAGCGTCGGTACCAACTGAGCCTGTGTGGGAACGCTACCCAGCGTCCTATATGAAAGCCTTTTGCAGCATCCCACAGTGCGTGCGTGCTCCCTTCCCGCCTTTCCAAACTGCCTCTCTCCAGTTGAGTTTACAGCTGACACAAGGAGGGAGAGAGAGAGACATTGGGAAAGTGGGAGAGACAGAGAGAGAGACACAACCCGCAAGGATAGGAGATAGGATGGGATAGGAGGCAGTGTACTACTGTGGATCAGGAACTGGTTAAAAGATAGAAAGCAGAGGGTAGGGCTAAATGGCCAATTTTCCCAATGGAGAAAGGTGAATAGTGGTGTACCCCAGGGATCTGTGCTGGGTCCGCTGCTTTTTGACATATTCATAAATGACCTGGAAAGTGGAATAACGAGTGAGGTTATCAAATTTGCTGATGACACAAAACTATTTAAAGTTGTTAAAACCCAGGAGGATTGTGGAAAATTGCAAGAGGATCTTGATAAATTGGAAGACTGGGCATCAAAATGGCAGATGAAATTTAATGTGGAGAAGTGCAAGGTTATGCACCTAGGGAAGAACAACCCAAACTATGGTTACACGATGCATGGTTCCACATTAGGAACCACCACCCAAGAAAAAGATTTAGGCGTCCTTGTGGATACCATGTTAAAACCCTCGGCCCAGTGTGCAGCGGCGGCCAAGAGAGCAAATAGAATGCTAGGTATGATAAGGAAAGGAATGGAAAATAAAACAAAAGATATTATAATGCCTCTATATCGTTCCATGGTGAGACCGCACCTTGAATATTGTGTGCAATTCTGGTCGCCGTATCTTAAAAAGGATATAGCGATTTTAGAAAAGGTTCAGAGAAGAGCCACCAAAATGGTAAAGGGGATGGAAGGCTACTCCTATGAAGAAAGGCTAAAAAGGTTGGGGCTCTTTAACCTGGAAAAGAGACGGCTGAGGGGAGATATGATAGAAGTCTATAAATTAATGAACGGAGTGGAACGGGTAAACGTAGATCGATTGTTTACCTTATCAGAATATAGAAAGTCTAGGGGACATGCAATGAAGCTACAGGGTAAACTATTTAAGACTAATAAAAGAAAATATTTTTTCACTCAACGTGTAATCAAACTCTGGAATTTGTTACCGGAGGATGTAGTAAAGGCTGTTAGTGTAGCTGGGTTTAAAAAAGGTTTGGACAAGTTCCTGGAGGAAAGGTCCATAAACCATTATTAAGAAGGGACCCAGGATATCAATGCTTGAACCAATACAAGCATTGTGGAACCTGTGTCCCTTGGGGAAACTGCTAGGTACGTATGACCTAGATTGGCCACTGTTGGAAACAGAATACTGGGCTTGATGGACCTTGGTCTGACCCAGTATGGCATATCTTATGTTCTTAAGGGGAGATGGGTGGGTTGTGATTACGTCATCCTGCTGTTCCAGGAGATCACCTGTTACAGGTGATTAACTATGCTATCACCAGGTACAAGCAGGACGTAGTCGTCACATGTGGGGAAACCCTAGATGTAGATGCCAGGGAAGGATCACCAGAGTGGTGAGGGCCTGTGGAGGGCCTCCGCTTCCACCCATGGATCTCGGGCATCCTGTAAGAGAGGCGTCTAGGAGTGTATTACGTATGGGAGAGGTTTTGGAGAGCAGCCTGACCAACCAGAGCATGCCTGCGGGAGCCTTTATCCAAGCATTCGTGGGCCGTGAAACGAGGACCAGGTAGCTGCTTCACAAATGTCGTTAATATGGACAGAATGGAGGTGAGCCCGTGAGGCTGCCATGACTATCACATTGTGAGTGGGAACATGGGCCACCAGTGAATGGTGTTAGCTAGGATAGATAAAGGGTAATACACTGAGCAATCCAGTTGGGTAGAGATCGTTTTGAAACTACTGTACCCAAATGCGAGGGATCCGAGACTCAGAATAGCTGAGGGGACCTTCGGTGTTGCTGGGTCCTCTGCAGATGGGAAGCCACAGCTCTTTCACAGTCGAAGGTATGAAGCGTCTTCTCTGCATTTGAAGCATCCAGCTGTTGAAAGACTACAGGTAACTACAACTCTTGTTTCAAATGAAGGGAGGAATCCACCTTAGGCATGACGTGTGGATGTGTCCTTAGGATTACCTTATCATGGTGAAACGGTGTGTGGGGTGGATCAGGCTCTGGAGCTTGAGATTCACTGATACGACTTGCTGATGTGATTGCAAGACGGTATTTTACTTCCCAGGTCAGAGACTTTAAGGATGTAGTGTCTAAGGGCTCAGAGGGCGGCGGCATACGCTGCCCTGGCAGCAGATTGGGATCCCATGCCTCTGGAGGTGGTGTAAGGGCAGGTTTTGGTAGATGCAGGCCTCTCATGATCCCGGATATGAGAGGATGGGATGACATGGGTTGTCCAGTGATGGGTTCAGAAGGAGCAGCAATGGCACTTAAATGGACTCTGACTCACTCTGTTTAGAGACCATTGTTTGATGAGTAATGGCGTTTGTCAAAAACATGTTTCTATACGGATGACAAGAGGGGTTCCAGGCCTTTTGTTATCAACAAATGAAATGTCACGTCCACCTGATGGCACAGGACTGCCTTGTGGAAGGTTTCCTGGAAGCATAACGGACATCATGCACTTCCTGAATGAGGGGAGGGCCAAAGCAGTTTCAGCCGTCAGTAGCCAGGCTCTGGGGTGCAGAGACGGGGGGTTTGTATGCCATACATTCCCCTCCTCCTGCGACAGTAAGACTGGAACTGACCCTACGTACAGGGGTGGAACCTGGGTCATATGTAGAAGCAGAGGGTATCACACCTCCTGTTGCCAGCGTGGGGCTATGAGGATCATGTAGCCTCTGTCCCTCAGGGGTTGCAATAGGCTCTTGGCAATCAAGGGAATGGGAGGTAAGGCATATAGGCATTCCTGCCCCCAGTTGAGGAGGACAGCATCCCTCGCTTGATAGCTCTGAGCTGAGAGTGGTGTATAGAACCGGGTAGGTTTGGCATATGATAGACGTGCAAAGAGATATGAATCTTGAGTTCCCCAGAGTTGCAATACTCTACAGAGTTGGTCCATGTGTACAGACCATTTGTGCGGAAGCACAACACGACTGAGTTTGTATGACTAAGAGTTCTGATTGAACACCACAAAGCTGTCTCAGGGAAGCAATAATCCAAAATACAAATCAAACCCTGTACTATGCTTAACTCAAATATTAATAACCAATACTAATTTTATTACAATAATTTCTTTTAACAGGCAAAAATGACCTCAGGATGGCTAATATCCCTCATAGGGATCACTTATAGGGAAATAGCAGACGCTTCACATCACAGGTCAAATAGCCTACACCATCCAACCATATAAATATAACTAATTTTACAAACTTAATACACCCTAAACAATTCACTTAGGAACCTATATCCAGTAATCTTCACAAGCATTCACCACATACATACCACACATCCATTAAAAGCGTCTAACTTGAATAATCATGGCAGCACATCTGGAGTCATCAGTGCAGTCCCAAAGCTGAAAAAACATAACACAAAATTACTCCCAAGTAAATATAGGCTCACAAATAAGAGCACACTGTACTTATCTGAAATAAGCAGCTTAAACAGCACACAGTCTCAACGGGACCAAAACCAACGGCTCTTCAGCACACTGCCCAAAGCCAGCTCAGTAAACCAGCCAGAACTTGAGGAAAAACACTGCTCTTTCAGGCTCTAGACTTAAAACTTCAACTCTCCATGCTTGCCCTTGACGCAAGCTTCCGTTTCGCCACAAGGCTTTATCAAAAGGGCTTACAGCAATGGAGCAAAAAAGCCTAGGTCTAACAAACTTTTCCTCACAGTGAAAAGCCAGGGTTCTGATTGCCAGGGAGATAAACTGGCAGGAGATGGATCTGCTGCTGTCTGGCAAACGACCACAGTTGAGGAGCTTCGTTGCAAAGGGACAGAGAGCCTGTTCCTCCTTGTTTGTTCACATAGACCATAGCTACCTGATTGTCTGTGCAAAGTAGTATTCCATTGGCCTGTAGAAGGGAATGGAGGACATGAAGAGCCAGGCAAATTGCTCAGAGCTCAATCAGATTGCTGTGCAAATGACTCTCCTGACAATTCCAGGTGGCTTGGGTGGAGGTGTCCAGTACATGTGCAGCCCAGCCCACTTTAGAGGCATCTGTTGTTAATGGGATCTGAGGAGGGGTTTGCAGGAAAGGTGACCCCTCCAACAGCTTTTGTGCTGACCGCCACCAGTCCAGCCACAGGGTATGGCGGTTTTAGTTTACTGTCACATCTGAGAGACAGCCTGTTGCTTGCGTCCATTAGGAAGAGAGTGGGCCCACTGGGCTGGTCTCATGTGGAGACACGCATAGGGGACCACATGCACCATAGATGCCATGTGACCCAGCAGCTGATGCATCTCTCGAGGCGAGAGGTGCGCTTGTTGTAGTGCTGTCCAAACAAGTTGCACAATGCGAGGACAGTGAGGCTGAGTCAGGTAGGTCTTTGGCAGTCTGGTATCTAGCCTTGCACCTATGAGCTCCAGCGTTTACGTGGGAGTCAGAAAAGATTCCACGAGATTGCTAACAGGGCCTACATATTGGAGTCCACGCATTGTGTAAGCGAGAGAGGCCTGGCCATGTGTTTGTGACTGTGCCTGGATGTGGCAGTCGTCCACGTAGGGCCACCAGAATATTCCCCTGGTACAGACCAAACCGGCAACCATAGACATGCACTTTGTGAATACTCTGGGTGCTGAGGCACGGCTGAAGGGAAAACATTTTTGGGATACTGGTTTCCTTGATGGGGGGACCAAAGGAACCTTCGGTGTGTTTGTTGCCAGAGAAGATGGGTGTACGCATCCGTGTGATCTAGAAAACAAAGGCATATCTGCCTGTGTAGGTCAGGAAGTACGTTTCCTCGAGAGATCATTTGGAATGTCTTCTGGAATAGGAACTTGTTCAGTTCTCTGAAATGATAGATGTGTCTGTGACCTCCTTTTTCCGTTGGTCAGAGGAAATTGTGGGGTGAGAACCCAGAACCCTGTTGGAGATGAGGTACCTCTTCCATTGCTCCTTGAGGTAGACGATGTGTTACCTCTGGATTCAGTTGGGGGGGATGTTTGCAAACTGAATGTCCCCACTATTGTTGGAGGCGGCAGGCTATGTGCATGACGCCTGTACCCTCTTCTATGATGGACACAGTCCAGGGTTCTGATGTTATCTGACTCCATCTGTGGATGAGGTGACCTAATCTTCCTGTGATTGTGGACGGTTGCTTTCCCTGGAGGGCCAGGAAGGGCAGGTACTCCATCACAGAGGCAAAGGCCCTGTGGGGGCTGAGGCTGCTGGGTTTGCTGAGGCAGAGTAGCTCTTGGCTTTCTCTGCTTAGTAGCTTGTTGACCCTTTCTAGCAGCTTGTACTGCAGGTTGTCCGTGCTGAGCATAGGACTGTAGTATCCTTTTTTTTTGTAGGGGAAGCGCTTTTCTACGGCTCTCATCTTTGCAGGATCTACAATATTTGAAAGCCTTGTCAAGGTCTAATTGTCCTGCCGGCTTTTAAAAACCATTTTTCACCACTACAGGGGATGTTGGCCAGTTTATCCTGTACCCAGTATTCCAGGTGAGAGGCTTGCAGCCAGCCAGGTGTCCTTGCTCCAATAGCAATGGCAGAGACTCTGCCTTTGCAGGAAAAACAGTCAGAAGCTGCCCTGTTCACAACATTTGAAATGTTCTGGGCATGCTTGACAGGTGCTACATAGTAGTGACCTCTGTGATCTGCGAGATGTGGACTTACCAGTTGTAGATCTTGTTTGACCTCCGTCAGGAACATTCCCATGTACATGATATAGGCACCTGTCCTGTCTGACAGCTTGCATGTATAGAAACATAGAAACATGATGACAGAAAAAGACCACGAGGCCCATCTAGTCTGTCCTTCCATAACAACAACTACAACAGTCCACTTTTTACCTTTAGAGATCCTCTGTGTTGGTCCCATGCTTTTTTGAATTCAGTTACTGTCCTCATCTCCACCACCTCCACTGGGAGACTATTCCACGGATCCACTACTCTTTCCGTAAAGAAATATTTCCGCATATCACTCCTGAATCTATCTCCCTTCACCCTCATCCCATGTCCCTTCGTAGCAGAACTTGCTTTCAATTGAAAGACTCTCTCTCCCTGAACATTTATGCCACGGAGGTATTTAAACATCTCAATCATATCACCTCTATCCCACCTTTCCTCTAAGGTGTACATATTAAGATCCTTAAGTCTGTCCTCATATGTTTTATAATGAAGCCCATTAATCATTTTAGTAGCAACCCTCTGCACCGACTCCATCCTGTTCACATCCTTTTGAAGGTGCGGTCTCCAGAATTGCACACCATACTCCAAATGAGGTCGCACCAAAGACTTATACAGAGGCATTATCACCTCTTTTTTTCTGCTAGCCATTCCTCTCCGTATGCACCCAAGCATCCTTCTAGCTTTTGCCGTCGCCTTTTCTACCTGTTTAGCTACTTTAAGATCATCAGACACAACCACGCCTAGGTCCCGCTCTTCTTTAGTAGAGAAAAGTACTTCACCTCCTATACTGTATTGCTCCCTTGGATTGCTGCAGCCCAAATGCATGACCTTACATTTTTTAACATTAAATCCCAGCTGCCAAATTCTAGACCATTCTTCAAGCTTAGCTAGATCCCTCCTCATGTTATCTACACCTTCCTGGGTGTTTACTCTATTGCAGATTTTGGTATCATCCGCAAAGAGGCAAACCTTACCCGACAGCCCTTCCGCTATATCACTAACAAAGATGTTAAAAAGAATCGGACCAAGGACAGATCCCTGGGGCACACCACTGGTAACATCCTTCTCCTCAGAGTGAGCTCCATTTACTTGTACTCTTTGTCGCCTCCCACCCAACCAATTTCTAACCCAAGCAGTAACTTTAGGGTCCATCCCTAGGGTGCTCAGTTTGTTTATAAGTCGACTGTGAGGAACAGTGTCAAAGGCTTTACTGAAATCTAAATACACCACATCTAGAGCTCTCCCTCGGTCCAACTCCCTGGTCACCCAGTCAAAGAAATCAATCAGATTTGTCTGACAAGACCTGCCTCTGGTGAATCCATGCTGCCTCGGATCCTGTAATCCGCCGGACTCCAGAAACCTCACTATTTTCTCTTTCAGCAGCGTTTCCAATAATTTACTCACCACTGAAGTTAAACTAACCGGCCTGTAGTTTTCAACCACATCCTTACTTCCGCTTTTGTGTAAAGGCACCACATGAGCCTCTCTCCAGTCCTTTGGCACCACTCCCGACTCCAACGAGGCATTGAAAAGGTCAGTCAGTGGAGTTGCTAGAACGTCCCCAAGTTCCCTCAGTATTCTAGGGTGTATCCCATCCGGTCCCATCGCTTTGTCTACTTTAAGTTGAGCTAGTTTCTCACGAACACAGTCTTTTGAAAATTGTTCAAGATGTCCCTCGCTTCTGTTCTTATTTGTGGGTGTTTTCTGAGGTCCTGCTCCTGGTTCTTCATCTGTGAACACAGAACAAAAATATTTGTTAAGCAATTCCACTTTATCAGCTTCTACATATTCCCCCCCTGCACCCTTGAGTCTGACAATACCACTTTTGCCCTTCCTCTTCTCACTAATATATCTGAAGAATGTCTTATCCCCCATTTTATTGCATTGGCTATTTCCTCCTCCTTTTGAATCTTTGCCTTCTTGACTACTTTGCTAGCTTCTCTAAGTTTTTCCAAATACAGATGCCTGTCTTCCTCTCTCTGTGATCTCTTGTATTTCATGAAGGCCTCCCTCTTTTTCTTCACTTTTTCAGCTACTTCCTTCGAAAACCATAGCGGTCTCCTGTTCCTTTTGCCTTTATTTACCATTTTAACAAAAAGTTTGGTTGCCTTTAAAATACCCCCTTTCAGTTTTGCCCACTGTTTTTCTACATCCCCCAGCTGTTCCCATCCCACTAACGACTCCCTGAGGTATTGGCCCATCATCGCAAAGTTAGTCTTCCTAAAGTCTAAGATCTTCACCTTGGAATGGATTCTAACAGCCCTAGTCCTAATACTGAACCACACCATCTGGTGATCACTGGATGCAAAATGATCTCCCACTACAACATCAGAAACACTTTCACCATTGGTAAGCACCAAGTCCAGTATGGCCCCTTCACGTGTGGGGTCTGTTACCAATTGCCTGAATAGTTCTCCCTGTAGAGAATCCAGGATCTCCTTACTTCTAGATGATACTGCAGCAGGAATGTGCCAATCAACATCTGGCATATTGAAATCTCCTAGCAGTAGCACTTCCCCTTTCCGACACAGCGACCAAAGCCATCTAATGTTTTACACTCCCTACCAGGAGGATTGGTGGCATGTTGTTTGTAACGTTTAATTCTCCTCCTAGCACACTCCACCATGATGGAGTGATCAGGGAGGTGTCCTTACTGCAGACCAGGCGACGGAGGCACACGAGACATAGTAGGCACATGTGAGAATGTGGAGAGGTGGTAAGAGGAATCTTCCACATTCTCAAAAGAGGATTCCGTAAGATCTGATGTAGTGGCAGGATGTCTGCCCCCTATGGAGTTTGGTGATATTAGTGAATCTCTGTCTCCCGTGGCCTGTGCTCACATTGCATTACTAATGAAATGGAGAGGCCCCCAACTACATGTGTGTGGAGATCCAGGAAGGACATATCTTGAGGTGGGGACATTCTCCTCTTGGGAGAGGCAGGCTTCTCCTGGAGAGGTACATCGTTACCCTCTGAGCTGTCAGAGTCATCAGACCCCTCAGGAGATTGTATGTATCTTCTCTACGGAGCCTCAGGTAAAGTGAGGTATCGGTACCAATTGGCCTCAGTATCGTAGTGACACGGTACCGGTGTGTGGATACCGGTACTCATCAGCACTAATGGTGCATTTGCCAATGCCGGTCCTGCAATTGCTGCACATACCGGTGCTGCACTTTGCAGGGTCTGGGGTGGAACCAGGGTCTTTGATGCCGCATGGTGAGCTGCCAGATTGCGTTCAATGGCCACGATCCTCTGGTCAAACAACAATGATGATGTCTGTGTATGAGTACTGGCCAAAGCCAGGACCCCAGAGCATAGCACAAGGTGGTTGGACCAGGTTGAGGCCTCCAGAACATCATGGAGTCCCAAAGTGGCTTTGGGGGCCAGGGACTCCCACTGGGGCTGTTTGCATGGAGCGTGCTCCTCAAGGGCAATGCCAGTGGCAGTCCGATATTTGAGGGGGATGTACCCTTTCAGGAAGGGACAGATTTGTGTTTGGTTACCTGAGATCCACGGCAGGAAGAGGATGCCCTCGACGACATGTCTGCCACCGAGGCCACGTTGGAGGGGAAGAGGGTACCGAGCTTGGCTGCTCTGTCCTGCCAGCCACTCTTGGATAACATCCCACAGACCAAACATTCAGACATTTATTGATCTAGCCATTAGCATTTGCAATACCAATCATGGTTGTCGGTGACTGAGAAGGTACCTGCACATTACCAGCATATTTTTTGCAGCTGAGGAGTGCTTTTCCATGATGGAGGTGGGATTAGGGCCTAATGGCAAACCGGGGGGAGTCCTACAAAGGGGATTGTTGCTCTTTTGTTACAAAGGTTTCATTGTGTGGGTGAATCTGACCTTTTAGAAAATAAACTTTGAAGACCAGTGGTACCAATACAGAAAAACAGGCAGACAGTGCCACAGGAGTGGCACTACAATAGCTGTTTTTCAGCAATGACAGGAACAATGACCTGCTGGCTCTGTGGAAAACAGAGAACTGGAGAGAGCCATTTGGGAAAGGCAAGATGACCGCACACAGGCGCTGTGGGGTGTTTCCGATTGGACACTGGAGACCGTTCGCACGCAGGCTCTGTCGGTACTGATGATACCCACATGTAAGGACTACTTCCTGCTTCTTCCAGGCGATTTCCTGTTCCCAGTGCCACCTGCATGCGTAGCTGTGTCTCTGGACATGTGTGCAGTGACACCTATGTGCAGTGTGCCTGGCACCCTGAACACATCATTGCAGTACCCTGTGGGCCCCTTGCATGACATTGCATGTCCATGCCCCATTTTAATTGCCAATGATGGTGTCCATGGTAACCCCCCCCCCAACCCCGTATATGGTCTGTTGAACACATTTGTCTTGTCATGATCTACGCACATCCTCGGACCCAACCCCACTGGCAACATGATATCCTATCAATCATGGGTGCTGTGTCCCTACATGGAACATTGTGTGGGTGGCCCTATTCACCTTGCCAGGGGCCACTACCATGACATTTGGGTTTCTACAGGGCCCAGGATAGCAATGCTTGACCCACTACAAGCATTGTGTAACGTGTCTCTCTTGGGGATACTGCTAGCTACGTATAACCTAGTTTGGACACTGTTGCAAAGAGCATACTGGGTGTGAAGGACGAGGGAATGACCCAGTATGGGCTATCTTATGTTGTTATGTTCCTATGACCTGGGCCTTGTATGCTTACGGCAGGTGTGGTTGCCAACACCATGGACAGGGGCCAATGCACCAGAATAGGCTATTTCCACCTGTGCTCATGTGGGGGTTTCTGTCTGTGCTGTGCAACCACAACAGGTGCATGTATCCTTCCAACACCATCAGTAATGTTCATCTGCCACAAGGTTTGGGATTCGTAGCAAGTGGGCAGATGTGTGACCTGACTCAGCATACATTTATGGGGACATGGCTCTGTTACAGGCCTTTGTAATCAAATCTCATTGCTCATGAGGATGGGGTGCTGTTAAACACATCCACATCTGCACCTAGCATACCATCTGGATACATTAAAGACGTGTGTGATGAGGTGCTGACCTCACAGACTACGTGAGATGTGCAACCTACCTGCCATAACCTAACACAATATCTGAATGACATACCCAGCATTGCAATCCGGTCTCTGGCCCCCTGGGGGTTGGGTGTCCTAGCACACATCATCAGCTGCATACACCATAGCAAAAGGGTGACTGACAGTACACCTTACTTAGGTCACAGGACTCCTGGGGATAGGGAGGATGTATTGAACTGTTTAGGCACACACAACCATATCACCAGGGTGAGTGATAGCCCACTCTGATGGGCTCTCAGGACTCCTGGGGATAGGGAGGATGTATTGAACTGTTTAGGCACACACAACCATATCACCAGGGTGAGTGATAGCCCACTCTGATGGGCTTTCAGGACTCCTGGGAATAGGGAGGATGTATTGAACAACATTGGCACAGAACCCTATATCACCAGGGTGACTGACAGCCCACTTTGATGGGCTCTCTGGACTCCTGGGGATAGGGAAGATGTATTGAACAACATTGGCACAGAACCTCATATCACCAGGGTGACTGACAGCCCACTTTGATGGGCTCTCAGGACTCCTGGGGATAGGGAGGATATATTGAACAACATTGGCACAGAACCCCATATCACCAGGGTGACTGACAGCCCACTCTGATGGGCTCTCAGGACTCCTGGGGATAGGGAGGATGTATTGAACAACATTGACTGACATACCATTTGGCCCACGTTTCACAACCCCTGGTGGTGGGCAAAATGTGTTACCCTGCAGGTGCAGATCCCACCATAGCCACATGATGTTTTGGAGAGCCGCTTAGGCAGATCTATGGGCTAGCTGTATTACAGTATGTTGTAGCACATCAACAGCAGCAGCTGCCATGTCACCAGGATAGCATCAGGACCTCTGTGACCATGTCCCTTGCCACCTGGGTACAGGGCAAACCACTCAGATGTGATACAAAGACAATAGGGAATGTGGGTTCAGCTGCTACACATTACTGAGACAGACTACCTAAACACAGCAGCATGGACAGCTGCAATCAACACTGGCTGTGTATATGGATCTACTGACCTGTCGCCATACACTTACCTCCCGTGGGAAATCAGCCACGCGATTGAACCGGCGTTTGACCCGATCCCAGGCCCTGCGGACTTTGCCCATGTCCTGGCACCTGGAGGCCCCAGGGAACAGCTTGTGCTGCCTGCCAGCGATCAGCTGAACCAGGTGTCGGAGCTCGCGGCTATTAAAAGCTGGCTTTCTCGTCCTGCTCACCATTTTGCAGAATGACCACATGACCGCACGCACGCTCCGTCATTCACGGGGGCGGGGGGGGGGCGGCGGGGGGGGACGGGAGGACCGGGGTGGGGGGGTGCGGGGGGGGGCAAGCTGTTTGGACCCATAGATGAATTATGTAGTACCACCCAAACTGCCCTCTAGAGCTCAGGATCTCCCACCAGCAGATCCACATTCAACATCACTGCAATGGGTGCTGGTGGAGGGGACTATCAACCTAGGTCCAGCTGGGGGACAGACAACATACAGGGCAGTCCATGCATTTCTGTACACATCCATATGGTGATAGCAGACAGACAGGAGGCCTGGAAATGCTCAGCTGCCCACCACCACTATCTGACATTCTCCAGCAGCGAGCACTGAATCTGCAGCCGCTGCACCCTGCAAGGTGTTCCAGCCTTACACATACTAACTGCAACCAGTCTGCTAGCTAGTCCATAGTGCATATTACTGGAAGAAATGTGTGCACCCAAAACTGGGATGTCAGCACACCCACCAAGCGGATAGGTTAGTGATTGGGCCCCAAAAGGCAACCCATAGATATCACTTGAGAGAGATGTTGTTAGCAGTATGGGAGACCTAGCCATGCCATGGTGACTGCTCAGTCAGGGTGAGAGTGACCTCCCAGGAGGACATGCAGGGGCCACCCTGTCCGTGCAGCTGATGGCCGCCCACTACAATGTCCCAGCCATTGCCCTATGCCCTGTGCTCATGCATCCTGCCCAGGCCACCCTATCGGAGCTATACCCACAGTACCTTGCTCCTCATTATGCACATTGGCAAGCTAACACTGGACACAGTGCAAACAGTGTGGGCTGAGTAAGGTGTTGCAACCAGCACACACTCGATGGACAGACACACACTCCCACACCTATGCCAGCATTGTGCTACTATAGATAGTTTTTGCAGTCCAGGCCAACTCAACAGTCCTGGACACAGCGCAGGCATGGCTATGGTATGCAATACTGTTGGGGTCACTCCCCAGGGTGGTGAACACTGTCAGACACCAGACCTGAGACACACTCCACAGACATCAGAAATATTGGTATGATACAGCTCAATGAGCATATTGTGCGTAACGTAGGAAATGCTATCTGCCAGTAATCATAGCAACATTTTGATATATGTGTACCGTATTCCCAGGTTTAGGGTGGCATTGCTAAGGTGTGCACGTACTAGTATTGTGAGATGTATGCAAGGCCCGATATCCTGCCTGTCCATGAGGCTTTGGATAATGGAGCCTGTGGGTGTGGTTCTTTCTGCTCCTGTTGGCCGCTGCTCTAGGGCAGAGGTCCCCAACTCCAGTCCTGGTGGGCCATACACTGTTCATGTTTTCCTGCTGTCCCTAATGAATATGCATGAGATACATCTGCATACCATGGGTGCGGCGCATGGAAATGAACCACACGCATCTTTATTAGAAACAGCATAAAACGTGAATGATTTGTGGCCCTCCAGGACTGCATTAGGGGGACTCTGCTTTAGGTAATGCGCATGTTTCTGGTGTCTGTGCTCTGTCGGGTAAAATGTAGATGTATTGGGCATGTTTACGTTATCTGCACTAAAGGTTCTGTCTGTATTACCACATTTGTGTGGGTGGGTAAAATGTGGGGACTGGGTTGGCAGTGCTGACAGCTGGGATTTGAACCTGTGACCTTCTGCTCCTGAAGGCACTGGCTGTGTGCGCTGCACCACCGTCTTGGCACAGAAGCAGTGCATTCCCAGGGGAGTCCATGGCTGTTCGTCAGACAGGCCCTGTCTGTTGCAGTGCACGGCACCCACGTGAAGAGGGCTAGGCCATGGTGTGCTGTGGGCAGCAGCCACTGCCCCCTCCAACACTAGTACCCCTCCGCCACCATGCTGACATGTCCTTATAATGGAGACAGCATAACACATGAATGATTTGTGGCCCTCCAGAACTGCATTTGGGGGACTCTGCTCGAGGTAATGCGCACGTTTCTGGTGTCTGTGCTCTGTAGGGTAAAATAGAGGGGTTTGAAACATGCTTATGTAATCTGCAAAAAAGGTTCGTCTGTACTTTCACGGTTTAGTAGTGGTTAAAATATGGGGACTGGATTGGCAGTAGCCCCAGCTGGGACGTGAACTTGTGACCTTCTGCTCCTGAACACACTGGCTATGTTCACCACACCACACTGTGATCACAGAAATGGCACAGTCCCTGGAGATACCATGGTTGTGTGTCAGACAGAGCCTGTCTGTTGCAGTGCATGGCACCCACCTACACAGGGCTAAGCGATGGTCTGCTCTGGGCAGCTGCCACTGCCCCCTCCGCCACCGGTACCCCTCCGCCACCATGCTGACATGGCCTTATATTGGAGACAGCATAAAACCTGAATGATTTGTGACCCTCCAGGACTGTATTTGGGGCCTCTGCTGTAGGTAATGCACATGTTTATGTGGTGTGTGCTGTTTAAGGTAAAATATGAGCATTTCACCCACGCTTATGTTCTCAGCAGCAAAGGTTCAGTCTTTACTACCATGTTTTTTTAGTGGGGAACTTATGGGGACTAGGTTGGCAGGAGCCACAGACAGGATTTGAACCTGTGATCTTCTGTTCTTGCACACACTGTCTGTGTGCACTGCACCACTGTGTTGCCACAGATATGCTGCATTCCTTGGGGAGTCCATGACTGTACATCCGACAGGGCCTGTTTGTTGCAGTGCACGGCACCCACCTGGACAGGGCTAGGCCATGGCCTGCTGTGGGTACCAGCCGCTGCCACCTCCACCACCAATACTGCTCCATCCTTAGATTGGAGACAGCATAAACCCTGATGGATTTGTGGCCCTCCAGGACTGCATTTGGGGGATTCTACCATAGGTAATGCACATTTCTATGGTGTTTGTGCTGTGTAGGGTAAAATATAGGTGTTTGACCCATGCTTATGTTCTCAGCAATAAAGGTTCAGTCTTTACTACCATGTTTTCTTCATAGGTAAAATAAGGGGACTGGGTTGGCAGGAGCCCCAGCTGGGATTTGAACCTGTGACCTTGTGGTCCTAAAGGCACTGGCTGTGTCCGCTGCACCACCGTCTTAGCACAAAAACAGTGCATTCCCTGGGGAGTCCATGGCTGTTTGTCAGACAGGGCCTGTCTGTTGGAGTGCACTGCACCCACGTGAAGGGGGCTAGGCCACCGTCTGCTGTGGGCAGCAGCCACTGCCCCTTCTGCCACCGGTAACCCTCCACCACCATGCTGACATGGCCTTATATTGGAGACAGCATCACAGCTGAATGATATGTGGCCCTCCAGGACTGCATTTAGGGGACTGTGGTCTAGGTAATGCGCCTGTTTATGGTGTCTTTGCTCTGTAGGGTAAAATATAGGTGTTTTGGTCATGTTTACGTCATCTGCAATAAAGGTTCTGTCTGTATTAGCACGTTGTAGTAGTGAGTAAAATATGGGGACTGTGTTGGCAGGCACCATAGCTGGGACTTGAACCTATGTCCTTCTGCCTCCATACACACTGATTGTGTGCACTGCACCACCGTGTTGCCACAGAGACAGTGCATTCCCTGGTGATACCATGACTGTTTGTCCGGCAGAGCCTGTCTGTTGCAGTGCATGGCACCCACCTACACAGGGCTAGGCCATGGTCTGCTCTGGGCAGCTGCCACTGCCCCCTCCACCAACAGTACCCCTCCGCCACCATGCTGACATGGCCTTATAGTGGAGACAGCATAAAACCTGAATGATTTGTGGGCCTCCAGGACTGAATTTGGGGGACTCTGCTCCAGGTAATGCGCATGTTTCTGGTGTCTGTGCTCGGTGGGGTAAAATATAGGCGTTTGAACCATGCGTATGTTCTCTGCAATAAAGGTGTGTCCTTACTATCACGGTTTGGTAGCAGGTAAAATATGGGGACTGGATTGGCAGTAGCCCCAGCTGGGACTTGAACTTGTGATCTTCTGCTCATGAACACACTGGCTGTGCTCACCGCACCACACTGTGCTCACAGAGACAGTGCAATCCCTGGAGATACCATGGTTGTTTGTCAGACACAGCCTGTCTGTTGCAGTGCATGGCACCCACCTACACAGGGCTAGGCCATGGTCGGCTCTGGGCAGCTGCCACTGCCCCCCTTCACCACCAGTACCCCTCTGCCATCATGCTGACATGCCCTTCTACTGGTGGTGCTGGTGGTGTGCAGTCTCAAGCCATCCAGTGTGCAGGTAGGCGGCTGCCTATGGTGCGTGTTCTGGGGTAGTGGTGCCTGCATAGGCGTCCACGCTTCCCCCCAACACCGCCTGCCAATGTTCTGTGCCCTTGGGGGTACCTGCTGGGTACTATCCCCTGTGACACTGTGATAAACACTCTCGTACCCATGTTGGGCCCTCATCAGTTGTTGTCTGGCTGCTGTTCAGTTTCAGCATTCCTAAGTGCCACCTAGGCATCTGCCTAGTCCGCACTGTGCCCCAGCTGCACCACAGCATGTGCCGCCTGCAGCCCTCTGTATCCCCTTTCCCAGCATCTGTCCAGTTGCCCATTCCGACATGCCCGCCCTGCTGTTGTGGAACATGTGCATGCCATAGGAAACCTGTCCAATGGAGAGGAAATCCCTGATTAGTGCTATTTCACTGTGGGATCATTCACCTTGTATGAGGACGGAGCGTAGACCCTTCCAAAATTCATATTTATTTTTTGGGGCTTTCTTGGGAGTGTTTTTTGATGTTTCCCATTACTATCACTATTGCCCAACTTGATTATAATTTTTTAAAATTTTGTTGGGGTCCTTTTCAATGTTTATTTGTACTTTTGTACCGTGCACATGTATCACACTTATCACTTTTTGTAGTTTTCCCTGGTTTTGCTGTACATTGCTGACAGAAATGGTTTCTCTTCCCTTTAAATCGGCTCTAACGCGAGGTTTTCACTCGCGGTATTTTTTGCCTCGGATTTCAACCTCGCAAATGTGCGGGGAGCCTCTCCCCTCCCACTCTCCACCCATTGACCCCTTCTCTCCGCCCCTGGGGAGCCTTCCTCCGCCCTACGGGAGCCTTTCCCCGCCATCATCGCACATTAGCGTGACGCGCACATGAGCGAGCACAATAGTGCGCCGCGCACCTGAGCTTGCACAAAAGTGCCCCGTAACGCGCCATTAGCGTGCGCTGCGCACATTAGCGCAGTTTAGTAAACATACCCCTTAATATTTTCTGCAATGATGAGTGCTAATAAGCTATTATCCTAGGAGGTTTTCAGGGAATACATTTGTTATTTGTCCTTGGGATTATCTTTTTTTCCTCTCCCTGCATTGTTACTTTTCTTCAAGGATTATGGGACAATTAAAATTGCAGTTCATTAGAAAGCTGGTTTTATCAGTAGGTTTTAGACTCAAGCAGCTTGTGAGCTATCTTCTATTGAAGTGGGCTCACTTCTGCCCCTGGGAGTATTCACACTGCTCTGAAGCAGCAGATCAGTGATGTCATTATATCCACTGCATTATGGGAATGAAGGAACAATCTGGCATCACTGATTGCTGCTGCTGGAGCAAATAATCTCTGTAACATCCATAGGGATCCCGGATTATAACTATGTGAGTCTCAAAACTTGCTGTTTAGACGGCGTAAGGTTTTCTGGACAATATCACTTAGAAATTTGAGCAAGATAAATTACAGAAACATAGTACATGATGACAGAAAAAGACCATACAGCCTTTGCGTGGTCCAGACTTCTGTTTGCAGGACTTAAAGGCTTTGCCCTAAGACTTAAATATGCAATCTTGCTCCTCTATTTTTAGATAGCCAACTATAGATTTCTTTATGGCTTGTTTTCCTTTATTTGGACAAACTTTCAGTAGCTGCTGAAGCTTGACCCAAGGTTATGGTCTTGGACCCTGTGAGGTTATTTTCTCATGTCACTCCAAGCGAAAATAAGGCTTACGCTACATAACAGTTTGAGCTATTTGAACTTTTTCTACTATTGTAATAGGGTGCCACATGGTTTTTAACTTCTGGAAATAGATTTACTTTCTTGTTTAGATATGGCAGATGACAAACAACAATGTTCCATCTGAATCAATTAAAACTTTTACTGCAAACTCATTGCTTTTATAATTCTTCAGGTAGTTCCTCACTGAATCTCTCTTGGAGCAGTCATGTTAGCAAAATTACAAATTACCATACATTTTGCTAGAGGCGATTGCTGCATGCTGACTGTGATGTCACAAATGATGCCGCACATAGTCTGCGTGAATTAATCAGATCTTGTTCCATATGAGATGATTAGTGACACTGTTCTGCTCAAGGAAATTGCAGACAGCTGCAGAATAACAACCAAACAGTTAAATGTTAAATTGAGATAGGATGAGAATTGGTTTTGACAGCCGTCAATTAAACCATTTTAGCACATGGCAGTATAAAAATGTTCTAAAATAAAAAATTAAATAAATAAGACCTAGCAGGATGACAGATATCTTTTTCTATGATTGGCCTCTCCAACCATGATCATTAGGCAGGGCTGGTGGACCATTAGGCAAGCTAGGCGGCCACCTAGAGCACCAGTGCTCCAAGGGCGCCCATTGCTGCCACTGCACCCCTTTCCGGGACCTGTAGCAGTGGTAGTGGCAGCATCAAATATCCCCACAGTACACCTAAACCTTTGGGGGCTGACGTGGCTAATCAGCCGTTTCCACCCCTTTGCAAAAGGAAGTCTGCATCAGTCATCAGAGGGCGTGGAAGCATAAACAGTTTCACAGCACCAGAGGTTTAAGTAAGCATTGTAGGTCCCAGAGAGGGACAGCAGCGATGGCAATGGGGGTAGGGGCAGGAGAGGGAAGGGGCGCAGGAATGAGGTTCATCTCATATACCTCATATCCTTGCACTGGCCCTGTCATTAGAGTGTTGTTGCCTGCATATATTGGGCCTGTTCTATGATGACCAACGTTATCTTTTCTGCTTGTATGTTTTGGTTTGCTAGTTGTTACTTTACAGACATATATTATTGAATTTGCTTTGGAATTACTAGATAGAAAAGAATAATATCAAGTGTAATAAATCAATACTCTAGGGATGGGCATTCTTTAGTACATATTCAGTTCATTAGCACATTGTGAAAAATGTAGTGGCTGCAAAATTGATTTAGCATACATTTAACAAAGAATTAACCCCTTTCCCAAAATTGTGTACTCTCTTTCCCCCCTTTTAATCAATTGTACACTCCTTTGTTGAACCATTAACAAGGCCCAAAAGACAGTTTATCAAAAATGTGAAATATATTAAACAAATTGGCATTCTTTGAAAATGTTTCATTAACATAAATGTGACATGAACTAAAGAAAGTTTGAAATCAGTGAAAGACCAAAACTCTGAAAATGAACAGAAAATGTTTACCTTATGCACATTCCCAAATTGCACTCTTGTATCTATTTTTAAAGCTGTTTTACAATTACATTTTAAAGAGCTTTTGATTTTGCTTCTTTTATGCATTCTTCTGAAAGTTAAAGCCCATTTCTGTTGCTAGATATAGTGCAGGAAATAGATCTGGGGTTTTTTCTATAACTGCATTTTTGTTTTGAAACACTTTTCTGTAGATATCAGGAGAAAGACAAATTGTACCTCATATATCTCCAGGAACAAGCAGGAATGTAGTCTTCACATATGGTATCGTCGGTACCGACGGAGCCTGCGCGGGAACGCTCCCCAGCATCCAATTAGGAAGCTTTTGGGAGCATCCCACAGTGCCTGTGTGCTGCCTTACCGCCTTTCCCAGCTGCCTCTCTCCAATTCTTCGTTTTCTGCGGAGCCAGCAGGTCGTGTTCCTGTCACCGCAGAAAAATATTTTTCCTTATTCTTCTTTTTTGTGGTCGCGTCTGCCTTCCTCGACGCTTTACCGGTACCGCCGGTTCTTCTTTGTTTCTTTAAAAAAGAAAAAAATATATATAGTATTCTTTTTTCCAAACTTTTCTTTCCAGGTGCATGCGCCAATTTGGGCCTTAGGTACAAAATTTCCTCCACTATGGAGAAACCCGCCTCGGGTTTTAAAAAAATGCACCAAGTGTGGCGGTACCATCTCCGTCACCGACACCCACGAGTGGTGTCTTAAATGTTTAGGTCCTGACCACTCCATCTCTGAGTGCATGGCTTGTGCCATGATGTTCTCAAAAAAGAAGAGGTTTTCCTGAGCGGTCCTCCAGTTTAGTCCTCCACATCCAGGTAGTGCACCTCCTCCTGTAGCAGGGAGACTGGACCAATCAGAATCTTGTTCTCATGAAGTATCCTGCTGGAGCTCCCATCAGCCCCCCAGTGTGTCCAGTCTCCGTGCAGCAGGAGGACTTGTGAGCCTGTTGCTGGGCTCACTTAGTGACTTTGAGGCAACACTTATTAGATTTCCTTGAGGTGTCTGGTTTATTTCCCTTCTGTATATTTTTCTTTCTGTTGGTGGCTGCCCCTTTAAATTTCTTCCTCTGCTATCTAAAGGGGGGGCCGTTTGAGGAGCCGAGTCTGCCCGCTTATTCTCCCGACGCCTGTGAGTGCGCTGCAGGCAGCAACTGACTGTAGATCTCCCTCCTGGACAGTACGGGGGTGAGATCTGGTCTGTGCAGCCCCGTTGCTCCTTGTCACGCCAGCCGTAGGATTTTCACGGCATTGGCTGACTTTTGGTGAGCTTTTCTTCTGGATCGGGGCTGTCCCGCGGTGCTTCATCCGCTCAGCAGTTCTTCTGTGTTCAGCTTCCTGGCAGCCAGCGGTGAGTCACAGAGCACCGGCAGTATTTTAAAGCGGCATTATTTCTTTGTTTCTTTATTTTGGGTTGTTTTTTTTCATTGGGCTGCTAATCGTGGTTTCTTTTCTTGTTTTTCTTTTTCCCGCCGTTTTTTTCCTTCAGCTGTCGGTGCCGGCGGCCATTTTGTCGCGCCGGCATCCTTTTCATTTTCCCGCGTTTTTCTCGGTGTTGGGGCTGCTGCTGGTGTCCCTTCCCGATTTCCTGGCTTTGGTTGTCAAGTCTGAGGCCCTGCTCTCCAGGCTTTCTTTCTCATATTAAAAAAAAAAAAAAAAAAAAGGGATCACTTAGTGTAGACCTTTCTTCTGTTTGGCCTGCTGGCTCATGGCTTCGATGTCAACAAGGCCACAATGTTTAGTCTGCGGTTCTCGCAGAGGGGCTGTGTCGGAGTCCGGGATTTGTAAGGGCTGTGCCTCAGTCTCCTCTGACCTTGAACTCCAGATGGAGGGCAAGGCTTTGTTGGACCCGGGAAGCCCGGCCAGGCAGCCTGACCGTGTGCCGTCTCCAGGCTCCCAGACGCCTGTATCTCCTGTGGCATCCAAAGGGCAGGGAGCTCTTTTGCCCGAGGCTCCGTCGGGATTTTCCTCGATTGATTTTTCGCCAAATTTTGTTCTTTTAATGCATCAGGCCTTCCGCCTGGGCAAGCTGCCAGAGGCCGGTGCCTCTTCGTTGTCTCTCCCCTCCCGTTTAGGTGAGGAGGGTCAGCGGACGGTCTCTAAGCCGGCTAAACGCTCTCGCTTAGCTTTTGAGAGTGATGATGTTGACTGGCCGGAGCCTGACCTGGCGATGGAGACCGAAGACATCGGTGACGAATTGGAAGAAGGGGAAATTCAGGATCCCGAGGATCAGGCGCGGATTATTCGGGTGTTTCGGAGAGAGGAGTTGACTCCGTTGATTACGGAGTCGCTCCAGACGCTCAATTTGGCCTCGGTTCCTTCAGCGGAGGAAGAGGGCCTGGAGGATCCCCTCATTCAGGCCGTGCGAGACTCTCAGATGGTTTTTCCGGTCCATCGCGTGGTGGCTCAAATGATTCAGACTGAATGGGATCAGCCCGAGGCCGGTTTAAAGGGCATTCGTACGATGAACCGGTTATATCCTCTAGCTGACAAGGACAAGTTTAAATCTCCGCGGGTTGACGCCCTGGTATCGGCTGTCACCAAGAAGACTACGATTCCAGTCGAAGGCAGTGCAGCTTTGAAAGATACGCAAGACAGGAAGGTAGATGGTTTGTTAAAACAGGCCTTTGAAACTAATGTCTTGTCTCTGCAGGCTTCTATTTGTGGAGCCTGTTTAAGATGGGCTCAACGTTTAGGTCAGGACTCCAGCTTCGACCAGCAGATGTTGTTGGAAGTGACCCGTTTGGAGTCTGGATCGGCTTACTTGGCGGATGTTCATTATGATTTGATTCGGACATTGGCCAATAGTATGGCTTCCTTGGTTGCGGTGCGCAGATCTATTTGGTTGCGGAATTGGGCTGCGGACAGCTCCTCCAAGTCGCGCCTCAGTAAATTACCTTTTAAAGGGAAGTTATTATTTGGGGAGGATTTGGATAAGTTGGTGAAAGATTTAGGCGACTCGAAAGGTGGTAGACTGCCAGAAGATAAGCCTAAGCTCGGCAGAACTTCGTCAATCCCGCGAGGTCCCTCTCGGGACTTTTGCAGATTTCGATCGTCCCGTTTATGGAGTTCCCAGCGTGGGCGCTTTGGATACCGCTCTCAAGGATTTCGCGGTTTCCGGGGAGCGGGCAGGGGTTTTGCCCCTGCACCCTTTTCGTCTTCCTCCTCCTCCTCTCGCAAGCCGCAGTGACGCCAGGCAGTCTCCGGAGGGGTGTCCAGTTATCGGGGGTCGTCTTCGGAACTTCTTGCCGGCCTGGACCCGCATAACGTCCGATCAATGGGTGTTAGAGGTCATCCGGGAGGGCTATGCTCTCGAATTTGCCAGTCCCCTTCGGGATTCTTTCGTTCTGTCTCCCAGCAGAGGTCCGCACAAGGAGCAGGCACTTCGCTTAACGTTGGATCGGCTTCTCGCTTTGGGGGCGGTGGTTCCCGTTCCGGCGGCCGAGTGCGGTCTCGGTCGTTACTCTATTTATTTTGTGGTGCCAAAGAAGGACGGTTCCCTACGACCTATTCTGGATCTCAAAGGCGTCAATCGTTCTCTCCGAGTACCTCATTTCCACATGGAAACCCTCCGCTCCGTCAAGGGGAGTTCCTCACCTCTCTGGATTTGTCCGAGGCTTATTTGCACATTCCTATCCGGTCGGTCCACCAGCGTTTCCTACGGTTCGCATTCCCCTGGGGACACTTTCAGTTTCAGGCTCTGCCCTTCGGGTTGGCGACGGCTCCGCGTACTTTCACCAAGATCATGGTGGTGGTGGCCGCAGCTTTGCGACGGGACGGCGTCCTGGTACAGCCTTATCTGGACGACTGGTTGATTCGTGCAAAGTCCAAAGAAGAGAGCTTGCGGGCTACAGAAAAGGTGGTGTCTCTTCTGCAATCCCTAGGTTGGGTGGTGAATGCGCAGAAGAGCCAGTTGGTGCCGACGCAGTGTCTCGAGTATCTCGGAGTTCAGTTCGACACGGCGAGGGGATTGGTTTGCTTACCGCTTTGGCGTGTTCAGGCCTTGCGGACTCTGGTGCGCGCCTTCCTCGGGATGTCTGCTCCTTCTGCTTGGTGGTACCTGCGCGTCTTGGGGACGATGGCAGCTACTCTGGAGGTTGTTCCCTGGGCCAGGTTTCACATGCGTCCCCTCCAGAGAGCCCTCTTATGGCGCTGGTCGAACCAGTCGGAGTCACTCAACAAGTGGTTACCTTGTCTGCTCCGTGTTCGTCAGGCTCTACGGTGGTGGAGGTGCTCCCGGACGTTACGTGTGGGACAGCCCCTGGAACAGCCTCAGTGGATTCCAGTGATAACGGATGCCAGTCTCCTCGGCTGGGGTGCCCACTGCGAGGGCTGTTTCGCGCAGGGGACGTGGTCGATCCAGGAGGCCTCCTGGTCGATCAATCGGCTCGAGCTTCGCGCGGTGCGGAGAGCGCTGGAAGCCTTCGAATCAGCTCTGCAGGGTGGAGCGGTCCGAGTGCTCTCGGACAATTCAGCGGCGGTAGCTTACATCAACCGGCAGGGCGGCACAGGCAGTGTGGCCTTGGAAGAAGAGGCGGATGCGTTGTTCCAATGTGTCGAGCTCCGACTGTCGGCGTTGTCGGCAGCGCATATCGCAGGAAAAGACAATGTCATGGCGGATTTTCTCAGCAGGGTGCATGTGGATCCCGGAGAGTGGGAGCTGCACCCACAGGTCTCCGCGCAGATAGTTCGCCGGTGGGGTCCTCCGCTGATGGACCTCATGGCAACGTTTCAGTCGGCCAAGACGAGCCGCTTCTTCAGCAGGCGAAGGGAACCCATGTCCGAGGGAATAGACGCCCTCCTTCAGCCGTGGCCGGGGGGCGGTCTCCTCTATGTCTTTCCGCCGTGGGCGTTGATCGGCAGGGTGATCCAGCGCATCGAGGCGCATTGCGGTCAGGTGTTGCTTGTGGCTCCGGATTGGCCCAGGCGTCCCTGGTACGCCGATCTGGTACGTCTGATCGACGGGCTTCCCTGGAGGCTTCCGGTTCGGCCGGATCTGCTGCTTCAGGGACCCCTGCAGATGCCTTAGGTGGCTCGATTCTCGCTTACGGTTTGGCCATTGAAAGGGCTCGCTTGAGGAAGAAAGGCTATTCTTCGGCTGTTATTTCTACTCTGCTGCGAGCTCGCAAAACATCCACCTCCCTCGCTTATGTGCGCGTTTGGCGAATTTTTGAGGACTGGTGTTCGCGTCGTAGCGTCCGTGCGGCGACGGCTTCCATTTCCCTGATTCTCAATTTTTTGCAGGACGGTTTTGATAAGGGACTGGCCGCCAGTTCCTTAAAGGTTCAGCTGGCGGCTCTCGCCTGCTACAGAGGCAAGGTGTACTGGGAGTCTCGCTGGGGATGTTTTCTGAAGGCAGTTCTCCGGCTAAGGCCTTCCCGCAGGATTGTGGTTCCTCCTTGGGATTTGAACTTGGTCTTGAAAGCTTTGACTTGTCGGCCTTTTGAACCGTTGCGTCAGTTAAGGATCTGACCTTGAAAACTGTTTTTCTTGTAGCAATTTGTTCGGCGCGGCGCATTTCGGAGCTGCAGGCGCTTTCGTGCCGAGAGCCATTTTTATCTTTTTCTAGAGATCTTGTGGTTTTGAGGCCGGTGCCATCCTTTCTTCCGAAGGTGGTCTCTCCTTTTCATCTGACTCAGTCCGTCTTTCTTCCAGTTTTTCACTCTTAACGCAGCTGGTGAGTCCGTGGCCGGCTTGCATTCCTTGGATGTCCGGCGGGTGCTGCGTCGTTATTTGAAGGTTTCGGAAACCTTCCGTAAGTCGGATCGCTTGTTTATACTCTTTGGCGGGCGGCGCAAAGGCGAAGCTGCGGCGAAGTCGTCTATTTCTCGGTGGATCAAGGAAGCGATTGCCTCAGCTTATCTTGTGCAAGGGCGTGAGGTCCCGTTGGGGTTACGTGCTCACTCTACTAGGGCGCAAGCGACCTCGTGGGCAGAACATGCTTTGGTTCCGCCGGTGGAGATTTGCAAAGCGGCTACTTGGTCGTCCCTCCATGCTTTCAGTAAGCACTGCCGCTTGGGATTCTTGCTTTGGGTCGGCGGTTTTGCGCGCCGGTTTGCAGGTTCCTGCCCGTTCCTAACTGCTCTGTTACATCCCGGATGTGGAGGACTAAACTGGAGGACCACTCAGGAAATGGAAATTACACATACCTGGTAATTGTAGTTCCTGGAGGATCCAGTTTAGTCCTCCTTCCCTCCCTATCTATCTCTCATTTCTGTTACTGTCGGCGCGCTTGCTACATAGAAAGTCCTCTCAACTCTTTGTTGCTTTTGATCCTTCTCATTTGGGACTTCCAGTCTCCAAGAGAACATTGTCCAACTGGATTGCACAGTGTATTTCCTTTGCCTATCAGAGTAAGAACCTTCCTCTGGAGGGCCATGTCACAGCTCACAATGTGAGAGCCATGGCAGCTTTAATGGCTCATCTACACTCTGTGTCTATCGACGACATCTGTCGAGCAGCCACTTGGGCCTCGGTTCATACCTTCACAGTCCATTACTGCTTGGACAAGGACTCCCGCCGGGATGCCTTGTTTGGTCCAGGCTGTTCTCCAACACCTGTTCCATACCTAATCAACTCCTACCCGCCATCCCTGGTTGGATGCCAGAGATCCATGGGGGGAAGTGGAGCCCTTCACAGGGACACACAACTTCTGGGGTTTCTCCCTGGCATCTAAAGCTAGGGAGTCCCCATATGTGAAGACTACATTCCTGCTTGTTCCTGGAGATAGCATAGTTACTCACCTGTAACAGGTGATCTCTGGGAACAGCTGGAATTTAGTCTTCACAACCCACCCACCTCCCCTAGGAGTTGTATCTCTCTATCTATCTCTTTCCCTTTCCCTCTTTCTCTCTTTGTCTCAGCTTTAAACTCAACTGGAGAGAGGCAGTTGGGAAAGGCGGGAAGGCAGCACACAGGCGCTGTGGGATGCTCCCAAAAGCTTCCTAATTGGACGCTGGGGAGCGTTCCCGCGCAGGCTCCGTCGGTAAAGACGATACCATATGTGAAGACTAAATTCCTGCTGTTCCCGGAGATCACCTGTTACAGGTGAGTAACTATGCTTTATAGAGGGATGTTTTCTGAATATTGAGTTTGTTTTAGTGGGTCAGAGATTTTGTTCTCTTTTGGATTTTTAATGGCATATTACTAGCTTAGAGTAATGCTCCATTGGGTGGGGGGGGGGGGGGTAGAGTAATTCTATAGGGGATAATTTAGCGGTGGTAGGCTGTATTGGATGGTTGGGAGTGTGTGTGTGTGCTGGATTAGGTCAGACATTTCAGTGAAGGATTATCAAGGATTTATGATCACTGGCTGGTGTTTATCTGGTTCTGGTTGTTGCTGCTTTTTGTTGAGTATCTGCTGAAGACTTTGTTTTCTTGTTCCCAACTGAGAAAGCTGGCTGTAAGTATTTTAAAGTAAAAACATCAATACAGCTCTTGGGTAGGGTCTCCAAATGTGTTGATTTTGCATATACCATGATAAACATGATCCTTAACTCCTAAACAAAAGGGTATTGGAGATTATTTCAATCTTTCAAATGTTACTGTTAGTGCTTATGATAACCTTTGCATTGTGCCAAATGGAGCCTCTTCTGGAGTTCATAGGGTGTAATATGCACAGGCAACATATCAAGGTACCCTTTAGAAGATTTTTGAAACAAACCAGTACAATTGGGAGCTCTCTGCTGTTTTTAGTGCTTTGTGGGTTAAAGTATGCTGTATCAGCAAATATCAAAAAGCTAATAGATCATTTATATATGGACATTAACACACCTTAGTAATTACACTTCTTAATGTTAACATGCATTATTTTAACGCAGGTCTCATGGGACCTAGTTACTAATAGCACACGTTAATTCATCATTAATGTGCGTTAACATTAGCTCACCTTTGTAACTAGACCCCTAAAAATGCAAATGGTGTGACAATGAAGAAGGAGATTTTCTTCATGAAAAATGTTAAAAATGTGAAACATATCCATATATAAGAGGATATATTATGAAAACAACCTGAGAACTTTCATGTAGAAGCTTTATATACATTTGTGGGGAAAGGTATGCAACCACTCATTGTATGCTACAGGGTAGTCAGACTGAAGGAACAAGCAGGAAGTCAGTCCTCACATATGGTGACATCAGCATCGACGGAACCCGCGCAGAGCATTTCTCCAAGGGTGCCATATTGCTCTGCCAATTTTTTTTTTTTTTTTTTTCCCCCCCCCCCCCCCACAAAGCCCAATGGACGTCTGCCCCGTTTTTCCTGGAAAAATCCTTGCTAATTATCCTTAAAAGTTAGATTTCCAAGTTTGCATGCCAGTTCCTCTTCCCATCTCGAGCCGGCACTGTTCTTGGCACCTTTTCCTTTTTTGATCAAGGCTTGCCTCAACCAGTGTTCGTGCCTTTTTTTGCCTGGGGGTCATCAACCTCGTAAGGGTGCTCTCCACCATGACCCCCAGTAGGTTAAAAAAAATGTGTCTGTTGTAGTCCACCCATGTCAGTGACAGACACCCATGACTGCTGCCTGGGACCGGACCATGACAGCACCTCCTGCGATCTGTGCCAGGCCATGACACCTAAGACCAACAAAAAGAGGTCAGAGTTGCAGGAAAAACTGTTCCCCAGGTCCGACTGCCCAGACCTCCCTGACACCGAGCTCCAAGCCCAGCACTTCCTGTGAGGCCTGAGTGTCCTCGGAGTCCCACGGTGGCAGCTTTTCCGAGAAGACCTCAGACCCGAAGAAAAGGTCCTCGAAATCTGCTGAAGTTGCACCGGAGAAACCCATTAATTAAAATTGCCTGGAGGGACTCGGGTGGCTCCGAGGAAGCATCCTTCCAAGGTCCTCAAGAAGGATTCCTCAGCTGGTGGAGACTGTGTGAGGTTCTTCAAGGCCATGGTCCTCATTGAGAACACATTAGTGAGAGTGCCGGTGCCAGGCCTGAAATCCTTGGTGCCTGCGCTGAAAGCTGCAGAGTCTTCTGGCTTGCAAACCAAAATGGTGGCCCTGGAGCAGAATATCACTGCTATCCTGGCCCTGCAGCAGGCAGTGATGGCTGGTTCGTCTGCATCATCTGCCCCAATGACCAGGTCCCTGACTGCAGGGGAGTCCCCGGTTGTCAAGCTGAGCTCTGAGCGCCACCAACTCGGCTGAGCTCTGAGCGCCACCGACTCGGCTAAGCCCTCAGTGCCAGTTGAGTACCCAGTCCTGATCCTCCCCCGCCTAGTTCTGAGACTCAGACCTCAGGTCCTCCTGAGGCTGCCGACCCCTTGGCGCCGGTGCAGGGCTTCAGACTCATCATCACCACTCAACTCCGAGTGGGAGACCAATGATGAGGCATCCCCGGAAACTAAACGGCACTGAGAGATTCCTTCAGACCCATCTTCCCCAGCATCACTGTCCTCCAGAGGGCGTGGCCTTTCATGACTTTGTCAAGGAACAAAATGTTAATTGTTACTTTTAAAAGTTTTCTGTAAATTGAAGTTCCTTGTATACCGTCTTCATTTTAAGATAAGGCGGCATAAAAAATTGTTAAATAAATAAATAAGGACATGACCAGAGTCCTCTTGGTGCAGATCGAGGCGGAGGAAGACTCATGCACCGAGGAGCTGGAGATACTCCAATATGAATCTCCACCCACAGAAACCCTCATGGTGCCCATGCAGCCGATCCTTGAGCAGCTACTACTCAGAATGTGGGAGACTCTGGCGTTAGTACCGGTGGTGAGCCAGCGCCTCAACACCATGTACCATGTCCGGAAAGGGCCAGGGTTCCACAAACCCCAACTCCCACATAACTCCATGGTTGTCAAGTCGACCATGCAAAAACTTAGAGTCAAAAGGCCCACGCCTCTGTTCCCCCCGGAAGGGAGGCCAGAGCCCTTGACACCCTCGGGCATAAGTGTTACCAGGGCTTGATGCTGGGGTGCCGGATCTAAGACTATGAACTTTACATAGATATGTACCTGAAGGCTCTAACCCAGGAGCTGTCAGGGTTTTTGGCTGATTTCGTTGGGGAACCTGTCCCACTGTTTCAGTCCCTGACCTCGGGGATCAAGGACTGCTCCAAGTTGAGTCAACGGCTGAAGTCGCAGCAGCCAGCATCGGCACCCAATGCCAAGCCTGGCTACAGTCCTCTGACCTCAAGCAATGGGTCAGTGACAAGCTGCTCGATGTCCCCTGCACAGGGGAGAACCTATTCAGCAAACCCATGGCTGACAAGGCGGTAGAGATCGAGGCCGACGTGGTGACCCGCCAGAGGCTCTCTAAAAAGACCTCACTCCTTCCCTGCATGAAACCACTGGGGGAAAACACCCCTGTTCCGGAGGGGAAAGGGGTTCTTTCCCACAAGGTCACCACTTCCAGCCTTTCTTGGGCCAGCAACAAATATCTCACCCCAAGAGGCAAGACCCTGGGGTTCAGAAGGTGAAAGCACCGACGCCTCAGGCCCCAGCTCCCACCCAACCCAGAAGGAACTTTGGACTCTAGGGAAGGGCCTCCCCCCTCCTCCCCCAGGAGACCTTCACTAGCCCACAGGGGGGCACCTGGTGCTCTTTGCCCACAGATGGGCCAACATCACCTCAGACTAGTGGGTACTGCAGGTGGTAAGGGAAGGATACCTCCTCCATCTAAAGCAGATACCACCCAGGTTCTTCTCAGGAGAGCTGATGCAATGCCTCCTTCACCAAGCTCTTCAGCTCACAGAGCTTGCAGGTCTGATCAGGGACAAAACAGTAGAACCTGTACCCAAACACCTAAGGGGAAAAGGCTTCTACTCCAGGTATTTCCTGATCCCAAAGAGAACTGGGGCCTCAGGCCTATACTAGACCTATGCAACTTAAACAAGTTTCTGGTGAGGGAAAAGTTCAAGATGCTCTCCCTTGGAACACTGCTGCCTTACCTCCACCAGGGAGATTGGCCGTGCTCCTTGGATCTAAAGGCTGCGTACACACATGTCCTAATCCACCCCTCCCACAGACAGTACCTAAGATTTGTGGTAGGAGGAGGGCACTGCCCATACAGGGTACTACCCTTTGGCCTGGCCTGCTCGCCAAGGGTCTTTACCAAATGCCTGGCTGTGGTGGCCACCCACCTGCATCTGCAAGGGGCCTTCGTCTTCCCCTACCTAGAAGACTGGCTAATCGGGCAGCACAGCCTCAGAGGCCAGTCAGACAGCAGAGTGTGCGTCCCTCCTTCTGCAGCACCTGGGGTTTATCATCAACTATCTCAAATCCTACCTCTCTCCAGCCCAAAATCTGGAGTTCATAGGTGCTCAGCTCGACATGCTTCAGGCCAAGGTAGTCCTCCCCAGAGAAAGGGCAGAATGCCTCAAACAACTGGCAGGAGAGATACAACATCGCTAATCAGTGCCAGCTCATCTCCTCTGCCTTCTGGGCCATATGGCCTCTGATCCATATGACACCCTCAGCCTTCATGCACATGCGGACAGCCCAGTGGTGCTTCTGCTCACAGTGTACTCAAGCCACAGGCAGGCTATGGGACAGGGTTAGGGTTACGTGCTAATTGTCAAAATCCCTCAACTGGTGGCAAAACATCTACCACCTCAGAGTGGAAATGCCTTTCCAAGCACCCGCAACTCAGAGAACCCTGACCACGGATGCCTCCCTCCTAGGTTGGGGAGTGCATTGTGGGGACCGCCGCACGCAGGGCAGCTTGTCCCAGGAAGAGTCACTCCTACAGATCAATCTCCTGGAGCTCAGGGCAATCTTTCTAACCCTATGAGCATTCCGCCACTGCCTGTGGCACTGGTCCGTACTGATCTAGACAGACAATCAAGTTGCCATGTTCTATATCAACAAGCAGGGGGGCTTAGGCTTGTACTCCCTCTGCCAAGAGGCTGTGGCCCTCCTCTCTTTTGCAGGTCACAACAACATGCTCTTGCAAGCAGTTTACTTCCTGGGCCAGAACAACTGCCTAGCAGACAGGCTGAGCAGAGTCCTTTGACTGCACAGGTGGTGCTTGAACCCCAGGGTGGCCAAGAGGCTCTTCCATCTCTGGGGCAGGCCATTGATGGATCTATTTGCCTCTCCGGACAACACGCAGCTGCCATGCTTCTCACACCAACTGCACCTGGAAAGAGTGGCTCCTGATCACATGGTCCGAGGACCTACTCTATGCATTCCCACTCCCCCCCCCCCCTCCCCTGGTCACCAGGACCCTCTTCAAGGTCCAAAGTGAGAGGGCATCAGTCATACTAATTGCTACCAGGTGGCCGAGGCAGCCGTAGTTTCCACTGCTGCTCTTCCTGTTGGTGGCACTCCCAGTCCCACTGGGCCAAGCCCCAGACCTGTCTCAGGAGGGGGGGATCACTCCTTTACCCCAGTGCTAAAAGCATGGCTGCTGAAAGGGTAGCATTGGCCCCTTTCAGTCTTCTGAGAGAAGTTGAGGAGATCCTACTGGCCTCTCGAAAACCCTCCACGAAACAGGCTTATGCCTTTAAGTGGAGAAAGTTCTCCGCCTGGTGTACAGAAAGAAGGGAGAACCCTTCTCCTGCCATGTGCAATTAGTACTCCAGTACCTACTGCATCTGTCCCACACCGGGCTGAAGTCTAACTCAGTGAGGGTGCATCTGAGCCCGATAGCCGCTCACCACCATCCTGTTGAGGGAAAACCTCTCTCGGGCTAGCCCCTAGTCTCCAGGTTCCTCCAAGGCCTCCTGTTTTCCATGCCCCCTCTCTGCCCTCTGGCAGCGGAGTGGGACCTCATCGTGGTGCTCTCACTGCTCACCAGACTGCCATTTGAGCCCCTAGCCACTTGCCACTTGCAATACCTGTCTTGGAAAGTGGCCTTTCTGATGGCCCTCACATCAGCTCGAAGAGTGAGAAAACTCCAGGCCCTGGTGGTGGATCCACCACATAAAAGATTCTACAAGAACAGGGTGGTGCTCTGCACGCACCCCAAATTCCTCCCGAAGGTGGTGTCTTTTTTCCACCTCAACCAAGAGATGGTCCTCCCTACCTTCTTCCCATGGCCTCACGCCAGCAGGGAGGAATTAGTACTTCACACACTGGATTGCAAACAGGCCCCTGTCCTTCTACTTACATCAGACCCAGGCCCACCGCAAAACTCCTCAGCTTTTCGTGTCATATGACCCCAGCAGACTGGGGCTCCCTGTGACTCAGCAAACTCTGTCCATTTGGGTGGCAGACTGTATTGCCCTCGCTTATGAGCGAGATGGCCTCTCCCTTGAGCACTGGATCACACCGCATCGCATGGCTACATCCATGTCCAACCTGCACTCAGTGCTGGTGATAGAGATATGCAAGGCCACCACATGCTCTTCGATTCACACATTCGCAGCTCACTACTGCCTGGAGAGTGAGTCCCGCAGGGAGAGTGCCTTTGGTCAGGCAGTACTCCATGATATTTTCGGAGTGTAGACAACTCTTGTCCTCCAATCCTTCTGTGTTCAGGCTATCGGAGTAATAGTGCTGCTGGATGCTAGGGTCTTGCAGAGTCTCTCAGTGGGGACTCACCTTCTGCAACTCACAGCTACCCAACTTGGTCGCCATTGGTGCTGTCGTGGTTCAGTCCTTGGCAGTCTGGAGCTAGGGAGTCCTATATGTGAGTACTGACTTCCTGCTTGTTCCTGGAGAAAGCGTAGTTATTCACCTGTAACAGGTGTTCTCCAGGGTCAGCTGGAATCGGTCCTCACAACCCTCCCTCCTCCGCTGGGAGTTGCCTCCCTACCTTGTTGTAGTTTTTACTACCGTCCTAGCTATGTCATCTGACTTGGGCGGGAAGGGGACAACGCACGTGTGGTAGCATGTCCCAAAGGCTTTCTTTGAAAGCTGAGGAAATACTCCGTGTGGGCTCCGTCGGCGCTGATGTCACCATATGTAAGGACTGATTCCTGCTATCCCTGGAGAACACCTTTTACAGGTGAGTAACTATGCTATACAGCTGTACATTCAGTTTAACATCAAAATAAGGTACATTATACCGTGGTGTGAGCTTCAAGATTTACATGAAAGGCCTTCCTCTAGATTGATTTATTTATTTATTTATTTAACAGGTTTTTTATACCGCCTTTCTTACAATCAAAGCGGTTACAAGACTACATCAGGTTAGCATGAAATACAGACATAAAAACATCAGACTACAAAGACAATACAATGCATCCAGTTTTATACCACCTTATCAAAATATCAAAGTGATAAGCAAAGGATGTATAGGTAACAGAGAAAGACTACATCAGGTTAACATGTAATACAGACATATCTCTAAACGGAAAAGCAGCCACACAGACAAAGGAAGTTGTAATGAGAATACAAATTAATAGATCTTATACACATTTGCTGTTCTTTAATATTTGCCACGGGCCAGGCGCGGGCCCGCCTGTCGGCGGCTTCACTGGGAAGGAGCTGCTGCTGCTCCCCTCCCACAGCCCCGATTGTTATTTCTGCTTTACATGTGGCAAACTTGGACATACTGCACTGTTAATTACATTTTAATTTACAGTATTTAAACATATTTGGTTCAAGTCTGTGATCAATGACCATAGAAATAGCTTCCTAGGTAACCAGGAAATGGTTTTATCGGAAAGGGAGAGAGTATGTTGAGTCAGAATATAACCCATTATTGACTCAGTAAGTATTTTTGTAGCATTGTGTTTGTGGTTGTTCATGCTCATAAATTGCCAGAAAGCTGTTTTAGTAGATAAAGGTCATTGCTTAAGGCAGTCAGCACAAAATTCTTTTGAAAGGAAAGTTCCATTAGCAGTGAAAGTGACATCAGAATCATATCTCAGGGCAGAACTTCTCTTAGAAAACCTACAATGAATAGAAACTGAAAATGGGTATTACTTTTTACTAAATTTCAACATCTGAAATTCAGGCTTTCATTAAAGTGTTTTCTCCATATTTTAAGCTGTTAATCCTGATAGTTGAAAATAAAGCTTTATGATTTAGACAGACATAAATAAGCAGGCTCTCTCTTCCACCAAAAGATAAGTGTTTAACCGGAAATGAAGAAGTGAGAAGGAAAGAAAGTCAGCTATATTCTGAGACAAGTAACTCTCAGTATTGTAAAGCAACAAGCAAAGAAAATGCCATGACTCATTCTGTTTCACTCTCTGTTAATCAAGCAGAAATACAATAGCATATAGACATTGTCCTGAGGTAGACAGTTTTGTGATTCTCATTTAAATCTTGAGCCAACACAACTATGTAGAGTAATTTCTTTCAGATTTTTTAATATGTAAGTACAGTTGTTCATGCAAATTGACCTTCCTGTAGCATAAATAAATGGTTTCATCATATTGTTTTCCCAATATATCCCTTTGCATATGAATATTATGACAGTCCATTCAGGGGACATATATCTAGCTTCAGGCTGCAGCAGGACATTTTCCCATGATTATAATAGGGAACCTTATTAAAATAGGAGACATAAGAACATAAGATATGTCATACTGGGTCAGAGCAAGGTCTATCAAGCCTAGTATCCTGTTTCCAACAGTGGCCAATCCAGGTCACAAGTACCTATCAGGTTGCCAAAAAGGTACCCCTGGGGTAAGCAGTTGGTCTCCTTTAATAATGGATTATGGACTTTTCCTCCAGGAACTTGTCCAAACATTTTTTAAACCCAGCTACACTAACAGCTTTTGCTACATCCTCCAGTAAAGAATTCTACAGTTTGATTACATGTTGGGTGAAAAAAAATGTTCTTTTAGTCTTAAATGTGCTACATTGTAGCTTCATTGCGTGTCCAGTAGTCTTTCTACTTTTTGAAGGACTAAACAGCCAATCTACATATACACATTCCACTCCCCTTTATTATTTTATAGACCTCTATCATATCTCCCCTCAACTGTCTTTTTTTCCAAGTTGAAGAGCCCTAACCTTTTAAGCCTTTCCTTGTAGTGGTATCCTTCCATCTTTTTTATCATTTTGGTGGCTCTTCTCTGTACCTTTTCTAATTCCGCTATATCCTTTGTAAGATGTGGCAACCAGAACGGCACACTATATTCAAGGTGCAGTCGCACCATGGAACGCTACAGAGGCATTATAATATCCTTGGTTTATTCTCCATTCCTTTCCTTAGATTCCTAGCATTCTATTTGCTTTCTTGGCCTCCAGGAGGGTAATGCACTCTGTTATAAAGGGTTAGTTTTTACCTGAGTCAGTGGAGAGTAAAGTGACTTGCCCAAGGTCACAAGGAGCAGCAATAGGATTTGAACTCTGGTTTCCCTGGTTCTCAGGCCTGCTGCTCTAACTGTTAGGCTGTTAATCCACATATAAATGAACCCTAAGGCATAGTGTGCTGTCAGAGTATAACAGCTGTATTGTTCCTTATTGTCCCTCCAGTCCTGCACCTCTGGGTAGTGAACCTCTTCCAGCAGCTTGGAGGCTGAGCATGTCATCTTTTTGATGACACTAGTGTATTTAAGTGGCTGGCACCGCCTACCCGCCCTAGTATGCTCAGTCTCCAAGCAGCTGGAGGAGGTAGTGAGCCAGGGTGCTGGACTCGCTGAAGGGACAACTAAGGAGATTGGTTTAGAGTTTCCTTTTTATTTCCCCTGTTAAGGTGCAGGTTTCTTTGTTTTTAAAAGCAGGAAAAAAAATCAGAAAGGCATTGTTCTTTTGGAGATTGGACCTTCTGTTGGTTCTGTTTGGCGGACTGTGCAAAGGTGCAGCTAAGGCCTCCATTTCCAGATGGATCAGGGAGGCAATCATGTTGGCATACATCTTGAAGGGTAAAGCAGTGCCGGTGGGGTTGTGGGTGCATTCCACGAGGGCTCAGGTAGCCTTGTGGACAGAGTATAGTTTAGTTCTGCCAGTGGAGTTCTGTAGGGCGGCAACATGGTTGCTGCTGCTGCATACTTTCTCTAAGCATTATTGCCGGTATGTCCAGGTGGTGGGGGATGCTCATTTCAGATCGGCAGTGCTTCAGCCCAGTTGTGCGGGTCCCTCCCATTAGTTTAACTGCTCTGATACATCCCAGAGGTGCGGAACTGGACTGGAGGGGAAAAAAGGAAAGAGAAATTAGATTTACCTGCTAATTGTTCCTTGAGGAACTCCAGTCCAGTCCCGGAACCCTCTCTAAGTGCTTTCTGTGATAAACTGTGTGCACCCTGGTCCTGAAGCTGGTTCCCTTGATGGAGGAAGTGGCCAGGAGGATCCGAGGAGTGGGGTGTAATTGGTGTTGGGGGGGGGGGGCGTGGATCAGAAGAACTGTCAGTCGCTTGCTCCCTGCTGGTTGGAGTTGCTCGGGCACTCAATAGGTAGGCCTTCTCATCCTGGAGGGGGAGGCGGGGTATCCTTCCCAGGAGATGGAGGGGGTACTAGTTTATTTAGGCATAGAAGTGTTGCATGTTAACTACTTAATTGTTGCTCCTCTGAGTCTGCTTTGTCAATAGGTACTTGGGCTGGTAGGTGGTGCCAGCTGCTTAAGTACACTAGTGTCATCAATAAGATGACATGCTCAGTCTCCAAGCTGCTGGAAGAGGTATACTACCCCGAGATGTCGGACTGGACTGGAGTTCCTCAAGGAACAACAATTAGCAGGTAAATCAAATTTCTCTTTCTAGTTAAGTTTCATGTAAACTGCCTTGACCTTTGGAAAGGCGGTATATAAACTTGTTAAATAAACAAAGAGCTACCAAGTAGTTTGAAAACGTTTGGGGGCAGAGGTAGAGCTCTAAGAAGAGGGTGAGTCAGAACTCTATATCTCCTGCACACAAAGATTTATTTATGAGTATTTGGTATAGTTATTAAAAAATATATATATATTGACATCATGGCAGCACTGACATCCCAAAATTCCTCTCGGACTAAAGCTTTCTGTAGAGATGAGGAGAAGCTGTATGGAGTAAGCTACAGCAACACTCTGCCATGAAACCTCCAATGTAAGGTTTGTGAAACCATGTTTAAGATGGATGTTTTGGAAAGTTACTCAGCCTATTTGCCTGCATATGTAAATTTAGGGTTTCATTTGGTTTTTGAGATCAACACCCACGGAGGATCAGGATTTTATTTTTGTTAACTGCTGTGAATCAAGTCACTTCAAAAGGGATATACACTCCCATATTTGTAAAGCACTTGGTTATAAAAGAAAACAACACCTTGCCTCTTCTAAAATACTTAAGATATTACTACTATTAATTATCAATTCGTAAGTACTTGTTTCAATGTCAGTCTTCAAATTTACATATTTTTTAGCCTCACCCAAGGTGTGTGGACTTGTTTGTACAAAGTCGTTGGTGTGTGCATGACATTGATTCACTTGAGTTTATAAGAAATACCTTTTCTGACTGCGTGAGAGTCTTAGACCCATAAGGAGACAAAGTATGGGCAGACATATATGCCACAGTATGTTTCACATTTTAATTTGTTCCACCAAAGATAGTCCTTGCTATAGAGCAACAGTAAAGGGATTACGTGAACTTAGTGCGTGTACTGTTTGGGTTTTTTTCCTGATTTTTGCACATCGATCAAGAAAGACAAGGCTGATGAGCAGGGTTTTCTTCCAAGATGCAATGGTGCTTCCAACAGTCTCTTTAGGATCTTGGATGTCTTTTTAAATATCTACATTTTTCTTCTCTCTCTCACCCTCATTCACAATCTCCCACCTCCCTAAGAGACATGCCTAGGCAGCACCGTTTATTCCTGCTGGTCCAGAAGGATTACCACAGTAACGGCAGCCATATCCCCTTCCTTCCCTCCCAAGTTTTGTTTACCACCTCAGATTTTTCTGAGCTATGTGACCAATAGCATTGCAGCCTGTGTATAACCATAATTACTCTAACTGCACCAAGGTTGCCTCAAACCTGTCTATGTGTGAATAGATTGGAACCATACATACCATACCTTTTCTATATCAACAAGATAATCTAGTGCTGACTAGGAAAACAGATCTTGCAAGAGGCCTGTGAATAGGCAGTAGTGACATCAGAACTGTGATATAGCATTAGTACCTATAAGTTTTAAACTTGGCCTAACTTGTTTGTATTCTTAAACTTGAGCCTTTGTAAGTAACTTGCAACATTAAAGATATGGATTGACATGAATCACCTGATTACTGATAGGTGTGGTCTTCATTTAAAAATTTTTATTTATGCAATTTTTATAATAAATAAAACAATAATAAACTTGCCCAGAAAAGGGGGGCAAAAAGCCAATCAATCATACAAAACAATAAAAAAACAAATACAAAGCAATATAATAAGGCTTACCCCCACCAGCCCCCAATAATAGAGAGAAGGAGACACAATTCAAAGGAAATATACAAAATAAATACAGGTAATGTGGGAGTGACAAAACAGACACGTGAAGCTACTACTCGCCGCTGGCAACTCTCCCTAACAAAATTAGAGCTAATTCAGGGAGGCCTTCCAGATCAGATGAAGTCCGTACAGATTTAGAGGCTATAAAGGTGGACAACTGCGGTGGTTCCAAAAAAAGGTAATTAACCCCAGCCCTTGACTAGGCATTTACAGGGAAATCGTAAAAGAAATAAACCACCCAATTGTAACACCCCAGGTTTCAGTAACAAAAATTGTTTTTGCCTCCACTGTGTAGCGCATGCCACTTCTGGGAAGATCCTGATATTAGAATCCATGAACACCTTGGAAAAAGCCCAAAAAAACATCTCTAATATCCAATCATAGTCTGTCTAATGCCAGAGTGACCAATAAAATAGCTGTCGCCCCAGGATCAGACACAGACCACTCAAGAAATTCGGTCAGATCCAGACTATCAGAGGAAATGGCCAGAGACTGATTTTGTCCCTGAATCTGACCCTCAACCAGCCTTATTTTAGCCACAGGCAAATAATACGCTTTAGAAATAGGGGGTAGTGATTCTACAGGAATTTTCAATACAGTATTCAAAAATTTCTTGAAAAGTTCCATAGGAGAAACAGACGGGACCTTAGGAAAATTTAGCACTCCTAAGTTCCTACTTCTAGCTGAATTCTCCAGAGCCTCCATCTTCCAATGTATATTATCTGAATCCTTTATAAAAGACACAACAGAGTCCTGGACTTGATCAATGCATTCCTCACAAATCAATACTTTTTCTGGAAGGCAACTTATCAGGTCTTCATGCCCCTGCACCTTTTGGCCGAAATTTACAAGCTGACTTGAAATAATCTGGAGCTGAACTGACAGTGATAACTCCAACTTTAATAAGACTTCCCAAACAATTTCCAAAGAAAAAAGTTGCGGTCTCACCAATGATGTCTGGAACTGCACACCAGGAACCTACTCCCAACGGGGCTGGCCGCACAACAGACGAGGGAGAGAAAGCAGCCCCAGGCCCCAGGGACGCCAGCTGATCCTCTGTAGCCCTCACCTCTCCAGCTTCCCTGGTCTGCACATCCAGCACTTGGTTTACACTTCCGGAGCCAAAGGGTTGCATAGTCATCGTGTGGGGTCCAGCCAATTCAGCGGTCAGGGCACCCCCCCCCCCCCCCATGCCAACCATGGCTAACTGAAACACCGGCTGTGTGGAGGAGACTGACATTCTGGGCTTAGAGACACTTCAGGCTCACAGATTAGCAGCGAGTCTCCTTCCATCCCTATTTCTCCTTGTGAGCCGCCTGAAACTTCCGCTCGACCTCCAGGGGTCAGGAACCGATCCATCGGCCCAGTAACTTCTGAATACTCCAGCAGGAGCTTAGCCTTCCTTTTTCGGGACGAATGTGGCATACACGCAACATAAACTCAGGAAACTTGCGAACTAAATGCAACCGCTGGAGCACTTTAGAAAGCATCTGCTGCCGCTGCCGCAGACCCAGTCTTCATTTTAAAATAAAGAACTTGCAGTTCCTTATTGTCCCTCCAGTCTAGTCCCGGAAACTCTGGTGTTGTGCTCCTCTTCCAGCAGCATGGAGACTGAGAAACGTCATTCTTTGATGACACTGGTATAAGGACATAGGCACTGCCTCCTCACTCCAGTTATCTCAGTCTCCAAGCAACTGGAGGGTGTGAGCCTGGGGATCCTGGCTCACTAGAGGAACAATTAAGGACATTTAGTTGGAATTTGATTAATTTAATGGGATTTAATTGGCTTTAATTTGTTTTATGTTAATTTCCACTACAATTTTTAAGTTTTTAACTTTTGGTACGGCAGTTGTACTGTACCTTTAAATTTTGACTGCTAGACACCTCTCTCCCCTTCCCCCTCCCTCTCCTCTGTAGCGTTGTGGAAGCGAGGGGAACAGGCTCCGGTTGCAGCCCGTTTGACTGGAAGGGCAGGCAACCATGAGGGGAGGCATCCTGAGCGCATCACAGAGGTCTTGCCTGTGAGTGCTTGGGTGCCAAAGCAGAGGGGAGCTGCGGCCACAGCGCAGTACGGTGATTCACTGCCCGCTGGGTTGGACCGGGGAAGAGCAGACCCTGGGGGAGGCAGCCAGCCATTCTCTAGTGTAGCAATGGGAAGGCGCTGAGGACGCTGCTCTGGGCGGTAAGGTAAGACGCTGGGGCATTAGCGGTGATTAATTCATTGAACTGGCAGCAGGCCCACGCCGCATGCAATTCGCGGGGGAAAAGCCTGTAGCAGCTGCGGGGATACAAACGCTCTTAATTTGGCAGCAAAGCTTCGTTTTGATTTTCTTGCTTCATAATTCAGCTCAGGAGGTCTCCTGCACATTTCTATGATAGTTTTTTAAAAAAAAAAAAACCCTAAATTAAAAAAAAAAAAAAATGCCTCAGGGTTCTCGGGCTGTTTCAGCTGGGCTGCTACTGTTGCCTCCTTGGAAGTGTCGCTGCTTCAGTGAGGTGCTTCAGGGGCACTTGGGCCGATTGACAAGTGGTCAAGATGCCTTCAAAGACACTGTGGAGTAAAGAGGTCTACATTCTCGGACACAGGGGTCTGTAGGAACTGTAGCCAAGCTTCTGCCGCAGAGCATTAACAGATACGGAAGAGCATCAGGAGGCGGCCATACAGGGGCTTCTGCCCTCCATGGTAGATCCTACGGAGCCAATGCCGGGGCCTTCCACTCCTCCAGATGTACCACTCTCTCAGGCATCCTTGTCTGGTAATTTGTCTTCAATTTTTTCCCCGGACTTTGTGGCTCTTATTCAAAGGGCATTCGGGGGCACTCAAAGATCGGCTGCTTCTTCTGGTTCCATCGGTGTGGATTTGGGGCAGAAAAGACCAGGGACTCCTCTGTCTGTGGGGACTTCGGGGGTATTGCCGAAGAAATCTAGAATGGAGAAAGAGAAGCAGGAGCAGTCGGTGATTTCGGAAGATCTGCACATGGAAGATGGGGAGCAAGATCCGGAGATAGACGAGGAGTTGGAAGAAGGAGAAATCACGGAGCAGGAGGACCAGGCCAGAGTAGTGCGCATTTTTTGGAGAGAAGAGTTGCCTGCACTTATTTCTGAGACACTTAAAGCACTTAATATGCCGGCGTCGGGGCCAGTGGAGGAGGAGGCTATATTGGAAGATCCGTTGTTACAAGCATTGTGGAAGACTCAGAGAGCTTTTCCCATGCACAGAGTGGTAAAGGAAATGATTCAAGGTGAGTGGACATGCCAGAGGCGACACTCAAGGGGTTTAGAGTTATGTCTCGTCTTTATCCGCTGGTGGAGCAAGATAAGGAGCTCTTTAAGTCACCAAGAGTGGATGCATCAGTATCTGCGGTGACCAAGAAGACGACCATTCCGGTTGAAAGGAGTGCGGCTCTCAAAGATACCCAGGACAGGAATCTGGATGCTTTGTTAAAACAGGTGTTTGAGGTGAATGCTCTTTTCATTCAAGCATCCATTTGTGGAGTGTGGGTAGCAAGAGCCTGTCTACGCTGGTCTCAGCGAGTCCAGGGAGAACGGATCGAAGAGTCGGTAGGTGAGACGACTCGACTGGAGTTAGGAGCTGCGTATCTCGCTGATATTCATTATGACCTCATGAGGGGGCTATCAAACTGTAAGGCTTCAGTGGTAGCAGCAAGGAGGCAATTGGGCAGCGGATGCGTCTTCTAAAGCCAGGTTAAGTAAGCTTCCTTTTAAGGGAAAGCTGCTTTTCGGAGAGGATTTGGACAAAATTGTTAAGGATCTAGGAGACTCCAAAGGCGGACGGCTTCTGGAGGATAAGCAGAAGCAAGGTAGATTTCCGCCGATGGCTAGAATGTCGCAGAAGGATTTTCATCGTTTTCGTTCCTCAAGGTTCACTCAGTCAGAGGGGACGTTTTCCCTATAGAAACCAAGGTTTTCAGGGGTTTCGAGGGGTGAGCAGAGGGTTTGCTGCTGCCTCTTCGAGTCTCAGAAAGCCGCAATGAAGTCAGGGAGACCCAGGTGGAGCTACCGGTGGGAGGTCGTTTACAGGATTTTTACGCTGCCTGGGTCCAGATTACATCAGATCAGTGGGTGTTAGAGGTGATTTGAGAAGGATATGCTTTGGAATTTCAACAACCGGTGACCGACTCGTTCGTACAGTCCCCTTTCAAGGTGCATCGCAAGTGTGAGGTGATCAAACAGACCTTGGAAAGATTGCTAGCTCTCAAAGCAGTAGTACCGGTTCCTCGAGACCAATGCGGTTTCGGTCGATACTCCATTTATTTCGTGGTTCCGAAAAAAGAAGGGACTTGTCAGCCGATTCTGGATCTAAAGAGAGTGAACCGGTGTCTGAGTATCTCATTTTCATATGGAGATGCTAAGGTCGGTCATCATAGCAGTCAGAAAAGGGGAGTTTCTTAATCCCTCGATTTGTCAGAAGCGTACTTACACATTCCATTTCGTCAGGAGCATCAAACATTTCTCAGGTTTGCGGTGCCAATGGGTCATTTTCAGTTTTGAGCATTACCGTTCGGGCTGGCAACGGCCCCATGGACGTTTACCAAGGTCATGGTAGTAGTAGCAGCGGTGCTGAGGAAGGAAGGTGTTCTAATTCATCCATATTTGGACGACTGGTTAATATTCGAGCACAGTAGAGGACAGACATTGAGGATGTTACGTCCAAGGTAGTCAGCTGCATGCAGAGGTTAGGTTGGGTGGTCAATATGGCCAAGAGAAGAATAGTGCCATCTCAGAATCTGGAGTACCTAGCGGCGTGTTTCGATATGGCGGCGGGCAAGGTTTTTTCTGCCTCAGCATCGAGCTCTCGGGTTGAGAACGTTGGTCTGACGATTTCTCAGCAGGCCACGTCCGAACGGCGTGGCATTATCTACAGCTCCGTGGTACGATGGCGGTGACACTCGAGTTTGGTGCCCTAGGCAAGGGCCCATATGAGGCCGTTGCAGAGAGTGTTACTCAGAAGGTGGTCTCACCAGAACGACCCGCTGTCCCGGAGGCTACTCTGTCCAGAAGCGGCACGGAGAGCGTTGCAGTGGTGGTTGCTTCCAGAGTCTCTAGCAAAGGGCATGCCTTTGGAAACGCCAGGCTGACTACAGATGCAAGTCTGCTAGGCTGGGGGGCTCACTTTCAAGGAAGGTTCGCACAAGGTCAGTGGACAGAACAGGAAAAAACATGGTCGATCAACAGGTTGGAACTGCGAGCAGTAGCGCGGGCGTTGCTGAGGTTTCAGCCGTATCTGCAGGGAAGAGCAAACAGGGTGTTTTCTGACACCACGACCGCAGTGGCCTACATCAACAGGCAGGGGGGCACCAGCAGTGTTCCCTTGGAGGCCGAGGCAGACCAGTTGTTCGAATGGGTCGAACAAAACCTTCAGGCTCTGTCGGCAGCGCATGTGGCAGGGGTGGACAATGTGGCGGCCGATTATTTGAGTTGAGTAAAGGTAGATCCTGGAGAGTGGACGCTTCATCCGGAAGTTTATGAGATGGTGGTGAGGCGCTGTGGGTCACCGATAATGGATCTCATGGCGACTTTCAATTCAGCAAAGGTCAGTCCATTTTTCAGCAGAAGGAGAGAGAGAATGTCGGAGGGTCTAGATGCTCTCATACAGGACTGGCCATTCGAGCAGCTATTGTATGTATTCCCTCCGTGAGTGTTAATAGGCTGTGTAGTGCGACGCATCGAGCTTCACAGAGGATTAGTCACACTGATCGCTTCGGATTGGCCAAGAAGGCCTTGGTATGCGGACCTCAGGAGGCTGGTAGTGGGGAAGCCTTGGCATCTACCAGTCAGGAAGGATCTATTGTCGCAAGGTCCATTGTTTATGCCTAAGGTGGGTCGATTCTCACTTACGGCATGGCTTTTGAAAGGGCAAGGTTAAGAGCTAAAGGGTACTCAGAGGCGGTGATTTGCTACCTTGTTAGGGGCTCATAGGAGATCTACTTCTTTAGCATATGTTCGCGTGTGGTGCATCTTTGAGGCTTGGTGTGTAGACAGGAATTGTGAGGCCTTATGAGCGTCAGTGCCGCAGGTCTTGGCGTTTCTTGCAGGATGGTTTTCAGAAAGGGTTAGCAGCCTCTTCCTTAAGAGTACAGTTGGCAGTGCTCTCCTGTTATAGGGGAAAAATCAAGGGGCAAGCGATGGGCGCTCATCCAGATATAAGAGGTTCTTAAGAGCGGTGGGGCTTCTGAGACCACCGTGCAAACAAGTAGTTCCTCCATGGGATCTGCAATTGGTTTTGGGAGCGTTAGCCAAAGGCTCAAACGGCCGACTTCCTAAGTCGTCGTTGAAAGATCTTAACCCTGAAAGTGGTTTTCCTAGTTGAGATTGCGTCGGCAAGGAGAATTTCGGAGTTACAGGCATTATCTTTGTAAGGAGCCTTTCCTGTCCTTTTATGATTCAAAGGTAGTGTTGAGGCCGGTGCCGTCCTTTTTGCCGAAGGTAATAACTCCTTTTCATGTGAATCAGGTAGTATTGCTACCGGTTGTTCCGTAGGGTTTCAGAGAACTCTTCCATGCAACAGTTGCATCTATTGGATGTCCGTAGGGCATTGATGAAGTATATCCGACAGACGGCAGAGTTCAGAGAATCGGATAGATTTGTTTTGTTTGGGGGGTCCTCGGAAAGGTGAAGCAGCATCAAAGCATCTATTGCCAGATGGATTAAAGGGGCAATAGCATCAGCATACCTGTTAAAGGGTAATCTGGTACCAGAAGGGTTTGAGAGTGCATTCGACTAGAGCGCAAGCCGGCTTCTTGGTCTGAGTACATATTTGTTCCTGCAGTAGAAATTGTAAAGCAGCGATATGGTCGTCGTCAAATTTGTGCGTCAAGCATTACCGTCGGATGTACAGGCGAGTAGGGATAACTGTTTTGGAGCAGCTGTGCTTCAGGCTGGTCTAGCAGGTCCCGCCTGTTGAATTCTTTCACTGCTCTGATACATCCCCAGAGTTTCCGGGACTTGACTGGAGGGACGATAAGGAAGATTAAATTAGACTTACCTGCTAATTGTAGTTCTTGAAGGAACTCCAGTCTAGTCCCGGATCCGATCCCGGTCCTTTGGTAGGATTAGAGCCTGAAGCAGTGGATCTCACAGGTAAGAGAAAAGGTAATGTGTGGGGCTTCAGGTCCAAACGGGGAGGTTTAAAAAGGGGGATTATATCGAAGGTCGAGTTCTTCCTTGGGGGGAAGCGAGGGCCTCTGCAGTTATACTAAAACCTCAGAGGGAAGTTTATACCTTTCGTTTATACCTTTAGTTTACAGTTTTGTTTCATAAGTGTTTTTATTACTTATTGTTGCTCCAGTGAGTCTACTTTGTCAATAGGTTACTGGAGTGAGGAGGCGGTGCCTATGTCCTTATACCAGTGTCAAAGAATGACATTTCTCAGTCTCCAAGCTGCTGGAAGAGGAGCACAACCCCAGAGTTTCCAGGACTAGACTGGAGTCCTTCAGGAACTACAATTAGCAGGTAAGTCTAATTTAATCTTTACAAGTACATAAGTGAGTGTACTTTCACTATGGGCATGCTCATCAGTTCTAAGATCCTATAGTTTACATATGTACTTGAGAAATCTAGGTGTAGGGCATTTAACCCAGCCATAGAGATGGTATAAGTGCTGTGCCAGGATTTAGCATGCGTATTCTACCACTTTATGCCCCTATTTTATTAGTAAAGCGTGCACATACTTGACTTTATAGCTTAGGTACTATTGACATGCAGAAAATGCATGTTTAACTACCAGGACTGTATAAAACTACTTGCCATTGGGGGGGGGGGAGACTTTACTAAGGTTTTGCTCCTCTTCTGTTCTATGGGGAAACTCCTTGATTGATCACACATTAGTCTGACTCCAATGAAATTGCTCTGAGTCTCTGCTAATTCTAAATTTCTGCTTATACTAAAACAAGTTATGCTTGTTTATATTGATTTGAATTGGGGTGCAGGTTCATATCTGCTTAAACTACACAGCTTTAGAAAAGAATAATGAATTAAACATGACACATTTTGTTTTCAACACACAGATTCCATTATTTTGGTTACTTTTCTCAATATGGTAATACATGATTTTAAGCAAACTGAGAAAAAACTCTTTTGGTAGCAATAGCTGACAGCTGTCACAGCAGAGAGAAGGTGATAAAATGTTGCAATAAAGACTGAATATGAAAATGCTTTAGACTATTAAGGAACAAATATCAGGGAAGCCTTCATTTGTCATATCTTCCCTTTCAGCTCTCTTTTTATTGTTTTGATTTAATTTGCAGTCTTGAGTTACATTTGCTGTTTGTGTATTTGGTTATTTTAAACGGAGAATGATATATTGCACATTATAGCCTTAATCAGATATTTATCTTCATTGATTGGTAGTGGGATATTTCCTCCTCGGCACTAAAGTGTCAAATGAGATAGAATCTGATTCCTTTCCTTCTTACTAGTTATAGGACATACACTTCCAGTATAGGACAGCAGGTGAATGAGATGAACTGCTTTTCTTTCTGGAGCACTTAGTACACTGGTCGAGGTAGATGGAGGTTCGTCCATGCTCTCTTTCCTTCATGGACAGGAAGACAGGAAATTCTAAACTTATTTGAAGCAATAACTTAAATATAAAGAATTGTTTTATTTCAAGTACTGTAAACGGGTGCCAGGCCTTCGCCTAGGGTGCGAAGGTTGGGGTACCCTGATATCTTCTGTTAGCAAATAATAGTCATAAGTCAAGTGTTCAAGGCAAAACATAACAAGGAATTTATTTCCCTTCCCAAAGGATTTTTAAGTGCAGACAAAACATGGAAAACAAATAACTTCTTCTGAAAGAAAAATATCTTCTTTTTATTTGCTATATACAAAACTTAGCATAAAGACTCAATGTTGTCTGCAAGGCATAGCATACAATCCATAGGAGCATATTCGGGTTCACTAATGCTACACTCCCCCTGCATATCCTAACATTCAGTGTGTGTGGGGTTTGGCTTCAGACCTTTACTACTGTCTCTGGAAAACACCTCGCTGAGAACTCGGGTATCTCATAAGAACACAGTTCCATACAGTGAGGTTTAAAAGTACCTGTAGCTGCAGTGTTTCTTCCCCGGCTCTCCTTTTGTTCCCTCCAGTTAGCAGAACTCTTTTATAACTTTTCTGCTGACACTTCTTGTGTTGAGCAGTGCCCTGGCCCTCTGTTCCGAACAGAACTTCTGGCTTTCCTTATTATAGTGCTAGGCTCCCACCTGTATGAATGCTGAAGCCTCTCCTCTGGCAGTGAGGGTCTGGGAGACTCCCTGCTCTCTTGGTCCAGGTAAGTTCCTAGCCACAGTGGGTGCCTTCCTTCCTTCTGCTGCCCTGGATTCTCTGAGCTGCAACTGGTTCCTCACAGGACCTCCAGCTGCCGGTAGTCTGGTGCTTCTCCAGCCACGTTTCTCTGAAGCTTCACCTCTGCTGCTTCCTGCGTCTCTGACACGCCCACTGCTTCTCTCTGAGGAATCACGGCACTTCCTTCTCTCTGGGGAATCACAGCACACCCTTCTCTCTGGAGAATCACAGTACTCCCTTCTCTCTGGAGAATCACAGCACTCCCTTCTCTCTGGAGAAACACAGCACTCACAGCTCTCTAGGGAATCACAGCACTCCCTTCTCTCTTGGGAATCACAGCACTCCTGTGCTGGAGCTACCCTCTGACTTTTATCTCTCTGTTCCCTGCAGGCGGGCTCGGCTTTCTTGCCCAGGTGAGTGTAATCAAGCTCTAAGCTTGCTGCTACGTCAGAGCTTGGGTGTGTCAGCTCTGCTCCTCTCTTTCCCTGTTTCTCATGCGCTGTATATGCTGGCTGACTAACAGTTTCAAAGGTAATTCTCCTTTCTATCTATTGCATAGGTTCTGTTTGGGCTTCTACATCACAGTACATAAAAAAATAAGAGGCGCCATGGCTGGAATAGACCAGTGGTCTGTAGAGTCTGGTATCCTGTCTCTGATAGTGGCCAAGCTGGGTCACCCATGGACAAGCCAAGAAGAATTTAATAGGAAAGTGCAATAGAAGCTGAGGGCAGATAAAGACCATAAGGCCTATCCCAGTCTGCCCTCCTCCTCATGAACCACTAAGCTCTAGTCTTTTTTTTTTTCTTTTAGAGATCCTTTGTGTTTGTCCCATGTTTTCTTGAATTCAGATACAGTTTTTGTCTCTACTCCTCAACTGGGAGACTGTTTCACACTACTCTTCCTATGAAGAAATATTTCTGCAAATTATTTCTGAGTTTATCTCCTTTCGCTTCATGCTATGCCCCATCATTGCAGAGCTTTCTTTCAGTTGAAGAGGCTATCTCTTCCTGTGCATTTATTCTAATGAGGTATTTAAATGTCTCTATCAAATCTCCCCTCTCCCATCTTTCTTCCAAAGTAGACATATTTAGATATGTCTTATGGTGAAGCCCGCTGACCATTCTTGTAGACGCCCTCTGCACTGATGCCATTCTATTTATATCCTTTTGAAGGTGTGATCTCCCACAATACTCTAAACTGGGTCTCACCAAAGTCTTATATAAAAGCACTATCACCACCTTCTTCCTGCTGGCCACTCCTCTCCCTATGCACCCAAGCATCCTTTTGCTCTTTCTACCTGTTTAGGCACCTTAAGATCATCAGAAACAATTGCACCAGGTCCCAGAAGTATGAAGCAGAGGCATCCAACTCTGGCTAATAACGTCCATTGCACAAAATTTCTGTAGTAAATAACTTTTATGTTTTACATCCATTCCTACTATATCAGTAAATTAACAAATAATAAAGGAAAATTTAAGTTTTGGCTACCCTTTGCTAGATACAGACCTTGAGTTATTTCGTTCTTACGTACTTAAGATATTATTACTATTAGTATTATCACATTCATAAGTACTTGTATTCAATGTCAGTCTTCAGAAGTTGCATATGGGTTTATTTAGCCTCACCAAGGTGTGTTAACTTGTTTGTGACAAAAGTCTTTGGCTTGCTGGTGACAGGACACTGATTCGAACTTGAGTATAATATTGAATATACTACTTTTAACAATTGTGTAAAACATGTCTCCTGATTAATACATAAAGGGCTTCTGTAGCATCAATGCACTTGCAACTCATTCCACACTGGGCTACTTAAGCATGCTTTGCTTATGATTGCTTGATTGATTTTGATTGGAAAGATGCAAGTGGAATAAACTAGCTTACACCACAGGGTTCATACCAAAATAAATAAAAATTTCACAGTGAAAACCCTACCGAATCCCTGTTCCATACAAGAAAAACACCATGTATTTCCATATTTTATGACAATTCCAGTTATCAAGCTAATTACACATAACTTCTTTTTTTTAAAGGAGTCCACTAAAATAATTTCCTTGGAGGCCTGCATTCCATCAAGTTGTTTTTGCATAGACACTGGGTATAAAGTCTTAATGAATCGGGTCGTAATTTTCCGGAAGATACGATAGAAATTATGTACTCAGTGGTTAACCTGCATCAAATAAAAGAGCTCTGATGTAATTAAGGTTTTTCGTTTGTATCTTTCCTTTAAAATATTGCTAAATCCAGAGGCGTGTGGTTTACTTAAAGTCTCCTGATAAATGCAGACGGGGAAAACAACTACTTTACAAAAGAGAAAAAACGGGATCCTTTTAGTTTACATATGTCAGCAAATTTGTATGGTTCAAGCAAGATGGAATACAATAACAAGGAAACAGTTTGAAAATCACATCGGAGGCTTCATAAAAATGTAACAGTCATTCCTATTTTTATCCATGAAGTTTCATTTCCTTCCATTTTCATTTAAAAGTAACGGTTTCATTTTCCCTACTGATGATTTGTGGTGGGTATCCTTTTCCTTTACCACCATTTCAGCAAGAAGAAGTTTGCAGACCGCTCCACGGGGGCAGTTTACATAACATTTGCCAATGTGTCTAGAGGCTTTTCTGACTGCACATTGTTCCCCAACATCACACTATGAAGAGAGCAAAGAGTTAATGGGATAACCGGACAAAGTAGAAGCTTGTCTAAATTGGATTCCTGACCATATTTTTGATTTTCATGTGTTATGGCAGATTTTGTTTTGCCAGTCACTGATTTCTTATTTAGAGACCATTCACAAAAACTGTCTGTCTTTTCCCCGTATGTTGCTGTGTGTGGGTTATTTATTGTAAATGCCATACTGTTTTGATAATATTATGCCTATTATAAAATCAAATGAAAGTTACCGTTGGGAACTTTTCCAAATTTCTTCTCCCAAACTGGGACGCGTTTTCTCTGCAGTTTCTCAAGGACTTCCTGGTAAAGCTCCAACTTGGAAAACAAAATATTATGAAAGGTACTTGTGATCTGTGTTTCCAATTATATTTGTTACGCTCCCCTGATTAACTTGGAACACAGCTGCACTTTAGATTACTTTTTAGATGATTATGGGCTGCTAATACTGGTGAAGGTTAAATACAGTTCACTGTGTTCAAAATATATGTATATTTTTAGGTGATATTAATTTCAGTATTTGCGCGAGAAATCATAGTCTAAAATTATAAATCCTCAACCAAAAAGTACTAATTGCAACCAAGTAAACAACAGCATTGTGAGATACCCGAGTGTAATCTCGACTCTGTAACACAGAAAAAGCTCTATCATGTTGAAACTTTATACTGTGATCGCTAAAAGTGGCACAGATCGTTTACGCATTTTCTGACATTCGCAATCCTTCACTTAAAATGATCCTTTAGACATCTATTTGCAAAAGTACTCGAGCTATTGCAGTTTAAGCCGCAGGCTGTACGGACGTGTGCAAGACAGTCTGCCGATTAGCGGTACAGAGTGATAGACAGCAGCATTATATTATAAGAAAGGCACTCACTATTTCCTTCTCGCTGGAAGGAATTGAGTCCTTGGTGTAGAAGTCCCTCAGTGCCCTTGTCTCCGGCTCGGAGCTTTCCTGTGCGCTCACAGCCCCCAGCAGCATCAGCCAGCAGCCCACAGCGGACTGTAAAGCATCCTGGAGCTTCCCATGGTGCTGAAACCCCTTCCTAGGCTCCACAGGCACACGCAGGAAAATAATAAAGGTTGATAATAAGTCTGGGAGGTCCAATTAGAAGTAGTCACGGATTCTGCCTGAGTTAGTTCACTTCCCTCTATTTATCTCTTCAACATCGGGGTCTTTCTTCCTATTTATTTAACTTACTCCCTCCCTATCATGACGCTAGAAGACAGCGTGGGGGCCTCAAGCAGACACAATTGAGCTAGTTTGTATCAATGCTACTGACTGATTCCTTTTTGAATTGAAAATAAACCATCGGGCGTTCCTTGGGGCAGGAAGAGCATTCTTCGGAGGATTTGGGAGACGTATGCTTCCTTC